>CM068378.1:44199178-45553492 GCA_034770075.1 Aralia elata | reverse complement strand
TTTTTATTGCTAGATTTTGTTGCCTAATATGGACCACATTCATTAGCAACGATTTATTTTTCGTTGCGTATTTTATACAATTTTTTACAATGACTAGTAAATTTGTTGCCCAAAATTAAGATAAACCAAATAAGGTTTTTTTGGTTGTTTTTTTCCCCTAAAACACATTATTTTTGTATTTTAATTTATTTATTTATTTGGACGTAATTTTATACAGTCAAATGTTTCACTTCATCCGTCTCAAAATAAGTGTTAATTTTAATATTTTATGTTAGAGTTATAATCTTGCACTGTTGTAACAATAAAATCTTGCTCAGTAGTATAATACCTTGCATAATATTTAATGAGTAAAATCGTATTATATATATATATACACTCTTAAGCAACAGACAAACCATAGATAACCTTTACATGTCATAATTAAGAATTTATATATATAACTTATATTAAATAAAGAATTTAATAAATTCCAAAACATGCATATTTCAATTTTTTTTATTTTACTAAAAAAGAAACATGCACATATACATGATCATACTTCATACATATGACCTGTATGCTCACCTTAAGTATCATGGGTCAACTAAAGTTTTAATCCATGAACAATGAGCATAGAATAAAATAGGAAAACAATAGCAAAACTCCTACTGCAACAATAGATTAACTAAATTTCAACTTTCATTCATATTTAACCAAAATAGGAAAATCAAAATCCAAATAATAGTTCAACAGTTTAATAAAATATCCAAATAAAAGTTCAACACTTTAACAAAATATCCAAATTTAATATAATCAACTTTACCAAATAAAAGTTCAACAGTTAAACAAAATTTTCAAATTTCAAGTTGTGTCCACAACAAAAGTTCAACAGTTTTTAATGTCCATAAATTATGATCAAGAGTTGTTTTCAGCTCTTTCTGCCCCTGAGCTGGTGCTACCTTGAATCAAACGCAAGAATTCTGGATTGTCGGATAACTTGTTCATTATATTCTCGAGATTGTCAATCTGTTTGTCTTGGGCCCGAATGGTAGATTGCAGCTCTTCATTCTTAGAGCGAGTCGCTTCCAACTCCGCTGCCAATGCTTTTTCTTTGTTGCTTGATGTAGCCTTCTTTGCTCAAGGGCCAAATCCAAAACCAAGCAATCTCCCTGCCTTCTTGCCCAAGACTTTAGTCATAATCTCTCTTTTGTCATTCATGTCAACATTTTCAGATTCTGCTTCCATCTCAGAGATGCATTCAGTCTTAAGTGATTTCATTTCATTTTGTGAAATTATCAACAAATGTAAATAATTGAAATGTATAGTCTCTAACTTTAGTTAAAAGATTACAATGTAAATCAAGACTAATGCCTAAATCATATGTTTGACTACCTCTATTATCAAAAAAAAAAGGTAAAGTTTGTATAACTTACGTATGCAGATTCATTTTCAGGTTGTACCCACTCGTTTGTTTTCTTTTTTTGATGTGTGCTTTTGTAACCTTCAATTGGATCTCCCTGAAAAACAAATTAGAATATCAAGTCAGCCATAGTTCAGTGCGTTAGGTATTAGTAAATACCAAGGCAGTTTATTCTCTGATGGGTTTGTCCAACGTTATATTTTTTCTTTGTTCATGTATGAATATTCATATGTACATATAATCGAAAGTCTTGCCACAACCTGTTCGAAGAATAGCTCAATAAACTCATTTATAGCCAGAATATTTTGTTCTCTTATTCCAAAATAAAAATTTACAAAAAATAAAAAAGCATCAATGGACCACAGTACACTATATTAAACCTGAAGTTTATGAAGAACCCAACTCCAAATCAAATATTGAAGAAGATTGCCTGGAGGCAAACCTCCGATGAATGCAACAGCTTCAAGAAATCAAAACAACTGTAAGCTAATAGTTAATTACATCTCCTTAAGAAGGAAATTGTTTCTCTACCTTTTACAGGGTCAAGAAGTGGATAAATTAATGACAATCAAGGGACATAAGGTGTTTATGGGAATAATTCCAAGCTTCAGGCATGATAGTGAAATATGTGGTGTAGTGTTTATCCAAAGGACAATATATATATTCAAGGTAGTTTTGACCTTTGGATGCATGACTTCCGATTCGGAATACATTTTCTTTCAAAACAAAGAAGGTAAACTGTTTTTTCTTTTTGAGGTAAAACTCATTGATGAAGGCTCTTTACTCACATTGACACAAAATGACTCCAAAGAAATGAGGTATGTGCTTTATGAGTATAACAATATTGGGATACAAAAGGTTACTCGCCCTACTAAGAGAATACACTAGCTTCAATATAATCTAGCTTTAATATTTTCATTAGTGATGGATATTATTTCAAAAGTTCTTAGTAGGCCAGACAAAATAGTACAGCTAACTTAATGGTCATAGCAACAAACATCTTCATCGAACTTCTGTCCTGGTAAAAAAAGGCACCTTAAAATTCAGGAAGGCTAAAATATTATTCAGTTTGAATATCAAAGTTTAATATACAGATGAAATCTTCTCATGGGGTTTGGGTTTTCATCAAATATCGGTATTACAGAAAATCAAAAAGATAATAACAATGAACTAATTTAAATCCTCCAATCAGTTGATGGCTAACATTCATAAGCCCCCGAGTGACCAAACTTATCTTTCATCTACGTCACACTCTGATAAATAATTAATTTATTCATATTACTAGTACATATAGAGCAACCCAACCCAAATACAGAATTCATTTGAGTAACAAACAGATAAGAAAACAACAAAATTGCCAATAGAATGCATCAGCATCAAATTAACTTCTATTCATACCGCATCGCATTTATTATCATAAAAGACAATCATGCCAAACTGAATCAGGGTGAAAATTATTATATGCAGAACTTCACAAGTCAATTTTAAGTAGAAATTATTAATCATGATCAACGACTGTAATGTAATCATAAGCAAAATGCAATTGGGATAATAAGTTATTCATCCATATGTATCTCGAATTTTTCAATTGCAAATGAGGCCACTATGGTGGGTAAGAAGTTTCAATGCAAACGATAAAAAAATACAAAGGCCGAGCAGTAGCTCTAACATGTACGTACCTTCTCTGAATGATGAACAACAAATGGTTTTGACCCTCCACTGTGAATGGCCTTAAAAAAATAAATCATTGAAGAAATAATATAAATCTAATATTCTTTGATAACTAAAAATAATATGCATATAAAGTGACTGATTAAAGTTAGAATAGCCATACAATAAATTTGGGCGATGTCCAATAATCACACATCTCATTCCACTTGGTAATATCAATGTTGTTTGGAGGCTTGTTCCTAGCTTCTTCGACTGATGGAAAAGTCTTGAAGTACTTGTAAAGCTTGCACCTCTACCCTCTATTTCTATCCTTCATAATTCCAAGTGCCACATGCTTCACATGTGGCTGAGAAAGGTCGATATCGAATTGAGCCTGAAGAAATAAATCATTACTACATCAAGTTTCACATGGAAAAATTATGAGTTAATGAAATGGAGAGAAATAATGAGAGACTTGAGTCCTTTGAAGTCTATTTACAGTGTGTATAAAAGTAGTAATTAAATTAAAGGTGATTGAAGTTTTTGGTGTAATAGGCATGACAATAAAAACATTTTATTTTAGTAATCCAACCATTTTCTTGCATTCAAACTGGCTTAGATACACAAGTCACATAAAACAATAATATTTGATATAATTTAATTTTCTAAAAAGTAAAACTTACTTCAACCCTTGACAATGACTCTTCAATCACTCCTTCTGTAATATCCTTGAATTTGGTATTCAATGGAAGGTGGTGGCGGACCATCAATCCTATTTCTGACGACAACTTAGCAGATTCTACAGGATCTGTTGGCCTTCCTTTAGTAGGTGAGACATTAATAGCCAGCTTCTTTCCTTTGGACTTTGTGAGTTTCTCTAATACCGCGAGTAGGTCCGCGTATTTTATTTGCGGAAGATGAAGCTATTAAAAAAAATTAGATGTGAAAAGTAAAGTGAACAACAAATTACCAAGAAAAATAACTAGGTATAGCATACATATACGACTACATATATCATTTGTTAACTAAATAGGTGTATAGAAAACTCACATGGTCTAGACCCTTCTGAAGACCCTTGCTCTGCGAACATCAGTGTCGGGGCACTCTCTTCTAGTTCGGTAAAGTTTTCACCAATAATGGTGTCATTTGTACCTTGCGCCAGGATAGAACTAGGAGTACACACTTCATTCACAGGACCATCATTTGCATTTGGTGAGCGTGTAAATTTGGTGAGCGTGTAAACATTACACGTAATTTGTTTGTTAAACGCACAGGTGATGGCTTATCAGAACGAGCTTGTGATCTAGTAATCGGGCTTCTTGAAGGACTTCACGACATCATAATTCTTCTTCTTACATGAGGATTTGACCATTCAGATACATTACATTCAACTTCTTCATTAGCCTCATGGACCTCTACATTTTGGGAGGCTAGGTATCTTCTAGTTTGAGCTGCTCCTTTCCTTTTAAATCCAGGGCCAGACATTTTCAACAACCAAGTAAACAAGTTGAATGCTTTTCTGCAATTAAATTATCAGAACAAGTATACATATTAGTAAATAAGACAGGTATAGTAATAGAAAGTAGGATTAAAGAATGTCATACATTACAAAAACAGAACTACAATCTGGTCAGTATATATATATATATATATTACATTTAATATATGTAAGCATGCATAGCTGCAACATAATTTTATAAAAGGGGTGAAGGTTCTGTTCTGGGGCAGAAAAATATTTATTTGAAAGCCAGATTCAAAAGGAACAATTTCCTTATTATGTCATGACACAAAAATACGTGCTTAATGTTTGCAAAATTTGCAAATAAGACTTTTTTTGTATGACCGAGCGAGTATAAAGTATCTCCAAAAAGAAAAAAAAACAGTAATTTACAATGTCCATATGGATGGATGCAGAAAATTCAAACAACCAATTTTGTTAAATGGAAAAGAAATCTTGTGTGTGACACCCCCAAATTCGGGTCCCCAAATACCCGGATCCGGTCATCACGATCCAACACAAACATCCACCTATAACAACATACGGTATCTAAAATGCGGAATAAAATAAACATACGTTGTTCATTACAAGGTGTTACTAGTCCCAGAATACAAATAACCTTAAACACATACACAATCCATACCCTAATAACTATCAGGGATTAAATTACATTACAGTAATTAACTACACATAATTTTATTTTCTGCTACATGAAGTCTATCACTTCATCTTTTCCTTCCCTTTGTTCTTCCCTGACGTCTCTGGTTTAGCTGCAATGAGATCATGATATAGCAAGAATGAGCAACGAGTTTGCCCAGCAAGTTTAAAGTATGACAATAAGGATATATCATGATGAAGGGATATTAAGGAATTTCAACATTAGAATAATCAGAAGCAAGAACAATAATTGCTTTTAGAACAATTGATAGTCAAATAGACCTTGAACGATAACTTTCAAAGGAGTCAATAGCTGGTTGACCCTCTGGTTACTGGCTACAGAATAACGTACTTGAGGGGATCAGCCTCGCGTACCCTATGTATATGCATAACATTTAATTCTGCTATTTGTACCTTATATACGGTACGTGGGGTACTCCCCTATAAATAAAGGGGTGTTCATACAGTCTAAGAATCCTTACCATTGATTGGTTCAGATAGCTTTTATAAATTCTCACATATTTGTCTGACCGAACAAGGGTTCAGACTTAACCATGAATGGTTTATAAATTCCTGAATTTAAATATACGAATTTCAAATGCACGAGTGCGAATGTCAATAAATATGCAGATGTGGAATAATTTTGAAAGTAATTAGACCACTTAAGGCATGCTTGGAGATAAAAACTCAAGCTTAAAGAATAACTTGCAACAGTATATATATACCTTTTTTTGCACGAATTAGAAATGGTGCATAAGGCTTAGAAATTTGCTCAATGTAAAAGTTGAGTAAAGAAGAACTTGCAATAATGTAAGAAGTTTAGGGTTAGGAACTTGCCTGTTTGCTCAGCTACAGATAAATTCTAGCTTTACTTAATTGATCTTGAGTGACCTATCATTGGATAAAATCGATTTATCAATTAATATGACATGGTGGCACATTGGCACACCTTGCTATATCTTTTACTTAGCAGGTAAAAATTCACCACCTACATTTAATTACCATAAATGATAGCTAATTAGGATTGTTTATCACTTGAGTACTCAATTTATTACCCTTAATTGTATCTAGGTATGGTTCAACAATCCTTATTTATTATTTATAAAATAAATTTATATTGGTTTAAAGATAACAGAAAACCATTGATCAATTATTTAGTTGGTTTACTCTTAACTACCATTTACCTTAGGGGTAATTTAGTAATTACTAACCTTGTCCCTTATTCAATGTTAATTAAATACTTACTGTATTAATTCTACACACATTTAATATTATTACACAATCCTTGAGTGCTTATTATCTTTATTTATTAAGGTAAAAAAATAATTAACTTATAAATCTCACTTATACTTAATCATTATTTCATTAATGATTAAGTAGTTATTCTCCTTCTCCTTTAATAACCTTATTAATGCTTAATTATTATTTAAATTAATAATTACATATTATCTTTATTTATTATTTATTGATAAATAATAAGTAACTATTTATTAACTTTACTTATACTTAATTATTATTTAAGATTAAATAATAATTAAATATTTATTACCTTTATTTATTATTTATTAATAAATAATAAATAATTATTCGTTAATCTTGTTCATACTTAATTATCATTTAATAATAATTAAATATTTATTATCTTTATTTATTATTTAATGTTAAATAATAAATAATCATTTTATTAATTATTTTCATACTTAATTATTATTTAATATTAATTAAATAACAATTAAATGTTTGTTATTTTTATTTATTATTTATGGATAAATAATAATTAATTACCTTATTAGTTTTTCCCTTCATGCTTAATTATTATTTAGTAAATAATAATTAAATATTTACTATCTTTATTAATTATTAAATGGTAGATAATAAATAATTATCCCATTAACCCTTATTATTATTCGATATTAACTAATAATTAATACTTATTATTCCTCTTATTATTTATTGACAATTAATAAATAATCATTAACTTGTTGTTACCCATTGGCCCAACAAATCCCTACCCAAAGCTGGGTTCGATTCCCAGTCACCCAAACATTTAAAATTTTTTTTTTTTTTTTTTGCAGAGTTTTGCCTTCCTGTTTCAAAGCTTTCAAACGCACACTAACACCCTCAATACCTACGTTTGGGACTCATAACACACGCTGCAATTAGCAAGTGATATGCATATACTAGTTTCAGTCTCTGTGCACAGCCAAAATACTACCATATAATAATTCAAGGTTCGACTTTGGCATAATACTGTCATTGGCAGTACAATTAATACAAAATGAAGAATAAGCTTATTCAGTCATTACAACAACACTTGGTTCTTTCAGACAATACCCCAAACAGGTGAGGGGCATACTAAAGTGCTACAATAGCTATCCAAACATATGAAAATCCACACCTATGACCCAACCTTATATCACCTGGACCTTCCATGGCCCTCCACGGCCCTCCACACTGACTTTCCTAAACAATACAACACATACATCAACAACCGAGAAGGAAAGAAAAGAAAACCTTCACGGCAGTTAGGTTCAGAACACAACCCAATATAACAACACAATACCAGATTTCTCAATTCCAAACCAAGCAACATTAACACAACCAATACCAAGTCTTTAAACCCAACAATTATAAAACAAGGTCTGAGTTTCATACCAAGGCAGTTACAATGATATACTGTTATACCAGAAGCAACCTAAATCAAACCAAACTATTACAGAAATTTAACAACCCATCACAGTTGCTTAATACCTCGATTTCGTTCGATTGGCTGCCTTCCTTCTTCTTCCAAAGTATGATACCAAGCTGGACATTCAACGATAAATTCCCTGACCCTCACTCTACTGTCGAACCCTAAAATTTCTTTCTGATTTGGGTTTCACCAAGCAAGGAGAATCGACAGCTCTTTGGGGTTAATTTATAGGAAAATCTTTACCCAGAATGGCTGGGTATTACCTTGATTATTTTGCCAAAATCCAGCGGTAAGAAGGAGATGAGTGACTGATGGTATAGCGTGCCGACTGTGAGTTCGCCGGTCAGTTCCTCGAGCGTCGCACCTTCCACCGGTCGCGTCGCTGAAATTCTGGGACCCTTGGTCCAAGCGATGCTTGCTCGAACGCCCCCTCGAACCCTTAATCAATCCGCTAGTCGGCGCACGCTGTCGCCGGCGATTGACAGTTCTTTCTTTCTTTCTCCCGTCTTTCGCACGCTCGATTGATGGGTGGTTTGGTCCAGCTAAGCTCGGCTATGGAAACCTACTCCTTCCTCTCGATTGACTGATTGAGGCCTAGACCTACTCCCTCTTCTCGATCGATCTAGCTAGGGCTTTGGATTCCCCCATTTGGTTTCTGGCGATTTTGAACCCTCCCAAAGGAATTTCACCGTTTGCCCCAAATTATCTCCACCGACCGGTTTTTCCCAAATTGCTTGGACCGACCCGGATTTTCCCCCAACCCGATCGGTAAAATGGATAAGGAATGGGCTCAGCCCATTTGTCTAGGAAAATAAAAGAATCTGGGCTTGGCTTATTTAGTTTAATTCATGAGGACTTGCCAGTCCATTTGGTTCGGCCCACAGAAAATAGAAAGGAGATTGGGCTCAATAAAATTTGGGTTCAACCCGATAAATAAAAACAATGGGTCAGTCTAAATAAAAGCAAAATGACCCAAATTAACTTAACCACCTTGCATTTCTAATATTCTAAATCAAATAACTAAACAATTTAATTATTCATTTAAAGTATTTATTTCAACCATAATTCTTTATTCGAATTGTTTAATCCGATAATGATGAAATTATTTATTGAATTTTCTTCCAAATTTTCTTGAAATTAAATTCTTAGGGTTAGCCCACCAATTTAAATCAAACTATTAATGAGCCCTTTCCAATGCAAGACAATTATTGGACCATATAATTATTTAATTAAAAAAAATAATTATTACATGGATCCAAATTCATAAAATTATATAAAAATGAATTTTATTTATTAAAATAAATTCGGTACAATGTTCAAAAATTCCTGGACATTACATCCTCTCCCCCTTATAAAAATTCCGTCCTCGGAATTTAAATATAAGGTTACTCAAATAACTGGGGGTAATTAGCTCTCATCTTCTCTTCGAGTTCCCACGTGGCTTCTTCCACCGCGTGGTTTCTCCAGAGAACCTTCACCGAGTGAATAATTTTATTTCTCAGCTTCTGCTCTTTCCTATCCAGTATTTGAACAGGAATCTCCTCGTACGATAAATCCCTTTCGACTTGAATTGGTTCATAGGAGATGACATGTTTGTAGTCTGGCTTATACGGACGCAACACTGATACGTGAAACACGTTGTGGATGTGCTCAAGTTCAGGAGGTAATGCTACCTCATACGCCACTTCGCCTATTCTCCTTAGAATCTCGAACGGTCCTATGAACCTAGGGCTCAATTTACCCTTCTTCCCAAAACGGATCTTTCCTTTCCAGGGAGATACCTTCAGAAACACAAAACTTCCGACTTCAAAGTCTCGTTTCTGACGATGTAGGTCGGCATACTTTTTCTGACGATCCTGGGCTGCTACTAACCGCTGTCTTATTACTTTAACGATTTCCACGGTTTGTTGTACCAATTCCGGTCCCAACAATCTCCGTTCACCAACTTCATCCCAACACAACGGCGTTCGACACTTCCTTCCATATAGCGCTTCGTACGGTGGCATACCAATGCTAGCGTGATAACTGTTGTTGTAAGCGAACTCTACTAGTGGCAAGTGATCGTCCCAGCTGCCACTTAAGTCCATCACAACTGCCCGGAGCATATCCTCTAGAGTCTGAATTGTTCGCTCACTCTGACCATCAGTCTGAGGATGATATGCCGTACTCATTCTTAACTGTGTTCCCAGTCTCTCCTGCAGACTTCTCCAAAAATTTGACATGAAGCGCGGATCCCTGTCAGACACAATAGATACCGGCACTCCATGTCGTGATACTATTTCTTTCACGTAAAGTTTCGCCAGCTGTTCTAATTTGTACCTGATCTTGATCGGTAAAAAGTGGGCAGACTTGGTCAACCGATCTACGATCACCCAGATGGCGTCTAAACCTTTTTGGGTTGTCGGGAGTCCTACCACAAAATCCATAGTAATGTGCTCCCATTTCCACTCGGGAATCTCTAAGGGTTGCAACAATCCGCTCGGCCGCTGGTGCTCAGCCTTGATCCTTTGACAAGTTAAACACCAGCTGACGAACTCTGCAACTTCCCCTTTCAAATGCGGCCACCAATAATGTTGATGAAGATCTTGATACATATTGGTGCTACCCGGATGTACCGAAAATCTTGTATTATGGGCCTCCTGCAAAATTTCTTCCCTTAAGTCTGGTACGTAGGGTATCCAGATCCTTCCCTCGAATCTTAGCAGTCATGTGCTGTCAACCTTGAACTTTGACGTTTTTCCCTCCGATAATTGTTTCTTAATATAAATGCATTCCTCATCAAATTCTTGAGCCTCCTGTATCTTATCCAGTAGAGTCGGACCTGCGGTTATGGTACACAATTTTTCGTCCGTCTCCATCGGATACTTAACCTCCAGTTCCAGGCGTTCAAAGTCCCGTATCAACTCCTCCTGGACTGTCAGCTGCATCAATTTCACCTTGCCCTTTCTGCTCAAGGCATCAGCCACTACATTCGCTTTGCCTGGATGGTACAGAATTTCACAGTCATGGTCCTTGATCAATTCTAACCATCAGCGCTGCCTCATGTTCAGCTCCTTTTGAGTGAAGATATATTTCAGACTTTTGTGATCTGTATATATCTCGCATTTCTCCCCGTATAGGTAGTGCCTCCAAATCTTCAAGGCAAAAACTACAGCTGCTAACTCCAAGTCATGAGTCGGATAACCCTTCTCATAATCCTTCAGCTGACGTGACGCGTACGCAACAACCTTGTCGTGCTGCATTAACACACAACCAAGACCCTTGTGTGACGCATCGCTATACACTACGAAACCCCCAGTGTTGTCTGGTAAGGTCAACACTAGTGCTTGGCTGAGTCTCTTCTTCAACTCCATGAAACTCTCTTCACACTTCTCCGACCAAACAAACTTGACTGTTTTCCTGGTAAGATTGGTCAACGGCGATGCTATCTTTGAAAAATCCTGGATGAATCTCCGATAGTATACCGCTAATCCCAAGAAACTCCGGATCTCCGTCGGCGTCTTCGGCTGTTCCCAGTTGATAACTGCTTCTACTTTTGCTGGGTCCACCGAAACACCATTCTTGTCTATGACATGACCCAGAAACTGCACTCTCTGCAACCAAAACTCACACTTAGAAAACTTTGCATACAATTTCTCCCTCCTGAGAGCTTCTAATACAATCTTTAAATGTTCAGCATGCTCCTCCTATGTTTCTGAATACACCAAGATGTCATCGATGAATACGACTACGAATTTATCCAAGTACTGCTTGAACACTCTGTTCATCATATCCATAAATGCTGCTGGTGCATTCGTCAATCCAAAAGACATTACCAGGAACTCGAAGTGCCCATAACGAGTCCTGAATGCAGTCTTCGGGATATCTTCTTGCCTCACCTTTAGCTGATGGTAGCCTGTTCTTAAGTCGATCTTTGAAAAGTACTTCGCTCCCTTGAGTTGATCGAACAGATCATCAATTCTAGGAAGTGGATACCTATTCTTAATCGTAACTTTGTTCAACTCCCGATAGTCGATACAAAGCCTCATTGAACCGTCTTTCTTCTTTACAAACAGAACTGGCGCTCCCCACGGGGACACGCTCGGTCTGATATAACCTTTATCTAACAGTTCTTGCAGTTGCACCATCAACTCTTTCATTTCTACAGGTGCCATTCGATACGGTGGCTTCGATATTGGTGCGGTTCCCGGTGCCAAATCGATAACGAACTCGATTTCTCTGTCCGGCGGCAGTCCCGGAAGCTCTTCGGGAAAGACATCGGTGAAATCTTTCACGACTGGTATTTGACTCATCTCATCCCTTACTTGACGGGTATCGACCACATGGGCCAAATAACATACACAACCTTTCTTAAGCAATCTTCTCGTCTGCATCATAGTAAGGCAAGAAGATTGTCTTGGTGACTTACTGCCGTAAAATACCACCTTCGACTTATTAGGAGTCTTCAGGTGTACACACTTTTCCTTACAGTCAATAACTGCTCTGTGGGTTGATAGCCAATCCATTCCCAGGATTACATCAAACTCTCCCAGCCGAATTGGTATCAAATCCACATTGAGCTTAAATCCTCGCAATTCAATACAACAATTCCTATGAATGTGTTCTACAGGGACAATTTCTTTGTTTGCTACTTCTACGTTCATAGGGTGTTCTAATTTTTCACGAGGTAAATTCAACTGACTAGCAAATTCTTCGGAAACAAAAGAGCAAGTAGCACCCGAATCAAATAACACATATGCATTTATATCATTGATTGGGATGATACCTGACACCATGTCTTTGGATTCCATGGCATCCTGAACAGTCATGTTGAACGTGCGGGCTGTCGGCCTGTTAGCTTGACTGGCTGGTGTCCCATAGCTCAGCCGGTTATTGTTCCCACTGTTGTTGTTCTGGTTGCCGTTCCCGGCGTCACCCTTCTTCTTCGGACAATCCTTGATTTGGTGGTCGGGTGCTCCATATGAAAAACACCCTCCCTTTGGCTTATTCTGACATTGGGGTGCCATGTGCCCCGGTTGTCCACACCGGTAACAAACACTCTTTCCCTTCATGCACTCCCCCGCGTGGTTCTTACCACAATTACTACACCTACCTGGCTTCTTCACCTCCCCTCCTGATTTGTTTCCCCCGGATGACTGACTCTCAGTCCACTTGCGTTTATTGGGGTTACTGCCCCCGCTGCTCCCTGCTTTCGGGCCCTCATGTCCCTTTTTCTTTTCTTGATTGTATTTGGCCAAGGCCTCACTGCCACCCTCTGCAATGACCGCCCGTTCCAACAGTTCTGCAAATGTCTTGATTTTCAATACCGCAACAGAACGGTATAACCATGGTTTCAACCCTTGTTCAAACCTTCGAGCTTTTCTTTCCTCTGTGCTGACTTGGTGAGTTGCAAACCGTGCCAACTCATTAAACTTAGCCGCGTACTCAGCCACAGACATATTTCCTTGTTTTAGTTCCAGGAACTTGATCTCCATCTCTTGCTTCATGCTCTCTGGAAAGTAATTTTCCAAGAACATCTCCTTGAAACGATCCCATGCGACAATGCCTCCTTCCACTCGGCCCCTATTGGCCTTCCACCAGTAGTTTGCCTCGCCCTTTAACATGAAAGTAGCAAAGCTTGTTTTTTGTTCCTCTGCCACCCTTGCTACCTCGAAGACCTTCTCTATTTCTTCTATCCAGGTCTGCGCTTCGATTGGGTTAAGAGTTCCCTTGAACTCAGGTGGTCCGACCAATTTGAAATCCTTGAAATTTGCCAGATGATGTACTGGCTCGGCTGCTGCTTGGGTCCCTACAGGTGGCGGCCTTGATTGCATGGCTTCTGCCAGCATTTCCGCAAACATTCTCATCGGGTTGGATTGATTTCCAACTTCGCTTTCTGATTCCTCAATTCGCTGGTTACGTGGCCTTCCTCTCGGCATAGTTTGAATAAGGAAACTGATGACTTTTACCTATAGATTTACATTTTACACGACATGTTATTAAAATCAACGATCAAAGGTAAAAACATCTATCAACACACTTAATTCAAATGAAACCATCGCATTTATATTGATATACCACTGTTTGTACAAAGACTAAAATGTGGCATACTTCTATAAATGTACCACTGCATGTCCTATCAATCATTTCCCCCTGAGACAAAAGTGGGGAATCCTAACCTTTCATCCCTAAAGATCACAAAAGTTGGGGTTTAACTGCTACCCCAAGCATAAATACAAATATAAAGCTTCACAAAACAACATAAATATGTCCCTAATATGACAAAAAGTGGGACTGACTATACTAAAGAAATCAACTACTCCATCGAGTCACTGCACATCACGACGGATCCGTGCCTGCTGACCAGAAGAGAATGCTCCATCCCCTATCCTGCGATGAACAGAGCGGCTAGACTCACCTGCCTCAGACCGGGGCCTCCTGTAGGCTGCGTCTAGGGCATGTCCTAGGGTCTCTATCCTCACTGCGCTGGCCTCCAATCGATCCTCTAACTAGTCAACCCTCCTGGCCTCCCTGACCCAGGCCTCTCTGGCATGCATCCTCGCAGACACCTCCAGCCCCGCCTCGAACCTCATAGCCTCCTGTTTCGCCCTTAGGTGGGCGATCTATAAATCCCTCTGCTCCAGTCTCTCCCTCAACTCAGCGTTTCGGGCCACTAGCTGATGTAGCAGTGGTCCGATCTGCTGCGCTGAGGACTCGTAGCCCTGTAGCTGTGACTTTGCCACTCCCAAGTCGTGCTCGAGCTGGTAGGCCAGGTCTCTGTACTGGTCCTCCATAAACTGATGGGTCTGATTTTGCTCTTCCAGGTGAGCTACCCGATCCTCCAGCTCCTCATTCCTACTAGTCAACCCCTCGATGATATCATCGGCAGTGGACCCCATGCCATCAACATCAGCAGGTGGCTCCTCTCCCTCGGTCTCGGGGCCCTCCTCCTCAGCCTCTGGATCCTGACTGCCCGACCTCATGACTCTACCTACCACCGGCTCTGGTAGCTCCCTCTAGTAGTCCTCCTCCGACTCGGACTCCTCCTGCAGCAATCCTGGGGCAGTAGGAGCATAGCCCACCAGCTGCTCCGAAACTACTGGTATGTCTGTAAATATCTCCTCCTCCTCTCGGACTCCACTAGTCTCCCCTACGGCAGCCATCCTACAAACACACAAAAACTAACGTTAGTACAGCAATAAAATATATTCATTAAAGAAATGAAATTATATTTCATTGGGTACTACTCGACTCGATGAATTCCCCAATTCATCAAAACCACATACGATAAATCTCCTCGATTTATCTCCTAACACTCGATACGAGTTTACTATGAAGGTTATAACCTAGGTTTCGCGATCCTAAAGTTTATAACCTACAGCTTTGATACCAACCTGTGACACCCCCAAATTCGGGTCCCCAAATACCCGGATCCGGTCATCACGATCCAACACAAACATCCACCTATAACAACATACGGTATCTAAAATGCGGAATAAAATAAACATACGTTGTTCATTACAAGGTGTTACTAGTCCCAGAATACAAATAACCTTAAACACATACACAATCCATACCCTAATAACTATCAGGGATTAAATTACATTACAGTAATTAACTACACATAATTTTATTTTCTGCTACATGAAGTCTATCACTTCATCTTTTCCTTCCCTTTGTTCTTCCCTGACGTCTCGGGTTTAGCTGCAATGAGATCATGATATAGCAAGAATGAGCAACGAGTTTGCCCAGCAAGTTTAAAGTATGACAATAAGGATATATCATGATGAAGGGATATTAAGGAATTTCAACATTAGAATAATCAGAAGCAAGAACAATAATTGCTTTTAGAACAATTGATAGTCAAATAGACCTTGAACGATAACTTTCAAAGGAGTCAATAGCTGGTTGACCCTCTGGTTACTGGCTACAGAATAACGTACTTGAGGGGATCAGCCTCGCGTACCCTATGTATATGCATAACATTTAATTCTGCTATTTGTACCTTATATACGGTACGTGGGGTACTCCCCTATAAATAAAGGGGTGTTCATATAGTCTAAGAATCCTTACCATTGATTGGTTCAGATAGCTTTTATAAATTCTCACATATTTGTCTGACCGAACAAGGGTTCAGACTTAACCATGAATGGTTTATAAATTCCTGAATTTAAATATACGAATTTCAAATGCACGAGTGCGAATGTCAATAAATATGCAGATGTGGAATAATTTTGAAAGTAATTAGACCACTTAAGGCATGCTTGGAGATAAAAACTCAAGCTTAAAGAATAACTTGCTATAGTATATATATACCTTTTTTTGCACGAATTAGAAATGGTGCATAAGGCTTAGAAATTTGCTCAATGTAAAAGTTGAGTAAAGAAGAACTTGCAATAATGTAAGAAGTTTAGGGTTAGGAACTTGCCTGTTTGCTCAGCTACAGATAAATTCTAGCTTTACTTAATTGATCTTGAGTGACCTATCATTGGATAAAATCGACTTATCAATTAATATGACATGGTGGCACATTGGCACACCTTGCTATATCTTTTACTTAGCAGGTAAAAATTCACCACCTACATTTAATTACCATAAATGATAGCTAATTAGGATTGTTTATCACTTGAGTACTCAATTTATTACCCTTAATTGTATCTAGGTATGGTTCAACAATCCTTATTTATTATTTATAAAATAAATTTATTTTGGTTTAAAGATAACAGAAAATCATTGATCAATTATTTAGTTGGTTTACTCTTAACTACCATTTACCTTAGGGGTAATTTAGTAATTACTAACCTTGTCCCTTATTCAATGATAATTAAATACTTACTGTATTAATTCTACACACATTTAATATTATTACACAATCCTTGAGTGCTTATTATCTTTATTTATTAAGGTAAAAAAATAATTAACTTATAAATCTCACTTATACTTAATCATTATTTCATTAATGATTAAGTAGTTATTCTCCTTCTCCTTTAATAACCTTATTAATGCTTAATTATTATTTAAATTAATAATTACATATTATCTTTATTTATTATTTATTGATAAATAATAAGTAACTATTTATTAACTTTACTTATACTTAATTATTATTTAAGATTAAATAATAATTAAATATTTATTACCTTTATTTATTATTTATTGATAAATAATAAATAATTATTCGTTAATCTTGTTCATACTTAATTATCATTTAATAATAATTAAATATTTATTATCTTTATTTATTATTTAATGTTAAATAATAAATAATCCTTTTATTAATTATTTTCATACTTAATTATTATTTAATATTAATTAAATAACAATTAAATATTTGTTATTTTTATTTATTATTTATGGATAAATAATAATTAATTACCTTATTAGTTTCCTTCATGCTTAATTATTATTTAGTAAATAATAATTAAATATTTACTATCTTTATTAATTATTAAATGGTAGATAATAAATAATTATCCCATTAACCCTTATTATTATTCGATATTAACTAATAATTAATACTTATTATTCCTCTTATTATTTATTGACAATTAATAAATAATCATTAACTTGTTGTTACCCATTGGCCCAACAAATCCCTACCCAAAGCTGGGTTCGATTCCCAGTCACCCAAACATTTAAAATTTTTTTTTTTTTTTTTTTTTGCAGAGTTTTGCCTTCCTGTTTCAAAGCTTTCAAACGCACACTAACACCCTCAATACCTACGTTTGGGACTCATACCACACGCTGCAATTAGCAAGTGATATGCATATACTAGTTTCAGTCTCTGTGCACAGCCAAAATACTACCATATAATAATTCAAGGTTCGACTTTGGCATAATACTGTCATTGGCAGTACAATTAATACAAAATGAAGAATAAGCTTATTCAGTCATTACAACAACACTTGGTTCTTTCAGACAATACCCCAAACAGGTGAGGGGCATACTAAAGTGCTACAATAGCTATCCAAACATATGAAAATCCACACCTATGACCCAACCTTATATCACCTGGACCCTCCATGGCCCTCCACGGCCCTCCACACTGACTTTCCTAAACAATACAACACATACATCAACAACCGAGAAGGAAAGAAAAGAAAACCTTCACGGCAGTTAGGTTCAGAACACAACCCAATATAACAACACAATACCAGATTTCTCAATTCCAAACCAAGCAACATTAACACAACCAATACCAAGTCTTTAAACCCAACAATTATAAAACAAGGTCTGAGTTTCATACCAAGGCAGTTACAATGATATACTGTTATACTAGAAGCAACCTAAATCAAACCAAACTATTACAGAAATTTAACAACCCATCACAGTTGCTTAATACCTCGATTTCGTTCGATTGGCTGCCTTCCTTCTTCTTCCAAAGTATGATACCAAGCTGGACATTCAACGATAAATTCCCTGACCCTCACTCTACTGTCGAACCCTAAAATTTCTTTCTGATTTGGGTTTCACCAAGCAAGGAGAATCGACAGCTCTTTGGGGTTAATTTATAGGAAAATCTTTACCCAGAATGGCTGGGTATTACCTTGATTATTTTGCCAAAATCCAGCGGTAAGAAGGAGATGAGTGACTGATGGTATAGCTTAGCTTGCCGACTGTGAGTTCGCCGGTCAGTTCCTCGAGCGTCGCACCTTCCACCGGTCGCGTCGCTGAAATTCTGGGACCCTTGGTCCAAGCGATGCTTGCTCGAACGCCCCCTCGAACCCTTAATCAATCCGCCGGTCGGCGCACGCTGTCGCCGGCGATTGACAGTTCTTTCTTTCTTTCTCCCGTCTTTCGCACGCTCGATTGATGGGTGGTTTGGTCCAGCTAAGCTCGGCTATGTGAAGCCTACTCCTTCCTCTCGATTGACTGATTGAGGCCTAGACCTACTCCCTCTTCTCGATCGATCTAGCTAGGGCTTTGGATTCCCCCATTTAGTTTATGGCGATTTTGAACCCTCCCAAAGGAATTTCACCGTTTGCCCCAAATTATCTCCACCGACCGGTTTTTCCCAAATTGCTTGGACCGACCCGGATTTTCCCCCAACCCGATCGGTAAAATGGATAAGGAATGGGCTCAGCCCATTTGTCTAAGAAAATAAAAGAATCTGGGCTTGGCTTATTTAGTTTAATTCATGAGTACTTGCCAGTCCATTTGGTTCGGCCCACAGAAAATAGAAAGGAGATTGGGCTCAATAAAATTTGGGTTCAACCCGATAAATAAAAACAATGGGTCAGTCTAAATAAAAGCAAAATGACCCAAATTAACTTATCCACCTTGCATTTCTAATATTCTAAATCAAATAACTAAACAATTTAATTATTCATTTAAAGTATTTATTTCAACCACAATTCTTTATTCGAATTGTTTAATCCGATAATGATGAAATTATTTATTGAATTTTCTTCCAAATTTTCTTGAAATTAAATTCTTAGGGTTAGCCCACCAATTTAAATCAAACTATTAATGAGCCCTTTCCAATGCAAGACAATTATTGGACCATATAATTATTTAATTAAAAAAAATAATTATTACATGGATCCAAATTCATAAAATTATATAAAAATGAATTTTATTTATTAAAATAAATTCGGTACAATGTTCAAAAATTCCTGGACATTACATTATGTACATGATATGAGATAGAAAGAGAGAGATATGGGCCTCAACTTCTTGATTGGGGTCAGAGACTTGTGGGGTGGCTAAGGGTAAATTATCAGTAGTTATTTTTGTACCTACTGCTTCTACGGTTGTTGAAGCACAGAGGCTGTCAATTCTTCTAATGGGTTTGCTTTTCAGGATAAAAATGTTGGATGAATGTCGACAAAAGTCTTATTTGCAAAATTTTCAAACATTAAGCACGTATTTTTGTGTCATGACATAATAAGGAAATTGTTCATTTTATGCTATCATTTGTCAAAAGAGATCTCTTTGCAATCCAAAAGTTCCTTACTTCTAGAAGAGGAATTCGAGAATTACAAATACATATTCCTTTCCTAAATCAGCAACAATATGTTTCGTAATAATCAGTGGACTACGGTCTCTAAAAAAGAGTATGTCATGCTGAAAATTGTCAAGCATTAGAAATCATTTTGATTACTGAGCATTTCTTGTTAAATGTTTATTTTTGTGAGGAATTTGATGTTTGAATTTTATACATATCTAGTCCTAGTCTATTAACTGAGCATCAATATCACTTAACTCATGACGGATAAAGAAATTAAATAATACCTATATTGAGAAAGAGGTCCATCAGTAATTCCAAACTAGTCAACTCAGTATACTCAAAACATTACAAACCATAAACCCTGGCAAAACTATGGCATGAAATTGAATGATACTCAAATTGAGAGCTCTAGATAACATCATAAACGGTTCAGAGTACTAACCTGAGCCAAAGAACTATGAGTTACTGCTTGTCGATCTTCGTTAAAGTCACACACCCAGCAAGGTCACCTCTCTGTTAGGCAGCGGGGAAGAAATCGGGAATAACTCGAAAAGAGACCATGATGATAATATTATGCAAGGGCAGAACACTTTCGAAGCGGGACGACCTCGATTGAAATTGGGGGATTTGAGTTTAGGGCATGGATTGGAGAAAGAAATTGGGGGTGGTTACCAGAAATTGGGGGTGACAAAAACTAGGAGGGAAATATAATATACTGAAGTGAAAATTATAGCAGAAAAAAAGAAGAATAACGTGAACATTAATCCTGAATATTAGAATATCTTACATTATCTCATCATTTATAAATCTTTATTGTTAACTTGAAATGTCATTAAGTTACTTGTTCCTAAATATTTCATAGGATTAATAGGTAATGTATGTACATGTTATTATAATGATATTCATTAATCTTTAATGGGTATATGAATTATATTAATTTAATTTTTTTTTTGCTATTTTAAGAACAATATTGTTTATGCCTTGTTTGTTATAAGATGAAAATTAATATTTTTTTTCTCTGGACTTGTCATATACACAATATGGATTTAAAAATATACAAGACATTGATTTAAATGTATTAAATAATTATTATTATTATATTTAGACAATTAGTGTTATTTAGATGCTTACTAGTTTTAAGTACTGGATATGCTCGTACGAAATTTGTAGGTTGCAACGGTGATAGTGAACTTTAACGCACTATGCTAGAAGTTCTAAATCAAATGTTAATGCACATTCTAAAACTTCTTGACTTAACACTTGATAAAAGTTTGTTTTGCAATTGTAGTTGATAACATTAGAAATTAAAACTTTTATATATAGTTTTATTTAAGGGCATTGACGACTTTAACAAACTTTGTATGACTCATTTATTCAAATTTACGTATGCATGACTCGAGTGTTGGACAAGAAGCTAGTGAGATTGCATATCTAGTTTTTCAATTTGGTCCTCGACCAGTGCAGTATTCATTTAGCGAGAAGATATTATGTTTAGAATATTAAAGTTGATAAGTTAATATATATTAAACTTTAAATTGATGTGAATTTATTTAATTTTAGTTGATATAATTATCACACTTATATAGTATATAACAAAAACGATTAATTACAAAATTTATTTCATTATAAATTTTTACGAGTCATACCAAATTTAAAATTTAATGTCAGTTTGACCTGAAAAATCAAAATGTATTTCTAATTTTAGAACGGAAAGAATATTTACAAAGGCAAAATTAATTATATCATAAGCTGAAAACCCAAAATCCAAAATATATAGACAAGAGTCAATTAAAGAATACTTAAATTGACTTATACATCGCTATGTTGCATTAGTGTTACATGAAATAAACATAATCTTTTCAATTCTTCCTCTATAGAAAAACAATCTCTTCCATTACCTTGATGAGCATATATTTTCCAAGTCAGCATTTATTTTCCATTTCCACTAACATTTTTATTTACAACATGTGTTTTAAGTAATTATGAAATAAACATAATTTTTTTTTTAAATGTACAACATATGTTTTAAATAATTATAATTTTGGGTGCGTTATATTTTATGTAAGTATAAACTAGAAAAGAAGATTAAAAACAATTACGTAGTAGACCATTGCTTTCATTATACTTATATTTAGTCCACCAAAATATTTTGGATATATTATAATTAGTTTGCTATTTTAAATTATTTTATGATCAAAACAAAATTTATTGTGACATACTATGATACTACGATGTAACATGTACAACTTTAGTTATCTAAAAGTATAATATCTGACTCAAAGCTCAAAATTAAGTACTCTTTTTTGTTTTGAAATTTAAAAAAATTATTTTGACTTTTAAAAATTAATTTAAAATAATTATGAAGTTATTTAATTTAATTCAATACCATTATAAATATTTTAATCTATCATTAGTTCATTTAGGCTTACTAATTACTCCTTTCGCTATAAGGATACATTTTGACTTTTTAGAGTCAATTCGCAAAATTCTAAAATTTAAAATTTATATGAAATTATTTAGTTTAATATAAATAAATATAACAATATTAAACTAATTATAAAGTACGTATGTATTAATTACATGATACATGTATTAACTACATTATTAATTAAATTAAATAAACTTAAGATATCTTGAAAATCAAGTACTCATTTAAATTTAATTTTGTTTCACAGATGGAAGATGTGTGTATAATATTTGTGATTTGTAACATTTTTCTTTTGAAATTTACATAATTAGCTCTTTTTATTTCACACAAGAGTTTAATTTATTAATTTTTATGTTATAATTATTTAGTTATTGTTAGATAACAATTTAAAATGATACAATATTCTTAAATTAATTATCATAAGTTCATTATCATATCATTACTATTAACCTAATAACTTTTTATTTATAAAAATAAACAGAAAACAAATATACATCCTTAGTATTATTGGTTATTATTTTTATCATTTATATATATATATATATATATATAAATTAACAAAACATCAATGGACTCTATTAAAATATAAAATAAAAAAAACAGGCAAATATTATTGCCAAAATCGGTAGAGACCAAAACTCTCCCCCAATTCAATCTAATCTCTAACTGAGAAACCCTCAACTGGATTAGTAGCGAAGGAAACCGAGAAAATAATCGAGCAATGGTGAAGAAACTGAGAAAGCGATAGAAACCTAGAAGCAATGAGACAACAAAGGCTCGTTATATCTAAGTATCAGAAGCAAAAATCGGTATTCTACTTTGTTTATATATTGAATTTTTATTATGATACTTATTGTTTTTCGATTTCAATGAATATGATCAAGCTTAGTTACAGAGTAACTGTTAGTATTTAGACAGAAGCTAGAATTCTAGATGATTTGCCCTCTTTTATTACTTCATTGTTCTTGTTTAAAGATGCCAGAGCACACATTCAGCGAGTTAAGGCATCTTGAAACATTTCCACAGGTCGTTCCTTGGTAAAAATTGATTTTTATGTAATAAAAGTGTCTGCTTCTTTTTTATTTGTGTTGAAATTGTAGTATGCTGATCTTCATCATTAACATACTTGCCGACATAATTGGTTGCTAAGACTATATATAATGTTATATATGACTCTGTTCAATAAACTTGAAATTGGTTCTTATTACATAAAAAAAGAGATTTACTTAATAATTTAATATTTTTTACACTGAACCTTTGTCAAACTAGGACTTTGTCAAACCTTCTTGGAATTGAAATCACTCACTTTAGACGACTCTTACATTTGAAATCGCTTAGACTCACTTTAGAGCAAATGATGAAACATGTCAAGTCATGATGTTAGTAGTTGTGAGTAACCATCGAACTTTGCTGTCATTCTTGATGGCAGGAACCGTAGGTAGATTTTCTTTGAAGCTCTGCTTAGAAATCCCTTTACTGGGTAGCCTTGCTTTATTTGCCATTTTCTATCTTGGCTGCTCTCACTATATTCCGCAGAGCACTTCTGGTCAAGGGTTAATAGAGCTTCACTAAGAATGATTAACAGAGTTAGTGGGATAGGCACAATAGGTATCTACGGATTCCATAACTAGAATAGATTTTGGCTCTCCAAAGTGATAAGTCCACAATAGAGGGGTTGGCTCTGCTGATTTAACAAACATAGGCTCTATTGATTGAGACTCGTTCACAGGGTCTTGAGACTCGATGCCAATTTCCATCAAAATTTTAGTTAACTTCTTCTTGTTTCATTCTGCAGATTATTCTTCAGTTTTCTTTCTTTATTCTTCTGCTCTGAAAGAGAGATCTTGAGCAACTTCCAGTTCAGTAGAGTCAATTAGCCAACTAATATCTCCAACATTGAGCTCTGTTGCTCATTCAAGCTTGATCTCTTCAGTAGTCCTTGCAGTTGGGGTGAATAACACAATCCTTCATTGTAGGTTTAATTATGGATAATTTAGGTTATTCAGTTTACTTGAAGGCTTCCTCTCCCTCAATCATATCATCTTCAATTCGATTCTCTTCTTCAACTGAGTCCATCATCACATCAGTTACTACTTGTTTTATGATAAGATATGTATCATCGGCATCATCCCCAGCACTTTGTTGGGTCAGTACAACCTTAGGATTAGAAGCTTCTCCTTTCATTTATTCTCTTATAGTGTCAATCTTCATTATTTCTTTAATTTCCTCCCGAGTTGCAAGGTCAATCTCATTAGGTTTCTCTCCCTTAACAACAGTTTCAACCACCCTTGGTCTCTGAGCAGATGATGATTACTGTGATTCTAACACTATTGAATTTAACACGAGATCATTATGCTTACGTTAGGCGAGGTAACTCTCCTGAACCTTGTCAAGCATCACAAGGTTGCAAAACTCAAAACCTTGATTGGCAAGTATGTTTAATTGTTCTGTAATGGGACATGAGAAAGTAAAAACTGTGACACCCCCAAATCCGGGTACTTCATTTCCTCAGGATTTGGTGTTCACAATCCAAAAACATCACATCACATCTAACTACCCATTCAAATATAAATGAAAATACTTAAATAGAAATAGAAATCTCCCATTAGAGGGTTACAACATCATTCATAAACAAATCCCAGGTTATCTAACCTTAATTAAACATCAGTGCGGAAAACATAAATCAAGTCTATTACAGAAACAACAATAAAGCAAATACAACAAGTCTTCATCACTTGTTTGCTTTTCCTTTGCCCTTACTAGTAGATGGCTCGTCAGTTCTTTCAACCTTAGCTGCAGTGTTATTATGCAAAGGTGAGCAATGATTGCCCAGCAAGTATAACAACAACAACAATAATAACATGCGAAATAATCAACGGATATCGAATAATTGAAGATTTAGCTTTGAGTCAAGAATGTAAAACAAGATTCAAAAGAACATCTGAGGGTCTTAAGACCACGAACTATGTCCCAGGTTATCAAGTATTTCTACTTTAAACCTTTAACAGTCGTAAGACTATATGGACCTTTCTTCTCGTACTCGGGGGGATCAGCCCTTTGTACCATGTATGTGCACAACATCTTAACGCTAACGCATAAATAATATCCCCTATATAAGGGTTGTTCATCTCAGTTTGACATCGGAGTCCGCACCAAAGGAAGTTTGGTTTGGATTTACTTCAATAACGTTTCTAGAATTTAGAACGCTCATCAACTATGGACTAGTCGAATCAAAAGGGTTCGCTAGTCAATCAAGGTTCAAAAGGTGTAATTCGAGAATCAAAAACTAAATCTCACAAAAGGTACGATTGAATACGTTCTATGTAACTGAAGCATTACAAAGAGGAAATAAAAAAAACTTCTCATTGAATTCATGAAATTGAATGGAGTAGAAACAATAACTTGCTCACGAAGTAATAGCATTATGAAGCTTATATTCTATAATAATGAAATTTAGAAACTTGCGTAAACGTAAAAGTAAGGATAAGATACTTGCCTCGTGCGTAGACTAAAAATTTAAGACTCACGTTTCTCTAATCAACCTATACATTCCGTTTATAAAACAGTAACAATAATTAGTTACAGTATTATAAACACGTCAAAACTCATTCTCATTTAATCTCAATAGCTCAGTTGACCCAAACAATCAATGGGCTTATGCTACCACTTTTCACAGTAATTTTAACATTCATTTTATACATTAGCCTAAGCTTTAGATATAACCACGATTTCATACCATGATCACAAAGAAAGAATAAAATTTCTACTCTCGTCTTTTTACTCTTTTTTTTTTTTTTTTTTTTTTTTTTTTTTTTTTTTTAAAGTTCCCGCCGGGGCGAGAAAAACCTTCACAAAAATCTCGCCGGGGCGAGCTCCTCGCCGGGGCGAGGAATTTCTTCACAAAATTCTCGCCAGGGCGAGCTCCTCGCCGGGGCGAAGAATTTCTTCACAAAATTCTCGCCGGGGCGAGCTCCTCGCCGGGGCGAGGGATCCCTTCACAAAATTCTCGCCGGGGCGAGAATTTACGAATTCCAGTTTCTGCAGTTCGCGAAGAACGCAGAAACAGGCCAAAAATTTCCCATTTTGTTATTCGTACATCAAATTAAACATACCCAATTATCATACATGGTTTGAAATTAAAACCCATTCCATTAACAGTGATTTTGACATCACAGACAATCTAAATAATCAATTAAAACTAAAATTTTCACTGTTCATGTTCTGTATTTACATACTGATACAGTTAACGAAATCAATCACAGTAAATTCGTTCCTTAACCAAATCAATCCATTTAAGTTTCATTCTTTTCGTTTTTACATGCATAAACATAATCAACTATCAATTTAACGATTAACATGTAATTCAAGCATAATTTTTCATACATATAAGTCATATTTAAACTCTGTTTCTCTGTAAATTTCAGAACTTCTAATTCAAGGCATAATCTTATGAATTAATTACTCTAAATCACATATACATCATATAAAAGACGCTTATACATGCTTTCTAATATTCAATCATCATTCTATAAAAAATTTAACCATATAACTTAATTACAGAAAACTCAGACATGCATTCATGGAGAAAAATTAAGAAAACGTAAATCAAAGGTTAAAGTCTAAGAATTACCTTTGATTTGGTGATAGATTATGCAACTAGATGAATAATTTCCTTCTTAAATTCTCAAAATCCTCACAATTTTTCTCTCCTCTTCTCTCTGGTTCACTGATTTAGACTTAGAAAAAAAAGAAAGAATACGTGAATATAATTAGTCTGATTAGTGGTCTGATGAGTGGGTGTCAGTTAATCCCATCATGGGTTAACTGACTCCAACCCCCCTCTAAGGCTTCGTTTGGTAAGTCCTTATAAATCCTTCTTTTGGTTTATTTTAATAATTAGCTTATTATATAGTTTCATGTCACACTTTAATCAACTAATTAATCTTAATAAAATCAAATATATAAAATAGAAAAATTCTACATTAAATCACATAGTCTTATAAATAAAATTCTCATTTATTAAATATGACAAATTATTGAATCTCTAATTAATAATTAAATTAATTAGAAATAACATTATACTAATTTAAATAATGTATTTAATCAAATAAATTCAATTAAACACATATATTAAATATAAAAATTCTTCACATTAATCTAATTAATGTAACACATATAATTAAATTAATCTACCACAAATTCATCAATTAATCAATTAATTCAACAATCAAATCATCAAAAATATTTATTTAATCAATATTTAAAATAATTTACAAAAATTCTCGTTCGTCACATCTTTCCCCCTTAAAAGGATTCTGTCCCCAGAATCACGACTCAATTAACTCATCCCGTTACATTCTCCCCCCCTTACAAAGATTCTGTCCCCAGAATCGCTACACATAGATTAAGCAAATAGCTGTGGATAATTTTTCATCATCTGATCTTCGAGTTCCCACGTTGCTTCTTCAGCGTTGTGGTTCCTCCAGATCACCTTAACAGAAGGTATAATTTTATTTCTTAGCACTTGCTCTTTCCTGTCAACTATCTGAACAGGCTCTTCTTCGTAAGACAAATCTTTCTCAACTTGCAGGGGTTCATACTCTATGACATGCTTGTAGTCGGGTTTGTATGGTCGTAACACCGAGACATGAAAGACATTGTGGATATGTTCCAGCGCTGGAGGTAAAGCTACCTCATATGCGACCTCACCAACTCTTCTTAACACTTCAAAGGGTCCAATGAACCTCGGGCTCAGTTTTCCCTTTTTACCAAAACGAATCTTCCCTTTCCAGGGAGATACTTTCAAGAATACATAGCTACCAGAGTCAAACTCTCGATCCTTACGATGTTGATCGGCGTACTTCTTCTGTCTATCCTGAGCTGCTATCAATCTTGCCCTGATCAGTTTAATGATTTCTGCGGTCTGTTGTACCAGTTCTGGTCCGAGCAATTGACGTTCACCAACTTCATCCCAGCATAATGGAGTTCTGCACTTTCTGCCGTACAACGCTTCGTAAGGCGGCATGCCAATACTTGCGTGGTAACTGTTGTTATAAGCAAATTCCACCAACGGTAGATGATCGTCCCAATTTCCTTTGAAGTCCATAATGCATGCTCGTAACATATCCTCTAATGTTTGAATCGTTCTTTCGCTCTGTCCGTCGGTCTGTGGATGATATGCCGTACTCATTCGTAACTGAGTTCCCAAACATTCTTGTAGTCGTTTCCAAAAGTTCGATGTGAAGCGCGGATCCCTATCTGAGACAATAGATATTGGAACACCGTGCCTCGAAATAATTTCCTTGACATACAATTTCGCTAGTTGATCTAGGTTGAATCTGATCTTGATCGGTAGAAAATGTGCTGATTTTGTCAGTCGATCCACGATAACCCATACGGCGTCGAAACCTTTCTGAGTCGTCGGAAGACCTACTACGAAATCCATGGTGATGTGCTCCCATTTCCATTCTGGGATTTCTAGCGGTTGTAATAACCCACTTGGTCTCTGATGTTCTGCCTTAACTTTCTGACATGTCAAACACTTGGCTACACAATCGGCTACGTCTTTCTTCATATTTGGCCACCAGAAATGTTGTCGGAGATCTTGGTACATCTTCGTACTACCCGGATGAATCGAATATCTTGAATTATGAGCCTCACTCAAAATTTCCTCCTTAACCTCCTGTACTGGCGGAACCCAAATCCTTCCTTCGAATCTCAATACTCCTTCATTATCCACTTTGAATTTCACTTCATCACCTCCAGATATTCTTTTCCTGATTTTCTCACATTCTTCGTCCTGCATTTGTGCTTCCTTAACCTTATCCACCAAAGTTGAACCAATTCTCAATTGAAATAATTTTTCATCATCACACTCCCCCGGGTATTTCACCTCCAATTCCAATTTTGCCATTGCTGTAATTAACTCCTCCTGAGCAGTTAACATAAACAGTTTCTCCCGTCCCTTTCGGCTTAAGGCATCGGCCACAACGTTCGCTTTACCCGGATGATATAAAATCTCGCAGTCGTAATCTTTTATCAATTCCAACCATCTCCTCTGACGCATATTCAGATCCTTCTGTGTAAAAATATATTTCAGACTTTTGTGGTCTGTATATATTTCACACTTCTCCCCGTAAAGATAGTGCCTCCATATCTTCAAAGCAAACACCACCGCGGCCAATTCCAAATCATGGGTAGGATACCCCTTCTCATAGTCCTTTAATTGTCGTGACGCGTACGCAATGACCTTACCGTTCTGCATAAGCACACAACCTAGTCCTTTATGCGACGCATCACTGTACACCACAAAATTTCCCGTGCTATCCGGTAGAGACAACACAGGCGCCGTACTCAACCTCTTCTTTAATTCTTGAAAACTTTCCTCACACTTCTCCGTCCAAACGAACTTCACCGTCTTTCTAGTCAAATTCGTTAACGGAGTCGCGATTTTGGAAAAATCCTGAATGAATCTCCTGTAGTAACCCGCTAATCCGAGGAAACTCCTCACTTCCGATGGCGTTCTCGGCTGATCCCAGTTAAGCACTGCTTCAACCTTTGACGGATCCACCGAAATCCCATCCTTGTCAATCACATGTCCAAGAAATTGCACTCGCTCTATCCAGAATTCACACTTTGAAAATTTAGCGTACAACTTCTCTCTTCTTAACGCTTCCAATGTCAACTTCAAATGCTCTGCATGCTCTTCCTTGGTTTTGGAGTAAATTAGAATATCGTCAATGAATACTACTACAAACTTGTCCAAAAACGGCTTAAACACCCTGTTCATTAAGTCCATGAATGCTGCAGGAGCATTCGTTAGACCAAATGACATCACTAGAAACTCATAGTGACCATAACGAGTTCTGAACGCTGTCTTCGGTACATCTTCTTTCCTCACCTTCAACTGATGATACCCACTCCTCAAATCTATCTTTGAGAAATATTTAGCTCCTTTCAACTGATCAAATAAGTCATCGATTCTTGGCAACGGGTATTTATTCTTAATCGTGACCTTGTTCAACTCTCTGTAATCAATGCAAAGTCGCATCGATCCGTCCTTCTTCTTAACAAACAACACCGGCGCTCCCCACGGCGATACGCTCGGCTGAATATACTTCTTATCTAAAAGTTCTTGTAGCTGCACCATTAATTCTTTCATCTCTACTGGGGCCATACGGTACGGAGCTTTTGATATCGGGGCAGTTCCTGGCGCCAAATCGATTACAAACTCAACTTCCCTATCTGGCGGAAGTCCTGGCAACTCGTCTGGAAAGACGTCTACAAAGTCCCTTACCACATGTATCTCTTCTAATTTCGGACTCTCCTTTCGAGTATCAACTATGTAGGCTAAGTACCCCACACAGCCTTGTCTTAACAACTTCCTGGCCTGCATCATCGTCAGACAACTCGCTTGTCTAGGCGATTTGCTGCCGTAAAATACTACCTTTGACGGAGTCATAAGGTTAATACGTTTCTTTTGGCAATCAATTATCGCTCCATAATTGAATAGCCAGTCCATACCCAAAATAACGTCAAATTCCCCAAGTTTGATTGGGATCAGATCTACTGTCATCACGTTTCCCTTAATATCCACTCTACAGTTCTTGTGTACGTACCTAACAGGAACTACCTCCCTATTCGCAATTTCTATGTTCAAAGGGTAGTCTAATTCCTCCTTAGGCAAATCTAAGTTCTTAGCAAAGTCATCGGATATAAATGAACAAGTAGCACCTGAATCAAACAATACATAAGCATCTATATTATTGATCGGAATGATACCTGACACCACATCGCGAGACTGCACAGCATCTTGCACGGTCATGTTGAAAGTCCTTGCAGTTGGTCGGTTTGCTGGTGCTGATCCGGTTATAGCCAATGTACTACCACCACTGTTTCCCTTATTTCCTCCCGATCCTGTTCCTGCTGCTGATTTCCTGGGGCAATCCCTAGCCAAATGATCCTTCGATCCACATGTGAAACAAGCACCCTTCTTCGGATTCGGACAATTCGGAGCTATGTGGCCCTCCTGGTTGCAATTGTAGCACACCCTCTTCCCTTTCAGGCAAATACCTATGTGATTCTTCCCACATGTAACACACGCTTCTATCTTCTTCTTTTGACCTCCCTGTTGACTTCCAGCAGATCCGTTATCATTCCACTTCCTCTTGTTGTTGTGACCACCACTGTTACCACCACTTGACTTATTATTCTCACTTTCACTCTTCTTCTTTTTCTGTTCTTGGTTATACTTAGTCATAGCTTCGCTTCCACCTTCTGCGATAATCGCCTTCTCTAAAACTCCAGCAAAAGTGTTCAGTTGAAACATAGAAACCTTACTGTAAAGCCAAGGCTTCAATCCTTGCTCAAACCGTCTAGCCTTCCTCTCATCCGTGTTAACCTGGTATGGTGCAAACCTCGCTAATTCGTTGAATTTTGCCGAATATTCTGGCACTGACATCGTTCCCTGTTTAAGTTCGAGAAACTGAACCTCCATCTGATTCTGTGAACTAGCCGGAAAATACATCTCGAAGAACATTTCCTTAAACCGATCCCACGGTATGACTCCCTCTCCTGCTCTCGTCTTATTGGCTTGCCACCAGTAACTGGCTTCCGACTTTAACATGAAAGTCGCAAAGGCAGTCTTCTGGTCATTCCCAACCCTAGCGACATCGAAAACTTTCTCCATTTCCATTACCCAGGTTTGGGCTTCTATCGGATTCATCGCTCCCTTAAACTCAAGGGGACCAACGGCCTTAAAGTCCTTAAAGGTCGTAACGTGAGCTTGCGGTTGATTGGCAAAAGCTCCAGTCAAAAGATTCACTAGTTGTTGAACTGGGTTAACATCGGGTGGATTATTGTTATAGCTGTTAGTGGACCCCTCAGGGGGTGGTTGTTGACGGGGTCGTCCAGCTCTTCTTGGCGGCATAATTCTGTTCAAGAATATGCGCTTATTAGATCAACACTCAAATTTGCTCAAGTGTTCAACATTTAACTCAAACAATTCATGTTAAACATTTAACACATAATTTCTTCAAATAAAGCTGATATTTCATTCATCCAAAAGTCTTAACATAGAAAGGTAGCACTACTGCTATTTACATTAACTATCCTAAGATCAAACAATCTTTAGGATTAAATAGTCATATTCCATTGTGTATAATCACGCCGGAATTTACATCATAAAACATCATAAATATTTACACATAGCTCAAAAACTTCTTCTATCATGGCCTACTAAGGCGTTGAACTGCCCGTCTACGTTCTTCCTCCATGATACGGCACATCGTCCTGCGATCCAGTATGTACCATGGTAATTCTTCAAACTGAGTCGGATAGTGGAAAACTCGATCCTGGGCTCTATCAATCGCTTTCTGAAATGTGTAGTCCGTCTCCTCAATCTTAGCCTGCTTTGCCCGTGCACCTTCTTCGGAAATCTCTGCACGTCGAGCGTTACGCATCCAAGCATCCTCTGCTCTAGCACGTTCTGCAGATTCCTCACTCAAATCATCCTTTAACTTCTGAATCTCTAGTTTCATCTTTTCATTCTCAGCTAGCAAGTCTTCTTTTTCACTCTCTACGTGAACTAACTTCCATTCTACATCTCCAAGACGTATATCCAGGTCCTTAATTTCCTCATCCTTCTGTTCTAGAACAGCCTGACGCTCAGCCACCTGTCCCTCTAGCTCCTCCACTCGATCCTGCAACTCTATGTTGCGGTCATACACCTGCTCAAACATCTGAAAACCTATGGAAGATAGTGGTATCTCCTCAGGGTCTTCTTCCCCCTCCTCAACCTCCTCAGGATCCTCCTCGGGATCTGTCTCAGGCTCATACTCCTGACCCACAACCGTGATCAATGGAGATGGCTCTCTATGCACCAATTGCTCCCTGATAACATGAATATCGCGGGGCTCCTCCTCTCCAACCACTCGGGGCACAATCTCCCTAGGCTGACTGGATCCTCCAATATCCGACATCCTGACAACAAAGTTTAAGTTTTAATTAATACTCGGTACTAGTCGTAGCACATAGGTTGTTAACACATAAGCACATAGCACATAAGTTCTTTTATTATCTTTAATGAATTTCCTTAATTCATTCCTTAGAACTCGATGAGAGTTTATCACCACTATATTTTCTGACTCTTAAAAGGCTACTACCCTAAGGTTTCCCCACCTAAGGTTCATAACCTACGGCTCTGATACCAACCTGTGACACCCCCAAATCCGGGTACTTCATTTCCTCAGGATTTGGTGTTCATAATCCAAAAACATCACATCACATCTAACTACCCATTCAAATATAAATGAAAATACTTAAATAGAAATAGAAATCTCCCATTAGAGGGTTACAACATCATTCATAAACAAATCCCAGGTTATCTAACCTTAATTAAACATCAGTGCGGAAAACATAAATCAAGTCTATTACAGAAACAACAATAAAGCAAATACAACAAGTCTTCATCACTTGTTTGCTTTTCCTTTGCCCTTACTAGTAGATGGCTCGTCAGTTCTTTCAACCTTAGCTGCAGTGTTATTATGCAAAGGTGAGCAATGATTGCCCAGCAAGTATAACAACAACAACAATAATAACATGCGAAATAATCAACGGATATCGAATAATTGAAGATTTAGCTTTGAGTCAAGAATGTAAAACAAGATTCAAAAGAACATCTGAGGGTCTTAAGACCACGAACTATGTCCCAGGTTATCAAGTATTTCTACTTTAAACCTTTAACAGTCGTAAGACTATATGGACCTTTCTTCTCGTACTCGGGGGGATCAGCCCTTTGTACCATGTATGTGCACAACATCTTAACGCTAACGCATAAATAATATCCCCTATATAAGGGTTGTTCATCTCAGTTTGACATCGGAGTCCGCACCAAAGGAAGTTTGGTTTGGATTTACTTCAATAACGTTTCTAGAATTTAGAACGCTCATCAACTATGGACTAGTCGAATCAAAAGGGTTCGCTAGTCAATCAAGGTTCAAAAGGTGTAATTCGAGAATCAAAAACTAAATCTCACAAAAGGTACGATTGAATACGTTCTATGTAACTGAAGCATTACAAAGAGGAAATAAAAAAAACTTCTCATTGAATTCATGAAATTGAATGGAGTAGAAACAATAACTTGCTCACGAAGTAATAGCATTATGAAGCTTATATTCTATAATAATGAAATTTAGAAACTTGCGTAAACGTAAAAGTAAGGATAAGATACTTGCCTCGTGCGTAGACTAAAAATTTAAGACTCACGTTTCTCTAATCAACCTATACATTCCGTTTATAAAACAGTAACAATAATTAGTTACAGTATTATAAACACGTCAAAACTCATTCTCATTTAATCTCAATAGCTCAGTTGACCCAAACAATCAATGGGCTTATGCTACCACTTTTCACAGTAATTTTAACATTCATTTTATACATTAGCCTAAGCTTTAGATATAACCACGATTTCATACCATGATCACAAAGAAAGAATAAAATTTCTACTCTCGTCTTTTTACTCTTTTTTTTTTTTTTTTTTTTTTTTTTTTTTTTAAGTTCCCGCCGGGGCGAGAAAAACCTTCACAAAAATCTCGCCGGGGCGAGCTCCTCGCCGGGGCGAGGAATTTCTTCACAAAATTCTCGCCGGGGCGAGCTCCTCGCCGGGGCGAAGAATTTCTTCACAAAATTCTCGCCGGGGCGAGCTCCTCGCCGGGGCGAGGGATCCCTTCACAAAATTCTCGCCGGGGCGAGAATTACGAATTCCAGTTTCTGCAGTTCGCGAAGAACGCAGAAACAGGCCAAAAATTTCCCATTTTGTTATTCGTACATCAAATTAAACATACCCAATTATCATACATGGTTTGAAATTAAAACCCATTCCATTAACAGTGATTTTGACATCACAGACAATCTAAATAATCAATTAAAACTAAAATTTTCACTGTTCATGTTCTGTATTTACATACTGATACAGTTAACGAAATCAATCACAGTAAATTCGTTCCTTAACCAAATCAATCCATTTAAGTTTCATTCTTTTCGTTTTTACATGCATAAACATAATCAACTATCAATTTAACGATTAACATGTAATTCAAGCATAATTTTTCATACATATAAGTCATATTTAAACTCTGTTTCTCTGTAAATTTCAGAACTTCTAATTCAAGGCATAATCTTATGAATTAATTACTCTAAATCACATATACATCATATAAAAGACGCTTATACATGCTTTCTAATATTCAATCATCATTCTATAAAAATTTAACCATATAACTTAATTACAGAAAACTCAGACATGCATTCATGGAGAAAAATTAAGAAAACGTAAATCAAAGGTTAAAGTCTAAGAATTACCTTTGATTTGGTGATAGATTATGCAACTAGATGAATAATTTCCTTCTTAAATTCTCAAAATCCTCACAATTTTTCTCTCATCTTCTCTCTGGTTCACTGATTTAGACTTAGAAAAAAAAGAAAGAATACGTGAATATAATTAGTCTGATTAGTGGTCTGATGAGTGGGTGTCAGTTAATCCCATCATGGGTTAACTGACTCCAACCCCCCTCTAAGGCTTCGTTTGGTAAGTCCTTATAAATCCTTCTTTTGGTTTATTTTAATAATTAGCTTATTATATAGTTTCATGTCACACTTTAATCAACTAATTAATCTTAATAAAATCAAATATATAAAATAGAAAAATTCTACATTAAATCACATAGTCATATAAATAAAATTCTCATTTATTAAATATGACAAATTATTGAATCTCTAATTAATAATTAAATTAATTAGAAATAACATTATACTAATTTAAATAATGTATTTAATCAAATAAATTCAATTAAACACATATATTAAATATAAAAATTCTTCACATTAATCTAATTAATGTAACACATATAATTAAATTAATCTACCACAAATTCATCAATTAATCAATTAATTCAACAATCAAATCATCAAAAATATTTATTTAATCAATATTTAAAATAATTTACAAAAATTCTCGTTCGTCACATCTTTCCCCCCTTAAAAGGATTCTGTCCCCAGAATCACGACTCAATTAACTCATCCCGTTACAAAAACTATTCAATCCCCTACTATTTTTAGCATATTTTTACCATTCAATCCTCTACTTTGCTTGTTATTTGGAGTCTAATTTTCAAAATTTCTAAGGTCTAATACTAAATATGGATTATGTGGCTTGTGATCTTGTTTAAAAAATTGGTCGAGCTGATGTAATTGAGTTTATGAATAAATTTCAGGTTTAACGCATTTTCATGGATAAGAGTTGGACTCATCATGAGCGTATATCTGCGACTTATCGCAATGGGGTTAAAACGTTCATTGATCATGTACATGCAACAATGGGCCCAACCGTTGACATTAGATGTCCTTGTATTAAGTGTATGAACTTGTACACTCTAACCCAAGAAGAGGTGTCTGCACATTTGTGCATCAATGGAATAATGCCTACGTATGATAAGTGGATTTACCACAGCGAACCCATTCCACATAAAAGTAATGAACATGGTGAGTATATTAACTCTCAAAATGAGGAGTTTATGGACTATAATTCAGATGGTGATGAGGATGAATTTGAAACATTAATGGAAGATGTTAACTGAGGAAAGTTTACTGTTAATGGGAATGAAGAAGATACCTTCCAAGATCGAAACCATACCAGATTTGAAAAAATGGTTTATATGTCAAACAAGGAGTTATATCCGGGATGCAAAAAGTACTCCATTTTGTCATTTGTTATTAAATTGCTACATTTGAAGGTTTTCAACCATTAGACAAATAAGTCAGTAGACATGCTGCTTGAGTTGATGAAAGATGTTCTTCCTGATGCTGTGAATTTGCCAAAGTCATACTACGAGGCAAAGACAATGCTACGTGAAATTGGCCTTGGATACCTTCAAATTCACGCATGCAAGTAAGTTCCATCACACATAAAAAATTCCTTAGCACATGCTTTTATATATGATTACTAAATCTTTCTCCCTTTTGTTGAAGGTATGATTGTGCACTTTTTTGGAAAGAAAGTAAGGATTTAGAAGAGTGCCCAGTATGTGGGGAATCAAGATGGAAACTTAATGATGGAAAGGGGAAGAAAATCCCACACAAGATTTTAAGATACTTTCCTATAAAATCGCGGCTGCAAAGACTTTTTATATCAAAAAAATTGCGAAAGACATGCGATGGCATAAGGAAAAACTTGTTTCAGTTGAAGGTGAATTGAGGCATCCAGCAGATTCTATATCGTTGAAGGAGTTTGATAGAAAGTACGAATGGTTTTCCAATGATCTAAGAAACATTCATCTCGGCTTAGCCACGGACGAATTCAATCCATTTGGAAATATGAGTTGTTCATACAGCATGTGGCCGGTAATACTCACTCCTTATAATTTGCCCCCATGGATGTGCATGAATGAGCCCTTTTTCATAATGTCACTGTTAATTCCTGGACCAAAAGCACCAGGTAATGAAATCGATGTTTATTTACGTCCTTTAATAGATGATATTGTTGATTTGTGGGAACAAGGAATTCAAACATATGACTCTTATACTGGGTGCAATTTCAACATGTATGCTTCTGTTTTATGGACCATTAACGATTTTCCTGCACTTAATCATTTAGATAGTTGATTGTAAAGATGATGAATGATTATGTACCAAATGATTTTATTTAATTAATAATATTTGAGTTTTTTTGTACTTCTGTCATAATTTATTATGGGGTCATTGAGCCACGATTTATTTTAATTGTAAAATAATTTCGACATTCGTTACAAAACAAAAAGGCAATATTTATATCGTTGTAAATCATAACAACTTTCGTTGCACATATAAAGCAAATGGTAACGTATAGTTTCGTTGCTAATCAACAACTTTCGTTGCTCTTGAAAAATAATCAACAACGAACATTATCGTTACTAATTGATCATTAATATCCATAATAAGACCAACGAAAAATAATCTCATTGCAAAATAATATAAGAACAATATATTTAGCACATTTAGTAACGAACATCGTTGCCAAAAAATATACAATCAGCAACGAAAACCAGTTAAGGCAACAATTTTAATAATGTTCAGCAACGGCAAACACGTTGGCAAATGTGTATCAACCGCAACGAATTTCCTCTTCGTTGAGGGAAAAAAGGTTCTCTTCATTGCCAATTACGCAGATTTGGCAACGAAAGGTATTTTTTAGTAACAATTTCTTGATAAATTTGATACAAAACAGTTCGTTGCTAAATGATATATGCTTTTACACGAAATTACAATTTCGTTGCGAAACATCTCACCTTTGGCAACAAACAAAATAATTTCATTGCTAGACAATTTACAACGCTCATTGCGCAACGGATGGTCCAACGACAAAAAAATCGTTGCAAATGGCCTTTGGCAACGAAATTCCTCACCGTTAGTAACGAAAATCGTTTGTTGCAAAATCGCCATTTTTTTGTAGTGCTTGTTTTACAACAATCTAATTACTGGAAATCGTTTGTAACTTATATACAATGAATTATAAACACCTTTCAACATACATATATCACAATCATTCACAAATTCATTAATTAAAACTCTAATTTTACAAAACTCTAGAACACAAAAAGTTAAGAGCAAAAGGGTTAAATTAGTACCTTAAATCCTTGTTTAGGCTTATATAGATGATAAGAAGATGATTGGAATTGCTCTAAGAACCTCCTTTCTTCTTTCAATTTCCACAGAGAATTTCTCCTCTTCTCTCAACACACTGTGTTACATGCTTTGGCTATATAAAACACGTAAAAAGAAAACTGATATGCGGGTTATCAATTAAACAAAACCAAAAGGTTTTGTCAGTTTAGTGAACCAAAGGCCACAAGGCCATGTTTGGTAAAACCAACTTAACAATTACTAATTTTTTTTTTATATTCTCTTATTATAAAGTCACATATCACACTTTAATTTAATTAAACTTATTATATAATTAAATCTAAATAAACTTATTAATAATTTCAATTAAAACTTTAATGACCAAATTAAAATTCAATTTAGCCAAACTATAATTTTATTAAATAAAATATTTTATTCAATAAACCATTAATCCTCTAATTTAATTATTTAATTAAATTATAATATTCTCATCACATTAGCGTACTAAAATACGCACCAACACATCACACACAAATATATTCACATCAATTCACTATTTTAATTAAGTGAATCACTCATATTATTATGAAATTTAATTCACAATAATTTCCATTGTCCACGGGACATAACAACCAAATTATATTATTTCCCAATATAATTTTAACTTAATTAAATTAACTAATATTATTCAACTAATTTCCTTCTCATGACATTTTCATTTAATCTTTTCAATGGTTTAATTAATTATTAAATCATTTCTTTACTATTACATGAATATATAATTTCTTTCACACCGAACCACATATTTCACAATATGAAACATATATATATACATATTCAAACCCAAAACGTTTCGTAATAAGAATTTTATTTATTAAATTCTTATTTAATAATTCCTGAAAATTCGGGTTGTCACAAATCTCATCGGTGGAATTCGAGAAGAACACGAAGGACTAGGAGTTAAACTTGTACCCGAGGAAGCTTTGATCTACGAGGGTATAATTCTTATTCTCTTTCTCTTTCGTTTAATTGATAATTGAACACAAGGATAGATCATGGTGATGGTTTGTATTAAAATTTTAAAATCCATTTTATCGCGCTTTCGCCCTATTTATATAATTTGATTGCATACTTGCGTTATACACAAACCTAACAGTGGTATCAGAGCATAATCCTTATGTTAATTATTGATTGTGATGATTCCATGTATGAATTGATATGCGATACGATCGAATTTTTGGGCTGGAAAAAGTTTTCTGATTCTGCGTCGCGGCGCGGCCGCGCCTGAACCCAGAAAACGTTTCTGGGGGGTGCAGCGCGGCCGCGCCACTCCTAGTTCATTTTGGACCGCGACCGCGCCGGTGTGCAGACTTTAAAATTTTTTTTGTTTTCTCAATTAACATAAATGGTTTATTTAATTGATAAAAGTTTAAAATAAAGATGTTTATTTTATCTGGAATAGAATTTCAGATTGCTAAAATTAAAGGAGTTTAATTTGAATTTGTTTTTTAATTAAAATAAAAGAGTTTATTTTGTTTCAAAACTAAATATTAGCAAAACTTTTGCCCATTAATTGATATCAATGCATACATAGAATGATTTTATTATTCATAAGATGAATGTTATTTATTGATACATATAGAGATATGTATGATAATAAATAATGATTGATTATGGATTATTGACCAATGTGTGATTGGAATTATTTTAGAGGATGCATGAATGTATGGGTTTTTATAAATGGGGTATGCGTACCTCGTCTTCTCTAATTTTTCTTAATGTAAATTCTATCTCCCTCCTATGTACTTCCCCTTGACTACTGATCAAGGTTTCTATTTATTTTAAATAGTTTATGTAATAGGAATAGTTAGAATTATTTTGAAAAATTGGAGACAAAGAAGTAGGGAGTGCTTGAAGACCCGTTTGTATTGGAGCCCGGATTTAAATGTAATATATATATTTAAATTTAATTCTTGCACCCTAGGTTTGACCTTTTGGTTCACTTGGTGGCTCTAGTGAACCAAACTAGAATAAAAGTTCATAATCAATCCGTGTAGAATATAGTATTCTATATGTGCATGCTTACTATATATATATATATATATATATATATATATATATATATATATATATATATATATTATATATTATCCAATATGCTTCGCATGTCAAATAATATGACGCGTATTTTATATATATATATGTGAAAGTAATATGCCCTCAAGCCAATTATATTTGATGTAATAAGCATTTACTTTGTAATCTAATTCAAATATTAATAATAGAATAAAAGGCATATTTTATCCATGTTAATTGGTTGAATTAATAAATGTGATGAACCCATAGTTTTCGAGCAATGCTTTTAGAATCATGATGAGATCATGCTAGTGAGATCTAAATTCAAGAAAGCTCAAAACTAAAATGTTCCTAATCGTTGGATCACTAATATTGGGATTACTGATCCGGATAGATTAGTACATACTATGCTTGATCTTTAGAAGATAATGATTAATCTCATAATCATTTGTGTGAAGACACTAAAGCAAGTATGTAGGTGCTTATTAGAGAATAAGTTCACTGAACGTGACTCGCTTAAAGAACCCTAATGGAGTTTTATTCACCTGTCAATAGGGAAGTTCTTAAGTGATAGTTGTACAAGTGATCCTTGGACTTGAGATCATCATAGTACCTTGTGTATGTTAAGTTATACTTTGTCATATTCCTTAATACCTTAGGGTATGTCATAGGGTATGTATGGGTATAATAAAGTATACACGGAGGTAGGTGAATGATCGACAAAGGATCTACCACTTCTGATAAAGGGAGAGAATGTCCTATGCGATTTGATAAATGATAACTCAGAAATCCCTGGCCAGGGTTGAATGAAAATTAGAAAGGAGTTTCTAATTTACATTAATCGGAGTTGTGCATTTTTAAATCGAAATGCATATGATTAAATAAAATAAGACTTGTCAGTAATTCCATGTCTTATATTTAATCGGGACATTGTATAGTAGAAGGATTGAATTGTATGGTAACTACTACTGAATAGGTTCTATGTGATTAAACATTGATTTCATATTATTCGGATAGTCATGATACATTATCGTAAGGTGTCCCTCATGATGTAGAATAAATATTATTTATTTATGTTTGAATTAAAGGAGTTTAATTCATTATAAATAATATTAGAATTGTTCTAATTTATTTATTCTACTACCGGCATAATATTGAACCTAAAGGGTCACACCCGCAAAAAGAATAATATTATATTAGAAGAAATTGGCTTAATGATAATAAATTAAGTATTTAATTTATTAGTTGAATAAATTGAAATGCTTAATATTTATAATGATATATTTGGAGAAATATTGAATTATAAATTAATAAGAGAAATCTTATTATTATTATCATTTAATTCTTAATTAGATTAAGAATTAATTTAAATGAAATGTAAATATCATTTAAATTAAATGCAAAAGGTGGGCTAAGCTAATAACATGTGTTAGTTGCTTAAATGCAAAACATGTGGGTTAGGAGAATAATGTTACTTACATATTATGTAAGTATTATTCTTGGTAGTATACTAATTGAATTAGGGTTTTCCTAATTCATCTAACCTAGCATTTATTGCACTTAGAGAGGTGCTAGCCTCGATCTAATGAAAGAGTTCTTGATGAAGAGTTCTTATTATTCTTAAGAGTTAGGAATAAAATTAATGGGATTAGCCATCCAAGATTTCTAGGAAATCAAAATATTGTTTCTTGTATAATTGTTCTTGGTGGATTACCTCTAGAGTGCTACATACACTTTGTAGCTAGTGTTTAATCCAAGGAACGAAGATTGGAGGAGCTTGAAGAAATCAACAAAGGATTGTAGATTGGAAGAGCTTGAAGAAATCAAAAGAGGAGTAGATCTTGTAGCGGTTCAAGAGTTGAATCATCAAAGGTATTATCTCTTATTAATCTTCATCAATTAATAGTTATGCATAAGGTGATTCATGGTTAAGTTGCAAAATTTTTAATTTACATTTTCCGTTGCGTATTACAATTAGATTGTGATTTTGCAAACTTACAGTGGTATCAAGAGCCATCCTTATGCGTACTATTAATTGTGTCAATCATATATATATATATATATGTTGATATGTGTTTAGAACAATTTTTTGGGTATAATTGTTAGTATGAAATTATGTTTTTTGGAAAAACATCAAAATCAAAAAAAAAAAAAAACTGTTCACCGGGAACTGTTCACCGGCACTGTTCACGTCGGAACTGTTCACTTGCCGGGAACTGTTCACCGGCCGGAACTGTTCACCGACGGCACTGTTCACTGGGCAGCGACATTGTTCACCGGTCAGCCCGTTACTGTTCATCGGGCAGCTGGGCACTGTTCATTAGAATAAAAAAAAAATTTGATTTTCCAATTTTAAAATTTCAATGTCAAAAATAAAGATGTTTATTTTGGACTTGGAATTGGTTTAAAATAAAGTAGTTTATTTTAGTTAATATTGGATTTCAATTTTGAACAAAGATTCTAAATTTTATAAAGGAGTTTATATTAATTTCGAATGGATTAAAATAAAGAAGTTTATTTTAATTGGATTTTGGATTTCTACTAGTCAATTGCCCATTAAATGATATCAATTATATATATTGAATGTTTATTAATTCATGAGATGAATGGTTTTATATATGTTGATATATATAGGGGATGATTAAGGACTATTGACCAATGTGATTGGATTTAATTTGAATGGATGCTTGAATGAATGGTTTTATTCATAATGGGGTCTGCGTACCTCGTCTATCTAAATTTCTAAATGTAATTTCTATCTCTCTCCTATGTACTTCCCCTTGATTGTTGATCAAGGTTTCTATTTTGTTAAAATAGAGTGTAATAGGATTTAATAGAGTTACTAGAGAAATTGAAACCGAAGAGCAGGAGCATTGAAGACCCATTTGTAATGAAGCCTGGGTTGAATGTAATAGTTATATTCAAATTTATTCTTGCACCCTAGGTTTGACCTATTGATTTACTCGGTGGCTCGAGTGAATCAAATTAGATTAAGTCCATAATCATCCCATATAGAATATAGTATTCTATGAATGCATGCTTATAATATATATATTAAATATATTATTATTCATGTTGATGAATGTTTAATATGACGCGTATTTATATATATACTTGCATGCGCGCTAAACAAGATGAGACCATTAATAACAAAACCCTCATTACAAAATATTAAGTTGAATACGTTTAAAGGTATTTCAAAAATATCAAACGTAGCCTTCTAGCATGATAAAGCAATAGAGTATTAATTATTTAATATTAGTTTGTTGTGCACACACAAGACTCATATTAAATTTTTAAGATGTTGGCTTTATTACATTAAAAATGTTTTATAAGGAATTGAACAATACTAGTTTTGTTGTGCACACACAAGGACTATATTTTTCTATTCGCTTATATGGAAATGCTAGGTGAAACTTAACTTGGATTATTTTAGTTCGGATGTGCACACACTTGACTATTATAATCTAAGAGGCAAAATACAAGGAGTTACATAGTTGATGTAATTGACAAGAGTTGTCTACCCTTTGAATAAATATATGGTTTGTTGTGCACACACAAGGCTGTATATTTATGTCAATAGGATCCTTACTCACTAAACAGATTTTTCGAAAATTTGTCGAACTATATATGGAGGGTCATATAGTTTGAATAAAATAGTGGGAGGCACCTTTTAATAAAGACCTATATTAAATTGGTGTTTAATAAAATTGAATGCATGCTAATGTTGTTTAAATCACAAATTCATTTTCAGAATTTTACAATGGCCCATTCACTATCACTGCGGAGCATATTGGATGTGTACACACCCAAATTTTGCGTTTCCTTCTACTAACCATGACAGGAGGGCGAAATCGTCAATTGAACCGGCTTGCGGGAGCAAAGGAGCGGGCACAAGGGCGAACGCCCGGCACCGCCGCAATGTTTTGGGCAGCCCAAGTCGACGTGACAGCAGAGCCGTCCGAAGCAGGCACTTCCGAATGAGGTGGCACGTCTCCCGGAAATTCCCGGACTGCAGAACACGAGCATGTCAGCGAAAACCGACGTTGCGGCACGAAAATCGAGGCGTGGCACGAAAATCGAGAAAGTCAAGCCCGCCAGCCGTGGATAGATCTGCGGCCAAGTGGGTGCGCCAGCACGGAAACCAGGAAATCAGCACTACCAGCTGAGTGCGATGGGAGGCGTGCCAGCTGGCCAGCCGCAGATCCATCTGCGGCCAGCCGCAGATAGATCTGCGGCTGGCTCTGGCCAGCCTATTTAAGCCAGCTTCAGGCAGCATACAGGAGGTTCAGCAAAAATTTGAAAGAGGAAGAATTCCAGCGGAAAACAGCAGCAAAAAATCGGAAATAGAGAGGAAAAAACACCATAATTTTGCAACAAAATAGGAGAGAAAGGAAGGAAAAAGTGAGGATTAATATCTCTTGAGTTGATTGTATCACATATACTTCTCCTTCTATTCGAATACATCAAATTCACATCCATTTGGATATCAATTGCAAGGTGAAATCTCTTTTGTTATATCAATTTCTATCATATTATTTGATTGAATTAAATGTAGATTTCATGAAAATTATTGTGGAACAATGGATTAGGAATTATTAGAGAGGTTTCCATCGGAATAAATTTCTCCCTAATAATCCGATGATATCCATTGGGTGAGGTTTTGCTCGTTCATAACGATATATACATTAGGTGGAATTGATCTATTTAGATTGTTAATTTTGGACCATTGTGGGGCGTTAAACAATCCATTGTTAGTTATGTTATTGTATCTATTTTATGTTTGTGATAAATTGTGGATGTGAGCCTAGGAGCGTGACGCCATGGTCCGAATCCGATGATGGACAAATTTTGACGTATGTATTTAGGAACAATGTAATCCTTCGTTGTAAACGTGTAACCGTCGGGCCTTAAAACGACGCTAAGGCGAGAATCGGGTTTAAGGCCCCATAAATAGTGAAGTATGCGATTGTAGGCGTGTGGGTTATTTTGATGGCTTACATGCCCATGAATAACCCTCACGCATATTAATGTTTTATTTGATTGACAATATTGAAAACTTTGATTTCAAAGCCAGACAAATGAAGATTTTCATAAAATAAATCAAACTAGGATATTAGAATCACGAGGTTAAAATTTGAGAAATGTTAATGAATATCGATTCCTATCTAACGAGAAAGCTAAAGAAAATCGTTTTCAAACATCACGAAATTTGATTTTAGAAATAAGTAACGTTTTATTAAATCTTTGTGCATAGGGTGAAAGAGATTCTAGAAATTGCCCGATCATTTCACGAAAGCAACGTATAGATCTCGATTCCTATTTTGACGAAGGTTTAAAACTCTTGTTTTGCCAAAACGACACCTAATGAAAATCTCATAGTTTTGATAAATAAAAAATCAAATTTTTCTTATAACGAACCAAGCTTTCTTGTGTATACCGAAAAGACATTCCGAAGCGTTCTCAAATTAAAACACGATTTTCCCTAAAATCCAAATGATTCTTTCATACAAATTCATCACAACATTCACATAAGTACACACACATACACGCGCACTTACACACACACATTTCATGAATTAAAGGATAGGAAAGCATTGAGATCGCGGTAACCGTGTTTCACGGAAGTCGAGGGATGCCTAACACCTTCCCCTCACTTAAACAAGCCCCCGAACTCTATGAATCTCGATTCGCAGACCAATTAATTCGGAGTCACACATGAGCCAGCGATTTATAAAAAACGAAAACTCGGATGAGTTGGTACATCCATTTCAAATATACCAACTGGCGACTCTGGTTAATTGGCTCATCATAAAAACGATCTTTCAAAACCCCGTCGACATCAATGCCGACCTTTTCCAAACGTCATCTAAATCAAAAGGCTAAAATTGGAAAAGACGAGAAAGCGAAAACCCGGCGTCGACAGCTGGCGACTCTGCTGGGGATATTAGAGGGCTTAAGCCGCGTCAAGTCTTGATGCTATCCTATCCTTTAAAATTTATAAATGTGTATGTGCGTGCGACATTTTGACTTCTTTTTATTGTTGTGTGAATGTGTGTTGTTGTCCAATGAATGAATGATTGAATGGGTTTGCTTTACTTCAAAGTAATCATTTGCATACGGTGAGGACGATGAATGTGAATGTATGTTGAGAGAGTACCTCCTCCTGAGGCGAACCCGTCGGTTGCTTATTACTGGACTCGATGGGGCTGCTCCCCGGAGATGGCTCAGGAAACGCACCACTCAAATCCGCTCCAATCGAAAGGGCTCAAAACGAGTAGATTGCGAAGATTTGGGAACCTTCATGCCGAAAAGCCCGCGAGAGTAACCCTAGGGTAGGTCAGCCTCAGATTAACCCAACGCAGGAAAAGTCTCTTCATGCCTTTCTACGTTTATATGTCTAAATGTCATGATCTCATTCAATATTCATACATCCCTTTTCTGTGTCGAAAGAGATTACTAACCGCTGTGAATTGCAGGGAATAGTTGGGGGAGCATAATAAAGCATGTTTAGCATTGGTTATGGCACTAAAGGACTACTAACTTTCTCTTTTGCAGGGAAAGATTAAAAAAAACCCAAAAAACACACAAAAAATTACAGTTTTAGCATGCATCCATTTTGCGTTTCCCCAAGAACTAAACTTCGAACCATTGTCTCTGTAGGATTGCTCCTCAAACCCGTTCGCAGTCTAAGAAAGCCCAGGTCTCTACCTCTGAAATGGCTGATATTCCTAATCATAGTTCCATATCTCGGGAAGAGTTTGATGATTTCAAAAAACAGATGATGGAAATGGCCACAATGCTAAAGGAACAGTTCTTAATCAGACAGGATCCGGCAAACCAGGGATCGCATAATGTTCCACCACCAGGGGATGATCAGAATCCTCCTAAAAATGGTACAAACTTGCTTAAAGAGGACCAACCTCGACTCAAGGACGAGCCAGTCATCCCAAAGCCCGTTCCCATACCTAGCAGGACAGTGATTACTATCCCAGAAGAAGGGGACAATGACGACCTTCGGAGAAAAATGAAATACATGGAGGAAACCATCCAATCCCTAAAGGGCATAGGCTCCCTGGGCAGGGTTAATTATTCGGATCTATGTGTTTTTCCCCCCCCGGAGCCAGATATCCAGAAAAGTTCAAAGTTCCCGAGTTTGAAAAATACAATGGAAAGGGAGACCCCTATACACACTTGAAAATATACATTGGAGAACTCGGGGCTTATGCCGAAGACGAGGGGTTAAGAATGCAACTATTCCAGAAAAGCTTAACAGGGGAGGCAAGAATCTGGTATGCCCGCCTCGACAACGCCCGAATCCACAACTGGGAGGAATTGGCCCATACCTTCTTAACCCAATACAGCTTTCAGGCCCAGATGGCTCTTGACAGGTACCAAATGACAAAGGTTAAAAAACAGCCTAGGGAATCCTTCAGGGAATATGCCCAACGATGGAGGGGCATGGCCGCACAGGTGAACCCCCCGATGAGCGAATCAGAGATGGTAATGACCTTTGTAGACATTCAGGAGTCACCGTATTATGAGAGGGTCATCTCGGGGATTGGAAGACCTTTTGCTGAAATGATTAAACATGGAGAGATGGTAGACATGGGGTTGAAGTCGGGTAAAATCCGGGATCTCACTGCTTTAGAAACTGCTGCCGAGCAAATACAGAATGGAAACTATGGCAGCACTTCCCGGAGGGTCCAAAAGAGGAAGGAAGAGGATGTCTCCCTCATCCTACAAGGGTCATCCAGAAAAGCAGAAAGCCATCTTCCGGTACAGGCACAGAGGGGAGGGCCATCCCGACCGCCCAATTTCACAGATCAAAGAGCAGAGGGGCGAAGAAGATATGAGGCCTCGCAGAATCGAGTATTCACCCCGCTCGGGGAGCCGCTTGAACGGGTATTAGCGGTATTGGTAGCCCAAAAGAAAATAGTTGGTCTGGCACCACCGAGTGACCCAAAGGGTAGAAGGTTTGACCCGAGCAAGCGATGTGCATACCACTCCAGTTCCCCTGGCCATGATACACAAGATTGTTGGACATTGAAACATATAATTCAGAACATGATCGACAACGGGGAAATTGTGGTGGAGCAACCGGACTCCCCGAATGTTAAGGCAAATCCCCTACCAAGACATGATGGGGGGGAGTCAATGTGACGGAGGCAAGTGAGGCTGGGGGGCCGCCAAGGTTGAACTATGTGCAGAAAATTGAGGAGATGATCAACGTGATACATGATCATGGGGATGCACGGGTAGCGCCCATCAGGTTGATAGGGGTAAGTACGAATAACATAGAGGGACCTGTCAAGCTGACAGCCCCGAGGCCCGTCATCCTTGCAGCAAGGCCGCAACTCCCTATCAGTAGTCTGAAGACTGTACCCTGGAATTATGGGGGAATACCAGAGGAAGCGGCCAGTTGTGCTTCCGTGACGACCAAAGGGAACCCCTTATATCTTCCCGGGCGAGTCCTTGAGAGCCAAAAGAGAAAAAATGAAGAGGTTTCCAAGGAAAGGGCCATAGAGTTTTTGAAAAGGATGGATCACCCAGAAATGAGGGGGATCCAGATTTTAAATGAGGAATCAACCCTAACATCAGTCATGGACTTGGTGTTGTCATCCAGTGAGCATTGCAAAACCCTGATGAAGGTTCTGGAGGAGGCATTTGTGCCCAAAGAAATTAGTGAGGAGGGTTTCGGCCGACTGGTAGGCCACTTATTGGAAACCGATGCAATATCCTTTACGGATGAGGACATTCCCGAAGAGGGAAGGGGGCACCGAAAACCGCTACACATCGCGGTAATCTCCTCAGGATATGTCATGAATGGGGTGCTGATCGATGGGGGATCGGCATTGAATATATGTCCTCTCAGCACGCTAAAGAAAATGAACATCAGTCCTAAGCGCCTACGGGCCAGTCATGTGGTGGTTCGGGCTTTTGACGGATCCCGGAGGGATACCATCGGAGAGATAGAATTGCCAGTGGAGATAGGGCCCTGTGCTTTTGATATATCCTTCCAAGTCCTAGATATTACGGCAAGCTACAACCTGCTGTTAGGGAGGCCGTGGATACACATGGCCAGGGCAGTTCCTTCCACGCTCCACCAACAAATCAAGTTGATCATCGTTGGGAATCTGGTAACAATCTCGGCCGAATGTGATGACCCTTCTCCTCCCAGGAGTGGCCTACCAGTAATCAATGTGGATAAGTCAGCGGCACCTGCCAGCTTTCAAGCACTAGAGATTAGCACTCCCCATTATAGATGCCTGGGAGCTCCAGCTGTGAAACCAAGGGTCTCTCCGGAACTCACCTTTGTGGCAAGGGAAATGATTAAAATGAACTTCCAACCTGGACAGGGACTAGGGAAAAGCAGTCAGGGAATCACCGAGCCCATCCACCTACCACAGCAGATAGGCAAGGCAGGATTGGGATACCATGTGGGCGCAGTACGGGGACACCGTCAGGGTGCGACTCCGATTCGACTAGTTGGCAAGCCCGGTGACCAAAGTCGACAATGAGCAGGGGATCAGCGGACCTGTGATTGGGGCAGGGAATGAAGAGTTAACCCCCACACGTAATGAGTCGGCCCGGAGGGAAAGTTTCCTGCAGGAGGTCGCAAAAGAGTTTGAAACCAAATGCTATATCCCCGGACAATCAACAAGCAGTAAGGAGGGGACGAATGTTATCACACCACCGGGAGCCCAACGAGTTGTGCCTGTCATCGATTGGGCGGGGCTGATTATTCCTGGAGAAGATATAGAGAAGGACTCAGGCGACGTATCCGTAATCATCGGGGAGGTGTCCGATGTGAGGCCCTCCTTTATCCAGCGCATTTCATCTGACCTGACCATCGATAATTGGACCCAGAAACCAGTGATATCCAAACAAGGGTAAAGCTCGACGTCAGGGTGGTTAACCCTAGAGGATGGGGGAATGAAGAAGTTTTATTTTGTTGTTGTTTTATTTCTGCATAATTGTGTCGTTTCTTCGTGTTATTTGAAATTGCGATCGTCGTGAAAAAATGATTTATATATGACAAGTATTTTGTTTCATGTCAGGTGTACCCATTTGAGTAATCCTTGCCTAACAAATGGTCTTTCAAATTTGAATGACGATTATGATTTTGACATTGAGCTGGATTTCGATTTAATGGGCATTGAGCAAGACGAGACAGATTACGACGACGCACCTGATGAGATCAAAGGATGGGTCGAAGATAAACCCAAACCCAATTTGGACCAAACCATCACTATAGATATCGGAACCCCTGACAATCCAAAAGAACTCAAGATAGGGACAGACCTTACCCCCAGCCAAAAAGCAGAAATAATTGAGTTACTAAGCCAATATGAGGATGTCTTTGCCTGGTCGCACGAGGATATGATCGGATTGTCCACCGACATTGTGGTACACCGGTTACCCATCAAGGAGGGTTTCAGGCCTGTCAAGCAGAAACTAAGAAAGTTGAAACCTGAGTGGAGCTTAAAAGTGAAGGAAGAGATCATCAAACAGTTCAGGGCGGGAATCATTATGGTGTCCACTTACCCGGAATGGCTATCCAATGTGGTCCCAGTGGCTAAACCTGGAGGAAAGGTGAGGGTATGCGTAGACTACAGAGATCTAAACAAGGCCAGTCTCAAGGATAACTTCCCGGTGCCTTTCATACACATCCTGGTAGATAACACAGCCCAGTACGAAATGTATTCTTTTGTGGATTGCTTTGCGGGATATCATCAGATAATGGTGGCGGAAGAAGACCGGGAAAAGACCGCATTCATCACCCCCTGGGGCACTTTCTGCTATAGACGACTGGCTTTCGGTCTCACAAATGCAGGGGCTACTTATCAGAGAGCCATGATGGCCTTGTTCCACGATATGATGCACAAGGAGATAGAGGTCTACGTGGATGACATTATTATGAAATCGAAGGTAGAGTCCGATCATATAACTCATCTCAAAAAGCTATTCGATCGGCTCAGAAAGTATAATCTGAAACTCAATCCAGCCAAGTGTGCTTTCGGAGTACAATCGGGCAAGCTCTTGGGTTTCCTGGTTAGTGATCGGGGCATTGAGTTGGACCCAGCAAAGATTAAGGCCATTGTGGATATGTCGGCACCCCACACAGAGAAGGAGATAAGAGGATTCCTGGGGAGAATAAACTTCATCAGCCGTTTTATATCCCACTTGACGACTACATGTGAGCCGATTTTTAAACTGTTAAGAAAAGGGGTGTCCCAAGAATGGAATGAGCAATGTCAGAGGGCGTTTCAGACCATTAAGAAACAATTGACGGAGGCACCAGTGCTGGTACCCCCCCGAAGGATGGGATCCCTCTGTTTATGTATATATCGGTAAATGCCATCGCGATGGGATGTATGTTGGGACAGAAAAATGAGGCGGGAAAAGAGCAGGCCATCTATTACCTCAGCAAAAGATTTAGCCAATGTGAGCAGAATTACACTCCCATTGAGAAGACCTGTTGTGCTCTGGCCTGGGCTGCAGGGAGATTACAGCACTACCTCCATGGGCATACAACGTACCTGATATCAAGAATGGATCCCCTGAAATATATTTTCGAAAGGCCCATGCTGAATTGTCGATTATCAAGATGGCAGTTAATTTTACAACAGTTTGACATGGTGTACGTGACCCAGAAGGCCATGAAAGGGCAGGGAATTGCAGATCAGTTGGCAGAAGCCCCGACAGGAGGGATGGAGCCGTTAGAAACTCCTCTCCCGGGCGAGGATATATTTTGGGTATCGCGCGAAAAATGTGATGACGAGGGACAATTTTGGAAGCTGTATTTTGATGGTGCCATGAATGCCGAGGGGGCAGGAGCCGGAGCGGTCCTAGTCTCTATCACCGGAGAACAATACCCCGTGGCCACTAAACTTCGTTTCAGCAATTCGAACAACACCGCTGAATACGAGGGGTGTATCTTGGGACTCCGATTGGCCCGTGACATGGAAGTAAAAAGACTAGCGGTGTTCGGGGATTCAGAATTGGTAATCAGACAAGCAATCGGGGTATACAACACTAAGGAGCTTCGGTTACTTCCATACCATCGTTGTGTCACCCAGCTTATGCAAGAGTTCGAAGATATCGCCTTCCGCCATATTCCTCGGGGACGAAATGATTTTGCCGATGCATTGGCGACTTTGGCTTCCTTAATCCACGTGATCAAGAGTAGGGACAGTCCACAGATTGAGATCACCGTACAGAATGCCCCGGCATATGAGGAAAATGTGGCAGTGTTGTCAAACGAGGTGGTGTTGACAAGGTATCCCTGGTATCACGACATCAGGGAATATCTGAGGGACAGATCCCTTCCCGATCAGGCAAATCGGACTGAGAGGATGAGAATTCAAAGGATGGCGATGAAGTTTTACCTGAGTGGCGATTCACTCTACAAGAGGGATGCTGGGTTGGGACTGTTGCAGTGCGTAGATGAAACACAGGCCCGAAAGATTATGAATGAAATACATGGTGGAGTGTGTGGACCCCATATGAGTGGACCGATGCTTGCCAAAAAGATTTTGAGGACAGGGCATTATTGGCTGACGCTGGGGGCCGATTGCGATGATCATGTCAAACGATGTTATCAATGTCAGGCGCACGGTAATGTGATCCATACGCCTCCCAATGAACTGCACTGTATGACCTCCCCGTGGCCATTTTCGATGTGGGGAATGGATGTAATCGGACCAATAGAGCCCAAAGCAAGCAACGGGCACCGATTCATCTTCGTCATGATCGATTATTTCACCAAATGGGTAGAAGCAGCCTCTTTCCCCAAAGTCACTCAGGAGGTTATTGTTGGGTTCATCAGGAATAATGTCATTTGTCGATATGGGCAACCTGAGGTTTTGGTCTCCGACAATGCCAAGAATTTGAATAACGCCCTCATGAAGGGGTTGTGCGACCAGTTTAAGATCAAACACCTCAATTCTGTTATTTACCGTCCCAAAATGAATGGGGCAGTGGAGGCTGCCAATAAGAACATCAAGAAGATCATGGCAAAAATGTCTGCTAATCATCGGGGATGGCCGGATTTGTTACCCCTCACCTTGTTAGCCTACCGAACGTCAACGCGTACTTCCACAGGGGCAACCCCTTACGCCTTGGTATATGGAATGGAGGCTGTCCTGCCAGTTGAAGTTGAGATGGCGTCCCTCAGAATAGTGATCGATGCTCAGATAAGCGAGGAGGATTGGATGCAAAGCCGATACGACCAGTTGGCCCTAATTGATGAAAGGAGGGTGGCTGCTGTTTGGCACGGCCAGCTGTATCAACAGAGGATCTCTCGATCGTACGACAAAAGGATCAGACCTCGGAAGTTCAAGAAAAATGATCTGGTGCTAAAAAGAGTCATGCCTTGTCAAGACGAAGCCAAAGGGAAGTTTGCCCCGAATTGGGAGGGACCATTCGTGATTAAGAAAGTGCTATCCGGAGGAGCCCTCATATTGCAAGAAATGGATGGTGAGGTATTTCCCCAACCCCTCAATTCTGACTCGGTGAAGCAGTTCTACGCTTGAATCATCAGGTCCTTTTTCCTTGAGAGCGAACTACGTAGGACCTGATCTCCCAACTTGTGGGGGTACGTAGGCAGCCATCATGGCGCGGTCCGATCCTTTAAAAAAAATAATAATCCTTTCCCTAACCAAAACCAATTTTCGATAGCCAGATAAAACCTTCCTACACCCTCAAAACCTTCCCGAAACCAACTGCCTAACCAGTTTCATCCCAGAATACATACCCTGATCCAACCCAAACAGTTATCCAAAATCTGAGATTCAATCCGACGAAATCAAAAGGTGTGCGGCAATATCTGTCAAATCTCCATCAAGTCTTGAGGAAAGAAAGAAGGCGAAATGTCAAAATCATGGTCAGTTGGATAAAATGATGATCCAATAGATGGCAATGATACGACAAAAGGGGAAAATGACTAAATTTAAATGCATGTCTATATATGTAAGTCGTTTTATTACAAGATTTCTCTTTCAATAACTGATGAAACCAACATAGTCTATGCAGGAAATAAAATAATCTACAAATCTGAAACTAGCCGAAGCAGGATGAACAGGGTGGTGGATAGATCTGAAGCATCAGCATCTCCTGCAATCTGCTGCCCCATCATATCAATACGATCCAGTAAAGCAGTAGCTCGGCTGACAGTCCCAAAATGAGCATCTACCACTGCCCTGGTCTGAAATACAATGGCCTCTCTATCAGCAATGGCAGCATCTCTAGCCCGAATGGCCTCATCTCTCTCGGCAAGGGCGGCATCCCTCTCGGCTTCAGTAGTAATCAGGGCCAGGCGGAGTCGGGAATCCTCAGCGACCCGACTCGGGGCAGAATCGGCTGAAATGGAATGGTCTGTGGTATCTTCTGTGGAAATCACTCCAGAGTCATCAAAGGCCCCAGTCCGACTCAAACTAGCCGAATCCAGGTCTCCACGCAACCACTGTACGTAGGCAAATGTCTGGATGTGACAGCTCGCACTATATTCGGCAAAGATCCTGCGATCCCAAAGCTCGTATACCTGCAATAGATCCCTCTCTGTACAGGATGATATAAGGAATCGGTATGCGGCTGCACCCGCGAAGGGGTGTAAATCCTGTGTCTGATCAAACTGCCCCATAACCGCCAGGGGATGATAGGTCGTCACGCCCCTTAACCCAGCAATGGGAATGAAATCCATGCCAGGCACATGAGTCAAGAAGCTCATGAAGGAGCAATAGCCCGAGTAAACCAATAGATGAAAGGGGTCCTCAATGATAGACAAAAATGATGTCCAGGAGGCCACATCAGTACAACTCGCGGGACGAAGCGAAAACTGCGTGGTTATGTCATGGCTGAAGCAAAACCCTTGGCGACGGAAATGGCCGATGGGACTAAGATGACTCATGAACCACATATACAATAAGGTCGAACTCCCTCGGAAGAATCTCCCTCGGAAGGACTGGCAATATGTGGCCGACATATAGGTATCCGCCAATATCATGGGGAGAATGGTGTGATCCTCCTGAAGGGCCCTAACGGCCGCAACAATCCGCATGTCCAAATGATCGGATCCTGCAGGCAAATACAAAACTGAGATGACACAGGCCATCAGAACGCCCACTCTCAAGGCATCCCAGCGCTCCTCGGACACGGAAAAATCACCGAGGAAAAGACGGAAACTGTCAGGTGAGCCAAATCGGTCAATCAAGAATTGAAGAGGAACCATATGGTCTGATGTGATTACCGGTAATAAGACAGCCCTCCGCAAACCGGTGAAAGTCAAGAATTGACGGCGCATGGAACCAACGGTAACCCTAGCACAGGGACCATCCAACGGCAAGCCGGTGAAGCGAGCATACTCCTCAAGGGTGGGGGTCAGCTCTACTGTCCCAAACCTAAACACCTGACGGGCAGGGGCCCAATAGCTCAGAAGACCATCCACAAAGCCCACTGGCACCCGGAAGGTTAATAAGGACCAAGAATGTCCCAGAAGACCATCTACGATAACCCTATATGCTGGCAGTAGACTGTCCAACCAGCGGAAGAGGCTGCCAACCAACCCTGTGGAAGGAGTGGAATCCAAACGAACCACGGCATCTGAGGACGACATCTGTGAAAAAATAGTATCAAAAAGACTGTACAGGGGTCATTCTCTACCCATAAATAAAAAGCATGCATCATACAGTTAATAATAAAGCAGGTGAATCCCATAAAGATGAAAAGAAACTGTGCGTAAATAAATAAATGAGTTCAGTACATAGTGCATAAATGAAAAAGAAATCTAAGCAGGTGACGATACAAAAAGCCCTATCCTATCCTGGTCTAAATAAAATCAGTATCATCTATGAAAGCAGGATCCTCGAACTGATCCCCTGGAGTCGTCGAGCTCGGAGGACCAAAGTTCATATCAGGGATGTAGGGATGCGCTGTGGCATCAGATGAACTCGGGCCTGCATCATAACCTGCACCATCAGGATCGTAGGTGTAAGCCTCCTCCGGGGTCCGGCCCAACTCCTGAATAAACAGCGACAACTGGTCCACCTGACGGGTCAATGTGGCAATCTGCTCAGCATGGGTAGGGGTCCGAACACAGGCAGCCCAATCGGTCATCGTAACCGAGCCTGGAACCATGTCTCCAAGAAAGAAAGTGGCCCGAGTCTGGGGACCGATGGTACGAGGTATCCACCAAGTCCTGAAAGCCTCACTCGTACTGGGGCCTGTGGAAAGCATCCGACCATCCTCCCCGGCGAGCATGATCTCCGAGGGCTGAGAATCCAGCGGCCAGAAAGTAGTGAAAGAAAGGGAGTGCGGGATGCGGATCTCCCCAGTGACGCATCTGAATGCGCGCTCTCCCAGATACATCACCCAGCCTCCAACACTCTGCAAAGTGAGGCGACGGGTGGAAAGCTCGAACTCCGGGCCGGAAGGATGCCCGTCAGCAAACCCCACAGTCAGATGATCGGAGAGGTAGGGAATCCAGACGACGTCGGCAGCCGTGATCAACTCCAGCTGAATACGACAATGTGCAAAGCTGCCCGACACGGGGACCTCCTCCAGAGTACTGTGATGCCATCGCCGACCCCGAGGATAAGTGTCCGGGCCCAGAGTAGTGAGAGGCCTCAGACATGGCAGCCGCTCGTAAGCCCAGAACTGTGAATAGAAACAAGGCAAGGCATGAGTCACTATCAAATACAGAAAAGGATGAAAGGAAAAGAAATACAGTAAGAGAGAAGAGGAAGGGACTCACCAACAGAAAGTGGTAGAAGCCGAGCCAGGCATCAGTCTGTCCCTCCGAGCGTAGGCGCATGCCGTGGAGGAAGTAGGCAAAGGTGAATGACCCCCAGTCATAGTCACCGATGCGGTCCACGTCTCTGACCGCTCCTACGACGCTGAAATGAATGGTGGAGGAGTTGTTCCCCAGAAAACAACCCCTCATGATGGTCAGGAACAGGCGTCGTAGCAGAATGTCCCTGGTGCCCTGATCCGCGGGAATGGGCAGTGCGTACAGACCCCCAACAGCATCGACAGCCAAGGCACCAGATCGGATACTGCGGGCCTTAAAGACCCGGTCCTCAGCAGCGAAGCCCAGCAAAGCTCAAACCTCCACAGGAGTGATATCAAGATCCAAGGGGACGCGGGACCCGGTAAACTCAATGCCGGTAATGTACCTCCAGTCCCATGGGGTCAACACGACCTCGCAGTCGAGGAGATGAAGAGACTGCGTCTGGTGGAACCATCGCTCGGATAAAGCCCTCATGTAACCCCAGGGGCACTGGCGGGGGATGATAGTGAAGAAATGTCGAAAGCCCCAAGAGTCCACCATCGCCCGATAATCACTGTGCAGGGCCGCGTAAAGGGAGTAGATGTTGAACCAGTTACCCCTCGGCTGGGTAAACTCGGGTACCTGGGGCAATCACCAAGGGGTCAATCCGGATAAAAGGAGAATGGAGAAATTGAGAGTGAAATCAGAATAGAGCTGAAATATACCTCGTTAGCCACGAGAGATGCTGAAGGGTGACGACTGAGATCCCGACCCAAAAGATCGGGTATCTGCACAGAGGCGCCAGAAGGAGCCTGATGAGTAGATGGAGCCGGTGTGCTGGAGGATGGCCCCTCTGCCGCGACCTCCGGAGGGACAGCCTCCTCAACGTCCGGATGACCAGGACGAATAACAGCCTCCGTCAAACGACGAGCCTGACGGTTCCGAGGAGGAACAGGAGTGGGTGCAGCCCTACGACGGCGAACACCCGAAGACCGAGAGGCGGAGGAGCTACTGGGCGCATCACGATCCATAGCTGGAATAGAACGGGCGAGAAAGAAGGTAAGTTCCCTTTTAAAATTATGTAATGAACATTCTAAATTTCTAGCCTCATCATATGATTAATGCAACATGATGCATGTTAAAAAATAAAAAAAAAAATAAAAAAAAAAAAAAAAATCGGCAGAGTTCCGTTTGTAAATTGAACATCCCAGGCATAAGCCAAACGTGTTTTCCATCAATCAAAGCCTCAAACAGATTTAAATTGCATTCATATGTGTAATTACATCATGTAATGCATGTTTCTCTTGCAGAAAAGGAGTAACAATATGTGGGACCGCCTCATGAACATAAAATAGGACTCACATAGTTGATACATAGCATGTATATATGATGGTACATTACATAGCATTGTAAAGCATACATTTTATCTCTAAACATGCAAATAGTCAAATGTATAGCAAAACATTGACGAGATTGAAAAGTGACCGGTCAAAGTGTTACCTGTAGCGTGTAGATCAATCCTACCGGAACAGTTTTTGCAGGAAAATTGAAAAATCGACGAAAAGCCCTTGCGAACAAGCAAAAATCGCGAGGAATATGTGTGAGTTGGAAGTTGAAAGTGACAGATCTGGAAGCGGGACGCCGCTTATAAGCCCGATCTTGGCCGCAGATGTATCTGCGGCTGGCCGCAGATCCATATGCGGCTGGCCTTGGTGGGCCCCACCTTGCTCCCTTGAAGCCATTTGACGTGTTGAAGTGAAAAGTTTACGCGAGGGGTGACCGGCGACGATACCCGGCCCCGACGAGACGATCGACCGGCGACGATAACCGGCGATCACGAGATGGATGTCCGGCGACGATAACCGGCTCCGACAGATAACCAACCGGCGACGATAACCGGGGGTTACGAGATGGGTGACCGGCGACGATACCCGGCCCCGACAAAACGATCGACCGGCGACGATAACCGGCGATCACGAGATGGATGTCCGGCGACGATAACCGGCTCCGACAAGATAACCGACCGGCGACGATAACCGGGGGTTACGAGATGGGTGACCGGCGACGATACCCGGCCCCGACAAAATGATCGACCGGCGACGATAACCGGCGATCACGAGATGGATGTCCGGCGACGATAACCGGCTCCGACAGATAACCAACCGGCAACGATAACCGGGGGTTACGAGATGGGTGACCGGCGACGATACCCGGCCCCGACAAAACGATCGACCGGCGACGATAACCGGCGATCACGAGATGGATGTCCGGCGACGATAACCGGCTCCGACAAGATAACCGACCGGCGACGATAACCGGGGGTTACGAGATGGGTGACCGGCGACGATACCCGGCCCCGACATGACGATCGACCGGCGACGATAACCGGCGATCACGAGATGGATGTCCGGCGACGATAACCGGCTCCGACAGATAACCAACCGGCGACGATAACCGGGGGTTACGAGATGGGTGACCGGCGACGATACCCTGCCCCGACATGACAATCGACCGACGACGATAACCGGCGATCACGAGATGGATGTCCGGCGACAAAAAACCGGCTCCGACAAGATAACCAACCGGCGACGATAACCGGGGGTTACGCGATGGGTGACCGGCGACGATACCCGGGCCCCGAACGAGACGATAGATTGAAAGAGGGAACCCAAAGACTAACAAACACGGTCAAGGGGTTGATACATTGACACTATTACGAATGTCTTGCATGCATTACATCTTATGTTGCATCATAAGCTATATGTGTGGCATCATGTATGTACTGTGATTCTTACGCACTGTCATTCATGCATCGAGTGTCTATTCTTTATCCTGTTCATTTCATTTATCATTTCATAAACATGATAAAGAGGGGCAGCTGTAGACACCCAAATTTTGCGTTTCCTTCTACTAACCATGACAGGAGGGCGAAATCGTCAATTGAACCGGCTTGCGGGAGCAAAGGAGCGGGCACAAGGGCGAACGCCCGGCACCGCCGCAATGTTTTGGGCAGCCCAAGTCGACGTGACAGCAGAGCCGTCCGAAGCAGGCACTTCCGAATGAGGTGGCACGTCTCCCGGAAATTCCCGGACTGCAGAACACGAGCATGTCAGCGAAAACCGACGTTGCGGCACGAAAATCGAGGCGTGGCACGAAAATCGAGAAAGTCAAGCCCGCCAGCCGCGGATAGATCTGCGGCCAAGTGGGTGCGCCAGCACGGAAACCAGGAAATCAGCACTACCAGCTGAGTGCGATGGGAGGCGTGCCAGCTGGCCAGCCGCAGATCCATCTACGGCCAGCCGCAGATAGATCTGCGGCTGGCTCTGGCCAGCCTATTTAAGCCAGCTTCAGGCAGCATACAGGAGGTTCAGCAAAAATTTGAAAGAGGAAGAATTCCAGCGGAAAACAGCAGCAAAAAATCGGAAATAGAGAGGAAAAAACACCATAATTTTGCAACAAAATAGGAGAGAAAGGAAGGAAAAAGTGAGGATTAATATCTCTTGAGTTGATTGTATCACATATATGTTAGGTTTGTATAACGCGAACATGCAATCAAATTACATAAATAGAGCGGAAGCGTGACAAAATCAGATTTTAAAATTTTATACAAACCATCACCATGATCTTTCTTTATGCACAATTATTAATTAAACGAAAGAGATGGAGAATAAGAACTATACCCTTGTAGAACAAAGCTTCCTCAGGTACAAGTTCAACTCCTAATCCTTCGAGTTCTCCTTGAATTCAACGGTGTGATTCCTTCCTTTAATCAATGTTAGCCACCCAAGTGTTTGGCCTCTAGAGGTGATCCACCAAGGAAGAACAAATATTCAAGAAGTTGGGTGTTTGGCAAAACCCTAGTTTCTATCTCTATAGAAATTGTAAATACTCTCCACAATCTAATGTAAGAGTGTGTAACCCTAATCTATGATAAGACTTCTCTTATTTATAGATGTAGGAAAACCCCTTCCCTAAACAATTTAGGATTAGGGTTTCTATTTTAATTAAACTCCTTTAATTATATTCCTAATCCAATTAGGAATTAATGAGAGAGAGTACTTCTATTAATTAATTCCCAATCCCTATTAGGAATTAAATAATAGTTATATTAATTAATTCCCAATCCCTATTAGGAATTAAATAATAGTAATAATAATAATAAGACTCCTCTTATTAATTTATATTTAATATTTCCAAAATATTAAATAATAAATATTAAGCTATTTAATTTATTCTATCTCCATAGATTAAATTAAATATACTTAACTTATTATTACAATTATGCCATTTACTTCTTAAATAAATATTTTCCTTTTGCGGTGTGACCCTTTAGGTTCTCCATATTAAACCGGTTGTGAATAAATCAATTAGAACAATTCTAATCTTATTTAAATAAATAAATTAAACTATTTAATTCATTTAAATAAATAATATTTATTCTACAATAAGGGTAAGCCCCCTTAGCGATCAACGATTTTCCAGATAATATAGATTTCAACATTAATCACAAAAGAACCTTTTGAGTAAATAGTTACCGTACAATTCAATCCTTCTACCATACAATGTCCCAACTAAATATAAGACATGGAATTTCTGTCAAGTCTTATTTTATTTAATTATATGTATTTCGATTCCCAAATACACAACTTTAAATAATGCAAATTAGAAACTCCTTTCTAATTTCATTCTGCCTTGGCCAAGGACTACTGAGTTGTTATTTATCGAATCACATAGGACATTCACATCTTTTACTAGACGTGGTAGATTCTTTGTTGATCATTCACCTATCTCCATGTACAACTTATTATACCCAATCATACCCTTTGATATACCCTAAAGGTCTTAAGGGACATGTCAAAGTATAACTCATCATACACAAGATACTATGATGATCTCAAGTCCAAGGATCACTTGTACTACTATCACTAGAGGAATTCCTATTGACAGGCGAGTAAAACTCCATTAGGTATTCCTTAGCGAGTCACGTTCAGTGAACTTATTCTCTAATAAGCACCTACATACTTGCTTTAGTGTCTCCACACAAATGATTATGCGATCAATCATCCTCTTCCTAAGAGCAAGCAACGTATGTACTAATCTATCCGGATTCACTAATCCCCAATTTAGTAATCCAATGATTAGGAACAATTTTAGTTTGTGAGCTATCTAGAGTTTAGATCTCATTAGCATGATCACTATCATGATTCTAAAAGCATTGCTCAAAACTATGGGTTTATCACATTTAATATAACAGCATCATGTAGATAATATAAAATGCCTTTTAAGAAAATCAATTCTTTTATTAATAAATTAATAAGATTACAAAGTATATGCTACATCATATCAAATATGATTGGCTTGTGTGCATACTACTTTCAATCTCCCACTTGCACTAAAGCCAATCGCCATGGTATTTAATACCCATCTTCTCTAAGTGACGATCAAACTGCTGTTATGTTAAAGCTTTAGTAAATGGATCTGCAATGTTGTCTTGAGAGTCCACACGCTCCACGGTGACATCTCCTCTTCCAATGATTTCTCTAATCAAATGAAAACGCCGCAACACGTGTTTGGATTTCTGATGAGACCTGGGTTCCTTAGCCTGCGCAACAGCTCCGGTGTTGTCACAGAATAAAGGTACGGCTCCTCTAATGCTAGGAACCACTCCAAGTTCAGTTATGAACTTCTTCATCCAAACAGCTTCCTTTGCAGCTTCACTTGCAGCTATGTACTCTGCCTCTGTCACTGAATCAGCAACTGTTTGCTGCTTGGAACTCTTCCAACTCACTGCGCCACCGTTTAAGGTAAACACATACCCTGAAACGGATTTATAGTCATCTTGGTCCGTTTGAAAACTTGAGTCTGTATAGCCCTCTAGTTTTAATTCAGACCCACCGTAGACAAGAAATACATCCTTAGTTCTTCTCAAGTACTTTAGGATGTTTTTCACTGCCTTCCAGTGCTCTTCTCCTGGATTCGACTGATATCTGCTTGTTACACTAAGTGCATGAGCGACATCTGGTCTAGTACATATCATACCGTACATGATAGATCCTATTGCTGAAGCATAAGGAATCTTACTCATTCGGTTTCTCTCCTCAGGTGTCTTTGGGGCCTGTTTCTTGGAGAGATGTATTCCATGGCTCATCGGCATGAGACCTCTCTTGGAATCTTCCATGCTAAACCTCTTTAGCATCGATTCAATGTACTTTTCCTTGGGTCAAGCCAAGCATCCTTTTAGATCTATCACTATAGATATTTTATCCCCAAAATATAGGATGCCTCACCCAAGTCCTTCATGGAGAAGTGTTTAGATAACCAAATTTTGATCGACTGTAGCATAGGAACATCATTCCCTATCAGTAATATGTCATCAACATATAATACAAGGAATGAAACAGCGCTCCCACTAACCTTCTTGTACACACATGGTTCATCCTCATTTTTGATAAAATCAAACCTTTTGATTATCTCATCAAAACGGATGTTCCATCTTCGAGAAGCTTGCTTCAATCCATAAATGGATCTTTGTAGCTTACAGACTTGGTTTGTTCCAACCGTTTGAAACAAAACCCTCTGGCTGTATCATATATACATTCTCCTCAAGCTCTCCATTGAGGAAGGCCGTTTTCACGTCCATTTGCCAGATCTCATAGTCATGATAAGCTGCAATTGCAAGCAAAATCCGAATGGACTTGAGCATAGCTACTGGTGAGAAGGTTTCATCATAGTCAACTCCTTGTCTTTGTTTGAAACCTTTTGCAACCAGTCGGGCCTTATAGGTCTCTACCTTGCCATCATCCGCGCTCCAGTCTTTCTCTTAAAGACCCATTTACACCCAATAGGCTTAATGCCCTCAGGTGGTGAAACCAAAGTCCATACTTGGTTTTCATACATGGAGTCCATCTCGGATTTCATGGCTTTCTTGCCATTTCTCTGAGTCTTCACTACTCATAGCCTCTTCGTAAGTCAATGGATCATCATCATCTATGATGCGTACCTCATCATCATCCTCTATGATGAATCCATACCTATCAGGTATCTTCGGTACTCTTCCAGATTTACGAATAGGTAGTGGTACAGTAGGTTCTTCCACTTGGTCAGGTACCTGACTTTGATCCGTAGTATTTTGTGGTTCTTGAACTTCTTCAAGATATATCTTACTCCCACTGACCCCTTCAAGGATAAACTCATTTTCCAAGAAGGCAGCGTGTTTTGCTACAAACACCTTTTGATCAGTAGGATGATAGAAATAATACCCTACAGTTTCTTTAGGGTAACCCACAAATCTACACTTGTCGGATCTAGTCTTTAGCTTATCATGCTCAAACTTTTTGACATAAGCTGGACAACCCCAAGTCTTAACATACTTAAGATTTGGTTTCCTCCCTGTCCATAATTCATATGGAGTCTTTGGGACGGATTTGGTAGGTACCTTGTTAAGTAGATTTGCAGCTGTTTCTAGGGCATAACCCCAGAAAGATATTGGAAGGTCGGTAAAACTCATCATGGAACGAACCATGTCCAACAATGTTCGATTTCTCCTTTCAGATACACCATTCAACTGTGGCGTCCCTGGTGGAGTCCATTGTGAGATTATACCATTTTCTTTGAGACAATTGAGAAACTCATTGGTTAAGTATTCCCCTCCTCGATCCGATCGAAGAATCTTAATACTCTTACCAGTTTGCTTCTCTACTTCACTTCTGAATTCTTTGAATTTTTCAAACGATTCAGATTTGTATTTCATTAAATACACATATCCAAATCTAGAATGATCATCAGTGAAAGTAATAAAATAAGAATACCCTCCTCGTGCATTCGTTGTCATAGGTCCACATACGTCTGTGTGTACCAACGCTAACAACTCTGTAACTCTTTCTCCTTTTCCACTAAAAGGAGATTTAGTCATCTTACCCATGAGACAAGATTCACAAGTTGGATATGATTCATAATCAGATAGCTCTAAAAGCCCATCTTTATGCAACTTGGTTAATCTTGTTTCATTGATATGACCGAGTCTACAGTGCCACATAAAGGTATAATTAACATCATCTCTTTTTCTTTTCCTAGTTTGTTCAATTTGAAGTATATTTTCATGCAAGTCAAGTATGTAAAGTCCATTCAGTAGGTTCCCAACACCATATAAAACATTTTTATTATAAATAGAACAACTGTTGTTCTTTATTATAATATCAAAACCATCCATATCCAATACAGAAATTGAAATAATGTTTCTAATGAGTGTCGGAACATAATAACAATTATTTAAACTAATGAACTTTCCCGAAGGCAGTGCTAAACAATAAGTCCCTACAGCTAATGCAGCAACCTTTGCTCTATTTCCCACTCGTAGGACGACTTCATCCTTGTTCAGCTTTCTACTTCTGCTTAGTCCCTGCATATTATTACATATGTGAGAACCACAGCCGGTATCCAATACCCAAGTAGAATTTTGACTTTCAGAAAAATTAATTTCAATCATGAACAAACCTAGATCAGAAGTCGAAGCTTCTCCAAGCTTCTTTTGGTCCGCAAGATACTGCTTGCAGTTCCTCTTCCAATGTCCCGGCTTGTTGTAGTGGTAGCAAACTCCTTTGCTATCTGGATCAGGTTTCTTCTTATCCTTTCTCTTCGCCTTGCCCTTAGCCTTCTTGTCTTTCTTCTTTTCAGAAGATACCTTGGGCCTCTTCCTTTTCTTGGAAGAATCATCCACCAGTAAGACTTGGTTCTTGTTGGATGAGAAGTGACCTTCAGCTGTTTTCAGCATGTTAAGTAACTCAGGCAAGCTGACGTCCAACTTATTCATGTGAAAATTCACAACAAATTGTGAGAAGGTGTTCGGGAGTGACTGCAAGATCAAATCTTGGCTTAACTCCCCATCCATCACGAACCCAAGCTGTCCAAGTTGTTTAATCAGATTGATCATCTTAAGGACATGAGTCTCAACAGCAGTGCCCTCGGTCATACGAGATCGGAAGAGCTCCTTAGATATCTGATATCTAGCAGTCCTACTTTGCTCACCATACAACTCTTTGAGGTGCAGTAATATAGTAGGAGCATCCATAGTTTCATGCTGACGCTGAAGCTCGTTACTCATGGATGCGAGCATGATGCATTGAGCCAAGATTGCATCATCTTGCCACTTTCTAAAAGTAACAATCTCTTCCTCAGAGGCTGTTTCTGCAACATTTGCAGGGACTGGCGAATTTAGGACATAAGAAATCTTTTCAGCAGTGAGAACAATTCTCAGATTCCTTAACCAGTCCGTGTAATTCGGTCCGTTCAGTTTGTTAGCATCAAGTATGCTACGCAGTGATAGTGAGTTTGACATTTTTAAATTCTGCATGTGAAATAGACAACATTTTAGCATACATTCATTTTATTAATCATCAAAATAAATTAGGTCTTTATTTAAATTGGTATCTCCCACTATTTTCATCAAACTATATTACCCTCATTATATAGTTCGGCAAATCTAATTAAAGATTTGCTAATGAGAATAAGGATCCCATTTCAAATGTATATAGCCTTGTGTGACACAACAAACTATATATAAATAAATAGGTAGACAACTATTGTCAATTACATCACTATATAACTCCTTGTATTTTGCCTCTTAGATTATTTTGATCAAGTGTGACACATCCGAATCAAAATTATCCAAGTTAAGTCCAACCTAGCACTTCCATATATTCGAAAGAAAAACACTGTCCTTGTGTGACACAACAAAACAACATCGTTCAGTCTATTTATAAGCATCAAATGTGATAAAGCAACATCTTAAATATTTAATACTTGCCTTGTGTGACACAACAAACTCATATTAAATATTTAATACTCTATCGCTTTACCATGCTAGAAGGCGACGTTCGATATTCCAAATATCTTTGAACGCTTAGGACTTAATATAATTTCTTTGAGGGGTTTGTTATTATTAGTCTCATCTTGTTTAGCGCGCATGCACATATATATATAAAATACGCGTCATATTATTTAACATGCGAAGCATGTTGGATAATATATAATATATAATATAGTAAGCATGTACATATAGAATACTATATTCTACCCGGATTGATTATGGACTTTTATTCTAGTTTGGTTCACTAGAGCCACCAAGTGAACCAAAAGGTCAAACCTAGGGTGCAAGAATAAATTTAAATATAACTATTACATTTAAACCCGGGCTCCAATACAAGCGGGTCTTCAAGCGCTCCTTGCTCCTTTGTCTCCAATTCTTCAAAATTAATTCTAACTATTCCTATTACATAAACTATTTAAAGTAAATAGAAACCTTGATCAGCAGTCAAGGGGAAGTACATAGGAGGGAGATAGAATTTACATTAAGAAAAATTAGAGAAGACGAGGTACGCAGACCCCATTTATAAAAAACCCATACATTCAAACATCCACTAAAATAAATCCAATCACACATTGGTCAATAGTCCATAATCAATCCCTATTTATTATCATACATATCTCTATATGTATCAATAAATAACATTCATCTCATGAATAATAAAATCATTCCATATATATATGAGTATCATTTAATGGGCAATTTTAAGTTGCATGAAATCCAATTTCAAGATTAAAATAAACTCTTTATTTTAATTATAAAATTATTAAAATAGTATACATATATATATATATATATATATATATATATATATATATATATATAAAATCAGGTTACTTCACCTGTTAACAAAGTAACCAAGTAACCAAAGTAATCACCTGTTAACAGGGTAACCAAGTTACTTCGGAATATCTTATATATATAAATATATATGTAATCACCCTTGTAACATAATAACCAAGTTACTTCGGAATATCTTATATATATAAATATATGTAATCACCTGTTAACATATTCACGTTAATAGAATACCGTGACCAAAGTAAACTAGAAATCTTGGATCACCCATTTGATTAATTAAGATAAAATAATCAAAATCCACTATATACGTCAGTTTGCGAAAATAACAGTTCGCGGGTGAGTCCGTTTTTCATAAAAATAATAATTTTATACAACTAATTATGCCCAATAAATTATTCTAAATACATACCCATATATATATAGAATCAAAATAATTAATAATTCGCATAAAGTTTGGCTCTTGATACCACTGTTAGGTTTGTATAACGCGAACATGCAATCAAATTACATAAATAGAGCGGAAGCGTGACAAAATCAGATTTTAAAATTTTATACAAACCATCACCATGATCTTTCTTTATGCACAATTATTAATTAAACGAAAGAGATGGAGAATAAGAACTATACCCTTGTAGAACAAAGCTTCCTCAGGTACAAGTTCAACTCCTAATCCTTCGAGTTCTCCTTGAATTCAACGGTGTGATTCCTTCCTTTGATCAATGTTAGCCACCCAAGTGTTTGGCCTCTAGAGGTGATCCACCAAGGAAGAACAAATATTCAAGAAGTTGGGTGTTTGGCAAAACCCTAGTTTCTATCTCTATAGAAATTGTAAATACTCTCCACAATCTAATGTAAGAGTGTGTAACCCTAATCTATGATAAGACTTCTCTTATTTATAGATGTAGGAAAACCCCTTCCCTAAACAATTTAGGATTAGGGTTTCTATTTTAATTAAACTCCTTTAATTATATTCCTAATCCAATTAGGAATTAATGAGAGAGAGTACTTCTATTAATTAATTCCCAATCCCTATTAGGAATTAAATAATAGTTATATTAATTAATTCCCAATCCCTATTAGGAATTAAATAATAGTAATAATAATAATAAGACTCCTCTTATTAATTTATATTTAATATTTCCAAAATATTAAATAATAAATATTAAGCTATTTAATTTATTCTATCTCCATAGATTAAATTAAATATACTTAACTTATTATTACAATTATGCCATTTACTTCTTAAATAAATATTTTCCTTTTGCGGTGTGACCCTTTAGGTTCTCCATATTAAACCGGTTGTGAATAAATCAATTAGAACAATTCTAATCTTATTTAAATAAATAAATTAAACTATTTAATTCATTTAAATAAATAATATTTATTCTACAATAAGGGTAAGCCCCCTTAGCGATCAACGACTTTCCAGATAATATAGATTTCAACATTAATCACAAAAGAACCTTTTGAGTAAATAGTTACCGTACAATTCAATCCTTCTACCATACAATGTCCCAACTAAATATAAGACATGGAATTTCTGTCAAGTCTTATTTTATTTAATTATATGTATTTCGATTCCCAAATACACAACTTTAAATAATGCAAATTAGAAACTCCTTTCTAATTTCATTCTGCCTTGGCCAAGGACTACTGAGTTGTTATTTATCGAATCACATAGGACATTCACATCTTTTACTAGACGTGGTAGATTCTTTGTTGATCATTCACCTATCTCCATGTACAACTTATTATACCCAATCATACCCTTTGATATACCCTAAAGGTCTTAAGGGACATGTCAAAGTATAACTCATCATACACAAGATACTATGATGATCTCAAGTCCAAGGATCACTTGTACTACTATCACTAGAGGAATTCCTATTGACAGGCGAGTAAAACTCCATTAGGTATTCCTTAGCGAGTCACGTTCAGTGAACTTATTCTCTAATAAGCACCTACATACTTGCTTTAGTGTCTCCACACAAATGATTATGCGATCAATCATCCTCTTCCTAAAAGCAAGCAACGTATGTACTAATCTATCCGGATTCACTAATCCCCAATTTAGTAATCCAATGATTAGGAACAATTTTAGTTTGTGAGCTATCTAGAGTTTAGATCTCATTAGCATGATCACTATCATGATTCTAAAAGCATTGCTCAAAACTATGGGTTTATCACATTTAATATAACAGCATCATGTAGATAATATAAAATGCCTTTTAAGAAAATCAATTCTTTTATTAATAAATTAATAAGATTACAAAGTATATGCTACATCATATCAAATATGATTGGCTTGTGTGCATACTACTTTCAATATATTTCTCCTTCTATTCGAATACATCAAATTCACATCCATTTGGATATCAATTGCAAGGTGAAATCTCTTTTGTTATATCAATTTCTATCATATTATTTGATTGAATTAAATGTAGATTTCATGAAAATTATTGTGGAACAATGGATTAGGAATTATTAGAGAGGTTTCCATCGGAATAAATTTCTCCCTAATAATCCGATGATATCCATTGGGTGAGGTTTTGCTCGTTCATAACGATATATACATTAGGTGGAATTGATCTATTTAGATTGTTAATTTTGGACCATTGTGGGGCGTTAAACAATCCGTTGTTAGTTATGTTATTGTATCTATTTTATGTTTGTGATAAATTGTGGATGTGAGCCTAGGAGCGTGACGCCATGGTCCGAATCCGATGATGGACAAATTTTGACGTATGTATTTAGGAACAATGTAATCCTTCGTTGTAAACGTGTAACCGTCGGGCCTTAAAACGACGCTAAGGCGAGAATCGGGTTTAAGGCCCCATAAATAGTGAAGTATGCGATTGTAGGCGTGTGGGTTATTTTGATGGCTTACATGCCCATGAATAACCCTCACGCATATTAATGTTTTATTTGATTGACAATATTGAAAACTTTGATTTCAAAGCCAGACAAATGAAGATTTTCATAAAATAAATCAAACTAGGATATTAGAATCACGAGGTTAAAATTTGAGAAATGTTAATGAATATCGATTCCTATCTAACGAGAAAGCTAAAGAAAATCGTTTTCAAACATCACGAAATTTTGATTTTAGAAATAAGTAACGTTTTATTAAATCTTTGTGCATAGGGTGAAAGAGATTCTAGAAATTGCCCGATCATTTCACGAAAGCAACGTATAGATCTCGATTCCTATTTTGACGAAGGTTTAAAACTCTTGTTTTGCCAAAACGACACCTAATGAAAATCTCATAGTTTTGATAAATAAAAAATCAAATTTTTCTTATAACGAACCAAGCTTTCTCGTGTATACCGAAAAGACATTCCGAAGCGTTCTCAAATTAAAACACGATTTTCCCTAAAATCCAAATGATTCTTTCATACAAATTCATCACAACATTCACATAGGTACACACACATACACGCGCACTTACACACACACATTTCATGAATTAAAGGATAGGAAAGCATTGAGATCGCGGTAACCGTGTTTCACGGAAGTCGAGGGATGCCTAACACCTTCCCCTCACTTAAACAAGCCCCCGAACTCTATGAATCTCGATTCGCAGACCAATTAATTCGGAGTCACACATGAGCCAGCGATTTATAAAAAACGAAAACTCGGATGAGTTGGTACATCCATTTCAAATATACCAACTGGCGACTCTGGTTAATTGGCTCATCATAAAAACGATCTTTCAAAACCCCGTCGACATCAATGCCGACCTTTTCCAAACGTCATCTAAATCAAAAGGCTAAAATTGGAAAAGACGAGAAAGCGAAAACCCGGCGTCGACAGGATGCTAATAAACTAACCGGACCGAACTACACGGATTGGTTAAGGAATTTGAGAATTGTTCTCACCGCTGAAAAATTATCTTATGTCCTTAATTCGCATGTTCCTGCAACTGTTGCAGAAACTGCCTCTGAGGAAGAGATTGCTACTTTTAAAAGGTGGCAAGATGATGCTATGGTAGCTCAATGCATCATGCTCGCATCCATGAGTAACGAGTTACAACGTCAACATGAGAAAATGGATGCACCTGCTATATTGCTTCACCTGCAAGAGTTGTATGGTGAACAAAGTAGGTCTGCAAGATATGAGATATCTAGGGAGCTCTTCCGATCTAGAATGACCGATGGCCCTACAGTACAGGCACATGTCCTCAAAATGATCAATTTGATTGAACAATTGGGACAACTGGGTTTTGTAATGGATGGAGAGTTGAGCCAAGATTTGATCTTACAGTCATTCCCGGACTCCTACTCACAATTTGTTGTGAATTTTCACATGAACAAGCTTGATGTCAGCTTGCCTGAATTGCTTAACATGTTGAAAACTGCAGAGAGTCACTTTCCATCTAAGAAAGACCAAGTCTTACTGATAGGTGACGCTTCCAAGAAAAGGAAGTGGCCCAAAGGAGCTTCTGCTAAGAAGAAAAATTCTAAGAAGGCAAAAGGAAAGACAGTTGATAAAGGTAATAAGAATAAAACAAATGCGGATAGCAAAGGAGTTTGCTTCCACTGCAATAAGCCTGGACATTGGAAGAGAAACTGCAAAAATTACCTTGTAGAGGCAAAGCAGAAAAAGCTTGTTGAAGCTTCAGCTACGGATACAGGTTTATTCATGATTGAAATAAATCTTTCTGTAAGTCAAAATTCTACTTGGGTATTAGATACCGGCTGTGGTTCTCACATATGCAATTCATTGCAGGGAATAAGCAGAAGTAGAAGGCTAAACAAGGGAGAAGTAACTCTACAAGTGGGAAATGGAGCAAAGGTTGCTGCATTAGCTGTGGGGACTTATTGTTTAGCATTGCCTACGGGAAAGTCTATCAATTTAATAAATTGTTATTATGTACCTGTTCTCATTAGAAACATTATATCTATTTCTATGTTGGACAAAGAAGGATTCGATGTTTATATTTAAGAACAATGGTTGTTCTATTTATAATAATAATGTTTTGTTTGGAACTGGTAGATTAATTGATGGACTTTACTTACTTGACTTACATGAAAATATTTTTCAAATTGAACAAACTTGTAAAAGAAAAAGAGATGAAGTAAATCATACTTTCATTTGGCACTGTAGACTCGGTCACATCAGTGAAACAAGATTAAACAAGTTGCATATTGATGGTCTTTTAGAACCATTCGATTTTGAATCATATCTAACTTGTGAATCATGTCTCATGGGTAAAATGACTAAATCTCCATTTAGTGGACATGGAGAGAGGGTTGCAGGGTTGTTAGAGTTGGTACACACAGATGTATGTGGACCTATGACAACAGATGCTAGAGGAGGGTATTCGTATTTCATTACATTCACTGATGATCATTCAAGATTTGGATATGTGTATTTAATGAAATACAAATCTGAATCATTTGAAAAGTTCAAAGAATTCAGAAGTGAAGTAGAGAAACAAACTGGCAAAAGTGTTAAGATTCTTCGATCAGATCGAGGAGGAGAATACTTGAGCAATGAGTTTCTTAATCATCTCAAAGAAAATGGTATTCTCTCTCAATGGACGCCTCCTGGTACGCCACAATTAAATGGTATATCTGAAAGGAGGAATCGTACCTTGTTAGACATGGTGCGGTCCATGATGAGTTTCACCGACCTTCCAATATCATTCTGGGGTCATGCCCTAGAAACGGCTGCATATCTACTTAACAAGATTCCCTCAAAATCCGTCCCTAAGACTCCATATGAGATGTGGACAGGGAGGAAACCCAGTCTTAAGCATGTTAAGATTTGGGGTTGTAACGCTTATGTAAAGAAGTTACAAAGCGACAAACTTGAGGCTAGATCTGACAAGTGCAAATTTGTGGGGTATCCTAAAGAAAGTTTAGGATATTATTTCTGTAATCCTACCGAGCAAAAGGTGTTTGTTGCCAAACACGCTACCTTCTTTGAAAATGAGTTTATCCTTGAAGGGGCTAGTGGGAGGAAAATAGATCTTGAAGAAATTCAAGAACCACAAATCACTACAGATCAAGTGGGGATGAACATGTTCAAGTAGATATAACTTCTGTACCACAACCGAGTCGTAAATCTGGAAGGGTGCCGAAAATACCTAAAAGGTATACACTCATCATAGAAGATGATGATGAGGTACGCATCATAACTGATGATGATCCAGTAACATACGATGAGGCTATGAGTAGTAAACACTCTGAGAAATGGCAAATAGCCATGAAATCCGAAATGGACTCCATGTATGAAAACCAAGTATGGACTTTGGTTACTCCACCTGAAGGCATTGTGCCTATAGGGTGTAAATGGGTCTTTAAGAAAAAGACTGGAGCAGATGGCAAGGTGGAGACCTATAAGGCCAGACTGGTTGCAAAAGGTTTCAAACAAAGACAAGGAGTTGACTATGATGAAACCTTCTCACCAGTAGCCATGCTCAAGTCCATCCGGATTTTACTTGCGATTGCAGCTTACTATGACTACGAAATCTGGCAAATGGACGTGAAAACGACATTCCTCAATGGGAAACTAGATGAGGATGTATATATGATACAGCCAGAGGGTTTTGTTTCAAAGGTTGGAACAAATCAAGTGTGTAAGTTACAAAGATCCATTTATGGATTGAAGCAAGCTTCTCGAAGTTGGAACATCCGTTTTGATGAGACAATCAAAGAGTTTGATTTTATCAAAAATGAGGATGAACCATGTGTGTACAAGAAAGTTAGTGGGAGTGCTGTGACATTCCTGGTATTATATGTTGATGATATATTACTTATAGGGAATGACATACCGATGCTACAATCAGTTAAAATTTGGTTATCTAAACACTTCTCCATGAAGGACTTGGGAGAAACATCCTACATATTGGGGATAAAGATCTATAGAGATAGATCAAAGAGGATGCTCGGCTTGACCCAAGGTGCATACATTGATTCGATGCTAAAGAGGTTTAGCATGCAAGACTCCAAGAGAGGGCTCATACCGATGAGTCATGGAGTAAATCTCTCTAAGAAATTGTCCCCAAAGACACCTGAAGAGAGAGAACGCATGAATCAAATACCTTATGCTTCGGCAATAGGATCCATAATGTATGGAATGATATGTACCAGACCAGATGTTGCTTATGCACTTAGTGTAACAAGTAGATATCAGTCTAATCCTGGAGAAGAACACTGGAAAGCTGTGAAAAAACATCTTGAAGTACTTGAGAAGAACTAAAGATGTGTTTCTAGTATATGGTGGGTCTGATTTGAAACTAGAGGGCTTTACAGACTCAAGTTTTCAAACTGACCAAGATGACAGTAAATCCATGTCAGGGTATGTATTTACCTTGAACGGTGGAGCAGTGAGTTGGAAGAGTTCCAAACAGCAAACAGTTGCTGACTCAGTGACAGAGGCAGAGTATATAGCTGCAAGTGAAGCTGCAAAGGAAGCTGTTTGGATGAAGAAGTTCATTTTTGAACTCGGGGTAGTTCCTAGCATTACTAGACCCGTTCCGGTTCATTGTGACAACACTGGAGCTGTTGCACAGGCTAAGGAACCCAGGTCTCATCAGAGATCCAAACACGTGTTGCGGCGATTTCATTTAATTAGAGAAATAATTGAAAGAGGAGATGTCACCTTAGAAAGAGTGGACTCCCAGAACAACATTGCAGATCCATTTACTAAAGCATTATCGCAAGATCAATTCAATCGCCATTTCGATAAAATGGGTATTAGATACCAAGGTGATTGGCTTTAGTGCAAGTGGGAGATTGAAAGTAATATGCCCTCAAGTCAATTATATTTGATGTAATAAGCATTTACTTTGTAATCTTATTCAAATATTAATAATAGAATAAAAGGCATATTTTATCCATGTTAATTGGTTGAATTAATAAATGTGATGAACCCATAGTTTTCGAGCAATGCTTTTAGAATCATGATGAGATCATGCTAGTGAGATCTAAATTCAAGAAAGCTCAAAACTAAAATGTTCCTAATCGTTGGATCACTAATATTGGGATTACTGATCCGGATAGATTAGTACATACTATGCTTGATCTTTAGAAGATAATGATTGATCTCATAATCATTTGTGTAAAGACACTAAAGCAAGTATGTAGGTGCTTATTAGAGAATAAGTTCACTGAACGTGACTCGCTTAAAGAACCCTAATGGAGTTTTATTCACCTGTCAATAGGGAAGTTCTTAAGTGATAGTTGTACAAGTGATCCTTGGACTTGAGATCATCATAGTACCTTGTGTATGTTAAGTTATACTTTGTCATATTCCTTAATACCTTAGGGTATGTCATAGGGTATGTATGGGTATAATAAAGTATACACGGAGGTAGGTGAATGATCGACAAAGGATCTACCACTTCTGATAAAGGGAGAGAATGTCCTATGCGATTTGATAAATGATAAATCAGAAATCCCTGGCCAGGGTTGAATGAAAATTAGAAAGGAGTTTCTAATTTACATTAATCGGAGTTGTGCATTTTTAAATCGAAATGCATATGATTAAATAAAATAAGACTTGTCAGTAATTCCATGTCTTATATTTAATCGGGACATTGTATGGTAGAAGGATTGAATTGTATGGTAACTACTACTGAATAGGTTCTATGTGATTAAACATTGATTTCATATTATTCGGATAGTCATGATACATTATCGTAAGGTGTACCTCATGATGTAGAATAAATATTATTTATTTATGTTTGAATTAAAGGAGTTTAATTCATTATAAATAATATTAGAATTGTTCTAATTTATTTATTCTACTACCGGCATAATATTGAACCTAAAGGGTCACACCGCAAAAAGAATAATATTATATTAGAAGAAATTGGCTTAATGATAATAAATTAAGTATTTAATTTATTAGTTGAATAAATTGAAATGCTTAATATTTATAATGATATATTTGGAGAAATATTGAATTATAAATTAATAAGAGAAATCTTATTATTATTATCATTTAATTCTTAATTAGATTAAGAATTAATTTAAATGAAATGTAAATATCATTTAAATTAAATGCAAAAGGTGGGCTAAGCTAATAACATGTGTTAGTTGCTTAAATGCAAAACATGTGGGTTAGGAGAATAATGTTACTTACATATTATGTAAGTATTATTCTTGGTAGTATACTAATTGAATTAGGGTTTTCCTAATTCATCTAACCTAGTATTTATTGCACTTAGAGAAGTGCTAGCCTCGATCTAATGAAAGAGTTCTTGATGAAGAGTTCTTATTATTCTTAAGAGTTAGGAATAAAATTAATGGGATTAGCCATCCAAGATTTCTAGGAAATCAAAATATTGTTTCTTGTATAATTGTTCTTGGTGGATTACCTCTAGAGTGCTACATACACTTTGTAGCTAGTGTTTAATCCAAGGAACGAAGATTGGAGAAGCTTGAAGAAATCAACAAAGGATTGTAGATTGGAAGAGCTTGAAGAAATCAAAAGAGGAGTAGATCTTGTAGCGGTTCAAGAGTTGAATCATCAAAGGTATTATCTCTTATTAATCTTCATCAATTAATAGTTATGCATAAGGTGATTCATGGTTAAGTTGCAAAATTTTTAATTTACATTTTCCGTTGCGTATTACAATTAGATTGTGATTTTGCAAACTTACAGTGGTATCAAGAGCCATCCTTATGCGTACTATTAATTGTGTCAATCATATATATATATATATATATGTTGATATGTGTTTAGAACAATTTTTTGGGTATAATTGTTAGTATGAAATTATGTTTTTTGGAAAAACATCAAAATCAAAAAAAAAAAAAAACTGTTCACCGGGAACTGTTTCACCGGCACTGTTCACGAAGTCGGAACTGTTCACTTGCCGGGAAACTGTTCACCGGCCGGAACTGTTCACCGACGGCACTGTTCACTGGGCAGCGACATTGTTCACCGGTCAGCCCGTTACTGTTCATCGGGCAGCTGGGCACTGTTCATTAGAATAAAAAAAAAAATTTGATTTTCCAATTTTAAAATTTCAATGTCAAAAATAAAGATGTTTATTTTGGACTTGGAATTGGTTTAAAATAAAGTAGTTTATTTTAGTTAATATTGGATTTCAATTTTGAACAAAGATTCTAAATTTTATAAAGGAGTTTATATTAATTTCGAATGGATTAAAATAAAGAAGTTTATTTTAATTGGATTTTGGATTTCTACTAGTCAATTGCCCATTAAATGATATCAATTATATATATTGAATGTTTATTAATTCATGAGATGAATGGTTTTATATATGTTGATATATATAGGGGATGATTAAGGACTATTGACCAATGTGATTGGATTTAATTTGAATGGATGCTTGAATGAATGGTTTTATTCATAATGGGGTCTGCGTACCTCGTCTATCTAAATTTCTAAATGTAATTTTCTATCTCTCTCCTATGTACTTCCCCTTGATTGTTGATCAAGGTTTCTATTTTGTTAAAATAGAGTGTAATAGGATTTAATAGAGTTTACTAGAGAAATTGAAACCGAAGAGCAGGAGCATTGAAGACCCATTTGTAATGAAGCCTGGGTTGAATGTAATAGTTATATTCAAATTTATTCTTGCACCCCTAGGTTTGACCTATTGATTTACTCGGTGGCTCGAGTGAATCAAATTAGATTAAGTCCATAATCATCCCATATAGAATATAGTATTCTATGAATGCATGCTTATAATATATATATTAAATATATTATTATTCATGTTGATGAATGTTTAATATGACGCGTATTTATATATATACTTGCATGCGCGCTAAACAAGATGAGACCATTAATAACAAAACCCTCATTACAAAATATTAAGTTGAATACGTTTAAAGGTATTTCAAAAATATCAAACGTAGCCTTCTAGCATGATAAAGCAATAGAGTATTAATTATTTAATATTAGTTTGTTGTGCACACACAAGACTCATATTAAATTTTTAAGATGTTGGCTTTATTACATTAAAAATGTTTTATAAGGAATTGAACAATACTAGTTTTGTTGTGCACACACAAGGACTATATTTTTCTATTCGCTTATATGGAAATGCTAGGTGAAACTTAAATTGGATTATTTTAGTTCGGATGTGCACACACTTGACTATTATAATCTAAGAGGCAAAATACAAGGAGTTACATAGTTGATGTAATTGACAAGAGTTGTCTACCCTTTGAATAAATATATGGTTTGTTGTGCACACACAAGGCTGTATATTTATGTCAATAGGATCCTTACTCACTAAACAGATTTTTCGAAAATTTGTCGAACTATATATGGAGGGTCATATAGTTTGAATAAAATAGTGGGAGGCACCTTTTAATAAAGACCTATATTAAATTGGTGTTTAATAAAATTGAATGCATGCTAATGTTGTTTAAATCACAAATTCATTTTCAGAATTTTACAATGGCCCATTCACTATCACTGCGGAGCATATTGGATGCTAATAAACTAACCGGACCGAACTACACGGATTGGTTAAGGAATTTGAGAATTGTTCTCACCGCTGAAAAATTATCTTATGTCCTTAATTCGCATGTTCCTGCAACTATTGCAGAAACTGCCTCTGAGGAAGAGATTGCTACTTTTAAAAGGTGGCAAGATGATGCTATGGTAGCTCAATGCATCATGCTCGCATCCATGAGTAACGAGTTACAACGTCAACATGAGAAAATGGATGCACCTGCTATATTGCTTCACCTGCAAGAGTTGTATGGTGAACAAAGTAGGTCTGCAAGATATGAGATATCTAGGGAGCTCTTCCGATCTAGAATGACCGATGGCCCTACAGTACAGGCACATGTCCTCAAAATGATCAATTTGATTGAACAATTAGGACAACTGGGTTTTGTAATGGATGGAGAGTTGAGCCAAGATTTGATCTTGCAGTCATTCCCGGACTCCTACTCACAATTTGTTGTGAATTTTCACATGAACAAGCTTGATGTCAGCTTGCCTGAATTGCTTAACATGTTGAAAACTGCAGAGAGTCACTTTCCATCTAAGAAAGACCAAGTCTTACTGATAGGTGACGCTTCCAAGAAAAGGAAGTGGCCCAAAGGAGCTTCTGCTAAGAAGAAAAATTCTAAGAAGGCAAAAGGAAAGACAGTTGATAAAGGTAATAAGAATAAAACAAATGCGGATAGCAAAGGAGTTTGCTTCCACTGCAATAAGCCTGGACATTGGAAGAGAAACTGCAAAAATTACCTTGCAGAGGCAAAGCAGAAAAAGCTTGTTGAAGCTTCAGCTACGGATACAGGTTTATTCATGATTGAAATAAATCTTTCTGTAAGTCAAAATTCTAATTGGGTATTAGATACCGGCTGTGGTTCTCACATATGCAATTCATTGCAGGGAATAAGCAGAAGTAGAAGGCTAAACAAGGGAGAAGTAACTCTACAAGTGGGAAATGGAGCAAAGGTTGCTGCATTAGCTGTGGGGACTTATTGTTTAGCATTGCCTACGGGAAAGTCTATCAATTTAATAAATTGTTATTATGTACTTGTTCTCATTAGAAACATTATATCTATTTCTATGTTGGACAAAGAAGGATTCGATGTTATATTTAAGAACAATGGTTGTTCTATTTATAATAATAATGTTTTGTTTGGAACTGGTAGATTAATTGATGGACTTTACTTACTTGACTTACATGAAAATATTTTTCAAATTGAACAAACTTGTAAAAGAAAAAGAGATGAAGTAAATCATACTTTCATTTGGCACTGTAGACTCGGTCACATCAGTGAAACAAGATTAAACAAGTTGCATATTGATGGTCTTTTAGAACCATTCGATTTTGAATCATATCTAACTTGTGAATCATGTCTCATGGGTAAAATGACTAAATCTCCATTTAGTGGACATGGAGAGAGGGTTGCAGGGTTGTTAGAGTTGGTACACACAGATGTATGTGGACCTATGACAACAGATGCTAGAGGAGGGTATTCGTATTTCATTACATTCACTGATGATCATTCAAGATTTGGATATGTGTATTTAATGAAATACAAATCTGAATCATTTGAAAAGTTCAAAGAATTCAGAAGTGAAGTAGAGAAACAAACTGGCAAAAGTGTTAAGATTCTTCGATCAGATCGAGGAGGAGAATACTTGAGCAATGAGTTTCTTAATCATCTCAAAGAAAATGGTATTCTCTCTCAATGGACGCCTCCTGGTACGCCACAATTAAATGGTATATCTGAAAGGAGGAATCGTACCTTGTTAGACATGGTGCGGTCCATGATGAGTTTCCACCGACCTTCCAATATCATTCTGGGGTCATGCCCTAGAAACGGCTGCATATCTACTTAACAAGATTCCCTCAAAATCCGTCCCTAAGACTCCATATGAGATGTGGACAGGGAGGAAACCCAGTCTTAAGCATGTTAAGATTTGGGGTTGTAACGCTTATGTAAAGAAGTTACAAAGCGACAAACTTGAGGCTAGATCTGACAAGTGCAAATTTGTGGGGTATCCTAAAGAAAGTTTAGGATATTATTTCTGTAATCCTACCGAGCAAAAGGTGTTTGTTGCCAAACACGCTACCTTCTTTGAAAATGAGTTTATCCTTGAAGGGGCTAGTGGGAGGAAAATAGATCTTGAAGAAATTCAAGAACCACAAATCACTACAGATCAAGTGGATGAACATGTTCAAGTAGATATAACTTCTGTACCACAACCGAGTCGTAAATCTGGAAGGGTGCCGAAAATACCTAAAAGGTATACACTCATCATAGAAGATGATGATGAGGTACGCATCATAACTGATGATGATCCAGTAACATACGATGAGGCTATGAGTAGTAAACACTCTGAGAAATGGCAAATAGCCATGAAATCCGAAATGGACTCCATGTATGAAAACCAAGTATGGACTTTGGTTACTCCACCTGAAGGCATTGTGCCTATAGGGTGTAAATGGGTCTTTAAGAAAAAGACTGGAGCAGATGGCAAGGTGGAGACCTATAAGGCCAGACTGGTTGCAAAAGGTTTCAAACAAAGACAAGGAGTTGACTATGATGAAACCTTCTCACCAGTAGCCATGCTCAAGTCCATCCGGATTTTACTTGCGATTGCAGCTTACTATGACTACGAAATCTGGCAAATGGACGTGAAAACGACATTCCTCAATGGGAAACTAGATGAGGATGTATATATGATACAGCCAGAGGGTTTTGTTTCAAAGGTTGGAACAAATCAAGTGTGTAAGTTACAAAGATCCATTTATGGATTGAAGCAAGCTTCTCGAAGTTGGAACATCCGTTTTGATGAGACAATCAAAGAGTTTGATTTTATCAAAAATGAGGATGAACCATGTGTGTACAAGAAAGTTAGTGGGAGTGCTGTGACATTCCTGGTATTATATGTTGATGATATATTACTTATAGGGAATGACATACCGATGCTACAATCAGTTTAAAATTTGGTTATCTAAACACTTCTCCATGAAGGACTTGGGAGAAACATCCTACATATTGGGGATAAAGATCTATAGAGATAGATCAAAGAGGATGCTCGGCTTGACCCAAGGTGCATACATTGATTCGATGCTAAAGAGGTTTAGCATGCAAGACTCCAAGAGAGGGCTCATACCGATGAGTCATGGAGTAAATCTCTCTAAGAAATTGTCCCCAAAGACACCTGAAGAGAGAGAACGCATGAATCAAATACCTTATGCTTCGGCAATAGGATCCATAATGTATGGAATGATATGTACCAGACCAGATGTTGCTTATGCACTTAGTGTAACAAGTAGATATCAGTCTAATCCTGGAGAAGAACACTGGAAAGCTGTGAAAAACATCTTGAAGTACTTGAGAAGAACTAAAGATGTGTTTCTAGTATATGGTGGGTCTGATTTGAAACTAGAGGGCTTTACAGACTCAAGTTTTCAAACTGACCAAGATGACAGTAAATCCATGTCAGGGTATGTATTTACCTTGAACGGTGGAGCAGTGAGTTGGAAGAGTTCCAAACAGCAAACAGTTGCTGACTCAGTGACAGAGGCAGAGTATATAGCTGCAAGTGAAGCTGCAAAGGAAGCTGTTTGGATGAAGAAGTTCATTTTTGAACTCGGGGTAGTTCCTAGCATTACTAGACCCGTTCCGGTTCATTGTGACAACACTGGAGCTGTTGCACAGGCTAAGGAACCCAGGTCTCATCAGAGATCCAAACACGTGTTGCGGCGATTTCATTTAATTAGAGAAATAATTGAAAGAGGAGATGTCACCTTAGAAAGAGTGGACTCCCAGAACAACATTGCAGATCCATTTACTAAAGCATTATCGCAAGATCAATTCAATCGCCATTTCGATAAAATGGGTATTAGATACCAAGGTGATTGGCTTTAGTGCAAGTGGGAGATTGAAAGTAATATGCCCTCAAGTCAATTATATTTGATGTAATAAGCATTTACTTTGTAATCTTATTCAAATATTAATAATAGAATAAAAGGCATATTTTATCCATGTTAATTGGTTGAATTAATAAATGTGATGAACCCATAGTTTTCGAGCAATGCTTTTAGAATCATGATGAGATCATGCTAGTGAGATCTAAATTCAAGAAAGCTCAAAACTAAAATGTTCCTAATCGTTGGATCACTAATATTGGGATTACTGATCCGGATAGATTAGTACATACTATGCTTGATCTTTAGAAGATAATGATTGATCTCATAATCATTTGTGTGAAGACACTAAAGCAAGTATGTAGGTGCTTATTAGAGAATAAGTTCACTGAACGTGACTCGCTTAAAGAACCCTAATGGAGTTTTATTCACCTGTCAATAGGGAAGTTCTTAAGTGGTAGTTGTACAAGTGATCCTTGGACTTGAGATCATCATAGTACCTTGTGTATGTTAAGTTATACTTTGTCATATTCCTTAATACCTTAGGGTATGTCATAGGGTATGTATGGGTATAATAAAGTATACACGGAGGTAGGTGAATGATCGACAAAGGATCTACCACTTCTGATAAAGGGAGAGAATGTCCTATGCGATTTGATAAATGATAACTCAGAAATCCCTGGCCAGGGTTGAATGAAAATTAGAAAGGAGTTTCTAATTTACATTAATCGGAGTTGTGCATTTTTAAATCGAAATGCATATGATTAAATAAAATAAGACTTGTCAGTAATTCCATGTCTTATATTTAATCGGGACATTGTATGGTAGAAGGATTGAATTGTATGGTAACTACTACTGAATAGGTTCTATGTGATTAAACATTGATTTCATATTATTCGGATAGTCATGATACATTATCGTAAGGTGTCCCTCATGATGTAGAATAAATATTATTTATTTATGTTTGAATTAAAGGAGTTTAATTCATTATAAATAATATTAGAATTGTTCTAATTTATTTATTCTACTACCGGCATAATATTGAACCTAAAGGGTCACACCGCAAAAAGAATAATATTATATTAGAAGAAATTGGCTTAATGATAATAAATTAAGTATTTAATTTATTAGTTGAATAAATTGAAATGCTTAATATTTATAATGATATATTTGGAGAAATATTGAATTATAAATTAATAAGAGAAATCTTATTATTATTATCATTTAATTCTTAATTAGATTAAGAATTAATTTAAATGAAATGTAAATATCATTTAAATTAAATGCAAAAGGTGGGCTAAGCTAATAACATGTGTTAGTTGCTTAAATGCAAAACATGTGGGTTAGGAGAATAATGTTACTTACATATTATGTAAGTATTATTCTTGGTAGTATACTAATTGAATTAGGGTTTTCCTAATTCATCTAACCTAGCATTTATTGCACTTAGAGAAGTGCTAGCCTCGATCTAATGAAAGAGTTCTTGATGAAGAGTTCTTATTATTCTTAAGAGTTAGGAATAAAATTAATGGGATTAGCCATCCAAGATTTCTAGGAAATCAAAATATTGTTTCTTGTATAATTGTTCTTGGTGGATTACCTCTAGAGTGCTACATACACTTTGTAGCTAGTGTTTAATCCAAGGAACGAAGATTGGAGGAGCTTGAAGAAATCAACAAAGGATTGTAGATTGGAAGAGCTTGAAGAAATCAAAAGAGGAGTAGATCTTGTAGCGGTTCAAGAGTTGAATCATCAAAGGTATTATCTCTTATTAATCTTCGTCAATTAATAGTTATGCATAAGGTGATTCATGGTTAAGTTGCAAAATTTTTAATTTCCATTTTCCGTTGCGTATTACAATTAGATTGTGATTTTGCAAACTTACAATATGTGCATGCACGCTAAACAAGATGAGACTATTAATAAAAAATCCCTCAAAGAAAATCATATTAAGTCCTAAGCGTTCAAAGATATTCGGAATATCGAACGTTGCCTTCTAGCATGGTAAAACAATAGAGTATTAAATATTTAATATGAGTTTATTGTGCACACACAAGGCCAGTATTAAATATTTAAGATGTTGTTTTATCACATTTGATGCTTATTAAGGAATTGGACATTACTGCTTTGTTGTGCACACACAAGGGCGGTCTTTTTCTTTTCACATATATGGAAGTGCTAGGTTGGACTTAACTTAGATTATTTTAGTTCGGATGTGCGCATACTTGACCATTATAATCTAAAAGGCAAAATACAAGGAGTTACATAGTGATGTAATTGACAATAGTTGTCTACCTATTTATTTATATATAGTTTATTATGCACACACAAGGCTATATACATTTGAAATGGGATCCTTATTCTCACTAGCAAATCTTTAATTAGATTTGCCGAACTATATATTGAGGGTAATATAGTTTGATGAAAATAGTGGGAGATACCAATTTAAATAAAGACCTAATTTATTTTGATGATTAATAAAATGAATGTATGCTAAAATGTTGTCTCTTTCACATGCAGAATTTAAAAATATCAAACTCACTACCACTACGTAGCATACGTGATGCTAACAAACTGACCGGACCGAATTACACGAACTGGTTAAGGAATTTGAGAATTGTTCTCACCGCTGAAAAATTATCTTATGTCCTAAATTCGCCAGTCCCTGCAAATGTTGTAGAAACAGCCTCTGAGGAAGAGATTGCTACTTTCAGAAAGTGGCAAGATGATGCAATCATGGCTCAATGCATCATGCTCGCATCCATGAGTAATGAGCTTCAGCGTCAGCATGAAACTATGGATGCTCCTACTATATTGTTACACCTCAAAGAGTTGTATGGTGAGCAAAGTAGGGCTGCAAGATATCAGATATCTAAGGAGCTCTTCCGATCTCGTATGACCGAGGGCACTATCGTTGAGACTCATGTCCTCAAGATGATCAATTTGATTGAACAACTTGGACAGCTTGAGTTCGTGATGGATGGGGAGTTAAGCCAAGATTTGATCTTGTAGTCACTCTCGAACACCTTCTCACAATTTGTTGTGAATTTTCACATGAATAAGTTGGACGTCAGCTTGCCTGAGTTACTTAACATGCTGAAAACTGCTGAAGGTCACTTCTCATCCAACAAGAACCAAGTCTTACTAGTGGATGATTCTTCCAAGAAAAGGAAGAGGTTAAAGGTATCTTCTAAAGAGATGAAAAACAAGAAGGCTAAGGGCAAGGCGAACAGAAAGGATAAAAAGAAACCTGATCCAGATAGCAAAGGAATTTGCTACCATTGTAATAAGTCAGGACACTGGAAGAGGAACTGCAAGGAGTATCTTGCGGACCAAAAAAAGCTTGGAGAAGCTTCGACTTCCAATCTAGGTTTGTTCTTGATTGAAATTAATTTTTTTAAAAGTCAAAATTCTACTTGGGTATTGGATACCGGCTGTAGTTCTCACATATATAATAATATGCAGGGACTAAGTAGAGGTAGAAAGCTGAACAAGGATGAAGTCGTCCTATGAGTGGGAAATGGAGCAAATGTTGCTGCATTAGCTATAGGAACTTATTGTTTAGCACTGCCTTCAGGCAAGTTCATTAGTTTAAATAATTGTTATTATGTTCCAACACTCATTAGAAATATTATTTCAATTTCTGTATTGGATATGGATGGTTTTGATATTATAATAAAGAACAACGGTTGTTCTATTTATAATAAAAATGTTTTATATGGTGTTAGCAATCTACTAAATGGACTTTACATACTTGACTTGCATGAAAATATACTTCAAATTGAACAAACTAAGAAAAGAAAAAGATATGATGTTAATTATACCTTTATGTGGCACTATAGACTCGGTCATATCAATGAAACAAGATTAACCAAGTTGCATAAAGATGGGCTTTTAGAGCTATGTGATTACGAATCATATCCAACTTGTGAATCTTGTCTCATGGGTAAGATGACTAAATCTCCTTTTAGTGGAAAAGGAGAAAGAGTTACAGAGTTGTTAGCGTTGGTACACACAGACGTATGTGGACCTATGATAACGAATGCACGAGGAGGGTATTTTTATTTTATCACTTTCATTGATGATCATTCTATATTTGGATATGTGTATTTAATGAAATACAAGTATGAATTGTTTGAAAAGTTCAAAGAATTCAAAAGTGAAGTAGAGAAGCAAACTGGTAAGAGTATTAAGATTCTTTGATCGGATCGAGGAGGTGAATACTTGACCAATGAGTTTCTAAGTTGTCTTAAAGAAAATGGTATAATCTCACAATGGACTCCACCAGGGACGCTACAGTTAAATGGTGTATCTGAAAGGAGAAATCAAACATTGTTGGATATGGTTCGTTCCATGATGAGTTTTGCCGACCTTCCAATATCCTTCTGGGGTTATGCCCTATAAACGGTTACATACCTACTTAACAAGGCCTACCAAATCTGTCCCAAAGACCCCATATGAATTATGGACAGGGAGGAAACCTAGTCTTAAGCATGTTAAGACTTGGGGTTGTCCAGCTTATATCAAAAGGTTTGAGCATGATAAGCTGAAGACTAGATCTGATAAATGTAGATTTGTGGGATATCCTAAAGAAAGTTTAGGATATTATTTCTATCATCCTACTGATCAAAAGATGTTTGTTGCGAAACATGCTGCCTTCTTGGAAAAGGAGTTTATCCTTGAAGGGGTCAATGGGAGTAAGATATATCTTGAAGAAGTTCAAGAACCACAAAATACTACGGATCAAAGTCAGGTACCTGACCAAGTAGAAGAACCTACTGTACCACTACCTATTCGTAAATCTGGAAGAGTACCGAAGATACCTGATAGGTATGGATTCATCACAGAGGATGATGATGAGGTACACATCATAAATGATGATGATCCATTGACTTACGAAGAGGCTATGAGTAGTAAAGACTCAGAGAAATGGCTAGAAGCCATGAAATCTGAGATGAACTCCATGTATGAAAACCAAGTATGGACTTTGGTTTCACCACCTGAGGGCATTAAGCCTATTGGGTGTAAATGGGTCTTTAAGAGAAAGACTGGAGCAGATGGCAAGGTAGAGACCTATAAGGCCCGACTGATTGTAAAAGGTTTCAAACAAAGACAAGGAGTTGACTATGATGAAACCTTCTCACCAGTAGCTATGCTCAAGTCCATTCGGATTTTGCTTGTAATTGCAGTTTATTATGACTACGAGATCTGGCAAATGGACATGAAAACGGCCTTCCTCAATGGAGAGCTTGAGGAGAATGTATATATGATACAGCCATAGGGTTTTGTTTCAACGATTGGAATAAACCAAGTCTGTAAGCTACAACGATCCATTTATGGATTGAAGCAAGCTTCTCGAAGGTGGAACATCCGTTTTGATGAGATAATCAAAAGGTTTGATTTTATCAAAAATGAGGATGAACCATGTGTGTACAATGTAGACACCCAAATTTTGCGTTCCATATACTAACCGTGACAGGAGGGCAAAATCGGCAATTGAACCGGCTTGCGGGAGCGAAGGAATGGACACAAGCGCAAACGTTCAACGCCACCGCGATGATTGGCGACCAAAGCTGACGTGACAATAAGGCCATCCGAAACGGGCATTCCTGAATGAGGTGGCACGTCTCCCGGAAATTCCCGGACTACAAAGTACAAGCCTGTCAGCGGAAACCGACGTTACGGCACGAAAATTGAGGCGTGGCACGAAAATCAAGAAAGTCAAACCGTCCAGCCGCGGATTGATCTGCGGCCAAATAGTGCGCCTTTTGAAAACACGGAACTCGAAACACGGAACTCGAAATCAGGTGAGTGGAAGGCAGGCGGCCAGCCAGCCTATTTTAGCTCAGTTTCGTTGCAGCATACAGGAGGTTGAAGAGTTCAGAAATTTAGGAAAAGAAGAAGAATTCTGCAGCAGCAAGAACACGGAAATAGAGAGGAAAAGGAGCAAGTTTTTGCAACAAAATAGGAAGAAAAGAGAGAAAAAAGAGAAGATTTATACTCTGTTGATTTTTGTTGTATCAAACATCCTTCTAATCCTATTTCAAAAATACAAGTTTACATCCATTTGAGATCATTTGCAAGGTAAAATTTCTCTTTGTTCTAGCAATTTATATCATATTGTTTGGTTAAATTAAATGTAATCTTCATGTATTTTGTTGGACAATCATGGATTAGGGATTATTAGTGAGGATTCCATCGGAACAAAATTCTTCCTAATAACCCGAGGATATCCAGTTAGTGAAATTTCTAGCTTGTTTATGATGATTCATTGGGTGTAATTTATTTAGATTGTCATTTTCGGATATCATGGTGTATTAGGCAAATCCGTGTTGATTAGTTTTGTAGTATTCATTTTGTGGGTATGTAGCAATATCGGGTGTGAGCCAAGGAACGCGACCCCGTGGTCCAAATCCGAGGATGGACGTTTTGATGTATGTAATAGATTCAAGGTGCTCGTTTTTGTATCATGTAACCGTCGGGCTTTAAAACGACTCCAAGGCGAGAATCGGGTTTAAGGCCCCGTAGTAGTGAAAATATGTGATTATTGGCGTTCGAGGTATTTTGATGGCTTACATGCCCGTAAGTAGCCCCTACGCGTTTTGATATTTAATTTGATTTGCAACACCAAACAAAAGATTTCAAGGCCAAAACAATAAAGGTTTTTCTAAAATCAATCAAAGTAGGATATTAGCATCACGAGGCTAAAAATTGGAAATGCTAACGAAAGTCGATTCCTATTCTACGAGAAAGCTAAAGAGAAGTTGTTTTCAAATGTCACAAAAAATGGTTTTTTTTATAAAAAGAACTAAACGTTTTATTAAACCTTGATACATAGGGCGAAAGAGATCCTAGAAATTGCCCATCATTTATGAAAGCAACGTATAAATCTCGATTCCTATTTTGGCTAAGGTTTAATAAACTCTTATTTTTGCCAAAACGACACCTAATGAAAATCTCCTAGTTTTGACAATTAAAATCAAACCTTTTTTTCGTAAAGCTTTCTCGTGTATACCGAAAAGACATTCCGAAGCGTTCTCAAATTAAAGCACGACTTTCCCTAAAAATCCAAATGATTCTTTCATACAAACTCACCATAACATTCACATAGGTACACACACACACACACGCGCATACACACACATTTCATGAATTAAAGGATAGGAAAGCATCAAGATTGTGGTAACCGTGTTTCACGGAAGTCGAGGGGTGCCTAACACCTTCCCCTCATTTAAGTAAGCCCCCGAACTCTATGAATCTCGATTCGCAGACCAATTAATTCGGAGTCACATATGAGCCAGCGATTTATAAAAAACGAAAACTCGGATGAGTTGGTACATCCATTTCAAATATACCAACTGGCGACTCTGGTTAATTGGCTCATCATAAAAAAGGCAATCTTTCAAAACCCCGTCGACATTAATGCCGACCTTTTCCCCAAAAAATCATCAATCAAAAGGCAAAAGGAGAAATCGGAAGAGGCTAGAAAAACCGGCGTCGACAGCTGGCGACTCTGCTGGGGACATTAGAGGGCTTAAGCCGCGTACATATCTTGATGCTATCCTATCCTTTAAAATTCATAAAATGTGTGTGTGTGCGATATTTTGATTTTTTACTTTTGTTGTGTGAATGTGTGTTTTGCCCAATAAATTGAATGGATTTGCTTTACTTTTAAGTAATCATTTGCATACGGTGAGGACGATGAATGTGAATGTATGTTGAGAGAGTACCTCCTCCTGAGGCGAACCCGTCGGTTGCTTATTACTGGACTCGAAGGGGCTGCTCCCCGAAGATGGCTCAGGAAACGCACCACCCAAATCCGCTCCAATCGAAGGGCTCAGACGAGTAGATTGCGAAGATTTGGGGACCTTCATGCCGAAAAGCCCGTGAGAGTAACCCTAGGATAGGTCAGCCTCAGATTAACCCAGCGCAGGAAAAGTCTCTTCATGCCTTTTTGCATTCACGCGTAAATGTCATGATCTCATTCATATATGCCTCCCTTTTTGTCAAGAGAAATTACTAACCTCTATCGCTTACAGGGAACAGCTGGGGAGCATAATAACGTCATGTTTAGCATTTGTTATTGCATTAAAGGACTACTAACTTTCTATTTTAAGATTAAAAAACCCAAAAACACAAAAATTACAGCTTTAGCATGCATCCATATTTTTCATTCCCCAGGACTAAACTTCGAACCGTTGTTTTCTGTAGGATTGCTCCTCAAACACGTTCGCAATCTAAAAGAGCCCAAAACTCTACATCTGAAATGGATGACATCCCATCTACCAATTTCGGTTCCATATCTAGGGAGGAATTTGATGACTTTAAAAAGCAGATGTTAGAAATGGCCATAATGCTAAAGGAGCAATTGATGCCCAGGCAGGAACCACCTAGGGAGGATCCACCTCAACTTAAGGGCGAGCCAGTCGTCCCAAAGGCCATTCCTGTACTAAACAAACAGTGATTACTATCCCGGAAGAGGGAGATACGGATGACCTGCGGAAGAAAATGAGACAAATGGAGGAAACCATCCAATCTATGAAGGGCATAGGGTCCCTAGGCAGGGTTAACTATTCAGATTTATGTGTCTTCCCCGGAGCAAGATACCCGGAGAAATTTAAAATCCCCGAATTTGAAAAATACAATGGGAAGGGGGATCCTTACACACATTTGAAAATCTACATCGGGGGACTTGGATCTTATGCCGAGGACGAGGGGTTGAGGATGCAGTTGTTCCAGAAAAGCTTAACGGGGGAGGCAAGAATCTGGTATGCCCGCCTTGACAACGCCCGAATCCACAACTGGGAGGAATTGGCCCATACCTTCTTAACCCAATACAGCTTTCAGGCCCAGATGGCCCCTGACAGGTACCAAATGACAAAAGTTAAGAAGCAACCTAAGGAATCCTTCAGGGATTATGCACAACGATGGAGGGGTATGGCCGCACAGGTGAATCCTCCGATGAGCGAGTCAGAGATGGTAATGACTTTCGTAGACATTCAAGAGGCACCGTATTATGAACGAGTTATTTCAGGGATTGGTAGGCCTTTCGTTGAAATGATAAAACACGGAGAAATGGTAGATATGGGTTTGAAATCTGGCAAAATCGGGGATTTCACTACTTTGGAAACGGCTGCAGAGCAAATACAAAATGGAAATTATGGCAGCACTTCCCGTAGGGTGCAAAAGAAAAAGGAGGAGGATGTTTCCCTCATCCTTCAGGGCTAGTCTAGAAAGGCAGAAAACCATCTTCCAGTACAGGTGCAAAGAGTAGGGCCATCCCGACAGCCTAACTTCGCTGATCAGAGGGCGGAGGGGCGTAGGAGATATGAGGCCTCGCAAAATCGAGTATTCACCCCGCTCGGGGAGCCTCTTGAGCGGGTCTTAGCGGTATTGGTAGCCCAAAAGAAGATAGTTGGTTTGGCACCCCCGAGTGACCCAAAGGGAAGAAGGTTTGACCCGAACAAGCGATGCGCATACCACTCAAGTTCCCCCGGTCATGATACGCAAGACTGTTGGACGTTGAAGCACAGAATCCAGAACTTGATTGACAGTGGGGAAATTGTGGTGGAACAGCCAGACTCCCCGAATGTTAAGGCAAATCCCCTGCCAAGACATGATGGAGGGGGGGTCAATGCGACGGAGGCCAGTGAAGCCGGGGGGCCACCAAGGTTGAGCTATGTGCAGAAAATTGAGGAAATGATCAACGTGATACATGATCATGGGAGTGCACGGGAAGTGCCCATCAGGTTGATAGGGGTAAGTACGAATATCACGGAGGGACCTGTCAAGTTGACGGCTCCGAGGCCCCTCATCCTTGCGGCAAGGCCGCAAATCCCTATCAGTAGTCTAAAGACGGTACCCTGGAATTATGGGGGGATGCCAGAGGAAGCGGCCAGTTGTGCTTCTGTGACGACAAAGGGGAACCCCTTATATCTTCCCGGGCGAGTCCTTGAGAGCCAAAAGAAGAAAAATGAAGAGATTTCCGAGGAAAAGGCCATAGAATTCTTGAAAAGGATGGATCACCCGGAAACAAGAGGGATCCAGATTTTAAGTGAGGAGTCAACCCTAACATCAGTCATGGACTTGGTGTTGTCGTCCAATGATCATTGCAAAACCCTGGCGAAAGTCCTGGAGGAGGCATACGTGCCCAAGGAAATTAGTGAGGAAGGTTTCGGCTAGCTGGTAGGCCATCTGTTGGAGAGTGATGTAATATCCTTTGCAGATGATGACATCCCCAAGGAGGGAAGAGGGCACCGAAAACCGCTACATATTGCGGTAATCTCCTCAGGTTATATCATGAATGGGGTGCTGATTGATGGAGGATCGACGTTGAATATCTGTCCCCTCAGTACATTGCAGAAGATGAACATCAATCCCAAGCGCCTACGGGCCAGTCATGTAGTGGTGCGAGCCTTCGATGGTTCCCGGAGGGATACAATTGGAGAGATAGAATTGCCGGTGGAAATAGGACCTTGTACTTTTGATATCTCTTTCCAAGTCCTAGACATTGCAGCCAGTTATAACCTGTTATTGGGGAGGCCGTGGATACACATGGCCGGGGCAGTTCCTTCCACGCTACACCAACAAATCAAATTAATAATCGATGGGAATCTGGTAATGATCTCGGCAGAATGTGATGACCCTTCTCCTCCCAGAAATGGCCTGCCAGTGATTAATGTGGACGAGTCAGCGGCACCTGCCAGTTTTCAGGCGTTGGAAATCAGCGCTCCCCACTACAGATGCCTGGGAGCTCCAGCCATGAAACCTAGGGTCTCTCCAGAGCTCACCTTCGTTGCAAAGGAAATGATGAGAATGAAATTCCAGCCTGGACAAGGGTTAGGAAAAAGCAGCCAAGGAATCACCGAGCCTGTTCAACTACCCCATCAGATAGGTAAAGCAGGGTTGGGATATCACGAAGGCGTAGCACGGAGACACCGTCAAGGTGCGGCTCCGATTCGGCTGGCTGGCAGTCTGGTGACCAAGGTCAACAATGAGCAGGGGATTAGCGAGCCTGTGATTGAGTCAGGGGATGAAGAATTAACCCCCGCAAGTGATGAATCGGCCAAGAGGGAGAGTTTCCTACAGGAGGTCGCGAAAGAGTTTGAAACCAAGTGCTATATCCCCGGACAATTAACGAGCAGTAGAGAGGGGACGGATGTTGTCATGCCACCGGGAGCCCAACAAGTGGTGCCTGTCATCGATTGGGCAGGGCTAGTTATTCCTGAAGAGGGTAGAAAGAGGGACTCAGGCAATGTAGCCGTAATCATCGGGAAAGTGTCCGGTGTGAAGCCCCCTTTTATCCAGCGCATTTCATCTGACCTGACCGTCGACAATTGGACCATGAAACCAGTGATATCCAAACAAGGGTAAAACCCGACATCAGGGTGGTAGACCCTAGAGGATGGGAGAATGAAGAAGTTTATTTTTGTTTGTTGTTTTATATTTTATATAATTATGTCGTTTCTTCATGTTATCTGAAAATGTGATCGTCGTGGAAAATAACTTATATATGACAAGTATTTTGTTTCATGTCAGGTGTACCAATTTGAGTAATCCTTGCCTAACAAACGGTCTTTCAAATTTGAATGATGATTATGATCTTGACATTGAGCTGGATTTCGATTTAATGGGCATTGAACAAGACGAGACAGATTATGACGACGCGCCTGACGAGATCAAAGGATGGGTCGAGGATAAACCCAAACCCAACTTGGACCAAACTGTCACCATAGATATTGGAACCCCTGACAAGCCAAAAGAACTCAAGATAGGGACGGACCTTACCCCCAGCCAAAAAGCTGAAATGACTGAGTTGCTAAACCAATATGAGGATGTCTTTGCCTGGTCTCATGAGGATATGATCGGATTGTCCACCGATATTGTGGTACACCGGTTGCCCATCAAGGAGGGTTTTAGGCCTGTCAAACAAAAATTAAGAAAGTTGAAACCGGAGTGGAGCTTAAAAGTGAAGGAGGAGATCATCAAGCAGTTCAGGGCGGGAATCATTATGGTGTCCACTTACCCAGAATGGCTGTCCAATGTAGTCCCAGTGGTAAGCCTGGAAGGAAGGTGAGGGTATGTGTAGATTATAAAGATCTAAACAAGGCCAGTCTCAAAGATAACTTCTCGGTGCCTTTCATACACATCCTGGTGGATAACACAGCCCAGTACGAAATGTACTCTTTTGTGGATTGCTTTGCGGGGTATCATCGGATAATGGTGGCGGAAGAAGATCGGGAAAAGACCGCATTCATCACCCCTTGGGGCACTTTCTGCTATAGACGATTGGCTTTTGGTCTCACAAATGCGGGGGCTACTTATCAGAGAGCCATGATGGCCCTGTTCCACGATATGATGCATAAGGAGATAGAGGTCTACATGGATGACATTATCGTGAAGTCTAGGGTAGAGTCTGACCATATAACCCATCTTAAAAAGCTATTCGATCGGCTCAGAAAGTATAATTTAAAGCTCAATCCAGCAAAGTGTGCTTTCGGAGTGCAGTCGGGTAAGCTCTTAGGATTCCTGGTTAGTGATCGAGGCATTGAGTTGGATCCAGCAAAGATTAAGGCCATTGTGGATATGCCGGCACCTCACACAGAGAAGGAGATAAGAGGATTCCTCGGAAGGATAAACTTCATCAGCCGTTTTATATCCCACTTGACGACTACATGTGAGCCAATTTTCAAACTGTTAAGAAAAGGTGCTTCCCAAGAATGGAATGAGCAATGTCAGAAGGCTTTTCAGACCATTAAAAAGCAGCTGACGGAGGCACTAGTGCTGGTACCCCCGAAGGATGGGATCCCTCTGTTTATGTATATATCGGTAAATGCCATCGCAATGGGATGTATGCTGGGGCAGAAGAATGAGGCAGGTCAAGAGCAGGCCATCTATTACCTCAGCAAAAGATTTAGCCAATGTGAACAGAATTACACTCTCATCGAGAAGACCTGTTGTGCTTTGGCCTGGGCCGCAGGGAGATTACAGCATTACCTCCATGGGCATACTACGTACCTGATATCGAGAATGGATCCCCTGAAATATATTTTTGAAAGGCCCATGCTGAATTGTCGACTGTCAAGATGGCAGTTAATCTTACAACAATTCGACATGGTGTACGTAACTTAGAAAGCCATGAAAGGGCAGGGAATCGCAGATCAGTTGGCGGAAACCCCGTCAGGAGGGATGGAGCCGTTAGAAACTCCTCTGTCGGGCGAAGATATATTTTGGGTGTCACATTCAAAATGTGATGACGAAGGGCAGTTTTGGAAGCTGTATTTTGATGGTGCCATGAATACTGAGGGGGCAGGAGCCGGAGCGGTCCTGGTCTCTATCACCGGAGAACAATACCCTGTGGCTACTAAACTGCATTTCAGCAATTCGAACAACACCGCTGAATACGAGGGATGTATCTTGGGACTCCGCTTTGCCCGCGACATGGGAGTGAAGAGACTAGCGGTGTTCGGGGATTCAGAATTGGTAATCAGACAGGCAATCGGGGTGTACAACACTAAAGAGCTTCGGTTACTTCTATACCATCGTTGTGTTACCCAGCTGATGCAAGAGTTCGAAGATATCTCTTTCCGACATATCCCCCGGGGACGAAATGATTTTTCAGATGCATTGGCAACTCGGGCCTCCTTAATCCATATAATCAAAAGAAAAGACATTCCACAGATTGAGATAGCCGTACAGAATGCCCCGGCATATGAGGAACATGTGGCAGTGTTATCAAACGAGGTGGTGTTGACAAAGCAGCCCTGGTATCACGACATAAGGGAGTACCTGAGGGATAGATCCATTCCTGACCAGGCGAGCCGAGCTGAGAGGATGAGGATTCAAAAGATGGCGATGAAATTTTACCTGAGTGGGGATTCACTCTACAAGAGGGATGTTGGGTTGGGACTGTTGCAATGCGTAGATGAGACACAGGCCCAAAGGATTATGAATGAAATACATGGTGGGGTGTGTGGGCCACACATGAGTGGACCAATGCTAGCCAAAAAGATCTTGAGAACGGGGCATTATTGGTTAACGCTGAAAGCCGACTGCGATGACCATGTCAAATGGTGTTACCAATGCCAGGCGCACGGTAATGTGATCCATATGCCTCCCAATGAACTGCACTGTATGACCTCCCCGTGGCCATTTTCAATGTGGGGAATGGATGTAATCGGACCAATAGAGCCCAAAGCAAGCAACGGACACCGATTCATTTTCGTCATGATCGATTATTTCACTAAATGGGTAGAAGCAGCTTCTTTCCCCAAAGTAACTCAGGAGGTCATCGTCGGTTTCATCAGGAATAATGTCATTTGTCGATACGGGCAACCTGAGGTTTTGGTCTCCGACAATGCCAAGAATTTAAACAACGCCCTCATGAAGGGACTGTGTGACCAGTTTAAGATCAAGCACCTCAATTCCGTCATTTACCGTCCTAAGATGAATGGGGCAGTGGAGGCTGCAAATAAGAACATCAAGAAGATCATGGCGAAAATGTCTGCTAATCATCGGGGATGGCCGGATTTGTTACCCCTCACCCTGCTGGCATACCGAACGTCAACGCGTACTTCTACAGGGGCAACCCCTTACGCTTTGGTGTATGGAATGGAGGCCGTTCTGCCAGTTGAGGTTGAAATGGCGTCCCTCAGAATAGTGATCGATGCTCAGATAAGCGAGGAGGATTGGATGCAAAGTCGATATGACCAATTGGCCCTAATTGATGAAAGGAGGGTAGCCGCGGTTTGGCATGGTCAGTTATATCAACAAAGGATCTCTCGATCATACGACAAAGGGATAAGACCTCGAAAGTTCAAGGAAAATGATTTGGTGCTAAAAAGAGTCATGCCTTGTCAAGACGAAGCCAAGGGGAAGTTCGCCCCGAACTGGGAAGGACCATTTGTGATTAAGAAGGTGCTATCCGGAGGAGCCCTCATATTACGAGAAATGGATGGGGAGGTATTTCCACAACCTCTAAATTCCGATTCGGTGAAGCGGTTCTACGCTTGAATCATCAGTTCCCTTTTTCCTTTGAAGAGCGAACTACGTAGGACCTGATCTCCCAACTTGTGGGGGTACGTAGGCAGCCATCATGGCGCGGTCCGATCCCTTAAAAAATAATCCTTTCCCTAACCAAAACCAATTTTCAATAGCCAGATAAAACCTTCCTACACCCTCAAAACCTTCCCGAAACCAGCTGCCTAACCAGCTTCATCCCAAAGGACATAACCCTGATCCAACCAAACAGTTATCCAAAATTTGAGATTCAATCCGATGAAATCAAAAGGTGTGCGGCAATATCTGTCAAATCTCCATCAAGACTTGAGAAGAGAAAGAAGGCGAAATGTCAAAATCGTGGTCAACTGGATAAAATGAGGATCCAATGAAAGGCAATGATACGACAAAAGGGGAAAATGACTAAATTTAAATGCATGTTTATATATATAAGTCATTTTATTACAAGATTTCTCTTTCGATAACCGATGATACTAATATAGTCTATGCAGGAAATAAAATAATCTACAAATCTGAAACTAGCTGAAGCAGGATGGACAAGGTGGTGGATAGATCTGAAGCATCAGCATCTCCTGCAATCTGCTGCCCCATCATATCAATACGATCCAGTAAAGCAGTGGCTCGGCTGACAGTCCCAAAATGAGCATCTACAACTGCCCTGGTCTGAAATACAATGGCCTCTCTGTCAGTAATGGCAACGTCTCTATCCCGAATGGCATCATCTCTCTCGACAAGAGCGGCATCCCTCTCAGCCTCAGCAGTAATCAAGGCCAGGCGGAGTCGGGTATCCTCAGTAACCCGACTTGGGGCAGAATCGGCTGAGATGGAGTGGTCTGTGGTATCCTCTGGAAAAATCACTCCAGAGTCATCAAAGCCCCCAGTCTGACTCAAACCAGCCGGATCCAAGTATCCGCGCAACCACTGCACGTAAGCAAATGTCTGGATGTGGCAGCTCTCACTATATTCGGCAAAGATCCTGCGAGACCAAAGGTCGTATACCCGCAGTAGATCCCTCTCTGTCTGGGATGATATAAGGAATCGATAGGCGGCTGCATCCGCGAAGGGGTGAAAATCATGTGCCTGCTCAAACTGCCCCATAACCGCCAAGGGATGATAAGTCTTCACGCCCCTCAAGCCAGCAATAGGGATGAAATCCAGGGTGGGCTCGTGAGTCAAGAAGCTCATAAAGGAGCAATAACCCGAATAGACCAGTAGATGAAAGGGGTCCTCAATGACCGACAAAAATGATGTCCAGGAGGCCACATCAGTACAGTTCACGGGTCGAAACGAAAACTGCGTGGCTATGTCATGGCTGAAGCAAAACCCTTGGCGACGGAAATGGCCGATGGGACTGAGATGACTCATGAACCACACGTACAACAAAGTCGAGCTCCCTCTAAATACTCTGCCTCGGAAAGACTGGCAATATGAGGCCGACATGTAGGTATCCGCCAATATCATGGGAAGAATGGTGTGATCCTCCTGAAGGGCTCGAACGGCCGCAACAACCCGCATGTCCAAATGATCAGGTCCTGCGGGCAAGTACAAAACTGAGATGACACAGGCCATCAGAACGTCCACTCTCAAGGCATCCCAGCGCTCCTCGGACACGGAAAAATCACCGAAGAAAAGACGAAAACTGTCAGGTGAGCCAAATCGGTCAATCAAGAACTGAAGGGGAACCATATGGTCTGATGTGATCACCAGTAACAAGACAGCCCTCCGTAAACCGGTGAAAGTCAAGAATTGACGGCGCATGGAACCAACTGTAACCCTAGCACAAGGGCCATTCAAAGACAAGCCGGTGAAGCGAGCATACTCCTCGAGAGTGGGGGTCAGCTCTACTGTTCCCAACCTGAACACTTGACGGGCAGGGGCCCAATGGCTCAGAATACCATCCACAAAGCCCGCTGGCACCTGAAAGGTTAATAAGGACCAAGAATGGCCCAAAAGACCATCTGCGATAACCCTGTCGGCCGACAATAAACTGTCCAACCAGCGGAGGAGACTGCCAACCAACCCTGTGGAAGAAATGAAATCCAAACGTACCACGACATCTGAGGACGACATCTGTGGAAAAATAGTATCAAAAAGACTGTACATGGGTCATTTTCTATCCATAAATAAAAAGCATGCATCGTACAAATAATAATAAGACAAATGAATTTCATAGACATAAAAGATAAAAGCTGTGCATAAATGAGTAAATGAGTTCAGTACATAGTGCATAAAATGAAAAAAATAAAAAATAAAACTAAACAGGTGCAGGTACAAGAGCCCTATCCTATCCTGATCTAAATAAAATCAATCTCATCTATGAAAGCGGGATCCTCGAACTGATCCCCTGGGGTCGTCGAAGTCGGGGGCCCAAAGTTCATGTCAGGAATATATGGCTGCGCTGTGGCATCAGATGAGCTCGGGCCCGCATCATAACCCGCACCGTCAGGATCGTAGGCATAAGCATCCTCTGGAGTCCGGCCCAACACCCGAAGATATAGGGACAACTGGTCTACCTGACTGGTCAGAGTGGCGATCTGCTCAGCATGGGTAGGGCTCTGAACGCAGGCTGCCCAGTCCGTCATCATCACTGAGCCGGGGACCATATCCTCGAGGAAGAATGTGGCCCGGGTCTAAGGACCGATGGTGCGGGGCACCCACCAAGTACGGAAAGCATCACTCGTACTAGGACCCGTAGAAAGCATCCGGCCGTCCTCCCCTGCGAGCATGATCTCCGAAGGCTGAGAATCCAGCGGCCAGGAGGTAGTGAAAGGAAGAGAATGCGGGATGCGGATCTCTCTAGTAACGCATCTGAATGTGCGCTCCCCCAGATACATCACCCATCCTCCAACACTCTGCAAAGTAAGGCGACGGGTGGAAAGCTCGAACTCCGGGCCAGAAGGATGCCCATCAGCAAACCCCACAGTTAGATGCTCGAAGAGGTAGGGAACCCAGACGACATCAGCAGTCGTGATCAGCTCCAGCTGGATGCGGCAGTGTGCAAAGCTGCCAGATACCGGGACCTCCTCCAAAGTGCTATGATGCCATCGCCGGCCCCGAGGATAAGTGTCCAGGCCAAGAGTAGTGACAGGCCTCAGACATGGGAGACGCTCGTAGGCCCAGAACTGCGAACAGAAATAGTGAAAAGCATGAGTAATCGACAAATGCAGAAAAGAGAGATAAATGAAGGAAAGTCCAATAAGAAGAGAGGAAGAGGAGCCTCACCAGCAGAAAATGATAGAATCCCAGCCAAGCATCTGTCTGGCCCTCCGAGCGTAGACGCAGACCGTGGAGGAAATAAGCAAAGGTGAACGACCCCCAATCATAGTCGCTGATCCGGTCCACGTCTCTGACAGCCCCTACGACGCTGAAATGAATGGTGGAGGAGTTGTTCCCTAGGAAACAACCCCTCATAATGGTCAGGAACAAGCGTCGTAGCAGAATGTCCCGGGTGCCCTGATCCGCTGGAATAGGCAGTGCGTACAGACCCCCGACAGCATCGACAGCCAAAGCACCGGACCGAATGCTACGGGCCTTAAAGACCCGGTCCTCAGCGGCGAAGCCCAATAAAGCCCGGACCTCCGCTGGAGTGATGTCAAGATCCAGAGGGATGCGGGATCCAGTGAACTCAATGCCCGTGATGTACCTCCAGTCCCAGGGAGTCAGCACAACCTCGCAGTCAAGAAGGTGAAGAGACTGCGTCTGGTGGAACCAGCGCTCGGACAAGGCCCTCATGTAACCCCAGGGGCACTGGCGGGGAATGATGGTGAAGAAGTGACGAAAGCCCCAAGAGTCCACTACCGCCCGGTACTCGCTGTGCAGAGCTGTATAGAGGGAGTAGATGTTGAACCAGTTGCCCCTCGGCTGAGTAAACTCCGGCACCTGTGGCAATCACCAAATGGTCAGTCCAGGTAGAACGGGAATTGAGAAATTGAAAATGAAATGAGAATGGAATTGAATATACCTCATTAGCTACAAGAGATGCCGAGGGGTGACGACTGAGATCCCGACCCAAAAGATCGGGTATCTGCACAGGGGCGCCAGAAGGAGCATGATGAGTAGATGGAGCCGGTGTGCTGGAGGATGGTCCCTCTGCCATAACCTCCGGAGGTGCAGCCTCCTCAACGTCCGGATGATCGGGACAGATGACAGCCTCCGCCAAGCGGTGAGCCTGACGGGTCCGAGGAAGAACAGGGGCAGGTGCAGCCCTACGACGGCGAACACCCGATGTCCGAGACGCAGAAGAGCTACTAGGAGCGTCGGGATCCATAGCTGGAACAGAACAGGCAAGGAGGAAGGTAAGTTCCCTTTTAATTATGCCACAAATATTCCAATATTTATCGTAGAATTAATGCAACATGGTGCATGTTAAAAAAAAAAAAAATATATTTGGCAGAGTTCCGTCTGTAAAATGGACATCCCAGGCATAAACCAAACATATTTTCAATCAATCCAAGCCTCAAACAGATCAAAATTGCATTCATATGTGTAATTACAGCATGTAAAGTACCATAATGCATGAATTTCTTTCAAAAAAGGAACAACAGTATGTAGGACCACATCATGAGCATAAAATAGGACTCACACAGTTGATACATAGCATATATATACAATAATACATAGCATAGCATTGTAAAGCATACATTTCTATCTCTAACCATGCAAATAACAAAATGTATAGCAAAACGTCGACGAAATTGAAAAGTGAACGGTCAAAGTGTTACCTGTAGCGCGTAGATCGATCCTACCGGAGCAGTTTTTGCAAAAAAGGTTGGAAAGCTCGACAAAAAGGCGTGCAAGGGTCTAAAAATCGCGTGGGGTACGAATGAAAGTGACAGATCTGGGAAGCGGCTGGCCGCTCTTATGCCCGATCTTGGCCGCAGATCAATCTGCGGCTGGTCGCAGATCCATCTGCGGCTGGGCCCAGTGCTCACCCATTAGTCCATTGCAAGCTTAATCGATTCTAAAGCCCATTTGACTCGTAATCTGATAATAAAATACGAGATTTTGATGAAACGGATGTCGAACACGGCTTCTCAATTCGACCGAGTGACCGAATACGAGGCTCGGCACTCGCAGACAATCGACCGGTGACGATAACTGGCGATTACGAGATGGATGTCCGGCGACGAAAACCGGCTCCGCCAAGATAACCAACCGGCGACGATAACCGGGGGTTACGAGATGGGTGACCGGCGACGATACCCGGCCCCGACAAGACAATCGACTGGCGACGATAACCGGCGATTACGAGATGGATGTCCGGCGATGAAAACCGGCTCCGACAAGATAACCAACCGGCGACGATAACCGGGGGTTACGAGATGGGTGACCGGCGACGATACCCGGCCCCGACAAGACAATCGACCGGCGACGATAACCGGCGATTACGAGATGGATGTCTGGCGACAAAAACCGGCTCCGACAAGATAACCAACCGGCGACGATAACCGGGGGTTACGAGATGGGTGACCGGCGACGATACCCGGCCCCGACAAGACAATCGACAGGCGACGATAACCGGCGATTACGAGATGGATGTCCGGCGACGAAAACCGGCTCCGACAAGATAACCAACCGGCGACGATAACCGGGGGTTACGAGATGGGTGACCGGCGACGATACCCGGCCCCGACAAGACAATCGACCGGCGACGATAACCGGCGATTACGAGATGGATGTCCGGCGACGAAAACTGGCTCTGACAAGATAACCAACCGGCAACGATAACCGGGGGTTACGAGATGGGTGACCGGCGATGATACCCGGCCCCGACGAGACGATCGACCGGCGACGATAACCGGCGATTACGAGATGGATGTCCGGCGACGAAAATCGGCTCCGACAAGATAACCAACTGGCGACGATAACCGGGGGTTACGAGATAGGTGACCGACGACGATACCCGGCCCCGACGAGACGATCGACCGGCGACGATAACCGGTGATTACGAGATGGATGACCGGCGACGAAAACCGGCTCCGACGAGATAACCAACCGGCGACGATACCCGGGGGTTGCGAGAGGGGTGACCGGCGATGATACCCGGCCCCGACGAGACGATCGACCGGCAACGATAACCGGCGATTGCGAGATGGGTGACCGGTGATGAAACCCGGCCCCGACAAGACGATCATCCGCATTGACACCCTTTTACGGATATTTTGCATACATTGCATCTTATGTCATATATGTTGCATCACGCATGTATTGTCATCCTTGTGCACTGTCATTCATGCATCGAATGTCTATTCTTTATCCTGTTCATTTCATTTAAACATTGTATAAACATGATAAAGAGGGGCAGCTGTAGACACCCAAATTTTGCGTTCCATATACTAACCGTGACAGGAGGGCAAAATCGGCAATTTTGCGTTCCATTTTGCGTTCCACCACGATGATTGACGACCAAAGCTGACGTGACAATAAGGCTATCCGAAACGGGCATTCTTGAATGAGGTGGCACGTCTCCCGGCAATTCCCGGACTGCAAAGTACAAGCCTGTCAGCGAAAACTGACGTTACGGCACAAAAATAGAGGCGTGGTACGAAAATCGAGAAAGTCAAACCGTCCAGCCGCGGATTGATCTGCGGCCAAATAGTGCGCCTTTTGAAAACACGGAACTCGAAATCAGGTGAGTGGAAGGCAGGCGGCCAGCCAGCCTATTTTAGCTCAGTTTCGTTGCAGCATACAGGAGGTTGAAGAGTTCAGAAATTTGGGAAAAGAAGAAGAATTTTGCAGCAGCAAGAACACGGAAATAGAGAGGAAAAGGAGCAAGTTTTGCAACAAAATAGGAAGAAAAGAGAGAAAAAAGAGAAGATTTATACTCTGTTGATTTTTGTTGTATCAAACATCCTTCTAATCCTATTTCAAAAATACAAGTTTACATCCATTTGAGATCATTTGCAAGGTAAAATTTCTCTTTGTTCTAGCAATTTATATCATATTGTTTGGTTAAATTAAATGTAATCTTCATGTATCTTGTTGGACAATCATGGATTAGGGATTATTAGTGAGGGTTCTATCGGAACAAAATTCTTCCTAATAACCCGAGGATATCCAGTTAATGAAATTTCTAGCTTGTTTATGATGATTCATTGGGTGTAATTTATTTAGATTGTCATTTTCAGATATTATGGTGTATTAGGCAAATCCGTGTTGATTAGTTTTGTAGTATTCATTTTATGGGTATGTAGCAATATCGGGTGTGAGCCTAGGAACGCGACCCCGTGGTCCAAATCCGAGGATGGACGTTTTGATGTATGTAATAGATTCAAGGTGCTCATTTTTGTATCATGTAACCGTCGAGCTTTAAAACGACTCCAAGGCGAGAATCGGGTTTAAGGCCCCGTAGTAGTGAAAATATGTGATTATTGGCGTTCGAGGTATTTTGATGGCTTACATGCCCGTAAGTAGCCCCTACGCGTTTTGATATTTAATTTGATTTGCAACACCAAACAAAAGATTTCAAGGCCAAAACAATAAAGGTTTTTCTAAAATCAATCAAAGTAGGATATTAGCATCACGAGGCTAAAAATTGGAAATGCTAACGAAAGTCGATTCCTATTCTACGAGAAAGCTAAAGAGAAGTTGTTTTCAAATGTCACAAAAAATGGTTTTTTTTATAAAAAGAACTAAACGTTTTATTAAACCTTGATACATAGGGCGAAAGAGATCCTAGAAATTGCCCATCATTTATGAAAGCAACGTATAAATCTCGATTCCTATTTTGGCTAAGGTTTAATAAACTCTTATTTTTGCCAAAACGACACCTAATGAAAATCTCCTAGTTTTGACAATTAAAATCAAACCTTTTTTTCGTAAAGCTTTCTCGTGTATACCGAAAAGACATTCCGAAGCGTTCTCAAATTAAAGCACGACTTTCCCTAAAAATCCAAATGATTCTTTCATACAAACTCACCATAACATTCACATAGGTACACACACACACGCGCGCGCATACACACACATTTCATGAATTAAAGGATAGGAAAGCATCAAGATTGTGGTAACCGTGTTTCACGGAAGTCGAGGGGTGCCTAACACCTTCCCCTCACTTAAGCAAGCCCCCGAACTCTATGAATCTCGATTTGCAGACCAATTAATTCGGAGTCACATATGAGCCAGCGATTTATAAAAAACGAAAACTCGGATGAGTTGGTACATCCATTTCAAATATACCAACTGGCGACTCTAGTTAATTGGCTCATCATAAAAAAGGTGATCTTTCAAAACCCCGTCGACATTAATGCAGACCTTTTCCCCAAAAAATCATCAATCAAAAGGTAAAAGGAGAAATCGGAAGAGGCGAGAAAAACCGGCGTCGACATACAAGAAGGTTAGTGGGAGCGCTGTTTCATTCCTTGTATTATATGTTGATGATATATTACTGATAGGGAATGATGTTCCTATGTTACAGTCGATCAAAATTTGATTATCTAAACACTTCTCTATGAAGGACTTGGGTGAGGCATCCTATATTTTGGGGATAAAGATCTATAGAGATAGATCGAAAAGGATGCTTGGCTTAACCCAAGAAAAGTACATTGACTCGATGCTAAAGAAGATTAGCATGGAAGATTCCAAGAGAGGTCTCATACCGATGAGCCATGGAATACATCTCTCCAAGAAACAGGCCCCAAAGACACCTGAGGAGAGAGACCGTATGAGTAAGATTCCTTATGGTTCAGCAACAGGATCTATCATATACGATATGATATGTACTAGACCAGATGTCGCTCATGCACTTAGTGTAACAAGCAGATATCAGTCGAATCTAGGAGAAGAGCATTGGAAGGCAGTGAAAAACATCCTAAAGTACTTGAGAAGAACTAAAGATGTATTTCTTGTCTATTGTGGGTCTGAATTGAAACTAGAGGGCTATGAAGACTCAAGTTTTCAAACGGACCAAGATGACAGTAAATCCGTTTCAGGGTATGTGTTTACCTTAAACGGTGGCACAGTTAGTTGGAAAAGTTCCAAGCAGCAAACAGTTGCTAATTCAGTGACAGAGGCAGAGTACATAGCTACAAGTGAAGCTGCAAAGGAAGCTGTTTGGATGAAGTTCATAACTGAACTTGGAGTGGTTCCTAGCGTTAGAGGAGCCGTACCTTTATTCTGTGACAACACCGGAGCTGTTGCGCAGGCTAAGGAACCTAGGTCTCATCAGAAATCCAAACACGTGTTGCGGCGGTTTCATTTGATTAGAGAGATCATTGAAAGAGGAGATGTCACCCTAGAGCGTGTGGACTCTCAAGACAACATTGCAGATCCATTTACTAAAGCTTTAAAACAATAGCAGTTTGATCGTCACTTAGAGAAGATGGGTATTCGATACCATGGCGATTGACTTTAGTGCAAGTGGGAGATTGAAAGTAGTATGCACACAAGCCAATCATATTTGATATGATGTAGCATATACTTTGTAATCTTATTCATTTATTAATAGAAGAATTGATTTTCTTAAAAGGCATTCTACATTATCTACATAGTGTTGTTATATTAAATGTGATAAACCCATAGTTTTGAACAATACTTTTAGAATCATGATGGTGATCATGTTAATGAGATCAAAATTCTAGATAGCTCACAAACTAAAATCGTTCCTAATCGTTGGATTACTATAAGAGGGGACTAGTGAATCCGGATAGATTAGTACATACGTTGCTTGCTCTTAGGAAGAGGATGATTGATCTCATAATTATTTGTGTGGAGACACTAAAGCAAGTATGTAGGTGCTTATTGGAGAATAAGTTCACTGAACGTGGCTCGCTAAGGAATACCTAATGGAGTTTTACTCGTCTGTCAATAGGAATTCCTCTAGTGATAGTAGTACAAGTGATCCTTAGACTTGAGATCATCATAGTATCTTGTGTCTAATGAGTTATACTTTGAAATGTCATTTAAGACCTTTAGGTTATATTAAAGGGTATGATAATAAGTTGTACATGGAGATAGGTGAATGATCAACAAAGAATCTACCACGTTTAGTAAAAGATATGAATGTCCTATGTGATTCGATAAATGATAATTCAGTAGTCCTTGGCCAAGGCAGAATGAAATTAGAAAGGAGTTTCTAATTTGCATTATTTAGAGTTGTGCATTTAGGAATCGAAATACATATAATTAAATAAAATAAGACTTGATAGTAAATCCATGTCTTATATTTAATTGGGACATTGTATGGTAGAAGGATTGAATTGTACGGTAACTATGCACTGAAAGGTTCTTTTGTGATTAATGTTGAAATCTATATTATCTGAAAAGTCGTTGATCGCTAAGGGGGCTTACCCTTATTGTAGAATAAATATTATTTATTTAAATGAATTAAATAGTTTAATTTATTTATTTATATATAATTAGAAATGTTCTAATTGATTTATTCACAACCGGTTTAATATGGAGAACCTAAAGGGTCACACCGCAAAAGAAAAAATATTTATTTAAGAAGTAAATGGCATAATTGTAATAATAAGTTAAGTGTATTTAATTTAGTCTATGGAGATAGAATAAATTAAATAGCTTAATATTTATTATTTAATATTTTGGAAATATTAAATATAAATTAATAAGAGGAGTCTTATTATTATTATTATTACTATTACTATTATTTAATTCCTAATAGGGATTGGAAATTAATTAATAGAAGTACTCTCTCATAAATTTCTAATTAAATTAGGAGCATAATTAATTAAAGGAGTTTAATTATAACAGAAACCATAATCCTAAATAGTTTAGGGAAGGGTTATTCCTACATCTATAAATAAGAGAAGTCTTATCATAAATTAGGGTTACACACTCTTGCATTAGATTGTGGAGAGTACTTATAATTTCTATAGAGATAGAAACTAGGGTTTTGCCAACACCCAACTTCTTGAATACCTATTCTTCCTTGGTGGATCACCTCTAGAGGCCAAACACTTGGGTGGCTAACGTTGATTAAAGGAAGGAATCTCATCGGTGGAATTCGAGGAGAACACGAAGGACTAGGAGTTGAACTTGTACCCGAGGAAGCTTTGATCTACGAGGGTATAATTCTTATTCTCTTTCTCTTTCATTTAATTGATAATTGAACACAAGGATAAATCATGGTGATGGTTTGTATTAAAATTTTAAAATCCGTTTTATCGCGCTTCCATCCTATTTATGTAATTTGATTGCATGCTTTCGTTATATACAAACCTAACACCATCTTCTTGAATACATATTATTCCTTGGTGGATCACCTCTAGAGGCCAAACACTTGGGTGGCTAACGTTGATCAAAGGAAGGAATCTAATTGGTGAATTTCAAGGAGAATGCGAAGTATTTTGGAGTTGAACTTGTACCCAAGAAAGCTTTGATCTACAAGGGTGTGAATCTAATTCTCTATCTCTTTCGTTTAATTGATAATTGAGCACAAGGATTATCATGGTGATGGTTTGTAAGAAAATTTTAAAATCTGTTTTTTATCGCGCTTTCGCTTTATTTATGTAATTTGATTGCATGTTCGCGTAATATACAAATCTAACAGTGGTATTAGAGCCAAACCTTGTGCTAATTATCGATTATGATGATTCCATATGGGTATGCGATTGGATCACTTTTCTGGGCAGCATAAAAAAATTTCGGAGTCTGCTCCGCAGTGCGGCCGCGACGCTCCCAATTCATTTTGGAGCGCGGCCGCACCCGAACCCAGAAATCGTTTTTGAGGGGGCAGCACAGCCGCGGCGCTCCTAGTTCATTTTGGAGTGCGGCCACGCCGGTCTGCAGATTTTGAAATTAAGATAAAAGGTTTATTTTGCATTGGAATATTATTAAAATTAAAAGTTTTATTTTAACTTGGAATTAGATTCCACGTTAAGTAGAATAAATGAGTTTATTCTGTTTTGGAATAGGATTCCATGTTTCCTAGAATAAAGGAGTTTATTCACATATGGAATATGATTCTATGTTTCCTAAAAAAATAAAGATGTTTATTTTGATAAGGAATATGATTCAACATATTTTATTTTTCCAGCAATTTTAAGTTAAAATAAAAGAGTTTATTTTGAACTTGAAATTGGATTCCATGTTAATTAAATAAAGGAGTTTATTTTGATTTGGAATTTGATTAAAAATAAAAGAGTTTATTTTGATTCAAAATTGGATAAAATAAAATAAAGAAGTTTATTATGTTTTAAATTTTGATTAAAATAAAGGAGTTTAGTTTTGTTTCAAAATTAGATTTCTATTAACTTTTAATTGCACATTAAATTATACCAATGCATATATGGAATAGTTTTCTTATTCATGAGATGAATGTTATTTATTGATGCATATGGTTGTGATAACCCGAATTTTCAGAAACTATTAAGAGAAGAATTTAATAAAGAAAATTCTTATTATGAGACGTGTCGGGTTTGTATGCATGTATATATGCATTATATATATTTATGTGGCGATTTTAATGTGTATATATAAGTATGATATCTATATATATATATAGATATATATATATATATATATATATAAATATATATACATATATATATATACACACACACACAAACACACATTTGGAACGAAAGAGTTAATAGTTAATTAAACTATTGAATTAGTTAGCTTGAGTTAATTTCAGAATAAGATATCGAGTTGAAGGAAATTAATTAATCAATATTAATTGAGATTAAATTTAAATTATATTGTGAAATAATATAATTTGATTATTAAGCCTTGTATGACAATGGATTGTTATGAGTTAAAATTTCATAAGCAAGGTAATTAATTCACTTATTTAAAATTAGTGAATTAATGTATGTATTTTATTTTAATAAACATGAAGGAGTTAATTAAAATCATTATTTTAATATATTACAAATAAATATAATATATTTATGTAATGACCTAATATATTATATTATGCCAAACGAATATTAATTAAATATGATTATTCGCATGAGGCGTGAAACCGTTAATTTTATTGGTTTAATTGAAAAATGACAATGAGATAAAAAAATGGATTAACTGATAATTGTTAATTATTAAATATTACATGTAGATGAAATATTAAGTTTGTAAAATAACTTAATAGTTAATGTGATAATTAAATAAGAAATTATTTAATTATATGAGGAAATAACTTATATTAAGTAGTGTTGGTAATGGCAATATAAATTTGCCAAGTAAAATTAAAAATCAAATTTGTTATTTGGTTAATGAATAAAATGTATATTTATATATACTAAATAAATTGTTTTAAAACAATTTATGCAAGGAAGGAGGAATATTTAATATATGAGCCATTTAAATAATTGGTTCGTTCTAGTTTAAGTGTCAATTTTAATTATGAATCTAACTTCATAATTAGTGAAGTAGAATTTTTATATATAATATAAATGCATAATTATCCAATTTTGGTTAATCGTGGGAATGCATGTAATAATAATGCGTACATTAAAATTATATGTGAGTAATAGTAATATATATATATATATATATTGGATGTGATATATTATATGTATTCAAGGATATATGTATTTTATACATATGTAATAGAAAAGTAAAACACGTAAGGTAAGATATTATAAGTATGTATAGCAGGAATATGCTAAGTTATGAACTAATATGTTGAGAATTAAAATAATAGAGACCTGAGTCACTAGCTAAGCATGAGGTGGCAGTTTATTAGCTTAACATAATATGACTAAGCAAAGGCATTAACTAATAAAGGAAGCCAGAAAATAATACAGCCTGCTCCCTTAATCCGTCCCATTCCATTTCTTTTCCTCTCTAAATTACCAAGCATATCTAACTTCTATCTGTTCCATTCCTCCTTCTTTTTCTACCTGTCACATTTCAAAACACCCAAAGGCTCACCAAATTTCGGCTAAAACCTAGTAGGTTCGGCAGAGAATTAAAATAGTGATCTGAATTGGGAAGGAAATTTGTACAGCAGCAGTAAAAGGGAGTTCATAAACTGATTACTAAAGCTAAAATTTCAGCAAATTATATTTGGTGCAAGGTAAGATTTATGTTCTTAACTATTTTTTTTTAGAAAAAAAAAATAATTAATGCTTGTGTATCATTGTTGTTGTGTTTGGGTTATAAGTTAGTAAGGAGGAAGTGTTATGTAGGTTGTGTGGAGTGATAAAGGTAAAATTTTTGGGCTAGACCCACATGTAAACACTTGTGAAGCCTGTTTTTAAAAATGGTGCACATAGTATGCTCGATAGAATGCCTCTAAGAGGTTGTCAAGCTTAAAATGGAGAATTACTCCATGTTGTAAGCAAGATGACATATATATATATATATATGTATTATATGATGTAAATCAAGTGGCTTAGCTGAATTAGAAAGAGTTTAAAAGCAAAGTTATGAGAATTGAACAAGTTGGATACAACTAAAATCTGTTGTGACAGGGCAGTTTCAAGCCCTTGCAAACATAGCTTAAAGTACTCTTTTGGGCAGGGTTATGTTTTTATAAAATAGTCTGTAGTTCCAAGTATAACATATTAAAATTTGGTACCAATCGAATATGTAGATATTGAGATATAAAATTGTGAAGTGGGCTGCCTGATTAGCAAAACTACAGCAGCAGCCGCACGCGGACACTAGCTGCTCGCTGCGCTGCGGTGCGTCGGCGTTCGCATTTCGTTTTGATTCGATTTGAGACGCGATGCAAATAAAGTATTAAAAATTAATAAAAGTTAATACCTTATATATATTTAAACTATAATATTGTTGATAAATTTAATGTATTAAATAAAATTAAGATTTAGATATTGAGCTTAGGAAATGCGAGTTTAAGTCAAGTTCATGAAAAATGCGTACATTAAGCTATATAATAACTTTATGTATGTTATATAGGTGCCATACAAGATAATAACGCTTCGAGTACGCGAAAACATATTGAACCGGTAGCATGGTATCATCAAAGGCAAGTTTTTCAGATATATTTGTTATGTGTAAACTTTTTAGTGTTTATGTGCAAAGTAATCCATATGATATGAAGTTTTTGGAAGTATGATTATATGTGTATTCGTGTTACAATGTCATATATCTTTGTTAAGGTCAAAGTATGATCGAAATTAATTAAGTTATGGAAACTCAATTCAATGTGTGATATGTTAAAGAGTGATGAGTGTATTAACAACAAGGCATAATCAAGATTAAGCATGATGAAATATGAACGATAATTTACTTGATGATATGAGGCAGGTGTAATATTAAACATCATGAATCATGACATATGACATAAATGCGATGCATGGAGATTAGAAAGCATATTTTACAATACGAGATATGATAATTGTTAGCCAAGTACAAAATGCAAATTGTGTGTTATGTGTTATCTGTTAAGCTTGTTGAGCCGTCGCGCTCATTCTTGTAAATATTTCATTTGCAGATAAAAGTTGAACAATCAGGTGATATCAGCGATATAGATTTGAAGTATATTTGTAAAGACAAAAATTATTGTTTAACTAGTTGAATTTATATTGAATTGAACCAAGTTATATCAAACTTGTGTGATATCGAATAAAATTCATTCGTTTTGAATTGATAATATATGATAAATATATGGGTTGTTGTATCGAGAATTTAGTTATCGTTTTAAAAATCTAGTTAATTGTATAATTCTTTTCGCTTGTTGGGTTTAAAAGAAAACGTATAAAGGAATGAATATGATATCAAAGGTTGAATCTTTATATTCGGAAGAGATGTTGAAACGAATCATAACGATTTGTAAAGGTTACGATTTTGGAACCGATGAATTGTAAAGTTTTAAATAACCGAATTATAATATCTATATTGGTATCGAATGTTATATACAGTAAGAATAAAGTTAAATTGTGATGAAAATTCAAGGTATGAAAGAAAGTTATAAAAAGTTTAAATTTATCCGCAATTTTATTAATTATATCATTGATTAATGATGAAAAGTTAGAATGTGATTAATTATTAATGACTAAAGTCAGGAGTGGAAATTGTCCTGATTTTGGGGTCGTTACAGTTGGTATCAGAGCTGATAGGTTATAAACCTTAGGTAAGCGTACCTTTGACTATAATCTTAGAGAAGGAAGATGAAAATGACAAAGATGATAAGAATAAACTAGAAAGGAGTTTAATAATTGAACTTAGAAAAATTCATAAATGAGGATTTAATATATAAACAAGAAGATTCAAAGAAAAATCTTGAAAAGTTATAAAAAGATGAGAATCGGGAGTTATCTGACTCCAGTAAGAAAGATAAAATAAAAATGATGATGGTAAATAGACGGTGTGTATAAGGTGGAAATGATAAAAATAAACTCAAATCGAGTTTAGTTGATAATAAATGAATTCAGAAATTCATGTAAAATGAGTTAAGATAATCTAAAAAAGGTTCAAAGAAAAATCTCGAAGAGCTATATGGCGAGAATCAGGGGACACATGACTCAAATCATAGAAATGTAAAGAGATGATGATAAATATAAGTTCAGAAGTGTAAATAAAATCATAATATAAAGTGATTAAAAAAAGATCGTAGGAAGAAACAATCATAGGATAAGGAAGATCGTAATGCAAAACGATTGTAAAATAAGATCACGAGATGATCAGATTGAATTGTGAAATAACAGACTATCTGTAATAATTGAAAAGTTATAGCCTAACGCTATAAAGAGAAGATACTATGAAATAGTACGGGGGGAACCTAGGAAAAGTTGTAAATGACAAAATGAAAATTAAGAAAATTCGAATTGAGTAAAAAGAAAACTAAGATTATAGTGTGGTAAGCAGTAGTGGTGATGGAAATAGATAGAATTATTAAATAATAAAGAAGGGAAAATTAAAGTGGATGGGGAAATATAAACATTCCAAATCTTCTAGCTATGCTAGATTTCGAAATTTCTTGACATCGTGTGTATATTTGCATTTTGGTACCTTCGAAAACATTGGTTCAATTGTTGAACTATTGAAATTCCTTTAAAAAGTGTTGTTGTTCATACATTTATGCTAATTGTTTCGGCTAGACAAAAAAAAATCATTTGAAAATATCAAAATGTATTTTATATAGTCATTTACATCATTGAACATGGTACAAAAATGACAAATGACGGAGTCATCAATGCAATCTAACCTAGTGTTGGATGTGATCATAGGATCGTCAATCCACTATGGTAAGTTGTATGACAAAGTCATAAAATGATTTTCAGTATTTTGAACTATTTAAAGAAAAGTTTGTCAGTTGAGCTGGCTAAAATGTTTCGATTGATGTCTGAATTGTTGGTATAAGTCTAAGCTATTTGATTCGGCTAGACGAATGTTGAAATATGAAATTCAAGCGTTATTTGAGAATTTATGTCAAACTAAATTATTTTGGTGCGAAATTTTGTACTCAGGCTGAGGTGAACCAACCTTGTAATGGGAGACATGTTATTGGAGACTATAGTTCCGAACTACGCTTATGCGTTAATACGTTGTACACGACGTAGAGTACAAAAGGCTGATCACCTGGCGTACGATGAGATTTGTCCATAGTCTTATGACTGTTAAAAGTTACGGTAGAAATACCTGTTAACCTAGGATAAGGTTCACAGTCTCTACGACTCCTCAGCATAATATTAAAAGGAATCTTTTTAATTCGTAGTTATTCAAACTACTTCACAATTATTGAACAATTGTGAAGCTTCCTATTATTTTGAAGAACTAAAAGAGGGAAGGATGATTTTCCTTAGAAAGAAGTAGCCGTAGAACACGAAAACTCTAAAATGCATTCTTGAAGAAAGAAAGTATAAAAGTTGATTTGAAGAAGTGAAATTCTTATAGAAAAATATACGTAAAAATAATGATTTTCGAAAGATCCTTAGAAGAGAAAACTGGTTATAGAACCCGGTCAGTGAATAAAGATTAATATAAAATCTATGTTGATGAATTGAACAGATAGAAATAAGTAAGTTGACATTTCGAGTACGAAATTCTTCGAAGAATGGATGAGTGTGATATCTCGGAAGTTTACGTAACTAATAACTTCTGATATTAAACACCTATGACAATTATGGCGTACAATGATTCGTAAAAAAAGGATAGTGATGGATTAAAGAAAGAATAATACTCGAAATATAATCGAGTCTAAATGAAGGTTATGAAATAAAATCTATAAGAAGTAGTTAAGGAAATAAATGAAATAGGTAATATAAAACCTATACGTTAAAAAGATTCAAGCTATCAAGATTTCGAAAGAGGATAAGTGTAGATCGAGTAAGGATGTTCGGTGCTTGTGATTCCGAGGACGGAATCCTTATAAGCGGAGAAGAATGTGATAACCCGAATTTTCGAAAACTATTAAGATAAGAATTTAATAAATAAAATTCTTATTATGAGACGTGTCGGGTTTGTATGCATGTATATATGCATTATATATATTTATGTGGCGATTTTAATGTGTATATATAAGTATGATATCTATATATATATATATACATATATATATATATATACACACACACACACACATTTGGAACGAAAGAGTTAATAGTTAATAGTTAATTAAACTATTGAATTAGTTAGCTTGAGTTAATTTCAGAATAAGATATCAAGTTGAAGGAAATTAATTAATCAATATTAATTGAGATTAAATTTAAATTATATTATGAAATAATATAATTTGATTATTAAGCCTTGTATGACAATGGATTTGTTATGAGTTAAAATTTCATAAGCAAGGTAATTAATTCACTTATTTAAAATTAGTGAATTAATGTATGTATTTTATTTTAATAAACATGAAGGAGTTAATTAAACTCATTATTTTAATATATTACAAATAAATGTAATATATTTATGTAATGGCCTAATATATTATATTATGCCAAACGAATATTAATTAAATATGATTATTCGCATGAGGCGTGAAACCGTTAATTTTATTGGTTTAATTGAAAAATGACAATGAGATAAAAAATGGATTAACTGATAACAGTTAATTATTAAATATTACATGTAGATGAAATATTAAGTTTGTAAAATAACTTAATAGTTAATGTGATAATTAAATAAGAAATTATTTAATTTTATGAGGAAATAACTTATATTAAGTAGTGTTGGTAATGGCAATATAAATTTGCCAAGTAAAATTAAAAATCAAATTTGTTATTTGGTTAATGAATAAAATGTATATTTATATATATTAAATAAATTGTTTTAAAACAATTTATGGAAGGAAGGAGGAATATTTAATATATGAGCCATTTAAATAATTGGTTCGTTCTATTTTAAGTGTCAATTTTAATTATGAATCTAACTTCATAATTAGTGAAGTAGAATTTTTATATATAATATAAATGTATAATTATCCAATTTTGGTTAGTCGTGGGAATGCATGTAATAATAATGCGTACATTAAAATTATATGTGAGTAATAGTAATATATATATATATATATATATATATATATATATTGGATGTGATATATTATATGTAGGGTCCGCATCCATGGCAACCGGTTGCTGGAGGTACTATTCCAGCAACCATCATCTCCACCGTTGATAAATATGATGAAGGGCTGAGATTTAAAAAAAATAATAATAAAAGTGCACGGTCGCTACATGTTGTAGCGGCTGAATGATTTTTCTCTCTCCTTGCCGCTACAACATGTAGCGGCTGACCCTCTCCCCCATTTTGTCCCATTTTGTTTGGCTCATATCCTAATTTATATTATTAACTAATTTTATTATTAATAATAATATTAACTAACTAATATTAATGTCATTAATATTAACTAACTATTTTTTTTGTCCAAATTTTTTTGTCCTTCGTCCCAATTTATATTATTAATTAATATTAATATTAATATTAATAATAATGTTAACTAACTAATAATTTTGGAATAATATTTAATTTAAAAGGTTAAAATAATTATTAAAATTATTATTAATTATCTTAAAAGTTTAAGATAATTAAAATTTGAATAATTATCTTAAAAGTTTAAGATAATTATTAAAATTATTATTAATTATCTTAAAAGTTTAAGATAATTATTAACCCTTGTTCAAACCTACGAACTTTCCTTTCCTCGGTGCTGACGTGGAAGATTAAACAAATCGTGCCAACTCATTGAACTTAGCTGCGTACTCAGCCACAGACATGTTCCCTTGTTTTAGTTCCAGGAACTTGATCTCCATCTCTTGCTTCATGCTCTCTGGAAAGTAATTTTCCAAGAACATCTCCTTGAAACGATCCCAGGCGACAATGCCTCCTTCCACTCGGCCCCTGTTGGCCTTCCACCAGTAGTTTGCCTCGCCCTTTAACATGAAGGTAGCAAAACTTGTTTTCTGTTCCTCTGCCACCCTTGCTACCTCGAAGACCTTTTCTATCTCTTTTATCCAGGTCTGTGCTTCTATTGGGTTAAGAGTTCCCTTGAACTCGGGTGGTCCGACCAATTTGAAATCCTTGAAATTTGCCAGATGATGCACTGGCTCGGCTGCTGCTTGGGTCCCTACAGGTGGCGGCCTTGATTGCATGGCTTCTGCCAGCATTTCCGCAAACATTCTCATTGGGTTGGATTGGTTCCCAACCTCACTTTCTGATTCTTCAACCTGTCGGTTTCGTGGCCTTCCTCTCGGCATAGTTTGAATAAGGAAACTGATGACTTTTACCTATAGATTTACATTTTGCACGACAAGTAATTAAAATTAACGATCAAAGGTAAAAACATCTATCAACACACTTAATTCAAATGAAACCATTGCATTTATATTGATATACCACTGTTTGTACAAGGACTAAACCTGTGGCATACTTCTATAAATGTACCACTGTGTGTCCTATCAATCATTTGCCCCTGAGACAAAAGTGGGGAATCCTAACTTTTCATCCCTAAAGTCCACAAAAGTTGGGGTTTAACTGCTACCCCAAGCATAAATACAAATATAAAGCTTCACAAGACAACATAAATATGTCCCTAATATGACAAAAAGTGGGACTGACTGTACTAAAGAAAATCAACTGCTTCATCAAGTCACTGCACATCACGACGGGTCCGTGCCTGCTGACCAGAAGAGAATGCTCCATCCCCTATCCTGCGACGAACAGAGCGGCTAGACTCACCTGCCTCAGACCAGGGCCTCCTGTAGGCTGCGTCTAGGGCATGTCCTAGGGTCTCTATCCTCACTGCGCTGGCCTCCAATCGATCCTCTAACTGGTCAACCCTCCTGGCCTCCCTGACCCAGGCCTCTCTGGCATGCATCCTCGCAGACACCTCCAGCCCCGCCTCGAACCTCATAGCCTCCTGTTTCGCCCTCAGGTGGGCGATTTGTAAATCCCTCTGCTCCAGTCTCTCCCTCAACTCAGCGTTCCGGGCCACTAACTGATGTAGCAGTGGTCCGACCTGCTGTGCTGAGGACTCGTAACCCTGCAGCTGTACCTTCGCCACCCCTAAGTCATGCTCGAGCTGGTAGGCCAGGTCTCTGTACTGGTCCTCCATAAACTGATGGGTCTGATTTTGCTCTTCCAGGTGAGCTACCCGATCCTCCAGCTCCTCATTCCTACTAGTCAACCCCTCGACGATATCATCGGCAGTGGACCCCATGCCATCAACATCAGCAGGTGGCTCCTCTCCCTCAGTCTCAGGGTCCTCCTCCTCAGCCTCTGGATCCTGACTGCCCGACCTCATGACTCTACCTACCACCGGCTCTGGTAGCTCCCTTTGGTAGTCCTCCTCCGACTCGGACTCCTCCTGTAGCAATCCTGGGGCAGTGGGAGCATAGCCCACCAGCTGCTCCGAAACTACTGGTATGTCTGTAAATATCTCCTCCTCTCAGACTCCACTAGTCTCCCCTACGGCAGCCATCCTACAAACACACAAAAACTAACGTTAGTACAGCAATAAAATATATTCATTGAAGAAATGAAATTATATTTCATTGGGTACTACTCGACTCGATGAATTCCCCAATTCATCAAAACCACATATGATAAATCTCCTTGATTTATCTCCTAACACTCGATACAAGTTTACTATGAAGGTTATACCCTAGGTTTCGCGATCCTAAAGTTTATAACCTACGGCTCTGATACCAACCTGTGACGCCCCCAAATTCGGGTCTCCAAATACCCGGATCCGGTCATCACAATCCAATATAAACATTCACCTCTATCAACATATGGTAACTAAAATGCGGAATAAAATAAACATACGTTGTTCATTACAAGGTGTTACTAGTCCCAGAATACAAATAACCTTAAACACATACACAATCCGTACCCTAATAACTATCAGGGATTAAATTACATTACAGTAATTAACTACACATAATTTTATTTTCTGCTACATGAAGTCTATCACTTCATCTTTTCCTTCCTTTTGTTCTTCCCTGACGTCTCGGGTTTAGCTGCAATGAGATCATGATATAGCAAGAATGAGCAACGAGTTTGCCCAGCAAGTTTAAAGTATGACAATAAGGATATCTCATGATGAAGGGATTCAAGGAATTTCAACATTAGAAATAAAATCAGAAGCAAGAACAATAATTGCTTTTAGAACAATTGATAGTCAAATAGACTTTGAACGATAACTTCCAAAGGAGTCAATAGCTGGTTGACCCTCTGGTTACTGGCTACAGAATAACGTACTTGAGGGGATCAGCCTCGCGTACCCTATGTATATGCATAACATTTAATTCTGCTATTTGTACCTTATATACGGTACGTGGGGTACTCCCCTATAAATAAAGGGGTGTCCATACAGTTTAAGAATCCTTACCATTGATTGGTTCAGATAGCTTTTATAAATTCTCATATATTTGTCTGACCGAACAAGGGTTCAGACTTAACCATGAATGGTTTAAAATTCCTGAATTTAAATATACGAATTTCAAATGCACGAGTGCGAATGTCAATAAATATACAGATGTGGAATAATTTTGAAAGTAATTAGACCACTTAAGGCATGCTTGGAGATAAAAACTCAAGCTTAAAGAATAACTTGCAACAGTATATATATATACCTTTTTGCACGAATTAGAAATAGTGCATAAGGTTTAGAATTTTCGCAATGTAAAAGTTGAGTAACGAAGAACTTGCAATAATGTAAGAAGTTTAGGGTTAGGAACTTGCAAAAATCAAAGTTCGGGATAGAGAACTTGCCTGTTCGCTCAGCTACAATTTAAATCTTAGCTTTAATTACTTGACCTTGGATAACCTATCAGCTGGTAGAGTTGGTTTATCCATTAGCATTGCGTAATTATACCCACTTATGCTATTTATTTAACAGATAAACAATTCACCGAATACACTTAATTACTACCTAGCCATCAGTTAAACAGAATTTAATTTTAATGGCCTCTAGCTATTATTTAAGATAAACAATAGTTAGTCATGGTTACCTATCATTTGAGTACCCTCCTAAATGTGGGTTAAAATTCCTTATTATCAATTACAAGATAATTAATGAATTTAACATGATTTGTTAACAACTAAATAGTAGTTGATCTTTTACTTCGTCTTTTATTTACTTAATTACTATTCACCTTAAGGGCAATTGAGTAATTATTACACTTGGTTCCTTATTCAACAATAATTAAATATTCAATGTATTAATTCTACACACACTTAATTATTATTAAATATTTATTGAATAATTATTGAGTGTTTATTATCTTTATTTATTAAGGGCCATAGATAATCTTATTAATCTCACTTCATACTTAATCATTATATCATTAATGATTAAGTAATTATTATTCTCATTAGCTCTACTCATACCTAATTATTATTAATTAAATAATAATTAGATATTTATTATCTTTACTTATTATTTATGGATAACTAATAAACAATTATTTATTATCCTTATGTATTATTTATTGACAAATAATAAATAATTATTTCATTAAATATTTGTTATCTTTATTTATCACTTATTGACAAATAATTAATTTATTAACTTAATTCATACTTGATTATTATTTAATAGTAATTAAGCAATAATCAACTATTTATTAACTTTATTTATTATTTAAGGATAAATAATAAATAATTAATCTATTAATTTCATTTATACTTAATTATTATTTAATATAAAATAATAATTAAATATTTATTATCTTTATTTATTATTTATAAATAAATAATAAATAATTATTTATTGACTTTATTCATACTTAATTATTATTATTATTAATTAAATAATAATTAGATATTAATTATCTTTTACTATAATAAATAATTATTTTATTAATCCTATTATTATTTAATGTTAACTAAATGATAATTTGGAACTTACTATTTATTTATTAATTATGGATAAGTAATTATCACTGCCTTATCATGTACCAACTGATTCTCAGCCACCAACAATTCATTAGAGTTTACAGGCCTAACGAATCTTGAGTCTAGCAAGTCATGTGTCACAAACTGAGCAAAGCTACATGGACATTTCGTCGAGCACCTTGTGGGCGTACCAAGGATCGACACTGGCTTAGTTCCTAGGCAATATTGTGCTGCCGAACCTTATGGTTCTTATACAGTCTCAACTAAGCAGTGAACCAAAACAAATTTCCCAATTCAAAACCAAACAACAACTAAAAGTAATTCAATACCAGTTTATTAATCGAAGGAACCAACACAACACAATGCCATGTATAATCTAATCAACCCAATTGACTGCTAGAACCTTTAAGGTTCATCAACAACAATTTTTCCAAATAAAGGCCTAATACAGTATGTAACACTACCAACACAGTCGGCAATACAAGACTTAAGCATACCAGAAAGAGTTTATACAAACCCAGTACAAGAACCATCACGTTTTTCCCAATAAGCCTAACACAGTTGAACAACACAACCTAAATACAGGAAGAAAGAAACTAAAACAACTACAAGGAAGGCTGTCATAGCAGCTCACGGTTATACCTCGGGTTCGTTCGGCTCGCCGTCTTTCTCCTTCTCCCAAAATACGAAACAAAGACGGTGGACATTCACGACTTGTTTCCTTCCCCTGCTCCCTTCTCTATCGGCAACTCACTCTAAATTTTGGGCTCACACACAAGAAATCAGCAGCTATGGTATGGGGATGGGGGGTTCAATTTATAGGAAATGGATTACCCAATTTACTGGATAATACCTAAATTGCTTGAGTCAATGTCCAACGGTAGGAGAAAGGCAACGATTTTGACTTGCCGGCTGGCCTTTGAGCCGCGTGCCTCGCCGATCACTTCGCCGAAAACCTGGGACCTTTGGTCCTTGCCGCGTTTGCTCGGTCACCCGTGACAACTCTACTCCTACCACCGGTCTTCTTCACGTCGTCAGTCGACCTAAGCCTTCGCCGGCGCCTTTTCCCCCGTCCTTTATCGATTGATGGACTGAAAGCTTCGACAGTGGTTTGACTGATTAAGGGCTTGGGATCGCTAGGGTTTGCTTCCCCTTCTCTCTCGCTCGGTCATTTTCCCCAATTTGTTTGCTGCGTGACAACCCCTTCCCTCACGAATTGTTTTGCCGGTTATCCTATATTGGCTCACTGGTTGCCCCAAATTGAAAAAAAAATGGACCTAACCCGTTGGCTTGATTCAACCCAACCCGGCATGGAAAAGAATTGAAATGGGCTCAGCCCAATAGGGTTGGACCAGCTAAATGAATTAAAGAGGCGGCCCAAACAAGGAATTTAAGATGGAATTTTGGGCCAGTCCAATAAAATGACCCGATTTATTCACACCAACTGATTTTAGGGATTGGGCTCAAAAATAAAATAACATGGGTTTGGCCCAATCCGGAAAATAAAAGAAAATTTGGCCCAATAAAATAAAAGGAAAATGGGTCCAGCCCAAATGAAAGAATTGTGGTCCATTAATTAATACCCTTATGTCCTAATATTTAAATTAAATAACTAATCCAATTAATTAATTAAGATTTTCATTTCAACAATAATTCCCCGTTTGAATTATTTAAATCCGATAATAGAGGAATGAATTCATTTATAAATTTTCTTCCCAATTTTTCTTGAAATTAAATCCTTAGGGTTAACTCACTAATTTATCCAAACTATTAGTGAGCCCATTTTTAATGCAGAGAAAATTATTGGGCCCTATATTTAGATATAATTAATAATACCTACATGGGTCTAATTAAATTCACTAAAAATGAATTCTCATATATTAAAATAGATTAATACAATATTTAAAATTTCTCGGACATTACAGTACTTGCTCTTTCCTGTCTACTATCTGTACAAGAACCTCTTCATAATACAAATCTTGTTGAAATTGTATCGGTTCATGTTCTATTACATGCTTATAATCTGGCTTGTATGATCGTAGCACCGATATGTGGAAAACGTTGTGAATGTGACCTAACTCAGGAGGTAAAGCTACCTCATAAGCCACCTCGCCTATTCGTTTCAGCACTTCGAAGGGTTCAATAAAGCGCGGACTCAGCTTACCCTTTTTACCAAATCTGATCTTTCCCTTCCAGGGAGATACTTTGAGGAACACAAAGCTCCCGACTTCAAATTCGCGATTTTGTCGGTGTTGATCCGCATACTTCTTCTGTCTGTCTTGAGCGGCTATCAGTCTGGCTCTTATTACCTTGACAATTTCAGCAGTTTGTTGTACCAGCTCGGGTCCCAGTAGGCGACGTTCACCAACCTCGTCCCAACATAACGGGGTTCTGCACTTCCTTCCATACAATGCTTCGTATGGCGGCATTCCAATACTTGCGTGATGACTATTGTTATAGGCAAACTCGACCAGAGGTAAATAATCATCCCAGTTGCCTTTAAAATCCATGACGCACGCCCGAAGCATATCCTCCAACGTTTGAATTGTTCTTTCGCTTTGGCCATAGGTTTGAGGATGGTAGGTTGTACTCATTCTCAACTGCGTTCCCAAACAAGCTTGCAGACTCCTCCAAAATTTTGTGGTGAAACGTGAATCTCTGTCTGACACTATTGACACTGGAACACCGTGCCTTGAGATAATCTCCTTTACGTATAATTTCGCCAGCTGATCCAAAGTGAATCTGATTTTGATCGGCAAGAAATGCGCTGATTTCGTCAATCTGTCAACTATGACCCATATTGCGTCATAACCCTTCTGAGTAGTTGGAAGTCCTACCACGAAGTCCATCGTGATATGCTCCCACTTCCATTCTGGTATCTCCAAGGGCTTTAACAAACCACTTGGTCGTTGATGCTCCGCTTTAATTCTCTGACAAGTGAGACACTTCGCAACACACTCAGTAACCTCTTTTTTCATGTTTGGCCACCAAAAATGTTGGCGAAGATCCTGGTACATCTTTGTGCTACCCGGGTGAATCGAAAATCTTGAACTATGAGCTTCGTTCAAAATCTCTTCTCTGATTGCCAATACTGACGGTACCCAGATTCTGCCTTCAAATCTCAGCAACCCTTCAGTATCGATTTTATATTTGAGCTCTTCACCTTCAAGCACTCTTTTACGTATCTTAACACACTCCTCATCGTGAAGTTGCGCTTCCTTTACCTTTTCTACCAAGGTTGGTTGAGTTTCTATCTGGAACAATTTTTCATTAGACTCTGCCAAACCCTGCACCTCTAACTCCAATTTACCCATTTCCGTTACAAGCTTCTCCTGAGCAGTTAACAAAAATAGTTTCTCCCGACCTTTTCTACTCAAAGCGTCAGCTGTAATGTCCAGGAAATTTCTAAACATTGTATTAAATTATTTTAATATATGAAGATCATTTTATTTTAATTTTTTTTCGAATTTAATTGGATCCATGTGAGTATTATTATTTTAATTATATAAATACGTGGTTCAATAATTTTCTGTGCATTAAAGGGACTCACTGATAGTTTAAATAAATTAGTGAGTTAACCCTAAGAATTTATTTACAAGAAAATTGGGAAGTTAATAAATAATTTTATCATTATCGGATTAAATAATTCGAATAAAGAATTATGGTTAAGATAAATATTTTAAATAATTAATTAATTGGTTTAGTTATTTAATTTAGAATATTAGAAATGCCATGTGGTTAATTTTAAATTGGGTCACTAATCTTTTATTTAGATTGGCCCATTTCTTTTCTTCAAAGTCGAACCCAAATTTCCTTTTAATTCCTATTGGGCTGAGTTCCTATTTTTAATTTCCTGTTGGGCCAAACTCTATGATAAGTTGAGCCTATTTCCTTTCCTACCAGCCGGGTAGCCCAGTCGGGTTGGGTCGTTGCAGTCGGGTCGAACCGATGGTGGGGGTATTATCCTTGACCGGTGAAAACGATTTGGGTATTATCTGAACCCTAAACCATTAGACCAGTTGAGACCTAGCCAACTTAAACCAAACGCTCAAATCGACAGCCAAACAACGACGGGAAAGTTAAGCCCTAGCCCTCAATCATTCAAACCCAAATCTCCAATCGATCAGAGACGAGAGACAAGAGGGAGGCGACGGCGATAGCGTGAATCGACCAGTGGGTGGTTCGAGATTCGAGGCAAGCGAAGCAAGGGAGGCCATGGGCGACCGATAGTTCAGCGAACGGACCAAGGGGTTAAGCGACCGGCGACGTGCCCGGAGCAACGCGTGGCTCAAGGTACTACCGGCAAGTCACAAGGTTTGATGGGTGATTTGTACCCTCAGTCGACGGCTCACCCCTCCTACCGATGGGTCTTAAGGAACCGATTTGGGTAATTCCCGGTTTATTGAGTAACCGATTTCGTCTATAAATTAGAGCTCCAAACCCTAAACCCAATTTCAGTTTTGTGGGTACAAACTGGGAGCGAGCCACACAGAAAGAAAAAAAAAAAGAAAATTCGTTAGGCAATTGGTCTATAAATGCCCCAACATTACACTGATTATTTCGGTAGGAGGAGGAAGACGGCAAACCGGTCTACACCAAGGTATATATCGCGACTGTGATGGTTTTATTTTCCAGTTTGTGTTGGGTTGTATAGGAATACATTGTGTTGGGTGTATAATACTTGGTGTTGACACTTTGGGTTGATTTTCTTTTCTTTCCCCTGTCCGTGCTTGGGCATTTTGGGATCCTTGGTACTGTATGGAATAAATTGTTCCTCTATATGGGAAAATTGTTTCTGGATACTTTGTTGAAATAAATTATTTGCAGTAAATTGGTAGTGACGACTGTGTGTATAGTATCACATTGAAACACTCTCAGTATTAAGTTAATTGCTTCTCTGTATCGAAAGTAGTTAGTTCTTTGTATTGAGTTATTGTTCCTCTGAATTTGGAAATACTTTGTTGGGTTAATTATTTCTCTGTATGGGACTGATGGTTTGGTAATTGCTTGGGAATTGTTTGGGTTCTGTATTGGGATATTTGTACTGTGTTGATTCTTTAATTGGGAACCTGGTGTACACTGAAGAACCATAGGTTCTGGCAGTTGATTTTTGGTTCAACGATGTGGTCAGTGTAGTGCTTTAGGATGCATACCATGTGTTCGCTAGAATGTCTGTGAGAGACCATTTTGTAGCTTGACCTTCTGTTAATTCGGCGACTTGTCCGTTAGGCCTAATAACTCGAGTAAAGTGTTGTGTGTGGTTGAATTTACTAATGATGTTATAATGTGAACCCTAGCACTGTTATTTTGTAATACCATAATGATACACTAACAAAATAAGTATTACTTCATTATTATTTAATTAATATTAACTAATAACTAAGTAAAATTAATAAATTAATTTTTTATGACAAATAAAGATTATAAATATTTAATTATTAATATTAAATAATAATTAAGTATGAATAAAGTTAATAAAATAATTATTATTATCAATGAATAATAAATAAAAGTAGTAAATATTTAATTTGGATAACAATTCAATGTGAATAAAGTGAATAAATTAATTATTTATTATTTAATAATAAATGTTTAATTATTATTTGATTGATATTAACTAATAAGTAAGTATGAACAAGGTTAACAAATAATTATTTATTATTTATCCATAAATAATAAATAAAGGAATAAATATTTAATTATTATTTAATCCTAACTAATAATTAAGTATAAGTAAAGTTAATAATTATTTATTATTTATTAATAAATAAAGGTAATAAATATTTAATTATTATAAAATCCTAAATAATAATTAGATATAAGTAAAGTTAATAATTATTTATTATTTGTCCATAAATAATAAATAAAGATAATAAATATTTAATTATTATTTAATCCTAACTAATAATTAAGTATAGGTAAAGTTAATAATTATTTATTATTTTATTAATAAATAAAGGTACTAAATATTTAATTATTATTTAATTAATATTAATAATAATTAGGTATGAATAAGCTAATACGGATAACAATTACTTAATCATTAATGAAATAATGATTAAGTATGAGGGAGATTAATAAGTTAATTATTTTTGGACTTAATAAATAATGATAATAAACACTTAAGGCTTATTTAATAGCAAGTCAGTATGTGTAGAATTAATACATTAAGTAATGTTGAATAAGGAACAATGTTAATAATTACTCCATTACCCCTAAGGTATATAGTAATTAAGTATAAATAAAATTGAGTAAGTGACCAACTAGTATTTAGTTGCTATTAAACCATGATAAATTTATAAAGATTATTAACCCATATTTAGAGACGATAAGGGTAATAATCTGAACATTCGAAGAACAGTAATCATGATTAGCTATCAAATATTTTAATAGTTAAAGGTCATTAAGTTGATTTCTGTTAAGCTAATGATTAGACAGAAATTAAATATATATGGTGAATTATTTGTCTGCTAAATAAATAGCGTAAGTGGGTATAATTACGCAATGCTAATGGATGAACCAACTCTACCAACTGATAGGTTATCCAAGGTCAAGTAATTAAAGCTAAGATTTAATTGTAGCTGAGCAAACAGGCAAGTTCTCTATCCCGAAACTTTAAATATTGCAAGTTCCCTAACTTTATTCTTTCAGTATATTGAATGCAAGTTCTATCTTACTCAACTTTTACATTGAGCAATATTTCTAAACCTTACGCATTATTTTTAATTCGTGCAAAAAGGTATATATATTGCAAGTTGTTCCTTAAGCTTGAATCTTATCTCCAAGCATGCTTTAAGTGGTCTAATTGCTTTTAGAATTATTCCACATCTTTGTATTATTTAACATTCACACTTGTGCATTTGAATTCGTATAATGATCTAAGTTCTGAAATTCACGAACTATTCATAGTTAAGTCTGAACCTTTGTTCGGTCAGACAAGTACGTGAAAATTTATAAAAGCTATCCGAACCAATCGAGGGTAAGGATTCTTAGACTGTATGAACACCCCCTTTATTATAGGGGAGTACCCAATGTACCGTAAATAAGGTACAAATAGCAGAGTTAAATGTTATGCATACACATAGCGTACGCGAGGCTGATCCCCTCAAGTACTTATTCTGTAGCCAGTAACCAGAGGGTCAACTAGCTATTGACTCCTTTGGAAGTTATTGTTCAGAGTCTATTTGACTATCAATTGTTCTAAAAGCATTTATTGTTATTGCTTCTGATCATTCTATTGTTGAAATCTCTTCCTATATTCCCTTCATCATGATATATCCTTATTGTTGTATTTCAAACTTGCTGAGCAAACTCGTTGCTCACTCTTGCTATATCATGACTTTATTGCAGCTAAACTGGAGACGTTAGGGAAGAACAAAGGAAAAGAAAAGATGAAGTAATAGACTTCATGTAGCAGATTTTAGATTTACGTTTAGTTAATTTCTGTTAATGTAATTTAAACCCTAACTTTTATTTAGGGTATGGATTTGTGTAAGTGTTTAAGGTTTTTCGTATTCTGGGACTAGTAACACCTTGTAATGAACAACGCATGTTTATTATATTCCGCATTTTAGTTACCATATACTGTTCGAGGTGAATGTTTGTATTGGATCGTGATGACCGAATCCGGGTATTTGGAGACCCGAATTTGGGGGCGTCACAGGTTGGTATCAAAGCTGTAGGTTATAAACTTTAGATCGCAAAACCTAGGATATAACCTTCATAGTAAACTCGTATTGAGTATTAGAAGATAAATCGAGGAGATTTATCATATGTGGTTTTGATGAATTGGGGAATTCATCGAGTCGAGTAGTACCCAATGAAATATAATTTCATTTCTTCAATGAATATATTTTATTGCTGTACTAATGTTAGTTTTCGTGTGTTTGTAGGATGGCTACCGTAGGGGAGACCAGTGGAGCCCGAGAGGAGGAGGAGGTATTTATAGATATTCCAGTGTTTGCTGAGCAGCTGGTGGGATATGCTCCTACTGCCCCAGGGGTACCGCTGGAGGAGTCCGAGCCGGAAGAGGACTACCAGAGGGAGCTACCAGAGCCGGTGATAGGTAGAGTTATGAGGTCTGGCAGTCAGGACTCAGATGCTGAGGGGGAGGATCCCGAGGCCGAGGGAGAGGAGCCACCTGCTTACGTGGATGGCATAGGGTCCACTGCCGACGATATTATAGAGGGACTGACCAGCAGGACCGAGGAGCTAGAGGATCGGATAGCTTACCTAGAGGAGCAGAATCAGACCCACCAGATCCGAGAGGACCAGTATAGAGACCTGGCCTATCAGCTCGATCATGACTTGGGAGTGGCGAAGGTGCAGCTGCAGGGCTACGAGTCCTCAGCGCAGCAGATCAGACCACTGCTACATCAACTAGTGGCCCGAAATGCTGAGTTGAGAGAGAGGCTGGAGCAGAGGGATCTGCAGATCGCCCACCTGAAGGCCAAGCAGGAGGCCATGAAGTTCGAGATTGGGCTAGAGGTTGCTGAGAATGTCCGAGTGAGGGACGCCTGGGTCAGAGCAGCAAGTAGAGTTGACCTATTGGAGGACCGGTTAGAGGCTGGGGCGGTGAGGATTGAGACCCTAGGATATGCCCTAGACGCAGCCTACAGGAGGCCCTGGTCTGAGGCAGGCGAGTCTAGCCGCTCAGTTCATCGCAGGGTAGGGGATGGAGCATTCTCTGGTTAGCAGGCTCGGATCCGTCATGACATGCAGTGACTTGAGATGATGGTTACTTTGTCTTTAGTTCAGTCAGTCCCACCTTTTGTTATATTAGGGACGTATTCATGTTTGATTTGTGAAACTTTATATTGTATTTAGACTTGGGGTAGCAGTTAAACCCCAACTTTTGTGTTTTGAGGGATGGAAGGTTAGGATTCCCCACTTTTGACTTAGGGGAAATATTTAGTGATGGGTAGGGCATGTAGTGGCGCATTTATAGAAGTATGCCACAGGTTTAGTCTTGTAACAAAAACAGTGGTATATGAATATAAATGCAGATGTTTCACTTAAATCAAATGTGTTGATAGATATTTTACCCTTGATTGCTGATTTTTATGACATATTGTGTAAAATGTAAAACTATAGGTAAAAGTCAGCGGATTTTCCTTATCCAAACATGCCGCCAAGAGGACGACCACGAAACCGACAGGTTGAAGAATCAGAAAGTGAGGTTGGAAACCAAACCAATCCAATGAGGATGTTCGCGGAGATGTTGGCGGAAGCCATGCAATCAAGACCGCCACCTGGAGGAACCCAAGCAGCAGCCGAGCCAGCGCATCATCTGGCAAATTTTAAGGATTTGAAAATGGTTGGACCACCCGAGTTCAAGGGAACTCTTAACCCCATCGAAGCGCAGACCTGGATCGAGGAGATAGAAAAGGTCTTCGAGGTAGCAAGGGTGGCGGAGGAACAAAAAACAAGCTTTGCTACCTTCATGTTAAAGGGCGAGGCAAACTACTGGTGGAAGGCCAATAGGGGCCGAGTGGAAGGAGGCATTGTCGCATGGGAACGCTTTAAGGAGATGTTCTTGGAGAATTACTTTCCGGAGAGCATGAAGCAAGAGATGGAGATCAAGTTCCTGGAACTAAAACAAGGAAACATGTCCGTGGCTGAGTACGCGGCTAAGTTTAATGAGTTGGCACGGTTTGCAACTCACCAAGTCAACACGGAGGAAAGGAAAGCTCGTAGGTTTGAGCAAGGGTTGAAACCATGGTTATACCGTTCTGTTGCGGTATTGAAAATCAAGACATTTGCAGAATTATTGGAGAGGGCGATCATTGCAGAGGGTGGCAGTGAGGCCCTGGTAAAATACAATCAAGAGAAGAAGAAGGGACATGAGGGCCCGAAGGCAGGAAGCAGCGGGGGCAGTAACCCCAACAAATGGAAATGGGTCAAGCGTCAGTCCTCTGGGGGAAACAAATCAGGAGGGGAGGTGAAGAAGCCAGGTATGTGCAGTAATTGTGGCAAGAACCACACCGGAGAGTGCATGAAGGGAAAGAGTGTTTGTTACCGGTGTGGACAACCGGGGCATATGGCACCCCAATGTCAGAATAAGCCAAAGGGAGGATGTTTTTCCTGTGGATCACCTGACCACCAGATCAAGGATTGCCCGAAGAGGAAGGGCGACGCTGGGAGTGGCAACCGAAGCAACAACAACAGTGGAAACAGCAACCGGTTGAACTACGGGCCACCAGCCAGTCAAGCCAACAGGCCAACAGCCCGCACGTTCAACATGACTGTGCAAGATGCCATGGAATCCAAAGATGTGGTGTCAGGTATCATCCCAATCAATGATATAAATGCATATGTGCTATTTGATTCGGGTGCTACTTGCTCTTTTGTTTCCGAAGAATTTGCTAGTCAGTTAAATGTACCTTGTGAAAAGTTAGAACACCCTATGAACGTAGAAGTAGCAAACAAGGAAATTATCCCCGTAGAATGCATTCATAGGAATTGTTGTGCTGAATTACGAGGATTTAAGCTCAATGTGGATTTGATACCAATTCGACTGGGAGAGTTTGACGTAATCTTGGGAATGGATTGGCTATCAATTCACGGAGCAGTCATTGATTGTAAGAAGAAATGTGTACACCTAAAGACTTCTAATAAGTCGAAGGTGGTATTCTATGGCAGCAAGTCACCAAAACCATCTTGTTGTCTTACTATGATGCAAACAAGGAGATTACTGAAGAAAGGTTGCGAGTGTTATTTGGCCCATGTGGTCGATACTCGTCAGGTCGGGGATGAAATGGGTCAAATACCAATCGTGAGAGAATTCACTGATGTCTTTCCCGATGAACTTCCGGGACTGCCGCCGGATAGGGAAACCGAGTTCGTTATCGATTTGGCACCGGGAACCGCACCAATATCAAAGCCGCCGTATCGAATGGCACCGGTAGAAATGAAAGAGTTGATGGTGCAACTGCAGGAACTGTTAGATAAAGGTTACATCAGACCAAGCGTGTCCCCATGGGGAGCGCCAGTTCTGTTTGTAAAGAAGAAAGATGGTTCGATGAGACTGTGTATCGACTATCGGGAGTTGAACAAAGTTACGATTAAGAATAGGTATCCGCTTCCTAGGATTGATGATCTATTTGATCAACTTAAGGGAGCTAAATACTTTTCAAAAATCGACTTAAGAACAGGCTATCATCAGCTGAAGGTGAGGCAGGAAGATATCCCGAAGACTGCATTCAGAACTCGTTACGGGCACTTCGAGTTTCTGGTAATGTCTTTTGGATTGAGAAATGCACCAGCAGCATTCATGGATATGATGAACAGAGTATTCAAGCAGTACTTGGACAAGTTCGTAGTCGTATTCATCGATGACATTCTGGTGTATTCAGGGACGGTAGAGGAACATGCTGAACATTTAAGGATTGTGTTGGAAGCTCTCAGGAGGGAGAGATTATATGCGAAGTTTTCTAAGTGTGAGTTTTGGTTGCAGAGGGTGCAATTTCTGGGTCACGTCATCGACAAGAATGGTGTTTCGGTGGATCCAGCTAAAGTAGAAGCGGTTATCAATTGGGAACAACCAAAGACACCCACAGAGATCCTGAGTTTCTTGGGATTAACGGGATACTATCGAAGATTCATACACGATTTTTCAAAGATAGCATCGCCATTGACTAACCTCACCAGAAAAACAGTTAAGTTCGTTTGGTCGGAAAAATGTGAGGAGAGTTTCATGGAGTTGAAGAAGAGACTTAGCCAAGCACCAGTGTTGACCTTACCCGACAACACTGGGGGTTTCGTAGTGTATAGCGATGCATCACACAAAGGTCTGGGCTGTGTACTGATGCAACATGGCAAGGTCGTGGCGTACGCATCACGTCAACTGAAAGACTATGAAAAGGGTTACCCGACTCATGACTTGGAGTTAGCAGCGGTAGTTTTCGCCTTGAAGATTTGGAGGCACTACCTATACGGTGAGAAGTGCGAGATATATACGGATCACAAAAGTCTGAAATATATCTTCACTCAAAAGGATCTGAACATGAGACAACGCCGATGGTTAGAATTGATCAAGGACTACGACTGTGAAATTCTGTACCATTCGGGCAAAGCAAATGTAGTGGCTGATGCCTTAAGCAGGAAAGGCAAGGTGAAATTGATGCAGCTGACGGTTTAAGAGGAATTGGTAAAGGACTTTGAACGTCTGGAACTGGAGGTTAGGTATCTAATGGAGGCGGACAATAAATTGTTTACTGTAACGGCGGGTCCGACTCTACTGGATAAGATACAGGAGGCTCAAGAATTTGATGAAGAATGCATTGATATTAAGAAACAATTATCGGAGGGAAAAGCATCGAAATACAAGATTGACAGCGCAGGATTGCTGAGATTCGAGGGGAGGATCTGGATACCCTATGTACCAGACTTAAGGGAAGAAATTTTGCAGGAGGCCCATAATACGAGATTCTCGGTACATCCGGGTAGCACCAAGATGTATCAAGATCTTCGTCAACATTATTAGTGGCCGCATTTGAAGGGGGAAGTGGCAGAATTCGTCAGCCGGTGTTTAACTTGTCAAAGGATCAAGGCAGAGCACCAACGGCCGAGCGGATTATTGCAACCCTTAGAGATTCCCGAGTGGAAGTGGGAGCATATTACTATGGATTTTGTGGTAGGACTCCCGATAACACAAAAGGGTCTAGACGCCATCTGGGTGATCGTAGATCGGTTGACCAAGTCTGCCCACTTCTACCGATCAAGATCAGGTACAAGTTGGAACAGTTGGCGAAACTTTACGTGAAGGAGATAGTATCGCAACACGGGGTGCCGGTGTCTATTGTATCTGACAGAGATCTGCGCTTCACGTCCAATTTTTGGAGAAGTCTACAGGAGAGACTGGGAACACAGTTGAGAATGAGTACGGCGTATCACCCTCAGACAGATGGTCAGAGTGAGCGAACAATTCAGACTCTAGAGGACATGCTCCGGGCAGTCGTGATGGACTTAAGTGGCAGCTGGGACGATCACTTGCCACTGGTAGAGTTCGCCTACAACAATAGTTACCATGCTAGCATTGGTATGCCACCGTACGAAGCATTATACGGAAGAAAGTGTCGAACACCGTTGTGTTGGGATGAAGTTCGTTAACGGAGGTTGTTGGGACCAGAATTGGTACAACAAACCGTGGAAATCATTAAAGTAATAAGACAACGGTTAGTAGCAGCCCAGGATCGCCAGAAGAAATATGCCGACTTACATCGTTAGAAACGAGATTTTGAAGTTGGTAGCTTTGTGTTTCTGAAGGTATCTCCCTGGAAAGGGAAAATCCGTTTTGGAAAGAAGGGCAAATTGAGCCCTAGGTTCATAGGACCTTTTGAAATATTAAGAAAAATAGGTGAAGTGGCGTACGAGGTAGCATTACCTCCTGAACTTGAGCACATCCACAACGTGTTTCATGTATCAGTGTTACGTCCATATAAGCCAGATTACAAGCATGTTATTTCCCATGAGCCAATTCAAGTCGAGAGGGACTTATCATACGAGGAAATTCCTGTTCAAATCCTAGATAGGAAGGAACAGACACTGAGGAATAAAACCATTCATTCCGTTAAAGTTCTCTGGAGAAATCACGCAGTGGAAGAAGCCACGTGGGAACTCGAAGAGAAGATGAGAGCAAATTACCCCCAGTTATTTGGGTAACTTTAGGTAGAAATTCCGAGGACGGAATTTTTATAAGGGGAAGAGGATGTAATGTCCAGGAAATTTCTAAACATTGTATTAAATTATTTTAATATATGAAGATCGTTTTATTTTAATTTTTTTTTCATATTTAATTGGATCCATGTGGGTATTATTATTTTAATTATATAAATACGTGGTTCAATAATTTTCTGTGCATTAAAGGGACTCACTGATAGTTTAAATAAATTAGTGAGTTAACCCTAAGAATTTATTTGCAAGAAAATTGGGAAGTTAATAAATAATTTTATCATTATCGGATTAAATAATTCGAATAAAGAATTATGGTTAAGATAAATATTTTAAATAATTAATTAATTGGTTTAGTTATTTAATTTAGAATATTAGAAATGCCATGTGGTTAATTTTAAATTGGGTCACTAATCTTTTATTTAGATTGGCCCATTTCTTTTCTTCAAAGTCGAACCCAAATTTCCTTTTAATTCCTATTGGGCTGAGTTCCTATTTTTAATTTCCTGTTGGGCCAAATGCTATGATAAGTTAAGCCCATTTCCTTTCCTACTAGCCGGGTAGCCCAGTCGGGTTGGGTCGTTGCAGTCGGGTCGAACCGATGGTGGGGGTATTATCCTTGACCGGTGAAAATGATTTGGGTATTATCTGAACCCTAAACCATTAGACCAGTTGAGACCTAGCCAACTTAAACCAAACGCTCAAATCGACAGCCAAGCAACGACGGGAAAGTTAAGCCCTAGCCCTCAATCATTCAAACCCAAATCTCCAATCGATCAGAGACGAGAGACAAGAGGGAGGCGACGGCGATAGCGTGAATCGACCAGTGGGTGGTTCGAGATTCGAGGCAAGCGAAGCAAGGGAGGCCATGGGCGACCGATAGTTCAGCGAACGGACCAAGGGGTTAAGCGACCGGCGACGTGACCGGAGCAACGCGTGGCTCAAGGTACTGCCGGCAAGTCACAAGGTTTGATGGGTGATTTGTACCCTCAGTCGACGGCTCACCCCTCCTACCGATGGGTCTTAAGGAACCGATTTGGGTAATACCCGGTTTATTGAGTAACCGATTTCGTCTATAAATTAGAGCTCCAAACCCTAAACCCAATTTCAGTTTTGTGGGTACAAACTAGGAGCGAGCCACACAAAAAGAAAAAAAAAAGAAAATTCGTTAGGCAATTGGTCTGTAAATGCCCCAACATTACACTGATTATTTCGGTAGGAGGAGGAAGACGGCAAACCGGTCTACACCAAGGTATATATCGCGACTGTGATGGTTTTATTTTCTAGTTTGTGTTGGGTTGTATAGGAATACATTGTGTTGGGTGTATAATACTTGGTGTTGACACTTTGGGTTGATTTTCTTTTCTTTCCCCTGTCCGTGCTTGGCATTTTGGGATCCTTGGTACTGTATGGAATAAATTGTTCCTCTGTATGGGAAAATTGTTTCTGGATACTTTGTTGAAATAAATTATTTGCAGTAAATTGGTAGTGACGACTGTGTGTATAGTATCACATTAAAACACTCTCAGTATTAAGTTAATTGCTTCTCTGTATCGAAAGTAGTTAGTTCTTTGTATTGAGTTATTGTTCCTCTGAATTTCGAAATACTTTGTTGGGTTAATTATTTCTCTGTATGGGACTGATGGTTTGGTAATTGCTTGGGAATTGTTTGGGTTCTGTATTGGGATATTTGTACTGTGTTGATTCTTTAATTGGGAACCTGGTGTACACTGAAGAACCATAGGTTCTGGCAGTTGATTTTTGGTTCAACGATGTGGTCAGTGTAGTGCTTTAGGATGCATACCATGTGTTCGTTAGAATGTCTGTGAGAGACCATTTTGTAGCTTGGCCTTCTGTTAATTCGGCGACTTGTCCGTTAGGCCTAATAACTCGAGTAAAGTGCTGTGTGTGGTTGAATTTACTAATGATGTTATAATGTGAACCCTAGCACTGTTATTTTGTAATACCATAATGATACACTAACAAAATAAGTATTACTTCATTATTATTTAATTAATATTAACTAATAACTAAGTAAAATTAATAAATTAATTTTTTATGACAAATAAAGATTATAAATATTTAATTATTAATATTAAATAATAATTAAGTATGAATAAAGTTAATAAAATAATTATTATTATCAATGAATAATAAATAAAAGTAGTAAATATTTAATTTGGATAACAATTCAATGTGAATAAAGTGAATAAATTAATTATTAATTATTTAATAATAAATAAAGATAATAAATGTTTATTTATTATTTGATTGATATTAACTAATAAGTAAGTATGAACAAGTTTAACAAATAATTATTTATTATTTATCCATAAATAATAAATAAAGGAATAAATATTTAATTATTATTTAATCCTAACTAATAATTAAGTATAAGTAAAGTTAATAATTATTTATTATTTATTAATAAATAAAGGTAATAAATATTTAATTATTATAAAATCCTAAATAATAATTAGATATAAGTGAAGTTAATAATTATTTATTATTTGTCCATAAATAATAAATAAAGATAATAAATATTTAATTATTATTTAATCCTAACTAATAATTAAGTATAGGTAAAGTTAATAATTATTTATTATTTTATTAATAAATAAAGGTACTAAATATTTAATTATTATTTAATTAATATTAATAATAATTAGGTATGAATAAGCTAATACGGATAACAATTACTTAATCATTAATGAAATAATGATTAAGTATGAGGGAGATTAATAAGTTAATTATTTTTGGCCTTAATAAATAATGATAATAAACACTTAAGGCTTATTTAATAGCAAGTCAGTGTGTGTAGAATTAATACATTAAGTAATGTTGAATAAGGAACAATGTTAATAATTACTCCATTACCCCTAAGGTATATAGTAATTAAGTATAAATAAAATTGAGTAAGTGACCAACTAGTATTTAGTTGCTATTAAACCATGATAAATTTATAAAGATTATTAACCCATATTTAGAGACGATAAGGGTAATAATCTGAACATTCGAAGAACAGTAATCATGATTAGCTATCAAATATTTTAATAGTTAAAGGTCATTAAGTTGATTTCTGTTAAGCTAATGATTAGACAGAAATTAAATATATATGGTGAATTGTTTGTCTGCTAAATAAATAGCGTAAGTGGGTATAATTACGCAATGCTAATGGATGAACCAACTCTACCAACTGATAGGTTATCCAAGGTCAAGTAATTAAAGCTAAGATTTAATTGTAGCTGAGCAAACAGGCAAGTTCTCTATCCCGAAACTTTAAATATTGCAAGTTCCCTAACTTTATTCTTTCAGTATATTGAATGCAAGTTCTATCTTACTCAACTTTTATATTGAGCAATATTTCTAAACCTTACGCATTATTTTTAATTCGTGCAAAAAGGTATATATATTGCAAGTTGTTCCTTAAGCTTGAATCTTATCTCCAAGCATGCTTTAAGTGGTCTAATTGCTTTTAGAATTATTCCACACCTTTGTATTATTTAACATTCACACTTGTGCATTTGAATTCGTATAATAATCTAAGTTCTGAAATTCACGAACTATTCATAGTTAAGTCTGAACCTTTGTTCGGTCAGACAAGTACGTGAAAATTTATAAAAGCTATCCGAACCAATCGAGGGTAAGGATTCTTAGACTGTATGAACACCCCCTTTATTATAGGGGAGTACCCCATGTACCGTAAATAAGGTACAAATAGCAGAGTTAAATGTTATGCATACACATAGCGTACGCGAGGCTGATCCCCTCAAGTACTTATTCTGTAGCCAGTAACCAGAGGGTCAACTAGCTATTGACTCCTTTGGAAGTTATTGTTCAGAGTCTATTTGACTATCAATTGTTCTAAAAGCATTTATTGTTATTGCTTCTGATCATTCTATTGTTGAAATCTCTTCCTATATTCCCTTCATCATGATATATCCTTATTGTTGTATTTCAAACTTGCTGAGCAAACTCGTTGCTCACTTTGCTATATCATGACTTTATTGCAGCTAAACCCGAGACGTCAGGGAATAACAAAGGAAAAGAAAAGATGAAGTAATAGACTTCATGCAGCAGATTTTAGATTTACGTTTAGTTAATTTCTGTTAATGTAATTTAAACCCTAACTTTTATTTAGGGTATGGATTTGTGTAAGTGTTTAAGGTTTTTCGTATTCTGGGATTAGTAACACCTTGTAATGAACAACGCATGTTTATTATATTCCGCATTTTAGTTACCATATGCTGTTCGAGGTGAATGTTTGTATTGGATCGTGATGACCGAATCCGGGTATTTGGAGACCCGAATTTGGGGGCGTCACATCAGCAACCACGTTAGCCTTCCCTGGATGGTATAGAATTTCACAGTCATAATCTTTGATCAATTCTATCCATCTCCTCTGCCGCATATTCAAATCCTTCTGCGTGAAAATATACTTCAGACTTTTATGGTCTGTATATATTTCACACTTCTCCCCATAGAGATAGTGCCTCCAAATTTTTAAAGCAAACACTACGGCTGCTAACTCCAAATCATGGGTCGGATACCCTTTTTCATAGTCTTTTAGTTGGCGTGACGCATATGCAATAACCTTACCATTCTGCATCAGCACACAACCAAGTCCTTTATGCGATGTGTCGCTATACACCACAAAATTTCCTGTATCATCTGGCAAAGACAACACAGGCGCCAAACTTAGTTTCTTCTTCAACTCTTGGAAACTCTCTTCGCACTTCTCCGTCCAAACAAACTTCACGGATTTTCTTGTTAAATTCGTCAACGGAGTAGCAATCCTGGAGAAATCTTGAATAAAACGCCTGTAGTATCCCGCCAAACCTAGGAAACTCCTCATTTCTGACGGTGTCTTCGGCTGATCCCAGTTCATTACAGCCTCGACTATCGCTGGATCCATCGAAATCCCGTCTTTATCGATCACATGACCAAGAAATTGAACACGCTCCAACCAAAATTCGCATTTTGAAAATTTTGCATACAATTTCTCTTTCCTTAACGCCTCCAATGTCACCTTCAAGTGTTCCACGTGTTCTTCTTGAGTTTTGGAGTAGACCAGAATGTCGTCTATAAATACCACTACAAACTTATCTAGGAATGGTTTGAATACCCTATTCATTAAGTCCATGAATGCTGCAGGCGCATTCGTTAAACCAAATGACATAACCAAAAACTCATAGTAACCATATCTGGTTCGAAACGCCGTCTTTGGTATGTCTTCTTTTCTCACCTTCAATTGATGGTATCCACTTCGCAAGTCTATTTTTGAAAAGTACCTTGCTCCCCTCAGCTGATCAAACAGGTCATCAATCCTTGGCAACGGGTAATTGTTTTTGATCGTGACCTTGTTCAACTCTCTATAATCAATGCATAGACGCATTGATCCATCCTTCTTCTTAACAAACAATACTAGCGCTCCCCATGGCGAAACGCTCGGTTGAATATACTTCTTGTCTAGCAGCTCTTGTAGTTGCACCATCAACTCCTTTAATTCTACCGGAGCCATTCGATACGGGGCTTTTGATATAGGGGCCGTTCCCGGTGCTAAATCAATTACAAACTCGATTTCCCTATCTGGCGGTAATCCTGGCAAATCATCAGGAAACACGTCCGCAAAATCCCTAACTACTGGTATCTCCTCCAGTTTTGCACCCACCTTTCGGGTATCAACTATGTAGGCTAGATATCCTACACATCCTTGTCTCAACATCTTTCTGGCCTGCACCATCGTCAGACAACTCGTTTGTCTAGGCGACTTGCTGCCATAAAACACTACCTTTGACGGAGTCATAAGGTTTACACACTTCTTTTGACAGTCAATAATTGCCCCATGGTTGAACAACCAATCCATTCCCAGAATGACGTCAAACTCCCCAAGACGAATTGGGATTAAGTTGACAGTCATCACATGACCCTTAATATCTACCTGACAGTTCTTGTGGACAAACTTAACAGGAATCACCTCCCTATTCGCAATTTTTATATTCATAGGGTAATCTAATTCTTCCTAGGGTAACCCTAATTTCTTAGCAAAATCATCGGATATAAATGAGCAAGTAGCACCCGAGTCAAACAATACATAAGCATTAACATTATTGACTGGAATGATACCTGACACTACATCCTTTGACTGCACAGCATCCTGCACCGTCATGTTGAATGTTCGAGCTGTAGGTCGGTTGGGCTGTGCCGGTCCTGTGATAGTAAGGTTGCCACCACCGCTGCTTCCTTTTCCTACACTGGCTCCACCTGTCGTTGCTTTCTTAGGGCAGTCTCGGGCAAAATGATCCTTTGACCCGCAAATGAAACATGCGCCCTTCTTCGGATTAGGGCAATTTGGTGAAATATGACCCTCTTGTCTACAGTTGAAGCATACCCTCTTACCCTTCAAACAAGCACCCATATGGCTCTTTCCACAGTTGCTGCACACCTCCATCTTCTTCTTCTGATTACCCTACTGACTTCCCATAGAGTTACTATCATTCCATTTCCTCTTCTGGCTACTTCCCCCATGACTACCACTTGCCTTGTTTTCATTTTCATTCTTCTTCTTCCTCTGCTCCTGATTATACTTGGACAGAGCATCACTACCTCCTTCAGCGATTATTGCCTTTTCTAACACTGCCGCAAATGAGTTCAGTTGAAACAACGAAACTCGACTATATAACCAAGGCTTCAATCCCTGCTCAAATCTCTTAGCCTTTCGCTCATCCGTGTTGACCTGATACGGCGCAAACCTCGCCAGCTCATTGAATTTTGTAGCATATTCAGGTACCGTCATGGTACCTTGCTTCAGCTTTAGAAACTGCACCTCCATCTGATTCTGAGCACTTATTGGGAAATAGGTCTCAAAAAATATTTCCTTAAATCATTCCCACGGAATAATCCCTTGGCCACCTCGAGTCTTGTTCGCCTGCCACCAGTAGCTGGCTTCTGATTTCAGCATAAAGGTTGTAAATGCCGTCTTCTGGTTCTCACTGACCCTGGCGACATCGAATACTTTCTCCATATCCATGACCCAGGTCCGACCGCCGTAGCCTGAGCTTGGGGTTGATTCGCGAATGCTCCAGTTAATAGATTCACTAACTGCTGCATTGGGTTAGTGTTGGCTTCTTCGTTGTTTGTAGATCCCTCAGGAGTTTGTTGACGGGTTGGTTGTCTTCTTGGCGGCATTCTACTGTTAAGAATTCTCGTTATTAGACTATTGCTCAATTACTTAAACATTTAAGTCTCAACTTAAACATTTATAAACAACACTTAAACACATAGCACATCTGATAAACTTTCGCATTTTATTCATTTACTGCTTTAAAACATAATAAAGATAACATCGTGGTTATTTACATCAAATCATCTATCCTGAAATCACAAAGTTTCAAGATTACATCATTATTCTATCCCATTATATAAACTGGGATTAACAACGTATTAACTCATAAATTTCATAATAACATAACTAATCATAATCTATGATGACATCCCACGACGCACAGCTTCCTGGCGTTCCTGCTCCATAATACGAGTCAGCATCCTTCGATCCACCATATCTGGATGACGATGAACTTGATCCAGAGCTCTATCCACTGTGGAGTGAAAAATATACTCCATATCATCAATCTTGGCCTTCTTTGACCGCACCTCACACTCAACATGATCTGCGCGGTTAGCCTCCCTCAGCCAAGCAGTCTCAGCTCTCGCCCGCTTAGTTGACTCCTCTTTCAACTCATCTCGTACAATCTCATTCCTGGCTATCAACTGTCCTCGTCGATACTCAGACTGTGCTAGCCTCTGCTCAGCCTCTACAAGACGTGATGAAAGGTCTTGGATCTCAGCATCCTTCTGCTCTAAAGTGGCTTGATGTTCCGCAGCCTGTTCCTCTAACTCCTCCTTTTCACTCTCTACATGAACCAGCTTCCACTCCACGTCTCCAAGACGTATATCTAGCTCCTCAATCTCACTGTTCTTCTGCTCCAAAGCAGACTGTCGTTCAGCCAGCTGCCCCTCTAACTCCTCCACTCTGTCCTGCAACTCTATGTTGCGATCATACACCTGCTCGTACATCTGAACACCCAAAGTAGATAGTGATATCTCTTTAGGGTCCTCCTCCTCCTCCTCCTTAGGGTCCTCCTTAGGATCAGTCTCAGGCTTATACTCGTGGCCTGTAACTGTAATCAATGGGGATGGCTCCCTCTACACTAGCTGCTCATGAACTACGTGAATATCTCGGGGCTCCTCCTCCCTAGCTTGGATGGGCTCTCCTCTATCAGTCATCCTCACAACAAGATTTTAAGTTTTAATCACTAATCGATAATACTCCCGAGCACATAAGTTTATTATCAAATAAGCACATAGCACATAATCGTTTTATTATCTTTTATGAATTTCCGTAATTCATTCCTTAAAACTCGATAAGAGTTTATCACCTCTATATTCTCTATCTTCTAAAAGGCTACTACCTAAGGTTTTCCCCACCTAAAGGTTCATAACCTATCAGCTCTGATACCAACCTGTGACACCCCCAAATCCAGGTACTTAATTCCCACAGATTTGGGGTTCACTATCATATTCAATCACATCTAATTACCCAATAATAAGAACAATAAAATAAACTTAAAGAAACATCTTCCCAAAATGGGTTACATCACCAACTATTAGACAATCAAATCCCAGGTTATCTTAACCTAATACATCAAATACGGAATAAAACATAATTTTAAACAAGTCTTTGATACAAATAAACATCAAGTGGATGATAAATCTCTTGCTACTTTGGCATCTTGCCCTTGCCTTTACTCGTGGACGGTTCGTCCTGCTTTTCTGGCTTAGCTGCAATGATTAATGCAAGAGTGAGCAAACAATTGCTCACAAGTACGATAACAATAATATTTAAATGAAATGGATTTCAACTGAGGAATAATAGTTTTCTGAATCTCAGTCAATAAATGAGCAAAGTCTAAAAGCTCGTTAGAATGCTTGATTCCAAGGAAAATAGAATTCAAGATTTAGAAATTATATCTGAGGGTCACGACACCTCGAACTATGTCCTAGGTTAACAGGTATTTCTACTGCAACCTTTAACAGTCATATAGATTATGGACCAACATCTCGTACTCAAGGGGATCAACCCTTTGTACAATGTATTGTGCACAAACATTTTAACGTTGTCGCGTAAGTAATCCCCTATATTAAGGTTGTTCATCTCAGTTTATCGTCTGAATCCGTACCAAAAGTGATAGACTCCACGACACGCTTGCGTGAGGTAGTCGTCGCCCGGATCGTTTCTAACAAGTTGATAGGATGGATAGCTTGCAACACCTTGACCCCTCGCCTATATGTAGACGGTAATCTTGGTACAATTGCTTGCTTAGGAAATTTGCGGAGGATGAACACCAACGACACTTCGACCCCTCGCTTATATTGAAGCGATAATCTCGGTACTATCGACGATTGATGCGGTAGAAGACGCCACACACAACTATGAATGGTTGTATGATAAGTCAATTATGAATCTAAAAAGAAGAACTAAGGAACACTTAGGAATTCTTCAAAGAACCACAAGTAGAGAAACAAACTCACAATAGTATTGATAATCTGAAAATTGATATGAATGAATGATTTTACATCCTAGCATCACTTGGTATTTATAGGAACTCATGGTGTGCTAAACCATCATCATAAGTCAAGATCTAACAACTAATCACATCACATGTATCAGCCACCCAAAGAATTTAACAATCCAAAACATGTGATGTGTTAAAAGTCCAAATCAGACAACTATAAACTGATCAGCACATTGCAAGCTATTTTCACACCTGATAAATTTCGAATTTGGACTTGGGCCAAGAATGAAAATTGTAGCCTTGGAGTTTCTAATGAATTTAGGCTTTTGAATCACCTCATTTGGAGTTTGGAAACTCAAGTTATGGCCAAAATACGAACTGATGTCAAACTAGTCCAAAAGTGCGGAAATGCTGATTCTTTTGTGTCGGTTCGGGTATGCTTGCTTCCAATGTGTTTATGAACTTTGCGTGCTTGTAACCCGTCTCTATAACCTCTATGCTCGATCCAACCTCGGTCCATAATTTATGAATCATCCCGTTAAGTCCTTCTTTGAAGCGTTTAGCTCGTGTCCTCGTAATGGGTCCAAGTGGCATATGCAATGGATCCACTTGTGTTTTGTCAAGGGCTTGTGAACTAAGGATGTCCTCATTATACCTCTCCTCTTGAAAAGGATTTGTCCTCAAATCTTCACCTACGTCAAATGGGCTTAGATCAGAAACATTGAAAGTTGCACTAACATTATACTCACCGGGTAAGTCCAATTTGTAAGCATTGTTGTTAATGCGTTCAAGCACTTGAAATGGTCCATCTCCTCTTGGAAGTAATTTCGAACGCCTTTGAGCAGGAAATCTTTCCTTACGCATGTGTAGCCATACCCAATCCCCGGGTTCGAAGATTACTTGACGCCGACCCTTGTTGGCCTGTTTGGCATATTGATCCGTCCTCTTCTCAATGTTGAGTGTCGACGCCGGGTTTTTCGGTTTCTCGTCTCTTTAGTCTTTTCCAATTTTAGCCTTTTGATTTAGATGACGTTTGGAAAAGGTCGGCATTGATGTCGACGGGGTTTTGAAAGATCGTTTTATGATGAGCCAATTAACCAGAGTCGCCAGTTGGTATATTTGAAATGGATGTACCAACTCATCCGAGTTTTCGTTTTTTATAAATCGCTGGCTCATGTGTGACTCCGAATTAATTGGTCTGCGAATCGAGATTCATGGAGTTCGGGGGCTTGTTTAAGTGAGGGGAAGGTGTTAGGCATCCCTCGACTTCCGTGAAATACGGTTACCGCAATCTTAATGCTTTCCTATCCTTTAATTCATGAATATGTGTATGTAGGTGCGCGCGTGTGTGTGTGTGTGCCTATGTGAATGTTGTGGTGAGTTTGTATGAAAGAGTCATTTGGATTTTAGGGAAAATCGTGTTTTAATTTGAGTATGCTTCGGAATGTCTTTTCGGTATATACCCGAGAAAGCTTTATTCTTTATGAGAAAGGTTTGGTTTTAATTGTCCAAAACTATGAGATTTTCATTAAATGTCGTTTTGGCAAACGAATAATTTTAAATCTTCGTCAAAATAGGAATCGAGATCTATACATTGCTTTCATGAAACGATCGGGCAATTTCTAGGATCTCTTTCACCCTATGCACAAAGATTTAATAAAACATTACTTATTTGCAAAATCATTTTTGTGTGGTGTTTTGGAAAACGATCTTTCTTTAGCTTTCTCGTTAGATAGGAATCGACATTCATTAACATTTCTCAAATTTTAACCTCGTGATTCTAATATCCTACTTTGATTGATTTTATGAAAATCTTATCATTTAGCTTTGAAATCAATTTCGTGTCATAATTCAAATCGAGCACAAACACGCGTCGGGGCTATTCATGGGCATGTAAGCCATCAAAATATCCCCGAACGCCAACAATCACAAATTTCACTATTTCGGGGCCTTAAACACGATTCCCGCCTTGGCGTCGTTTTAAGGCCCAAAGGTTACATGTTACAAAACGAGCATCTTGAATCTATCACATACATCAAAACGTCCATCATCGGATTTGGACCTCGGGGTCGCATTCCTAGGCTCACACGAGATTAATACATGCCTACAAAATGAATATTACATAACTAACCAACCCGGGTTTATCTAATATACCATGATATCCGGAAATGACAATCTAAATAAATTACACCCAACAAATTATCACAAACAAGCTAGAAATTTTATCAATTGGATATCCTCGGGTTGTTAGGAAGAATTTTTGTTCCGATGGAACCCTCCCTAATAATCCATAATTCATGATTGTTCAACAATATACATGAAAACTACATCCCATCTAAACAAATAAGATGATATGAATTGTTATGCCAAAAGGAATTTTTACCTTGCAAAATGATCTCAAAAAGGATGAAGTCTTGGTATTTGAATAGGATGAGAAATATATTTGATACAATCAAAATTAAAGGAGTAAAATTTCTCTCTTTTTTCTCTCTTTTCTTCCTATTTTTATTGTAACATCTACTATTTTTCTCTCAAATTCCGTGCTGCTGTTTGCTGTTTTTCTTCTTCTTCTCCAAAATTTGCTGAACTTGCTGAACTTGCTGTATGCTGCCCGAAGCGGCTTAAATAGGCTGGCCAGAGCCAGCCGCAGATCTATCTGCGGCTGGCCGCAGATGGATCTGCGGCTGGCCAGCTGGCACGCCTCCCATCGCACTCAGCTGGTAGTGCTGATTTCCTGGTTTCCGTGCTGGCGCACCCACTTGGCCGCAGATCTATCCGCGGCTGGCGGGCTTGACTTTCTCGATTTTCGTGCCACGCCTCGATTTTCGTAACGCAACGTCGGTTTTCGCTGACAGGCTCGTATTCCGCAGTCCGGGAACTTCCGGGAGACGTGCCACCTCATTCGGAAATGCCTGCCTTGGACGGTCATGCTGTCACGTCGACTTGGGCTGCCCAAATCATTGCGGCGGTGCCGGGCGCTTGCCCTTGTGCCCGCTCCTTTGCTTCCGCAAGCCGGTTCAATTGACGATTTCGCCCTCCTGTCAAGGTTAGTAGAAGGAAACGCAAAATTTGGGTGTCTACAGCTGCCCCTCTTTATCATGTTTATGAAATGATAAATGAAATGAACAGGATAAAGAATAGACACTCGATGCATGAATGACAGTTCGTCAGAATGACAGTACATACATGATGCCACACATATAGCTTATGATGCACCACAAGATGTAATGCATGCAAGACATTCGTAAGAGTGTCAATGTATTAACCCTTTGACCGTGTTTGTTAGTCTTTGGGTTCACTCTTTCAATCTATCATCTCGTTCGGGGCCGGGTATCGTCGCCGGTCACCCATCTCGTAACCCCCGGTTATCGTCGCCGGTTGGTTATCTTGTCGGAGCCGGTTATCGTCGCCGGTCATCCATCTCGTGATCGCCGGTTATCGTCGCCGGTTCGATCGTCTCTCTCTCGGGGCCGGGTATCGTCGCCGGTCACCCATCTCGTAACCCCCGGTTATCGTCGCCGGTTGGTTATCTTGTCGGAGCCGGTTATCGTCGCCGGACATCCATCTCGTGATCGCCGGTTATCGTCACCGGTCGATCGTCATGTCGGGGCCGGGTATCGTCGCCGGTCACCCATCTCGTAACCCCCGGTTATCGTCGCCGGTTGGTTATCTGTCGGAGCCGGTTATCGTCGCCGGTCATCCATCTCGTGATCGCCGGTTATCGTCGCCGGTCGATCGTCATGTCGGGGCCGGGTATCGTCGCCGGTCACCCATCGCGTAACCCCCGGTTATCGTCGCCGGTCGGTTATCTTGTCGGAGCCGGTTATCGTCGTCGGACATCCATCTCGTGATCGCCGGTTATCGTCGCCGGTCGATCGTCATGTCGGGGCCGGGTATCGTCGCCGGTCACCCATCTCGTAACCCCCGGTTATCGTCGCCGGTTGGTTATCTGTCGGAGCCGGTTATCGTCGCCGGTCATCCATCTCGTGATCGCCGGTTATCGTCGCCGGTCGATCGTCATGTCGGGGCCGGGTATCGTCGCCGGTCACCCATCTCGTAAACTTTTCACTTCAACACGTCAAATGGCTGCAAGGGAGCAAGGTGGGACCCACCAGGGCCAGCCGCAGATGGATCTGCGGCCAGCCGCAGATGGATCTACGGCCAGCCGCAGATACATCTGCGGCCATGATCGGGCCTTAAATCCAACGCGGCTCCTCCAGATCTGTCACTTTCAACTTGTAATCCAAAGAGATTCTCTCGATTTTTCTTGTTCGCAAGGGCTTTTTGTCGATTTTTTCAACTTTCCTGCAAAAACTGTTCCGGTAGGATTGATCTACACGCTACGGGTAACACTTTGACCGGTCACTTTTCAATTTCGTCAATGTTTTGCTATACATTTGACTATTTACATGTTTAAAGATAAAATGTATGCTTTACGATGCTATGTAATGTCTCATCATATATACATGCTATGTATCAACTATGTGAGTCCTATTTTATGTTCATGAGGCGGTCCCACATATTGCTATTCCTTTTCTGCAATAAAATCATGCATTACATGCTGTAATTACATATATGAATGCAATTTAAATCTGTTTGAGGCTTTGATGGATGGAAAACATGTTTGGCTTATGCCTGGGATGTTCAATTTACAAACGGAACTCTGCCGATTTTTTTTTATTTTTTTTTTTTTTTTAATTTTTTTTTTTTTAACATGCATCATATTGCATTAATCATATGACGAGGCTAGAAATTTAGAATGTTCATTACATAAATTTTAAAAGGAAACTTACCTTCTTTCTCGCCCGTTCTATTCCAGCTATGGATCGTGATGCGCCCAGTAGCTCCTCCGCCTCTCGGACTTCGGGTGTTCGCCGTCGTAGGGCTGCACCCACTCCTGTTCCTCCTCGGACCCGTCAGGCTCGTCGTTTGACAGAGGCTGTTATTCGTCCTGGTCATCCGGACGTTGAGGAGGCTGTTCCTCCGGAGGTCGCGGCAGAGGGGCCATCCTCCAGCACACCGGCTCCATCTACTCATCAGGCTCCTTCTGGCGCCTCTGTGCAGATACCCGATCTTTTGGGTCGGGATCTCAGTCGTCACCCTTCAGCATCTCTCGTGGCTAACGAGGTATATTTCAGCTCTTTTCTGATTTCACTCTCAATTTCTCCATTCTCCTTTTATCCGGATTGACCCCTTGGTGATTGCCCCAGGTACCCGAGTTTACCCAGCCGAGGGGTAACTGGTTCAACATCTACTCCCTTTACGCGGCCCTGCACAGTGATTATCGGGCGATGGTGGACTCTTGGGGCTTTCGACATTTCTTCACTATCATCCCCCGCCAGTGCCCCTGGGGTTACATGAGGGCTTTATCCGAGCGATGGTTCCACCAGACGCAGTCTCTTCATCTCCTCGACTGCGAGGTCGTGTTGACCCCATGGGACTGGAGGTACATTACTGGCATTGAGTTTACCGGGTCCCGCGTCCCCTTGGATCTTGATATCACTCCTGTGGAGGTTCGAGCTTTGCTGGGCTTCGCTGCTGAGGACCGGGTTTTTAAGGCCCGCAGTATCCGATCTGGTGCTTTGGCTGTCGATGCAGTCGGGGGTCTCTATGCGCTGCCTATTCCAGCAGATCAGGGCACCAGGGACATTCTACTACGACGCCTGTTCCTAACCATCATGAGGGGTTGTTTTCTGCGGAACAACTCCTCCACCATTCATTTCAGCGTCGTAGGAGCGGTCAGAGATGTGGACCGCATCGGTGATTATGACTGGGGGTCATTCACCTTTGCCTATTTCCTCCACGGCATGCGTCTACGCTCAGAGGGACAGACTGATGCCTGGCTCGGCTTCTACCATTTTCTGTTGGTGAGTCCCCTCCTCCTCTCTTTTACTGTATTTCTTTTCCTTTCATCTCTTTTCTGTATTTGATAGTGACTCATGCCTTGCCTTGTTTCTATTCACAGTTCTGGGCTTACGAGCGGCTGCCATGTCTGAGGCCTATCACTACTCTGGGCCCGGACACTTATCCTCGGGGCCGGCGATGGCATCACAGCACTCTGGAGGAGGTCCCCGTGTCGGGCAGCTTTGCACATTGTCGTATTCAGCTGGAGTTGATCACGGCTGCCGACGTCGTCTGGATTCCCTACCTCTCCGATCATCTGACTGTGGGGTTTGCTGACGGGCACCCTTCCGGCCCAGAGTTCGAGCTTTCCACCCGTCGCCTCACTTTGCAGAGTGTTGGAGGCTGGGTGATGTATCTGGGAGAGCGCGCATTCAGATGCGTCACTGGGGAGATCCGCATCCCGCACTCCCTTTCCTTCACTACTTTCTGGCCGCTGGATTCTCAGCCCTCGGAGATCATGCTTGCCGGGGAGGACGGTCGGATGCTTTCCACGGGTCCCACTACGAGTGATGCATTCCGTACATGGTGGGTGCCCCGCACCATCGGTCCTCAGACTCGGGCCACTTTCTTTCTGGGAGATATGGTTTCCAGGCTCGGTGACGATGACCGATTGGGCTGCCTGCGTTCGGACCCCTACCCACGCTGAGCAGATCGCCTCATTGACCCGTCAGGTAGATCAGTTGTCGCTGTTTATTCGGGGGTTGGGCCGGGCCCCGGAGGAGGCTTACACCTACGATCCTGACGGTGCAGGTTATGATGCAGGCCCGAGTTCATCTGATGCCACAGCGCATCCCTACATCCCTGATATGAACTTTGGTCCTCCGAGCTCGACGACTCCAGGGGATCAGTTCGAGGATCCTGCTTTCATAGATGATACTGATTTTATTTAGACCAGGATAGGATAGGGTCTTTTGTATCAGCACCTGCTTAGATTTCTTTTTCATTTATGCACTATGTACTGAACTCATTTATTTTATTTATGCACAGTTTTCTTTTCATTTTTACGGAATTCACCTGCTTTATTATTAACTGTATGATGCATGCTTTTTTATTTATGGATAGAGAATGACCCCTGTACAGTCCTTTTGATACTATTTTTTTTTCACAGATGTCGTCCTCAGATGTCGTGGTTCGTTTGGATTCCATTCCTCCCACAGGGTTGGTGGGCAGCCTCCTCCGCTGGTTGGACAGTTTACTGCCGGCAGATAGGATTACCGCAGATGGTCTTCTGGGACATTCTTGGTCCTTATTAACCTTCCGGGTGCCGGCGGGCTTTGTGGATGGCCTTCTGAGCTATTGGGCCCCTGCCCGTCAGGTGTTTAGGTTTGGGACAGTAGAGCTGACCCCCACCCTTGAGGAGTATGCTCGCTTCACCGGCTTGTCGTTGGATGGTCCCTGTGCTAGGGTTACCGTTGGTTCCATGCGCCGTCAATTCTTGACTTTCACCGGTTTGCGGAGGGCTGTCTTTTTATCGGTAATCACATCAGACCATATGGTTCCTCTTCAATTCTTGATTGACCGATTTGGCTCACCTGACAGTTTCCGTCTTTTCCTCGGTGACTTTTCCGTGTCCGAGGAGCGTTGGGATGCCTTGAGAGTGGACGTTCTGATGGCCTGTGTCATCTCAATTTTGTATTTTCCTGCAGGACCCGATCATTTGGATATGCGGATTGTTGCGGCCGTCAGGGCCCTTCAGGAGGATCACACCATTCTCCCCATGATATTGGCGGATACCTATATGTCGGCCACATATTGCCAGTCCTTCCGAGGGAGATTCTTCAGAGGGAGTTCGACCTTATTGTATATGTGGTTCATGAGTCATCTTAGTCCCATCGGCCATTTCCGTCGCCAAGGGTTTTGCTTCAGTCACAACATAGCCGCGCAGTTTTCGTTTCGTCCCGTGAGCTGTACTGATGTGACCTCCTGGATATCCTTTTTGTCTGTCATTGAGGGCCCCTTTCATCTATTGGTTTACTCGGGCTATTGCTCCTTCATGAGCTTCTTGATTCATGTGCCTGGTATGGATTTCATTCCCATTGCTGGGTTAAGGGGCGTGACGACCTATCATCCTCTGGCGGTTATGGGGCAGTTTGATCAGACACAGGATTTACACCCCTTCGCGGGTGCAGCCGCATACCGATTCCTTATATCATCCTGTACAGAGAGGGATCTATTGCAGGTATACGAGCTTTGGGATCGCAGGATCTTTGCCGAATATAGTGTGAGCTGTCACATCCAGACATTTGCCTACGTACAGTGGTTGCGTGGAGACCTGGATTCGGCTAGTTTGAGTCGGACGGGGGCCTTTGATGACTCTGGAGTGATTTTCACAGAAGATACCGCAGACCATTCCACTTCAGCCGATTCTGCCCCGAGTCGGGTCGCTGAGGATTCCCGACTCCGCCTGGCCCTGATTACTACTGAAGCCGAGAGGGATGCCGCCCTTGCCGAGAGAGATGAGGCCATTCGGGCTAGAGATGCTGCCATCGCTGATAGAGAGGCCATTGTATTTCAGACCAGGGCAGTGGTAGATGCTCATTTTGGGACTGTCAGCCGAGCTACTGCTTTACTGGATCGTATTGATATGATGGGGCAGCAGATTGCAGGAGATGCTGATGCTTCAGATCTATCCACCACCCTGTCCATCCTGCTTCGGCTAGTTTCAGATTTGTAGATTATTTTATTTCCTGCATAGACTATGTTGGTTTCATCAGTTATTGAAAGAGAAATCTTGTAATAAAACGACTTATATATATAGACATGCATTTAAATTTAGTCATTTTCCCCTTTTTGTCGTATCATTGCCATCCATTGGATCATCATTTTATCCAACTGACCATGATTTTGACATTTCGCCTTCTTTCTTTCCTCAAGACTTGATGGAGATTTGACAGATATTGCCGCACACCTTTTGATTTCGTCGGATTGAATCTCAGATTTTGGATAACTGTTTGGGTTGGATCAGGGTATGTATTCTGGGATGAAACTGGTTAGGCAGTTGGTTCCGGGAAGGTTTTGAGGGTGTAGGAAGGTTTTATCTGGCTATCGAAAATTGGTTTTGGTTAGGGAAAGGATTATTTCTTTTAAAGGATCGGACCGTGCCCTGATGGCTGCCTACGTACCCCCACAAGTTGGGAGATCAGGTCCTACGTAGTTCGCTCTCAAGGAAAAAGGACCTGATGATTCAAGCGTAGAACCGCTTCACCGAATCAGAATTGAGGGGTTGGGGAAATACCTCACCATCCATTTCTTGCAATATGAGGGCTCCTCCGGATAGCACTTTCTTAATCACGAATGGTCCTTCCCAGTTCGGGGCAAACTTCCCTTTGGCTTCGTCTTGACAAGGCATGACTCTCTTCAACACCAAATCATTTTCCTTGAACTTCCGAAGTCTTATCTTTTTATCGTACGATCGAGAGATCCTCTGTTGATACAGCTGGCCGTGCCAAACAGCAGCCACCCTCCTTTCATCAATTAGGGCCAATTGGTCGTATCGACTTTGCATCCAATCCTCCTCGCTTATCTGAGCATCGATCACTATTCTGAGGGACGCCATCTCAACTTCAACTGGCAGGACAGCCTCCATTCCATATACCAAGGCGTAAGGGGTTGCCCCTGTGGAAGTACGCGTTGATGTTCGGTATGCCAGCAGGGTGAGGGGTAATAGATCCGGCCATCCCCGATGATTAGCAGACATTTTTGCCATGATCTTCTTGATGTTCTTATTGGCAGCCTCCACTGCCCCATTCATCTTAGGACGGTAAATGACGGAATTGAGATGCTTGATCTTGAACTGGTCACACAGTTCCTTCATGAGGGCGTTGTTTAAATTCTTGGCATTGTCGGAGACCACAACCTCAGGTTGCCCATATCGGCAAATGACATTATTCCTGATGAAGTTGACGATGACCTCCTGAGTGACTTTAGGGAAAGAAGCTGCCTCTACCCATTTGGTGAAATAGTCGATCATGACGAAGATGAATCGATGCCCGTTGCTTGCTTTGGGCTCTATTGGTCCGATTACATCCATTCCCCACATCGAAAATGGCCACGGGGAGGTCATACAGTGCAGTTCATTGGGAGGCGTATGGATCACATTACCGTGCGCCTGACATTGATAACACCGTTTGACATGATCTTCGCAATCGGCCCTCAGCGTCAACCAATAATGCCCTGTCCTCAAAATCTTTTTGGCCAGCATCGGTCCACTCATATGTGGCCCACACACCCCGCCATGGATTTCATTCATAATCCTTTGGGCCTGTGTTTCATCTACGCACTGCAACAGTCCCAACCCAGCATCCCTCTTGTAGAGTGAATCGCCACTCAGGTAAAACTTCATCGCCATCCTTTGAATTCTCATCCTCTCAGTCCGATTTGCCTGATCGGGAAGGGATCTGTCTCTCAGATATTCCCTTATGTCGTGATACCAGGGCCGCCTTGCCAACACCACCTCGTTTGACAACACTGCCACATTTTCCTCATATGCCGGGGCATTCTGTACGGTGATCTCAATCTGTGGACTGTCCCTACTCTTGATCACGTGGATTAAGGAAGCCAAAGTCGCCAACGCATCGGCAAAATCATTTCGTCCCCGAGGAACATGGCGGAAAGCGATATCCTCGAATTCTTGCATAAGCTGGGTGACACAACAATGGTATGGAAGTAACCGAAGCTCCTTAGTGTTGTATACCCCGATTGCTTGTCTGATTACCAATTCTGAATCCCCGAACACCGCTAGTCTTTTTACTCCCATGTCACGGGCCAATCGGAGTCCCAAGATACACCCTTCGTATTCAGCGGTGTTGTTCGAATTGCTGAAACGAAGCTTAGTGGCCACGGGGTATTGTTCTCCGGTGATAGAGACTAGGACCGCTCCGGCTCCCGCCCCCTCGGCATTCATGGCACCATCAAAATACAGCTTCCAGAATTGTCCCTCGTCATCACATTTTTCGCGCGATACCCAAAATATATCCTCGCCCGGGAGAGGAGTTTCCAACGGCTCCATCCCTCCTGCCGGGGCCTCTGCCAACTGATCTGCAATTCCCTGCCCTTTCATGGCCTTCTGGGTCACGTACACCATGTCAAACTGTTGTAAAATTAACTGCCATCTTGATAGTCGACAATTCAGCATGGGCCTTTCGAAAATATATTTCAGGGGATCCATTCTTGATATCAGGTATGTTGTATGCCCATGGAGGTAGTGCTGTAATCTCCCTGCAGCCCAGGCCAGAGCACAACAGGTCTTCTCAATGGGAGTGTAATTCTGCTCACATTGGCTAAATCTTTTGCTGAGGTAATAGATGGCCTGCTCTTTTCCCGCCTCATTTTTCTGTCCCAACATACATCCCATCGCGATGGCATTTACCGATATATACATAAACAGAGGGATCCCATCCTTCGGGGGTACCAGCACTGGTGCCCTCCGTCAATTGTTTCTTAATGGTCTGAAACGCCCTCTGACATTGCTCATTCCATTCTTGGGACACCCCTTTTCTTAACAGTTTAAAAATCGGTTCACATGTAGTCGTCAAGTGGGATATAAAACGGCTGATGAAGTTTATTCTCCCCAGGAATCCTCTTATCTCCTTTTCCGTGTGGGGTGCCGGCATATCCACAATGGCCTTAATCTTTGCTGGATCCAACTCAATGCCCCGATCACTAACCAGGAAACCCAAGAGCTTGCCCGACCGTACTCCGAAAGCGCACTTGGCTGGATTGAGTTTCAAATTATACTTTCTGAGCCGATCGAATAGCTTTTTGAGATGAGTTACATGATCGGACTCTACCTTCGATTTCACAATAATGTCATCCACGTAGACCTCTATCTCCTTGTGCATCATATCGTGGAACAAGGCCATCATGGCTCTCTGATAAGTAGCCCCTGCATTTGTGAGACCGAAAGCCAGTCGTCTATAGCAGAAAGTGCCCCAAGGGGTGATGAATGCGGTCTTTTCCCGGTCTTCTTCCGCCACCATTATCTGATGATATCCCGCAAAGCAATCCACAAAGGAATACATTTCGTACTGGGCCGTGTTATCTACCAGGATGTGTATGAAAGGCACCGGGAAGTTATCCTTGAGACTGGCCTTGTTTAGATCTCTGTAGTCTACACACACCCTCACCTTTCCTCCAGGTTTAGCCACTGGGACCACATTGGATAGCCATTCCGGGTAAGTGGACACCATAATGATTCCCGCCCTGAACTGTTTGATGATCTCCTCCTTCACTTTTAAGCTCCATTCAGGTTTCAACTTTCTTAGTTTCTGCTTGACAGGCCTGAAACCCTCCTTGATGGGTAACCGGTGCACCACAATGTCGGTGGACAATCCGATCATATCCTCGTGAGACCAGGCAAAGACATCCTCATATTGCTTTAGCAGCTTAGTCATTTCGGCTTTCTGGCTGGGGGTAAGGTCCGTCCCTATCTTGAGTTCTTTTGGATTGTCGGGGGTTCCGATATCTATAGTGATGGTTTGGTCCAAATTAGGTTTGGGTTTATCTTCGACCCATCCTTTGATCTCATCAGGTGCGTCGTCGTAATCTGCCTTGTCTTGCTCAATGCCCATCAAATCGAAATCCAGCTCAATGTCAAAATCATAATCACCATTCAAATCTGAAAGATCGTTTGTTAGGCAAGGAATACTCAAATTGGTACACCTGACATAAAACAAAGTACTTGTCATATATAAATCATTTTTCACGACGATCGTAATTTCAAATAACACGAAGAAACGACACAATTATGCAGAAATAACAACAAAATAAAACTTCTTCATTCCCCCATCCTCTAGGGTTAACCACCCTGACGTCGAGCTTTACCCTTGTTTGGATATCACTGGTTTCTGGGTCCAATTATCGATGGTCAGGTCAGATGAAATGCGCTGGATAAAGGAGGGCCTCACATCGGACACCTCCCCGATGATTACGGATACGTCGCCTGAATCCTCCTTCATACCTTCTCCCGGAATAATCAATCCCACCCAATCGATGACAGGCACGACTTGTTGGGCTCCCGGTGGTGTGATAACATTCGTCCCCTCCTTACTGCTTGTTGATTGTCCGGGGATATAGCATTTGGTTTCAAACTCTTTTGCGACCTCCCGCAGGAAACTTTCCCTCCGGGCCGACTCATTACGTGTGGGGGTTAACTCTTCATTCCCTGCCCCAATCACAGGTCCGCTGATCCCATGCCCACTTTCGACTTTGGTCACTGGACTGCCAACTAGTCGAATTGGAGTCGCCTCTTGATGGTGTCTCCGTACTGTGCCCACATGGTATCCCAATCCTGCTTTGCCTATCTGCTGTGGTAGGTGGATGGGCTCGGTGATTCCCTGACTGCTTTTCCCTAGTCCCTGTCCAGGTTGGAAGTTCATTTTAATCATTTCCCTTGCCACAAAGGTGAGTTCCGGAGAGACCCTTGGTTTCACAGCTGGAGCTCCCAGGCATCTATAATGGGGAGTGCTAATCTCTAGTGCTTGAAAGCTGGCAGGCGCCGCTGACTCATCCACATTGATTACTGGTAGGCCACTCCTGGGAGGAGAAGGGTCATCACATTCGGCCGAGATTGTTACCAGATTCCCATCGATGATCAACTTGATTTGTTGGTGGAGCGTGGAAGGAACTGCCCCGGCCATGTGTATCCACGGCCTCCCTAACAGCAGGTTGTAACTTGCCGTAATATCTAGGACTTGGAAGGATATATCAAAAGTACAGGGCCCTATCTCCACTGGCAATTCTATCTCTCCGATGGTATCCCTCCGGGATCCGTCAAAAGCCCGAACCACCACATGACTGGCCCGTAGGCGCTTGGGACTGATGTTCATTTTCTTCAGCGTGCTGAGAGGACATATATTCAATGCCGATCCCCCGTCGATCAGCACCCCATTCATGACATATCCTGAGGAGATTACCGCGATGTGTAGCGGTTTTCGGTGCCCCCTTCCCTCTTCGGGAATGTCCTCATCCGTAAAGGATATTGCATCGGTTTCCAATAAGTGGCCTATCAATCGGCCGAAACCCTCCTCACTAATTTCTTTGGGCACAAATGCCTCCTCCAGAACCTTCATCAGGGTTTTGCAATGCTCACTGGATGACAACACCAAGTCCATGACTGATGTTAGGGTTGATTCCTCATTTAAAATCTGGATCCCCCTCATTTCCGGGTGATCCATCCTTTTCAAAAACTCTATGGCCCTTTCCTCGGAAACCTCTTCATTTTTTCTCTTTTGGCTCTCAAGGATTCGCCCGGGAAGATATAAGGGGTTCCCCTTGGTCGTCACGGAAGCACAACTGGCCGCTTCCTCGGGTATTCCCCCGTAATTCCAGGGTACAGTCTTCAGACTACTGATAGGGAGTTGCGGCCTTGCTGCAAGGATGATGGGCCTCGGGGCTGTCAATTTGACAGGTCCCTCTATGTTACTCGTACTTACCCCTATCAACCTGATGGGTGTTACCCTCGCATTCTCATAACCATGTATTACGTTGACCATTTCCTCAATTTTCTGCACATAGTTCAACCTTGGCGGCTCCCCCGCCTCACTTGCCTCCGTCGCATTGACTCCCCCTCCATCATGTCTTGGCAGGGGATTTGCCTTAACATTCGGGGAATCCGGCTGTTCCACCACAATCTCTCCACTGTCAATCAGGTTTTGGATTCGATGCTTTAACGTCCAGCAATCTTGTGTATCATGGCCAGGGGAACTGGAGTGGTATGCACACCGCTTGCTCGGGTCAAACCGTCTACCCTTTGGGTCACTCGGGGGTGCCAAACCAACTATTTTCTTTTGGGCTACTAATACCGCTAGTACCCGTTCAAGCGGCTCCCCGAGCGGGGTGAATACTCGGTTTTGCGAGGCCTCATATCTTCTTCGCCCCTCTGCTCTTTGATCTGTGAAGTTTGGCTGTCGGGATGGCCCTCCCCTCTGTACCTGAACCGGAAGATGACTTTCTGTTTTTCTGGATGACCCCTGTAAAATGAGGGAGACATCCTCTTCCTTCCTCTTTTGGACCCTCCGGGAAGCGCTGCCATAGTTTCCATTCTGTATTTGCTCGGCAGCAGTTTCTAAAGCAGTAAGGTCCCGGATTTTACCCGATTTCAACCCCATGTCTACCATCTCTCCATGTTTAATCATTTCAGCAAAAGGTCTTCCAATCCCCGAGATGACCCTCTCATAATATGGTGCCTCCTGGATGTCTACAAAGGTCATCACCATCTCTGATTCGTTCATTGGGGGGGTTACCTGTGCGGCCATGCCCCTCCACCGTTGTGCATATTCCCTGAAGGATTCCCTAGGCTGTTTCTTAACCTTTGTCATTTGGTACCTGTCAGGGGCCATCTGGGCCTGGAAGCTGTATTGGGTTAAGAAGGTATGGGCCAATTCCTCCCAGTTGTGGATTCGGGCGTTGTCGAGGCGGGCATACCAGATTCTTGCCTCCCCTGTTAAGCTTTTCTGGAATAGTTGCATTCTTAACCCCTCATCTTCGGCATAAGCCCCGAGTTCTCCAATGTATATTTTCAAGTGTGTATAGGGGTCTCCCTTTCCATTGTACTTTTCGAACTCGGGAACTTTGAACTTTTCTGGATATCTGGCTCCGGGGGGGGGAAAAACACATAGATCTGAGTAATTAACCCTGCCCAGGGAGCCTATGCCCTTTAGGGATTGGATGGTTTCCTCCATGTATTTCATTTTTCTCCGAAGGTCGTCATTGTCCCCCTCTTCTGGGATAGTAATCACTGTCCTGCTAGGTATGGGAACGGCCTTTGGGATGATTGGCTCGTCCTTGAGTCGGGGTTGGTCCTCTTTACCCAGGTTTGCAATATTTTTAGGAGGATTCTGGTCACCCCCCGGTGGTGGAATATTATGTGGTCCTTGGCTTACCGGATCCTGTCTGATTAAGAACTGCTCTTTTAGCATCGTGGCCATTTCCATCATCTGTTTTTTGAAGTCATCAAACTCTTCCCGAGATATGGAACTATGATTAGGAATATCAGCCATTTCAGATGTAGAATTTTGGGCTTTCCTAGACTGCGAACGGGTTTGAGGAGCAATCCTGCGAAACGATGGTTCGAAGTTTAGTCTTGGGGAAATGAAAGAATGGATGCATGCTAAAACCGTAACTTTTTGTGTGTTTTTGGGTTTTTTAATCTTTTTCTGCAAAACAACTCGTTAGCGGTTCTTTATTGAAATAATACATGTTAGATATGATTTATGCTTCCCGTGTCGTTCCCTACAAAACACAGAGGTTAGTATTTTCTTTTGACATAAAGGGGAAGCATATATGAATATGTTGCAATGGAATTATGGCATTTATGCGCAGAAACGTAAAAGGGCATGAAGAGACTTATCCTGCGATGGGTTAATCAGAGGCTGACCTATCCTAGGGTTACTCTCACGGGCTTTTCGGCATGAAGGTTCCCAAATCTTCGCAATCTACTCGTTTGAGCCCTTTCGATTGGAGCGGATTTGAGTGGTGCGTTTCCTGAGCCATCTCCGGGGAGCAGCCCCATCGAGTCCAGTAATAAGCAACCGACGGGTTCGCCTCAGGAGGAGGTACAATCTCAACATACATTCACATTCATCGTCCTCACCGTATGCAAATGATTACTTTAAGGTAAATCAACTCCATTCAATCATTCATTCATTGGACAAAAGCACACATTCACACAACAATAAGTAAAATAGGTCAAAATGTTGCACGCACATACATATTCATAAAATTTTTTAAGGATAGGATAGCATCAAGATTTGAAAGCGGCTTAAGCCCTCTAATGTCCCCAGCAGAGTCGCCAGCTGTCGACGCCGGGTTTTTCGGTTTCTCGTCTCTTTAGTCTTTTCCAATTTTAGCCTTTTGATTTAGATGACGTTTGGAAAAGGTCGGCATTGATGTCGACGGGGTTTTGAAAGATCGTTTTATGATGAGCCAATTAACCAGAGTCGCCAGTTGGTATATTTGAAATGGATGTACCAACTCATCCGAGTTTTCGTTTTTTATAAATCGCTGGCTCATGTGTGACTCCGAATTAATTGGTCTGCGAATCGAGATTCATGGAGTTCGGGGGCTTGTTTAAGTGAGGGGAAGGTGTTAGGCATCCCTCGACTTCCGTGAAATACGGTTACCGCAATCTTAATGCTTTCCTATCCTTTAATTCATGAATATGTGTATGTAGGTGCGCGCGTGTGTGTGTGTGTGCCTATGTGAATGTTGTGGTGAGTTTGTATGAAAGAGTCATTTGGATTTTAGGGAAAATCGTGTTTTAATTTGAGTATGCTTCGGAATGTCTTTTCGGTATACCCGAGAAAGCTTTATTCTTTATGAGAAAGGTTTGGTTTTAATTGTCCAAAACTATGAGATTTTCATTAAATGTCGTTTTGGCAAACGAATAATTTTAAATCTTCGTCAAAATAGGAATCGAGATCTATACATTGCTTTCATGAAACGATCGGGCAATTTCTAGGATCTCTTTCACCCTATGCACAAAGATTTAATAAAACATTACTTATTTGCAAAATCATTTTTGTGTGGTGTTTTGGAAAACGATCTTTCTTTAGCTTTCTCGTTAGATAGGAATCGACATTCATTAACATTTCTCAAATTTTAACCTCGTGATTCTAATATCCTACTTTGATTGATTTTATGAAAATCTTATCATTTAGCTTTGAAATCAATTTCGTGTCATAATTCAAATCGAGCACAAACACGCGTCGGGGCTATTCATGGGCATGTAAGCCATCAAAATATCCCCGAACGCCAACAATCACAAATTTCACTATTTCGGGGCCTTAAACACGATTCCCGCCTTGGCGTCGTTTTAAGGCCCAAAGGTTACATGTTACAAAACGAGCATCTTGAATCTATCACATACATCAAAACGTCCATCATCGGATTTGGACCTCGGGGTCGCATTCCTAGGCTCACACGAGATTAATACATGCCTACAAAATGAATATTACATAACTAACCAACCCGGGTTTATCTAATATACCATGATATCCGGAAATGACAATCTAAATAAATTACACCCAACAAATTATCACAAACAAGCTAGAAATTTTATCAATTGGATATCCTCGGGTTGTTAGGAAGAATTTTTGTTCCGATGGAACCCTCCCTAATAATCCATAATCCATGATTGTTCAACAATATACATGAAAACTACATCCCATCTAAACAAATAAGATGATATGAATTGTTATGCCAAAAGGAATTTTTACCTTGCAAAATGATCTCAAAAAGGATGAAGTCTTGGTATTTGAATAGGATGAGAAATATATTTGATACAATCAAAATTAAAGGAGTAAAATTTCTCTCTTTTTTCTCTCTTTTCTTCCTATTTTTATTGTAACATCTACTATTTTTCTCTCAAATTCCGTGCTGCTGTTTGCTGTTTTTCTTCTTCTTCTCCAAAATTTGCTGAACTTGCTGAACTTGCTGTATGCTGCCCGAAGCGGCTTAAATAGGCTGGCCAGAGCCAGCCGCAGATCTATCTGCGGCTGGCCGCAGATGGATCTGCGGCTGGCCAGCTGGCACGCCTCCCATCGCACTCAGCTGGTAGTGCTGATTTCCTGGTTTCCGTGCTGGCGCCCCCACTTGGCCGCAGATCTATCCGCGGCTGGCGGGCTTGACTTTCTCGATTTTCGTGCCACGCCTCGATTTTCGTACCGCAACGTCGGTTTTCGCTGACAGGCTCGTATTCCGCAGTCCGGGAACTTCCGGGAGACGTGCCACCTCATTCGGAAATGCCTGCCTTGGACGGTCATGCTGTCACGTCGACTTGGGCTGCCCAAATCATTGCGGCGGTGCCGGGCGCTTGCCCTTGTGCCCGCTCCTTTGCTTCCGCAAGCCGGTTCAATTGACGATTTCGCCCTCCTGTCAAGGTTAGTAGAAGGAAACGCAAAATTTGGGTGTCTACATTGAGTCTTGTCTTCTCATGTATTTGCTTAACAAAATCAGCTTTGTTTTTGCCATCCATGTTAGTATACTCGGAAACAGGTAATGGTGACAAATCCAAGGGTGTTAAAGGATTAAAGCCATACACAATTTCAAAAGGTGAGAATTTAGTAGCAGAGTGAACAGACCTATTATAAGCAAACTCAACATGTGGTAGACACTCTTCCCAAAGCTTAATATTCTTTTTAATGATAGCCCTCAATAAAGCAGATAGAGTTCTATTAACTACTTCCGTTTGGCCGTCAGTTTGTGGATGACAAGTAGTTGAAAACAACAGTTTAGTTCCTAGTTTACACCACAAAGTTTTCCAAAAATAGCTTAAGAACTTAGCATCTCTATCCGAAACAATTGTTCGGGGCATGCCATGCAAACGTACAATGTCTCTAAAGAATAAATCAGCAACATGGGATGCATCATCAGCTTTGTGGCATGGGATAAAATGTGCCATTTTTGAAAATCTATCCACGACCACAAATATAGAATCATGACCATGCTTAGATCTAGGTAAACCCAATACAAAGTCCATAGACAAATCAATCCAAGGTTCACTCGAAATAGGCAATGGTGTGTATAACCCATGGGGTTGAACACGAGATTTAGCTTGACGGCATGTAATGCATCTATCACAAATTCTTTCTACATCTCGTTTCATATGGGGCCAATAGAAATGTTCTTTTATCACAGATAAGGTCTTATCAACGCCAAAATGTCCCATCAAACCACCCCCATGTGACTCTCGAACCAATAACTCACGCAAAAAACATGCAGGTATACATAATCGATTCTCAAGAAACAAGAATCCATCCATCTTGAAGTATTTCCCTACAACATTCTTTTCACAATTTTTAAACTCTTCACAAAAATCATGGTCATTATCATATAATTCTTTGATTTGTTCAAAACCAAGTAATTTTGTGTCAAGAGTATTTAACAACACATACCTTCGCGAAAGAGCATCGGCCACGACATTTTCCTTACCTTGCTTATAGCGAATGACGTATGGAAATGTCTCGATGAACTCCATCCATCGTGCATGTCTCTTGTTCAACTTGTGTTGGCCTTTCAAATATTTTAATGATTCATGATCCGTGTGAATCACAAATTCCTTAGGCCACAGGTAATGTTGCCAAGTTTCCAATGATCGAACCAAAGCATATAACTCCTTATCATAGGTAGGATAGTTCAAAGCTGATCCACTCAATTTTTCACTGAAATATGCCACTGGCTTTCCTTCTTGCATTAACACAGCTCCAATGCCTAATCCTGAAGCATCACATTCAATTTCAAAGGTCTTAGTGAAATTAGGCAATACAAGTAAAGGAGCGTTAGTTAATTTTTCTTTAATCAAATTAAACGCTTTTTCCTGTGCATCACCCCACTTGAATCCTACACTCTTTTTGATTACTTCGGTGAGTGGTGCTGTGACTTCGCTGAAGTTCCTTACAAACCGTCTATAGAAACTTGCGAGCCCATGAAAGCTATGAACTTGACTGACATTCGTAGGAGTTGGCCATTCTTGGATTGCACGTACCTTTTATTCGTCAACCTGTACTCCCTGTGCACTAACAACAAAGCCAAGGAACACAACTCGATCCGTACAAAATGTGCATTTGTCCATATTAGCATACAATTTTTCTTTCCGAAGCACTTCTAGGACAGATTTTATATGCAATGCATGCTCTCCTAAATCTTTACTGTAGATCAAGATATCATCAAAGTAGACAACTACAAATTTTCCAATGAAGGATCGCAAAACATGGTTCATTAATCTCATGAATGTGCTAGGAGCATTAGTTAAACCAAAGGGTAAGACTAACCACTCATATAATCCATATTTTGTTTTAAAAGCAGTTTTCCATTCGTCTCCCTCATGCATTCTAATTTGATGATAACCACTCTTTAAATCTATTTTAGAAAACACACAAGATCCATGCAATTCATCTAACATATCATCTAACCTAGGAATGAGATGCCGATACTTTACCGTGATGTTATTTACCGCTCGACAATCAATGCACATGCGCCACTTCCCATCTTTCTTAGGTACTAAAATAACTGGAACCGCACATGGACTCATGCTTTCTCTCACGAACCCCTTGTCCATTAGCTCGTCAACTTGCCTTTGCAATTCTTTCGTTTCCTCAGGATTGTTTCGGTATGCCGGGCGATTTGGAATGGTCGCGCCGGGGACAAAGTCAATTTGATGTTCAATTCCCCGAATTGGTGGTAATCCTTGGGGAAGTTCCTCGGGAAATACATCCTGATAATCCTGTAAAAGAGTAGAAATAACACTAGGCAATGAAATTTTATTAGCGTTAGTATTCAAAAGTGTCTCCCTATACCGAAGTACAATCATTGGCTTTTTAGAATCCAAAGCTTGCCTTACATCACTCCTTTTTGCAAAAATATTTGTTTTTCTCTCTTCTCCTTTCTTTTTTTCTCTCTCTTTTGTTTTCTTTTCATGATCTCTCTGTAAGTGTATTTGATCCTCATGCACCTGTTTTGGTGACATAGGACACAAGGTAACTTTTCTTTGATTGTGAACAAAAGAGTACTCATTAGTAAAACCGTCGTGTTTTACTCGCCGATCGAACTGCCAAGGTCTCCCAAGTAATAAATGACCTGCCTGCATAGGAACTACATCACAAAGGATCTCATCAACATACTTCCCAATTGTAAACGGTACTGATACTTGCTTGGTAACTTTGATGTCGCCGCTGTCATTGAGCCACTGCAATCGGTATGGGTGAGGATGTTTGGATGTTGTAAGTCCCAATTTCTCCACCATTGTGATGCTTGCCACATTTGTACAGCTCCCACCATCAATTACAACACAACAGATCTTACCATTTACCATGCATCTAGTATGAAATAGATTCTCTCTTTGCTCGCTGCTTTCTTCCTTTACCTGTGTACTAAGCATTCTCCGTGTAACTAACACTTCGCCATGCATAGCAACCTCTCTATCTTCCTCCAACGGTGGCATAGAGTCATTGTCACTATCTTCTTCCTCGGTCTCCAAATCCCTATTATCAAGCAATAACATAGTTCTTTGATTTGGGCATTGATTTGCAATATGTCCCCTGCCTTGACATTTAAAGCATACAATATCTCGATTATGACTAGTAGAAGGTGTATTAGTTTTACCTTGCACCACTTGATTAGCCGCTCCCTGCTTGATTTCTGGCTTTGGTTTGAAAACAATTGGCTTTTCCTCACGCTTCACATTATTGGATTTCCATGATGAACCTGTGGTAGTGTTTATTCGCTGGCCACCTCTCCTCTTAAGTTGCTTCTCTATTTTGATAGCCATGTGCACCATGTCTTCCAATACCACATAATGTTGGCGCTCCACCAAATCTGCAATATCCCAATTTAAACCTGCTGAAAATCGGGCCATGGTTGCCTCATTATCCTCGTCGATGTCAGCTCTAGACATTAGCATTTCCATTTCTTTGAAGTAGTCCTCCACACTCTTGTTTCCCTGTCTCAAATTTTGTAAGTTTCGAAACAGATCTCGATAGTAGTGGCTTGGGACAAACCTCTTTTTCATTACAGCTTTCATTTCTGCCCAAGTATCTATTGGACGTTCTCTGCACCTCCTTCGGCTGGTCATCAATTGATCCCACCAAGTAACTGCATACTCTGAAAATTCGGTAGCTGCAATCCTAACTTTCTTGAGTTCCGAGTAGTTGTGACAGTCAAAGATCCACTCCATTTTCTTCTCCCACTCTAAATATGCCTCGGGGTCACTCCTGCCTTGGAATGTGGGAATTTTCATTTTGATGCTATCGAGATTGTTGTCCTCTCGATTTCGGCCGCCTCTATCCTTTGTAAAATGTCTCTTAGGGATAAGGTCAATTTCCCGATCCTCTTCCTCGCTAAACCTTTCATCATAGTAATTTGTCTCCGCTAGCCTTGCTTCCTTTTGTTGGGTCTTTCCTTTTGGGCGCCCCCCCGGAGGGATTTGAGTTTGTTTCCCTCGAGTGACACTCAATTGATCGATGCGATCATGCACTTGTTCAATAGCCATCCCCAATTGTCTAGAAAATTCTTTCATCATAGCCTCCATCATGAGTTTTGGGTCAAAATTCGATGTAGAAGGTTCATTTTCAATTATCTTATCTCTTGTGTTAGACATATTTCCTGCAAAACAAAGATTAGTAGAAAGCAAATTCCTCACCACTTCCTTGCGTGTTTCACTCAAACAATATATCACACAAATATGAAACGCTCGTGTATCACACAAATGGCTTTTACCCTCTAGTAATCTCACTACTCTTGCCTTTTTCCGCTCGTAGTTCTCTCTAATAGGTTCTTTTGGAATTCACACAAATGTTACCTCAATTTTCCAATTTCAATCCAATAAGAACTTATCAAGAATACAATATAGAAGGTATGACTCTCGGAATACCAACAAGACTTCACAATCGTCAAATATGATTCTTTGTAAATGAAAATCACGATGATAGCAATTCAACAATACAAATTTTCTGCTATATATTTTATGCAGTTTTTTTTTTTTGACTATATTTCAACAATAAAAGTAAAGATAAGTAACTTGATAAGAAACTTAGCTTTGATACCAAATGATAGACTCCACGATACACTTGCGTGAGGTAGTCGTCGCCCGGATCGTTTCTAACAAGTTGATAGGATGGATAGCTTGCAACACCTTGACCCCTCGCCTATATGTAGACGGTAATCTTGGTACAATTGCTTGCTTAGGAAATTTGCGGAGGATGAACACCAACGACACTTCGACCCCTCGCTTATATTGAAGCGGTAATCTCGGTACTATCGACGATTGATGCGGTAGAAGACGCCACACACAACTATGAATGGTTGTATGATAAGTCAATTATGAATCTAAAAAGAAGAACTAAGGAACACTTAGGAATTCTTCAAAGAACCACAAGTAGAGAAACAAACTCACAATAGTATTGATAATCTGAAAATTGATATGAATGAATGATTTTACATCCTAGCATCACTTGGTATTTATAGGAACTCATGGTGTGCTAAACCATCATCATACGTCAAGATCTAACAACTAATCACATCACATGTATCAGCCACCCAAAGAATTTAACAATCCAAAACATGTGATGTGTTAAAAGTCCAAATCAGACAACTATAAACTGATCAGCACATTGCAAGCTATTTTCACACCTGATAAATTTCGAATTTGGACTTGGGCCAAGAATGAACATTGTAGCCCTGGAGTTTCTAATGAATTTAGGCTTTTGAATCACCTCATTTGGAGTTTGGAAACTCAAGTTATGGCCAAAATACGAACTGATGTCAAACTAGTCCAAAAGTGCGGAAATGCTGATTCTTTTGTGTCGGTTCGGGTATGCTTGCTTCCAATGTGTTTATGAACTTCGCGTGCTTATAACCCGTCTCTATAACCTCTATGCTCGATCCAACCTCGGTCCATAATTTATGAATCATCCCGTTAAGTCCTTCTTTGAAGCGTTTAGCTCGTGTCCTCGTAATGGGTCCAAGTGGCATATGCAATGGATCCACTTGTGTTTTGTCAAGGGCTTGTGAACTAAGGATGTCCTCATCAAAAAGGAACTTGGCTTGGAACAAGTATAGAAAATATTCTAAGTCTTTGAAACGCTCATCAACTAAGGACTAGCTGAATCAATAAGGGTTTGCTAGTCTAGTTCATCAATAGAGTTTGTTCAATAGAAACCATACTCGAAATTTAAATAACAACAATGATTGGAATAAAGCTTAAGTATGTAACATGATAGTAACCTTGCTTGAATATCAATAAGCTAAGGTCATAAGTTTGCTCAATATAAATAAACTTGCATTGAATAAATTAACAAGTTAAAAGGAAAGATTAACTTGCTATAAATAATTTTCAAGTTTAAGGGAGGAAAACTTGCTCAACGTAAAAGTAATAGATTGAGATAAGGAACTTGCCTCAAGCGTAGATTACAAATTTAAGTAATTCACGATCCTTAAATAACCTATACATTTAATTATAAAATGATTTTATAACATAATTAGTCACAAGACTAAAAGCATTATAGGTTTGCTCTTTATCTCATTTTATTATAATATCTCATTTAGCATACTATAACAAACAAGTATCAACCATATTGAAATTTCATTAATCACTTAATACATTAATATAAGTTTAATTTTATATCATAACTTCCAAGAAAAGAAAAACAAAATAATAATAATAATAAATATTTTTTTTTACTGTAGTGATTCTCGCCGGGGCGGGAATTCCCTGAACAAAACTCTCGCCGGGGCGAGAATTCACTATACAAAAAGCTCGCCGGGCCGAATATTCCTTTGCATTTTTCTCGCCGGGGCGAAAGACTCGGCAGTCGTCTTCCCCAGCTCGCGAACAGTGAAAACTTAGGCCAAATTTGGCCAAAATTTTCCGAATTCTACCATCCAGTAAACAAATTAAATATACCCAGACATCATATATGATACAAAACATTTACCCAACATGTTTCTAACCAATCTAAGCATTATAAAACGCATAATCAACCAATTTAAAACCAAGAATTCACTGTTAAAACCAAATATTCAAGTTTTAACCATTCTCATGAAATTAAACTCTGTAAATTCATTTTTTAACCAATTAAAATCATTCTTCTTGCATTATTCTTGTTTTTATCATATAATCATAAACAATTATTAATTAACCAATTAATAATCAAATTAAACATCAATTTTATACATATTAACCATTCATGAAATAAAACTCTGTAAAACTAAAAACTTAATTCCAAAACATGATTTCATGGATTAATCATTCAAATTAATCTATAATCATCACATAATCATCTAACACATGCTTTCTAACATTTATATCAAATATTTCATCTTTTGAGCAATTGAGTTCACATACAGAAAACTAGAAACCATATACAGTAAAGTATAACAAAGAGGAAAAGAATTATACCTTCTATTGTTTTGATTAAACTCCTTGGGTTTTAGAAATTCTACCTTCAATTTCCAAACTCTTCTTCTCAATTCTCTCTTTTCTCTCAACTCTCAAATTCACAGAGTTCTCTCCCAACTCTGTTCTTTTCTTTCTCTTCTTTCTTTTCTTTTTACAACTGACGTAATTTAAAAAAATAAAACTGATAAAATAAAAATAAAAACTAATGATTTAATAAAATAATAATGTATGATATTAATCTATCAGTTACATAATTCAAAAAGCCATAAGGCTTGTTTGGCAAACTAATTTAAAAAAATAACCCATTATTCTAACTAAAGGTCACAAGGTCTTGTTTGGAAAAACTAAATTAAAACTCCTTCCATTTATTTTAATAAATCATTATAACATATAGTTTTAAATGTCACGCTTCTAATTTAATTGAACTTATTATTAAATAAATTCAATTGAATCTTACTAACTTAAATAATAAATTTATTTAATAATTAACAATAATACCAAATAAATTCCCTTATTCAAATAAATTATTTATTCAAATAAACCTTTTCATCATCAAATTTAATTATTAAATTAAATTAGAATAAACATAACAAATCACATTCAAATAACATTTAACATTATTAAACTTAACATATACCCATTCCACAAAAACTTAATAAATTATTTATTTAGCTCAATAAATTAATAAAAATATTCATATAACTCAATAAATATTTTTATTCACTCACAAAAATTACATTCGTTACAGTTTCCCGAGGCACTATTCACGCCATAAATTTTTGTGTCTTTTTCGATTTTAATAAATTTCATAAATAAATACGTGTATGCGTACTAGTAATTTTTCCAAGTGTCGGAAATTTTATTTGAGCTGATACGTGATTTTACCCGTATTCGAAATGCATTAAATGGGTGCTCCGAATATTTGGACAAATCCCAAAATAATTATTTTTACCCATCCCAATATTTATGGTAATACCCATTTTAATTTTTGGGTACAGTTATTTACCAGTTTTGGTACAACAGTGGGAGTATTCGGGTATTTATTTTGGCTTATTATTCTAAGTGGGAACCAACCTACCAATCAAATGCAAGGAGTAGAGTGGATAGCCGGCAACACGCTGCCATTTGATGGGCTCAATGGCCTAATTTTCCCAAAGGCTAGACTTTCTTGAGCTACTCCCTCTCATTCTCCCGAAGCCTCCAAGCTGCCATCCCATTCAAACTTTCAACTACCAAGCTTTGTGCTGCAGAAAGAGTGAGAGCATAGTAGAGAGAAGAGAGGTGCAGAAAAGGAAAGAAAGAGGAGGAGTTCAGGTGTTGAATTGCTTCATTCTCCCAAGCCTTATTCATCCGACTCCTTTCCTTTCATTCTCTTATACTCGGCTTATTTCCAAGCTTAGTCCTTTGGTAGCAAGAAGAGAGCTGCAGAGAGGGAGGGAGTGGTATAGAGAGAGGGAGCGGAAGAACAAGAACAAAGGGAGAGGAAGAGGAAGAAACTTGAAGGAAGAAGAAAGGAGAGACACGGGTGCAGAAGAGAGGAGCCAAAGAAGTGAAAGGAGAGTCTCAAGCCTAGCCTACAAGTTCTCTAGCATCTTGGAGGGATTACAAGAGGTAATCATCTCACTTAACACATCTTCATTTGATTTTGGTTAAGGTTTTCAAAGTTTCATGGTTGTAGAGCTTTTAAGCTTATAGGTTGGTTTTGCTGCGATTCTTGTTGTTGTTATTTGTTTTGGATGTTTGTAAATGTTGTTAAGAGACTATGTAAGCTATTAACAACATCTAAGTGGAACAAAAATGAAAGAAATCCTTTCCTTGGCTTAATGGAGCAAGAACAATGAACTGTTGAAGAAGGACATAGACTGTTGGACGAATTTAGAGGACCATGGTAGATATTTTTCATGTTTGATAATTTTGGTTAATGCTATAAGTGTATGAATCTATAAGAGTCTTATAGTTCATGTTGTAAGCTTTCCATAGCCTCTAAAATGGCCTAATTCCGAGTAGTAACGAAGAAGTTACGAAGGTTTGAAGTTTGGGTGCCAAAATAGAGCTTGTTGGCGAGCTCGGTAGAGAGGAGCCCTCTAGGGCGTGCACAAGCTCATCCAGGGCGACCACAAGCTCATCCAGGGCGAGCACCGACTCTCTAGGGCGAGCACCAGCCCTCTGGGGCGCGCACAAGCCCTCTGGGGGCGAGCACAAGCCCTCTGGGGCGAGCTCAAGCCCTCTGGGGCCAGCACAAGCTCATCCGGGGCAAGCACAAGCCCTCTAGGGTGAGCACAAACACTCTAGGCGAGCACAAGCTCATCCGAGGCGAGCACACACCCTCTAGGGCGAGCACAAGCCCTCTGGGGCGAGCAGAAGCACTTTGGGGGCGAGCACAAGCACTCCGGGGGCGAGCTCGTGGTGCGATGCTGATCTCCTTTAGTAAAACGGACCTAACTTTCTCATATAAACTCCAAATTGGATGATTCAAGATGATCCGGAAAGCCTAGAGATAAACCTATAACTTTCATTATTAGAATTGAAATTTACTACCTGGAGTAATTTTGAAATTGACCGTTTTTAGGGCTGTTGTGTAAATAGAAGGCGTCGGTCATGCGCGTGTGCACCGTGTAAAGCTTCCGACAATAAAAGACATTGTTCTAAGTCCTAAAACATGAATGTTATGGATTATAATGATACTTAGCATTAATAAATGAGTATTAGATAAATCGAATGAGTATGCTAGACGTACGCGATGCGTGTCGCTTGGGCATTCTAATAAGCGAGGTTGGCGTGCGGACGCGCAAGCGTCGTAGCAATGTAACTAATGTGTATAATATTGTTTAATATTTTGTTTCTTATAAAAATGAAACATTATAGAGTAATATAAACCATTATTTGGCATCTAGTATGTGACTAATTATTTTGTGAATTTGTACTTAATTGTGTAGGATATTAAGGAGCGTGTGTTGTAATATTGTAGCAGATGTACCAGGCAAGTTTCCTAACGCTTGTCTAACCCTTGTGTTGGGCAAGTTCCCTAACTTCATTCTTTCTATATATTGAATGCAGGTTTCTTAAACTTACTCAACCCTTACATTTGAGCAAGTTTCCTATTTTATTCAAATGTTGTATATTGTTGCAAGTTTCAAGACTCAAGTCGAGCTATTAGTTTCAAATTATATTAGTGGATTAATTATCGTTGATTATTCCACATCAAAGATAATTATTGATATTCGTACCTTGTGCATTCAATTTCATGATTTGTTGTTGGATTGTGAACTGCCTAAGAAAATAGTCTACGCCACTTGTTTCGGCTGGACACGTACAGGTTATTATTTTAAAAGCTATCCAAACTAATTGTTGGTGCGGATTCTTAGACTGAGAGAGCAACCCTTATATAGGGAATTTTAATGTGTCGATTATTCGATGCAGTCAGAGCTAAATGTTATGCATATACATAGGGTACAAGCGGTTAATCCCCTCGAGTACTACTGATAGGCCAGGCGTTTAAAAGGGTTAGTTGGATAACTGATCCTTTGGCCAAATAGTTCATGGTCTATTGGACCACTCAGCAGTAAATAATCAATATTCATTATTTCATTTGAACTTTGATTATATTGTCAGCTATTTCTTCAATGTTCTTAAATTGTTGAACTATGCGATTATTATTCTCATTCATTCATGATATATCCTCTTTATTCATTTTAAACTTGCTGAGCAAAGTAGTTGCTCACTCTTGCTATATCATGAACCTATTGCAGCTAAGCCGGGGAGTTCCAAAGCGGACAAAGGCAAGGGAAAGCTTAAGGAATAGTTAAATATACTATCCTGTTATGTAATCGTGGAATCATTTTGTACTATTATTGTATTCTGCGATGTATTCTATTTAAGGTTATAGACCTTGGGACCGTAATAAACCTTTTGTAATGAACAACATATGTTTATTTATTCCGCATTAGTTGATTTATGTTGTTTAGGAGTGTATGGATGTATTTTATCGTGAGCACCAAATTCGAGGTATTGGTACCTGAATTTGGGGGTGTCACAGGTTAGTATCAGAGCTTTAGGTTATAAACTTTAGGATTTGCGAAACCTAGGTTATAACCTTAGTAATAAACTCGTATTGAGTACGTTAGGTGATGGATCGAGGAGATTCATTTGATGGTCATGTCTGGAGGTGGATTGTGGAAATCCATCGAGCCGAGTTGTGCATGATAAAATATCATTTCATTTTATCAATGAATATATTTTATTGTGGCACTGACATCTTGCTGTTTATTTTTTTTTTTGTGACTGTAGGATGTCTGAGATGGGAGAGTACAGTCCCGCCAGAGAGGTAGAGTTCACAGACATTCATGTGGACGCAGGACAGTTAGTAGAGGTGCAGCCGAGTGAGCCAGAGATAATGGACATTAGGGATGAGTCTGAGGCCGAGTATGGTTCCGAGGAGGAGCCAGTTACTGGAGGAACGCTGAGGTTGTTACGCGATGAGGGGGAGGATGAGGACCCCGAGGAGGATCCAGTAACGGAGGATGAGGAGCCACCTGAGTATGCAGATGGTATAGGCACTACTGCTAGTGACATAATCAAAGAGCTGACAACTAGGAATGAGGAGCTTGAGAATCGAGTACCCCACTTAGAGGAACAGAACTAGGATCACCAGGACTGAGAAGAGCAGTACAGATCATTGGCGTATCAGACTTTGGGGGAAAAAAGCTGAGTTGACCCAGAAGTTGCAGGAAAAGGACCAGAGGATTGTCGAGCTAGAGGCAGAGGTTCACGGTCGGCGTGGGGCTTCTGTTCAGCTTGGTTTGATGGTTTATGACCTCTTAGAGAGGAACGTGGTGTTGGTAGGATAGATAAAGCGGGTAGAGGATCTGCTTGAGACTACTCGTCTGGAGCGAGATGAGGCTGTGGAGCAGTTGGCGGCCCGGACTACAGAGATTGATTCCATTCGTTCAGGCTTGACTACTTCCATAGGCAGGCTAAGGGACAGGGTGAGGAGGTACCCCAGGGATGAGGGGAGCAGTAGGAGCGTGATTAGGCGCCGAGTGGTCGACAGGCTGGCTCGACGGGAGCTCAGGGTTACAATTCGCCGCAGCAGGCGGTGATGTGTTGTTTTTTTTAGCATTATGTTTGTAGTAGGTCTCACTTTTGTTGTAATAAGGGCATACTTATGTTGTAAATCCCTATGCTTGCAGTGTGCATGGGATAATAGTTGAACCCCCAATTTTGTTCCTGATAGAGGGGTGGAAGGTTATTATTCCCCACTTTTGTTGGTTAGGGGATAGTTAATGGTTGGCAGGCCATGTCATTTAGCGTTTATAGAAGTATGCCACATGTTAAGTTTGGGTGTAGTAAGACAGTGACATATGGTTATAAATACAGTTGTTTTATTTAAATCAAACGTGTTTGATAGATGCTTTTACTTTTAATTATTGACTTAAATTAGTTATTGCATGAGGCCTAGATCTATTAGTAATAGCCGACGATTTTCTTTTAGCAGATCATGGCACCAAGAGGACGACCGTGTAACCAAAGGGTTGAGGAATCGGTTAATAACACTCAGGGTCACCTAGACCCAATGAGGGCGTTTGCTGAGTTGCTGGCAGAAGCCATGCGAAATAGACCCCCACCTGTTGGAGAACAGCCAGGGCGGCAGCTTGCGCAGCATTTGTCTAGCTTCAAAGATTTTAAGCTAGTAGGACCTCCTGAGTTCAAGGGAACACTGGACCCGATTGAAGCCCAAACCTGGATCGAAGAAATAGAGAAGGTGTTCGAGGTTGTAAGGGTAGCCAAAGAACAGAAGACAGGGTTCGCCACCTTTATGATGAAGGGTGAAGCGAACTATTGGTGGAAGGCCAACAAAGGACGCGCTGGAGATGGTGTGATACCGTGGGAACGTTTCAAGGAGCTATTCTTCGAGAACTATTTCCCGGAGAGTATGAAGCAGAATATGGAGGTGAAGTTTCTGGAGCTGAAGCAGGGGAACATGTCAGTCGCGGAGTACGCGGCAAAATTTAATGAGTTAGCCAGATTTGCACCTCACCAGGTAGACACTGAAGCCAGAAAGGCAAGGAGATTTGAATTAGGCCTAAAGCCGTAGGTGTACAGTAGGGTGGCAGTCCTAAGGATTGACACATTTTCTACGCTGTTGGAAAGGGCCATCATCGCCGAAAGAGGTAACAAGGCTCTTGCAAAGTTCAATCAAGACAAAAAGAAGGGTCAAGAAGGAAGCAAGGGAGGAAGCAGCGGGGGGAGTAACCCAAATAAAAGGAAATGGAGTGATAGCCAATCTTCTGGTGGAAATAAGTCCGGAGGAGAGGTTAAGAAGGGTAATAAGTGCAACAATTGTGGAAAGAATCATTTTGGAGAGTGCATGAAAGGAAAAGGAGTTTGTTTCAACTGTGGGCAACAGGGGCATTTTGCTCCTCAATGTCCAAAAGGAAAAAAAGCGGGATGCTTCTCGTGTGGAGCATCAGACCATCAAATCAAAGATTGCCCAAAAAGGAAGTGGGATGCAACAAGTGGTAATAGGAACAACAACAACAACATGCTGAATATTGGAGGGCCAGCTAGCCAAACCAACAGACCGACGGCACGCACTTTCAACATGACCGTTCAGGATGCGGTGGAGTCGAAGGACGTGGTGTCGGGTATTATTTTGATCAACAATATCAGTGCATACATATTATTTGATTCGGGCGCTACTTGTTCATTTGTATCGGATGAATTTGCTAAACGGTTAAATTTACCTCGTGAGAAATTAGAGAATCCAATGAATGTGGAAGTAGCTAATAGGGAAGTTATTCCTGTAGAACACATCCATAGAAATTATTGTGCTGAGATAAATGGGCATAAACTGAGCGTAGATTTAATTCCGATACGACTAGGAGAATTTGATGTAATTCTTGGGATGGATTGGTTGTCTAGTCCATGAGTATGCTTAATATTAATAGACTAACCTACTGAACTAGCCCAGCCGATTGTTAAAGAGGCTCAATCCTAAGTAATTGGGTACATGTGTAATAAACCCTTGTAAACTTCTAGATTTGGGGTACCGAGTATGTGTATGCGTGGCCCAGTATGTGTAGCCCACACTAATCCGAAACTAGTAGGGTCTACTCGATCAGCCCAAGAAGAACTTGGCCTTAATACACTGAGGGTTGTGATTACCGATGCAAGGTATTAAGTCACTATTTTAAATATAACCAGCCACGCTAGGCCAATGGCCTACCCTCCCCTATCTTGCGTGTAAGGGTCAAATCAGCCGTTTACTGTGGGCATAGGCCAAAAAACTATGACAGAAGTTGGGAACCTATTTTTGTGGATGTATATATATATATATACGTACACATGTATATACATACACGTGATGGGTACTCCCGAGCCAGGCCAATGGCCTAGGGTTACTCTATGTTGCTTTAGTTTAATGCAATCCCATGAAGGCAGGAATAAGTACTAGGAGTATGGGCTTGACATGAGTTGGAAAAGCTTTTTACCAACTCCCTTTCAACTAACGGGTAACCTTGTTCCCCACCGGTCCAAGAATCTGAGTAAAAACTAGTGGCTGGGTAAAAGCTTTCCTATAAATAGAACCCTTAACTTTCGTTGCAGAGCTTGATAGATTGTTCGGCTCTATTATGGAGAGATGAAGGGGATTATCAAGAGTGCTTTGAAAGCTCGGTAGTCAGAAAGGTTAAAGGAGAAGAAGGACTCTGCAGTTGGGTAACTAGAGTAGAATAGAGAGGAAGAAACTTACTTAGCTTCTTCGTTAATAAGAGTAGAGCATCATAAGGTTACTTTCGTATTTTTACTCAGCTTGAGGGCACTATATTTTCGAGAGAAGAAAGAAAGGTGGATGTCGACTACTAGGAGAGGAGTCGGAGTCCAGGTGATCTAGCTTTACCATTCACTTTGGGAAGAAGGGAGGAAAAGTGCATTCACAACGAAGAGGATACCTGCAGAGCTGAAGCGTAAAGTAAATATGTATGCAGAGAACCAGATAAAGGTCAGTACGAATAAATGACCATAACGTCAAAGACTTCAGAATAGACAAATGTTCACAGGAAGATATTGTGATGGAAGATGTTTAGTGTATCAGTAACAAATAACACCTTGGTGTAATTCCTGTCAGAGAAATTGTACTCGGTAGAATGTTAAACACTAGAACACTTGTATGCGTAGTCTCTATTTATGCTAGATGAATTTTGTTATTACTATATTGTAGTTGTGGAGTTGAAGAACTCTTCACATAAGGATTTCTAAATTTTGATTGTGAGCTAGTAAATCCTCGCAATTAATGTATCATTATAAAACATATTATTTATAATCGAGAGGTATAGATTGGATCATGTAAGATCTAATATGCGATGTAGTGATAGTGAATTAGACATCGTAAAATTCTATAAATGAATTTGTAATTTAACAACATTTTAGCATACATTCATTTTAATTAATTACCAAAATAAATTAGGTCTTTATTTTAAATTGGTATTTCCCACTTTTTCATCAAACTATATTACCCTCATTATATAGTTCGGCAAATCTAATTAAAGATTTGCTAGCGAGAATAAGGATCCCATTTCAAATGTATATAACCTTGTGTGACACAACAAACGATATATAAATAAATAGGTAGACAACTATTGTCAATTACATCACTATGTAACTCCTTGTATTTTGCCTCTTAGATTATTTTGATCAAGTGTGACATCCGAATCAAAATTATCCAAGTTAAGTCCAACCTAGCACTTCCATATATTCGAAAGAAAAACACTGTCCTTGTGTGATACAACAAAACAACATCGTTCAGTCTATTTATAAGCATCAAATGTGATAAAGCAACATCTTAAATATTTAATACTTGCCTTGTGTGACACAACAAACTCATATTAAATATTTAATACTCTATCGCTTTACCATGCTAGAAGGCGACGTTCGATATTCCAAATATCTTTGAACGCTTAGGACTTAATATAATTTCTTTGAGGGGTTTGTTATTATTTGTCTCATCTTGTTTAGCGCATGCACACACACACACACACACATATATATATATATATATATATATAATACGCGTCATATTATTTAACATGCGAAGCATGCTGTATAATATATAATATATACATAGTAAGCATGCACATATAGAATACTATATTCTACCCGGATTGATTATGGACTTTTATTCTAGTTTGGTTCACTAGAGCCACCAAGTGAACCAAAAGGTCAAACCTAGGGTGCAAGAACAAAATTTAAATATAACTATTACATTTAAACCCGAGCTCCATTACAAACGAGTCTTTAAGCGCTCCTTGCTCCTTTGTCTCCAATTCTTCAAGTAATTCTAACTAAACCTATTACATAAACTATTTACAATAAATAGAAACCTTGATCGGCAGTCAAGGGGAGGTACATAGGAGGAAGATAGAATTTACATCAAGAAAAACTAGAGAAGACAAGTAACGTAGACCCCATTTATAAAAACCCATTCATTCAAGCATCCACTAAAATAAATCCAATCACACATTGGTCAGTAGTCCATAATCAATCCCTATTTATTATCATACATATCTCCATATGTATCAATAAATAACATTCATCTCATGAATAATAAAACCATTCCATATATGCATTGATATCATTTAATGGGCAATTAAAAGTTTACTAGAAATCCAATTTTGAAACAAAAATAAACTCCTTTATTTTAATCAAAATTTAAATCATAATAAACTTATTTATTTTATTTTATCCAATTTTGAATAAAAATAAACTCCTTTATTTTTAATCAAATTCCAAATCAAAATAAACTCTTTTATTTCAATTAACATGGAATCTAATTTCAAGTTCAAAAAAACTCTTTTATTTTAACTTAAAATTGTTGGAAAATAAAATATGTTGAATCCTATTCCTTATCAAAATAAACATTTTTAATTTTTAAGGAAACATGGAATCTTATTCCATATGTGAATAAACTCCTTTATTCTAGGAAATATGGAATCCTATTCCAAAATAGAATAAACTCCTTTATTCTAGTTAACGTGGAATCTCATTCCAAGTTAAAATAAAACTTTTTAATTTTAATTATATTCCAATTCAAAATAAAAAATTTCAAAATCTGCATACCGGTACGGCCGCGCTCCAAAATGAACTAGGAGCGGCGCGGCCGCGCTACACCCCCAGAAACAATTTCTGGGATCGAGCGCGGCCGCGCTCCAGAATGAACTGGAAGCCGCGCGGCCGCGCCGCGTAACAGACTTCGAAAAGTTTTTTTCTTTCTTTGCCCAGAAAATCAATCCAATCGCATACCCATACATACATAGAATCATAATAATCGATAATTAGTACAAGGTTAGGCTTTGATACCACTGTTAGGTTTGTATATAGCGCGAACATACAATCAAATTACATAAATAGTGCGGAAGCGCAATAAAATGGATTTTAAAATTTTTCATACAAACCATCACCATGATCATCCATGTGCTCAATTATCAATTAAACGAAAGAGATAAAGTATGAGAATCATACCCTTGTAGAATCATGCTTCCACAGGTACAAGTTCACCTCCAAATCCTTCGTGTTCTCCTTGAATTCCACCGATTAAATTCTTTCCTTTGAAAAACGTTAGCCACCCAAGTGTTTGGCCTCTAGAGGTGATCCACCAAGGAATAATAGTTGTTCAAGAAGATGGGTGTTGGCAAAACCCTAGTTTCTATCTCTATAGAAATTGTAAGTATTCTCTCTCCCCAATTCTCATGGAAGAGTGTGTAACTGTCTAACCCTAAATCATAATAAGACTCCTCTTATTTATAGATATAGGGAACCCTCCTAAACTATTCAGGATTAGGGTTTTTATTTTAATTAAACTCCTTTAATTAATTATGCTTCTAATCCAATTATGAATTCATGAGAGAGTACTTCTATTAATTAATTCCCAAACCTATTGGGAATTAAATAATAGTAATAGTAATAATAATAATAAGACTCCTCTTATTAATTTATATTTAATATTTTCAAAATATTAAATAATAAATATTAAACTATTTAATTTATTCTATCTCCATAGATTAAATTAAATACACTTAATTTATTATTACGATTATGCCATTTACTTCTTAAACAAATATTTTTCTTTTGCAGTGTGACCCTTTAGGTTCTCCATATTAAACCGGTTGTTAATAAATCAATTAGAACAATTCTAATCTTATTTAAATAAATAAATTAAACTTTTTAATTTATTTAAATAAATAATATTTATTCTACAATAAGGGTAAGCCCCCTTAGCGATCAACGACTTTCGAGATAATATAGATTTCAACATTAATCACAAAAGAACCTTTCAGTGAATAGTTACCGTACAATTCAATCCTTCTACCATACAATGTCCCAATTAAATATAAGACATGGAATTTCTGTCAAGTCTTATTTTATTTAATTATATGTATTTCGATTCTCAAATGCACAACTCTGATTAATGCAAATTAAAAACTCCTTTCTAATTTCATTCTGCTTTGGCCAAAGACTTCTGAGTCGTCATTTATCGAATCACATAGGACATTCACTCCTTTTACTAGAAGTGGTAGATTCTTTGTTGATCATTCACCTATCTCCATGTATAACTTATTATACCCAATCATACCCTTTAATATACCCTAAGGGTTTTAAGGGACATGTCAAAGTATAACTCATCACACACAAGATACTATGATGATCTCAAGTCCAAGGATCACTTGTACTACTATCACTAGAGGAATTCCTATTGACAGGTTAGTAAAACTCCATTAGGTATTCCTTAGCGAGCCACGTTCAGTGAACTTATTCTCTAATAAGCATCTACATACTTGCTTTAGTGTCTCCACACAAATGATTATGAGATCAATCATCCTCTTCATAAGAGCAAGCAACGTATGTACTAATCTATCCGGATTCACTAATCCCCTTTTTAGTAATCCATCGATTAGGAACGATTTTAGTTTGTGAGCTATTTAGAATTTAGATCTCATTAGCATGATCACCATCATGATTCTAAAAGTATTGCTCAAAACTATGGGTTTATCACATTTAATATAACAGCACCATGTAGATAATGTAAAATGCCTTTAATAACCGAATAAGATTACAAAGTATATGCTACATCATATCAAATATGATTGGCTTGTGTGCATACTATTTTCAAATTGTTTAAGGTTGGTAACATGGAGGTAAAGAACGACTCGGCGATTGATGGGATGATTCTTACAACTCAGGATATTGTTCAATGTATTGAAGTGGAAAGGACTGCTTTTAAATATCGTGGAAGACCTGTTCGTGTTCATGTGATGGGTGCTGCTATGAGGTCTCCATACACGACGAAGTTTGGTTCTTCTGCTTCATCTTCTTCTGTTGTGGGTCATTCTCAAGTACGCAGAGTTGTTTCTGCATTTCCCAATGTTTGCATGGGAATGCCATCCAAGCCTGAAGATTCACTGTTTGATAAGTGGTTCAAGATTTGTATGAATAACAGAAAAAAGTATGTTATTTCTAGTTGATGAGTAATATATATATATATTTTTAAAAATAATAATGTGTTTTATTTTACTAATTTTGAAGGATTGATAAATTTTCGGGAGCACATGATAAGATCGAGCCCCCATTCAATTTTGGATCTTTCGTAATATCATCTAAGATGTGGTTTTACAAACTTAAGACTCCGACTCAGTGGCTTGATAATGATGTGAGTTTATTGCTTTTTAATTTTATATTATATAGAACTAAATTATTTATGACTTATGTCTTGGATTTTCTCTATATTTTGGATTGGTTACCATATTTAGCTTTTTTTGGTTAATAATGTTCCCCTTGTTGGTTACTAGTGTTTTAATTTCTTAGTTAGCAGTGTTGCCATTGTTGAATTATCAGTGTTATCATTGTAAGTTAACAGGATTGCCCTTGTTAGTTAGTAGTTTTGCCATTGTTGGTTACTAGTATTGATATTGTCGGTTACAATTGTTTATATTGTTGTATTAACATAGTTAATTATGTTGGTAACCATTGTTGGAAATGCTAGTTACCATATTGTTATTGTTGGTTAACAGTGTATACATTTTTTATTACTAGTGATGACATTGTGTGTTAAGTAATAATTATATGTAGGTAATTTCATTTACATATTTTGAATACCCAGCTTGACAATGTTGGTTACTAATGTTTCCCTTGTTGGTTACTAATGTTGCCATTGTTAGTAAACACCAGGGTAATTATTTTTATACATTGGATTGGTTAAGACAATTGTATTGGTTGGTTACTAATTTTGTTCTTGTTGGTTACCAGTGTTGTCATTGTTAGTAAACATTATTGCCATTGTTGGTTATCAGTTTTGCCATGGTCGTATTAGCATAGTTCTTGCTTTTCAAACATCATTTTAATTCCCTGCCGTTTGTTATTGCTTTCAATTTTATATTGAGTATTTTTAAGGTAGCATTAACATAGTTAATCGTGTTGGCTACAATTGTTGTTAGTGATGGTTACTAATCAGTTAATTTTGAGTAATAATGTTACCATTTGCTGTTACCAGTGTTTTCAATCTTTGTTTATTACTAATTATATGAATATAACTTTGTTTACATGTGTTTGTTTACCCGGATTGATATTGTTAGTTACTCATAACATATTTTTAGTTTTTGTTGTTGAATATCTATATCTAATGTAGTTTGTTTGTTTTTTTTTGTAGCATATCGACATATGCTTGGACTATCTTAGAAAATTGGCTAAACACTCTAATAATATTCAGAGCAGAGCAACTACCACGGATAGTTGGTTTAATATGAAGTTTAATGCTTTATTTGCTAAATTTCATAGTCATAATCAAGATCCAAATATATTGTCTGAGGATGGTGATATTTCGGAATACATTCATGGATTTATTATGGATGTGAACACACCATGGACTAACGTTGATTACGTTTTGTTCCCCATTCATATGAGTGATCCTGATCATTGGTTTTTGTTGGTATTCGATGTTCATCGTAGACGTCTAGTCGTTTACAATTCACTTCAACCGACCAGGTCATTCATGCGGACAAATATTTCTGACGCTTGTGAGGCTTACATCTTTTTGCTTCCTATGATGTTAACAAAATGTGGATTTTGGAAGGCTAGGACATATATTGATTTATCAAGTGAACAATATATTCAAAAGGGGGAGAATGATCTTATCAAACTTGAATTTGCAGAAGGGGTGCCTGAACAAGTCGAGGGGTAAGGTTTATTCTGTTTTGAACTACTTAAGTATTTCATGTACAATGTTTATTGGTCTGACTTGTTTTTTTTTTTTTAACTTTTTTCCGGTGATTGTGGAATGTTCACAATTTGTTTTGCGGAATATGTTCTTCACCAAAAGTTTAGCGAAATTCAAAAACCATTTTCTATTTTACAATACAGGAAGAAATTGTGTGTAAACCTCTACATGCATATTCGGAACAAACAAATTGAGGGTTATGAGTCTGATATAGAACATCAAGGGAGATTTGTGCAAGATGACTAGATAATTTCTATGTTTTTTCCTTGTAATTTCTTAAAATTTGTTTATATTCCAAATTGTTGCCAAACAGTTGTTTGATGGTTTCCAGAATAGTATTTATGTTATAATTGTTTTACTTTCATTTGATTTATACATAATGATATAATGTCATTTATATATTGTTTTGATGGTGCATATTTATTTATTACAATGAATATGGCTGCAATGGCAGGCATACTAAAAATAAGAAAATATACTTTTCGGTTTATATTTCTAGTGGTTACCAAATTATTATTCAGTGGTATCCAGACTAGTATTTCTGGGTAACCATTTCAATTTAGTATGATTTTTCAACAATTTCCAATTGTTAATTGTAATACAATTTTTTTAATTCAAATTTGTGTAAGCCAACATTGGTTACCTTATCTCAATTAATAGGTTACCATATATGTATTTATAGTCCAGAAAATTTAATGAGGTTATGAGCAATAAAGAAATGCTAGCTAGTATTGTCAATGCTCCTGTTTATTCTCATTTTGTACATTCCGTTAAAACTTGTTGTATTTGTACAAAGCAATAATTTTTTGGTTGCAAAACAGTTATACGAAGGTAACTAAACTATGTTATTTAGGTAACCAAATAATGTGTTAAATCAACGTACACTTTTGTTAACTAGTTTCTATTGTATACATCTGGTAACCAAAGAGTCGCACATATGTAACCATACTATGTTATGTGGGTAACCAGATATCCTTTAAGAAAATTAAGTACATATAACAAGAGTTACATGTATTTGTTATCTTTATATATCGTAATGGAATACATTTGTTTACCCACTATGTAATATAAGAAGGGAAAAATATAAGATTTTGGCTTCAATAATGGTTTACCAAATTACATATCAATATGTTTGTTAACATTCAATGTGTGTGATGAAGTGAGATTCCCCGTTTTTTGAACATAATAAAATTGCTAACCAAACAATCATACAGAAGTAACCATACTTTGTTTTGTTGGTAACCAGTTTACATTTATAACATTCATATCAGGTATCAAGTACTATGTTTGTTAACATACACTTTTGTTGCTCATGTACTACTTCAGACCTGTTTTTGGTCGTAAAATTGTTAGATTTTTACATGTTTTCCTATTGTGTCCTTTTTCTTGACACCTGCTGTAACTGTTTTTAATTTTGATTTCTGATCTATGCATGTACCTCCCTATCTTCGGTCTTCCCGCTGGTCTTCTTGTATTCAGTGGTTTTACACATATGTTTCTTATTTCTTCTGGCACGTCCCAGTTATCCTTGTCATTTAGTGGGAAGATAGAAGTTGAATACGTGTCTACCAAAGTTATTTTTGAGTAATATTTTGAGCAAAAATCATAACAGCTCAAATTCCTTTTGCTTATAACAGCAGCAGCGTGTGGACAGGGCATCTCGTGGTACTGGAATTTATTGCATGTGCATGTCTTTTGTTCGATGTCCACAATATACTGTTTGGTAGCATCGTAAATGGTGAAAATCACAAGGTTAGACGTCTCAACCTGCAACAAAATGCATGGTTGTAGTTATTCAGTATCATATTTTACTTTTTGTTAAATCTGAATAATGGAATTCATATGCATTGTTGGTAACTTTTTTAACTTATACAGGTGCCCAATAATGCATTATATGCTTTCAAACAAACTGCACTTGATACTACTAATAAACACGCATGTAATAAGTTAAAAGTAGTATATATATATATATAGCAACAAGATCCCCAATTCGTATAAATATATATCAGAAAGAAACAATGTGTTAATGTCAAAAGTTATAATATGAGCTATATACGGTAAACATGAGGTAAACTAACAAACATATGCAGGCCACACATATGTATATTATACATAAAGTGTGTTGTGTTTGTTAAGGTAACTAAACAAACATATGATGGTAACCAAATAACATGTATATAGTAACCAAAGTTTTTGTATTAAGAAATCAACAATCCGAAACAAATGTTCAATCATTCTGCTTATAAACTAAACAAGTTCAATCATCAAATAATGGTCACCAAATGTAATGTATACAGTAACCAAATTAGTACTTTAAAGTAATCAATAATTAAGTAACCAAACAAACATTTGAAGGCCACCGATCTATTTATTATACATAAAATGTATTGTGTATTTGAAGTAACCAAACAAACATATAATGATAACCATATAACATGCATATAGTAACCAAAGTAATTGTATTAATAAATCATTAATCCGAAACAAATGTTCAACCAATCTGCTTACAAACTAAACAAGTACAATCATCAAACAATGGTGGCCAAATGTAATGTATTATGTAACAAAATTAGTAATATTAAGTAATCAATTAGGAAGTTACCAAACAAACATATGAAGGCCACCAATCTGTTTAATATACATAAATTGTATTTGTGTATGTAATGGTTACCAAACAAACATATGAAGATAACCAAATAACAGATGTATAGTAACCATAGTAATTTTCCCAAGAAATCATTAATCTGAAACAAATTTTCAACCAATATGGTTATTAATTAAACAAGTACAATCATCAAACATTGGTGACCAAATATAATGTGTTATGCAACAAAATTACAATACAAGATTTTGGCTTCACACTACACTTGATACTTCTAATAAACACGCATGTAATAAGTTAAAAAGTAGTATTAGTCACCTTATGTTTTTTTGATTCCATGATGTTAGATTGTAGTATTCTCTCTGCTGTTGTAGACAAGGTCGTGAATGTTGATATGACTTCTTGTTTGTGTGTGAAATACCATCTATGTACCATATAACGGAGGCATTCGATCATTGTGGTAATTGGAAGTCCCTTGATCCCCTTAATTGCATTATTTATAGATTCTGCAGTGTTCGAAGTCATTGTTGAGTACCTGCTTATAGCCCCATGAAGCTTGTGCATTTCTCCAACGTAACCTCTTTCTCCAAATATGTTCTTATTCTAACATCAATTGCATCAAGTTCAGCCATGTTTCTATTGAATTCCTCAATAGTGTATGATCTACAAGCCCCGTTGTATGCTTTTTTGACTTCTTCTCCACTTTTTTTGAATTCATTTTTAATATTCTTCAATACATGATATGCACATGAACCATACATGACATCGGGGAACACAAAGTTCAGTCCCTGTATAATGGCTTCATGCCTATCTGAAACAATGCATTGTCCTTCCCTAACTCCACAAACCTTTCTTAAATTGATGAAAAACCATCTCCATGATAGTTTATTTTCACTGTCAACCACTGCAAAAGCAATCGGAATAATGTTTCTGTTTGCATCTTGTGTACTTGCAATGAGGAGTGTCCCACCGTAGGTAGATTGTATGAATGTTCCATCAATCATAATAATTGGGAAGCAATGTTACCATGCTTCAATCGATGCTCCTATAGCAAAGAATAGATACTTGAAATGTCCATTAGTTTCCAACTCAAGGGCTGTGACTGAAGTTGATATCAAATTTACGAAGATGGTGATTAGAAGCTAAAAACAGTGGGTATAATTTTGTTACAGTTCAGTTGGTAACCAACAGTTAATAATGAGGTAACCATTTCAGTTTTATTGGGTTACCAATCAAGTACTAAAAAGTAAATTTACCTGGATTTGTTTTCTCTAACATATACAACCATGATGGGATCAAAAAGTAGTCATGTGGATTTCCTCTTACTTTTTCCAAAGCTTTCTCTTTTGATCTCCAGGTTTTTTGGTAAGATATAGACACGTTATATTCTGTCATCATGTCTTCCATAATATCCGTTGGTGTGACACCCCCAAATCCAGGTACTTAGTTCCCACAGATTTGGTGTTCACTATCTCATTCATTCACATCTAACTACCCATAATCAAGAACAATTAAAATAAACTTAAAGAAATATCTTCCCAAAATGGGTTACATCACCAAACTATTAAACATTCAATCCCAGGTTATCTTAACCTTAATACATCAATGCGGAATAAAACATAATTTAAAACAAGTCTTATTACAATCAAACATCAAGTAAACAGCAGGTCTTTAGTTATTTATGCATCTTGCCCTTGCCTTTGCTCGTGGACGGCTCGTCCGACTTCTCAGCCTTAGCTGCAATGATTAGTGCAAGAGTGAGCAAACAATTGCTCACAAGTACGATAACAATAATATTTAAATGAAATGGATCTCAACTGAGGAATAATAGTCTTCTGAATCTCAATCAATAAATGATCAAAGTTTAAAAGCTCGTTATAATGCTTGATTCCAAAAATATAGAATTCAAGATTTAGAAATTATATCTGAGGGTCACAAGACCTCGAACTATGTCCTAGGTTAACAAGTATTTCTACTGCAACCTTTAACAGTCATATAGACTATGGACCAACATCTCGTACTTAGGGGGATCAGCCCTTTGTACAATGTATTGTGCACAAACATTTTAACGCTGTCGCGTAAGTAATCCCCTATATTAGGGTTGTTCATCTCAGTTTATCGTCTGAATCCATACCAAAAAGGAAATTGGCTTGGAACAAGTATAGAAAACATTCTAAGTCTTTGAAACGCTCATCAACTAAGGACTAGCTGAATCAATAAGGGTTTGCTAGTCTAATTCATCAATAGAGTTTGTTCAATAGAAACTATACTCGAAGTTTGATCAACAGACAATGATTGGAATAAAGCTTAAGTACGTAATCATGATAGTAACCTTGCTTGATTAACTATAAGCTAAGGTAAATATTCTTGCTCAATGATAGTAAACTCGCTTTAAATGAAATAACAAGTTTAAGATAGGAAAACTTGCTCAACATAAAGTAATAAGTTGAGATAAGGAACTTGCTTCAAGCGTAGATTACAAATTAAATATCTCACGATCCTTAAACAACCTATACATTTAATTATAAGATGGTAACATAATTAGTCACAAGTCTAAAAGCATTCTAGGCTTGCTCTCTATCTAATTTTATTATAGCATCTCATTTAGCATACCATAGTCAACAAGTACTAGTTTAACAACCATCTTGGCAATTATTTAGTCACCTAATACATTAATATAAGTTTTAAACTTGTTTACAGCATCATAATAAAAGTACAAAGAAAATAAAAATTTTTAAAAAAATTCCAGTACTGTTCCCTCGCCGAGGCGAGGATTTACTAAACAAATATCTCGTCGGGGCGAGACCTCGCCGGGGCGAGCTTTTCCTTAACAAAATTTCTCGCCGGGGCGAAGATTACCAGCTCATTTTTCTCGCCGGGGCGAGACACCCGTCAGTCGTCTCCTACAGTTCTCGAACAGTGAAAACTTAGGCCAAATTTGGCCAAATTTTCCGAATTCTACCATCCAGTATACAAAATAAATATACCCAGACATCATATATGCTAGAAAACATTTACCCAACATGTTTACTAAACATTATAACCATTCTAATACACATAACCAACCAAATTAAACCAAAAATCCTCTGTTAAAACCAAATATTCATGTTTTAGCTATTTTAATAAAATCAACCACTATAAACCCATCTTTCAATCATTTTAATCCATTCAAATTACATTCTTTTCATTTTTCATCGTATTAACACAATCAAAAGTCAATTTACCAATTAATAATCTAATTTGAACATCAATTATCATAAATATATTCCATACATGAAATAAGACTCTGTAAAAACAAAGACTTCATTCTAAATCATGCTTTCATGAATTAATATCTCTAAACTAATTATTATTCATCATATAACCATCTAACACATGATTACTATCAAATACACCAAGTAATTCATGTTTTATGCAAATAAACTTTATACAGAGAACTAAAATAATGAAATATAGGAAAGAACTTAAAAAGGATTATACCTTCAATTGTTTAGAAAATTTGATTAAACTTCCTTGCTTGAATTCTTATTCCAATCACCAAGCTTCTCACACAATTTCTCTCTTTTCTCTCAGCTCTCAAATTCACAGAGTTCTTTTTTTCTCTCAAGCTCTGTGTTTCTTCTTCTTTGTTTTTCTTTCTTTCTTTACAACTGACGCAGTTTTAAAAAAAATAAAACTGATAAAATAAAAATTGATGATTTAATAAAATAATAACGTATGATATAATATCTATCAGTTAAAAATTTCAAAAGCCTCTAAGGCTTGTTTGGTTAAATTAAAATAGAATAATCCATTATTCTAACTAAAGGTCTTAAGGCCTTGTTTGGTAAAACACAAATAAATAACCCATTATTTCCAAACAAAGGTCATAGGGCCTTGTTTGGTAAAACTGAATTAAACACTTTCTCATTTATTTTAATAAATCATCATAACATATAGTTTTAAATGTCACACATTTAATTTAATTGAACTTATTATTAAATAAATTCAATTAAACCTTACTAAATAAATTTACTTAACCATTAACAATAACACCAAATGAATTATATTATTCAAATAAATCATTTATTCAAATAAATCTTTTCATCATCTAATTTAATCATTAAATTAAATTAGAATAAACATAACAAATCACATTCAAATAACATTTAACATATTAAACTCTACATATACCCACTTCACAAAAACTTAATAAATTATTTATTTAGCTCAATAAATTAATAAAAATATTTATATAATTCAATAAATATTTTTATTCAATCACAAAAAATTACAAAAATTGCATTCGTTACAGTTGGTGTGTATATCTTCTTCGGATCTGTTAATCTATGCATTATGCATTGACAAGTCACTGTTAGCTTGTCTGTGATCTCCCATAAGTATGTCGGACGAACACGTGTGTGTATTAGTAAAGTATCTCACCTTGAACATACTTGTCTTTCGAATTTTTGATGCTATTAACTTCCAATTGTAACTTTCATTTTTTATGCAGACTAGGACATAATCTCTACGACTACTCCTATCAACCTTGTGTTGTCGATTTTGCCTGATGGAATGTAGTTTTATTGCTTGTGATAATATTTTTTTGTCTTTGTAAGTTTGATGTTCTTTCACATCAACTCCATGCGGATCGGATATAACCTCATCAGATCGGTCTTCGTAATATGCTATGTCTCGTTGACTGCTTTGTCCTTAATCAACAGCTTCTATTGCAAGATGGTCAACATACTGAGATCCAATTTGGTAATGAGATAGTGGTATAACCTGTGAATTCCATTGTGTTGATTGTATTGGACTTTCAGCTTGGTTAATGTTTTCTTCGACATTCCTCAATCCCTGTAAAATTGTACTGCCTCTATTGATGTAGAACTTTTCTATAATAAGTGGAAACTTGCCTTATTCATCTTATTTTCTAACCACTTCCATAAAGAATCTGAAGGTTGATTCGTCTGATATACTAATTGGTGGAATGTTTCTTTTAATATGAAATTTGATTTCCAGTTTTGTTGTGTTGGTATCTATCCTTAATGCACTGCATATCAAGTGGTGTAATTCTGCGAAACTACAAGTTGTTGGGACTAGTATGCCGGTAACTTCAAAATTGTCATATTGGTTACTGTCAGACCACATTCCGTTAAAATATAGTACAACTAGAATCATCTTCATTCTATGATAACTGAAACATTAAAAATTCTGAGTTAATGTCAAAGGTTATAATATGAGCTATATAGGGTAAACATGAGGTAAACTAACAAACATATGTAGGCCACAAATCTTTATATTATACATAAACTGTGTTGTGTTTGTTAAGGTAACTAAACAAACATATGATGGTAACCAAATAACATGTATAAAGTAACCAAATTTATTGTATTAAGAAATCATCAATCTGATGAGTGGGTTTTACATCAACGAATTGAGTACGTTTGGCTTGATAATTTGTGAGTTCTTAAGTATTTTAAGTTAGTAGTAGATATTTATAGTATTTTTATGTTATTTTGTAGGAATAAGCAAGGAAACGCAATTCGAACATCTTTCGGAGTACAACATGCGAGCAAATGCGAGAAGGGAAGATTGCAGGGCTTTTAACATTAAAATGGATGCATGTTCTTGGTTTGGAACTTGGATTTTATTGTAGATTTACTTCTTAGCTTTCCGGAACATCTTGAATCACCCCAATCGGAGTTCGGATGCGAGAGTTATGACATTTTTATCAACAGAGATCAATGTTTGGAGTTGTCATTTACATAGCAGTCACTTGAAGCTCAATTTCAACCATTCTCCAGCCCGAATCTCTCAATGCTCAAAGAAGATAAATTGTAGATCTCGTCGATATCTTCGATTTGATAGGTGGCAGGCCCCATAACTCCTCCCGGATCAAAAGTTATGACTATTTTACCAACAGATGTCCGAGCAGAATTTGGTCGGGCGCGGCCGCGCCGGTTTCAAGTGTATTTTGGGCGCGGCCGCGCTGGTCTGCAGAGTGGAAAACATAATTTCTGGCACTTGGGTGCGGCCGCGCTGCTTCCTAGGCCAAATATGGGCGCGGCCGCGCTGCGTCGGGTTTTTAAAAAGCTTATTTTTTACCCTCATTGAATGGAACAAGGATTGTAACTTCTAATTGGTTTAGGACTTTAACTAGAACCTATAAATACATGATGTGAGACATAGAATAGGAGAGATATTGCTACTTTTTGTTAACCCTAGTTTAGAGATCTTGCTACTTTTTGTTAACCCTAGTTTAGAGATCTTGCTACTTTTTTCTAACCCTAGTTTGGGAGAAAGAGAAGGAGGCTTGAAGCAATTGAGCAAGCAAGAAGGATTCATCATAGGAGCTAAAGGAGAGACTCAAGGATTACAACTACAGATTCTATTCTCTTCTCTAATCTTTTATTTTGTATTCTTGAATGCTTTATCAATTGTGGATTAAGGATTTTAATTCAATCATGAACTAAATTTCTTTTTAAGATTACAATGGATCTTAATGCGTAGCTTTTATTGATATGCTTCCTTGTTAATTATTGTTGATTATTATCGGATTGTCTATTATGATTTGTGATTAATTGCTTAATTGTCTGATCAACAATTACCGAGGTAATCTATATGAACTCGAGAGCTGGATTATAGATTTAGACCTAATCATAGTAGCATGTGATTGTGTATTCTGCTGTCGATGGAATTCATGATTTGTGTTTAGGATAGAGATATACCTATACGCCGCATGTAATCTGAAAGAGAATCTATGCTTTAAAATCCTTTTTAATTGTAATTCACATAGAGATATAGTGAATTAGTTAACTAGGGTGTTCATCTTAATTCTATCTTGTGTGGATTTAAGTTGATTCGTTTATGATACATCGAGAGATGGTTATAAATATTGATGAGTTCTTGATTAACAATCCGGAATAATTAATATAATTTAACAGGAAGTGTATTAATTCAAGTGAAACATTAAGGGAAATTGTAATCTTAAGCCTTTTTATCTGAATTCAATTCTTGGTAGTTAGTAATTAGTTAGTTTAGTACTTTATTTTCAAAATTCAAAATCTTTTATCGAATTGTTTAAATAAAATTAATTTGATTATGAGTTAGTATTTGGTAATTATTATTAAATAATTCTCTGTGGGTTCGACACTCTCTTATCACTTTATTACTTGTTGATCGTGTACACTTGCACGTATTTATTGATTACTAAATCGAGAAACACAATCCGAAACAAATGTTAAATCATTCTGCTTATAAAACAAACAAGTACAATCATCAAACAATGGTGACCAAATATAATGTATACAGTAACCAAATTAGTACTCTAAATTAATCAATAATTAAGTAACCAAACAAACATTTGAAGGCCACCAATCTGTTAATTATACATAAAATGTATTGTGTATTTGAAGTAACCAAACAAACATATAATGATAACCATATAACATGCATATAGTAACCAAAGTAATTGTGTTAATAAAACATTAATCTGAAACAATTGTTCAACTAATTTGCTTACAAAATAAACAAGAACAATCATCAAACAATGGTGGTCAAATGTAATGTATTATGGAATAAAAATAGTAATATTAAATAATCAATTATGAAATTACCAAACAAACATATAAAAGCCACCACTCTGTTTAATATACAAAAATTGTATTTGTGTATATGAAGGTTACCAAACAAACATATGTAGATAACCAAGTAACAGATATATAGTAACCAGAGTAATTTTACCAAGAAATCATTAATCTGAAACAAATTTTCAACCAATCTGGTTATTAATTAAACAAGTACAATTATCAAACATTGGTAATCAAGTATAATGTGTTATGTAAACAAATTAATACCATTAAGTAACCAAATATGAAGTGACCAAACAAACATATGAAGGTAACCAATTTGTTTATTATACATAAACTGTATATGTGTATGTGAAAGTAACCAAACAAAGTTATGAATGTAACCAAATAACATGTACAAAGTAACCAAAGTAATTCTACTAAGAAATAATTAATCTTAAACAATGTTTAGACCACTATGCTTACAAACTAACCAACTATAATGTGTAATGTAACCAAATTAATAGTATTAAGTAACCAAACATGAAGTGACCAAACAAACATATGAAGGTAACCAATTTGTTTATTATACATAGACTATATTTGTGTATGTGAAAGTAACCAAACAAAGTTATGAAATTAACCAAATAACATGTATATAGTAAACAAAGTAATTATGCTAAGAAATAATTAATCTGAAACAATATTTAGACCACTATGCTTACAAACTAAGACCTATAATCATTACACAATTTGATCAAATCTACTTTGCATAGTAACCAAATTAGTACTATTAATTAACCAATCATATGGTAAACAGTTACAACCATGAAACGAATTGATAATATTCGAATGGAAAAAAAATGTATGTAACCGATCATTTATATGAAGGTAACCCGACATTATCACAAATCCATATTATGGGTTATTTACCAGATTATGAATCAAGCTTTTTGTTAATGGCTGTTTTGTAATCTTTCGAATTCGCCGTCAATGGAGGTATCAGAAACTTCAAGTTTACCGTCAATGTTCGTTTCCAAATCCTTCAAGATTGCCGTTAATAATTCAGTTATGATTAATTGCTGTGATATCGTTGTGTCTTCAATTCTGTTTCTCCGATTCGTTTTCGTTTTTCAATATTGACTGATTGGGTTGCTTTACGGTTATTGGGTTTGGTTTATATGTTTTTGTAACTGCCCACTCTCCTCCTCCTTGATTTCAGCAGTTTAAAATTTACCATTTTATCTAAAATATCTTTCCTGATTTGGGTTTGGCGTTTTTTTTTGTAATTATTTTGTGGTTGTACTGTTTTTGAGAATACTTTATAAATGTTGTATAGTAATGTAAAGAACCCTTAATTTAATAGTCTAAGTAGTAAGAAAATACCAGTGGACTAGCCTAGTTAGTTTATTAACCAAGCCCACTCGTTTAATTAATCATGGACTTGGATGATTAATGTGTGGACTTATTAAAATTAGCCCAATATCTAATTAAATTAGTAGCCAAACATGGATTAAAAATAAAAGGAAGCCCAAGTTTATTTTACTTAATAGGCCAAACTACTTAAAATACAAGCCCAACCAATTTAATTTGGAAGCCCAAGGGAATTAAATGGGAGCCCAAAACTTGATCCAACTTTAAAGGGGCATTGAGGTCATTTGTTAAACTAATAAAGCAATAAAAGAAAAAGGAAAAATTGGACAAAAAGGAGTGAGGGCTGCCGGCAAGGGAGGGACACATGTGGGGTGAGTTGTCAAATTTTGTTAGCTTGTTTGTAAGAGTGAGAAAAGAAGTACAATTATTAATTACAACCCATCACCCAAGTTGTCAAATGAGTATACTTCCAAATGATGGCTAAATAGATAGATACAATACATGTATCTATAGATTATTGTAAGTAACTAATTAATATGTAAAACAATAGTCTTGTTCATCTTCATTTTCTTATTCCAAGCTTAGAAAGAGAAAACTAGAGAGAAAGAAATAAAGAGAGAGAAAATGAAATCAAAATAGAAAAGGGAAGAGAGAGAGAGAGAGCCGTGGGTTTGAGAGGAAGAAGAGGAAGGGGAGAGCTCATGCTACCAAGCTCATTAACCACCTTAGAAGAAGAAGAATAGCACAAAGGAGAATGTATAAAAGTTCTAAAACCTTAAAAACCCTAATATTGCTTTTCTTTTAATTTTTATGGTAGAAAAGTTATCATCAAGATTTTTATGTTTATAATCATGCTAAATATGTTTATGTATGATGTTTTGTGTTTGACTGTGCTCAACTTGGGTATTGATGTGCTTGGATGGTAGAGAAAAGAAAAGAAAACTAGTTCGTTTTAAAAACGTAGTTTTCTTTCACTTTATATAGTTACCATTTGAAATCTATTCACTCTTTTTATGATCCATCAAAGGGGTGTGCTAGATATATAAGTTAACTATTAAACCCAAGTGGTAGAACTCAAAAATAATGAGTATAAAATTCGTAGAGACTGTTTTGGTAAAAATAGTCCAGGTTGTTCAAAAAGGGGAAAGAGACTGCTACAGGTAAGTCCCATTCGGGGGTATTTTCATCCATTTATTGTGCTCTAAAACTTTTAGAAACATTTAGAGTGATAATATGAGAAGTTATGTAAATCCTGTAAAAATTTGAGAATTGTTGGCCTTGTAGAATGAAAGTTATGGATTTTATGGTGAAGAACCTCAAATTTGGAAACGGGACAAAACCCGTTGACCCTAGCTTATGTACACTGTTTTGACCCCTACGCAAGTGCAATAAATTCAGGTCTTTTTGCCACTAAAACTATAGGAAGTTATGTACCTCCTGTCCAAAAATCGTCGCATTCCGACTTGTACTGACGAATCTACGGCTAAAATAAAAACGTAGAGTTGTTCGACGAAAACGGCTAAAAGTGGAGTTCTATAAATCCGATGACCACGAAATTTTAACTGGGAGTACTTGTTAATATGTATAAGATCCTATCAAAAATTTGGAGTCATCGGAGTTGTGTAAAATAGTGATCATTTTTTTTAGTTTCGAAAGTTAAAACGGAATTTTGAAAAATGTTAAAGGAAATTGAAAATTTTCATTAGGAAAGTATTTTTGAGTATGGAATATATGTACATATGTGTGACAAGACTTGACGAAAATAAAAGTCGATTATTAAAAGAGGTTAAGTCATTTTAAGAATACAGCTTCCAATCCGGTTTACTGTATGCATATTTGGTTTAATGTTTTAGCATTCGATTTGCTGTATTAGCATTCGATTTGCTGTAGTATTATTTGGTTTGATGAATTGGAAATTTGATATGTTAAAAAGGGATTACAGTTTGAATCGAGCTTGTTGGATTGTGGTATTCGACTTGCTGAATTATTGAATCTGGCTTGTTGAATTGGTGGATATGGTTTGCTGAATTAGTGAATCCAGCTTGCTGGATTGTAGGATATTTTGAATCCAGGTTGCTGGATTAGATGTTAGTTTGAATCCAGGTTGCTGGATTGGATGTTAGTTTGAATCCAGGTTGCTGGATTGGTATGTTTGGATAATCCAACTTGCTGGATTAGGTATTCAGGCTTAATGGATTATAAAAAAGAACTTATAAAATGAAAGACTTAGTGTTAAGTCATAAGGTTTATCATAAAGTAGTATTACAGTCGTGTTCTTTAATAGTTGATGTATAGTAGCTGGGCTAAACGATTTCTTCAGGGAGCGGAGATATATACGAACTAGCAACCGATCTAACTCACTGTAAAAACAGTGTAGAGGAGACATAAACTAGTTTATTGGTTGTTTGTGGGAAACCACTCGGCATACTATATTGAACACTGTTAAAGATTCGATGTGTGCTAGTTTTAGAATTATGAATACGTATGGTGCTAAGGTGTTATCTAATATTTGATTATGTGGTTAAATGTTAGATAATGTACTTATAAAGAAGTGATATTATAAGGTGATATATGTGATGCTAATTGAAAGATCAATCTTATAACTGTTAGGTCTTTCATAAGAGATTAAGTTAGGTTGCGTAGCAGTAATTGATGGTACATGCAAGTTTTCTATCATTGTACAAGTATCTTAACTTCATTTTCATATTGAAATACAAGTTTTCTTAACCTAACTTAAGTTTATATTGAGCAAGTTCTTAACCCTAAACTTCTTACGTTATTGCAAGTTCCTTTTAACTCAAACTTGAGTTGCTATGTTTCAAGCATGCCAGTGGTTTAATTCTTTATAATTATTCCACCTCTTTAAATTATTGATTCATACATAGTGCATGTTGTATATGTCCATCAGGTATGAAAGGCTGATCACCTTCATTACCATAAGGTTCAATTAAATTAGTTCATGGTCATTATTGACACCATGTTTTATTGAATTCAGTCACTCAATTATTGAAATTTTGATTCATGCTCTTTCACAATTATTATATTGTTGAAAATTCTAAAGCTTATTCTTTCTTTCAATCATGATATATCTTTATTGTATTTAAACTTGTTGAGAAAAATAGTTGTTCACCCTTGCTATATCATGATAACAAATTTCAGATTTAAGGCGAATGTTCGAGGAAAGACAGTACAAAAGCTGTAACGACCGGGAATTCTGAAATTTACTTGTAATTCGAATTTTTGAATATTAATGAATATATCATATTTTATTGATATTATTTTGTGTTGCATGTTTAAAGGTTGTGTGACAACCTGGATTATGTGAATGCATGAAATTTTACGTGTTATAATTTTGTTTAAGTGAATAATTGATTTTGCGTAGCGTCGCTAAATCACTATTCACGGGGCACGTTTCCCGAGGCACTATTTATGCCAAATATTTTTGTGTCTTTTTCGATGTTAATAAATTTCATAAATACGTGTATGCGTACGAATAATTTTTCCAAGTGTCGGAAACTTTATTTGAGCTGATACGTGATTTTATCCGTATCTGAAATGCATTAAATGGGTGTTCTGAATGTTTGGACAAATCCCATAATAATTATTTTTACCCATCCCAATATTTATGGTAATACCCATTTTAATTTTGGGTAGAGTTATTTACCAGTTTTGGTACAAAAGTGGGAGTTTTCGGATATATTTTTGGTATTTTCTGGTATTTAATTTGGCTTATTGCTTCAAGTGGGAACCACCAAACCACTTTCAACCAATCAAATGAGAGCTTGGGGAGAGCATTGCCGGCAAGCCTTTGAAAATTGGCCACCTTGAGCCTTACACCCATTTCTCCCACTTCTCCTTAATTTCCTCCACTTCTCCAATAATCATTCATTCAACTCTCAACGCATTCCATTCCATTCCAAGTTGCTCAGCTGATAGAGAGAGAGAGAGAGAGAGAGAGCTCGCCGGAAAAAGGAGAAGGAGGAAGGAGTCGTCGGAAAAAGAGAAGAACTCGCCAGAAAAGAAAGGAGGAAGAAGAAGAAGGCACGGGTGGAGGAACCAAGCAAGAAGGACCTTCAAAATCAAGCCTAGCCAAGCTTCTTAACCTCTATGAAGGATTTACAGATGTAAACAATCAATCAAATCTACTTCATTTGATTTCTTGTAAAGTTTTTCAAGTTTTTCTTAGTTTTGAGCTCTTAAGCTTATGGGTCGGATTTATGGCGATTCTTGGTATTTTTGTTTGTTGTTATTGTTTGTAAATGTTGTTAAGAGGTTATATAAGCTATTAATAACATCAAAGTGGAACAAAAACGCAAGAAATCCTTACCTTGGCTTAATGGAGCAAGAACTATGGACTTTGGACATGAACTTGGACATTCGGACTTTTTAGAGGACTGTAGAGCTATGATTTTGTGTTTGTTAATTTTATTTGTTGCTATGGTGTTGTAGTTCCATGGGTTACGAAGCTAACCCAGTTGGAATGGAGTAAAAAGGAGTTAAAACGAGTTCGTAGTAATGATTTTTGTAAAACATGTCAAGAACTTGAAGAACAGAGTATGAACTTTACACTTTAGCTTACGATTTGACCATGTTAATGTTAATGGGTAGCTCTGCATTTTTGATATGTTGTACCCCTATGATTAGGAGTCCATAGAGTCTGAAATGGACCAATTTGCTTGTGTATTGAAGGAGTTATGGAGGTTGGAGTGGCCGGAGGTCGGAGTCGCGAACTAGGAAGAAACCCAGAATCCGGCTACTGCAGAATGGCACCGCAGCGCCACCCATAAGCCTTGCAGCTCACGCTGCAGCGAGGGGCAAGTGGGGAAAGACCGGGGCTCACGCCGCAGCGTGAGGCCCAAGCCTTAAGACTCACGCAGCAGCGTGAGGCCCTGTTGTTGATAAAACATGGGACTCACGCCGCAGCGTGAGGCCCAATGCTTGAGCTTGGCGCTGCAGCGCCAGCTCCGTGTCCGGTCCAGGTCTGGCAGTCAGGCCAAGTCAAGTCGGGTCGGACCTAATGAATCCTTTTCAAACGGGTCCAACACTTATATCTTTCCTTGTATTAAATGATTAGACAGGTTAACTAAGCATATTTTGTTAAGCCCTAAATGCTTAATTATTTCCCAAATGTCAACCAGATTGGTATTGTCTTAAGGCGGAAATTGAATAATCTAATTGCAATTTAGGCTTTGTTTCCGGGGGGCGCTGCCCCCCCGACCCCCGCCAGCTGGGCAGCCACTCGCTCACCGGGGAGCGAGACCCCCGACTGGGTAGTCGTAGGGCAATCAATGTGTTTTAATGATGCAGCGTCCGTATTAAACCATTATTTGGAATGTGACTAATTGTTATGTAAATATGTACTTAATCATGTAGGACATTAAGAAGCGTGTGTTGTATTATTGTAGCAGCGCTTCAGGTAAGTTTCCTTAACCCTTGTCTAACCCTTGTGTTGGGCAAGTTTCTAAACCTTATGCACTATTCTTTTTATTTCGTGCAAACAGGTGTATGTTATGCAAGTTTCCTAACGCTTGTCTAACCCTTGTGTTGGGCAAGTTTTCCTAACCTTACTCGAATTATATTTTGAGCAGGTTTCATATTTTATACAGGTGTTGTATATTGTTACAAGTTTCACGACTCAAATGGAGTTATTAATTTTGAATCATATTAGTGGATTAATTATTGTCAATTACTCCACCTCAAAGATAATTATTGATATTCGCAGTTTATGCATTTGAATTCATTATCTGTTGTTAGATTGTGAAATGTTTAAGTTCTTTATTCATGAACTGTCTAAGGAAATAGTCTACGCCATTTGTTTCGGCTAGACATGTACAGGTTATTATTTTAAAAGTTATCCAAACCAGTAGTTGGTACGAATTCTTGGACTGAGAGAGCAACCCTTATTAGGGGATTATAATGTGTCGGTTATTCGATGCAGTCAGAGTTAAATGTTATGCATATACATGGTGTACGAGAGGCTGATCCCCTCGAGTACAACTGACGGGGCCAGGTTTTAAAAGAGTTAGTTGAATTATTGACTCTTTGGCCAAAAGTTCATGGTCGTTTGGACCACTCAGCAGTAAATAATCATTATTCATTGTTTCATTTGGACTTTGATTATGTCATTTCAGCTATTTCATCAATGTTCATAAATTGTGATCCATGCAGCTATTATTCTTATTCATTCATGATATATCTTCATTCTTGCTTTTAAACTTGCTGAGCAAAGTAGTTGCTCACCCTTGCTATATCATGAACCTATTGCAGTTAAGCCGGAGAGTTCCAAAGCGGGCAAAGGCAAAGGAAAGCTTAAGGAATAGTTATATATACTATCCCTTTATGTAATCGTGGAATAGTTTTGTATTATTAATGTATTCTGCGATGTATTTATTTAAGGTTGTAGACCTTGGGACCGTAGTGAACCTTTTGTAATGAACAACATATGTTTATTTTATTCCGCATTAGTTGATTTATGTTGTTTAGAGGTGTATGATTGTATTTCAGCGTGAACACCAAATTCGAGGTATTGGTACCTGGATTTTGGGGTGTCAAAAAAGCAAAGGATAAGATTAGATAGTTATGTACGTTAACTATTTAGTTATCTGATATAAATGATATTGTAATCCTTTTAAGTTACTGAAGGTATGTATTAAGTTAAGGTTAGAAACATTGGGATATGTTATAAATTTAATTGTATAAACAATTTATGTTTATATCTTCCGCAGTAGTTGTAAATATAATGTATCGTGACGCGCCATGTCCGAGGTTCAAAGGACCCGGATTTGGGGGCGTTACAGACTCTTAAGAACAACATTGCATATCCATTTACTGAAGCTTTATCCAACAGCAGGATGATCGTCACTTAGAGAAAAAGGGTATTAGATATCATGGTGATTGACTTTAGTGCAAGTGGGAGATTGAAAGTAGTATGCACACAAGCCAATGATATTTGATATGATGTAGCACATACTTTATAATCTTATTCGTTTATTAATAAAAGAATTTATTAAAGGCATTTTCATTATCTACATAATGCTGTTATATTAAGTGTGATAAATCCATAGTTTTGAACAATGCTTTTAGAATCATGATGATGATCATGCTAATGAGATCTAAATTCTAAATAGCTTAAAACTAAAATTGTTCCTAATCGTTGGATTATTAAAAGGGGATTAGTGAATCTGGATAGATTAGTACATATACTTTGCTTGCTCTTAGTAAGAGAATAATTGATCTCATAATTATTTGTATGGAGACACTAAAACAAGTCTGTAGGTACTTATTGGAGAATATGTTCACTGAACGTGGCTCGCTAAAGGAATACCTAATGGAGTTTTACTTGTATGTCAATAGGAATTCCTTAAGTGATAGTAGTATAAGTGATCCTTAGATTTGAGATCATCATAGTATTTTGCGTATGATGAGTTATACTTTGACATGTCGCTTAAGACCTTTAGGGTATATCAAAGGATATGATTGAGTATAATAAGTTGTACATGGAGATAGGTGAATGGTCAACAAAAAATCTACCACTTCTAGTAAAAGGAGAGAATGTCCTATGTGATTCGATGTCTTATATTTAATTGAGACATTGTATGGTAGAAAGATTGAATTATACGGTAACTATTCACTAAAAGGTTCTTTTATGATTAATGTTGAAATCTATATTATATGGAAAGTCGTTGATCGCTAAGGGGTTTACCCTTATTGTAGAATAAATATTATTTATTTAAATAAATTAAATAGTTTAATTTATTTATTTAAATAAAATTCGAATTGTTCTAATTGATTTATTCACATCCGGTTTAATATCGAGAACCTAAAGGGTCACACCGCAAAAGGAAAATATTTATTTAAGAAGTAAATGACATAATCGTAATAATATGTTATGTATATTTAATTTAATCTATGGTGATAGAATAAATTAAATAGCTTAATAATTATTATTTAATATTTTGAAAATATTATATATAAATTAATAAGAGGAGTCTTATTAATATTATTACTATTATTATTATTTAATTCCTAAAAGGGTTTGAGAATTAATTAATAAAAATACTCTCATAAATTTCTAATTGGATTAAGTGACTAATTAATTAAAAGAGTCATTCAATTTAGTGGACTAACCTAGGAATTTTAATGTCAAGCAATTTATAAGATAATAAGTTAATTAAATATTCAATTCAATTGAATATAGTAAGTAAATGAAATTGTAAATTAATTAATATGAGTATTAACTAATGAGGATTATGTGAAATACGACTAATTAATTTTAGTAGTCCATTTAGTAAGAAAACACTAGTGGACTAGCCTAATTAATTGATTAACCAAGCCCACTCAATTAATTGAACATGGACTTGGATAAATAATGTGTGAACTAATTAAATTAGCCCAACATCTAATTAAACTAGTAACCAAGCTTGGATTAATAATCTTGGCAAATTAGTGGCCCAAACTAATTAATAGTGAGCCCAAGTGATTTAAAACCAAACCCAATTGTTAGCCTACTTAGGAAATATTTTTAGCAACTTGTTTAATCCATTAAAGTAATTAAAGGAAAAGAAAAAATAGGACCAAAACCCCATGGGGGCTGAATATAGAGGAGAAGAAAGGCCACTTGACTTCAAAATTTGGATACAAATTAATTACTAGCTTGTATTGGTTTTTGTGTGTACTTGAAAATGATAGCCTAGACACCTAAGTTGTCACATTAGCCACCCTATAAACAAGTCTACTAGGATTAGCTTCATGATGCTAAGATATATAGATATAGTTTGTGTATCTATATGCAAGAGCTAGCATACTTGCAAGTTCTATTTCATTATAATTATATATTACTTCCATTTTACAAGTTAGAGAGAAAAAGTAAAGAGAAACTATACTTTGAGAGAGAGAGAGAGAGAGTTCTTGTGGAAGAAAAGAAGAAGGAGGAGAGTACCACGACAACTTGTGGGGGAGTTGTGGATGACAAATAAATTCATCTCCTACTTTGGAAAGCAAAGGAAGGTAGCCGCCAAGCTAAGAAAAAGGTATAAAAACCCTAGAAAACCCTAATCTTGCTCTTCTTTTAATTTTTATGGTAAAAACATTATTATCAAGGTTTTTATGTTTAGAATCATGCTAAATATATTTATGTATGATGATATATGGTTTTGGTATGAAATGGTATGGGTTTGTGTAGAAAAATCAAGCTAGAAGCTTGAAAACCTTTTTACCAACGAACAAACCGTAGCTTATTCGAATAAATTGTGTATTTCGAAATCTATACATGATCTTGTTGGTTTTCTTTTTTCTGAGTTTTAAGGGGTAAGTTAGGAAGAGAACCTAGTTGGAATCGTTTAAAAAGAAGTTAAAAGGAGAGAGTTATGTAATTTTTTCCAAAGCATGCTAACTATTGGTATACTGTCAGAATAGTCCACTTCCGGACGAATTTCAGTCATTTAAACCTATCTAAATTTGGTGTTTGATGATAGAAAATTATAGTTCGGAAAGATACGAATCCAACGGTACTGAGTAGACCTAATCAGAGCTGTAGATTTCATTTTATTCGCGTTTCCGTGAAGGACCTCACGGCTGGAATAGAGAGGGCAGCCTGCATTGTTGTTTTTAGTGAACCAGTCCGGTTCAGGAGGGACCTCCGGCGACGGTTCAGGCCTTTTCCGGCCGGTTCCGGCGACGAGTCCCGACCCAAAAATTTTCTTAAATGTGAAAAAAAATATTATAATATTTAATTTGGTATTTGTTGGTGTAATTAAGTAATTATTAGAGTGACTAATGGTTTAATTCCTTTCTAAATCATTTGAGATTACTAACTAACAAATTTTTATGTTACTAATTAATAATTACCATAATTAAATATTGTTTAAGTGTAATTAACTATTTAATTAACATTGGGTAATAATTAAATAAAGTTAGTATTACTAACTAACTATTTGTTATTTAGTAAAGACTAAATAATAAATAAGGATAAAAGATTAATCATATTACATGAGAGTTCAAAAGAGGAATTAAGATATTGAGTTAGACATTCAATAGCCTATTTTGAATAGTATGATGAATTGAATAGTGTGAATCCAGGTTGCTGGATTAGAAAACGATTTGATGAATTGAATAGTATGAATCCAGGTTACTGGATTAGAGATCAGTATGAATCCAGGTTGCTGGATTGTAATCCAGCTTGAATCCAGTATGCTGGATTGTAATCCAGGTTGGAATCCAGTTTGCTAGATTGGAATCTAGGTTGCTGGATGGCCATCTAGTTTGCTGAATTGGGAATCCAGTTTGCTAGATTGGATATTTAACCTACTGAATCATAAAGAAAGACTTATATAAGGAAAGATTAAGCAATGAATTGATTAAAAGATTATCAAAGGATAATTATAACACTAAGACTTTAAAGTAATGTCTAATACTAAGCTATGTGACTGACTATTAGACAATGTAATGTAAAGTAATGAAATTATGGGTGAAATGTGTGATGCTAATTGAGAGATCAATCTTATAAATGATAGGTCTTTCAAAAGAAGTTATATTAAATTACATAGCAGTAGTAACGATTAAGGCAAGTTCCCTAACCTTACTCAAATTTATATTGAGCATGTTCTTAACTTACACAACTTCGTACATTGTGTAAGATCCCGATTATTGATACGAAATTTTATATACTGCAAGTTCTCTAATTCAACCTTGAATTATTATTTCAGCACCTGTTAGTGGATAATTATTATTCCACATCCTTGATGGTTATTGTTATTCGCACTTGGTGCAATTGAATTCTTGTTCTACTATTGTTGAACTGTGAATTAGTTAAAGTTCTTTCATTCATGAACTGTTTATGAAATGGATCTATGCTAATTGTATCAGCTAGATCAAGCATGTTTAAATTTGTTAAATCAAATCAATTTTAAAAAGGCTGTCCAAACCAATTAAATGGTATGGACTCTCAGACTGAGAAAGAGAATAATTATTAAGGCGTTATATTGGAAAACAATTGTATGCCCGTTTATTAAGTGATTATACATATTCGCCGGGTATGAGAGGCTGATCCCCTCGATTACCAAAAATTATTTACAGGACCAGTTTAAATACTAAGAACCTCCGTATATGTTCATGGTCATTTTTGACCACTCAGCATCATTGATTCAATCTTTCGAATATTAAAACTTGAACTCTTATTCTTTCACAATTGTCATTTATTGTTGAAAGTTTCAAAGGTTAAATTCCTTTCTAATCATGATATATCTCCTTTTGTAATTAAACTTGCTAAGCAAATTAGTTACTTACCCTTGCTATATCATGACGTTTATTTCAGTTAGACCGGAAAGTTCCAAGAAGGATAAAGGAAAAGGCAAAGCTCAAGAATAGACTTATGTGAATGTTTAATTATCGTATTATCTGATGTAATAATTTTAGATGAACCTTTTGTAATATTAAGGGTATGTTTTAAGTTAAGGTTATTAGACCTTGGGATTTGATGTAGAACCTTATTTAAATGAATAATGTATGTTTATTATTCCGCAATAGTTCATAGAACGTGTATGATGATGATGGATCATGAGCACCAAATCCGAGGTTAGAGAACCCGGATTTGCGGGCGTCACAAGTTGGTATCAGAGTTGTAGGTTATAAACATTAGGATGCGAAACCTAGGTTATAACCTTAGAAGAAAACTCGTAAAGTGCATACTAGGAGATGGATTATGGAAATTCATCAAGTATAGATTGTGCATAACAAAATATCATTTCATTTTATCAATGAATATATTTTATTATGATATTGATGTTGTGTATCGTTGTTTTGGTGTTGTGAATATAGGATGCTTGAAGTACAGCAAGGTAGTCACACCATGGACCAAGAACAGGTAGATCTGGTAGAAGAACTGGTAGAGCAGGAAGTGATGCTAGATACCCCCAAGGATGAATTGATCGGCGACCTAATGGCCAGGAACCATGAGTTAGAAGAGAGAATTGCCCACTTGGAGGAAGAAAACCAAACCCATCAGCTTATGGAACAACAATATAGAGATGCAGCTCATCAGGCTCAAGGGCAGTCACTTGAGTTGAGAGGGAGGCTGGAGCTAGCGGAGTTACAGCTAGGAGTAGTGCAAGTAGAGAATGAAGCTTTGAGGTTTGAGTTTGATTTGGAGATAGCTAAGAAGATAAGAATTGAGGATGCATGGGTCGATGCGGCTAGGAAAGTTGATCAGCTGAAGGGGGAATTGGAGGCCAGAGAGGTCAGGATCGAGTCCTTGGGGCGGGCATTAGATGCAGCATATGCGAGTCCCAGATCTGGAGAAAGGAGGCAGTATTTTGAGACCGGTAAGTCAAGCCGTTCTGTTCGATGTTGAGTGGATGGAGATGCACTTCAGGAGCAGGAGCATGTCCATGCTGAGGTGGCTCAGCTAGACAGTCAGTGATGTGTTGGTTTAGTTGTTATGTATATAAATGCATTAGTACCCCTTTTGTTTATTAGGGTTATGTATGATGTAAACCTCAGGCAGTGAGAGGTAGTATGTAATTAGGATGTATCCCCAACTTATGTGTATAGGGGAGTATATTTTTTAGTAGACCCATCTTTTGATGTTAAAATGGGGTAGTGAGCATTTATAAAAATATGCCAGGCATGTAAGTGTGTAACACTAAGATTTGGTATATGAATATAAATGAAGTATTATGGTTACATATTTGATTAAGTAAATAAGATTTGAGAATTAAGTTAGTAAGTTGTCTATCTGAAAAATGTTAATTCAGCAAACCGTATTGGTTAATACAACAAACCGTATTAGTTAATACAACAAACCGTATTGGTAAATTCAGTAAGCTGAATTTTAAAATCCAACGTTATGGTTATATGAGTTTAAATTATGTATTACATTTTAAATGCTAGCACTAATAATTTATGGCATAACATAAAACTCAAGGAGTAACTTAAGGTTTTGTTTATTCAGACAATGTCACCGAGACGACAAACTCGAAACCAAAGGGAGGAAAGATCTATTAATGATGAAGGGGGTCAAGCGAACCCAATGCAAGACTTTGTTAACATGTTAGCACAAGCAATGTAGAATCAAGTACGACTAGCAGGAAATCCGCCAGTGAACTAATTGGCGAATTTTAAGGACTTTAAAGCAGTAGGTCTGCCAGAGTTTAAGGGGACAACAGATCCTATTGAAGCTCAAACATGGATAAAGGAGATGGAGAAGGCTTTTATTATCCCAAGAGTTGCAGAAAAGCAAAAGACAGCTTTTGCTACCTATTTAATGAAAGGTGAGGCTAATTTTTGGTGGGAATCAAATCAAAATAGGGCCGGTGAAGGAGTGGTAACGTGGGAAAGGTTTAAAGAATTGTTTTTCGAAAACTATTTTCCACGAAGTATGCAAGGAAGAATGGAAGTTAAGTTTTTGGAGTTAAAACAAGAGAATATGTCAGTCTCAGAATACGTAGCCAAATTTAATGAGTTAGCAAGGTTTGCACCACATCAGGTAGATACCGAGGAGCGAAAGGCACGAAGATTTGAAAACGGGTTAAAAACCTGGATTTTTAGCAAGGTGGTAATATTACAAATTGATTCGTTTTCGACTCTGTTAGAGAAAGCTATCATTGCAGAAGGTGGTAGTGAAGCAGTGTCCAAGTACAATCGGGAAAAGAATAAGAAGAAGAATGAAGGTGGAAATCAGAATGTTAGTAGTGGAGGTAGCACCATCAAGAAATGCAAATGGAACATCAGTGGCAACAACTCAGAGACTCAGCAAGGGAGTGTTCAATAGAAGAAGAAAGCATGTGACAAGTGTGGAAAGAATCACTTTGGGGAGTGTATGAAGGGGAAGAATGTTTGTTATAATTGTGGTCAGGAAGGACATCTTTCTCCAAATTGCCCTAAGGCAAGGAAAGGTGGTTGTTTTTCATGTGGAGGAACGGGTCATCGATTCAAGGATTGTCCGCTGAAGAAGAATACTAAGGGAGGAAGCGGCAACAAGAGCAGTAACCCAAAGTTAACCATTGGAGGGCCAGTTCAGCAGAACAAGCCAACAGCTAGAACATTCAACATGACTGTGCAAGACGCGGTTGCATCAAAGGAGGTGGTGTCAGTTATTATTCCGATCAATAATATAAATGCATATGTATTATTTGATTTGGGAGCTACCTGTTCATTTGTGTCTGATGATTTTGCTAAAACGCTAAATTTACCTCATGAAAAGTTAGAAAACCCAATGAATATAGAAGTTGCTAACAAAGAAGTGATCCCTGTAGAATTTATCCATAGAAATTGTTGTGTGGAAATAAGGGGACATACGTTAAGCGTGAATTTAATTTCGATACGCTTAGGAGAATTTGATGTAATCCTAGGAATGGATTGGTTATTTAACCATGAGGCAGTTATTGACTGTCAAAAAAAGAGCATATGCCTTAAGTCACCTAATAAGTATGAGGTTGTATTTTATGGTAGCAAGTCGCCAAGACAAATGAGTTGTCTGACGATGATACAGGCTAGGAAGATGTTGAATAAAGGATGTGAGGGTTATTTGGCTCATGTAGTGGATACACGAATGGTGAATTCTGACATGGGGCGGATACCTATAGTAAATGAGTTCGTGGATGTTTTTCAGAGGAATTGCCAGGACTTCCCCCAGACCGAGAGATAGAGTTTGTAATTGATTTAGTACCGGGGACAACGCCGATATCGAAAGCACCGTATAGGATGGCTCCGGTATAAATGAAAGAGTTAATGGTCCAACTATAGGATTTGTTGGACAAGAAGTACATTCAACCTAGTGTATCTCCGTGGGGGGCACCAGTGTTGTTTGTAAAGAAGAAGGATAGATCGATGAGGTTGTGCATAGATTATATAGAATTGAATAAGGTGACAATCAAGAACAAGTATCCGTTACCGAGAATAGACGATCTGTTTGATCAACTTAAAGGAGCGAAGTATTTTTTGAAGATTGATTTGAGGACTGATTATCATCAGTTGAAGGTGAGAACGGAGGATGTACCCAAGACAACATTTAGAACTCGTTACAGCCATTATGAGTTTCTAGTGATGTCGTTTGGATTGACAAATGCGCCATCTGCTTTTATGGACTTGATGAACAGAGTATTTAGACAGTACCTGTATAAGTTTGTGGTTGTGTTCATTGACGACATTCTGGTGTATTCGAAGACTGAAGAGGAGCATGTCGAGCATTTGCGGATAATACTGGAGACATTGAGAAAAGAGAAATTATTTGCAAAATTTTCAAAGTGTGAATTCTGGTTGAAAAGAGTTCAGTTTTTGGGTCATGTTATTGATAACGAAGGAATTTCTGTTGATCCAGCAAAAGTAGAAGCGATGAAGAATTGGGGACAACCGTAGATGCCAACGGAGGTTAGAAGTTTCTTGGGATTGGCAGGATATTACCGGAGGTTTATTCAAGATTTCTCAAAGATAGCGACGCCGTTGACAAATTTGACTTGGAAGACAGTTAAGTATGTGTGGACGGAGAAATGTGAGCAGAGTTTTCAGGAGTTGAAGAAGCGACTAAGTGAAGCACCTGTGTTATCCTTACCAGATAGTACGAGAGGTTTTACAGTGTACAGTGATGCATCACACAAGGGACTGGGTTGCGTGTTAATGCAGAATGGTAAAGTCATTGCGTATGCGTCACGCTAGTTAAAAGATTATGAAAAGGGATACCCTACCCATGATCTGGAATTGGCAGCAGTAGTGTTTGCCCTTAAGATTTGGAGACATTATCTTTATGGAGAAAAGTGTGAGATATACACAGATCACAAAAGTCTGAAGTATATCTTTACACAAAAGGAGTTAAACATGAGGCATAGAAGGTGGTTAGAATTGATCAAGGATTATAATTGTGAGATTTTATATCATCCAGGAAAGGCCAATGTAGTAGCAGATGCTTTAAGCAGGAAGAACAGTGAGAAGTTGTTTATGTTGACAGAGCAAGAAATATTAGTAAGAGAGATGGACAAAATGGAGTTGGAGGTGAAAAATTCGAGGAATTCAGATAAAGTAATAGAAATGGAAGCAAGTCTGACCTTATTGGACAGGGTGAAGGAGGCACAAGAGAATGATGAAGAATGTGGTAACATTAAGAAACGGTTAGCTGAAGGTGAAGAGTTGAAGCATAAGATTGATAGCATTAGATTGCTGAGATTCGAAAAATCAAGTTTGGATACCTTCAGTACCGAAATTAAAAGAAGAGATTTTACAAGAGGCCCACAATTTGAGATACTCGATACACCCAGGAAGCACAAAGATGTATCAAGATCTGCGTCAACATTTTTGGTGGCCGAACATGAAGAAAGAGGTTGCAGAATGTGTCAGCAGATATTTAACCTGTTAGAGAGTCAAGGTAGAATATCAACGACCGAGTGGATTATTACAGCCACTAGAGATTCCTGAATGGAAATGGGAGCATATCACGATGGATTTTGTGGTGGGGCTTCTAGTAACACATAAAGGTTATGACGCCATATGGGTGATTGTGGATCGTCTTACAAAGTCAGTGCACTTTTTGTCGATCAAGATTAGATACAATTTGGATCAACTAGCCAAGTTGTGTATCAAAAAAATAGTTTCAAGACATGGAGTGCCGGTATCAATTGTATCTGATAGAGATCCGTGCTTCACTTCAAATTTTTGGAGGAGTCTTCAAGACAGAATGGGGACACAATTGAGGTTAAATACCGCTTATCATCCACAGACCGATGGGCAAAGCGAGAGAACAATTCAAACATTAGAAGATATGCTCAGAGTCTGTGTGATTGACTTCAAGGGAAGCTAGGAGGATCATCTTCCACTCGTAGAATTTGCGTATAATAACAGTTATCACGCGAGTATTGGAATGCCACCATACGAAGCACTGTATGGAAGGAAATGTAGAACGCCCTTATGTTGGGATGAAGTAGGTGAACGCAGACTGTTGGGGCCAGAATTGGTGCAGCAGACCGTAGAGATCATCAGGATAATAAGAGCTCGTCTGGTAGCCGCTCAGGATCGTCAAAAGAAGTATGCAGATTTGCATCGCAAGAAGAGAGACTTTGATGTAGGGAGCTATGTGTTTTTGAAAGTATCTCCCTGGAAAGGGAAAATAAGATTTGGAAAGAAAGGCAAATTAAGTCCGAGATTTATTGAACCGTTCGAGATACTGAAAAAGATAGGTGAAGTAGCATACGAGGTGGCTCTATCTCCTGAACTGGAACATATCCACAACGTGTTTCACGTGTCAGTGTTGTGTCCGTATAAGCCTGATTACAAGAATGTTATATCGTATGAACCGATTCAAGTCGAGAAGGACATATCGTATGAAGAAATTCCTATAAAAATTTTGGATAGGAAAGAGCAGAAGTTAAGGAATAAAGTTATACATTCTGTCAAAGTGCTCTGGAGAAACCACGCAGTTGAGGAAGCTACGTGGGAACTCGAGGAAAAGATGAGAAAGAATTATCATAATCTTTTTGAGTAACCTTATGTGAAATTCCGGGGACAGAATTCTTATAAGGAGGGGAGAATGTAATAGCCAGAACTTTAAGTCACATTGTAAATGAATATATTAATTAAATATTAATGATATTGAAAATTTTGTGACATATCCGAATGAATATGTGATTAATGATCTATGTGACTAATTGTTAGTTAAAGGAGGTCCCACTAATAGTTATTCAATTTAGTGGACTAACCTAGGAATTTTAATGTCAAGCAATTTATAAGATAATAAGTTAATTAAATATTCAATTTAATTGAATATAGTAAGTAAATGAAATTGTAAATTAATTAATATGAGTATTAACTAATGAGGATTATGTGAAATATGACTAATTAATTTTAGTAGTCCATTTAGTAAGAAAACACAAGTGCACTAGCCTAATTAATTGATTAACTAAGCCCACTCAATTAATTGAACATGGACTTGGATAAATAATGTGTGGACTAATTAAATTAGCCCAACATCTAATTAAACTAGTAACCAAGCTTGGATTAATAATCTTGGCAAATTAGTGGCCCAAACTAATTAATAGTGAGCCCAAGTGATTTAAAACCAAACCCAATTGTTAGCCCACTTAGGAAATATTTTTAGCAACTTGTTTAATCCATTAAAGCAATTAAAGGAAAAGAAAAAATGGGACCAAAACCCCATGGGGGCTGCCGAATATAGAGGAGGAGAAAGGCCACTTGACTTCAAAATTTGGATATAAATTAATTAGTAGCTTGTATTGGTTTTTGTGTGTACTTGGAAATGATAGCCTAGACACCTAAGTTGTCACATTAGCCACCCTATAAACAAGTCTACTAGGACTAGCTTCATGATGCTAAGATATATAGATATAGTTAGTGTATCTATATGCAAGAGCTAGCATACTTGCAAGCTCTATTTCATTATAATCATATATTACTTCCATTTTACAAGTTAGAGAGAGAAAGTAAAGAGAAAGTATACTTTGAGAGAGAGAGTTCTTGTGGAAGAAAAGAGGAAGGAGGAGATTACCACGACAACTTGTGGGGGAGTTGTGGATGACAAATAAATTCATCTCCTACTTTGCAAAGCAAAGGAAGGTAGCCGCCAAGCTAAGAAAAAGGTATAAAAACCCTAGAAAACCCTAATCTTACATTTCTTTTAATTTTTATGGTAGAAAAGGTATCATCAAGGTTTTTGTACTTGGAATCATGCTAAATATGTTTATGTATGATGATATGTAGTTTTGGTATGAAATCGTATGCGTTTGTGTAGAAAAATTAAGCTTGAAGCTTGAAAACCTTTTTACCGATGAACAAACCATAGCTTGTTCGAATAAATTGTGTATTTTGAAATCTATACATGATCTTGTTGGTTTTATTTTTGCTGAGTTTTAAGGAGTAAGTTAGGAAGGAAACCTAGTTGGAATCGTTTAAAAAGAAGTTATAATGAGAGAGTTATGTAATTTTTACCAAAGCATGCTAACTGTTGGTACACTATCGGAACAGTCCACTTCTGGATGAATTTCAGTCATCAAAAGTTATCCAACTTTGGTGTTTGATGATGGAAAATTATAGTTCGGAAAGATACGAATCCAACGGTACTGACTAGATTCTAATCCGAGTTGTAGATTTCATTTTATTCGGGTTTCCGTGAAGGATCCCACGATTGGAATTGAGAGGGCAGCCTGCATGGTTGTTTTTAGTGAACCGGTCCGGTTCACGAGGGACCTCCGGCGACGGTTCAGGCCTTTACTGGCCAGTTCCGGCGACGAGTCCCGACCCAAAAGGTTTTTAAAATGTGAAAAAAATATTATAATATTTAATTTGGTATTTGTTAGTGTAATTAAGTAATTATTAGAGTGACTAATTGTTTAATTCCTTTCTAAATCATTTGAGATTACTAACTAACAAATTTTTATGTTACTAATTAATAATTACACTAATTAAATATTGTTTAAGTATAATTAACTATTTAATTAACATTGGGTAATAATTAAATAGAGTTAGTATTACTAACTAACTATTTGTTATTTAGTAGAGACTAAATAATAAATAAGGATAAAAGATTAATCATATTACATGAGAGTTCAAAAGAGGAATTAACTGTTAGGTTTGTATGTAACGCGAGCATGCAATCAAATTACATAAATATAGCGGAAGCGCGACAAAACGAATTTTAAAATTTTTATACAAACCATCACCATGATCGTTCTTTATGCACAATTATTAATTAAACGAAAGAGATGAAGAATAAGAATTATACCCTTATCGAATTCTAGCTTCCTCAGGTACAAATTCAACTCCAATTCCTTCGCGTTCTCCTTGAATTCAACGGTGTGATTCTTTCCTTTGATCAATGTTAGCCACCCAAGTGTTTGGCCTCTAGAGGTGATCCACCAAGGAAGAACAAATATTCAAGAAGTTGGGTGTTTGGCAAAACCCTAGTTTCTATCTCTATAGAAATTGTAAATACTCTCCACAATCTAATGTAAGAGTGTGTAACCCTAATCTATGATAAGACTTCTCTTATTTATAGATGTAGGAAAACCCCTTCCCTAAACTATTTAGGATTAGGGTTTCTATTTTAATTAAACTCCTTTAATTATATTCCTAATCCAATTAGGAATTAATGAGAGAGAGAGTACTTCTATTAATTAATTCTCAATCCCTATTAGGAATTAAATAATAGTTATATTAATTAATTCCCAATCCCTATTAGGAATTAAATAATAGTAATATTAATTAATTCCTAATCCCTATTAGGAATTAAATAATAGTAATAGTAATAATAATAATAAGACTCCTCTTATTAATTTATATTTAATATTTCCAAAATATTAAATAATAAATATTAAGCTATTTAATTTATTCTATCTCCATAGATTAAATTAAATACACTTAACTTATTATTACAATTATGCCATTTACTTCTTAAATAAATATTTTCCTTTTGCGGTGTGACCCTTTAGGTTCTCCATATTAAACTGGTTGTGAATAAATCAATTAGAACAATTCTAATCTTATTTAAATAAATAAATTAAACTATTTAATTCATTTAAATAAATAATATTTATTCTACAATAAGGGTAAGCCCCCTTAGCGATCAACGACTTTCCAGATAATATAGATTTCAACATTAATCACAAAAGAACCTTTGAGTAAATAGTTACCATACAATTCAATCCTTCTACCATACAATGTCCCAATTAAATATAAGACATGGAATTTCTGTCAAGTCATATTTTATTTAATTATATGTATTTCGATTCCCAAATGCACAACTCTAAATAATGCAAATTAGAAACTTCTTTCTAATTTCATTCTGCCTTGGCCAAGGACTACTGAGTTATCATTTATCGAATCACATAGGACATTCACATCTTTTACTAGACGTGGTAGATTCTTTGTTGATCATTCACCTATCTCCATGTACAACTTATTATACCCAATCATACCCTTTGATATACCCTAAAGGTCTTAAGGGACATGTCAAAGTATAACTTATCATACACAAGATACTATGATGATCTCAAGTCTAAGGATCACTTGTACTACTATCACTAGAGGAATTCCTATTGACAGCCGAGTAAAACTCCATTAGGTATTCCTTAGCGAGTCACGTTCAGTGAACTTATTCTCCAATAAGCACCTACACACTTGCTTTAGTGTCTCCACACAAATGATTATGAGATCAATCATCCTCTTCATAAGAGCAAGCAACGTATGTACTAATCTATCCGGATTCACTAATCCCCAATTTAGTAATCCAACGATTAGGAACAATTTTAGTTTGTGAGCTATCTTGAATTTAGATCTCATTAGCATGATCACCATCATGATTCTAAAAGCATTGCTCAAAACTATGGGTTTATCACATTTAATATAACAGCACCATGTAGATAATATAAAATGCCTTTTAAGAAAATCAATTCTTTTATTAATAAATGAATAAGATTACAAAGTATATGCTACATCATATCAAATATGATTGGCTTGTGTGCATACTACTTTCATTAAGATATTGAGTTAGACATTCAATAGCCTATTTTGAATAGTACGATGAATTGAATAATGTGAATCCAGGTTGCTGGATTGTAATCCAGCTTGAATCCAGTATGTTGGATTGTAATCCAGGTTAGAATCCAGTTTGCTATATTGGAATCCAGGTTACTGGATGGCCATCTAGTTTGCTAGATTTGGAATCCAGTTTGCTGGATTGGGTATTTAACCTACTGAATCATAAAGAAAGACTTATATAAGGAAAGATTAAGCAATGAAGTGATTAAAAGATTATCAAAGGATAATTATAATACTAAGACTTTAAAGTAATGTCTAATACTAAACTATGTGACCGACTATTAGACAATGTAATGTAAAGTAATGAAATTATGGGTAAAATGTGTAACGATCGGGAATTTTGAATTTCCTTGTAACCCGAGTTACGTGTGAATGAAATGAATTTTTACTTTTATTTATATTAATATGTGTTATGTGCTTAAAGGTGGTGTTATAACCTAGAATATGTATATGTGTTGAATTTTACGTGTTGTAGTGTCGTTAGGGTGAATATATTGACTTCGCGAAAATCGCAAAATCACTGTTCACGGGGCACGTTTATCGAGGCACTATTCACGCCATGATATTTTTGCGTCTTTTCAACCTTAATAAATGACAGTAATACACGTGTGCGAAATGATAATTTTTCCGAGTGTCGGATTTTCGTTTTGAGCCCGTTCGTGTTTTATTCGGTATCCGAAACATATGATAAGGTTGTTCCGAATAAATGGGCAAACCCCGTAATAATTATTTTTATATGTCCCAATAATCTATGGGAGTACCCATTTTAATTTTGGGTAGAGTTATTTACCAGTTTTGGTACAAAAGTGGGAGTTTTCGGATATATTTTTGTGTATTTGGGTATTTATTTTGGCTTGTTACTCCAAGAGGGAACCAACCCCCAAATTTGGACCAATCAAATGCAAGGAAGGAGAGGCTAGCCGGCAAGTTCATTGAGCCATTAAACCATTTCTCCCACTTCTCCTAAATTCACTCCTCCACTCTCCCAAATCATTCAAACCATTTCAATTCTCTCTTGCACTCCATTCAAACTATACCACCAGCAGATAGAGAGGGAGAGGGAGAGAGAGAGCTGCAAAGAGTCGCTGAAAAGTCGTCGGAGGTCGCCGGAAAAAAGAGAAGAAAGTCGTCAGAAAAGAGAGGAAGAAGAAGAAGAAGGAGAAAAGAAGAGAAAGAGAGGTTCGGGTGAACCAAGAAGGAAGAAAGAGACTCAAGCCAAGCTCTAGCAAAGCTTTATAACATCTAGGAACGATTCACAGAGGTAAATCTTCAACATCAAACGATTTTCTTTCGATTTCATTGAGTTTTCAAGTTTTCTTAGTTTTCAAGCTTTTATGCTTGGTGGATGATTTGTGCTTGATTGTGGTTGTTATTGTTGGTTGTATTTCGTTTATATTGTTGTTAAGAGACTATAGAAGCCATTAATAACATCAAAGTGGAACAAAAATGGAAGAAATCCGTACCTATGCTTAAGGAGGATGAAGAACATGAAGAATAATGGACTTTTTGGACATTCAGAATTTTTAGAGGACTATAAATGCTAGATTTCATGTTTGTTAATTTTATTTGTTGCTATGGTGTTGTAGTTCCATGGGTTACGAAGCTAACCCAATTGGAATGGAGTAAAAAGGAGTTAAAACGAGTTCGTAGGAATGATTTTCGTAAAACTTGTCAAGAACTCGAAGAACAGAGTATGAACTTTACACTTTGGCTTTAGATTTGACCATGTTAATGTTAATGGGTAGCTCTGCATTTTTGATATGTTGTAGCCCCATGAGTTAGGAGTCCATAGAGTCCGGAATGGACCAATTTGATTGTGTATTGAAGGAGTTATGGAGGTTGGAGTAGCTGGAGGTCGGAGCCGCGAACTGGGAACAAACCCAGAATCCGGCTACGGCAGAATGGCGCCGCAGCGCCACCCCTAAGCCGTGCATCTCACGCTGCAGCGAGGGGCAATATGGGAAAAAGACCGGGACTCACGCCGCAGCGTGAGGCCCAAGTGTTAAGCTTCACGCCGCAGCGTGAAGCCCATTATATGAAGGACACGGGACTCACGCCGCAGCGTGAGCTCTAGTAATGAGCCTCACGCTGCAGCGCCAGCTCCGTGTTTGGGCCAGATTGGGTCGGTCAGGCAGGTCAAGTCGGGTCGGACCTAATGAATCCTTTTCAATGGGTCCAACACTTATATTTTTCCTTGGATTAAATGATTAGACAGGTTGACTAAGCATATTCTGTTAAACCCTAAATGCTTAATTATTTCCCAAATGTCAACCAGATTGGTATTGTTTTAAGGCGGAAATTGAATAATCTAATTGCAATTTAGCTTTGTTTCCGGGGGGCGCTGCCCCCCCGACCCCCGCCAGCTCACCGGGGAGCGAGACCCCCGACTGGGTAGTCGTAGGGCAATCAATGTGTTTTAATGATGCAGCGTCCGTATTAAACCATTATTTAGAATGTGACTAATTGTTATGTAAATATGTACTTAATCGTGTAGGACATTAAGGAGCGTGTGTTGTATTATTGTAGCAGCACTTCAGGTAATATTCCTTAACCCTTGTCTAACCCTTGTGTTGGGCAAGTTCTATTGTGCGAGTTAATTATTGACTGAGCGATCATTTTATCAATTTATGTTGTTGCAAGTTTCCCTAACCTTTGTCTAACCCTTGTGTTGGGCAAGTTTCTAAACCTTATGCACTACTTTTATTTCGTGCAAACAGGTATATTGTTGCAAGTTTCATGACTCAAATCGAGTTATTACTTTCAATTATTTTGGTGGACTAATTATTGTCAATTACTTCACATCAAGGATAAATTATTGATATTCACCGCTTAAATATTTGAATTCATTATCTGTTGTTGGACTGCGAAACGTTTAGTTCTTCATTCATGAACTATTTAAGGAAATAGTTTACGCCACTTGTTTCAGCTAGACGTATGTTTAATCATCATTGTTGTTAAGTAAAGCTATCCAATCAAATTGTTTGGTTTGGATTCCTATGTAAAGCTGAGATGAACAACCCTCATAGCAGGGGACACAGTATGTATGTACACGCGCGCGAACAGTATGTTAAAGGGGTTATGCATAACACCGGGTACATTAGGCTGATCACCTATTGTATTAGTATGTTGGATTATCGGATGAATTTCTGGTGATTCTAGTAAAAGTTCAGTGTCAAGATGACTACTCAGTATAGAATATTTCCTCCTTTTGGAAACATTGAAATCATTCGGTCCTTAGAGGCCCTACAATTGTGTTAATGAGGTCATTCGTTGAGATTATGCAGATTCTTGAGCTATCTTCTATTCTCTTGATTCTTGTAAGTTATACAGTATTCATTTGATGATTCACGATTATTGTTATTATACTTGCTGAGCAAATTTGTTGCTCACCCTTGCTTTCCTTAAAACATTTCAGTTAGTGGAGCTCGTGGTGAAAGTTCTGGGAAGGATAAAGGCAAAGGCAAAGCTACGGATTAGCTTTGTACCATTAAGATCACCATTTTGATTGTGTATTAAGACTCGTTGACTTTTGTGATGTATTAAGACTTAATTACCCTTATGTATTAAGTTACGTTGTAGAAGTTTTGGTTTCGAGTCTTGGGACAGGATTATTTGTGTTATATCAATAGGAATATTCCTTTATTTCCGCTGTAAGTTATCAATAGTTTGATGCAGGTATGAGATAGTGACGAACCAGGTCCGCAGTTCGGGTGACCCGGATTTGGGGGCGTCACAGGTTGGTATCAGAGCTTTAGGTTATAAACCTTTAGAGAGAGGTCTTTAGGCTATAACCTTAGGAAGTGTATAGAAGATAAGAGTAGATAAAACTCATGTAGAGTTTTGGGGCGATCTTAGATAGACGCGTTCTAGAGAGTTGTGAAAGGTATTTATATTCCTTACAATGAAGCTATATTTCATTACAAGCTGCTAGTAAAGTGTGTCGCTTGTGGTCTGCTTGTAGTACTCATGATAGATATTCTCGTAGTATGATGAGATGATGACATTAAGCTTTCTTACGTTTAGCAGAGAATGCCGCCCAGACGCAACGTACCACCCCCAGCGACACCTGAGGGATCGGTTAACAATGGAGGAGGTCTGACGGTCCCCATGCAGCGGTTATCAGACATATTGTAGAAGATGGAAAGGAGAAGTACGGGAATTGTGAATCCCAACCCACCGGCAGCACCCACAACAAGTTTCAAGGACTTCAAAAGCATAGGACCTCCAGAGTTCAGGGGAACGACTGACCCGATTGAAGCCCAGTCTTGGGTGAAGGAAATGGAGAAGGCTTTCATTATCGCACGCATGGGGGATGACCAGAAAACAGCATTCGCCACCTATATGATGAAAGGGGAAGCAAATTATTGGTGGGAGGCTAACCAACAACGAGCGGGTGAAGTAGTGATACCGTGGGACAAGTTCAAGGAATTATTTTTCGGGAATTATTTCCCAAAGAGCATGGAAAGACAAATGGTAGTGAAATTCTTGGAGATGAAGCAAGGAGACATGACGGTGGCTCAGTACGCCGCCAAATTCAATGAACTTGCACGTTTTGCACCGCTTCAAGTAAGTATTGAAGAGCTGAAGGCGCAAAGGTTTGAGCAAGGGCTGAAACCGTGGATATATAACAAGGTAGTCGTTCTTCAGATCGAAACCTTTAGTGCACCGCTGGAAAAAGCTATTATCGCTGAAGGAGGGATTGAGGCCCTGAATCAACACAAGAAGAATAAGAACAGTGGAGGAGACTACCGTGGAGGTGGCAGTAGCGGTGAAAGCAATTCGGGAAAGAGGAAATGGGACGGTGGCAACAGCAACAACACCAACACTAATCAGAGGGGGAATAATCAAGGGGGATTTAAGAATAGGGTTGAAGCGTGTTCCAAATGTGGGAAGAATCATAAGGGAGAGTGCTGGAAGGGGCGCAATATCTGTTACAATTGTGGCCAGGAGGGGCACATGGCATCAAACTGCACAAACCCAAATAAGAACCGTGGATGTTATTCTTGTGGATCCGTGGAGCATCAGATCAAAGACTGTCCGAAGAAAGGAAGCAGTGGTGGAAACATCAACAGAGGAGGAGGCAGCAAACTGGCGATTGGAGGACTGACTCCGCCGAACCGAACCCCTGCCCGAACCTTCAACATGACTGTCCAGGATGCAGTGATTGCTAAGGACGTGGTGTCAGGTATTATCCCAATTAATAATATAAATGCTGCGTATTATTTGATTCGGGTGCTACCCGTTCCTTTGTGTCTGAAGATTTTGCTAAACGGTTAAATTTACCCCAAGAACGGTTAGAAAATCCTTTGAGTATAGAAATTGCGAATAACGAGGTAATTCCAGTAGAGTTTATTCTTCGTAATTGTTGCGCTGAGATTAGGGGATATAATTTTTATGTGGATTTGATCCCAATAAGGTTGGGAGAGTTCGATGTAATATTGGGAATGGACTGGTTGTACGATCATGCGGCAGTGATTGACTGTCAGAAGAAAAGTGTGAACCTTCGGACCCCTAACCGGTCGAGGGTAGTGTTTAATGGTAGCACATCGCTGAGACGTTCTTGTTGTCTTACGATGATGCAAGCCGGGAAGTTGTTAAAGAAAGGATGTGAAGGCTACTTAGCCTATATTGTAGATACAAAGAAAGAAGGTGTAGAAATTAAGGATATACCAATAGTAAGAGAGTTTCCAGATGTGTTTCCAAGCGAATTACCGGGTCTTCCGCCAGACAGGGAAATTGAATTTGCAATAGACTTAGTGCCAGGGACTGCACCAATTTCAAAGGCTTCGTACCGTATGGCGCCTGTGGAGATGAAAGAATTGCTGATACAACTTCAGGAATTGCTGGACAATGGGTATATTCAGCCAAGTGTGTCCCCATGGGGAGCCCCAATTTTTTTTATCAAGAAGAAGGACGGATCGATGAGACTCTGCATCGACTACCGAGAATTGAACAAATCAACGATCAAGAATAAGTATCCATTGCCAAGGATCGACGACTTGTTTGATCAACTGAAAGGAGCCAGACACTTCTCGAAGATAGATTTGAGGACCGGATATCATCAACTAAAAGTAAGGAAGGAAGATGTACCCAAAACTGCGTTTCGGACGAGATACGGTCACTACGAGTTTTTGGTGATGTCTTTCGGTCTGACTAACGCGCCAGCAGCATTTATGGACTTGATGAACCGAGTTTTGAAGCCGTACTTAGACAAGTTCGTAGTAGTTTTCATCGACGACATTTTGATTTATTCAAAGACTGAAGAAGAGCATGCTGATCATCTGAACAAGGTACTGGAGACACTAAGAAGGGAGAAGTTATACGCGAAATTTTCCAAGTGCGAATTCTAGATGGAAAAGGTGCAATTTTTAGGGCATATGATCGACAAAGACGGTATCTCAGTGGACCCTGCGAAGGTGGAGGCAGTTAGTAACTGGGAACAACCGAAGACGCCGACAGAAGTGCGAAGTTTCTTAGGGTTAGCCGGGTACTATCGAAGATTTATCCAGGATTTTTCAAAGATAGCAACCCCGTTGACCAATATAACGAGAAAGGCGGTGAAGTTTGTATGGTCTGAAAAGTGCGAAGGCAGTTTTCAGGAGTTGAAAAAGAGGTTAAGCGAAGCGCTTGTATTATCCTTACCAGATGATACGGGAGGTTTTGTAGTGTATAGTGATGCATCACACAAGGGTCTTGGCTGTGTGTTGATGCAACACGGCAAGGTCATTGCGTATGCGTCACGGCAGTTGAAGGATTACGAGAAGCGATACCCTACCCATGACTTGGAATTGGCAGCTGTCGTCTTTGCATTGAAGATTTGGAGACATTACCTTTATGGGGAGAAATGTGAGATATACACGGATTATAAGAGTTTGAAATATATCTTCACACAGAAGGAGTTGAACATGCGACAGAGAAGGTGGCTGGAATTAATCAAGGATTACAACTGCGAAATTCTTTATCACCCGGGAAAAGCAAACGTGGTAGCAGATGCATTGAGTAGGAAGGGGAACGAGAAATTGTTTATGTTGACAACTCACGATGAGTTAATACTGGAAATGGCAAGATTGGAAATCAAAGTAAAAAGTCCGGCAGAGGCAGCAGAGAAGTTATTCGTAATTGAAGCTCGTCCGACATTACTCGATAAAGTGAAAGAAGCACAGGAAAAGGATGAAGAATGCGAAAGGATACAGAGAAGGATCGCAGAAAATGAGGAAGAGAAATTTTGAATGGATAAGGATGGTATTTTGAGATACGAGGAGCGAGTGTGGGTGCCAGCCGTGACTGAATTAAGAGATGAAATCTTACATGAGGCACATAATTCAGCATATTTCGTTCACCTAGGAAGCACGAAAATGTACCGTGATCTTCGTCAATATTTTTGGTGGCCTAACATGAAGCGGGACGTAGCAGAGTACGTCAGCAAGTGTCTCACTTGTCAACAAGTCAAAGCGGAACATTAGAGACTGAGTGGATTACTTCAGCCACTGAATATACCGGAATGGAAGTGGGAGCATATCACTATGGACTTCGTGGTAGGACTTCCAGTCACATAGAAGGGCTATGATGCCATTTGGGTTATCGTGGATCGATTGACAAAATCAGCACACTTTCTACCGATAAAGATCCGATTTAATTTGAACCAATTAGCCAAGTTATACATTAAGGAAATTGTTTCACGACATGGAGTGCCAGTGTCAATTGTCTCAGATCGAGATCCGCGCTTCACGTCAAATTTTTGGAAGAGCTTGCAAGAGAGAATGGGAACACAGTTGCGACTAAGTACTGCTTACCATCCTCAAACTGACGGGCAGAGTCAACGAACAATTCAGACACTAGAAGATATGTTGAGAGCTTGTGTGATGGATTTCAAGGGAAATTGGGATGATCATTTACCACTTGTGGAATTCGCTTACAATAATAGCTATCATGCGAGTATCGGTATGCCGCCATACGAAGCCCTCTATGGAAGGAAGTGAAGAACACCATTAAGCTGGGATGAGGTTGGCGAACGACGACTGTTGGGACCAGAATTGGTGCAGCAGACAGCAGAAGTGGTCGCAGTGATCAGGGCAAGATTAGTTACAGCCCAAGACCGACAAAAGAAGTATGCAGATCAACATCGCCAGACGAGAGACTTCGACGTCGGCAGTCACGTGTTTCTAAAGGTATCTCCCTAGAAAGGCAAGATACGTTTTGGGAAGAAAGGAAAGTTAAGCCCGAGGTTCGTAGGACCGTTTGAAGTATTGAGAAGAATGGGTTAAGTGGCGTACGAGATAGCCTTACCTCCTGAACTGGAGCATATCCACAATGTGTTTTACGTTTCAGTGTTACGACCATATAAGCCCGATTATAAGCACGTGATATCCTATGAGCCCGTCCAAATAGAGAAAGATCTTACGTATGAGGATATTCCTATTCAGATAATCGATAGAAAAGAGCAAGTATTAAGAAATAAGGTTATACCTTTTGTAAAAGTAGTTTGGCGAAACCACAATGCCAAGGAGGCTACGTGGGAATTAGAAGATAAGATGAAGGAGAATTACCCTCAACTTTTTGCTTAACCTTGTATTGTGATTCTGGGGACAGAATCCTTATAAGGAGGGGAGAATGTAACGATCAGGAATTTTGAATTTCCTTGTAACCCGAGTTACGTGTGAATGAAATGAATTTTTACTTTTATTTATATTAATATGTGTTATGTGCTTAAAGGTGGTGTTATAACCTAGAATATGTATATGTGTTGAATTTTACGTGTTGTAGTGTCGTTAGGGTGAATATATTGACTTCGCGAAAAATTGCAAAATCACTGTTCACGGGGCACGTTTATCGAGGCACTATTCACGCCATGATATTTTTGCGTCTTTTCAACCTTAATAAATGACAGTAATACACGTGTGCGAAATGATAATTTTTCCATGTGTCGGATTTTCGTTTTGAGCCCGTTCGTGTTTTATTCGGTATCCGAAACATATGATAAGGCTGTTTCGAATAAATGGGCAAACCCCGTAATAATTATTTTTATATGTCCCAATAATCTATGGGAGTACCCATTTTAATTTTGGGTAGAGTTTTCGGATATATTTTTGTGTATTTGAGTATTTATTTTGGCTTGTTACTCCAAGAGGGAACCAACCCCCAAATTTGGACCAATCAAATGCAAGGAAGGAGAGGCTAGCCGGCAAGCTCATTGAGCCATCAAACCATTTCTCCCACTTCTCCTAAATTCACTCCTCCACTCTCCCAAATCATTCAAACCATTTCAATTCTCTCTTGCACTCCATTCAAACTATACCACCAGCAGAAAGAGAGGGAGAGGGAGAGAGAGAGATGCAAAGAGTCGCCGGAAAGTCGTCGGAGGTCACCGGAAAAAAGAGAAGAAAGTCGCCGGAAAAGAAAGGAAGAAGAAGAAGAAGGAGAAAAGAAGAGAAAGAGAGGTTCGGGTGAACCAAGAATGAAGAAAGAGACTCAAGCCAAGCTCTAGCAAAGCCTTATAACATCTAGGAACGATTCACAGAGGTAAATCTTCAACATCAAACGATTTTCTTTCGATTTCATTGAGTTTTCAAGTTTTCTTGGTTTTCAAGCTTTTATGCTTGGTGGATGATTTGTGGTTGATTGTGGTTGTTATTGTTGGTTGTATTTCATTTATATTGTTGTTAAGAGACTATAGAAGCCATTAATAATATCAAAGTGGAACAAAAATGGAAGAAATCCGTACCTATGCTTAAGGAGGATGAAGAACATGAAGAACAATGGACTTTTTGGACATTCGGACTTTTTAGAGGACTATAAATGCTAGATTTTGTATTTGTTAATTTTATTTGTTGCTATGGTGTTGTAGTTCCATGGGTTACGAAGCTAACCCAATTGGAATGGAGTAAAAAGGAGTTAAAACAAGTTCATAGGAATGATTTTCGTAAAACTTGTCAAGAACTCGAAGAACAGAGTATGAACTTTACACTTTGGCTTTAGATTGGACCATGTTAATATTAATGGGTAGCTCTGCATTTTTGATATGTTATAGCCCGATGAGTTAGGAGTCCATAGAGTCCGGAATGGACCAATTTGTTTGTGTATTGAAGGAGTTATGGAGGTTGGAGTGGCCGGAGGTTGGAGCCGCGAACTGGGAACAAACCCAGAATCCGGCTACTGCAGAATGGCGCCGCAGCGCCACCCCTAAGCCGTGCATCTCACGCTGCAGCGAGGGGCAATATGGGAAAAAGACCGGGACTCACGCCGCAGCGTAAGGCCCAAGAGTTAAGCTTCACGCCGCAGCGTGAAGCCCGTTATATGACGGACACGGGACTCACGCCGCAGTGTGAGCTCTAGTAATGAGCCTCACGCTGCAGCGCCAGCTCCGTGTTTGGGCCAGATTGGGTCGATCAGGCAGGTCAAGTCGGGTCGGACCTAATGAATCCTTTCCAATGGGTCCAACACTTATATTTTTCCTTGGATTAAATGATTGGACAGGTTGACTAAGCATATTCTGTTAAACCCTAAATGCTTAATTATTTCCCAAATGTCAACCAGATTGGTATTGTTTTAAGGCGAAAATTGAATAATCTAATTACAATTTAGGCTTGGTTTCCGGGGGGCGCTGCCCCCCCGACCCCCGCCAGCTCACCGGGGAGCGAGACCCCCGACTAGGTAGTCGTAGGGCAATCAATATGTTTTAATGATGCAGCGTCCGTATTAAACCATTATTTAGAATGTGACTAATTGTTATGTAAATATGTACTTAATCGTGTAGGACATTAAGGAGCGTGTGTTGTATTATTGTAGCAGCACTTCAGGCAAGTTTCCTTAACCCTTGTCTAACCCTTGTGTTGGGCAAGTTCTATTGTGCGAGTTAATTATTGACTGAGCGATCATTTTAACAATTTATGTTGTTGCAAGTTTCCCTAACCCTTGTCTAACCCTTGTGTTGGGCAAGTTTCTAAACCTTATGCACTACTTTTATTTCGTGCAAACAGGTACATTGTTGCAAGTTTCATGACTCAAATCGAGTTATTACTTTCAATTATTTTGGTGGACTAATTATTGTCAATTACTTCACATCAAGGATAAATTATTGATATTCACCGCTTAAATATTTGAATTCATTATCTGTTGTTGGACTGCGAAACGTTTAGTTCTTCATTCATGAACTATTTAAGAAAATAGTTTACGCCACTTGTTTCGGCTAGACGTATGTTTAATCATCATTGTTGTTAAGTAATGCTATCCAATCAAATTGTTTGGTTTGGATTCCTATGTAAAGCTGAGATGAACAACCCTCATAGTAGGGGACACAGTATGTATGTCGGGAGACCGACACGCGCGCGAACAGTATGTTAAAGGGGTTATGCATAACACCGGGTACATTAGGCTGATCACCTATTGTATTAGTATGTTGGATTATCGGATGAATTTCTGGTGATTCTAGTAAAAGTTCAGTGTCAAGATGACCACTCAGTATAGAATATTTCCCCCATTTGGAAACATTGAAATCATTCGGTCCTTAGAGGCCCTACAATTGTGTTAATGAGGTCATTCGTTGAGATTATGCAGATTCTTGAGCTATCTTCTATTCTCTTGATTCTTGTAAGCTATACAGTATTCATTTGATGATTCACGATTATTATTATTATACTTGCTGAGCAAATTTGTTGCTCACCCTTGCTTTCCTTAAAACATTTCAGTTAGTGGAGCTCGTGGTGAAAGTTCTGGGAAGGATAAAGGCAAAGGCAAAGCTACGGATTAGCTTTGTACCATTAAGATCACCATTTTGATTGTGTATTAAGACTCGTTGACTTTTGTGATGTATTAAGACTTAATTACCCTTATGTATTAAGTTACGTCGTAGAAGTTTTGGTTTCGAGACTTGGGACAGGATTATTTGTGTTATATCAATATGAATATTCCTTTATTTCCGCTGTAAGTTATCAATAGTTTGATGCAGGTATGAGATAGTGACGAACCAGGTCCGCGGTTCGGGTGACCTGGATTTGGGGGCGTCACAAAATGTGTGATGCTAATTGAGAAATCAATCTTATAAATGATAGGTCTTTCAAAAGAAGTCATATTAAATTGTGTAGCAGTAGTCAACGATCAAGGCAAGTTCCCTAACCTTACTCAAATTTATATTGAGCAAGTTCTTAACTTACACAACTTCGTACATTGTGTAAGATCCTGATTATTGATACGAACTTTTATATACTGCAAGTTCTCTAATTCAACCTTGAATTATTATTTCAGCACCTGTTAGTAGATAATTATTATTCCACATCCTTGATGGTTATTGTTATTCGCACTTGGTGCAATTGAATTCTTGTTCTATTATTGTTGAACTGTAAATTAGTTAAAGTTCTTTCATTCATGAACTGTTTATGAAATGGATCTATGCTAGTTGTATCAGCTAGATCAAGCATGTTTAAATTTATTAAATCAAATCGATTTTAAAAAGGCTGTCCAAACCAATTGAATGGTATGGACTCTCAGACTAGGAAAGAGAACAATTTTTAAGGCGTTATATTGGAAAACAATTGTATGCCCGTTTATTAAGTGATTATGCATATTCGCCGGGTATGAGAGGCTGATCCCCTCGATTACCGAAACTTATTTAGAGGACCAGTTTAAATACTGACAACCTCCGTATATGTTCATGGTCATTGTTGACCACTCAGCATCATTGATTCAATCTTTCGAATATTAAAACTTGAACTCTTATTCTTTCGCAATTGTCATTTATTGTTGAAAGTTTCAAAGGTTAAATTCCTTTCTAATCATGATATATCTCCTTTGTAATTAAACTTGCTAAGCAAATTAGTTACTTACCCTTGCTATATCATGACGTTTATTTCAGTTAGACCGGAAAGTTCTAAGACGGATAAAGGAAAAGATAAAGCTTAGGAATAAACTTATGTGAATGTTTAATTATCGTATTATCTGATGTAATAATTTTAGATGAACCTTTTGTAATATTAAGGTTATGTTTTAAGTTAAGGTTATTAGACCTTGGGAGTTGATGTAGAACCTTATTTAAATGAACAATGTATGTTTATTATTCCGCAATAGTTCATAGAATGTGTATGATGATGATGGATCGTGAGCACCGAATCCGAGGTTAGAGAACTCGAATTTGGGGGCATCACAAATTTCAAGGAGAACGCGAAAGGATTTGGAGTTGCACTTGTACCTGAGGAAGCATGGTTCTACGAGGGTATTATTCTTATTCTCTATCTCTTTCGTTTAATTGATAATTGAGCACAAGGAAAGATCATGATGATGGTTTGTATAAAATTTTAAAATTTGATTTTATAGTGCTTCAGCACTATTTATGTAATTTGATTGCATGTTTGCGCTATACGAACGTAACACCTATATAGAAGCGCTAGGTTGGACTTAACTTGGATAATTTTGATTCTGATGTGTCACCACGTGATCAAAATAATCTAAGAGGCAAAATACAAGGAGTTACATAGTGATGTAATTGACAATAGTTGTCTACATATTTATTTATATATAGTTTGTTGTGTTAATATAAGGCTATATACATTTGAAATGAGATCCTTATTCTCACTAGCAAATCTTTAATTAGATTTGCCGAACTATATATTGAGGGTAATATAGTTTGATGAAAATAGTGAGAGATATCAATTTAAATAAAGACCTAATTTATTTTGGTAATTAATTAAAATGAATGTATGCTAAAATGTTGTTAACTCATTTACAGAATTTTACAATGTCTAATTCACTATCACTGCGTAGCATATTAGATGCTAATAAACCGGACCAAACTACACGGACTGGTTAAGGAATCTGAGAATAGTTCTCAAGGCTGAAAAACTATCTTATATCCTTAATATGTATATCCCCGCAACTGTTGCAGAAACAACCTCTGAGGAATAGATTGCTACTTTTAGAAAGTGGAAAGATGATGCAACTGTGGCTTAATACATCATGTTCGCATCCATGAGTAACGAGCTGCAGCATCAGCATGAAACTATGGATGCTCCTACTGTACTCCTGCACCTTCAAGGAGTTGAAAGGTGAGGAAAGTAGGACTGTTAGATATTAGATATCTAAGGAGCTCTTCCGATCTTGAATGACCGATGACACTATAGTATAGACACGTGTCTTCAAAATTATCAATTTAATTGAACAATTAGGATAACAGGGTTTTGTCATGGATGGAGAAGTTGATCCAAGATTTGATCTTGTAATCACTTCCGGACTCTTTCTCACAATTTGTTATGAATTTTCACATGAACAAGGTAGATGTCAGCCTGCCTGAGTTGCTTAACATGTTAAAAACTGCAAAGAGTCACTTTCCAACCAAGAACGACCAAGTCTTACTTATAAATGATACTTCCAAGAAAAGGAAACGGGCCAAAGGATCTTCTGAAAAGAAGAAGATTCAAAGAAGGTATAAGGAAAGGCAAAAACTAAGGACAATAAGAACAAAACTGATGTAAATAGCAAATGAGCTTGCTTCCACTGCAATAAGCCTGGACATTGGAAAAGAAACTACAAGGAGTATCTTGCAGTGGCTAACCAGAAGAAGCTTGGCGAAGCTTCAGTTACAGATACAGGTTTGTTCATGATTGAAATAAATCTTTCTGTAAGTTAAGGTTCTACTTGGGTATTGGATACCGGCTGTAGTTCCCACATATGCAATTTAATGCAGGGACTAAGCAGAAGTAGAAAGCTAAACAAAGAGAAGTAATCATGCGTGTGGGTAATGGAGCAAAGGTTGCTGCATTAGCTATAGGAACTTATAGTTTAGCATTGCCTATGGGTAAGTCTATTAAGTTAATAAGGTGTCATTATGTTCCACTTCTAATTAGAAACATTATTTCCACTCCGTTATTAAACAAGGAAGGTGTTGGTATTATATTTAAGAACAATGGTTGTTCTATTTATAATAATAATGTTTTGTATAGAACTAGAAAATTACTTAATGGACTTCGTATACTTGACTTACATAAAAATAATTTTACAAATTTGACAAACTTGTAAAAGAAAAGAAGATGATCATTCAAAGAGTTGAATATGTGTATTTGATGAAATACAAGTCTGAATCATTTGAAAGGTTCAAAGAATTCAGAAGTGAAACAAATTCACAAAGTATTAAGATTCTTTGATCAGATCGAGGAAGGAATACTTGTGCAATGAGTTTCTAGATCATCTCAAAATGGTATTTTCTCATAATGGACACTTCTTGATACATAATAATTGATTGATGTATCTAAAAGGAGAAATCGTACCTTGTTGGACATGGTGTAGTCCATGATGATTTTTACCGACATTCCAGTATCCTTCTGGGCTATGCCCTAGAAATGGCTGCATATATACAAAATAAGGTAACCTCAAAATTTTACCCCAAGATTCCATATGGGTTATGGATAGGGAGGATTCCTAGTCTTAAGTATGTTAAGATAAGAGGTTGTCCACCTTATGTGAAAATTTTTCAAAATATAAGTTTGGGACAAAATTTGACAAGTGCATATTTGTGGGATATCCTAAAGAAAGTTTAGGGTATTATTACTATAATCCTACACGCTGCCTTCTTAGATAAAGGTGTTTATCATTAAAAAAGCTAGTGGGAGCGTAATAGATCTTGAAGGAGTTCAAGAACCATAAAGCACTTTAAGTCAAACCGAGGAACCTGTAGATAGACCTATTGTACCACAACCGAATCGTAAATCTGGAAGAGTAGCGAAGATACCTAGGAGGTATGGAATCATCATAGAGGATGATGATGAGGTACGCATCATAGAGGATGATGATCCAGTTATATACGATAAGGCTATGAGTAGTAGACACTCAGAGAAATGGCAAATGACCATAAAATCCAAAATGGATTCCATATATGAAAAACTAAGTGTAGACTTTGCTTAACCCTCCGGTAGGCATAAAGCGTAAAGGGTGTATATGGGTCTTTGAGAGAAAGACTAGAGCAGATGGCAAGGTGAAGACCTATAAGACCAGACCTGTTTAAAAGGTTTCAAATAAAGTCAAGGAGTTGACTGTGATAAAACCTTATTACCGGTAGTAATGCTCAAGTTCATTCGAATTTTGCTTGTGATTGCAGCTTATTATTACGAAATTTGGCAAATGGATGTGGAGACGTCCTTCCTCAACGAAGACTTGAGGAGAATGTATGTATGATACAGCCAGATGGATTTATTTCAAATATTGAAGCAAATCATGTATGTAAGCTACAACGATCCATTTATGGATTGAAGCAAGCTTCTTAAAGATAGAACATTCATTTTGATGAGACAATAAAAAAAGTTTGATTTTATCAGAAACGAGAATGAACCTAGTGTGTACAAAAGGGTCAATGGGAGCGCTGTGACATTCCTACTATTATATGGTGATATACTACCGATAAGGAATGACATACTAGTGCTACAATCAGTAAAGATAAAATTATCTAATCATCCCTCCATGAATGACTTAGGAGGAACATCCTATAAATTGGGGATATAAATCTATATAGATAAATTTAAAAGGATGTTTGGCTTGACCCAAGGAACGTATATTCATTCGATGCTAAGGGCGTTTAGCATGGCAAACTCCAAGAGAGGTCTCATTTTGATGAGCCGTGGAGTGTATCTCTCTAAAATTGTCCCCAATTGAAAGAGAGATCGCATGCGTTACTATCATGTATACAATGAATATACAAAGCCTGATGTTAATCAGTCATATTCTAGAGAAGATCACTATAAGACAGTGAAAAATATTTTTAAGTACTTAACCGGTACTGAGGATGTGATCATGATTCATGGTGGGTCTGAATTAAAACTAGAGGGTTAAACAGACTGAAGTTTTTCAGACTGACCAAGATGATAACAAATCCACTTTAAGGTAAATCATTACGTTGAATGGTGGTGCAGTGAATTGGAAAAGTTCCAAACAGCAAAGAGTTGCTGGTTTAGTGACAAAGACAAAGTATATAGCTGTAAAAGAAGCTGTAAGTTGATTGTTTGGATGAAAAGTTCATTACAAAACTAGGAATAATTCCTAAGTCTCATCTTAGATTCAAACATGTGTTGTGACACTATCATTTGATTAGAGAAATCATTGAAAGACGAGAAGTCACTATAGAGATAGTGGACTCTCAAGAACAACATTGCATATCCATTTACTGAAGCTTTATCTAACAGCGGGATGATCGTCACTTAGAGAAGAAGGGTATTAGATATCATGGCGATTGACTTTAGTGCAAGTGGGGGATTGAAAGTAGTATGCACACAAGCCAATCATATTTGATATGATGTAGTATATACTTTGTAATCTTATTCGTTTATTAAAGGAATTTTACTTTATCTACATGGTGTTGTTATATTAAATGTGATAATAGTTTTGAGCAATGCTTTTAGAATCATGATAATGATCATGCTAATGAGATCTAACTTCTAGGTACTCACAAACTAAAATCATTCCTAATCGTTGGATTACTAAAAAGGATATTAATGAATCCGGACAGATTAATACATACTTTGCTTGCTCTTAGGAAGAGGATGATTGATCTCATAATCATTTGCGTGGAGACACTAAAGCAAGTATGTAGGTGCTTATTAGAGAATATGTTCACTGAACGTGGCTCACTAAAGGAATACCTAATGGAGTTTTACTTGCTTGTCAATAGGAATTCCTTAAGTGATAGTAGTACAAGTGATCCTTAGACTTGAGATCATCATAGTATCTTGTGTTTGATGAGTTATGCTTTGACCTTTAGGGTATATCAAAGGATATGATTGAGTATAATAAGTTGTATATGGAGATAGGTGAATGGTCAACAAAGAATCTATCACTTCTAGTAAAAGGAGAGAATGTCCTATGTGATTCGATAAATGACAAGTCAGAAGTCTTTGGCTAAAGCAGAATGAAATTAGAAAGGTGTTTCTAATTTGCATTATTTAGAGTTGTGCATTTGAGAATCGAAATACATATAATCAAATAAAATAAGACTTGACAGTTATCACATGTCTTATATTTGATTAAGATATTATATGGTAGAAGGATTGAATTGTACGGTAATTATTCACTGAAAGGGTCTTTTGTGATTAATGTTGAAATCTATATTATTCGGAAAGTCCTTGATCGCTAAGAGGGCTTACCCTTATTGTAGAATAAATATTATTTATTTAAATTAATTAAATAGTTTAATTTATTTATTTAAATAAAATTAGAATTGTTCTAATTGATTTATTCACAACCGGTTTAATATGGAGAATCTAAAGGGTCACACCGCAAAAGAAAAATATTTATTTAAGAAGTAAATGTCATAATCGTAATAATAAGTTAAGTGTATTTAATTTAATCTATAGAGATAGAATAAATTAAATAACTTAATATTTATTATTTAATATTTTGAAAATATTAAATATAAATTAATAAGAGGAGTCTGATTATTATTATTATTATTATTATTATTATTATTATTATTATTACTATTATTATTATTATTATTATTATTATTATTATTACTACTATTATTATTATTATTATTACTATTATTATTATTATTTAATTCCTAAAAGGGTTTGAGAATTAATTAATAAAAGTACTCTGATAAGCTCCTAATTGGATTAGGAGACTAATTAATTAAAAGAGTTTAATTAATTAAATAAAACCCTATTCCTAAATAGTTTATGAGGGTTGACTATATCTATAAATAAAAGAAGTCTTATTATGAAAAAATATTAGAGAGTGAGACACACTTCCAATAGTTGGGAGAGTACTTACAATTTTAATAGAGATAGAAATTAGGGTTTTGCCAACACTCATCTTCTTAAATACGTATTATTCCTTGGTGGATCACCTCAAGAGGCCAAGCACTTGTATGGCTAACGTTGATCAAAGGAAGGAATCTAATTGGTGAATTTCAAGGAGAACGCGAAGGATTTGGAGTTGAACTTGTACCCGAGGACGCTTTGATCTACGAGAGTATGAATCTGATTCTATCTCTTTCGTTTAGTTGATAATTGAGCACAAGGATGATCATGGTGATGGTATGTAAGAAAATTTTAAAATTCGTTTTTTATCGCGCTTCCGCTTTATTTATGTAATTTGATTGCATGTTCGCGTAATATACAAATCTAAATAACATTTAGATGAGGCATTGGGGGAAATCGTAATCCTAACTCTTTGATCTGATATTAATCTTTACTTAGTAATTCAGTTTTTAGTTTAAATAATTTTATTTCATAACTTTAGTTCATTTGTTTAAATAAGATTAATTTGATATAATTTTAGTAATTGGTAATTATTAGTCATAATTCCTCGTGGGATCGACATCTTTCTTACCATTATATTACTTATTGATCGTGTATACTTGCACGTAATTATCAATACCAAAATTGGACAACTAGTTTTTGGCGCCGTTGCCGGGGAATTATTTTTCTAATAATTTTTTCAATATTAATTTCAATCAAGTTAATCTTAATTTAAACGAATGTTTTTGTTTTAATTTTCGCAGGTACTCTTGATTTCTGTATGCAAACACGATCTAAAGGTCAGGAACCACTTCCTTACGAATAAGAAATTGAGAGAACTTTTAAAAGACTATGCAAGTTTTGTTTAGATACACAAAATAAAGAAAACATGGTTGCCGAAGAACAGAAATGGTTGAGAGATTATGCTATGCCGTTTGTTATGGAAATCTAGTCAAGCATTCAAAGGCCCACGATTCAAGCAAATAATTTCGAAATCAAGCTGAGTCCCATCCAGATGATCCAGAATTCCATGCAGTTTAGTGGGTTACCTAACGACGACCTGAACGATCATTTAGTGAGCTACATGGACTGATTTGGCTCAAAAGTTTAGTGGGTTACCTAACGACGACCGACGTTGCTGTTAGACTCCGATTATTTCCTTTCACACTTTATCACAAGGCAAAGAGTTGGCTTCATTCATTTTCATCGGGGTCTATCACTACATGGACTGATTTGGCTCAAAAGTTTCTAGCAAAGTCCTTTACACCAGCTAAGACTACAAGGATGATAACATCGTTCGCATAACATGACTCTGAAACTCTGTATGAAGCTTGGGAGCTATTCAAAGATCTACTCCGAAGATGTCCACATCATGGTATTCCCAAATGGCTACAAGTTTAGACGTTCTACAACGGGTTGTTCAGTTCTACCCGAACAAGTATTGTTGTTGTTGCAGGTGGAGCTTTAATAGGAAAGAACTTTGATGATGCATATAAGTTATTGGAGATGATAACTACCAACAATTATCAGTGGCCTTCTGCAAAGGTGACTCAACCAAAGGAAGCAGGGATTTATGAACTCGATGTAGTTACGACATTGGCTGCACAAGTTGCTACACTTATAAAGAAGATTGATACTCTAGGAGTGCAGTCTATTCAGATTGTGTCAGTTATTTATGAATTATATGTGGGGAACCATCCGAGTCATCAATGTGCCATCAATTCAGAGTCGGTATAGTATGTTGGTAACTTCAATCGGTAGCAAAAGAACAATAATCCCAACAATTATAATCCTGGGTGAAGGAATCATCTAATTTTTTCATGGAACAATAATAATCAAGCCCAAACCTCTACTCCGAGACAACCATACCCTCCAGGATTTCAGACTCAAACTCTTCCACAACAAGAGAAGAAATCGAACTTGGAGGAACTTCTTTCCAGGTACATAACTTAGGCTGAGATGAGGATGAATAACCAAAAGGTGTCAATTCGAAACCTCGAGAACCAAGTGAGACAACTTACTAGTGCTATCAATAATCTTCCTCAAGGTACTTTGCCAAGCGACACTGAGATTAATCCCAGGAAGGAAGGCTAGGAACATTGCAAGGCAATTACACTGCGTAGTGGTAAGGAGCTATAAGAGACCGTTAGAGTACACACCCCAAAGTCATACACTGTTAGGGAAGAATATATTGATGCTGAAAAGGAAAAGAAATAGTGGGGACTAGGAAAAGAAGGTAGGAGAAGATCCAGCTTTGAATAAGTAGACTCCTATTGTGCCACCTTTGCCTTTTTCGTAATGTTTTCAAAAACAGAAGCTGGAAAAGTAGTGCTCCAAATTCTTGGAGGTGTTCAAAAAGTTGTATATCAATATCCCGTTCGCCAAAGCATTGGAACAAATGCCTAGCTATATGAAATTTATGAAGGATATTCTATCCAAAAGGAGAATGTTAGGTGAGTTTGAAACATTGGCTCTTACGAAAGAATATAGTGCAATACTCTAGAGGAAGCTACCACTAAAGCTTAAAGATCCAGGTAGTTTCACGATTCCATGCACAATTGGTAACTAGTTCGTTGGTAGAGCTTTGTGTGATTTGGGAGCTAGCATAAATTTGATGCCACTGTCGATTTATTAGAAGCTCGGCTTAAAGGAAGCTAAGCCCACAAATGTGCCCTTGTAATTAGTAGACGGGTTTATCACATTTTCCCAGCAGACTTTGTGGTTCTCGACTTTGAAGAAGACCGAGAAATTCCTATCATTCTTGGGCGACCATTCCTAGTAACTGGGAAAACGCTCATTGATATGCAAAAAGGAGAGCTTACCATGAGAGTAAACGATCAGCAGGTAACATTCAATGTGTTCAAGGCGATAAAATTACCTAATGATGCTGAGGAGTGCTATCGAGTCGACGTAGTAGACGAGGTGGTTAATGAAGTACTTCAAGGGAGTTGTATTTCTAACCCACTTAAGAATGCCGAGTTATATATGGAGAAAACCAAGGTGTTCCCGCATGGAATAGTACCGTACCAAGGAGTTAAGTGAAAGGGCGAAAATTTAAGCACGATTGGGGGGGGGGACGAATTCACCCTAGCTGATCCAGGATAAGATTTGAAGAAGTCAGGCTAAAGACTATAAAACAAGCACTAATTGGGAGGCAACCCAAGTGTCTTTAATTTTTATTTTAATTGATTGCATTTTAGCTAGGTTTAGTTTTTATTTTTTTATGTTCAAGTCATTTATGTTTGTCTCTAAAAAAAATAAAAAAAATAATAAATTTAGGGCTCTTTAATTTATTTTACAAAACTTGACTTCATTTAATAGGCTTTTTATTAGTTGTGTCAAATGCTTTCAAGTACCAAGTATCAAACAAAAACATGAGCGAGCACGAACGCAAACTACAGCCAAGGCCAGTAGGTGCACGTGGCCAAGCGCGCTATGCGGCATCAGGGCACAGGCGCGCGCGACTAAGAATGTTGAGGCTCAAGCGCCACAACGCTGACATCGAGCACCGCAGTGCTGGCCCCCTCTTAACACACTGATGCCCAAGCATCGCAGTGCTATATTTGGGCACCTCAGCGCTAGACCAAGCCAAGCATTCTGCATATAGAGAGCCGCAATGCTAGAATTGGGCGCCGCGGTGTTGCATGTCTGATCTTGAAAAAAATATAAGCAGTAGCAGCGGGGAATTAGGGAAAATTCTCTTAAATCCTATTCCAAGCCTTAATTGATACTCTCCTAATCCTACTCAATCTCTAAAGCTACCATATATCTACACTTCCATCTCAAATCATATCAATTAGAACCAAATGGAATCAAAGGCAGCAAGGGTTCATATCAATTTCTTCTATAAATTAGTGGTTTTATTCTCCAAGTAAGGTAATCCTATTGTTCCTTTGAAATTGGAAAAGTTCACTTGTTGGGTTTGGTAAAGAATAAGCTTGTTACATGCTTGAATTGTTGGGGTTTGTATGTTGGTAAAAGTTTTGGTGATTTTGAGGAATTGGGAGGTGTTTGTCTAATTTGTGATAGATTGAGTATTTTTTGGGAATTTTATTGGTTGTGATGTTCATGGTTGGTTTGGATTATGTTTGTGATTTGTTGGGTTGCTTAGCATAATCTCTTAAACATGTCTTCCAAGAGGCACCGAGGTGAGAGCTATAAACCCTCCAAACCTTATGATAAGAAGTGATTTATAAACGAAGTAGCTTCGGAGAGGTATCACACTGTGTTAGCGGGAAATGCTTTGATTCTCGAAAAAGGCCTCCGACCTCATGAGACTTAAGGTGGTCAATTGGCAGCCATGATCATAGACAGGGGGTGGCTAGAATTCACTATACAGCCGGAGGCCGCGGTAATTTCTATTGTGAAAGAGTTCTATGCCAATGCAAATGAGGACTAAGACTATGTGGTTTAAGTTTGGGGCAAGGCGATGTCGTTCGACAAACAGAGTATCAACGCCTACTATCAAGTAGAGGACATGTCAGATGACCATGAATTTACAGAATATATGACCTCGACTTGGATTAGGTGATCAAGACTATGTAGGCTGCGTGCGGACTGGAAATCAAATGAGCATGAAGCAATATGTTTTTCATAAAAGGAGTTGAGCCAATATGAAAAGGCTTGATATTACTTTATATGTGTCAAGTTAATGCCAACCACGCATGTCAGCGACGTGATCAGGGACAGAGCAGTGCTGCTTTATGCTATCGTTAAGGGGAAGAGCGTGGATGTGGGTCAAGTCATTCAGGACTCTATCACTCATGCTATTCGCGATAGTTCAACTGGCAGGTTGCCACATCCGTCCTTGATATGCGGGTTATGTAAGCAGGCGAAGGTCACGTGGAGTGACGATGAGATCCTTTAGCCACTAAAATCACTAATTAACCATCACCATCAACCGCTTTAAAGTATAGGAAGGTGGTAACTCTCATCCCACTAGTGCTGGATTTATTGTGGCTGCTACTTCTAAGGTTGCTGAGGGACCATCGGAGCCTCCACAACTAACTGCCACTTCATTGCATTCATATATGGGGTTACTAGTTGACGAGATGCGTGGGTTATGCATGGAGTCTCGACACCAAAATAGGCGTATTGATCAAGTGGCCATATTGATTAAGTGGCACAGTGGTTGATCAAGGAATCACTATGTGACCACTATGGCACTTACCTTCCATTAGAATTAATAGTATTACACTATTAACCCCAAAAACAATAAATACAGGTACAATAGGTGATCAGCCTAAAATACCCGGCGTTATGCATAACCCTCAAACATTCAACTTGCGCGCATGTTGGTTCCCCGACTAAAAATATAATTTTTCCTACTATGAGGGTTGTTCATCTCTACAAGGAGTTCGCACCAAAGCAATTGGTTGGGATCGCTTTCTAAATCATGAGTATTGGTCTAGCCGAATCAAATGACATTGACACTCTCGTAAATAGTTCATGCATAATTTGAACTTAAAAGCTTTAACTATTTATGTCAAGAACATATCTTGAGCACTTGTGCAAATATTAAAGATTCACATAAGTATGGAATTCACACAATCATATATGTATTGCATAAATATGAACTTTAAACATTAAATCGCATCCGTGAGAATATAGTCAAATGAAGTTGATAAGCTTGTCTAGCACGAGGACTAGCAAGGGTTAAAGCACTTGCTCAAATTTAAATTGAGTAAGGTATAAAACTTGCATTCAATATATAGAAAGAATGAAGTTAGGAAATTTGCACAATATAACTTGAGTAGGGTAAGGAACTTGCCTTAAGCGCTTGCTAATAATTCGACGTTAATCGTCCTTCAAAAGTCCTACACATTTAAGTACATATCCACATACCAATTAGCCACATAATTGATGTCAAATATTGGTTTACATTACTCTATAAGGTTTCATTCTAATTAGAAACATAATATCAAATAAGGTTACACACACTTGATACGATGTTTCGGCGTTTGCACAACATACACTCGATTCGCCTCATTTGCATAAGTTTAGCATGCTCATACACTTGTCTAGTTCATCATTGATTAATGCTAAGGGTCATTATAAACCATAATGTACAAGTTTTATAACTTAAAACAATAACTTTTAGCGTTGGAAGCAATACACGTTACATACGTGCATGAACGACGCCCCATGTTTGCTTCTTGATGCACAATTGACCTAAAAATTGCCAATTTAGAAATTGTTCAAAGCATTAAATTTCAGTTCTAAATAATGGAAGTTGTAGCTTTACTTCTTAGCTTTCCGAATTATCTTGAATCATCCAAAACGGAGTTGGTATGAGAAAGTTACGCCCATTTTACTAAAGGAGGTAAAAGCTGATTCTGGCCTAACACTGGCCCGGCGTATATACGCCCAAAATTTGCCTGTAACCGGCGTATATACGCCCAAGTGCAGAACTCTAGCATAAAGCCAGCGTATATATGCCCAAGCCCACTTTTGTTCTTCCCCAAATTTTCGGCATGCTTTGTTTTTGCTATCTTACTACAAAGCTCATAACTTCTTCGTTATAAGTCAGAATTAGACCATTTCAGAGGCTATGGAAAGCTTATAACATGCTCGCCAAAACCATCATGAATTCATAATATTATAGACTCTTTACTAAATCAAAATAGTGGTTCCAAAGAGCCTAGGCTAACTAGTTTTCAACGAAACTCAAGGTTAGGCCAATTCATTCTTCCTCCTTGTGTCTTAGCTATTATGCAACAAGTGAATATGACTTAAAACATGCTTCTATTGCTAAGCTAAGCAACATAACATCCTTTCATTAATTAATCAACACCTAGTTCTCAAGTTCTTAGAGAAATTCTTCTCGTGGACATTAAATCAAACGGTTTATGGGCATGGCTTAGAAACTCATATTGGAGCAGAGTTTAATTATGTTCTAGTCCAGATTTCTAAATGAAATCATTACCCACAACTTTAGAACACATAATGGCCATACACAACCAAACATACAACCAACAATAGACTACATTTTTATCAAAGTATACGAATTGTCCATATCAGTCCATAAATGTCCATAACAGTCCATTCTTGCTCCTTATGCAAAGGTTTTGATTCTCATTCATTGTTCCACTTTCATTGATTATTAACAAGGCTTTTACAGAGTTAACAACATTCATACATGTTCGTTAACCAACTAAGCAATTTCAGCAACATATACTCCCACAAAGCAATCAATAACAAACTGAAAACTTAAAACAACAATGGAAATGAGCTAGGCTTCATAACACTAACCTCTTGAAGCTCCTTCTATGATGCTAGAGAGATTGATTACAGCTGCTATCACACTTCTCCTTCTTCCTCAAATCGCCCGTGCACTCAACACTCACAACTCTCACAATTTTCCAGCTTTCTTACTAAGTAATGAGCAAAGGAATTGATGAGTGCCAAGGGAGGAGTATTTATAGAATGAGTGAGCTGAACTTCTTGGAGGTTGAGAGGACTGAGCATGCTTTTAATTTGCAGCTCCCCATTAATGGGTGATTTTGCTTTTGCTCTCCCCATGTTCGGGGACTCCCCCTCTCTTCTCCCTAATTGTTCTTCCTCCCTTTTGCTTTCCCAAATGCAAGAATTAGCTTCTCCCATAAATTCTTATTCTCCCTGTTCCCTTCCTCTCCTTCCTCTCATCCTCCCATTCATCTTCTTCATTCAAATTGCAGCTGATGAGTTAACCCATTTCCCTCATGGGTCATGGGTTGGATCATGGATCATGGGTTTGGGCCACCCTTAAGTAATTTGGGACTTCTAATTAAATCCCAATTTAGCTCAAATAAAATCTAACACTTGGATTAATAATCAATCACATTAACACATTGACAAAAATTAGAAATAGTCAAAGTAACAAAAAGACGTTTTTGGCGTGGGTAGTGTTTTAGCGATATTTACACTAAATCATTTTAAATAATTCCTACCAAATAACAACACTTAATAATATTGCAAATGTGACACCCCTAAATTCGGGTCTCCAAACACCCGGATCCGGTCATCACGATCCAATACATCATTCACCTCCAACAACATACATAGACTAAAATGCGGAAATAAACATATGTTGTTCATTAGAAAGGTGTTACTAGTCCCAGAATACAATAACCTTAAAAGCTTAACACAAATCCATACCCACATAATTGTCAGGGTTTAAATTACATTAATAAAAATTTACTACACTTAAGGTATAATCAGCTACATGAAGTCTATCACTTCATCTTTTCCTTCCCTTTGTTCTTCCGTGACGTCCCGGGTTTAGCTGCAATGGAGTCATGATATAGCAAGGGTGAGCAAAGAGTTTGCTCAGCAAGTTTAAAGTACAACAATAAGTATATATCATGATGAAGGGAATATAGAAAGAGAATTCAACAATTATCAGAAGCAAGAACATTAATTGCTTTTAGAACAGAGATAGTCAAGTAGACTTTGAACAATAACTTCCAAAGGAGTCAATAGCTAGTTGACCCTCTGGTTACTGGCTACAGAATAAGTACTTGAGGGGATCAGCCTCGCGTACGCTATGTGTATGCATAACATTTAACTCTGCTGTTTGTACCTTATATACGGTACCTGGGGCACTCCCCTATAATAAAAGGGGTGTCCATTTAGTATAAGAATCCTTACCATCGATGGGTTCAGATAGCTTTTATAAATTCTCACATACTTGCCTGACCAAACAAGGGTTCAGACTTAATCATGAATAGTTCGTAAATTTCGGAACTTTAATAAATGTACGAATTCAAATGCATCGAATGCGATTGTCAATAATATCATAGAATGTGGAATAACTGTAAATTAATTAAACCACTTAAGCATTCTTAGAATAAAATTTCAAACTACAATACGATCGTAGCCTGCTCGAATGAAAAGAACTTGCAATAGTTAAAGTTTCGATATAAAGGACTTGCTCAATGTAAAAGTTGAGTAAGATGAACTTGCCTGTTTGCTCAACTACAGGTAAAATTTAGCTTTAATTAATTGATCTTGAGTGACCTATCATTGGATAAAGTCGACTTATCAATTAATATGGCATAGTTGTATATTGGCACACCTTACTATATCATTTATTTAGCAGGTAACAATTCACCGTCTACATTTAATTACTATTTAACATTAGCTAAACAGAAATTAATTAATGACCTTTAGCTATTAAAATAGTGGTAGCTAATCATGATTACTATTCTTCGATTACTCAGATTTATTACCCTTATCTGTCTCTAAATATGGGTTAACAATCCTTATTTACCATTTATGAAATAATAAATTTATCATGATTTAATAGCAACTAAATAATAGTTGATCACTTATTTTATTTTATTGCGCTTAATTACTATTTACCTTGGGGGTAATTGAGTGATTATTAACCTTGTTCCTTATTCAACATTAATTAAGTACTTAATGTATTAATTCTAAACACACTTAATTATTATTTAATATAAATTAAATAATCCTTAAGTATTTATTAACTTTATTTATTAAGGCCAAAAGTAAATAATCAATCTTATTAATCTCACTCATACTAAATCATTATTAGTTAAATAATAACCAAATATTTATTATCTTCATTAAATAATTACTTCATTAACTTTATTCATACTTAATTATTATTTACTATTAATTAAATAATAATTAAATATTTATAATATTTACTAACTTTATTTATTATTTATTGATAAATAATAAATAATTAATTTATTAATTTTATTTACTATTTAATATTATTTAAATAATAATTAACTATTTATTTATTATTTGGTGATAAATAATAAATAATTAATTTACCAATTTATTCATATTTAATTTGTATTTATTATCAAATAAAAATTAAATATTTATTATCTTTATTTATTATTTATTGATAAATAATAAATAATTACTTATTAATTTTATTTACTAGTTATAATAACTAATTAGTTTGCAAATGCATTATTAACTCAAATTAATTAACCAATAATGAAGCCAATATTAATCGTTTGATTTCTGTTAGACAACAGTGGTTTAACAACCATTTACCTCCAATGAATTGCACAACCCACTTTAGACAGTAATACAATTACTACTTAACAAAATTGGAATCATGTGTTCAAAATCAGTACCATCAATTCCCTGCAAATTTCATTCCAACTAACCAAAATTTATTACCCAAAAGATAGCAATACTGATTTTCGAATTCATTAACCATTTCAAACAGAGAAAAAAAACAAAAACAAACAGAGTTTAATCTAGGCATTATACCAATTCCAGAACTCTATGTTGGCCTAATTTCAGTACAAAGACTGCCAGAACCTTTAAGGTTCACTTGAACACCAAAATTCCAGTTCAAGAACAACTCAGTACAACCCAAACAATAGCAACCTAATACAATATATAACTCAACAATCACAGAAAGAAAATACCAATCAATTCATTAATACAATCCAAATACAACCCAACACAAATTGGGAACAAAAAAAAATTAACTCAGTTGCTTGAACTACTTTATACCTTGGGGTTGACCGACTTGTCGTCCTTCTCCTTCTACCGAAATAATTGGTAAAACCTTGGGACATTCACGCCAATTGGAAATGCAACCCACAATCGGCACCCCTGCTCCATCTCTCTCTCTAATTTCGAAATTTTTCTAATTTGGAACTCACAAAACAAAGGAATCGACAGCTTGGGGGTTCAATTTATAGGAAATTGGTTACCCAATTAACTGGGTATTACCCCCAATTTATTCGCCAGAAACCAACGGTAGGAAGGAGGGTGAGCCGTCGACTGATGGTGCACATCACTGTGACCTGCCGGCTGGTCCTTGAGCCGCGTGTGCTCACCGGTCGCGTCACTGAAAATCCGGAACCCATGGTTCGTGTGCTTGTTCCTCGGTAGCTCCCTCGATCCTTCAATTAGTCCGCCGGTCGCCGCTTCTTCTTCACCTCAACATGTCGACGCAAGCTGTCGCCGGCGATTGACAGCCCCCGTTTTTTTCCTCCCGTCTCTCGCATCGTCCGATTGGACCCTAGGGCTTGCTTGGTTGTCTGATTTGAGAGTGATTTGAGAGTTTGGGTGCCCTAGCTTGGTTATCCCCTGGTTCTTCTTGTCTCTATCTGATTTGAAGGTTTAGCTCCTTGGTTCGGTTATTCCAAACAATTCCACCGATCGAATTTGTTTCCCCCAAATTGCTTACCGTTTGCCCCAAACGGATCCAACCCGGCTGGAGATTAAATTTGGGCTTAACCCAATAGTTGGGCCGGCTGAATTAATTAAAAAGGTGGCCCAATAGGAAAATAAAAAGAAAAGGGATTTGGGCTTAAATCAGAAATAAATAAGAGCAATGGGCCAATCTAAATAAAGAAAACCGACCCACTTTAAATTAACCACCTTGTATTTCTAATATTTTAAATTAAATAACTAAACCAATTAATTATTTATTTAAAATATTTATTTTAACAATAATTCTTTATTCGAATTATTTAATCTGATAATGATAAGATTATTTATTTAATTTCCCAAATTTTCTTGCCAATCAAACGTTAGGGTTAACTCATTAATTTATTCAACTATTAGTGAGCCCCTTTAAGACAAAGAAAATTATTAGACCATGTATTTATGTAATTAAATATTAATACCTCCATGGATCCAATTAAGTCAAAAAATTAAATTAAAAAATGAATTTATATATCAAAATAAATTGATACATGGTTTAAAATTTCTTGGACATTACATCCTCTCCCCCTTATAAAATTCCGTCCTCGGAATTCCAACCTAAGGTTACTCAAATAACTGGGGGTAATTTGCTCTCATCTTCTCTTCGAGCTCCCACGTGGCCTCTTCCACCGCATGATTCCTCCAGAAAACTTTAACCGAATGAATGACTTTATTTCTCAGCTTCTGTTCCTTCCTATCAAGTATTTGGACAGGAATCTCCTCATATGATAAGTCCTTCTCGACTTGGATTGGCTCATAGGAAATAACATGCTTGTAGTTTAGCTTATATGGGCGTAATACCGATACATGAAACACATTGTGAATGTGCTCAAGTTTAGGAGGTAATGCTACCTCGTACGCCACTTCGCCGATTCGCCTCAAAACCTCGAACTGTCCTATGTACCTAGGGCTCAATTTGCCCTTCTTCCCAAAACGGATCTTCCCTTTCCAGGGAGATACCTTCAGAAACACAAAGCTACCAACTTCAAGGTCTCGTTTCTGACGATGTAAGTCGGCATACTTCTTCTGACGATCCTGGGCTGCTACTAACCGCTGTCTTATTACTTTAATGATTTTCACGGTTTGTTGTACCAATTCTGGTCCCAACAATCTCCTTTCACCAACTTCATCCCAACACAACGGAGTTCGACACTTCCTTCCATATAATGCTTCGTACGGTGGCATACCGATGCTAGCGTGATAACTGTTGTTGTAAGCGAACTCTACCAGTGGCAAATGGTCGTCCCAACTGCCCCCTAAATCCATCACAACTGCCAGAAGCATATCCTCTAGAGTTTGAATTATCCGCTCGCTCTGACCATCAGTTTGAGGATGATACGTCGTGCTCATTCTCAACTGTGTTCCCATTCTTTCCTGTAGACTCCTCCAAAAATTTGACGTGAAGCGCGGATCTCTGTCAGATACAATAGACACCGGCACTCCATGTCGCGATACTATTTCCTTCACGTAAAGCTTCGCTAATTGCTCCAATTTGTACCTGATCTTGATTGGTAGAAAATGGGCAGACTTGGTCAATCGATCTACGATCACCCAAATGGTGTCTAGACCCTTCTGTGTTGTTGGAAGTCCTACCACAAAATCCGTTGTGATGTGCTCCCACTTCCACTCTGGAATCTCCAAAGGTTACAACAATCCGCTCGGCCGCTGGTGCTCTGCCTTAACCCTCTGGCAAGTTAAACACCGGCTGACGTATTCTGCAACTTCTCCTTTCAAATGCGGCCACCAATAATGCTGACGCAGATCTTGATACATCTTGGTGCTACATGGATGTACCGAGAATCTCGTATTATGGGCCTCCTGTAATATCTCTTCCCTTAGGTCTGGTACGTACGGTACCCAGATCCTTCCCTCGAATCTCAGCAACCCTGTGCTATCAATCTTGTACTTCAACGTTTTTCCCTCCGATAGCTGCTTCTTAATGTCAATGCACTCCTCGTCAAAATCTTGAGCCTCCTTTATCTTATCCAGTAGAGTCGGACCAGCTGTCACGGTAAACAGCTTTTCGTCCGTCTCCATCGGATACTTAACCTCAAGTTGCAGACGTTCAAAGTCCCTTATCAATTCCTCTTGAACTATCAGCTGCATCAATTTCACCTTGCCCTTTCTACTTAAGGCATCAGCCACTACATTTGCTTTGCCCGGATGGTACAGAATTTCACAGTCGTAGTCCTTGATCAATTCTAACCATCGGCGCTGCCTCATGTTCAGCTCCTTTTGAGTGAATATATATTTCAGACTTTTGTGATCTGTATATATCTCGCACTTCTCCCCGTATAGGTAGTGCCTCCAAATCTTTAAGGCGAAAACTGCCGCTGCTAATTCCAAGTCATGAGTCGGGTAACCCTTCTCATAGTCTCTCAACTGACGTGATGCGTACGCCACGACCTTGCCGTGCTATATCAGCACACAGCCAAGACCTTTATGTGACGCATCGCTATACACTACAAAACCCCCAGTGTTGTCTGGTAAGGTCAACACCGGTGCTTGGCTAAGTCTCTTCTTCAACTCCATGAAACTTTTCTCGCATTTCTCCGACCAAACAAACTTAACTGTTTTCCTGGTGAGGTTGGTCAACGGCGATGCTATCTTTGAAAAATCCTGTATGAACCTTCGATAGTATCCCGCTAATCCCAAGAAACTCTGGATCTCTGTTGGCATCTTCGGTTGCTCCCAATTGATAACCGCTTCTACTTTTGCTGGGTCCACCGAAACACCATTTTTGTCGATGACGTGACCTAGAAATTGTACCCTCTGCAACCAAAACTCACACTTAGAAAACTTCACATACAATTTCTCCCTCCTGAGAGCTTCCAACATAATCTTTAAATGTTCAGCATGCTCTTCCTCTGTTTCCGAATACACCAAGATGTCATCAATGAATACAACTACGAACTTGTCCAAGTACTGCTTGAACACTCTGTTCATCATATCCATGAATGTTGTTGGTGCATTCGTCAATCCAAATGACATTACCAGAAACTCGAAGTGCCCATAACGAGTCCTGAATGCAGTCTTCGGGATATCTTCCTGCCTCACCTTCAGCTGATGATAGCCTGTTCTTAGGTCGATTTTTGAAAAGTATTTCGCTCCCTTAAGTTGATCAAATAAATCGTCAATCCTAGGAAGCGGATACCTATTCTTAATCGAAACTTTGTTCAACTCCCGATAGTCGATAAAAAGCCTCATAGAACCATCCTTCTTCTTTACAAACAGAACTGGCGCTCCCCGTGGGGACACACTCGGTCTGATATAACCCTTGTCTAACAGTTCCTGCAGTTGAGCCATCAACTCTTTCATTTCTACAGGTGTCATCCGATACGGCAGCTTCGATATTGGTGCGGTTCCCGGTACCAAATCAATAACGAACTCAATTTCCTTGTCCGGCGGCAGTCCCGAAAGTTCATCGGGGAAGACATCATCAAAATCCCTCACGATTGGTATTTGACTCATCTCATCCCCGACCTGACGAGTATCAACCACATGGGCCAAATAACATACGCAACCTTTCTTAAGTAACTTCTTGGTTTGCATCATAGTAAGACAACAAGATTGTCTTGGTGGTTTATTACTATAGAATACCACCTTCGACTTGTTAGGAGTCTTCAGGTACACATTTCTTCTTACAGTCAATAACTGCTTCGTGAATTGATAACCAATCCATTCCCAGGATTACATCAAACTCTCCCAGCCGAATTGGTATCAAATCCACATTGAGCTTAAATCCTCGCAATTCAGCACAACAATTCCTATGAATGCATTCTACGGGGATAATTTCCTTGTTTGCTACTTCTACGTTCATAGGGTGTTCTAATTTTTCACGAGGTAAATTTAACTGACTAGCAAAGTCTTCGGAAACAAAAGAGCAAGTAGCACCCGAATCAAATAACACATATGCATTTATATCATTGATTGGGATGATACCTGACACCACGTCTTTGGATTCCATTGCATCCTGAACAGTCATGTTGAACGTGCGGGCTGTTGGCCTGTTGGCTTGACTAGCTGGTGCCCCGTAGCTCAACCGGTTGTTAGTCCTGCTGTTGTTGTTACTCCGGTTGCCACTCCCGACATCGCTCTTCCTCTTCGGACAGTCCTTAATCTGGTGGTCGGGTGATCCACAAGAGAAACATCCTCCTTTTTGCTTGTTCAGACATTGAGGAGCCATGTGCCCCAGTTGTCCACATCGGTAACAAACACTTTTCCCCTTCATGCACTCCCCAGTGTGGTTTTTCCCACAATTGCTACACTTGCCAGTTTTCTTCACCTCCCCTCCAGATTGGTTTCCTCCGAATTTATTGCTCCCGAATGATTGGCTTTCATTCCATTTGCGCTTATTGGGGTTGCTGCCTCCGCTGCTCCCTGCCTTGGCAGCCTCCTCGTTCTTCTTTCTGTCTTGATTAAATCGGGCTACTGCTTCATTGCCCCATTCCGCAATGATAGCTCTCTCCATCAGTTCTGAGAAATTCTTAATTTTCAGTATCGCTACTGACTTCTGAACCCATGGTTTCAGTCCCAACTCAAACCTTCTTGCCTTCCTGGCCTCGGTGTCCACCTGATGTGGGGCAAATCGGGCCAGCTCATTAAACTTTGCCGCGTACTCGGCGACAGTCATATTCCCCTGTTTCAGTTCCAGAAACTTAACTTCCATATCTTGCTGTGTATTCTCCGGAAAATAATTTTCGAAGAATAGTTCTTTGAATCTATCCCATGGAATGACTCCCTCACCTGCTCGACTCTTATTGGCCTTCCACCAATAGTTCGCCTCGCCCTTCAGCATGAAAGTGGCCAATCCTGTTTTCTGTTCTTCGGCCACTCGTGCGACCTCGAAGACTTTCTCTATCTCTTCTATCCAGGTCTATGCTTCTATTGGGTTAAGAGTTCCCTTGAACTCGGGTGGTCCAACCAATTTGAAATCTTTAAAATTTGCCAGATTATGCACTGGCTCGGGTGCTGGTTGGGTCCCTCCAGGTGGCGGTCTTGATTGCATGGCTTCTGCCAGCATTTCTGCGAACATTCTCATTGGATTGGATTGATTTCCAACCTCGCTTTCTGACTCTTCAGCCTGCCGGTTACGTGGTCGTCCTCTTGGCGGCATGATTTGATAAGGAAAAACCGCTGACTTTTACCTATAGTTTTATATTTTACACAATATGTCATTAAAATCAGCGATCAAGAGTAGAAACATTTATCAAACACGTTTGATTTAAGTGAAACATCTGCATTTATATTCATATACCACTATTTTGTTACATTCAGACTAAACATGTGGCATACTTCTATAAATGCGCCACTACATGCCCTACCCATCATTAAACATTCCCCTAAGGCAAAAGTGGGGAATCCTAACTTTCCATCCCTCGAGACAACAAAAGTTGGGGTTTAACTGCTACCCTAAACATGAAAACAAATATAGAGTTTCACAAGACAACCATGAATATGTCCCTAATATAACAAAAAGTGGGACTGACTGTACTAAAGACAAAACAACCATCATATCACGTCACTGCACGTCGTGAAGAATCCGTGCCTGCTGACTAGAAGAGAATGTCGCACCCATGACCCTGCGACGAACAGAGCGGCTAGACTCCCCTACCTCAGTCCGGGGCTTCCTGTAGGCGGCATCCAAGGCAAAACCTAAGGTCTCGATCCTCACTGCTCTGGCCTCCAACTGGTCCTCCAACTGGTCAACCCTCCTGGCTTCCCTGACGCAGGCCTCTCTAACATGCATCCTCTCAGACACCTCCAACCCAACCTCGAACTTCATGGCCTCCTGCTTGGCCTTCAGGTGGGCGATCTACAAATCCTTCTGCTTTAGCCTCTCTCTCAGCTCAGCGTTCCGGGCCAGCAGCTGATGTAGTAGTGGTCCGATCTGCTGCGCTGAGGACTCGTATCCCTGCAGCTGTATCTTTGCTACTCCCAGGTCATGCTCGAGCTGGTAAGCCAGATCCCTATACTGGTCCTCCCTGAACTGGTGGGTCTGATTCTGCTCCTCCAAATGAGCTATCCGATCCCCCAGCTCCTCGTTCCTGCTGGTCAGTCCCTCGATGATATCGTCGGCAGTGGACCCCATGCCATCAACATAAGCAGGTGGCTCCTCTCCCTCGGTCTCGGGGTCCTCCTCCTCAGCATCTGGGTCCTGACTGCCGGACCTCATGACTCGGCCTATGACCGGCTCTACCCGATCCTCCGGATAGTCCTCCTCTGGCTCGGACTTCTCCAGCGGTACTCCTGGGGCAATAGGAGCATACCCCACCAACTGCTCAGCAACTACTGGTATATCTATGAATGTCTCCTCCTCCTGGACTCCACTGGTCCCTCCTATGTCAGTCATCCTACAATCACACCGAAAATCAACATTAGTACAGCAATAAAATATATTCATTGAAGAAATGAAATTATATTTCATTGGGTACTACTCGACTCGATGAATTCCCCAATTCATCAAAACCACATATAATAAATCTCCTCGATTTATCTCCTAACACTCAATACGAGTTTACTATAAAAGTTATAACCTAGGTTTCGCGATCCTAAAGTTTATAACCTACAGCTTTGATACCAACCTGTGACGCCCCCAAATTCGGGTCTCCAAACACCCGAATCCGGTCATCATGATCCAATACATCATTCACCTCCAACAACATACATAGACTAAAATGCGGAAATAAACATATGTTGTTCATTAGAAAGGTGTTACTAGTCCCAGAATACAATAACCTTAAAAGCTTAACACAAATCCATACCCACATAATTGTCAGGGTTTAAATTACATTAATAAAAATTTACTACACTTAAGGTATAATCAGCTACATGAAGTCTATCACTTCATCTTTTCCTTCCCTTTGTTCTTCCCTGACGTCTCGGGTTTAGCTGCAATGGAGTCATGATATAGCAAGAGTGAGCAAAGAGTTTGCTCAGCAAGTTTAAAGTACAACAATAAGGATATATCATGATGAAGGGAATATAGAAAGAGAATTCAACAATTATCAGAAGAAAGAACATTAATTGCTTTTAGAACAGAGATAGTCAAGTAGACTTTGAACAATAACTTCTGAAGGAGTCAATAGCTACTTGACCATCTGGTTACTGGCTACAGAATAAGTACTTGAGGGGATCAGCCTCGCGTACGCTATGTGTATGCATAACATTTAACTCTGCTGTTTGTACCTTATATACGGTACCTGGGGTACTCCCCTATAATAAAAGGGGTGTCCATTTAGTCTAAGAATCCTTACCATCGATGGGTTCGGATAGCTTTTATAAATTCTCACATACTTGCCTGACCGAACAAGGGTTCAGACTTAATCATGAATAGTTCGTAAATTTTGAAACTTTAATAAATGTACGAATTCAAATGCATCGAATGCGATTGTCAATAATATCATAGATTGTGGAATAACTGTAAATTAATTAAACCACTTAAGCATTCTTAGAATAAAATTTCAAACTACAATACGATCGTAGCCTGCTCGAATGAAAAGAACTTGCAACAGTTAAAGTTTCGATATAAAGGACTTGCTCAATGTAAAAGTTGAGTAAGATGAACTTGCCTGTTTGCTCAACTACAGGTAAAATTTAGCTTTAATTAATTGATCTTGAGTGACCTATCATTGGATAAAGTCGACTTATCAATTAATATGGCATAGTTGTATATTGGCACACCTTACTATATCATTTATTTAGCAGGTAACAATTCACCGTCTACAATTAATTACTATTTAACATTAGCTAAACAGAAATTAATTAATGACCTTTAGCTATTAAAATAGTGGTAGCTAATCATGATTACTATTCTTCGATTACTCAGATTTATTACCCTTATCTGTCTCTAAATATGGGTTAACAATCCTTATTTACCATTTATAAAATAATAAATTTATCATGATTTAATAGCAAATAAATAATAGTTGATCACTTATTTTATTTTATTGCGCTTAATTACTATTTACCTTAGTGGGTAATTGAGTGATTATTAACCTTGTTCCTTATTCAACATTAATTAAGTACTTAATGTATTAATTCTACACACACTTAATTATTATTTAATATAAATTAAATAATCCTTAAGTATTTATTAACTTTATTTATTAAGGCCAAAAGTAAATAATCAATCTTATTAATCTCACTTATACTTAATCATTATTAGTTAAATAATAACCAAATATTTATTATCTTCATTAAATAATTACTTCATTAACTTTATTCATACTTAATTATTATTTACTATTAATAAAATAATAATTAAATATTTATAATATTTACTAACTTTATTTATTATTTATTGATAAATAATAAATAATTAATTTATTAATTTTATTTATTATTTAATATTAATTAAATAATAATTAACTATTTATTTATTATTTGGTGATAAATAATAAATAATTAATTTACCAATTTATTCATATTTAATTTGTATTTATTATCAAATAAAAATTAAATATTTATTATCTTTATTTATTATTTATTGATAAATAATAAATAATTACTTATTAATTTTATTTACTAGTTATAATAACTAATTAGTTTGCAAATGCATTATTAACTCAAATTAATTAACCAATAATTGAGCCAATATTAATCGTTTGATTTCTGTTAGACAACAGTGGTTTAACAACCATTTACCTCCAATGAATTGCACAACCCACTTTAGACAGTAATACAATTACTACTTAACAAAACTGGAATCATGTGTTCAAAATCAGTACCATCAATTCCCTGCAAATTTCATTCCAACTAACCAAAATTTATTACCCAAAAGATAGCAATACTGATTTTCGAATTCATTAACCATTTCAAACAGAGAAAAAAAACAAAAACAAACAGAGTTTAATCTAGGCATTATACCAATTCCAGAACTCTATGTTGGCCTAATTTCAGTACAAAGACTACCAGAACCTTTAAGGTTCACTTGAACACCAATATTCCAGTTCAAGAACAACTCAGTACAACCCAAACAATAGCAACCTAATACAATATATAACTCAACAATCACAGAAAGAAAATACGAATCAATACATTGATACAATCCAAATACAACCCAACACAAATTGGGAACAAAAAAAATTAACTCAGTTGCTTGAACTACTTTATACCTTGGGGTTGACCGACTTGCCGTCCTTCTCCTTCTACCGAAATAATTGGTAAAACCTTGGGACATTCACGCCAATTGGAAATGCAACCCACAATCGGCACCCCTGCTCCCTCTCTCTCTAATTTCGAACCCTAATTTTTCTAATTTGGAACTCACAAAACAAAGGAATCGGCCGCTTGGGGGTTCAATTTATAGGAAATTGGTTACCCAATTAACTGGGTATTACCCCCAATTTATTCGCCAGAAACCAACGGTAGGAAGGAGGGTGAGCCGTCGACTGATGGTGCACATCACTGTGACCTGCCGGCTAGTCCTTGAGCCGCGTGCGCTCACCGGTCGCATCGCTGAAAATTCGGAACCCATGGTCCGTCTGCTTGTTCCTCGGTAGCTCCCTCGATCCTTCAATTAGTCCGCCGGTCGCCGCTTCTTCTTCACCCCAACCTGTCGACGCAAGCTGTCGTCGGCGATTGACAGCCCCCTTTTTTTCCTCCCGTCTCTCGCATCGTCCGATTGGACCCCTAGGGCTTGCTTGGTTGTCTGATTTGAGAGTGATTTGAGAGTTTGGGTGCCCAAGCTTGGTTATCCCCTGGTTCTTCTCGTCTCCATCTGATTTGAAGGTTTAGCTCCTTGGTTCGGTTATTCCAAACAATTCCATCGATCGAATTTGTTTCCCCCAAATTGCTTACCGTTTGCCCCAAACGGATCCAACCCGGCTGGAGATTAAATTTGGGCTTAACCCAATAGTTGGGTCGGCTGAATTAATTAAAAAGGTGGCCCAATAGGAAAATAAAAAGAAAAGGGATTTGGGCTTAAATCAGAAATAAATAAGAGCAATGGGCCAATCTAAATAAAGAAAATCGACCCAATTTAAATTAACCACCTTGTATTTCTAATATTTTAAATTAAATAACTAAACCAATTAATTATTTATTTTAACCATAATTCTTTATTCGAATTATTTAATCCGATAATGATAAGATTATTTATTTAATTTCTCAAATTTTCTTGCCAATCAAACGTTAGGGTTAACTCATTAATTTATTCAACTATTAGTGAGCCCCTTTAAGACAAAGAAAATTATTAGACCATGTATTTATGTAATTAAATATTAATACCTCCATGGATCCAATTAAGTCGAAAAATTAAATAAAAAAAATGAATTTATATATCAAAATAAATTGATACATGGTTTAAAATTTCTTGGACATTACAGCAAACACATAGTCTAGGTTATTGCATAACTTTTAAATACATACACACAATTTATATTAATAAAAACTTATTCATTAAATAATATTCATAAGTTTAAATTACAAGGTTATCCAAAATTCGCGGTCGTTACATCCTCCCCTCATTATAAGAATTCTGTCCCCAGAATTACGATTAGGTAAAAAGAATTCTGTCGTTACATCCTCCCCTTCTTTATTTTATCCTCTAACTCCCACGTAGCCTCCTCGATATCGTGGTTTCGCCAAACTACCTTCACCGAATGTATGACTTTATTCTGTAATACTTGTTCCTTCCTATCACCTATCTGGATAGGAATTTCCTCGTATGTGAGATCCTTCTCTATTTGGACAGGCTCATAGGATATAACATGCTTGTAATCGGGCTTGTATGGTTGTAGCACTGAGACGTGGAACACATTGTGGATATGCTCCAGTTCGGGAGGTAAAGCTACCTCGTACGCCACTTCGCCTACCCTTCTCAAGACTTCGAATGGTCCTATGGACCTCAGACTTAACTTTCCTTTCTTGCCAAATCAGATCTTCCCCTTCTAAGGAGATACCTTCAACAACACAAAACTACCACTTTCAAAATCTTGGCTTTGACGGTGCAAATCTGCGTATTACTTCTGTCGATCTTGGGCTGCTACCAGTCTGGCTCTTATTATTTTCACAACATCTGCCGTTTGCTGGACTAATTTTGGTCCCAATAGTCGTCGTTCTCCGACTTCATCCCAACATAACGGTGTTCTGCATTTTCTTCCGTAGAGGGCCTCATACGGTGGCATACCGATACTTGCATGATAGCTATTGTTATAAGCGAATTCCATGAGCGGTAAGTGTTCATCCCAATTCCCTTTGAAATCCATCACACAAGCTCTAAGCATGTCTTCTAGTGTTTGTATTGTCCGTTTGCTTTGTCCGTCAGTTTGAGGATGATAAGCAGTACTTAGCCTTAATCGCGTTCCCATTCTCTCTTGCAAGCTCTTCCAAAAATTTGATGTGAAGCGCGGATCTCGGTCAGAAACAATTGACACTGGCACTCCATGTCGCGAAATAATTTCCTATATATACAGCTTCGCTAACTGATTTAAGTTGAATAAAATCCTTATTGGTAGAAAGTGCGCTAACTTCGTCAATCGATCCACAATGACCCAAATTGCATCGTAACCCTTCTGTGTGCTTGGGAGTCCCACTACGAAATCCATTATAATGTGCTCCCATTTCCATTCCAGTATCTTCAGTGGTTATAGTAGTCCACTCAGTCTCTGATGTTCTGCTTTGACTCGTTGACAGGTGAGACATTTACTGACGCACTCTGCCACATCACGCTTCAAATTTGGCCACCAAAAGTGCTGACGAAGATCCCTATACATTTTTGTGCTTCCTAGGTGAACAGAATAGGGTGAATTATGTGCCTCATGCAAGATTGCTTCTCTTAGCTCGATCACAGCTGGCACCCACACACGCTCCTCAAATCTCAAGATACCCTCTTTATCCAACCTGAACTTTTCTCCATCGTTTTCTGCTACTCCTTTCTTTATCCTTTCGCATTCCTCATCACTTCCTTGAGCCTCCTTCACTTTGTCTAGCAACGTCGGACGAGCTTCTATTACGAATAACTGCTCTCCTGCCACTTTTGGACTCTTCGCTTCTATCTCCAGTCGGGCCATTTCCTTTACTAGCTCATCCTGTGTTGTTAATCTGAACAAGCTCTCCCTTCCTTTTCTACTCAAAGCATCTGCTACTATGTTTTCCTTCCCCGGGTGATAGAGAATCTCGTAGTCGTAGTCTTTGATTAATTCCAACCATCTCCTTTGTGGCATATTGAGCTCCTTCTGTGTGAAGATATACTTTAGACTTTTGTGGTCCGTATATATCTCACATCTCTCCCCATAAAGATAGTGCCTCCAAATCTTTAAGGCAAAAACTACCGCGGCTAATTCTAAGTCGTGGGTCAGGTATCGTTTTTCGTAGTCCTTCAATTGACGTGACGCATACGCAATGACTTTGCCGTGCTGCATTAGAACACAACCAAGACCTCGGTGCGACGCATCACTATAGACTACAACACCTCCGGTATTATCCGATAGGGATAATACAGGTGCCTCGCTCAATCTCTTCTTTAACTCCGTAAAGCTTTCTTCGCACTTCTCCGTCCACACAAACTTCACAGTCTTCCTCGTCAAATTAGTCAACGGGGTCGCTATCTTAGAAAAATCTTGGATAAATCGTCGATAGTATCCGGCTAACCCTAGGAAACTTCTTACTTCTGTCGGCGTCCTCGGTTGTTCCCAGTTACTCACTGGTTCCACTTTCGCAAGATCCACCGAGATCCCATCTTTGTCTATTACATGCGCTAGAAATTGTACCCTTTCCATCCAAAATTCGTATTTAGAAAATTTTGCGTACAACTTCTCTCTTCTTAGTGTTTCTAGTATCGCCTTCAGGTGGTCGGCGTGCTCCTCTTCGGTCTTTGAATAAATTAGGATATCATCGATGAAAACTACTACATACTTGTCTAAGTAAGGCTTGAGAATTCGGTTCATCATATCCATAAATGCTGCTGGCGTGTTCGTTAGGCCGAAGACATCACAAAAAATTCATAGTGCCCATACCTCGTTCGAAACGCAGTCTTTGGCACATCTTCCTTTCTTACCTTTAGCTGGTGATATCCTGTCCTCAAATCTATCTTCGAGAAATGTCTTGCTCCCTACAATTGATCGAAAAGATCATCGATTCTTAGCAATGGATACTTGTTCTTGATCGTTGCCTTGTTCAACTCTCGCTAATCGATATAAAGCCTCATCGTTCCGTCCTTCTTCTTGACAAACAAAACTGGTGCTCCCCATGGAGACACACTTGGCTGGATATACCCATTGTCCAGCAATTCCTGAAGTTGTATCAACAATTCCTTTATTTCCATTGGCGCCATGCGATACGGGGCTTTTGAAATTGGTGTCGTCACTGGCACTAGATCTATTGCAAACTCAATTTCCCTATCTGGCGGTAGACCGGGTAAATCGCTTGGAAACACATCTGGAAAATCCTTCACTATAGGTATATCTGTTATTTCTACCCTTTGTTTCTTTGTGTCAACAACATAAGCTAAATAGCCTACACACCCTTTTGTTAGTAACTTCTTGGCCTGCATCATCGTAAGATAACACGATCATCTAAGCGATGTGCTACCATTAAATACTACCCTCGATCGGTTCGAGGTCCGAAGGTTCACACTTTTCTTCTGACAGTCAATTATTGTTGTATGGTTATACAAGCAATCCATTCCCAATATTACATCAAACTCTCCTAATTTAATCGGGATCAAATCTACCCTTAGGTTATGACCCTTAATTACAGCCCAACAATTACGGTATATAAACTCTACAGGAATTACCTCCTCATTAGCAATTTCTATGCTTAAGGGATTATCTAGTTGCTCTAGGGGTAAATTTAATCGACTAGCAAATTCCTCAGATACAAACGAATAGGTAGCACCCGAATTAAATAATACATAAGCATTTATATCATTGATCGGGATAATACCTGACACCACGTCCCTCGAAGCTATGGCAATCTGGGTAGTCATGTTAAATGTCCTGGCAGTTGGTCGACTAGGCTGAGTAGGTCCACCAGTCACTGGCTTGTTGTTTCCTCCTTTGTAGTCGCTTCCCCTATTGTTTCCTTTCTGGGGACAGTCCTTGATCCGATGCTCGGCCGATCAACAAGCAAAACATCCATGGATCTTCTTCGGATTTGGGCATTTTGGTGCTATATGTCCCTCTTGGCCACAATTATAGCAAACACTGCATCCCTTCCAGCATTCTCCTAGGTGATTTTTCCCACATTTCGAACATGCCTCGATCCTCTTTTGGAATCTTCCTTGGTTACTTCTGGTCAGATTGTTGGTGGTACTATTGTTGTTGCCGCTTTCCCACTTCCTCTTTCCTAAGTTGCTTCCTCCGCTACTACTTCCTCCACGATGGTCGCCTCCACTTTTCTTATTCTTCTTTTCCCTGTTATATTGACTCAAGGCCTCACTTCCACCCTCAACTATGATGGCCTTCTCTAGGAGTGCATTAAAGGTCTCGATTTGGAGCACCGACACCTTACTGTACACCCATGGCTTCAGCCCTTGTTCGAACCACTGTGCCTTTCGCTCTTCCGTATCAACTTGGTGTGGCGCAAAGCGTGCGAGTTTGTTGAATTTGGCGGCGTACTGTGTCACCGTCATATCCCCTTGCTTCAGTTCTAGGAATTTCACTTCCATCCGACTCTTCATGCTCTTCGGGAAGTAATTCTCGAAGAACAGTTCCTTGAATCTTTCCCATGGTACTACCCCTTCTCCGGCCCGTTGTTGATTGGCCTCCCACCAATAGTTCGCCTCTCCCTTCATCATATAAATGGCAAATTCCGTCTTCTGGTCTTCTCCCACGCGTGCGATGGTAAAAGCCTTCTCTGTTTCTTTGACCCAAGACTGGGCCTCTATCGGGTCAGTCGTTCCTTTAAACTCTGGGGGTCCCACACTTTTGAAGTCTTTAAAATTTGCTACGGGGACGGTTGGGGGAATTAGGTTTTCGGGTCCTGCGTTCCTGCCTTAGAACACTCCCTCTAGTAGGTCTGCTAGCTGTTGCATGGGGTCTACTTGGCCTCCTTTATTATTCACTGACCCTTGAGGGGTTCGTTGAACTGGTATTCTACGCGGCGACTGATGAGTGGGTTTTATACCTACGAATTAGATGTTTTCTAGGCTCAATTCTTGGCTATCTTTAAGCATTTATAGCACCATTTCACTAGTTATTTCATTATTGTACAGGAAGCGACACTAAGTAGAAAATTGTGGAATTGTGGAACTTTTGGAGAAAAATGTGAAGTACCAGCAGTAAGCTCTATCGTCGGGGCGACAATCCCAGGCTTACTTTCAGCGCCGGGGTGACGCCATCGCCGTGGCGACGTTACTAAGCCAATTCCATCGCCGGGGCGACGTTGTCGCCGGGGCGGCATCTCGCAGCATATTTTTGTCGCCGGGGCGACAGGTCGGGACAAGAGATATGGCTGGCGTTTGTCACATCTGCTGGTAGTGGAGTTTCAGTGGAGCAAATTCGAGAGCACAATGGAAAGGGAAGGAGAGAGAGTAATGAGATTAGTAGCCATCTAGGGAGTGGAGATTGGATTATGGAAGCTTTGCTACACAATTTGGAGGCTAGGGTTTGAGAGAAAAAGAAGAAGAACAAAGGAACAAAGGTAGTAATCATCTGAATTTCATCAACTCAAGGAGGCTAGGAGCACGAAATAGGAAGCAAGAGCAACTCAAGAAGATCTACACCACACCAATTCGGGAATCTCATCAAAAAAGGGGTGTTTCTTCATATGTTGTAGTTCTTATTTCTTATTTTGTTATTCTAAACCATGTACTATAATCAGATTATGATGTTGTTGAAATTGAATATGAGCTAAACTCTTCATTCTAAGATTGCAATGGAACCCAACTTGTAGTTTAAATTGAATGCTCTCTCTTTGATTGGTAGTTAGTCATTACATGAATTGGAGTTCATAACCTTTGCTTAAGGATTAATTGCTTGGCCCGTAATTACCTTGGTAACTTATATGGAATTGAGAGAGGAAGTGTAAGTTGAGACCTAGTTATGAATTCATGTGAAAGTTAGATATTCTTTATGGATAATGTATAAGATTATGTGACGTGAGTCTTATGTATTACTCTTGAGGATTGATAATTTGATTGTATTTAGGATAGACATATACCTAAATACCACATGTATCCATTTGAGAATCATGCTTAATGATTTCTATTGTGAAAGTTGGTAATTGATAGAATGGTTAATGGGATTTTACGTGACATGTGTCTTATTAATTGTTCTTGATATGAGATTCTTGCTAGTGTATAGAATAGAAATATATCTATACACCACAATTGGAAATACGTATTCGACCATCGAGAGAGGCTTACATATACTTGTGATTTCTCGGATAGCAATTCTTATGTCCTAATTTACCAAACAAGAGAGAGTATGATGTTTAAATGAAGAGTTGGGGGATATTGTGATCTTAGACCTTTTTATCTTGAACTTTATCCGTGTTAGTAAAACCTTGTTTTCTAAATTGCCCTTATTTTAGTTTTAATCAACAACAAACACAAACCATATTGTCATTGTTTAAATTGGATTGATTTTACATGCGATTGATATTTGGTAATTATTTAACATAATTCCTCGTGGGTTCGACACTTTACTTATCTTATATTACTTGTGGACCGCGTATACTTGCGCGTGTTTTATTGATTGCGAAATCGAGCAACAGCGACATCTTCTATTTAATGGAATAAACTTACTGTTACTATCTCACTATACCATGTAAATATCTACTAGGCAATGCAACAATTAAACAACACATTTAATAAGAACGTTTTCATTGATATGTTAATAGCCAGTACATCATACGTGATCGTCCTATAGCACACTGCTATGACCGTCATCATCTATCCCATAATATAACAAAAAGGGTGGGGATTCACTAACATACTACTCCCCTAACAAGTACAAAAGTTGGGGTATACATTATTCATCCCACACATATTACAAAAGGGTCGGGATTTACATATACAAAATCATGTACTGCTAAACACATAACTTACTAGTCTATCCAAGCATACCACACTCCACGGCGCTGTTATACTCCAAGTGTCCCATATGGACCATCAGATCTCGACTCAGAGTGTGGCGAGTCTGCCCCTCCTTGGCCGGATAATGCCAGACACCATCTATCCATCTACCGATAGCTGTGCTGAAAGCATAGCCCATCCGATTCATCTTCCTCCTCTTCCTTCTCACTTCACCTTCTAGGTCATCAGCTCGCTCTAAGGCGTTGGTATGAGAAAGTTACGCCCATTTTACTAAAGGAGGTAAAAGCTAATTCTGGCCTAACACTGGCCCGGCGTATATACGCCCAAAATTTTCCTGTAACCGGCGTATATACGCCCAAGTGCAGAACTCTGGCGTAAAGCCAGCATATATATGCCCAAACCCACTTTTGTTCTTCCCCAAATTTCCGGCATGCTCTGTTTTTGCTATCTTACTACAAAACTCATAAGTTCTTCGTTATAAGTCGGAATTAGACCATTTTAAAGGCTATGGAAAGCTTATAACATGCTCTCCAAAACCATCATGAATTCATAATATTATAGACTATTTACTAAATTGAAATAGTGGTTCCAAAGAACCTAGGCTAACTAGTTTTCAACGAAACTCAAGGTTAGACCAATTCATTCTTCCTCCTTGTGTCTTAGCTATTATGCAACAAGTGAATATGACTTAAAACATGCTTCTATTGCTAAGCTAAGCAACATAACATCCTTTCATTAATTAATCAACACCTAGTTCTCAAGTTATTAGAGAAATTCTTCTCTTGGACATTAAATCAAACGGTTTGTGGGCATGGCTTAGAAACTCATATTGGAGCAGAGTTTAATTATATTCTAGTCCAGATTTCTAAATGAAATCATTACCCACGACTTTAGAACACATAATGGTCATACACAACCAAACATACAACCAACAATAGACTACATTTTTATCAAAGTATACGAATTGTCCATATCAGTCCATAAATATCCATAACAGTCCATTATTGCTCCTTATGCAAAGGTTTTGATTCTCATTTATTGTTCCACTTTCATTGATTATTAACAAGGCTTTTACAGAGTTAACAACATTCATACATGTTCGTTAACCAACTAAGCAATTTCAGCAACATATACTCCTACAAAGCAATCAATAACAAACTGAAAACTTAAAACAACAATGGAAATGAGCTAGGCTTCATAACACTAACCTCTTAAAGCTCCTTCTATGATGCTAGAGAGATTGATTACAGCTGCTACCACACTTCTCCTTCTTCCTCAAATCACCCGTACACTCAACACTCACAATTTTCCAGTTTTCTTACTAAGTAATGAGCAAAGGAATTGATGAGTGGCAAGGGAGGAGTATATATAGAATGAGTGAGCTGAGCTTCTTGGAGGTAGAAAGGACTGAGCATGCTTTCAATTTGCAGCTCCCCATTAATGGGTGATTGAGCTTTTGCTCTCCCCATGTTCGGGGACTCCCCCTCTCTTCTCCCTAATTGTTCTTCCTCCCTTTTGCTTTCCCAAATGCAAAAATTGGCTTCTCCCATAAATTCTTATTCTCCTTGTTCCCTTCCTCTCCTTCCTCTCATCCTCCCGTTCATCTTCTTCATTCAAATTGCAGCTGATGAGTTAACCCATTTCCCTCATGGGTCATGGGTTGGGTCATGGGTCATGGATTATGGGTATGGGCCACCCTTAAGTAATTTGGGGCTTCTAATTAAATCCCAATTTAGCTCAAATAAAATCAAACACATGGATTAATAATCAATCACATTAACACATTGACAAAAATTAGAAATAGTCAAAGTAACAAAAAGACGTTTTTGGCGTGGGTAGTGTTTTAGCGATATTTACACTAAATCAATTTAAATAATTCCTACCAAATAACAACACTTAATAATATTGCAAACACATAGTCTAGGTTATTGCATAACCTTTAAATACATATACAAAATTTATATTAATAAAAACTTATTCATTAAATAATATTCATAAGTTTAAATTACAAGGTTATCCAAAATTCGCGGTCTTTACACTAAAGATGTCCACATCATTCCTCTCCTCTTGAGAAGGATTTATCCTCAAATCGTCACCTACATCAAACGGACTTAGATCAGTAACATTGAATGTCGCACTAACATTATACTCACCAGGTAAATCCAATTTGTAGGCATTGTCATTAATACGCTCAAGAACTTAAAACGGTCCATCTCCTCTTGGAAGTAATTTTGAACGTCTTTGAGCCGAGAACCTCTCCTTCCGCATATGTAACCACACCCAATCTCCTAGTTCAAAGATAACTTGACGTCGAACCTTATTAGCCTGTTTTGCATAATGTTTCGTCCTCCTTTCAATGTTGAGTCTCGCCTTTTCATGTATCTGCTTAACAAATTCAGCCTTTTTTCCATCCATGTTAGTATACTCAGAAACAAGTAATGGTGATAAATCCAATGGTGTCAAAGGATTAAAACCATATACAATTTCAAATGGCGAAAATTGGGTAGGAGAATGAACAGATCTATTATACACAAACTCAACATGTGGTAAACACTCCTCCCAATGTTTAATATTCTTTTTAATAATAGCCTATAACAATACAGATAAAGTCCTATTTACTACTTCAGTTTGACCATCAGTTTGTGGATGACAAGTAGTTAAAAATAACAGCTTAGTACCCAACTTACAACACAAAGTCTTCCAAAAATAACTCAAAAATTTAGAATCTCTATCCGAAACAATTGTACTAAGCATGCCATACAATCACACAATTTCTTTAAAGAATGAATCAGCAACATGGGATGCATCATCAGTTTTGTGACATGGAATAAAATGTGCCATTTTCGAAAATCTATCCACGACCACAAATATCGAATCATGACCACGGTTAGACCTAGGCAAACCCAACACAAAATCCATAGACAAATCAATCCAAGGTTCACTAGATATAGGTAATGGTGTATACAATCCATGGGGTTTAACACGAGATTTAGCTTGACGACACGTAATGCATCTATCACAAATTCTTTCCACATCTCATTTCATATGAGGCTAATAAAAATGCTCTTTTAAAACAGATAAGGGGTTTTTAACACCAAAATGACCTATCAAACCTCCCCCGTGCGACTCTTTAACCAACAACTCACGTAAAGAACATGCAGGTATACACAACTTATTTTCACGAAATAGAAAACCGTCAACTTTGAAATATTTACCTACAGGATTCTTTTCACAAGTTTTAAACTCTTCACAAAAATTATGGTCATCAACATATAATTCTTTGATTCGCTCAAAACCAAGCAATTTCGTATCAAGAGTATTTAACAACACATACCTATGAGATAAAGCATCTGCAACGACATTTTTTTTACCTTGCTTATATGAATGACATATGGAAATGTCTCGATAAATTCCATCCATCGCGCATGCCTCTTGTTCAATTTGTGTTGACCCTTCAAGTACTTCAATGATTCATGATTGGTGTGAATCACGAACTCTTTAGGCGAAAGGTAGTGCTGCCATGTCTCCAACAATCGAACCAATACGTACATCTCCTTGTCATAAGCAGGATAGTTTAGAGCTTCCCCACTTAACTTTTTGCTTAAGTATGCTACCGGCTTTCCTCATTGCATCAAAACAGCCCCAATTCCTAAACTTGAAGCATCACACTCAATTTCAAAAGTTTTAGTAAAATCAGGTAATACAAGTAAATGAGCGTTAGTCAATTTATCTTTAATCAAATTAAACGCCTTTTCCTGTTCATCACCCCATTTAAAACCTACACTCTTCTTGATCACTTCTGTTAGTGGTGCTGTGATATCGCTAAAGTTCCGCACAAAACGTTGGTAGAAACTCGCAAGTCCATGAAAACTACGAACTTGACTCACATTTGTCGCACTTGACCATTCACGGATTACACGTATCTTTTCCTCATCAACCTGTACTCCCTGTGAACTAATAACAGAACCAAGGAACACAACTATATCCGTACAAAACGTGCACTTATCTATGTTAGCAAACAACTTCTCTTTTCTAAGAACTTCTAAAACAGATTTCAAATGCAATGCATGTTCGTCCAAGTTTTTGCTACAAATCAAGATATTATCAAAATAAATTATCACAAATTTTCCAATGAATGATCGCAAAATATGGTTCATTAATCTCATGAAAGTACTAGGTGCATTAGTTAAACCAAAAGGTAATACTAACCACTCATATAACCCATATTTTGTTTTGAAAGCAGTTTTCCATTCATCACCCTCTTGCATTCTAATTTGATGATAACCACTTTTCAAATCAATTTTAGAAAATATACATGACCCATGCAATTCATCCAACATGTCATCTAAATGAGGAATGGGATGTCAATATTTTACCATAATATTATTTACTGCACGACAATCAATACATATTCACCATTTCTCATCCTTCTTTGGCACTAAGATCACTGGAACCGCACACGGACTCATGCTTTCCCTCACGAACCCTTTCTCTATCAGCTTGCCAACTTGTCATTGTAACTCCTTTGTCTCCTCGGGATTACTCCGATATGCTGGACAGTTTGGAATCGTAGTACCGGGTACAAAGTCAATCTGATGCTCAATCCCCCAAATCGGTGGTAGTCCTTATGGAAGCTCCTCGGGAAATACATCCTTATAATCCTCAAAAGCGATGAAACAACACTAGGCAATAAAAAATCATTAGCATTAGTATTTAAAAGTGCCTCCTTATACCGAAGTATAATCATCGGTTGCTTAGCATCTAAAGCTCACCTCACATCGCTCTTTTTACATAGATATTTATTTTTCGCTCCTCATCTTTTCTTTTCTCTCTTTCTTTTTCCCTCTTTATTTTTCCCCTCAATATTTTTTTCCTCTCGATTTTTCTTTTCCTCACTCTCTTTTCTCTTTTCATGATCTTTATGCAAATGAATTTGATCCTCATGCACCTATTATGGTGACATAGGACATAAAGTAACCTTCTTTTTATTGTGAACAAAAGAATATTCATTTGTAAAGCCATCATGCTTCACACGCCTGTCAAATTGCCATGGTCGACCAAACAATATGTGACCCGCTTGCATTGGAACCACATCACACAAAATCTCATCAACATACCTTCCAATAGTAAATTGAACCAACACCTATTTAGTCACCTTAATCTCATTACTGTTGTTAAGCCACTCCAATCGATATGGTTGAGAATGCTTGGTTGTGGAAAGTCCTAACTTCTTTACCATAACCTTACTTGCTACATTCGTGCAACTACCTCCGTCAATCACGACACAACAAATCTTCCCATTCACAAGGCACCTAGTGTGAAATAAATTTTCCTGTTGTTCACTACTTTCTTCCTTCAACTGTGCATTAAGTACTTTTCGGGTAACCAAGACTTCCCCAAATATTACAACTTCCCCATCTTCTGCTTCCTCTAATGGTGGCATCGAATCAGTATCACTTTCTTCCGCTTCGGTTTCCCCTTCCCCATTATCACGTAATATCATTGTCCGTTGATTTGGACATTGACTTGCAATATGACCTTTACCTTGACATTTAAAATAAACAATATCCCGATTACAACTAAAAGAAGGTTACTCATTTTTACCTTGCTTTCCCCGATTTGTCACATCCGGCTTAAGCTCCACTTTCGTCTTATTCACAACTGGCTTCTCCTCTCGCTTTACAATATTAGATTTCCATGAGAGACCCAAATTAGGCATTGACCGTTGACCACCTCTCCTCTTAAGCTTCTTCTCAATCTTGATAGCCATGTGCACCATCTCTTCCAACTCCAGATAATGCTGCCGTTCGACCAAATCTGATATCTCCCAATTCAAACCTGCTGAAAACCTAGCCATCGTCGCCTCTTTATCCTCGACTAAATCAGCTCTGGCTATTAGCATCTCCATCTCCTTGTACTAGTCCTCTACGCTTTGACTCCTTGTCTTAAGCTTTGCAGTTAGCAAACTAACTCTCAGTGGTAGTAGTCCGGCACAAATCTTTTCTTCATGATAGCCTTCAACTCCACCCATGTGTCAATTGGAAATTGTCCGCTGCTTATTCTGTTGGTTGTCAACTGATCCCATCATGTAACTGTATAACTTGAGAACTCTGTAGCGGCAAGTTTAACTTTCTTACGTTCTGAATAATTATGCTAGTCAAAAATCCTCTCCATCTTCTTCTCCCATTCCAGGTACGCCTCAGGATCACTCCTACCTTGGAAAGTTGGAATTTTTATCTTGCTGTTATCCAAATTATCATCCTCTTTGACCCTCTGATCGCCTCTATCATCCCTATATCTCCTTTCCCTAGCCTCAATTCGCTTTCCAACACCTGGATCAAACTCCTCTTTGTAGGAATCCTCATCGTTATCCCTATTCTCATTCTTCTGCACCTTCTCCTTCTTTTGAGAGCCCATAATCACCTGTGACTGCTCTCTTTGAATACTTTCTATCCTCTCAAACCTATCAGCAAAGAGATCTAACTTCCAAATTACTTGTTGTAGTAGAATGTCCAAGTCCACACTGGATCCTTCCTTTTGTCCTTTTGTTGAAGATCCCTCTCCAAACAATCCCTTATCCCTCACACCAGACATTATTAGCTGCAAAATAAAGGTTAGTAGAAAAACAATAATTTTCCTTACCACTACCTTACGTGTTTCGCTCAACAATGATGAATCTCTCATGTATGCACACAACTAGGCTTTTACCCTCTAATGGTCTCACCACTATGCCGTTTACCTCTAAATATTCTTTTTAATAGGTTCTTTTTGAATTCTCCTAGGAAATTCTCAGGTTTTATCAATCAATTCTCAACAACTTATCACGAACAAATATAGTATGTGCAGATACTAATTTTCAGCAATCACGAGTACGAAATTGAAGATGAAATCTACGAATAGATTGAAAGAACTGAAATAAATTTTTTTATACTTTTTTTACACACAAATTCAAAAAATAAAATAAAGATAAACACTTAGCTAGAAAACACAGCTTTGATACCAAATGATAGACTCCACGACACACTTACGTGAGGTGGTCGTTGCCCAGATCGTTTCTAGTAAGCAACTTTGATGGAACTATCTCGATATCTTAACCCAACGTCTATTTTTTGAGACGAGGATCTTGATAATTTTGATTAAGCAATTGAATTCGCGTAGTATGGAACACCAACAACACTTAGACCCTCGTTTATGAACAAACGATAACCTTCGTATAATTGTATGATACGGTAGAATAATGCCACACACAACTATGGACTGTTGTATGATAAGTTAATTAGGAATCTCAAAGAAAAACTAAGAAAATAGCATAGAAATTCTTCAAAGAACCAAAAGTAGAGAATAACTCTCAAGTATAAACTCTGAATAATATTGAATTGTTGTTGAATTTGGGAGCTGTCGTTTAACACTCCTAAATTAACCTCACTTTCTATTCACAAATTCAACAATTAGCATAGTAGTAAGCAAGGATCGATCCCACGGGGAGTACGTGTTTAAAATCTATTCAATGAGAAAAGATTGGGGGTTTTGAAAATCAATTATCTAACTAAACAAAATCGAGTAATATGCTTAACCAATAAATAAACAAGTTCAGTTCTATAGTTCAGATCCACCAAATCACAGTAATTAATCAACCAAATTATTATTATTTACCCTTCAATGAAACTATTAGCCCTAGATAACAATAAGCTCTGCTATCTGAAATTCTCCTTAGATATTCACTGAATAAAACAAGCTCTTTACCAGATTCTAACTATCATATAATCCAAAATAAGCTCTTTAGATTTAATATGACAGCAGCATTAAGGACTAGAGAATTAGGCTAATTCAAGCAATAAACACACAAGCTCGGTTTATTTAACTTGCTTCCTGATAATCTTACTAATAATCAAAAGTTTTGACACAATCAATATTACTAATTGCTACTGGTGACAAGGAATACTATCAATTATACGTAATATTACTCCTTAATCTAGCAGATGTTAATGATCAAACTAATCCAATTGGCCATATTAAATTAATGAAATCAATTAGCATACAAACAATTGAAATAGATTATCAGAATAAGTTTCATGCAAGAAGGGATAAAGAATAAAACTTGATCAATCATTACTTGTAAATAAGGTTTCACCTCCCTTTAGAACTGAATATAGAACATTAGCCTGACATCCTTCAATCTTACAAAACTAGGGTTTTTCCAATGTAGGTGATGATGTAGATGATAGATGTCTCTAATATCTCGCTAATAACATGTATCTATAGTCCTAATATAATATCCTATCTAAAGAAAACATCCTAGTTACATTAGAATTGGAATAGATATCAAAAGTCCCTAAAAATAAGGAAGTAATTTGCTGAAAATCTCAAAAATGCGTTTCCTCAAAATTCGTGCACGTCTCAGCGTCGACGGCGCTCAGCCTGCGTTCAACTATAGAAGTTTCAGAGCTGACAACGCTCAAAAACAATAGATTCACCGCTGACCATGCTCAACCACAGAGGCTCCAGCGCCGACCGCGCTCAAATCAAGCCATTTCAGAGCCGGTCGCGCTCAAATTTTTTACTGCGACGTCCTTTGAAAAAACGGACATAACGTTCTCATACAAACTCCGATTGAGGCGATTCAAGATGATCTGGAAAGCTAAGACGTAGATATACAACTTTCATTCTTTGAGTTTTAAGATATACGGGCTGGAGAAAGGTCGAAATTGGCCCTAAAGTGACTGCTGTGTAAATGGCAAACCGAAAATCTAAAGTTCATCGCCCGTTGGTAAAAAGGTCATAACTTTTGATCAGGGAAGAGTTACGGGATGTGCCAACTACAAAATCGAAGTTCTCGAAGAGATCTACAATACAATCTAAGTTCCAAGCCAAGATCATGCATCGTTGAGTCGATTAATTGTTATTGGATGGTGAGCTCATGCTTTCCCGAAATTCTCTTCTTTTTCCTGTTTATAGCTCCAATTCCTCTTTTCAACAATAATTCCTCCTATAATTAATAAACACCGTAATAAGTCCATATACACATAAAATATGTAATAAAACCAAACATAAAGCAATCAAAATCATAGAACATTATGCACTCATCAAATTACAAGCATAAAACTTATTTATACTAGCTATGTAATCCTAGAATCTTAAAAAGGAAATAACAATCAATTTAGAATCCAACTCTAATCCAAAAGTAACCTAGTTACAATAGAAATCTGAAACGATACTGAAAATAACTAATTAATAAGGAAATCCCGCGTCCGAATCTCGAAAAACGCGTCAGCTGGAATTTGATGAGGTCGCCGGGGCGAGCTCATTTTACTGTAAAACCTTCGCCGGGGCGAAATTGCGCCGGGGCGAGCAATTTTTACTGAGAAGCTCACCGGGGCAAAGATGGACAAAGAAGAATGGGCCGGGATGACTTTAAAACTTGCTGGGGCGATGATGAACAGAGGGAACTTCGCCGGGGCGAAGTAATTAGGCTTAGAAAATCCGCCGGGGCGAATTCGCAGAATCTTAAACTCCGAATTTCGCTTTCTTGGATTTGGACTGAAACATTGCTATGATCAAGATCCTTCTTTTGTCCCATCACTCCTAGCATATTCACGAACTTAGTTTCCATTTCCAAAGTTTCCGACCTCGTTTCTTTCTTTTCCCAAATGGCTTGAATAAGAGCAAGTAATCCATCCTTGAAACGCTTAGCTCTAGCCCTCATCACTGGTCTAACTGGAACTTGCACCGGATCCACTCCATGGTTGGCATGCATTCCTAAGCTAAGGATGTCCACATCAAGAAACCTTATGCATCACATTGTATTTCCTAAATAGTGTGGGTAGCATCCTGTTGCAAAAGTGTATTCCTCTATTACTGATGATGGCTCTTGGAATTCCAAATTTGACAAATATGTTAGATTTAACAAAATCTGCAACAACTTTATAATCATCAGTCCTTGGGGCTTTAGCTTCTACCCATTTAGAAATATAGTCAACAGCCAAAAGAATGTAAATATTACCATAAGATGCAGGAAATGGTCGCATAAAATCAATACCCCAAACATCAAAAATTTTAACAATTAATATAAGGTTTTGTAGCATTTGATTTCGACTTCATATATTTCCTTCCTTTAGACAATTTTCACATGACATACAAAATAGATAAGAGTCTTTAAAAATGGTCGGCTAAAAGAAACCACATTCTAAAACCTAATGAGCTGTTCTTTTGGGTCCAAAATGACCTCCACAAGCATAAGAGTGACAAAAGGTTAAAATAGATAAAAACTCACTATTAGGTACACACCTTCTAACTATCTGGTCAGCACAAAATTTTCACAAATACAAGTCATCCTATACATAGTGTTTGGCCTCACTCTTAAGCCGTTCTTTTTGGGATTAGAGAATTCACTAGGAACATAGACACTCACTAAGTAATTCACAATATTAGCATACCAAGTTACAGTCTCATCAATGGAAAATAAATGCTCATCTGGAAAAGAATCATGCAACAGTAGTGCCTCTTTATCCTTAATCAGCCTGTTCAAGTGATCCGCCACTAAGTTATTCGCTCCCTTCTTATCCTTTATCTCCAAGTCAAATTCTTATAGCAACATAATCCATCTAATGATTCTTGGTTTGGATTCCTTCTTTTTCAGCAAATACCTGAGAGCAGCATGGTCAGAATGAACTACAACTTTAGTACCAAACAGATAAGATCTAAATTTGTCTAAAGTAAAGACTACAAATAAAAGTTCTTTTTCAGTTGTAGAGTAGTTAATCTGAGCAACATTTAGAGTCCTAGAATCATAGTAAATGACATGGACAACTTAGTTAACTTGTTGGCCTAAGACAGCCCCTACTGCATAATTGTTGGCATCACACATAATCTCAAATGGCAACTCCAAATTTGGTGGTTGAATCACCGGTGCTAAGGTTAATAGCTTTTTTAACTTGTCAAATGCCTCCTTGCACTCATCATCAAACTGGAATTCCACATCCTTTTGTAGGAACTTACATAATGACAGAGCTATCTTTAAGAAGTCCTTGATAAATCTTCGATAGAAACCTACATGACCAAGAAATGAACGAATCTCCCGCACACTTGCAGGGTAAGGCAAAACAGTAACAATTTCTATCTTAACTTTATCCACTTCTAATCCTCTAGCTGAAATAACATGACCGAGTACTATACCTTGCTCTACCATAAAGTGATATTTTTTCCAATTAAGAATAAGATTAGTCTCTAAGCATCTATCAAGCACCCTAGTCAAATTATTTTAGTATTTATCCAAAGAATCACCATGAACTGTGAAATCATCCACAAAGACCTCTATGTAATTTTCTAAAAGATAAAAAAAATGCTTACCATACATCTCTGGAAGGTACCTGGTGCAGTGCAAAGTCTGAAGGACATTTTACGATATGCAAATGTACCAAATGGACATGTGAATGTGGTTTTTTCCTAGTTTTCGGGTGCAATCACAATTTGGTTATAACCTGAAAAACCATCTAGAAAATAGTAATAAGCATGCCCGACTAATCTTTCTAACATTTGATCAATAAAAGGAAGAGAAAAATGATCTTTTCTAGTTACAACATTTAATTTCCTATAATCAATACACACTCTCCATCGTGTTTGCATATGTATGGGTACCAACTCATTATTGTCATTCCGAATCACAGTTATACCAGACTTCTTTGGAACTACCTACACTGGACTCACCCACTGACTGTCTGAAATTGGGTAAATAATACATGCATCATATAATTTTATAACCTCTTTCTTCACTACCTCCATCATGGGTGGATTCAGTCTTCTCTGTGCTTCTCTAGAGGGCTTGGCTCCGTCTTCCAAAAGGATTTTATGTATGCACATAGCAGGGCATATACCCTTGATGTCTATAATTGTCCAACCAAAACCTGTTATGTTGTCTCGTAGGACTCTTTAACAATTTGTTCTCTTGTACTTTAGCTAGATTATTGGCATTGATCACTGACAGTGTGTCATCCTTCCCTAGATATGAATACTTTAAATGTGTAGGTAATGGTTTCAGTTCTAAGGTTGGAGCCTGCACAACAGATGGTAACAGTTTTTTGTGAGAACTAGTTAATTGAATGAAATTAACTGCATACTTATCTAAAATTTTAGACAAAGAATGCAATGCAGCCACAACCTCTTTTTCTCTCTAAGCTCTTACTCTCTATACTTGGTGAATAATAAATGAACCAACCCCTACTATCATTGGTGAGGGGTCCTATTTATAGGAAAGTAGAGACCATGGGCAAAATAGTCATTAATCATGACTAGGCAAGGGCAATTTGATCAATTCATCAATAATAGGAAGCTTCCTAGCAACTTCCTCAAGGGTATTTTAATCATTACCCAACTTCTTTTAAGGTTAAAATAGTCTTTTCGCAAAATCTTAATTATCCATTAGTTATTAACCATTCTTCATAGGTTATTAGACATTGGTTATTATCTTGCCATAATTATATTGTTTAAACACAATGGTTATTATCCCGCCATAATTACATTGGTTATTAACCACTTGGATATACAATGGTTATTGCCCCTTCATAATTACCTTGGTTATTAACCACTCTTGGCCATTTTAGCCATTACACACAAATTCCTACACTTGACTCACATATGGTTATTTCTTAACCATAGTTATATCATACCTGCCAACACAAGTATAGACACATCTTATACATCTCCCACCAATTAACCCAAGTTGGTTTAAATAGAACATAACGTTAACTCATTAAATTAAATTAGATTTAATTAATAAGGACGTTCAAAATTCACGGGCATTACATCCCTCCCCCCTTATAAAAATTCCGTCCTCGGAATTGCAAAAATAGGGTTACTCAAATAAAAACGGATAATTCGCTTTCATTTTCTCTTCGAGTTCCCACGTAGCTTATTCGACTGCGTGATTCCTCCAGAGAACTTTGACGGAATGGATGGTCTTGTTTCTCAGCTTCTATTCCTTTCTATCGAGAATCTGGACAGGAACTTCCTCGTACGTTAAGTCCTTCTCGACTTGGATTGGTTCATAGGAGATAACGTGCTTTTAGCCTGGTTTATACGGCCGCAACACTGACACATGAAATACGTTGTGAATGTGCTCAAGTTCAGGATGTAACGCTACCTCGTATGCCACCTCGCCGGTTCGCCTCAAAATCTCGAATGGTCCTATGAACTTAGGGCTCAATTTGCCCTTCTTCCCAAACCGGATCTTTCCTTTCCAAGGAGATACCTTCAGAAATACAAAGCTACCAACTTCAAAGTCCCGCTTCTGACGATGTAAGTCGGCATATTTCTTCTGGCGATCTTGAGCAACCAGCCGGTTTCTGATTAGCCGCACGATGTCTGTAGTTTGCTGCACCATTTCTGGTCCCAGCAATCTTCGCTCCCCGACCTCGTCCCAACACATCGGGGTTCGACATTTCCTTCCATATAGCGCTTCGTACGGTGGCATGCCGATACTGGCGTGATAGCTATTGTTGTAAGCAAACTCCACCAGTAGCAAATGGTCATCCCAGCTGCCCTTTAAATCCATCACGACTGCCCGAAGCATATCTTCTAGGGTCTGAATCGTTCGCTCGCTCTGGCCGTCGGTTTGAGGATGATACGCTGTACTCAACCTCAACTGCGTCCCCATTCTTGCCTGCAAACTTTTCCAAAAATTCGACGTGAAGCGCGGATCTCTATCAGATACAATTGATACCAGCACTCCATGTCTTGACACTATCTCTTTCACATAAAGCTTTGCTAATTGCTCCAGATTGTACCGTATCTTGATTGGTAGAAAATGAGCAGACTTGGTTAGACGATCCACGATTACCCAGATAGCGTCTAAACCCTTATAAGTTGGTGGTAGTCCCACCACAAAGTCCATTGTGATGTGCTCTCACTTCCACTCCGGAATTTCTAACGGTTGAAGTAATCCGCTCGGTCGTTGGTGCTCTGCTTTAATCCATTGGCACGTCAGACATCGGCTGACGCACTCCGCCACTTCGTGTTTCATATTCGGCCACCAAAAATTTCGTCGCAAATCCTGGTACATCTTTGTGCTTCTAGGATGTACTGAGTACTTCGTGCTGTGAGCTTCCTGAAGGATTTCTTCCCTCAATTCCAGATCCAACGGTACCCAGACTCTTCCTTCAAATCTTAGCAATCCAGTGCTATCAATCTTATACTTAAGCTCCTCGCCTTCGGCAATTCGTTTCTTTATTGCATCACAATCCTCATCCTTTTCTTGAGCCTCCTTAATCTGATCCAACAGGGTCGGGCTCGCTGTCACTGTAAACAGTTTCCCATCCGTCTCCATCGGTTACTTTACCTCCAATTCCAGACGTTCGAACTCCTTTATCAGCTCTACCTGAGTTGTAAGCCTCATCAATTTCTCTCTGCCCTTCCTACTCAGGGCATCTGCCACTACGTTTGCTTTGCCCGGATGATACAGAATCTCACAGTCATAATCCTTGATCAATTCTAACCATCGGCGATGCCTCATATTCAGCTCCTTCTGAGTGAAGATATATTTCAGACTCTTGTGATCTGTATATATCTCGCACCTCTCTCTATATAAGTAGTGCCTCCAAATCTTCAAGGCGAACACTACTGCTGCTAACTCCAGATCATGAGTCGGGTATCCCTTCTCATAGTCCTTCAGCTGACGTGAAGCGTACGCAATGACCTTGCCATGCTGCATTAGTACACAACCAAGGCCCTCGTGTGACGCATCACTATATACTACAAAACCTCCAGTGTCGTCCGGTAAAGCCAACACTGGTGCTTCGCTAAGTCTCTTCTTCAGCTCCATGAAACTCTCCTCGCACTTCTCCGTCCAAACGAACTTTACCGTCTTTCTGGTTAGATTGGTCAACGGCGATGCTATCTTCGAAAAAAATCCTGGATGAATCTCCGATAGTATCCCGCTAACCCTAGGATACTCCTGACCTCCGTTGGCGTCTTCGGCTGCTCCCAATTGATAATAGCTTCCACCTTGGCTGGGTCTACCGAAACGCCATCCCGGTCAATGACGTGACCTAGAAATTGCACCCTTTGCAACAAAATTCACACTTTGAAAACTTCGCGTACAACTTCTCCCTTCTTAATGCCTCCAAAATAATCCTTAGATGTTCAGCATGTTCTTCCTCTATCACTGAATACACCAAGATGTCATCGATGAATACTACCACGAACTTGTCCAAGTACTGCTTGAACACTCTGTTCATCATATCCATGAATGCTGCTGGTGCATTTGTCAGTCCAAATGACATAACCAGAAACTCAAAGTGCCTATATCGAGTTTTGAATGTTGTCTTTAGAATATCCTCCCGCCTCACCTTTAGTTGGTGATATCCCGTTCTCAAGTCAATCTTTGAAAAGTATTTTGCTCCCTTCAATTGATCAAACAAATCATCAATTGTGGGCAGCGGATACTTGTTCTTAATCGTAACCTTGCTCAATTCCCTGTAGTCGATACTGGGCCTTAACGATCCATCCTTCTTCTTTACGAACAGAATTGGCGCTCCCCACGGAGATACACTAGGACGAATATACCCTTCTTAACCTCTCCTCCAAACTTGTTGCCTCCCCAAGATTGGCTATCGATCCCTTTCCTTTTATTCGGGTTACTTCCCCCACGGTTACCTTCCTTGTGACCATCATGGCTTTTCTGATCTTGGTTGTGCTTTGTCAACGCTTCATTTCCTCCTCGGCAACGATTGCTTCCTTACATAACGTAGGAAGTGTGTTGATCTGCAAAACCATAACCTTACTATATGCCCAGGGCTTCAACCATTGTTCAAATCTCTTCGCTCGCCTAGCTCTAGTGTCCACTTGGTGTGGAGAAAACCTAGCTAGTTCGTTAAACTTCGTTGCGTACTCTGCTACCGACATATCATCTTGCTTCAGTTTCAAGAACTTTATCTCTATACTTGCCTGCGTGCTTTCTAGAAAGTAGTTTTTCGAAAAACAGCTCCTTAAAATGAGTCCACGCAGTTGTGCCTTCCCCAACTCGGCTTCTATTCGCCTTCCACCAGTAATTTGACTCACCCTTCCTCATGAAAGTGGCAAACGAAGTCTTCTGTTCCTCGGTCACTCTTGCGACCTTGAAAACTTTCTCTATTTCTTCTACCCATGTCTGGGCTTCAATCGAATCCATATTCCCACGAAACTCCGGTGGTCCTAGTAATTTGAAACCTGTAAAGTTCGCCATGTGACTTCATGGCCGAACAACCGCAATGGCTGGTCTGCCTTGCATCGTTTCCTCTAACAAGTTCGCAAAGGTCCTCTTAGGGTCAGTCTGGTCCTCCTCGTTATTCACTGACTCTTCCACCCTCGTGTATCGGGGTTGTCTCCTTGAAGGCATTGTTTGTTCTAAACAAAACCTTACATAAATCCTTCTTATTTTACACATCGTGCAAAATTCTACTGATGTTATCATTTAAGAGTCAAGGCACAAATCGATCACAATCAATCATGCAATAATAATACCACATTTATATTCATACACCCCTTAGTGTGTCAAACACTTATAATTTTGGCATATTCCTATAAATGTTAACTATCCCATTAAGACACAAAAGATGGGATTAATAAGAACTGCATTCCCCTAGATCTGAAAAGTGGGGATGTATCATCATCATATTAACTCAAGGCACCTTTAGTAAATACTAATAAGCTCATCTTAGTACCTCGTACTACTTACATCATATAGCATTCCTGATATCCACTTATCCCCCTGTTACTAACAACAAGATGGAATTCACATAACTAATCCACAACTTACACAAAGTTGGGACTTACAACAGATATACTGCTAGCTGTACAAAAATTGAGATTCACATTTCTTACATGCATAGATATACTAGTACATATACATTGACCACTATTCTTCATTCATTACGACTCATAAAGGTCTTATAACTCTCAGACTTAACCTTTCTTTCTTTCATTTCCTCTATCTATTCCTTATATCAGGCTCCAATTGATCCTCCTTAGGGATTTCCATTATCTCATCATTCAGTTCCATCTCTAGATACTTTTTCCATATCAGACACTAAATCTACCCTTGGTTCATTTCTTATAATCTCTCCATTGTCTCTCCTTTCTAATCATCAAAACAATCTAAATTGCCATCAGCCATCTCTTAATTTTATTTTTTTTTCCAAATAACATCATTCATCTCAATACTCTCAACTTTTGCTTAACAACTCTATATGAGTTCATTACCTTTGTCTCACCTGACATTCCACCATAAAGCTTAATAACTTAACTAACACTTCAAAATATCGATATATTCATTATTTATCGAATCAATCAGTTCCTTCTTGCAAACCTTAACCCAACAGATTCTAAGGTACTCTCTTTTCATCACAAAGAAACTCCATACCACATCACTCTAATATCTTATCTAATGAATAGCCACAAAAATTGATCAATAGCCACAGAATTGATTTATAGCATCAAATGATTAATCTAATTACCTCGAATATCTATAACTCCAGTTTACAATAGATCGTCCATACTTAATGGTCTTCACTTTACCATATTATCTCATCAATACACATTCCTCAAATTATCCACAAGCTTAATAACACCAACATATGATCCAAATCCTCAATTTTAAGATCATAATAAATTTCTACCCAAAAATAACTCTATATGAGTTCTATCCCCTTCTATTCCTCTACATTCTCTCAGGCTATAGCCTAAGGACTCTTTCTCCTAAGGGTTATAACCTATAGCTTTGATACCAACCTGTGACACCCCCAAATCTGGGTTTCCTAACCTCGAATTCGGTGTTCACGATTCTCAACAACAAACATACTTTCTAACTAAATGCGGAATACTAATCATACAAAGTCTATTGAAATAATAATAAAGTCTTACAACATGGTCCCAAGGTTCTTTAACCTTAACTTAAAAACATACCCTTAATACAATAAGAGTTCACATAACCAAATAACATTTGCAGATAACTAATACATAAGCCCTATCAGGAAGCTATTCTTGCACCTTCCCTTTTCCTTTGTCCCCTTTGGACGTTTCTGCCTTAGCTGAAATAAAGATCATGATATAGCAAGGGTAAGCAACTAGTTTGCTTAGCAAGTTTATACACAAGGAAGATATATCATGAATAGAAGGAAATTTCGCTTTCAATGTTCAACAACAGTATAAAATTGTGAAGAAACATGAATTAATAGTCGACAATTGAATATTCGAATAATTGAATGACAATTACTGAGTGGTTGGAAATAACCATCGACATTTGCCAAGGTTCTCAGCATTTAAACTGGACCTCTTAAAAAGTTTTGGTAATCAAGGGGATCAGCCTTTCATACCCCGTGATTTATGCATAAACACTTAATAAACCAGCATTGATATCATGCCTTAATCAAATTTATCCTTTTCTCAGCCAAGAGTTCTTACTATAGCAAATTAATAAGAACAGCTTTAAAAATACATTTGATTTCACAAATTTAGACATGCTTGATCTAGCTGATACAAATAGCATAGATCTATCTCATAAACAGTTCATGCTTGTAAGAACTTTAATCTAATTCACAATTCAATAACAATAAAATAGGAATTCAATTGCACAAGGTGCGAATCTCAATAACCAGTATAGATGTGAATAATCAACAATAATTATTCACTAACATGCTTCAAAAATAATAACTCGAGATTGAGTTAGGGAACTTGCCTGTCTGCTCAGCTACAAATAATCTAGCTTTAACTAATTGGCCTTGAAGAACCTAACATTGATAATGTCGATCTATCAATTAGTACTGCGTAGTTGTATATCGACACGCTTACTGATGCTATTTATTTAACAATTAAGCCAATCACATAGCACACATAAGCAAATAGACTATCGTAAATCCTATAAGACACTTAATATTATCAATCCTGATAATATTTAATTCACCTCTTGGTATTATTAGTCCACTAATAACACTTTTATTCGTTTACTAATGTTATTAACATCTTAATAATATTTTAATCATCCAATAATACTTTAATCTAATATTATGAATCTCTTAATAATATTTTAATTCTCATATCATTAATAATATTTTAATCTAATATTATTATCCATTTTAATAATATCTTAATCATTTATTAATGCTTAAAATAAATATTATTACCCATTCAATAATATTTCCATAAAGTTTTAATCTTAATATTTCTTTGTTTACTTAAAAAATATCGAATTCTTATATTACAAATATCATAGTAATATTTTAATAAGTTATTAGGCGAATAAACAATTTATTCTAATTGTTTTACCCTTTATTAAACAACTCCTTTACTACCCATAAAAGGTTATAAATATTATTTCTCATTAAATATTACCAAAATACTTCTCAATAGTCATAATATATAATATTAGGAGTATCCAAGCTTAAAAATCACATTTTCCTTATTTATTACATCATTTAACCATTTATTTTCTTTTAACCATAACTATAACATTATTATGAAAAATAGCAAATAGGTTCTAAAACTTATTATCCTCTGGATCTGGATAGTATATGGTCCAACAATGATCCACAAATTTTTCTGGAATTTTAGAAAGTGATTTACTATTTTTAAAGTACTCAAAACCTCCGAATCTTGTTACATTTTTCATAAATCCAGTTTTGCTTAGAAAGTTCTGAAATTTTTAGAGTACACTCTCATAACATTCATAAACATACTGTAAAAATTTCATATGTTTTCAAGGTACACACAGTGAGAAATCCGGGTATGAATATTTAGGAGTCCAAAACTCAAATGGTTCTAAGTCATTAAAGACTGATAGAACTAAATGAAATATATGGTTCATGTACAGAACCCTCAGTATACAGCATTGACATCTTTCAAATCAAACACATGGTGTTTATATATTTAAATGAACTTGCTGAGCATTTGTAGCTCATTCTTGCGCATATCTTCTTTTGCAGCTATAAATGATATCCCTGGCATGTCTGGGACTGATAAGGGGAAACGTCATGCTTATTAGCTTTAATGTTTGTTGTTGAATACTTTAAGTCTTTTAAAGACTTGTTGTTATAATAACTTAGTATAACGAATGATGTAACCGAACAAAATGTTATGTAATATATTATGATCCTTTATGTCATAGAATGCGTTATACTCTGATCTTTAAATTCTTTAGAATAGTTGTACTAAGTTAAATACAATGTCTATATGAACTATACATCTGAATGAGGGTATCTAAATGATGTTGAGTGTCCTATATGGACAATATTGTCATTTATACTGTGAATGTCAGATAGATAGGGAATATTGATATGAAAGAGATATTCATAAGATATGAATCTATATATCTAAGTGAGGGTATCCAAACACAGACAACGTTCTGGCCGGAACTAGTACCTGTTATGGGATACTGTGAACCTTGGATAGCTAGAAGTCATATTTTATTGAATATTTATAGTTGTATAGTTCCACGTGAGCACCAGATCTGCTACAGGGGAGTGTAGAGATATGGGGGCGTCACAGGTTGGTATCAGAGATATAAGCACAATAAGTGCAAAGAACCCCGAGCCTCTCGCTGGTGACTCCCTATTAAAGGAAGGCACCGAAGCCAGACTCTCCGTAGGGGACGCCGTGATGTCGGTGGCAAGCTGATAGGTACCACTGTGAGGTGCTATGGTTGAAGCACCATGAAAGCCACAGGTTGGTATCAGAGCTGTAGATTATAGCTCTAAGGTAGTTAGGAAATACCTTAGAATATAGTCTTTGAGCTCGTAAAATACTTAATGATACATAAAATAATCTTAAAAGCTTTATCTTATGTGTAAATTTGTTTCCCCCTAATACTAAATAAATTAAAATTCTTTTGTAGGATGGCAGGAGTAAACCAACACATAGGATGGTTATCCGACAGTGAGCCCGATGAGGTGCCTGATTACGAGCCGGCTACCCCTAAACTAGATTTAGAGGATGAAGACCAGGAGGAGGAGGAACTTATTCATGATGAGGAGATCTTAGAGGCAGAGGAGGCAGAGAACCCTGTAGATGGGCAGTTAGTAGACCCTGATTCTGAGGAGGATATTGGAGTGGGCCAGATGATGAGTGTCGAAAGACACGAAGAGATCGTCATTGAGTTGGTACAACAGTCAACAGTAGAGTTAGAAGCTGCTAACTCTCGTGCAAACATAGCGACAGGATTATCGGAGAGTGAGCGAGATACAACTCGGCATTTGAGGATACTCCTTCAGGACACAGAGGGAGAAACAGGAGGCACAGATGCAGGCATACAGAGCCGATAGGAAGAGTAAGGCGGCATTTGATGGCCTAGAGCGATGAGTGTTTAGGTATCCGGTGGAAGAGGAGAAGGAGGAATATATGATTGATAGAGCAGTAGTCGGTCACATGATACGAGATGCTGATAAGGGATGCGTAATAGCGCAGTTAAGTAGTGTCTAAGTTTATGTGTTGTACTTAGTACGATATCAAAATTTTGAGTTGTAAAGTAGGAAATCCTTGTAATAACTAGTAGTAGTATAACTACTAGTCGGTTATGTAATCGTTGTTGCATGTTATATACAAGTTGTGTTTATATAATCAAATTGTTAGTTCTATGTAAGCATATCTTTGTATTTATACTTGCTTTTCTTTATTTTAGAACCATGGCATCAGGACGAAGAACCCAAGCCCGAACTGAGACCACCGAGCCAAATCCCACACAACAGTTGGTAGATATCCTCTTAGAAACCTTACAAAATCGTCCACCACCTCAACCTACCCCCAGTTACTCCACAGGGTACAATATTCAAGGACTTTAAACTTGTTGGACCACCGGAATTTAAGGGAACCGCGGAACCAATTGAGGCTCAAACATGGGTTACCGAGATAGAAAAGTTTTTCAGGGTAACTAATGTTAGCGAAGATCAAAAGACGATCTTTGCCACCTTTTTCCTCAAGGGTGAGGCAAACCATTGGTGGGAAAATACCAAAATTCGTGCAGGTGAAGATAAAATTCCTTGGACTAGGTTTAAGGAATTATTCTTCGAAAATTATTTTCCCCAATCAATGAAGGATCGTATGGAGGTACGATTCTTAGAATTGAAGCAAGGAGAGCTTATCGTATCCCAGTATACGGCTAAGTTCAATGAATTAGCCAGGTTTGCCCCACATCAGGTTGATACAGAGGCAAGAAAGACTAGGAGATACGAAGAGGGATTAAAACCCCAAATTCGTAGCAAATTGTCAGTATTTTAAGTGAGAACTTTTCCAGAAATTCTCGAGAAAGCTATTATAGCTGAAAACGAGAATGAAGCTTTAATAAAATTTCATAAGGAAAAGAGAAGTTTGAGTGAGGGAGGAAAGTTAAAAGGAGAAGTTAGTACAGGGGGTACTAATAATAACAAAAGGAAGTGGGATGCCACTGTTCCTACAAATTTTGTAAGGAAGGGTAACAATTACAATAATAATAACAATAATAGAAACCCAGAACAATAACAATAAGGTGGGTCGTTGTGCCATATGCGGAAAGAATCACCTAGGGTTATGTCGCCAGAAAGTAGTTACTTGTTACCGTTGTGGGCAAGAGGGACATTATTCCTCTTATTGTCCTAAAAAGAGTAATGATAATACACGTCAGAGTAATCCGAATGTTACCTGCTATCTTTGTGGTGCAACGGGGCATGTGTCTAGGAATTGCCCGAGGAACAGAAACCAATTTGGGGGAGGAAACCAAATCCCAAACAATAACCCCAAACCGGCAGTAGCAGGAGCTAGACGTCCAGGTCGTCCAACCGCAAGAACGTTTAATATGACGACAAGGGATGCTGTTGCTGCACCAGACGTGGTAACAGGTATCATCCCTATCGACACTTTAAATGCATATGTGTTGTTCGACTCTGGTGCTACTTGTTCATTTGTGTCTAATAGCTTTGCTAAGAAATTGTCAATACCATGCGAAGATTTAGACATACCTTTTAATGTGGAGATCGCAAACAATGAGATAATTCTTGTCAAAACCATCTATAAGAATTGTGCTATAGAGATTAAGGGACACAAGTTTCTTGTGAACCTCATTCCCATACAATTAGGGGAATTTGATATAATTTTAGGAATGGACTGGCTAGGGAATTATAATGCAATAATTGACTGCCAGCAGAAGCGGGTGAATTTAGTGACTGCTTCAGAGTCAAAAGTAGTGTTCAAAGGTGGTTGTTCACCTAAACGATCTCACTATCTAACAGTAATGCAGGCAGAGAGATTGCTTAGGAAGGGTTGTACAGGCTATTTGGCATATATACTAGATACTCGAAAAGAAGGAGTAAAGCTAGAACAAATACCTGTAGTTAGAGAATTTCCGGATGTGTTATTGATCTAGCACCGGGTATGGCACCAGTTTCCAAAGCACCGTACAGAATGGCACCTGTAGAGTTGAAGGAGTTACTTGTGCAGCTACAAGAACTCTTAGACAAAAAGTACATACAACCGAGTGTTTCACCTTGGGGAGAACCGGTGTTGTTTGTAAAGAAGAAGGATGGAACGTTAAGGTTATGCATTGATTATAGAGAACTAAATAAGTTAACAATAAAGAACAAATATCCTTTACCACGAATTGATGATTTGTTTGACCAGTTGAAAGGGGCCGAATACTTTTCGAAGATCGACCTACGATCGAGTTATCATCAATTAAAGGTAAAAAAAGAAGATGTGCCGAAGACAGCGTTTAGGACACGCTACGGACATTATGAATTTCTTGTGATGTCTTTTGGATTAACAAATGCGCCGGCAGCATTCATGGATTTGATGAACCGAGTGTTTAAACCATGCTTAGACAAATTTGTAGTAGTGTTCATCGATGATATTTTAGTATACTCGAGAACAAAAGAGGAGCATGCTGAACACTTAAGAAGCGTATTGGAGATATTACGCAAGGAACAACTTTATGCAAAGTTTTCCAAGTGTGAATTCTGGTTGGAACGAGTCCAGTTCTTGGGTCATGTAATTGACAAGAATGGAATAGCGGTAGACCCAACCAAGATAGAAGCGGTTGTGAATTGGGAACAACCAACAACTCCAACAGAAGTAAGAAGTTTTCTCGGTTTAGCAGGGTACTATCGGCGTTTTATACAAGATTTTTCAAAGATAGCAACCCTGCTAACCAATTTGACTCGAAAGACGGTGAAGTACGTCTGGACAGAAAAATGTGAAGAAAGCTTCCAAGAGTTGAAGAAGCGGTTAAGTATGGCACCAGTGTTATCTTTACCAGATGATACAGGAGGCCTCGTTGTTTATAGTGATGCATCACACAAGGGATTAGGGTGTGTGTTAATGCAACATGGGAAAGTGATTGCATATGCAACAAGAGGTATCCTACGCATGATCTTGAGTTAGCCGTCGTAGTATTTGCCTTGAAGATTTGGAGGCATTATTTGTACGGAGAGAAGTGTGAAATATACACAGATCACAAGAGTCTAAAATATATTTTCACACAGAAGGAGTTAAATATGAGACAAAGGAGATGGCTAGAATTGATAAAAGATTTTGATTGTGAGATCTTATATCATCCAGGGAAAGCCAACGTCGTAGCAGACGCATTAAGTAGGAAGAACCAGGAGAAATTGAATGTGATGACTAATAACGAGGTACTGATAATAGAGTTTGACAAACTTGAGATTGAGGTGAGAGTTCTAGTTAACTCTACCCAGAAGTTATTTGTCATGGAGAGTAGTTCGACTCTATTGGATAAAGTCAAAGAACTACAGGAGACGGATGTAGAATGTCAGAAGTATAAGGCAGAAATGACTCATAAAAAGAATTTTAAGTTTAGAATGGATAAGGATGGAGTACTAAGATACGAAAATAGAATTTGGGTACCTTCAATACAAGAGTTAAAAGACGAAATACTGAATGAAGCCCATAATTCTAAATTCGCTGTACATCCAGGGAGTACAAAAATGTATAAAAACCTGAGCCAACATTTTTGGTGGTCTAACATGAAAAGAGAGATAGCGGAGTGGGTAAGTAAATGTTTAACGTGTCAAAGGGTTAAAGCTGAACATCAGAAACCAAGTGGATTATTACAACCCTTAGAAATTCCTGAGTGGAAATGGGAGCATATTACCATGGATTTTGTAGTTGGCCTTCCAACCACACAAAAGGGTCACAATGCCATTTGGATAATTGTAGATCGTCTTACCAAATCAGCTCATTTCCTACCCATTAAAATCAACTTCAGTCTAGACCAGTTAGCCAGACTTTATATCAATGAAGTTATTTCTAGACATGGAGTCCCTGTTTCTATAGTATCAGACAGAGATCCACGATTTACTTCAAATTTTTGGACAAGTCTCCAGAAAAATTTAGGAACTCAGTTGAGACTAAGTACAGCATACCATCCACAAACTGACGGTCAGAGTGAGAGAACCATTCAAACATTGGAAGACATGTTGCGCTCTTGCATCATGGATTTCAAGGGAAGCTGGGAAGATCAATTACCTTTAGCAGAATTTGCCTACAACAGTAGTTACCATGCCAGCATAGGAATGCCACCTTTTGAAGCCTTGTATGGAAGAAAATGTAGAACGCCTTTATGTTGGGATGAGGTCGGAGAACGGCAAATACTAGGACTCGAAATAGTGCAACAAACCGCGGAGGTAGTTCGAGTTATACGGGGAAGATTACAAGCGTCACAAGATCGACAGAAAAAATATGCTGATCAACACAGGAAATTACAAGATTTCGAAGTCGGTAGTCACATATTCTTAAAAGTATCTCCGTGGAAGGGCAAAATACGTTTCGGCAAGAAAGGCAAATTGAGTCCGAGATTTATTGGGCCATTTCAAATATTGAGGAGGATAGGTGAGGTAGCTTATGAGGTAGCCCTACCTCCTGAACTAGAACATATTCATAACGTGTTTCATGTGTCCGTGTTACGACCGTACAAACCTGATTATAAACACGTTATTGATTATGAGCCCATTCAAATCGAGAAGGATTTATCGTATGAAGAAATTCCTATTGAAATTGTGGATAGGAAAGAACAGCAATTGCGAAATAAAAAGATACCTTCGGTTAAGGTTATCTGGAGAAATCAGAATATCGAGGAAGCTACGTGGGAGCTCGAGAGTAAAATGCGAGATAACTACCCACATTTATTTTCATAGACTGCACTGTAAATTTCGAGGACGAAATTCTTATTAGTGGGGGTGAATGTAATATTCCGAACCCTAATAAGATTTGTAAATATAAATTATGTGTTTATGAGATGAAATTTCTTGTTCTGACTTGATATTATGTGATGGTGTGTTTTATTAAACAATTAGGTCAAATAAAATTTTTTCGCCCAAGCAGCTGTGTCGTGCTTAATCGGACAAAATGATTTGTCGTGCTTCCGGCGAATTCACCGAGAAGCGTTTCGGCAAATTATTTTTGTAAGCTGTTGTGTCGTGCTTGGAATTGACGAAGTGCTTTGTCGTGCTTCGACATTAATATAATATTATATTAAATGATAAAATTCTAAAATAAGTTAAATAGGGTTTAAAATGTTAAACTGAAATAGAAACAATAAATATGGTATTAAATAGTTATTATAAAATTGTTGGAAACAATTTATAGAAGGAGAAAGAAAATGAGCTAAGACATTTTTGCATAATAAATTGTGGAAGACAATTTATTAAAGAAGAAAGAGGTGATTAAAGGATACAAAATTATTGTATTTAATTTATTATTTTTTTAATATGTTACCGCCTACGTGAGTATATGCGGTATAATATGGATATGCATGTGGGATGGTGGATATATTATTTAATAATATATTTACTATATGTAAATAAATTGTTAGAAACAATTTATTAATGAAAATGAGATAATTAAATTTTTGTATACCGAAGTAGTGTACATATTTATTAAGGTGTATTAAAATAATTTATAATAGTAAATTATTTTTAATATGATGAAATTATTAATCAAATAGACGATGTTTTTATAGAGAAGAGTTATGGATATTTTACCATGGCATTTGAAGTATAAAATGTGAAATATGGAGTCGTATGTAACAAATGGTTATATGTATTACATTTGTGCATGTAATATAAAAGAATGGTACATTTGTTTCTAGTAAATGTTATGAGGTAATATATAATATGTATAATGACTATTATATACTTTATATTACATGAGAGAGAGTTGAGTCGGTAGAAGGGACTAAAGCAGGGTAATACCTATGATGTAGTAAGTTGATGAGACTAATTTCTAGATTAATTTAAAGGAAGTCCCACTAATAGATTTATTTAAATTAGTGGTCTAACCTAAGGTTTTAATGTCAAGGAATGGATAAGCTAATTAAATATTCTATTAAATTGAACATGGTAAGTCTAACTGGGTTATGCGAGATCATTAGTAATTATTAATAATAAAGAGGTTGAATTGGCCCAACATTGGTAGAGCAGCCCAACCGCACCCATGGAGGGAAATAATAGTTAAAGATAAGGGAAATCCCTTAAATTAGGGGATAACAAGGAAAGAAAAAAAGGGAAAATCCCTTAATTCGGGGGATAGCAAGGAGAGAGAGAAAAGAGATGTACTGACCATGTATAGATATAGAGGCTGTAAGTAAAGATTTGGGGAGATTATATATTGACTACCCCATTCAGTCTAGCAAATGTTACTTCCCTAATCTTGTGAGTTATGAAAGCACGAAATAACTGAGAGAGAAAAGATAGAAGGTCGCAGACCACTCAGAGAGGAGGCTTAGTGCGTACGTGCAAGTTTATCCCATATTTCAGGAAAACGAAGAGAAGAATAACCAAATCAAGAGGAGGCTACTTGTAAGAGCAGCATCGTAGAGTTGATAGAAAGCAGCAGACCAGATAAAGGTCGATACAAACAGATGACCATAACGTCAAAGAATTCAGAATAGACGAAGGTTCATAAAAATGAATTGTGAGGGAAGATGGTTGGTGCTTTAGTAACAATAAGCACATGCGTGTAATCCTGTTAGAGTAATTGTACTCGACCATATGTTAAACGCGTGAATACTTGTATGCATAGTCTAAAATGGGATTATGAATACCCACTACTAATGTATCATTATAAAACATATTGTTTATACCTTAAGAAGTATAAATTAGATCACGTAAGATCTACAGTTGTAATAACCGATTGTTAAGGTTACACATTATGGAATAGAAGGATTAATGTCTCAAATGGTATTAAAGCCAGGATGTATTCATTAAATTGTGAATAAATGTTGTATATTTTGAGATAACGGTAGTACCGTTACGCACCAGGTCCGAGGTTCAAGAGACCTGGATTTGGGGGCGTCACAAGTTGGTATCAGAGTTGATAGGTTATAAACCTTAGGTAGGAGTACCTTAGGCTATAACCGTAGAAGAGATGATAAGGATGATGAGGAATGGACTCGAATAGAGTTTAAGTAAGAAGAAGATAAATCAAGAAGATTCAAAAAAGAATCTTAGAGAGGTATAAGGATAAGAATTCGGAGTTACCTGACTCCAGTAATAAAAATGAAGAGTGATAATAAATGGACGATGTCCATAAGATAAAAGGTGTTAATAAAATCATGATATAATATGATTAAAGAGTAGAGTAAGAAGATCTTAAAAATGAAACGATTATAGAATGAGAAAGGATTGTAAGGTAAGACGATTGTAAGGATAAGATCACGACATGATCTGAATAAGTTGAAAGATGACAGATGATCAATTAAATGATTGAAAATGCTAGCTTTATGTTATAGATAGAAGGTACTATGAGATAATACCAGTAAAACTCAGAAAAAGTTATGAATGATGAAATACGAATTAAAGAGAATTCGTGTTGAGCAAAGAGTAAGTTAGAATTGGGTGAGATTTCAACTGAGGACTCATGAGATAGCTGGGTTATACAAACCTTTGTATGGGCAGGGGTTTTGCGCTTGAATTTAGTCTATCACATTGATAATCATTGAAATGATGGTGTCACGCTATCAATATACATATGGTGAGAAGTTGATTCTTTTCTCATATTATATTTGATAGTTAGAGAATATTAAGATTAGGTGCGAGTTCTTAAAACTCATGCTTATGGTAAGTTTGTGACTCATAATCGTATGGTATGTTTTTGAACCCCTAAGCATATGGACAGTCCCTGATTTGTTCTTGGATTATGTATTGCTAGGATCAGTTCCTAAACTCATATTATTAACCTTTCAGTGCATAGTTACTGTACAATTCAATCCTTCTACCATACAATGTCCCAATTAAATATAAGACATAGATTTACTGTCAAGTCTTATTTTATTTAATTATATGTATTTCGATTCCCAAATGCACAACTCTAAATAATGCAAATTAGAAACTCCTTTTCTAATTTCATTCTGCCTTGGCCAAGGACTACTGAGTTGTCATTTATCGAATCACATAGGACATTCACATCTTTTACTAGATGTGGTAGATTCTTTGTTGATCATTCATCTATCTCCATGTATAACTTACTATACCCAATCATACCCTTTGATATACCCTAAAGGTCTTAAGGGACATGTCAAAGTATAACTCATCATACATAAGATACTATGATGATCTCAAGTCCAAGGATCACTTGTACTACTATCACTAAATGAATTCCTATTAACATGCGAGTAAAACTCCATTAGGTACCATGGTTCCAAATTTATTCTAGCTCTAATGTTACATAGAGCTTTGCTTACGATGTGACACCCCCCAAATCCGGGTACTTAATTCCCACAGATTTGGTGTTCACTAACTCATTCACTCACATCTAACTACCCATAATTAAGAACAATTAAATAAACTTAAAGAAACATATTCCCAAAATGGGTTACATCACCAAACTGTTAAACAATCAAATCCCAGGTTATCTTAACCTTAATACATCAATGCGGAATAAAACATAATTTTAAATAAGTTTTTGATACAATTAAACATCAAGCAAACAATAAATCTCCTGCTATTTCGGCATCTTGCCCTTGCCTTTACTTGTGGACGGCTCGTCCTGCTTTTTTGGCTTAGCTGCAATGTTTAGTGCAAGAGTGAGCAAACAATTGCTCACAAGTACGATAACAATAATATTTAAATGAAAAGAATTTTATCTGAGGAATAATAGTTTTCTGAATTCAATCAATAAGGAATCAACGTCTGAAAGCTCGTTAGAATGCTCGATTCAAGGAAAATGGATTTCAAGATTTATTAATTTTATCTGAGGGTCACAAGACCTCGAACTATGTCCTAGGTTAACTGGTATCTCTACCGTAACCTTTAACAGTCGTAAAGACTATGGACCTTCCATCTCGTACTCAGGGGGATCAGCCCTTTGTACAATGTATTGTGCACAAACATTTTAACGCTGTCACGTAGTTAATCCCCTATATTAGGGTTGTTCATCTCAGTTATCATCAGAGTCCGTACCAAAAGGAACTTGGCTTGGAACAAGTTTAAAATATTCTAAGTCTTTGAAACGCTCATCAACTAAGGACTAGCTGAATCAATAAGGGTTTGCTAGTCGCTAATACATTCGATTTAACAATAAAGTTTGTTCAATAGAAACTATACTCAAAATTCGAATAACAAACAATGATTGGAATAAAGCTCAAGTACGTAACATGATAGTAACCTTGCTTGAATATCAATAAGCTAAGGTCAATAAGCTTGCTCAATATAAATAAACTTGCTTTGAATAAATTAACAAGTTAAAAGGGAAGGACAACTTGTTTAATATAATAATGGAGTTCAGAAACTTGCCTCGTATGTAGGTTTCCTAATTACAAACAACGTACAATAAACAACCTACAGATTCCGTTTGTATTGCAACAAAAACAATTAGTTACAATACTCACGTACATTAATATTCCAATCCTCACCTCAATTTTCCAATTAACTACTGATTATCAACTCTATTTCAGAAGCTACAAGCTTTATTACAACAATGTTACACTCGAAACTTATCTTTAAGTTAAGGTATATTATCTAGTATTTAATCATCATCAAACATCATTTAGAATCCATATTAACATCTTAATATTCACTTACCACATTAATTTAAGTTTAATCCTGCGTAAAATAATATATCACAACTACCAAGAAAAGAAGACAAAATAAATTTTTTTTTTTTTAGTAGTGATTCTCGCCGGGGCGGAAAATTACTAAACGAAAATCTCGCCGGGGCGAGACTTCGTCGGGGCGAGGTTTTCCTTAACAAATTTCTCGCCGGGGCGAGACTTCGTCGGGGCGAAGTTTAACAACTCATTTTTCTCGCCGGGGCGAGACACCCGGCAATCGTCTCCTCCAGTTCACGAACAGTGAAAACTTAGGCCAAATTTGGCCAAATTTTCCGAATTCTACTATCCAATACACAAATTAAATATACCCAGACATCAAATATGCTAGAAAACAATTACCCAACATGTTTTCTAAACATTTTAATCATTCTATCACATAAACAACCAATTTAAACCCAAGAATTTCACTGTTAAACAATTTATTCAAGTTTTGACCATTTTCATGAAATCAAGCTCTGTAAATTCATTTTTCAACCAATTAAAACCATTCTTCTTGCATTATTCTTGTTTTTCATCATATAACCATAAACAATTATTAACTTACCGATTAATAACCAATTAAAGCATCAATTTTCCTACACATAAACCATACATGAAATAAAGCTCTGTAAAACTAAGAACTCAATTCTAAAGCATGGTTTCATGAATTAATACCTCTACATTGACTATTAATCATCATATAATCATCTAACACATGATTACTACCAATTACACCAAGTAATTCATGTTTTAAGCAAGTAAATAATATACAGAGAACTAAAAAATATAAAATACAGTAAAGAGTTTATACCTTCTATTTGCTTTGATTAATAAAGTTAACCTCCTTTGGTTTGAATTTCTTCCTCCAATACCCAAACTATTCTTCTCAATTCTCTCTTCTCACAACTCTCAAGCTCTCTCTTGTTTTCTCTGTATTTCTCTTTTCTCTTTGAACTCTGTTCTTTCTCTTCTTTCTTTTACAACTGACGTAGTTTAAAAAAATAAAACTGATAACTTAATAAACAAATAATAACGTATAATCTAAATTTAATCCATCAGTTAAAAAATTTCAAAAGCCTCTAAGGCTTGTTTGGTTAAATTAAAATAGAATAATCCATTATTTCCAACCAAAGGTCATACGGCCTTGTTTGGAAAAACTAAATTAAAACTCCTTCCATTTATTTTAATAAATCATTATAACATATAGTTTTAAATGTCACACTTCTAATTTAATTAAACTTATTATTAAATAAATTCAATTAAACCTTACTAATTAATTAATAATTCTATTTCACCAATAATAATAACACCAATTGAATTATATTATTCAAATAAATCATTTATTCAAACAAACCTTTTCATCATCTAATTTAATTATTAAATTAAATTAGAATAAACATAACAGATCACACTCAAATAACATTTAACATTATTAAACTTAACATATACCCGTTTCATAAAAACTTAATAAATTATTTATTTAGCTCAATAAATTAATAAAAATATTTATATAATTCAATAAATATTTTTATTCAATCACAAAAATTGCATTCGTTACATCTTTCCCTCCTTAAAAGGATTCTGTCCCCAAAATCACAACGCAATTAATTCGTCCATTACATTCTCCCCTCCTTACAAAGATTCTGTCCCCAGAATCGTAATATAAAGATTAAACAAATAATTGAGGAAAATTTTGCATCATTTGCTCTTCGAGTTCCCACGTTGCTTCTTCAGCACTGTGGTTTCTCCAGATTACCTTAACAGAAGGTATCACTTTATTTCTAAGTACTTGTTCTTTCCTGTCTATTATCTGTACAGGAACCTCTTCATAGGATAAATCTTGTTCAAATTGTAGCGGTTCATGTTCTATTACATGTTATAATCTGGCTTGTACGGTCGTAGCACCGATATGTGAAAAACGTTGTGAATGTGGCCTAACTCAGTAGGTAAAGCTACCTGATAAGCTACCTCACCCACCCGTTTCAACACTTCAAAGGGTCGAATGAATTGCGGACTCAGCTTACCCTTTTTACCAAATCTGATTTTCTCCTTCCAGGGAGATACTTTGAGAAACACAAAACTGTCGACTTCAAATTCGCGATTTTGTCGGTGTTGATCAGCATATTTCTTCTGTCTGTCTTGAGCGGCTATCAGTTTGGCTCTTATCACCTTGACAATTTCAGCAGTTTGTTGTACCAGCTTGGGTCCCAATAGTCGTCGTTCACCAACCTCATCCCAGCATAACGGAGTTCTGCATTTTCTTCCGTACAATGCTTCATAAGGCGGCATGCCGACACTAGCGTGATGACTATTGTTATAGGCAAACTCGACCAGAGGTAAATGATCGATCATCCCAGTTGCCTTTAAAATCCATGACACACGCTCGAAGCATATCCTCTAACGTTTGAATTGTTCTTTCACTCTGGCCATCAGTTTGAGGATGGTAGGCTGTACTCATTCTCAACTGCGTTCCCAAACAAGCTTGCAGACTCCTCCAAAATTTTGAGGTGAAACGTGGATCTCTGTCTGACATTATTGACACTAGAACACCGTGCCTTGAGATAATCTCCTTGACGTATAATTTCGCCAACTGATCCAAAGTGAATCTGATTTTGATAGGCAAGAAATGTGATGATTTTGTCAATCTGTCAACTATGACCCATATTGCGTCATACCCCTTCTGAGTAGTTGGAAGCCCTACCACAAAATCCATTGTGATATGCTCCCACTTCCATTCTGGTATCTCCAAGGGCTGTAGCAAACCACTTGGTCGTTGATGCTCCGCTTTAACTCTCTGACAAGTGAGACACTTCGCAACACACTCAGCAACCTCTCTTTTCATGTTTGGCCACCAAAAATATTGTCGAAGATCCTGGTACATTTTTGTGCTACCCGGGTGAATCAAAAATCTTGAACTGTGAGCTTCGTTCAAAATCTCTTCTCTAATCTCTGGCACTGACGGAGCCCAGATTCTGCCCTCAAAGCTCAGCATTCCTTCGGTGTCGATTTTATATTTAAGCTCTTCTCCCTTAAGCACTTTTTGCCGTATTTTATCATATTCCTCATCGTGAAGTTGCGCTTCCTTCACCTTTTCTACCAAAGTTGATTGGGTTTCCATCTGAAACAATTTTTCATTAGACTCTGGCAGACACTTCACCTCTAGCTCCAATTTAACCATTTCTGCTACGAGCTTCTCCTGATCAGTTAACAAAAGTAGTTTCTCCCGACTGTTTCTACTCAAAGCGTCAGCAACCACGTTAGCCTTCCCTGGATGGTATAGAATTTCACAGTCATAGTCTTTGATCAATTCTATCCATCTCCTCTGCCGCATATTCAAATCCTTCTGTGTAAAAATATACTTCAGACTTTTATGGTCTGTATATATTTCACACTTCTCCCCGTAGAGATAGTGCCTCCAGATTTTCAGAGCAAACACCACAGCTGCTAATTCCAAATCATGGGTCGGATACCCTTTTTCATAGTCTTTTAGTTGGCGCGATGCATATGCAATAACCTTACCATTCTACATCAACACACAACCTAGTCCTTTATGCGATGCGTCGCTATACACCACAAAATTTCCTGTATCATCTGGCAAAGACAACACAGGCGCCGAACTTAGTCTCTTCTTTAGTTCTTAAAAACTCTCTTCGCACTTCTCCGTCCAAACAAACTTCACGGATTTTCTTGTTAAATTCGTTAACGGAGTGGCGATCCTGGAGAAATCTTGAATAAAACGTCTGTAGTATCCTGCCAAACCTAGGAAACTCCTCACTTCTGACGGTGTTTTTGGCTGATCCCAATTCATCACAGCTTCCACTTTCGCTGGATCCACTGAAATCCCGTCTTTATCGATAACATGCCCAAGGAATTGAACACGCTCCAACCAAAATTCGCACTTCGAAAATTTTGCATACAATTTCTCTTCCCTTAACGCCTCCAATGTCACCCTCAAGTGATCCACGTGTTCTTCCTAAGTTTTGGAGTAGACCAGAATGTCGTCTATAAATACCACCACAAATTTATCCAGAAATGGTTTGAACATCCTATTCATTAAGTCCATGAATGCTGCAGGCGCATTTGTTAAACCAAATGACATAACCAAAAACTCATAGTGACCATATCTGGTTCGAAACGCCGTCTTTGGTATGTCCTCTTTTCTCACCTTCAATTGATGGTATCCACTTCGCAGGTCTATCTTTGAAAAGTACCTTGCTCCCCTCAGCTGATCAAACAGGTCATTAATCCTTGGCAACGGGTACTTGTTTTTGATCGTGACCTTGTTCAACTCTCTATAATCAATGCAAAGACGCATTGATCCATCCTTTTTCTTAACAAACAATACCAGAGCTCCCCATGGCGAAACGCTCGATTGAATATACTTCTTATCTAGCAGCTCTTGTAGATGCACCATCAACTCCTTTAATTCTACTAGAGCCATTCGATACGGGGCTTTCGATATAGGGGCCGTTCCCGGTGCTAAATCAATCACAAACTCGATTTCCCTATCTGGCGGTAATCCTGGCAAATCATCAGGAAACACGTCCGCAAAATCCCTAACTACTGGTATCTCCTCCAGCTTTGCACCCACCTTTCGGATATCAACTATGTAGGCTAGATATCCTACACATCCTTGTCTCAACATCTTTCTGGCCTGCATCATCGTCAGACAACTCGTTTGTCTAGGCGACTTGCTGCCATAAAACACTACCTTGGACGGAGTCATAAGGTTTACACACTTCTTTTGACAGTCAATAACTGCCCCATGGTTGAACAACCAATCCATTCCCAGACTGACGTCAAACTCCCCAAGACGAATTGGTATTAAGTTTACTGTCATCACATGACCTTTAATATCTATCTGACAGTTTTTGTGGACAAATCTAACAGGAATAATTTCAATTTCTATTAGCAATTTCTATATTCATGGGATAATCTAACTCTTCCTGAGGTAACCCTAATTTTCTAGCAAAATCATCGGATATAAATGAGCAAGTAGCACCCGAGTCAAACAATACATAAGCATTAACATTATTGATTGGAATGATACCTGACACTACATCCTTTGACTGCACAGCATCCTGCACCGTCATGTTGAATGTTCGAGCGGTAGGTCGATTGGGCTGTGTCGGTCCGGTGATAGTCAGATTACCACCACTGTTGTTCCCCTTACCTGCATTAGCTCCACCTGTTGTAGTTGCTTTCTTAGGGCAGTCTCGGGCAAAGTGATCCTTTGACCCGCAAATAAAACATGCTCCCTTCTTCGGATTAGGACAACTTGGTGCGATATGACCCTCCTGTCCGCAGTTGAAGCACACCCTCTTACCTTTTAAGCACACACCCATATGGCTCTTTCCGCAGTTATTGCACACCTCTATCTTCTTCTTCTGCTTACCCTACTGACTTCCCGCAGAGGTACTATCACTCCACTTTCTCTTCTGATTACTGCCCCCATGGCTACCACTTGCTTTGTTTTCATTCTCATTCTTCTTTTTCTTCTGCTCCTGATTGTACTTGGACAGAGCATCACTTCCTCCTTCGGCGATAATCGCCTTTTCTAACACTGCCGCAAATGAGTTCAGTTGAAACAACGAAACTCGACTATATAACCAGGGCTTCAATCCCTGCTCAAATCTTCTAGCCTTTCGCTCATCCGTGTTGACCTGATATGGCGCAAACCTTGCCAGCTCATTGAATTTTGCTGCATACTCAGGTACCGTCATGGTACCTTGCTTCAACTCTAGAAACTGCACCTCCATCTGATTCTGAGCACTTGCTGGAAAGTAGGTCTCGAAAAACATCTCCTTAAATCGCTCCCACGGAATAATCCCTTGGCCACCTCGAGTCTTATTTGCTTGCCACCAGTAACTTGCTTCTGATTTGAGCATGAACATTGCAAATGCCGTCTTTTGGTCCTCATTGACCTTAGCGACATCAAACACCTTCTCCATCTCCATGACCCAAGTTTGGGCTTCAATTGGATTCATAGAGCCGTGATATTCCGGAGGTCCGACAGTCTTGAAGTCTTTAAAAGTCGTAGCCTGAGCTTGGGATTGATTCGCAAAGGCTCCCGTTAACAAATTTACCAACTGCTGCATTGGATTAGCGTTGACTTCTACGTTGTTATTGGTAGATCCCTCAGGAGTCTGTTGACGGGTTTGTCTTCTTGGCGGCATTTTACTGTTAAGAATTCGCGTTATTAGGTTATTATTCAATTACTTAAACATTTAAGTCTTAACTTAAACATTTATAAACAACACTTAACACACAGCACATCTGATAAACTTTCGCATTTTTATTCATTTACTGCTTCAAAACATAATAAAAATAGCATCGTAGTTATTTACATCATCTATCCTGACATCATAAGGTTCCAGGATTACATCATTATTCTATCCCATTATAAAACTGGGATTTACAACTTATTAACTCATAAATTTTATAATAACAAATCTAATCATAATCTACGATGATAACCCACGATGCACAGCTTCCTGGCGTTCCTGCTCCATAATACGAGTCACCATCCTTTGACCCATTACATCTGGATGACAATGAACTCGATCCTGAGCTCTATCCACTGTGGTGTGAAAAATATACTCCATCTCGTCAATCTTGGCCTTCTTTGACCGCACCTCACATTCAACATAATCTGCGCGGTTAGCCTCCCTCAACCAAGCAGTTTCAGCTCTCGCCCGCTCAGCTGACTCCTTTTTCAACTCATCTCGTACAATTTCATTCCTGGCTATCAACTGTCCTCGTCGATACTCAGACTGTGTTAGCCTCTGCTCAGCCTCTGCAAGACGTGATGAAAGGTCTTGGATCTCAGCATCCTTCTGCTCTAAAGTGGCTTGACGTTCCGCAACCTGTTCCTCTAACTCCTCCTTTTCACTCTCTACATGAACCAGCTTCCACTCCACGCCTCCAAGACGTATGTCTAGCTCCTCTATCTCACTGTTCTTCTGCTCCAAGACAGTCTGTCGCTCGGCCAGCTGCCTCTCTAACTCCTCCACTCTATCTTGCAACTCAATGTTGCGATCATACACCTGCTCATACATCTGAACACCTAAGGAGGTTAGTGATATCTCCTTAGGGTCCTCCTCCTCCTCCTCAGCCTCCTCCGGATCCTCCTCAGGATCAGTCTCAGGCTCATACTCGGGACCTACAACTGTGACCAATGGGGATGGCTCCCTCTGCACTAACTGCTCACGAACTACGTGAATATCTCGGGGCTCCTCCTCCCTAGCCTGGCTGGGCTCTCCTCTATCAGTCATCCTGACAACAAAATTTTAAGTTTTAATTACTAATCGATAATACTCGCGAGCACATAAGTTTGTTATCAAGTAAGCACATAGCACATAATCATTTTATTATATTTTATGAATTTCCGTAATCCATTCCTTAAAACTCGATAAGAGTTTATCACCACTATATTCTCTATCTCCTAAAAGGCTACTACCCTAAGGTTTTCCCCACCTAAAGGTTCATAACCTACAGCTCTGATACCAACCTGTGACACCCCCCAAATACCGGGTACTTAATTCCCACAGATTTGGTGTTCACTAACTCATTCATTCACATCTAACTACCCATAATTAAGAACAATTAAATAAACTTAAAGAAACATCTTTCCAAAATGGGTTACATCACCAAACTGTTAAACAATCAAATCCCAGGTTATCTTAACCTTAATACATCAATGTGGAATAAAACATAATTTTAAATAAGTTTTTGATACAATTAAACATCAAGCAAACAATAAATCTCCTGCTATTTCGGCATCTTGCCCTTGCCTTTACTTGTGGACGGCTCGTCCTGCTTTTTTGGCTTAGCTGCAATGTTTAGTGCAAGAGTGAGCAAACAATTGCTCACAAGTACGATAACAATAATATTTAAATGAAATGAATTTCATCTGAGGAATAATAGTTTTCTGAATTCAATCAATAAGGAATCAACGTCTGAAAGCTCGTTAGAATGCTCGATTCAAGGAAAATGGATTTCAAGATTTATTAATTTTATCTGAGGGTCACAAGACCTCGAACTATGTCCTAGGTTAACTGGTATCTCTACCGTAACCTTTAACAGTCTTAAAGACTATGGACCTTCCATCTCGTACTCAGGGGGATCAGCCCTTTATACAATGTATTGTGCACAAATATTTTAACGCTGTCGCGTAGTTAATCCCCTATCTAAGGGTTGTTCATCTCAGTTATTATCAGAGTCCGTACCAAAAGGAACTTGGCTTGGAACAAGTTTAAAATATTCTAAGTCTTTGAAACGCTCATCAACTAAGGACTAGCTGAATCAATAAGGGTTTGCTAGTCGCTAATACATTCGATTTAACAATAAAGTTTGTTCAATAGAAACTATACTCAAAATTCGAATAACAAACAATGATTGGAATAAAGCTCAAGTACGTAACATGATAGTAACCTTGCTTGAATATCAATAAGCTAAGGTCAATAAGCTTGCTCAATATAAATAAACTTGCTTTGAATAAATTAACAAGTTAAAAGGGAAGGACAACTTGTTTAATATAATAATGGAGTTCAGAAACTTGCCTCGTATGTAGGTTTCCTAATTACAAACAACGTACAATAAACAACCTACAGATTCCGTTTGTATTGCAACAAAAACAATTAGTTACAATACTCACGTACATTAATATTCCAATCCTCACCTCAATTTTCCAATTAACTACTGATTATCAACTCTATTTCAGAAGCTACAAGCTTTATTACAACAATGTTACACTCGAAACTTATCTTTAAGTTAAGGTATATTATCTAGTATTTAATCATCATCAAACATCATTTAGAATCCATATTAACATCTTAATATTCACTTACCACATTAATTTAACTTTAATCCTGCGTAAAATAATATATCACAACTACCAAGAAAAGAAGACAAAATAAATTTTTTTTTTTTTATTAGTGATTCTCGCCGGGGCGGAAAATTACTAAACGAAAATCTCGGCGGGGCGAGACTTCGTCGGGGCGAGGTTTTCCTTAACAAATTTCTCGCCGGGGCGAGACTTCGTCGGGGCGAAGTTTAACAACTCATTTTTCTCGCCGGGGCGAGACACCCGGCAATCGTCTCCTCCAGTTCACGAACAGTGAAAACTTAGGCCAAATTTGGCCAAATTTTCCGAATTCTACTATCCAATACACAAATTAAATATACCCAGACATCAAATATGCTAGAAAACAATTACCCAACATGTTTTCTAAACATTTTAATCATTCTATCACATAAACAACCAATTTAAACCCAAGAATTTCACTGTTAAACAATTTATTCAAGTTTTGACCATTTTCATGAAATCAAGCTCTGTAAATTCATTTTTCAACCAATTAAAACCATTCTTCTTGCATTATTCTTGTTTTTCATCATATAACCATAAACAATTATTAACTTACCGATTAATAACCAATTAAAGCATCAATTTTCCTACACATAAACCATACATGAAATAAAGCTCTGTAAAACTAAGAACTCAATTCTAAAGCATGGTTTCATGAATTAATACCTCTACATTGACTATTAATCATCATATAATCATCTAACACATGATTACTACCAATTACACCAAGTAATTCATGTTTTAAGCAAGTAAATAATATACAGAGAACTAAAAAAAATAAAATACAGTAAAGAGTTTATACCTTCTATTTGCTTTGATTAATAAAGTTAACCTCCTTTGGTTTGAATTTCTTCCTCCAATACTCAAACTATTCTTCTCAATTCTCTCTTCTCACAACTCTCAAGCTCTCTCTTGTTTTCTCTGTATTTCTCTTTTCTCTTTGAACTCTGTTCTTTCTCTTCTTTCTTTTACAACTGACGTAGTTTAAAAAAATAAAACTGATAACTTAATAAACAAATAATAACGTATAATCTAAATTTAATCCATCAGTTAAAAAATTTCAAAAGCCTCTAAGGCTTGTTTGGTTAAATTAAAATAGAATAATCCATTATTTCCAACCAAATATCATACGGCCTTGTTTGGAAAAACTAAATTAAAACTCCTTCCATTTATTTTAATAAATTATTATAACATATAGTTTTAAATGTCACACTTCTAATTTAATTAAACTTATTATTAAATAAATTCAATTAAACCTTACTAATTAATTAATAATTCTATTTCACCAATAACAATAACACCAATTGAATTATATTATTCAAATAAATCATTTATTCAAACAAACCTTTTTATCATCTAATTTAATTATTAAATTAAATTAGAATAAACATAACAGATCACACTCAAATAACATTTAACATTATTAAACTTAACATATACCCGTTTCACAAAAACTTAATAAATTATTTATTTAGCTTAATAAATTAATAAAAATATTTATATAATTCAATAAATATTTTTATTCAATCACAAAAATTGCATTCGTTACATACGACATGACAACTAATTGGGCACGGGATTGCAAAGTTGCCCGAATCCTTGAGCTTTGGTTGAGAAGGCACATGGGACATTATCAAAATTGGCTCATCTACGTTGGAACTCAAGGCTGGATCTTCCTCGGCCTTTATTTCTTGCTCCCCACTTTTTTTTTCCTCCGTTTTAGAATCCTCGTATTTTGGCACATCTGGCTGCAGCTTTGGTTTCTCCTTGGTAGGCTCCTCTATATAAGAATTCTCAACAATTAGCTCGGGTACTTCATCAGTTTCAAGAACCAAATCCTTTGACAATTCACCTTGATGTCGATTGTTAATTGCATTTAAAATCTGTTCTACGTGGTTCTCAATATTTCGGACCGAAATCTCCTAACTTTTCATACTCTCCTCATTTGAAGCTATGATCTTGGACAGAAGTTCATCTAAATTTGACATCGTCTCTTCTTGTAGAGGTGCTTGCGTTGAGAATCCTGGAGCCAAAAACTTGTTGTCCTATTTATATAATGACAAATACGCGCAAGTATATGTGGTCAACAAGTAATAAAGAGTAAGTAAAGTGGTCGATCTCACGAGTAATTATTACTAATATTCTCCAAGTACTAACCTTTTATCATTTTAATCTTATTTAAACTAATGATTTATATCTTTTTTGTTGTTTTGCAATAATTAAGATAACAATTAATCAAAGAACCATGGAAGCTTTCAAGATAATTAAAATCTAATATTAATAAGTCTAAGATCACAATTTTCCCCAACACTTCATTTGAATCTCTTAGCTCTCCTTTAGATCATGTTAATCACATAGAATTGCTAACCGAGAAATTCACCTTTTTTGGCAAGTTCCTAAACTCATAATGTGTGGTAAGTTTGATGAACTGTACTGGGGTATAAAAAGGTTTTAGATGGTGAACTAAGAATTTACAATGGGATGAACATTGGTGAGGATGGAATTATCAAGCAATGAAGCATTAGAGAAAAAAATTGGAGTTGAGTAAGGAAACATAGGTATTCCAAATCTTCTAGCTATGCTAGATTTTGAAATTATTAACATTGTGCTGATATTATCATTTTTGAAAGATAGTGGGTCAGATTATTGAACCAATAAGTTTTAAAAGTGTTATTATTCATCTGTCTATGCTAATTGTTCTAGCTGGACACAATTGATTTGAAAACATCAAAATGTATTTTAAAATCATCAACGCACCATTGGAAGCATGGTGTGGATATGACAAATGATGGAATCATCAACGCACGGTAAAACGTGGTAGATATGATCATAGAATCATCAACGCGCTATTACACGATGCGGTATGAGAAAGTCATAAAAATGATTTTTTAGTTTATATGAGCTATTCTATGAAGTATGTCAATGCCAATTGTTTCGGCTAGACAAAAATGATTTGAAATTCTCAAAATGTATTTTAAGCGATGGAGTCATCAATGCAGATTAACCTAGTGCTGGATGTGATCGTAGGATCGTCAGTCCACTATGGTATGATGTAGTATGACGAAGTCACAATATGACGGAATCCTCAACGTACCACCTAGCGGTGCGGTATCATGGCGTCATAAAATGATTTTTGGTTTTCTTTAAACTATGAGAAAGTATGCTAATTAATTTGGCTAAAATAATTCAATTGATGTCCAAATTGTTAATGATCTAAGCTATTTGATTCGGCTAGACAAATGTTAAAATATATTTATGGAATTCAAGTATTCTTTGAGAATTTATGCCAAACCAAATTGTTTTGGTGCAGAATCTTGTGTTAAGACTGAGGTGAACAACCCCGAAAAAATAGGGATATATCGATTGGATAATATCTTCTAATCCTTGAACGTATATAGTCGTTCTGCAGATTAAGGTATGATAGGCTGAGCACCTACTGTACTTGTAGAGGTAGAGTACCTTTTTCATGATTGAAATAGGTAGTGGGTAGTAATACCCTTAAACCTCCAGGTTTATGGTCTATATGACCCCTCAGTCCGATATGAAAAGTTTTCTTGAATTAACTTTTCACATTATTTATACTGCTTCACAGTTATTGAACAATTGTGAAGACTCCTGAATGATTGAAAAATGTAAACTCCTAGTGAGTAGCCATGGTAGAATGAGATGATAGAAGAGAAATCCTCTGAAGAGGAAATGTAAAGGTTAAGTCAGCAACCTAGTCTTGAATAATAGAATGGGCAAGAGATCAGTATATCACAGTTTCGAAGACGAAATTCTTAGAAGAAGAGATGGATATGATATCCCGAATGTTCATGATTGATGGGTTTAAGAATGGTAATACTCAAAATATACCAAGTTTAATAAAGGTTGTGAAATAGAACCTATAAGAATTGGTTGAGGAAATGAATGAAATAGGTAACATAACACCTATGTTAATGCGGTACGTTGAATTATTCAATGGTAAAGATTTTGGGAGGGGGTAGATGTAAACCGAGTAAGGAAGTCCATTATCGTGATTCCGGGGACGGAATCCTTTATTTTAATCAAAATCTAAATCAAAATAAACTCCTTTATTTTAATTTATCCAATTTTGAATAAAAATAAACTCTTTTATTTTTAATCAAATTTCAAATCAAAATAAACTCCTTTATTTTAACTTAAAATTGTTGGAAAAATAAAATATGTTGAATCCTATTCTTTATCAAAATAAACATCTTTATTTTTTGGGAAACATGGAATCCTATTTCATATGTGAATAAACTCCGATATTCTAGGAAACATGGAATCCTATTCCAAAACAGAATAAACTCCTTTATTCTAGTTAACGTGGAATCCAATTCCAAGTTAAAATAAAATTTTTATTTTTAATCATATTCCAATTCAAAATAAACCTTTTATCTTAATTGATATAAATAAAATTAAAAATAAAATTTTTTAAAATCTGGTAACCGGCCCGGCTGTGCCCAGAATGAACTAGGAAACGGCGCGGCCGCGTTGCACCCCCAAAAATGATTTATGGGTTAGGGCGCGGCCACGCTCCAAAATGAATTAGGAGCGGCGCGGCCGCGTTACGATACAGACTAAAAAAATCAGTTTTTGCACAGAAAATTGATCGTATCACATAACCATATATGCATAGAATCATCAAAATCGATAATTAGCACAAGGTTAGCCTTTGATACCACTGTTAGGTTTGTATATAACGCGAGCATGCAATCAAATTACACAAATATAGCGGAAGCGCAATAAAATTAAATTTTAAAATTTTATACAAACTACCACCATGATCTTTCCTTGTGCTCAATCATTAATTAAACGAAAAAGATAGAGAATAAGAATTATACCCTCGTAGAACCGTGCTTCCTCGGATACAAGTTCAAGTCCAAATCCTTTCGCGTTCTCCTTGAAATTTACCGATTAGATTCCTTCTTTTGATCAACGTTAGCCACCCAAGTATTTAGCCTCTAAAGGTGATCCACCAAGGAATAATATGTATTCAAGAATATGTGTGTTGACAAAACCCTATTTTCTATCTCTATATAATTTGTAAGTACTCTCCTAACTATTAGAAGTGTGTCTAACCCCAATCCATAATAAGACTCCTCTTATTTATAGATATAGGCAACCATCCTAAACTATTTAGCAATAGGGTTTTTATTTTAATTAAACTCCTAATCCAATTAGGAATTTATGAGAGTACTTTTATTAATTAATTTCCAAACCCTGTTAGGAATTAAATAATAGTAATGGTAATAATAATAATAAGACTCCTCTTATTAATTTATATTTAATATTTTTAAAATATCAAATAATAAATATTAAACTATTTAATTTATTCTATCACCATAGATTAAATTAAATATACTTAGCTTATTATTACGATTATGCTATTTACTTCTTAAATAAATATTTTTCTTTTGCGGTGTAACCCTTTAAGTTCTCCATATTAAACATGTTGTGAATAAATAAATTAAAACAATTCTAATCTTATTTAAATAAATAAATTAAACTATTTAATTTATTTAAATAAATAATATTTATTCTACAATAAGGGTAAGCCCTCTTACCGATCAACAACTTTTTAGATAATATAGATTTCAAGATTAATCACAAAAGAACCTTTCAGTGAATAGTTACCATATAATTCAATCCTTCTACCATACAATGTCCCAATCAATTATAAGACATGAAATTACTGTCAAGTCTTATTTTATTTGATTACATGTATCGATTCTCAAATGCACAACTCTAAATAATGCAAATTAGAAACACCTTTCTAATTTCATTATGCTTTAGCCAAAGACTTCTGAGTTGTCATTTATCGAATCACATAGGACATTCTCTCCTTTTACTAAAAGTGGTAGATTCTTTGTTGACTATTCACCTATCTCCATGTATAATTTATTATACCCTTTGATATACCCTAAGGGTCTTAAGGAAAATGTCAAAATATAACTCATCATACACAAGATACTATGATGATCTAAGTCTAAGGATCACTTGTACTACTATCACTTAAGGAATTCCTATTAACAGGCAAGTAAAACTCTATTAGATATTCCTTTAGCGAGCCACGTTCAGTGAACTTATTCTCCAATAAGCACCTACATACTTGCTTTAGTGTCTCCACACAAATGATTATGAGATCAATCATCCTTTTCATAAGAGCAAACAAAGTATGTACTAATCTATCCGGATTCACTAATCCCCCTTTTAGTAGTCCAACGATTAGGAACGATTTTAGTTTGTGAGGTATCTTGAATTTAGATCTCATTAGTATGATCATCATCATGATTCTAAAATCATTACTTAAAACTATGGGTTTATTAAACTTAATGTAACAGCATCATGTAGATAACGAAAATGCCTGTAATAAATTAATTCTTTTATTAATAAATGAATAAGATTACAAAGTATATGCTACATCATATCAAATATGATTGGCTTACGTGCATACTACTTTCAAAAGTAATATTAAGTCCTGAATAATGAAAAACATTACTAAAGAGTGAATTAATGTAAGTGTAAACCAATTATTTGACATCCAATATGTGATTAATTGGTATGTATATGTAAACTTAATTGTGTAGGACTTTTGAAGGACAACCTAACATTATTTTCTAGAAGACGCTTAAGGCAAGTATCCTAAACTTACTCAACTTTTATATTTGAGCGAGTATCCTAACTTCATTCAAATTTCTTATTGAATGCAAGTATGCTTAAACTTTTCACAGGTGTTCAAGATATGCTATGCATAAAACTGTTAAAGCTTCCAAGTTTTATTATTCATGAACTGCTTATGAGGACCGTCGATGCCATTTGACTCGGCTAGACAAATGTTTAAATATTTTATCGATTACATTATAAATCTTTAAAATATTATTGATGTTAAGTAGAACTATCCAACTGAATTGTTTCGGTTAGGATTCAAATGCATGTATGTAATGAAAAACCCTTTATAAAAGGGAAACTTTTTAGTCGGATATTTCAGCAAGGCTGCAAGTGCCTAAACCAAACGCATATAGTCATTTACAAGTAGAGTGTTGATCAACATAGAGTACTATAGGTTGATCACCTAGAAGTTCTCATAAGTACATCAATTTGCGGTAGGAATACGGTAAAACCTTTTATGAATGAAAAAGAAAGTTCAAGGTCTTATGACCATTCAGTATGTCATTTCGAAAATTATTTCAAACAAAACCAAAGTATTGTTCTTACTTATTCAGCATGTTTCACAACTATTGTTTAATTGTTGAACTGATATGATATGATTCTTGATTTTGTTGTTATTCAACTGTTATCCTTGCTGAGAAATTGAATGCTCATTCTTGCTTTAAATTAAATGCTTTCAGTTAAGCCGGAGACTGCCGAAGGTTCCCGTCAGGACAAGGGCAAAGGAAAAGTTAACGCGTAGGATTTTAGTATCCATATATGTAATAGTTTAGTCTATAATAGACTTAATATTATTATGAATGATGTAATAAGTATTAATGTTATCACAATGAATGATGTAATGGTTGTAGAACCTGGGATAGAGTAAGACATATTGTAATAATATAGTAATTACATTTATGTCAATATTATTGTGATGAATGGGTAGTACCGTGGTGCACTGGACCCGAGTTTAAAGGTAAACTCGGATTTAGTGGCGTTACAGGTTGGTATCAAAGTTGTAGGTTATAAACCTTAGGTGGGGGAATTCCTTAGGAATATGACCTTAGAAGAGTTAATTAGAGAAGTTGGTCAAAAGATAAACTCAAATAGAGTTTTTAAGGGATGAATTGAGGAAATTCATCAAAGAATAATAATACTAAAAGTAAACCTAAAATAAACTATATATGTTATGTGATAATAATAAATATACTTTGTTGGTATGTGCTAATCAGTCTATTAAAATTTTGATTGTAGGATGTTTGAAGAAGTCGTGTTTAGGGATATCAACGTGGTAAGCGAGGAGCTGATCGCTCCAGTACTTGAACCAATACCTAAAACGACATTCGAGGTAGAAGCTCTTGCCGATAGTGACCCAGACATAGACCTCTATTCTAACGAGGATCCATCCGAGCATTGGGAGGAACCCAAGGAGGGTTTAACACTGCCAGCTAGTGTGACCAGAAGGCTAGGTGGACTAGCAGCTGTTGGTCTGTTAGGGAGGGCAACATCGAAAGTTGTACCTGTGGAGGAGGATCCCATTGAGGAGGATCCATCTGAGCACGGGGAGGAGGAGGAGGAGGCTGATGATACATCATCGGAGGTTGTACCTTCAGAAGAGGAGGAAGTAGCGCCAACAGACCTGAACAATCTGTTTATGGTGGTACTTGATAGGAATGTCGCGTTGAGGACTAGAGTGCAAGCCTTAGAGGCAAGAATTCAGGACCTCCAGACAGAGAAGCAGGAGGTAGAGTCTTACTGGGAGGCAGAGATAAATGATAGGATCCTGGCTTAAGATCAGGTACATGACCTAGAAGAGGAGATGAGGGTTAAGAAGATTAGGATCTATAGGTCTAACTATGCGTTCAGGTCTTCGCATGGGCAATTCCAACGTAGTGTGACCTACTATCCCGCAGAGGAGGGCCAGACCGGGCATACCATCAGTAGGAGCCTAGTCATGGAACTAGCAGACGACGAGTACGCCGACGCTATTAGGTGAGATCTAGTTATTAATTAGGTGATGTGTGTATATATATGTATATATACATATATAAGTGTATATATATATATATGTAATGACATGAATCCCAACTTTTGATATTAGTAATGGGATATCTTTTGTATAGTCCCAACTATAGTTAAGTTGTGGAATAGTTAAGTAATCCCATCTTTTGTACGTAATAGAGGGATAGTATGTAAACAGTTGAAGCTTTATCTAGTAAGCTATATGAATTAAGAAGCATATATACATAAGAAAAAAATTATTAAATGTGGTTTGCAATATGTATGAGTTAGTATTAATGAGAATGTGTTAAAAGATGAATAATTAATAATTACATAATCTTATTATAATTTAACAGAAAGATGTCGCTAAGAAGAACACAAAGAAATCAAGAGGAAGAATCCCATAATGAAAGGGAGGGTGGGGTTAGGAGAACCTGATGCAACAGTTTATAGACTTATTAGTAGGAGCCTTAAACAAAGCCCCTACCGTAGTACCCGTAGTTCCTCCGATTGCGTCAACTTCAAGGACTTTAAGAGTGTGGGATCGCCCGAGTTTAGGGAGACCACCAAGCCGATAGAGGCTCAATCATTGGTGAAAGAAGTGGAGAAGGCATTCATTATTTCTGGAGTCGGGGAGGAGCAGAAAACTATTTTTGCTACCTATTTACTAAAGGGTGAGGCCAATTTCTAGTGGGAGGCCAACTAGAATAGGGCCAGAGAGAGGGTTATTGCTTAGGAAAGATTCAAGGAAATTTACTTTGAGAATTATTTCTCTCAGAGCATGCAAAGCCGTATGGAAATGTGGTTCTTAAAGTTAAAGAAGGGGGATATGTCAGTTTCCCAATATGCCGCCAGGTTCAATGAACTGGCTAGGTTCGCTCCACACCAGGTGGACACCGAGGAGCGGAAGACGAGGAGATTTGAGTAGGGCCTAAAACGCTGGCTCTATAATAAGGTGAGTGTGTTGCATATTGGCTCCTTTGGGTCAATCTTGGAGAAGGCTTTTATAGCCGAAGGCGGAAGCAAGGCGTTAAGCCTATACAATAGGGAGAAGAAGAATAAGAATAAGTGTGAAGGGGGAAATAAGGCTGAGGGAGTCAGTGGTAGTGAAGGAAGCCACAAGAGAAAGTGGAACAACTCCGGGAATACTGGAACTAAACAAGGGGACCCAAAGAAGGGAAGGGAACCATGCAAGACTTGCAGGAAGAATCATTCCAGGGTTTGCCTGAAGGGGAAGTAAGCGTGCTACAACTATGGGTAGGAGGGACACATCTATCCTAACTGCCCCAATCTGAAGAAAAACACCAGATGTTTCATCTGCAGAGCGACGGACCATATGGCAAGAAATTGCCCAAAGAAGGGAGCCGACGGGGGAACGGCAACAAAGGGAACAACAGTGGCAAGCTGACCATAACTGGTCCAACCCCACCGAGTAGACCAACTACCCGGACCTTCAATATGACGGTCCAAGATGTCGTGGTATCTAGAGACATAGTTTCAAGTATCATCCCAATCAATGATATTAATGCATATGTATTTTGCTAGAAGTTTAAGTTTACCTCAAGAGAAACTAGAGTCACCCATGAACATAGAAGTTGCAAATAAGGAAGTCATCCCTATTGAATACATTCATAGGAATTGTTGCGTCGAAATTAGAGGGCATAAGTTATCAGTAGATTTAATTCCGATCAAATTGGGAGAATTCGACGTAATATTGTGGATGGATTAGTTGTTTAACCATGGGGAAGTAATAGACTTTCAGAAGAAGAGTGTAAACCTTTAGGCTTCGAAGCAGTCTAAGGTAGTATTCTGTGGCAGTAAATCGCCGAGACGTTCACGTTGTCTGATGATGATGCAAGTACAGAAGCTGTTGAGAAAAGGTTACGAAGGTTATTTGTACCATGTTGTTGATACCCAACAAATGGGAGCTGAAATGGGACAAATACAAATCATACAAGAATTGGCAGACGTATTTCCAGACGAGTTACTAGGTCTTTCGTCGGATAGGGAGATAGAATTCGTGATAGACGTCGTGTCAGGGACGACACCAGTTTCAAGGGCTCTATATAGGATCACACCAGTAGAAATGAAGGAATTAATGATACAACAACAAGAACTACTAGATAAGAAATATGTTCAACCAAGTGTTTCTCTACGGGGAGCGCTAGTGTTATTTGTTAAAAAGAAGGACGGATCGTTAAGGCTTTGTATCGACTACAAGGAGTTGAACAAGGTAACAATTAAGAATAAGTATCTGTTGCCCAGGATCGACGATCTATTTGATCAACTAAAAGGGGAAAAATACTTTTCTAAGATAGATTTAAGAACGAGGTATCATCAGTTGAAGGTTAGAGGAGAGGATGTAACGAAAACAACGTTCAGGACTCGTTACGGCTATTACGAGTTTCTGGTGATGTCATTTGGGTTGACGAATGCACCAGTCGCATATATGGATCTGATGAACAGGGTGTTCAAGCAGTATCTGGATAAATTTGTAGTAGTATTCATAGATGATATCCTGGTCTATTCAAAGATGCAGCAGGATCATGCGAAACATCTAAGAATAATGTTGGAAACACTAAGAAAGTATAAGTTGTATGCGAAATTCAACAAGTGTGAATTTAGGCTGGAGAGGGTTCAATTTTTAGGCCACGTGATCGATAAAGACAGTATATCCGTAGATCCATCGTAGGTGGAAGCGGTAATTAATTGGGAATAACAGAAGATGCCGAGAGAAATGTGCAGTTTCTTAGGGTTAGCGAGCTACTATCAGAGATTCATTCAGGATTTTTCGAAGATAACTACCCCGTTGACAAATTTGACAAGGAAGACAATGAAGTATGTATGGACGGAGAAATGCGAGGAGAGTTTTTAGGAACTCAAGAAGAGATTAAGTGAAGCGCCAGTGTTATCTTTACCGGATAACACGGGCAATTTTGTAGTTTATTGTGATGCGTCGCATTGGGGACTTGGATGCGTGCTCATGCAGCACGGTAAAGTTATTGCTTACGCGTTACGATAACTGAAGGAGTATGAGAGGGGTTACCCTACTCACGATTTGGAATTGGCAGCGGTGGTGTTTGCTTTGAAGATATGGAGGCATTATCTTTACGGAGAAAAATGTGAGATATACACAGACCATGAAAGTTTAAAGTATATCTTCACACAAAAGGAGTTGAACATGAGACAAATGAGGTGGTTAGAATTGATCAAGGATTATGATTGTGAGATTCTATATCACCTAGGGAAGGCGAATGTAGTGGCCGACACCTTAAGTAGGAAGGGTCGGGACAAGTTGTCAATGTTAACGGCTCAAGACGAGCTAATAACAGAGTTGGCTAGGATGGAGATAGAAGTTAGATTTCCGAAGGAATCAGGGGAGAAGTTATTTTCAATAGAGACTCGTCCAACCTTATTGGACAGAGTAAAGGAAGCACAACTCAAAGATGAGAAGTGCGAAGGAATAAGGAAGAGAACTTCAGGCGGGGAAGAGGGTAAGTATAAACTCGACAATGAAAGAGTAATAAGGTTTGAAGGAAGAATTTGGGTTCTGCTAGTACCGAAGCTAAAAGAAGAAATTTTACAAGTGGCCCATTATTCGAGGTACTCGATGCATCCCGGTAGCACCAAGATGTATCAAGACCTCCGACAACATTTTTCGTGGCAAAACATGAAGAGGGAAGTCGTAGAGTACGTCAGCAGCTGCCTAACTTATCAGAAAGTCAAGGCCAAACATCAAAGACCAAGTGGGTTATTACAATCATTAGAAATTCCGGAGTGGAAATGGGAGCATATCACGATGGATTTTGTGGTAGGACTTCCAACAACATAGAAGGGATACAATGCTATATGGGTTATAGTAGATCGTTTAACGAAGTCGGCACATTTTCTGTCAATTAAGATTAGATTCAATCTAGATCAATTAGCTAAACTTTATTTTAAGGAAATAGTTTCAATACATGGGGTGTCAGTTTCGATTGTGCCAGATCGGGATGCGAGGTTCATGTCGAACTTCTAGAAGAGTTTACAAAAGCAAATGGGAACGCAATTGAGGTTGAGCACGACATGTCATCCTCAAATAGATAGGCAGAGCAATCGGACAATTCAGACCCTATAAGATATGCTATGGGCCTATGTGATGGATTTTAAGAGGAGTTGGGATGACCATCTACCTTTTGTAGAATTTGCTTACAATAATAGCTGTCACGCAAGTATTGGCATACCGCCATACGAAACATTATATGGGAGAAAGTGCAGAATGCCACTGTGCTGGGATGAGGTAGGGAACGTTGACTGTTGGGACTATAATTGGTGTAGCAGACTACAAAAATTATTAAGTTAATACGCGCACGACTAGTAATGGCTAGAGATCGACAGAAGAAGTATGTGGATCAGCATCACCAGAAAAGAGGTTTTGAAGTCGGGATGTACGTATTTTTGAAGGTGTCTCCCTGGAAAGGGAAGATACGATTTGAAAAGAAAGGAAAGCTAAGTCTGAGATTTATAGGACCGTTCGAAGTGTTAAGAAGGGTAGGAGAGGTGGCATATGAAGTAGCCTTACCTATTGAGTTAGAACATATACATAATGTGTTTCATATGTCAGTTTTCGACCTTATAAGCAAGACTATAAACATATAATTGAATATGAACCTATTCAAGTAGAAAAAGAATTAACCTATGAAGAAATTTCGATTTAGATAATTGATAGGAAAGATCAAGTCTTAAGAAGGAAGGTTATGCCTTCTGTAAAAGTAATATAGAGGAACCACAAGGCCGAAGAAGCAACGTGGGAACTCAAAGAAAAGGTGAAGAAAAATTATCTCTATCTTTTTGTATAACCCTGTAGTTTGATTCTGGGGACAAAATCCTTATAAGGGGGGAGAATGTAATGATCGGGAATCCTGATTAGCTTGTAATTAGGGTTTTATGGAATAAATTGAATTTTTATGAGTATTGTTAGAGTCTGCATGATTCATTTATTTAATTTGATGATGATAGATCTTAATGTATATATGTATTAGTAAGTTGTTGTAAAGTCCTTCTTGATGATCTAATGTACAAGGACTTAGAGCTAGAAGACCAAACGTGTTAGGTTGATCTCTTTGAGTTGATGAGAGGCTTTAATATGTATGTAAAGTTACTCTGACGAAGCTATAAGGAAAATATGTTTGATCATAAACTCAACTCCTTTATCATAAGACTTCAGACTAATCGCAGAGTTATGGCTTCTATCGTAAAGTGAACAGAATCGTACAGCGAAGCAAAGCTCACACAGCAAGGACTGAACGTAGAGTGCTTCGGAAAGTCGCAAGGCTAAAGTGAAAAAGAGTGCACCTCCAAGATCGTTTAGCTAAAAAAAGATTCGCAAAGTTCAAGTTGTATCGTAAAGTCATCATCAGATCGTAGAATCAACACTACGAACTTACTCTATCGTTGAGCAATCAATTCTGACAGACTGACATGGAAGATTGTGTCTGTTGAGAATCCCAATATCTTTACCAAACATACTTGAGTAAAATCGAAGACCAAAGGATATGTCTAACAACTAGTTTGCTGAAAGCGACGGGTCAAAGTGGTTGGTGAGATTGCAGACTGATGTGACAGGCTAAACACCAGAAAGTTGACACCTAAACTCAAAATGTCCACATCAAATATCTCAGAATATCTGGAGCATTAAATGTGCCAACAGAAACCTAGCAACGGGAAGAAATCTCAGGCAGACTATAAAGAGCTATAGAGTTTCAAAACACAAGCAACGAACAAGAAATCAACTAGCCAAAAAGTCTGTCCAAACTAAAGAACATACTCTACGATTTGAACATCTAGTTCAAGCTGCTAAGTATTTGAGATGAAGATATTAACGCCATCTTAACAGCACTTCTCACCAACATTCATACAACTGTTCGTTCAAGTCTTAGTAACCATAGAGATTCCAAGTCTGTTGGGCTTGAAGAGTACCTAGGGTACTGAGTTAATTCAAGTCGACGGGGCTTGAAGAGGGCAAGAGTGTCCTTGTCTTTGTGACTAAATTACCAAGTCTGCTGGGCTTAAAGAGGTCTTTGTGTCCTTGTCTTTGTGACTAAAATATCCAAGTCTGCTGGGCTTGAAGAGGGCAAAAGTGTCCTGGTCAGTGTGATCAAATTTATAGTGGACTTCCTACTTGTTGAAGTAGAACAATAGAGTAGGCGTTGTTTAGTCTCCGAACCACTTAAAAATCTTTTGTGTCATTTACATTTCTGTCATTACACTTTATCTGCATAACTATTTGGATTGATATTTTAACTAAACCATGAACTGAAATTGTTCAACTTATCTTTAAGGGGAAATCTTTTAAATATCACATTTTCCGTTGTGCTAAATTAATCTGATTAACATCTGTTGGATAAAAAGTTTAAACAAGTAATTTTTTTAAAAAGGATCTATTCAACCCCCCTTCTAGATCTTAAGTGCCTCTCGGAAACAACAAGTGGTATCAAAGCAGGTTCTCACGAACACAAAGCTTACACTTTGAGTTGATCTATGGTACTAAACAAAACCAGTTCTGAGCTTGGTGGAGGAAACAAACCACCTCTTTTAAATAAGGAAAAGTTTTTTAACTGGAAGGTACGTATGCAGGTATATATGGATGCGATCGATGATGATTTATTTGATGCTGTCCTAAATGGTCTATATGTTCATACCAAGCTGACTCCAACAACTGAAGACCCAAACAAAGTCGCTGTCAAGCAAAGGATAGAATGGATAGAGAATGAAAAGAAGTTGGTGCAGCTGGACAATAGAGCCAAGAATATTTTATTCATGACACTAGAAGATGAGTTATTTGAAAACGTCGTAAACTCCACCATTGCTAAAGAAGTCTGGGAAGCCCTGTTATTAATGCATGAAGGCACATAAGAAGTCAGAGAGAACAAGCAATCTGTCCTAACTCAACAATATGAAATGTTTTCTCATATCTCTGGAGAAAACATTACGGCCACCTATGAACGCTTCAACGTTCTGTTGAACTCCTTGAGATCTTATGGCAAGGTCTATCCCAACAAAGATTTGAACATAAAATTCATGAGAGCTCTTCTAAGAAAATGGGACGCCAAGACCACTGAAATCAGAGAGTCAAAAAATTTGCGTAAAATGACGGTTCAGAAGCTCTACGGTAATCTTCTTACGTATGAGCTTGAACTGAATCAAAGAGTTGAAACTTTTTCTGAAAACAAAAGGAAAGATAAAGGATTGGCTCTCAAAGCTACTGTGGCTGCTTCAAAAGTTCAAGCTGAGGATGATGAAGATGACGATCAAAGAGAAGATGATGAAGATGAAGACATAACCTTACTTGCTCGAAGGCTAAGGAAGTTTATGAAGAAAATAAGCAGCTGGAAATCAAGGAATAACTTCAAAGGAAACAGTAGCAAGGTTCAAGAAAAGATCTTTGCTACAACTGTAAGAAACCTGGCCATTTCATCGCCGAGTGCACCAAACCTCGGCGAGAAGATCTCAAGAAGGACAAATAGAAGTCCTATGAAAAAAAAGAATACAAAGACCACAGAAAGCATAACAAGAAGGACAAATGATATGTAGCTGAAGAATCATGTAGTGAGTCAGAAGGTGATACCAGTTCAAACTCCAGTGATGATGAAGAACCATAACTTGCAAATCTATGCCTGATGGCAATAAGTGAAGATTCCAGCACAACCACTGATCATCGAGTGATCGACATCAGTGAGGTATTTGACTTCAACCCTCACGATGTTAGTATGGATGATCTAAGATTAGCTTTGCATGACATAACATCTGAATTACAGAAATATATGAAGTTATTTAGGGTTCTTTCAAATGATCATTCTCTACTTCAAAAGGAGAATGAAAAGGTGAACGCAGAGTTGGAAACTACTCTACGAAACACTGCCTCTCTATCCAAATTTGAGGCTGAGAATGAGAACTTAAGAAAAATAGCTGAACACTGTACACTGAGAGAAATTGCTCTTAACTCTCGAATAGAGGAATTAGAAAAGACAATCTCAATGTAGAATCATTCTTCTTCGTCAATGGAAGCACTGATCACGAGCAGAGAGTTGTATCTGACAGATTAGAACTAGGATTTGAAAATTCATCTTATGATTCATGTGTGGAAAAATCAGTGGATAGTAGCATTAACCATGTCTCTTCCTCAAATAGAGGCATTGTATTTGTAAAATCCAAAGAAAATTTTGAACCTATTATTCCAAGTTGTCAAATATCTGGTGATCAGATTGTTGTTCCAAAAGACAACAGATCACATGTTGGTCTAGGTTTTGTTAAACCACAGAGTAAATCTAAGTCTACGTTTTCACTATGAAAAGTCGTAGTGTCTGACAAGTTTAACTCTACGAATCAACCTGGTATTAATCGTAGAGCTGGATCTTACTCTACGAAATTTCAAAATCATAGAACAACATTCAAACAGAAAAGAAATAAGACATATTCTCCATATAAAGTCCAAATGAGAAGATATTCACACACAGACACACACACACTCATATACACAACATGTAAGATGTTTTAGTTATTTCAAACATGGTCACAAAGCTGCATACTATCATTACTCTGAGCATATTGTACATAGGGGACTCAAAATCAAACAGATTTGGGTCCCAAAGGGAACTAACATTGCATGACCCAAATACATATGGGTACCAAAATGAAGAGTAGTCATTTTTGCAGGTACCAAGAAGATCTGAATCAATTTGGTATCTTGATAGCAGATGTTCTAGGCACATGACTGGCAAAAAGGCTCTCCTTTCAGAATTTAAGGCTAAAGATGGTCTATCAGTTATCTTTGGAGATAATAACTCTGGAAAAACTAGAGGCTATGACTTAATTAGCAATAGAGTTGTGTCATTCAATAAACTAGCCTATGTTGATGGGTTAAAGCACAATCTCCTAAGTATAAGTCAATTGTGTGATAAAGTTCATCAAGTTACCTTTTTTGACAATCAATGTCAAGTTCGAGATCTGCAAACTAACTCACTAAAGCTGACGGGATCTAGAGAAGGAAATGTGTATGTAGTCAATCTCTCTTAACTAAGTTCTTCAGCATCAACTTGCTTGTTCGCCAAAACCTCTGAAGACGTCAGTTGGTTATGGCACATAAGACTATCTCACCTTAATTTCAAGAGTATGTCAAAACTCGTATCAAAGAATCTAGTCAGAGGTATACCGAAGCTGAGCTTTGTCAAAGAAAGACCTTACAAAGCGCGTCAGCTAGGGAAGCAGACCAAGAACTCATTCAAGAGCAAAGTAGTCAATTCAAATGACAGGCCTTTACAACTTATTCATATGGATCTTTTTGGGCCTGTTCCAACGGCTAGTCTTGGAGGTAAAAGGTAATCTCAGGTAGTAGTGGATGACTACTCCAAATTCACATGGGTATTCTTCATAAGCTCTAAAGACGAAGCTAGTTCTCAGCTGATCAAGTTCTTCAAGTAAGTGATGAATGAAAAAGGCGAGAAGATAATAGCAATAAGGAGTGATCATGGAAGAGAATTCGACTATTCTAAAGTCAACCAGTTCTGTGAAGATAATGGAATTATGCATAACTTCTCAGCTCCAAGAACTCCACAACAAAATGGAGTAGCTGAAAGAAAGAACAGAACATTGATAGAAGAAGGAAGAACACTTCTTGCTGTTGCTCATCTTCTAGAATATTTTTGGGCAGAAGCAGTTAATACGACATATTCTACTCAGAATAGGCCCTTGATTCACTCTACGCTCAAGAAGACACCCTACTAGATGTGGAAAGAAAAAAAAACAAATATAAGTTATTTTTGTGCTTTTGGTTGTGCGTGCTATATACTCAACAATGGTAAAAGATATCTAACCAAGTTTTAGCCAAAGTCGGATGAAGGAATCTTTCTAGGATACTCTATTAAAGCTTATAGAGTGTTCAATAAGAACTCCTTGATAGTAGAAGTCTCTATTCTTGTCACCTTTGATGAGGCTGATCAAGGAACACCAGAAAAGGCAACTCAACCTGAAGAGATCGTAAAGTTGGAACCTCAGATCGCTGAGCAGGAGAACCCTACATCCGCAAAAGATGAAATCGTAGAGCCAGACCCTACGATCGTTATACCTGATCAAGGGATCGTAGAGTCTCTGATTCTAATCATGGGAACTCTACGAATTAATGAAGATACGGAGTAAGAACCAAATCTAGAAGATCTCAGACAACAAGGTACAAGAACATATGTCCCCTCAAGAAGCAGATGGGTAAAAGATCACAATCAAAATTTGATTATTGGAGATCCTAATGTAAGAGTTAGAACAAGGTTAGCTACACAAAATGAATGCTTTTACCCCAGTTTTCTCTCTCAATTCGAGCCTAAAAAGATTGAAGAAGCTTTAGAATATTCAAGTTGGATTGAGGCTATGCAAGAAGAACTAAATCAGTTCGAAAGAAACAAAGTGTGGAGACTAGTTCCAAGGCCAAGAAATCATCCAGTCATAGGCACAAAATGGGTCTTCAGAAACAAGATGGATGAAACTGGAGTGATCACGAGAAACAAGGCAAGATTGGTTGCTAAAGGTTATTCTCAAGAAGAAGGAATTGATTTCGATGAAACCTTTGCACCTGTTGCCAAATTGGAAGCTATCAGGATGTTCCTAGCTTATGCAACCCACATGAAGGTCAAAGTTTTTTAAATGGATGTAAAAAGTGCATTTCTAAACGGTGAACTTCAAGAAGAAGTCTACGTTGAACAACCTCCAGGTTTTATCAACTCTACTCACTATAATTATGTCTATAAACTAGATAAAGCACTTAATGGTTTAAAGCAAGCACCTAGAGTATGGTATGAAACACTCAGTAGTTATCTTGTTGAAAATGAATTTACTAGAGGTAGAGTAGACACAACTTTGTTCCTTAGGAAGCATAAAAGAAAAATATTATTAGTACAAATCTATGTAGATGATATTATCTTCGATTCTACTGATGAAAAATTATGTGAGAGATTTGCTACGCTAATAAAGAGCAAGTTTGAAATGAGCATGATGGGCGAGCTGAATTATTTCCTTGGCCTCCAAGTGAAACAGAAAAATGAAGGAATGTTCATTAACCAAGCTAAGTATATCAAGGATTTACTTAAGAAATATGGCATGGAATTAGCTACTCCCATGAAAACTCCTATGTCCTCTACGACTAAATTAGACAAAGATGAAAAGGGTAAGAGTATTGAGATTACTCAATATAGAGGTATGATTCGATCTCTCCTATACTTAACTGATAGTAGACCAGATATCATGTTCTCTGCCTGTATTTGTGCTAGATTACAAGCTAATCCTAAGGAATCTCATCTAATTGCTGTCAAAAGAATTTGCAGATATCTCAAGGGTACTCTATATTTGGGATTGTGGTATCCCAAGGAGTCTCCCTTTGATCTAATAGGATACTCTGATGCAGATTTTGTAGGATATAAAATAGACAGGAAAAGTACTAGCGGAACGTGTCAATTTCTAGGCAATAGACTTGTCTCATGGTTCAACAAGGAGCAGAATTCAATCTCAACATTTACTGCAGAGGTTGAATATATCGCAGTTGGAAGTTGTTGTGCTCAAATCTTATGGATGAAAAACCAGCTAACTGACTATGGGTTTGAATTCAAGTCTATTCCTATATTTTGTGATAATACTAGTATTATATCTATTACCCATAATCCTGTCATGCATTCTACAACTAAGCACATGGACATAAGATATCATTTTATTAGAGACCATGTGCAAAACAAGAATATATCATTGCATTTGATTCCCACTAAAAATCAGCTAGCAGATGTGTTTACAAAACCAGTAGATGAATCTAGATTCAACAAGTTGATAAATAAATTAGGTATGCTTAATTTGCATCCTTAGTTTTATATTTCAAAATGGTACTAACAAGTGCAGGTAAGAAATGAGAAGTTCTCGTAGAGTCAAAAGTGGATCGTAGAATGATGGTAGGATCGCTGAGCTTAATAGGAAGTTCGTAAAGTTAACCAGAATCACTCTACGAAAAATAAACTTAAGGCGGTTTTGCCTCATAGCGCGTATCAGTCACACAAGTAAAGATAGGAAGTTACTGCCATACAGCTGTAAAAACGCAGCATAAGAAGCGACGTGCAACAAATCATACCATGCCACGTCTCCTACTCAGGAAAAATAAGAGGGAAGTAATATTAAAATCATTTCAAATTTCCCTCTGGTCCTTATAATTCTCTCACTTTTCAAATCCAAAATATTTATCTCTATTTTGCCCTAACTTTCAAACTTCAGAAAGCTTAGACATTTTTGTGATCTTTTGGCACAAATTCAACCAAATGGTAGATATTCAAATTATGACTGGCATTCAGTTGTGCTCTGATAAGTTCGTAGGAGAGGAGAAGAAGTTCAAGAATGTACTCAAGCTTGTGCGGGCAATTGGCTTCTCCGAATGTTTGGAAGCAAACACTCGAATATACACAGAACTTATCCAGGAATTCTATCTAAATGTTGAGTATGCTTATAGGAACCTGACCACCAAAGTTAAAGGCACAGTACTACAGATGGGAATCGAAGAAGTCAATCAAAACCTAGAGTTTGTCAGTCAAGGCATTACCTCCCTTGATGAGACTGATACAAAGGAAAGACTAAAGCTAATGTGTCTCAAAGAATCCCCAACTCAAGGGATACAAGAAAAAAGAATTTCCTCTAGAGTATGAGTTCCTTGCAGAGATAGTAGGCAACTGTATCATCTGTAAAGACTCTGCTCATGACTCAGTTAGTGAACTACAACTGAGATTCATGACAGCCATTATTCAGAAGAAGAAAATTAACTTTGGTGCCATCTTTCTAAACTGGCTGGGCAACTGGATTGAAGATCACGACAAGAGGAAGGCGAAAGGAAAAACTGCTCCAAAGATGTTTCATGAGAGATTGATAAGCATTATCCTAAAGAAGAGGTTGCGGAATAGGATTCTTAAAAAGGAAGGGGAGCCTCTAAACGCCAACAAAAGAATGACTCCCAGGGTTTTTAATAACTGGAAGAGAAATCCAGTGGAGAATCCGAAGTCCAAACAATCTGAAGGAGGAAGTGAAAAAACCATTAGTGACGTCCAGAAGCCCATAAAAGGAAAAGGAAAAAGGAAAATAACAGTTATTGAAAAAGAAGTATCTCAAGGGTCTGTTGCTCCTGAAGCTCAGAGTGAGCCAGACTCTACGACTGATCAATCAGTCAAGAAGAAGAAGAAGAAGAAGAAGTTTGAAAAATAAGCACCAGAAATTGCTAAACAACCTCTGGATAGTTCCAGAAAGTCAAAGGTAAAGGAAAGGAAAAGGAAGAAGAGGATGTCAACACTCCTCTGTCTAAAATGATTTTAAAGAAGAAGGGGATTCCTCGTGGAAGGAAAGCTCATGTTCAGCTTGAAGAACAAGTTGGAGAATCCATGCCCACTACGATCGTAGAGCATTAAGAAGAAGACAAGGAGGAAAATGAAAATATCCCTGAGCTCACAAAAAATAATAAAGGGAAACCTAGATCTTCCTCTGAAGCAAATATGGAAGTTGATATTGCTGAGAAGACATTCATGATTGAATCACAAAGTGTCGTTTAGACATTGTTAAAGATAACAACAGTGTCTGAGTCAAGACCTACTTAAGGGTTGGCTATAAAGGATGACATTCCTAAGCCAAATGAAGAAATTGATCCAGCTGTGATGGTTTCTACATCTGAGCCCCAAGGAAATGAAGAAGTGGCTATAACTGCTGAACAGCAAGAGCCAAAGGAAGAAAATATTGAACTGGCTGAGAAGGATTTAAGTCCTGAGCCTCAAACAAAGAAGAAGAAGAAAACACTAGAAGAAAAGCAAAAGAAGAGAGAAGAGAAGACAAAAAGGGAAAAGTAGAGAACCAAATACAAAGAAGATTCTGCTCAATGATCGCTGCAGTCTTCAGATACATCTCTACAAATAACTCACGTTATTGAAGCAGTTGTAGATGATGATAATAAGGGTTATAACCCTACAATCGTAAAGCCAGAGGATCCCTCGTCCGAGGGGGAGCAACCTATTGGATATTCAGTTCCTCCTCCCTCCATTCCCTTTACATCAAAAGGGATTTGAAGGCGAGTTGTACTTGAAGTATATGAGGATCCAAATATCACCCTACCTGACAAATGGATAGGATCTGGTGAAGGACGAATGAGACTGGTCTCTTTAAATGCAGATGTGTTAGGTTTGTATAACGCGAAAATGAAATCAAATTACATAAATAAAGTGGAAGCGCGATAAAATCAGATTTTAAATTTTTATACAAACCATCACCATGATCTTTCTTTATGCACAATTATTAATTAAACGAAAGAGATGGAGAATAAGAATTATACCCTTGTAGAATTCTAGCTTCCTCAGGTACAAGTTCACCTCCAATTCCTTCGCGTTCTCCTTGAATTCCACCGATTAAATTCCTTCCTTTGATTTACGTTAGCCACCCAAGTGTTTGGCCTCTAGAGGTGATCCACCAAGGAATAATACTTGTTCAAGAAGATGGGTGTTGGAAAAACCTTAGTTTCTATCTCTATAGAAATTGTAAGACTCTCTAGAATTCTTATGCAATAGTGTATTACCCTAATCTATAATAAGACTTCTCTTATTTATAGATGTAGGAAACCCTCCCCTAAACTATTTAGAATTAGGGTTTCTATTCTAATTAAACTCCTTTAATTAAATTAAACTCCTAATCTAATTAGGAATTCATGAAAGAGTATTTCTATTAATTAATTCTCAATCTCTATTAGGAATTAAAAAATAGTAATAGTAATAACAATAATAAGACTCCTCTTATTAATTTATATTTAATATTTTCAAAATATTAAATAATAAATATTAAGCTATTTAATTTATTCTATCTCAATAGATTAAATTAAATACACTTAACTTATTATTACAATTATGCCATTTACTTCTTAAACAAATATTTTTCTTTTGCGGTGTGACCCTTTAGGTTCTCCATATTAAACCGGTTGTGAATAAATCAATTAGAACAATTCTAATCTTATTTAAATAAATAAATAAAACTATTTAATTCATTTAATTAAATAATATTTATTCTACAATAAGGGTAAGCCCCCTAAGCGATCAACGACTTTCCAGATAATATAGATTTCAACATTAATCACAAAAGAACCTTTCAGTGAATAGTTACCGTACAATTCAATCCTTCTACCATACAATGTCCCAATTAAATATAAGACATGAAATTACTGTCAAGTTTTATTTTATTTAATTATATGTATTTCGATTCCTAAATGCACAACTCTAAATAATACAAATTAGAAACTCCTTTCTAATTTCATTCTGCCTTGGCCAAGTACTACTGAGTTGTCATTTATCGAATCACATAGGACATTTACATCTTTTACTAGACGTGATAGATTCTTTCTTGATCATTTACCAATCTCTATGTACAACTTAATATACCCAATCATACCTTTTGATATATCTTAAAGATCTTAAGGGACATATTAAAGTATAACTCATCATACACAAGATACTATGATGATCTCAATTCCAAAGATCATTTGTAGTACTATCACTAGAGGAATTCCTATTGACAAGCGAGTAAAACTCCATTAGGTATTCCTTAGTGAGCCACGTTCAGTGAACTTATTCTCTAATAAGCACCTACATACTTGCCTTAGTGTCTCCACACAAATAATTATTAGATCAATCATCCTCTTTATAAGAGCAAGCAATGTATGTATTAATCTATCCAGATTAACTAATCTCCTTCTTAGTAATCCAATCGATTAGGAACGATTTTACTTTTAAGCTATCTAAGAATTTAGATCTCATTAGCATGATCATCATAATGATTCTAAAAGTATTGCTTAAAACTATGGGTTTATCACATATTAATATAATAGCATTATGTAGATAATAAAAAATGTCTTTAATAACCGAATAAGATTACAAAGTATATGCTACATCATATAAAATATGATTGGCTTATGTGCATACTACTTTCAATCTCCCACTTACACTAAAGCCAATCGCCATGGTATCTAATACCCTTCTTCTCTAAGTGACGATCATCCTACTATTGGATAAAGCTTCAGTAAATAAATATGCAATGTTGTTCTTGAGAGTCCACTATCTCTATAGTGACTTCTCCTCTTTGAATGATTCTACTAATCAAATGAAAGTGCCGCAACACATGTTTGAATCTAAGATGAGACTTACGAACTATTCCTAGTCCTGTGATAAACTTTTCATCCAAATAATCAACTTGTAGCTTCACTTACAACTATATACTTTATCTTTGTCACTAAACCAGTAACTCTTTGCTGTTTAAAACTTTTCCAATTCACTGCACCACCATTCAAGGTAACAATTTACCTTAAAGTGGATTTGTTATCGTCTTAGTCAGTCTGAAAAACTTGAGTCTGTTTAACCCTCTAGTTTTAATTCAGACCCACCATGAATCATGATCACATCCTTAGTACCGGTTAAGTACTTAAAGATGTTATTCACTATCTTACAATGATCTTCTCCAAAATATGACTGATCAACATCAGGCCTTGTATATTCATTGCATACATGATAGTAACTCATGTGATCTCTCTTTCAATTGGAGATAATTTTAGAGAGATAAACTCCATGGCTCGTCAACATGAGACCTCTCTTGGAGTTTTCCATGTTAAATGCCTTTAGCATCGAATGAATATACGTTCCTTGGGTAAAGCCTAGCATCCTTTTAAATCTATCTATATAGATTTATATCCCCAATTTATAGGATGCTCCTCCCAAGTTATTCATGGAGGAATGTTTAGACAATTTTATCTTTACTGATTATAGCACTGGTATGTCATTCCTTATCAGTATTATATTAACATATAATACTAGGAATGTCACAGTGCTCCCACTGATCCTTTTGTACACACTAGGTTCATTTTTGTTTTTGATAAAATCAAACTCTTTTGATTGTCTTATCAAAATGAATGTTCCATCTTTGAGAAGCTTGCTTCAATCCATAAATGGATCATTGTAGCTTACATATACGATTTGCTTCAACCTTTGAAACAAATTCCTCTGGCTGTATCATATATACATTCTCCTCAAATCTTCATTGAAGAAGGATGTCTCCAAATCCATTTACAGATTTCGTAATAATAAGCTACAATCACAAGCAAAATCCAAATGGACTTGAGCATTACTCGGTAATAAGGTTTTATCACAATCAACTCCTCGACTTTATTTGAAACCTTTTAAACAGGTCTGGTCTTATAGGTCTCCACCTTGCCATTTGTCCCAGTCTTTCCCTTAAAGACCCAATTTCACTCTATAGGCACTATGCCTCTTAGTGGAGTAACAGAGTCCATACTTGGTTCTCATACATGGAGTCCATTTTGGATTTCATGGCCATCTGCCATTTCTCTGAGTATCTACTACTCATAGCCTCATCGTATATAACTGGATCATCATCCTCTATGATGCGTACCTCATCATCATGCTCTATGATGAATCCATACCTTCTAGGTATCTTCGGTACTCTTCCAGATTTACAATTCGGTTGTGGTACAATAGGTCTATCTATAGGTTCCTCGGTTTGACTTAAAATATTTTGTGGTTCTTGAACCCCTTCAAGATCTATTACCCTCCCACTAGCTCCTTCAATGATAAACACTTTTATCCAAGAAGGTAACGTGTAAGATTATAATAATAATACCCTAAACTTTCTTTAGGATATCCCACAAACCTGCACTTGACAGATTTTATCCTAAGCTTATCCTTTTGAAACCTTTTCACATAAGCTGGACAACCCCTTATCTTAACATACTTAAGACTAGGAATCCTCCCTATCCATAACTTTTATGGAGTATTGGGGTCCAATTTTTAGGTTACCTTATTTTGTAGATATGCAGTTGTTTCTAGGGCATAACCCTAGAAGGACACTGAAATGTCGGTAAAAATCATTATGGACCGCACCATGTCCTACATGGTACAATTTTCCCTTTTAGATACACCGATCAATTATTGCGTATCATGAAACGTCCATTATGTGAAAAACCATTTTGAGATGATCTAGAAACTCATTGCACAAGTATTCCTTCCTCGATCTGATCAAAGAATCTTAATACTTTGTCAATTTGTTTCACTTCTGAATTCTTTGAACCTTTCAAATGATTCAGACTTGTATTTCATCAAATACACATATTCAACTCTTTGAATAACCATCTCCTTTTTTTAACTAGTTTGTTCAATTTGCAAAATTATTTTTATTTTTCATATAAGTCAAGTTTACAAAGTCCATCAAGTAATCTTCTAGTTTAAGCAAAACATTATCATTATAAATAGAACAACTATTGTTCTTAAATATAATACCAGAACCTTCCTTATCCAACAACGAAAGTAATAATGCTTCTAAAGAGAACTAGAACATAATAGCAACTTATTAACTTAATAGACTTGCCCGTAGGCAACACTAAACTATAAGTTCCTATGGCTAATATAGCAACCATTGCTCCATTCTCCACACGTAACTCTTTGTTTAGCTTTCTACTTCTGCTTAGTCTCTGCATTGGATTACATACGTGAGAACTATTGCCAGTATCCAATACCCAAGTAGAACCTTGACTTATAGAAAGATTTATTTCAATCATGAACAAACCTATATCTGTAACCGAAGCTTCACTAAGCTTCTTCTGGTTAGCCTCTACAAGATGTTGCTTACAATTTCCTTTCCAGTCTCCAAGCTTATTGCAGTGGAAACAAACTCCTTTGCTATCCGCATCAGTTTTTGTTCTTATTAGCCTTTGTTTTTGCCTTTCCTTATACCTTCTTTGAATTATTCTTCTTTTCAAAAGATCCTTTGGCCTCTACTAATTAGACTTGGTCTTTCTTGGTTGGAAAATGACTCTCTACAGTTTTCAACATGTTTAAGCAACTCAGGCAGGCTTACATATAGCTTATTCATGTGAAAATTCACAACAAATTGTGAGAAAGAGTCCGGAAGTGATTGCAAGATCAAATCTAGGATCAACTCTCCATCCATGACAAAATCTTGTTGTCCTAATTGTTCAATCAAATTGATCATTTTAAGATTTTGTGTTTGTACTGTAGTGTCATTGGTCATTCTAGATTGGAAGAGCTCCTTAGATATCTTATATCTAGTAGTCCTATTTTCCTCACCATTCAACTCCTTGAAGGTGCAGGAGTATAGTAGGAGCATCCATAGTTTCATGCTGACGCTGAAGCTCGTTACTCATGGATAAGAGCATGATGCATTGAGCCACAGTTGCATCATCTTGCCACTTTCTAAAAGTAGCAACTCTCATCAGATGCATTGTCTGCAACCATTACAAGGATAGGCGTATCAAGGACATAAGATAGCTTTTCTGCGACAACCCGAATTTTTAGAAGTTATTAAATAAGAATTTAATAAATAAAAATTCTTATTATGAGACATTTTGAGTTTGAATGTGTGTATATATGTGTTTCATATTATAAAATATGTGATTTGGTGTGAATATAGAAGAGGAATATATAAAATATGTGATTTGGTGTGAATATAGAAGAGGAATATATATATATATTCTTATATTGGAAAATGAGGTTTAATGGTAAATTAAATCATTGATGATAGTAAATAAAATTGTTACGAAAAGGATATTAACTGAATGTTATTAAGTTAAAATTATATTATGAAATAATATAATTTGATTATTATGTCTTGCTAGCAATGAAATTGTTATAGATTATATTTCACAATAATGTGAGTAATTCAATTAATTAAAACAGTGAATTAATGTAAATATATATATTTGTTTTAATAAAACGAGAAAGCAATGTGTTACATAAGTGAAATATGTTAATGTAATAAGATTGTGAGTTTTGTAAATAGTTAAAAATATTTATGGAATTGAATAAATATTTTATCTGGAATATTTATGAAATAAATATTCGATGGAAATTATTATAGAATAATTTGTTTAAGTATGATGTTATTAAATAAATTGATGATAAATAATTTTATAATTTGTGCGTATTTTAGCACGCTAAAGTGATGATAAGGTTCTAATTTAATTATTTAATTAAATTAGAAAGGTAATAATTTGTTAAATAAAATTTAAGTTATATTAGTTAAATAAATTAATTAAATAAGTTTAATTAAATTAAAGTGTGGCAATGGTTTATTTTTAAATGGGAAGCGTAGAGTATAATAATAATAACAAAAATGGATTAATTCTTTAAAGAAGTACCAAACAAGGCCTTGTGGCCTTTGGCTTTCTTAACTGATGAAACTCCCCACTAAAAGTCATGGAAGTTATCAGGAGTTGGAAAACAAAGAACAGAGGAGAGGAAGAGAGAAAATTGAGTGAGTTCTTAGGAAATTGAGAAGAAAGTTCTGAAAATCAAAGAAGAAGCAAGAATCAAAGGTAAAAACCTAGCTTTAAGTTCTTAATTTTCTATTCCTTGAATTTTCTTTAAAATGGATTTTTGGTTGATGATTTGATGAGATGTTGGTTATATATGTTTAGAAACATGTTTAATAGGTTATATAGTGTTTATATATGATTTTGGAGTTATTAATCCATGGAAAACATGTTTAAAATAAAGAATTTGGTTTTTGGTTGAATATGTATATTTTTGCTAACTTTGGAGTCAAAATTAATTGTTAATGTGTACATGAAACTGTAAATTGATGATGGATTGTTGTTATGCGTTAAAAAACGAAAACAACGGAAGTTGAACGGACCAATTTGGTTGAGTAACGATTCCGTAGTGGTTGATTACGCTAAAAGTTGTGAAATATGAAAAACTAGTATGAACTGTTATTTTTTAAGCCTTTAAATTGGTTGTTTAAGTTGTTTAAGATGTTAGAATCGTGTTAAAAGGTTTAGGTAATGATTATATATGAGTTATAGTGATTGTGTAATTTTAATTTGTTGTTAAAATGAAGAAATTTGGTGTTTTTGGCCTTGAAACTGTGCAATTCGCGAACAGCAGAAGTCTAGTCTCATGTCCACTGCCCCGGCTGTGAAATTACGTTACGGATTGTCGCCCCAGCGGTTCCTTCGCCCCGGCGGCATTTTTGTAAGGGAAATCCACCGCCCTGGCGGTGATACAAAAAAAATATATTTTTCTTTATGAACATGCTATGTTACCATATACATCTTTAAAGATTAGACTAATATAATAATTGAGATAATAAGATGAAATCAAATGAAAGTGAGTCTTGAAGTGTCTATAATGCTGTAACTAATTATTGTTACTACTTTATAAACGGAATGTGTATGAAGTTTTCTAAGTGTTGCTATGTGACTAATAAATGTTGTGCATGATTATATATCGTGTAGGATACGTGAAGTTCAGATAAGTATAAGTTGATTATGGTAATTGGTAATCTACGAGTCTTTCAGTTCCTATTTGTTATGTGAACTAAATGTTTAACTATTTTAAACCTATGATGTAAAATCAAGATGCATTTTATATATGTTACAAGTATGAGACGACAAAGTCAAATTATGACTACGTTCGTTGAATTAAGAATATTGATTGAGTTATGGAACTCAATCTCTATTTGATATGAGACGACAAAGTCAACCCTTGATCACAAACCTTTAAAAGAAATAATCAAACAAGCCTTTAAGTCAAACTTCAAACCCAGAATTATATAGTTTAAATATTAAACATTCTGATTCATAATCAAAAGTGATTCTCGTGTAGTGGTAAGGCTTCCAAAATATGACCAATAGGTCAGCGGTTCAAAACTCTCTAGCCCCAAATTAATTATTTCATTTTTAAAGATTGACCAGTCAGCGCCACATCAGCAGTCAACAGTTGACCAGTCAGCGCCATATTAGCAGTCTGTGCCATATCAGCAGTTAGTGTCACGTCATCAGTTGACCAGTCAACAGTTGACCAGTCAACAGTTGACCAGTCAGCGGTCAACGTTTGACCGTTGACTTTGACCAATGTTTTTTTATATATATAAAAAAATAAAAAATAATTTTACACAAACAGTTATGTCCAATTAAATTGTTCTAAACACATATCAATGTATATACAAAATCAAAATAATTGATAATTCGCATAAAGTTTGGCTCTTGATACCACTGTTAGGTTTGCATAACGCGAATATGCAATCAAATTACATAAATAAAGCGAAAGCGCGATAATCAGATTTTAAATTTTTATACAAACCATCACCATGATCTTTATTTATGCACAATTATTAATTAAACGAAAGAGATGGAGAATAAGGGTAGAATTATAGCTTCCTCATGTACAAGTTTACCTCCAATTCCTTCGCGTTCTCCTTGAATTCTGCCGATTAAATTCCTTCCTTTGATCAACGTTAGCCACCCAAGTGTTTGGCTTCTAGAGGTGATCTACTAAGGAATAATACTTGTTCAAGAAGTAGGTGTTGGCAAAACCCTATTTTCTATCTCTATAGAAATTGTAAGTACTCTCCACAATTTTTATGCAAAAGTGTGTAACCTTAATCTATGATAAGACTTCTCTTATTTATAGATGTAGGAAAACCCTCCTCTAAACTATTTAGGATTAGGGTTTCTATTCTAATTAAACTCCTTTAATTAAATTAAACTCTTAATCTAATTAGGAATTCATGAGAGAGTACTTCTATTAATTAATTATCAATCTCTATTACGAATTAAATAATAGTAATAGTAATAATAATAATAAGACTCCTCTTATTAATTTATATTTAATATTTTCAAAATATTAAATAATAAATATTAAGCTATTTAATTTATTCTATCTCCATAGATTAAATTAAATACACTTAACTTATTATTACAATTATGTCATTTACTTCTTAAACAAATATTTTTCTTTTGTCGTGTGACCCTTTAGGTTCTCCATATTAAACCAGTTGTGAATAAATCAATTAGAACAATTCTAATCTTATTTAAATAAATAAATTAAATTATTTAATTCATTTAATTAAATAATATTTATTCTACAATAAGTGTAAGCCCCCTTAGCGATTAACGACTTTTTAGATAATATAGATTTCAACATTAATCACAAAAGAACCTTTCAGTGAAGAGTTATCGTACAATTCAATCCTTCTACCATACAATGTCTCAGTTAAATATAAGACATGAAATTACTGTCAAGTCTTATTTTATTTAATTATATAATTCCCAAATGCACAACTCTAAATAATGCAAATTAGAAACTCCTTTCTAATTTCATTCTGCCTTGGCCAAGGACTACTGAGTTTTCATTTATCGAATCACATAGGACATTTATATCTTTTACTAGACGTGGTAGATTCTTTGTTGATCAATCACCTATCTCCATGTACAACTTATTATACCCAATCATACCCTTTGATATACCTTAAAGGTCTTAAGGGGACATGTCAAAGTATAACTCATCATACACAAGATACTATGATGATCTCAAGTCCAAGGATCATTTATACAACTATCACTAGAGGAAATCCAATTGACAGGCGAGTAAAACTCCATTAGGTATTCCTTAGCGAGCCACGTTCAGTGAACTTATTCTCCAATAAGCACCTACATACTTGCTTTAGTGTCTCAACACAAATGATTATGAGATCAATCATCCTCTTCATAAGAGGAAGCAACGTATGTACTAATCTATCCGAATTAACTAATCCCCTTTTTAGTAATCCAATCGATTAGGAACGATTTTAGTTTTAAGCTATCTAAGAATTTAGATCTCATTAGCATGATCATCATCATAATTTTTAAAAGCATTGCTTAAAATTATGGGTTTATCACATATTAATATAACATCATTATATAGATAATGAAAAATACTTTTAATGACCGAATAAGAATACAAAGTATATGCTACATCATATCAAATATGATTTGCTTGTGTGCATACTACTTTCAAGATGGGCTCGTTGACTATCTCCTTGATTCGGAAATGGATTATAGCACCACACTCTACAATCCTAATCCTGCTAGTGATCAAATGCTCTACTTTCTGCCACTTCTGCCGCTAGTGAAGGCTATCAGTTTAGAAGATCAGAGCTTTATTTAATGGTGCTATTCCAGATATCCAAGCTTACCTCTGGTAGCTCAAAATTTCTCAAGGGTGCTTACTTACGCCACTAAGCTGATATGCTCTCAACCCCACAATCTCTCTTCAATCTATCAAAAGGTACATATTGTCCCACTTTCATTTCTAAATCATGCTTTTCCTTCATATGACTGGGACAAGGGTGTTGAAGATTCGATTTCTCAAGTCTATGAATCTTTGACTTCTTCACAACTTGCATCAACTGCACCAATACCAAGTTCCTCAATCGTAGAGTCTCAAAACCTTATAATTGATATCGAGAATACGAGTTCTCCAGTCGTAGAGCTTACACACTTTACACCTGATGCACAAACATCACTCTCTCCGCTCGTAGAGTCTCAAAACCCAATGATCGATGTTCACAATTCTACTTCTTCAGTACAACACACAAACTCTCCCTCACCAATTCATGTGTCCACCTTTCTAGCCACACCAAATCAATCACCTATTCACTCACACTCACAAACTACTCCACAATTAGATAAACTCAAAGTGCCTATTAATGTATCTCCCAAACCATCACCAGTTAGTTCTCCTGTACATCCTCCCAAACAAGAACATACTCCATCCATTCCCTCTAACATTCCTTCTTCGTCCAAGGGAAAATTGAGTCCGAGATTCATTAGACCATTTCAAATATTGAGAAGGATAGGTGAAGTAGCTTATGAGGTAGCCTTACCTCCTGAGTTAGAATATATTCATAACGTGTTTCATGTGTTCGTATTACGACCATACAAACCCGATTATAAACACGTTATAGATTACGAGCCTATTCAGATCCAAAAAGATTTATCATATGAAGAAGTTCCTATTGAAATCATAGATAGGAAAGAACAACATCTACGCAATAAAGCGATACCTTCAGTCAAAGTTATTTAGAGGAATCAAAACATAGAGGAAGCTACGTGGGAGCTCGAGAGTAAAATGCGAGATAATTACCCACACTTGTTTTTATAATCTGTACTGTAATTTCGAGGACGAAATTCTTATTAGTGGGGGTGAATGTAATATTTTGAACCATAATAAGATTTGTATATGTAAATTATGTGTTTATTAAATGAAATTTCTTATTCCGACTCTGTGTTATGTGATGATATATTCTGATGAACGGTTGTTCAGGTAATCTTTGAAAACCTAATACGATTCGAAAACATTATCGTATACGTTTAGAATTAGAACGTATAACGTAAAATTAGGTATCGAGAAGTTTAAAACCTTAAGCCCTAATGAGATTTGAAGATTGTAACATATGTGCTTAATAAAGATTGAAATGATATTTCGAAACAAGTGTTTTATGATTATATAGTGTAAACGATGAATTAGGTCAAATAAAAAATTTTGCTCAAGCTGCTTAGTCGTGCTTACATTGACAAAATGATTTGTCGTGCTTTCCACGATTTCACCAAGAAGTATTCCAACAAATTATTTTTGACAAGTTGCTATGTCGTGCTTAAGAATGACAAAGTGATTTGTCGTGCTTAAGGTAACAAGCTGCATTGTCGAGCTTAAAGATATTTTCATTGAGGAACTTAGAAGATAGGTTCAATTGCAAGCTGCACTGTCGAGCTTGGAAGATATTTTCATTGAGGAGCTTAGATTACAAGCTGCATTGTCGAGCTTAAAGATATTTTCATTGAGGAGCTTAGAAGAATATTCTAAGAATTTGCTAGGTACTAAAGTGTAATTAACCTAGGTACCAAAGTGTAATAAACCGAGCCCCTAACGTGCAATTAGTGAAACTTGGTTTTTCTATAAATAGCATGCTCAGTTCATTCATTCCTTACTATTTTTCAAGAGCAGTTCAAGAGCAAAAACACTCTATATTTATCTTCTGAGAGATATTGTGAGATAAAAATTACTTTCTAAGTATCGAAGCGCTGCGCGGAAGTAAAGCTAGCAACTACAAGAGGTATTACTCTAGTGGTTATTATTTTCATTTTTCTTTATATATATTTAGTAAAAATATACTTTTATACGCAGTTATAATGCCCAAATTATTTTAAGTATATAGTACAAAAGTCCTATTTACAAGCAGTTATAATGCCCAAATTATTTTAAGTATATAGTACAAAAGTCCTATTTACAAGCAGTTATAATGTCTGATTTATTTCTCTTATATATTAGAAAATATACTTTTATAAGCAGTTAATATGTTCGAATTTCTTCAACTATTTAGTAAAAATATTCATTTTATAAGCAGTTATAATGCTGAATTTTTCTCAAATCTAATAGCCGAATATTCATTTTATAAGCAGTTATAATGCTCAATTTATTTTAAATATAATTGAAAAATATTCATTCTGTAAGCAGTTATAATGCTAAAATTATTTCATATATTGTAAAGGAAGTCTTATTTATATGCGGTTATGATACCCGAAATAAAACTTAAAAGATTTAATCGTTAAATGCTTATTTGTCTACATTAACTTATAATCGTGTAGGATTTACGACGAACGTTTAGATCGTTATATTAACTGTAAAGGATATACGAGGCAAGTCTTCTAACCTTGTTATATTTAAGCAAGTATTATACATCTTGCTATCAATTGATACAAAGTTATTGTTTCTGTTCAACATAACTTAAGAAATGAATCGTTATTCATATATTGTTTATTCGAGCGTAAATTATTGTGTCAAACCAAATTTTGTTGGTACGACATCTTATACTGAGAAATGGAACACCTTGATGTAAGGTGAACTGGAAAACCTTAAGATAAGGTGGTGACCGTTGATTATATATCGACATAAATTGTAGGATGATATGGATACTCCTAGGATATTGGTTAGGCTGATCCCCTACCAGATATCCGAAATCAAACGGTTCTAAGTCATTGAAGACTGATAGAACTAATTGAAATATATGGTTCATGTACAGAACCCTCAGTTATACATCATTGACATCTTTCAAATCAAACACATTGTGTTTACATTTTCAAATGAACTTGCTGAGCATTTGTAGCTCATTCTTGCATATATCTTCTTTTGCAGTTTTAAATGATAATCCTGACACTTTGGGACAGACAAAGGATAAGGACATGTTTACTAGTTTTATTTACTGTTTTTGAATAATTCAAGTCTTTTATAAGGCTTTGTTGTAATAACTTAGTACTGAAAACGATGTAACTGAACTTAATGATATGTAATATATTATCTTCCTTTATTACATCGAATGCGTTATACTCTGATCTTTACTTTCTTTAGCATAGTTGTACTAAGTAAATACAATATCTTTACGAACTATACATCTGAATGAGGGTATTTAAATGATACTGGGAGTTCTGTAAGCGCTGAGGTTACACTTAATGAGCGCCGGTAAGGTGCCACCTTTACCGAAATGTGCCCCTCAGTTCCAAGAACAATCTTATCATTAATACTATGAATGTCAGATAGATAGGGAATATCGATATGAAAGAAGTATTCATGAGATATGAATCTATACATCCAAGTGAGGCTATCCAAACACAGATAACGTCCTGGCAGGAATTATCATCTGTTATGGGATACTATGAACCTTGGATAGATAGAAGTCATATTTTATTGAATATTTATAGTTGTATAGTTTCAGTGAGCACCAGATCTGCTACAGGGAAGTGTAGAGAATTTGGGGGCGTCACAATCCACGATCACCCAGATCGCGTCCAAATCCTTTTGAGTCGGCGGAAGCCCTACCACGAAATCCATCGTGATGTGCTCCCACTTCCACTCCGGAATCTCTAATGGCTGTAGCAGTCCACTAGGTCGCTGGTTTTTTGCTTTAACTCGTTGACATATTAAACATCGGTTGACGCATTCAGCTACCTCTTTCTTCATGTTCGGCCACCAGAAATGCTACCGCAAGTCTTGATACATTTTAGTACTCCCGGGGTGGATAGAATACCTCCTTATACCATCGCATTCCTCATCTTTCTCCTGAGCCTCCTTTATTTTATCTAATAGGGTCGGGCTCGCTGCTACTACAAATAATTTTTCGTCTTACTCCATCGGATACCTCACCTCCAACTCCAATCGTTCAAATTCTTTCACCAACTCCCCCTGTGTTGTCAACATCAGCAACTTCTCCATGCCTTTTCTGCTCAAGGCATCAGCCACAGCATTTGCTTTTCCTGGGTGGTAAAGAATCTCACAATCATAATCTTTGATTAATTCCAACCATCGGCGCTGCCTCATGTTCAGCTCCTTTTAAGTGAAGATATACTTCAGGATTTTGTGATCTGTGTATATCTCACACTTTTCTCCGTACAAATAATGCCTCCATATCTTCAAAGCAAAAACCACTGCTGCTAACTCCAGGTCATGAGTTGGATATCCCTTCTCATAGTCCTTCAGCTGTCGTGACGCATACGCAATGACCTTGCTGTGCTGCATCAATACACAACCAAGGCCTTTGTGCGATGCATCACTATACACCACAAATCCTCCTGTACTGTCCGGTAAGGCCAGTACAGGTGCTTCATTAAGCCTCTTCTTTAGTTCCATGAAACTCTCCTCACATTGATTCGACCAATTGAACTTAACCGTCTTTCTGGTTAGATTAGTTAATGGCGATGCTATCTTCGAGAAGTTTTGAATGAATCTCCGATAGTATCCCGCTAATCCTAAGAAACTTCTAATCTTCATCAGCGTCTTCGGCTGCTCCTAGTTGATAAATGCCTCCACTTTTGCTGGATCCAATCACCCTCATTGTCAATGCCGTGCCCCAGAAATTGCACCCTCTGCAACCAAAATTCGCACTTTAAGAACTTCGCATACAACTTTTCCTTTCTCAAAGTTCCCAAAACTATTCTCATATGTTCGACGTGTTCCTTTTCTGACTTTGAGTACACCAGAATGTCATCAATGAACACAACAACAAATTTATCCAATTATTGCTTGAACACTCTGTTTATCATGTCCATAAATGCTGCTGGTGCATTCGTTAATCTAAACAACATCACCAGAAACTCATAATGCCCATATCGAGTCTGGAATGCTGTCTTTGGGATATACTCCTCCCTCATTTTCAACTGGTGGTAGCTAGTCCTTAAATTGATTTTCGAAAAGCATTTCGCTCCCTTCAATTGATCAAAGAGATCGTCAATCCTAGGCAACGAATACTTGTTCTTAACAGTAACTTTGTTCAACTCGAGATAGTCGATACAAAGCCTTAACGATCCATCTTTCTTCTTGACGAACAGAACTGGCGCTCCCTAAAGTGACACGCTGGGCCAGATATAACCCTTATCTAGCAGTTCCTGCAGTTGAACCATCAGTTCCTTCATCTTGACCGGAGCCATTTGGTATGGCGCTTTGGATATCGGTGCGGTTCTCGGTACCAAATCGATCACAAACTCTACTTCCCTATCCGATGATAAGCCCGGTAGTTCTTCTAGGAAAACATCGGGGAATTCCCTTACCATAGGTATCTGGCCCAGTTCGTCCCCTGCTCTTCGAGTATCAACCACATGAGCTAAGTAACCCATGCAACCTTTCCTTAGCAATCTCTGTGCTTGCATCATCGTCTGACAACAAGATTGTCTCGATGATTTACTACCATAAAATACGACCTTTGACTTATCTGAAGTCTTCAGGCCTATGCACTTCTTCTGACAGTCGATCACAGCTCCGTGATTCGATAACCAATCCATCCCAAGAATCACGTCGAATTCCCCTAATTGAATCGGCATCAAATTCACGCTAAGCTTAACACCTATTAAATCGACGGAACAGTTCCTATGAACGTAGTCTATGAGAATAATCACTTGATTGGCTACTTCTACGTTTATAGGATTCTCTAGTTTTTCTCGGGGTAAGCCTAATCGCTTAGCAAATTCTTCCGAAACAAAAGAGCAGGTAGCACCCGAATCTAATAGCATATAGGCATTGATAGTATTGATCGGCATAATACCTGACACCACGTCCTTCGCCTCCACCGTATCCTGCACGGTCATATTGAATGTGAGCGCCATTGGTCGGTTTGCTTGGTCAGCTTACTGTTGTTGTTGCTCCGGTTGCCACTTGCTGCATCACCTTTCCTCTTTGGACAATCCTTAATCTGATGTTCTGATGATCCACATGAGAAGCATCCAGCCTTCCTCCCTTTGGGGCATTGAGGAGCAATGTGCCCTAGTTGCCCACAGTTATAGCAAATGCCCTTCCCCCTCATGTATTCACCCGAGTGACTTCTTCCACAGTTGTTACACTTATTCCCTTTTTTAGCTTCCTCTCTAGCCTTGTTGCTTCCAGAGGTTTGGCTATCACTCCATTTCCTTTTGTTCTGATTACTACCTCCACTACTTCTCCCTTGATACCAACCTGTGATACCCCCAAATTTTGGGTACCAATACCTCGAATTTGGTGCTCACGATAATCAAAATCCAATTACCTCTAATCAACATATGACAACTAAATGCAGAATGAATAATCATACATTGATCATTTTAGAAGGTTTACAAAAAGGGTCCCAAGGTCTATAACCTTAATTAAACATTTTGAAGGTACAACGTCACTACCTTAATTCATAATACACAATCTGAAGTCTAAACGATACATTAAAACAGATGGCGCGCATAACCGAAGCCTAGAACTTTATCTTTTCCTTACCCTTATCTCTGCTCGAGCATTCGGGCTTAACTAAAATTTTTCATGATATAGCAAGGGTGAGCAACGAGTTTGCTCAGTAAGTTAAATGAAAACGAGGTATATCATGAATGAATAGGTGTAACAACAACATGGTTCAACAATAAAAGAATCGGCGAAACAACTGAACAATATAATCAAAGTTCAAAGGGAAGCATGAAAATTGATTATTTACTGCCTGCATTCAAAAATAGACTATGAACACACTTTAAGGCATCAACCACATTGTCTGACCCTTACCAGGTTACAACTGCCAGAACATGTACGCGAGGGGATCAACCTCTTGTACCTATGAAAATGAATACCATCATGACTCTTCTTCTTATCCTGGTTGTACTTGGCTAGCGCCTCAATTCCTCCTTCAATGATGATCGCCCTTTCTAACAGAGTTGAAAACGTGCTACTCTACAACACTACAACTCGGCTGTAGATCCATGGTTTTAACCCCTGCTCAAACCTCTTCGCCTTCCTGGCCTCTGTGTCTACTTGGTGAGGGGCGAATCTGGCCAGCTCGTTGAACTTTGCCCCATACTCAGTGACCGACATATTCCCTTGCTTGAATTCTAGGAACTTCACCTCCATATTCGCTTGCATACTATCCAAAAAATAGTTCTCGAAGAATTATGCTTTGAAGTGTTCCCATGGAATCACTCTTTCCCCGGCGTAACTCTTATTTGTCTTCCACCAAAAGTTTGCTTCGCCTTTCAGCATGAAGGTGGCAAACCCCGTCTTTTGTTCTTCGACCACACGGGTGACCTTGAACACTTTCCCCAACTCTTCTACCAATGACTGAGCTACGATCAGATCTAAGGCTCCCCGGAACTCCAGAGGTCCTACCAACTTAAAATCCTTAAAGCTAGCTAAGGGACGGCTTGGCTGCTCAATTATCGGCGGGGGTCTATTTTGCATTGCCTCGGCCAACATATCGGTGAAAGCTCTAATCGGTTTGGGTTGACCCTGAGTGCTGTTAATCGACTCCTCGACCCTTTGGTTTTGTAGCTATATCCTTGGCAGCATGATCACTGTAAGACAATGAGAAACATCTTTAAGTACTTAACCGGTACTAAAGATGTGATCATGATTCATGGTGGGTCTGAATTAAAACTAGAGGGTTAAACAGACTCAAGTTTTTCAGACTGACCAAGACGATAACTAATCCACTTTAAGAGTAAATCGTTACCTTGAATGGTGGTGCAGTGAATTGGAAAGGTTCCAAAATAGCAAAGAGTTGCTGGTTTAGTGATAAAGACAAAGTATATAGCTGTAAATGAAGCTGTAAGTTGATTGTTTGGATGAAAAGTTCATCACAGAACTAGGAATAGTTCCTAAGTCTCATCTTGGATTCAAACATGTGTTGCGGCACTTTCATTTGATTAGCAAAATCATTGAAAGAGGAGAAGTCACTATAGAGACAGTGGACTCTCAAGAACAACATTGCATATCCATTTACTGAAGCTTTATCCAAACAGCAGGATGATCGTCACTTAGAGAAGAAGGGTATAAGATACCATGGCGATTGGTTTTAATGCAAGTGGGAGATTGAAAGTAGTATACACACAAGTCAATCATATTTGATATGATGTAGCATATACTTTGTAATCTTATTCATTTATTAATAAAAGAATTGATTTTTTCAAAAGGCATTTTATATTATCTACATAGTGCTGTTATATTAAATGTGATAAACCCATAGTTTTGAGCAATGCTTTTAGAATCATGATGGTGATCATGCTAATGAGATCTAAATTCTAGATAGCTCACAAACTAAAATCGTTCCTAATCGTTGAATTATTAAAAAGGGGACTAGTGAATCCGGTTAGATTAGTACATATGTGGCTTGCTCTTAAGAAGAGGATGATTGATCTCATAATCATTTGTGTGGAGACACTAAAGCAAGTATGTAGGTGCTTATTGGAGAATAAGTTCACTGAACGTGGCTCGCTAAGGAATACCTAATGGAGTTTTACTCGCTTGTCAATAGGAATTCCTCTAGTGATAGTAGTACAAGTGATCCTTGGACTTGAGATCATCATAGTATCTTGTATATGATGAGTTATACTTTAACATGTCCCTTAAGACCTTTTGGGTATATCAAAGGGTATGATTGGGTATAATTAGTTGTACATGGAGATAGGTGAATGATCAACAAAGAATCTACCTCGTCTAGTAAAAGATGTGAATGTCCTATGTGATTCGATAAATGATAACTCAGTAGTCCTTGGTCAAGGCAGAATGAAATTAGAAAGGAGTTTCTAATTTGCATTATTTAGAGTTGTGCATTTGAGAATCGAAATGCATATAATTAAATAAAACAAGACTTGATAGTAATTCCATGTCTTATATTTAATTGAGAAATTATATGGTAGAAGGATTGAATTGTACGGTAACTATGCACTGAAAGGTTCTTTTGTGATTAATGTTGAAATCTATATTATCTGAAAAGTCGTTGATCGCTAAGGGGGCTTACCCTTATTGTAGAATAAATGTTATTTATTTAAATGAATTAAATAGTTTAATTTATTTATTTAAATAAGATTAGAATTGTTCTAATTGATTTATTCGCAACCGGTTTAATATGGAGAACCTAAAGGGTCACACCGCAAAAGGAAAATATTTATTTAAGAAGTAAATGGCATAATTATAATAATAAGTTACGTGTATTTAATTTAGTCTATGGAGATAGAATAAATTAAATAGCTTAATATTTATTATTTAATATTTTGGAAATATTAAATATAAATTAATAAGAGGAGTCTTATTATTATTATTACTATTACTATTATTTAATTCCTAATAGGGATTGAGAATTAATTAATAGAAGTACTCTCTCATGAATTCCTAATTGGATTAGGAGCATAATTAATTAAAGGAGTTTAATTATAATAGAAACCCTAATCCTAAATAGTTTAGGGAAGGGTTATTCTTACATCTATAAATAAGAGGAGTCTTATCATAGATTAGGGTTACAGACTCTTGCATAAGAATTGTGGAGAGTACTTACAATTTCTATAGAGATAGAAACTAGGGTTTTGCCAACACCCATCTTCTTGAATAGATATTATTCCTTGGTGGATCACCTCTAGAGGCCAAACACTTGGGTGACTAACGTTTATCAAAGGAAGGAATTTAATCGGTGGAATTCAAGGAGAACACGAAGGAATTGGAGTTGAACTTGTACCCGAGGAAGCACGGTTCTACGAGGGTATAATTTCTTAATCACGTTGCAATTAGCAGATAGATCAGTAACTTATCCTAAGGGAATTGTTGAAGATGTTCTGGTTAAGGTAGATAAGTTAATTTTCCCAGCAGATTTTGTGGTGCTTGACTTTGAAGAAGACCGAGACATTCCAATCATTCTTGGGCGACCATTCTTAGCAACAGGGAGAACGCTCATTAATGTGCAAAAAGGTGAGTTGACCATGAGAGTCAACAATCAAGCAGTCACATTTAATGTCTTCAAAACTATGCAGTTCCCAAATTATGTTGAGGAATGCTTCCGGGTTGACATGGTGGAAGGAGCAGTCAAAGAGGTAGCTTTGGGAAATCGTATTTCAAAACATCTTCGGGTCGTTGAGCTACATATTGAGAATGTTGAATTATGTATAGAGAAATTTAGGGGGATTTTGCATGGAGCAATCTAAATCCAAGAAGTTGATCCAGGATAAGAGTGACAAAGTCAGGCTGAATGACTATAAAACAAGCGCTGATTGGGAGGCAACCCAAATGTTTTTAATTTGTGTCTTAAGATTTAATTAAAAAATAAAAATATATATATTATTATTATCACATATTTATACTAATTGCATGTTAGTTTAATTGTTTCAGGTATCACGTTGCGATTAACAAGCGAACCAACGCCGCGGGCGTAGCCATGAACGAGAATGTATACAGATGTTTGATTGCCTCAGGGAAGTCCTATTGTTTTAATTCTTTCTATTTATTTATAACATTGAGGACAATATAATTTTTAAGTTTGAGGGTACTTGAGTTGTTTATTTGGTACTTGAGATATTAGTTACGTTATTTGGTTATTTTTGCATATTAGTTAGGAATTTGAGCATTGTTGTCAATTGAATTTGTTAAGGCCAATGATAAGAAATGATGAAATTTGGTTAAATTTTGAATTGAATCATGCGTTAGTTTGAAATATTGACTCAGAAGTTGATTTTACTTTAGTTGTGATCCCTTGCACTTTAATCACTCACATCCTGCTATTCAGTTGATTGTGTCTTTAGAGAGATCGAACAGTTGAATAGTTGTGAGAGGAATTGTTGAGAACCCAGGAACTTATTTCAAGTTCAATTAAAGAGAAGATAGACTCTCATTTAAGTTTGGGGGAAGTATGGGAAAATTATGAAAAAAGAAAATTTTATCCTTCCGTATGTGGTGGGTTGAGATTGAGATTAAAAACACACTCCCCAATAAATACAGGAACGAGATGGAGCGTAAGATGCAGTCGTTCAATTAAATGTGAGAATGAGCATAAATTGCACTCAACAAATGTGAGAGGGAGCACAAAATGCACTCACCAAATGAAAAAAAAATGATCTTACAAGAAAATATGGGAAGGAAATGGTTACAAGAATCCCTTGATACCCTCGGTTTTTATGAAGTTTGTTTTTGCTGAAATTGATGTTGTAAATAAGATTTCAGGGTTGATAATGATTTCCTTTTTTAACTGTTTAGTTATTTGATCTTGTCTTCTGTATGATTAGCTTGAACAGTTGGTACACACACAGACTTTTTAGGGATCATGATTGTTGTGAAATTAATGACTGAGTTGAATTGTTAACCTCCGAATGATTTGGTTTTGCTGAGAGTTGGTTATATGAGATCTTTGAGGCCATGTTTCAGATTCATGTTAATTGCTTGTTTAGTTTAGTATGCATATTAGTTAGTTAGTTTTTAGTTGTTTTGCTTGACGACAAGCAAAGATTCAAGTTTTGGGATATTTGATGAGTGAGTTTTATACCTATGAATTGAGTACATTTGACTTGATGATTTGTGAGTTTTCGAGTATTTTCTATTATTTCTTATGTGTTTTTATGTAGGAATTGAAGTTGGAAGTCATTTGGTTTTATTTTAGCCAAATTGGAGCTATTTGGTTGTATTTTAGTCAAATTGGAGAAACATTACAATTTTCAGCTTTTAGGAAGATTGACCTTCGGAGCTTCAATGGAGGATTAGATGGCATTAGAATTTCAGAATGAGAAAATGGTCTTCATAAAGTTGTAGAGGACATCTTAAGATTTCCAGAAATTTATGGTTTGTAAAAATGCAAGTGCGTTTGGATCTCCAAACAGTATATCAAAGTAAACTTAGTTGGAGTTAGAGTCTTGTACGGACGTCCGTTGGTAAAATGACCATAACTTTTTCTCCGGGAGGAGTTACGGGACGAGCCACCTATCAGAACGAAGCTAACAAAATTTTCTACATGGACAAAGGTTGTGCGCCGCGGCGGTTGAGTGAAAGCCACGATGCTAGTTTGGAGAGTCACAGCTCTAGTTGCGATGGAGCAGATTTTTGCTGAGTTTTTCACTTCCAATTGACTTGGGACTTGCCATATTGATTCTTAATGAGATTAAATGTTTACCATGCTACATAGAGTCTATAAATACACATAAAATTAGGTTTTTCAAGAGGAGAACACATATAGGGTTAGGAAGAGAAAAGGAGGCAGAACATTATATTCAGCATATTTTTTGGAGAAGACGAAAGATCAAGATCTGGAGTATCTCAGCGGAAGCCTTACTACATATTCTTTTTCTTATCCTTCTTTTAGACTCTTATACTTTAAAATGATGATGTATAATGTGATGTTGCCCTTTTTCGTATTCATAAACTAAATTCTTATTCAAGGTTACAATGGAACCCGATGATTGGATTTAATTAATTTATTCTCTATTTGATTATGATCATTTGTATGCAAGATTGTTTATCATATTTTGTATTTCATTTAATAATTGTGTGTCCAATAATTAATCTAGTGATCTAGATGATAAAGGAATATTGATTCTAGATTGGGTGTGGAATATGATACATGTGTTGGATTTATTCTTCTAAGGAGTGAATATCCAATTTGCAAGAGGGATAGGGGTATACTTAATTGCTGTATGAACTTGTATAAGAATTGGTGATTATTGCTTCATTGTTGATTATTCACATAGGAATATAGTTAATTAATTAGGAATGAAGACACTTATTTAATTTAGGAATAAGTTAAATAAATATTTATGAATTCTTGGTTAGCAAATTTTGACAATTGACTAATTAAATAGAGAGTGAACATTGGGAACATCATCGGGGGAAATTGTAATCTTGATATTTCATTTTAATAGTTATATTCGTAGTTACTTCATTAATTAATTTTGATAATCTTGGTGAATTCATTTGTTTAAATAAAATTGGGTTAATCAATGGTTGGTAATTGAAATGATTAATTAATTTATTAGATTATTCCTTGTGGGATCGATAACTCTACTTTCACTTTATTACTTGTAGACCGCGTATGCTTGCACGTAAAATTGCTAGTATAGATTTATCCCATCAGTTAGGTTAGGAAAGGGTATGGTTGCAAGGATTAAGAAGTTATAGGGGAATGACCAAGCAGTACCAAACCTAAGGGGGATACTTATAAACCCTAGGAAAGATGGCATAATGACCAACCTACCCCAAACCTTGAAAATCCTATACATAGGAGGTCATTCTCTTCACAATCCTTACCAATTCTTAAAAGCAAGTAAAGAAACTATAGCAAAATTGTGTGTGAGAGAGAGAATACTTGGAATCAATAAAGGAAAGGAGAAGTGCTAGCCATTAGTCATCTCCATTAAGATAATCAAGAAGCAAGCAAAGGCAAAAACCCTAAAACTAGTCTTTCATCTCTTATGTTTTCTATTAAAATAGAAGTGCATTGTTGGTGGTTGTTCTGTATATGATAGATCATTAAAGGATCTTGGTGAAATAGGATGATCGCAGAGGACTTAATACTTACCGATAAATCCATGCTAAGTGAGAACATAATAATAATAAATTACCAAAACTAAGAAAGCATCAAAATAGTATTAAATATTATTGATGGACAAATTTAAAACCATCGTTTGTATGTTAATTTTTAAAGTCTAAGAAGAAAGAAGTAAACATATGTAAGTTATAAAAATGTTCCAAGTGGAACGGAATAAAAACGAGATAAAACGAAACTATGACAAAATTTTCTGTAAAATATGTAAAATAATGAAAACCCTAGCTTGAAACCACTTTGGGCCAAGTTAGCAAGTAGATCATATGTTCAAAAAAGTCCGATATGTTAAGGCTTTTTAAATTCATGAAAAATGTGAGCAGTAGGCTTGGGAACGAGTTCAATCCGACTTCAGATGAATGAGTTCCGGTAATTTGAAAATCTGACGTCAAGAACATCACTTAACGAACCACGAGGGACTTTTTAGCCAATTTTAGGCTTGTTAAATGATTAGAAAAATTATTCTGTCCAAAAGAAACTATTGATGATGTTGTGAGCTAGAAACGGGTTCGAGAACAGACTCATTTCGTTAACGGATGAGGAAGTTACGATATTTGGGAGGGGGTTAGGCGAAACGAGAAATTTCAAAAGATGAAAAAGTTGCTCCCTGACTGCCGGCACCACAGTGCTGCTGGAGAAACTGGGAAAAAATATGAATGGCATCGCAGCGCCGTTTCTGGAGACCCGTCCTTGGGCAGTTGGCCCCACAGCGCTGGAAATGAACTAGAAATGGGCGCCACAACGCCGCTCCTGTTCCAAGCCCAGTAAAGAGGTTTTATGAGCTCGGGCTTTGGGCGTCTATGTAAGCATATTAGGCAAGCATTGTGCAATTTGCATGACGCCACGCCAAGTCCTAAAGACAAAATAATATTAAGTCCTGAATAATGAAAAACATTACTAAAGAATGAATTAAAGTAAGTGTAAACCAATTATTTGGCATCCAATATGTGATTAATTGGTATGTGTATATAAACTTAATTTTGTAGGTTATTCAAAGGGCAAACTAGCATTATTTTCTAGAAGACGCTTAAGGCAAGTATCCTAAACTTACTCAACTTTTATATTTGAGCGAGTATCCTAACTTCATTCAAATTTCTTATTGAATATAAGTATGCTTAAACTTTTAACAAGTGTTCAAGATATGCTATGCACAAAACTGTTAAAGCTTTCAAGTTCTATTGTTCATGAACTACTTATGAGGATTGTCGATGCCATTTGACTCGGCTAGATAAATGTTTAAATATTTTATAGATTGCATTATAAATCTTTGAAATATTATTGATGTCAAGTAGAGCTATCCAATTGAATTGTTTCGGTTAGGATTCAAATGCATGTATGTAATGAAAAACCCTAATAAAAGGGATAGTTTTTAGTCTGATATTCCGGCAAGGCTACAAGTGCCTAAACCAAACGCATATAGTCGTTTACAAGTAGAGTGTTAATCAACATAGAGTACTATAGGCTGATCACCTAGAAGTGCTCGTAAGTACATCAATTTACGGTACAACTACGGTGAAACCTTTTATGAATGGAAAAAAAGTTTCAAGGTCTTATGACCATTCAGTATGTCGTTTCGAAAATTATTTCAAATAAAAGCAAAGTATTGTTCTTATTTATTCAGCATGTTTCGCAACTATTGTTCGGCTGTTGAATTGATATGATTCTTGATTTTGCTGTTATTCAAGTGCTATACTTGCTGAGCAATTGAATGCTCATTATTGCTTTAAATTAAATGCTTTCAGTTAAGTTGGAGACTGTCGAAGGTTCCCGTCGGGACAAGGGCAAAGGAAAAGTTAACGCGTAGGATTTTAATATCCATATATGTTAGTCTATGATAGATTTAATATTATTATGAATGATGTAATAATTAGTAATATTATGATAATGAATGATGTAATGGTTATAGAACTTAGGATAGAGTAAGACATATTGTAATAATATAGTAATTACATTTATGTCAATATTATTGTGATGAATAGGTAGTATCGTGATGCACTGGACCCGAGTTTAAAGGTAGACTCAGATTTGGAGGCCTGACATTTTCATAGGCTTAAATTACCCATTTAACGAGTGTTGGGTCAGTGACTCCCAAACCAGATGGCTTTAGGGCACCAGGTGTAACACCCATCGGGCTTAATTACTCGAGTTATCCATGCCACGATTCGGATCTGCTCAGGTCTCCTCTTCTTTCAACATTTATTTCTCTCGCAATGGTCGTTTTGTTAGGCTCTAAGTTACCCATGTAACGAGTGTTGGGCCGGTGACTCCCAAACTAGACGGCTTTAGGGCACTAGGTGTAAAGACACCCCTCAGGCTTAATTACTAGAGTAACCCAGGACATAATTTGAGACATTAGATCGGCCATTATTTATCCTCTAATTTTGCACTACCTGTCGCCATTGTCGCCATAATTTTATACCCCACAACTAAGAGTCAGGGCACACGCAAAGTGTAGACATGCACATGAGGTCGATTCTGCTCCAAATAGCGCCTTCAACTAGGATCTTGTGCCTAATCAGAAGGTTAAATAGTTTTAATCTCCTGGTCATACTCTTGATTCTTGCTCCACGGGCGCTTGTCAGAATTAATCCAATTCATAACAAGTCAAATAAAATTTTCTCTTTCCAAAATCTTTCCTTTTCTTTATTTCTTCTTTTTTTTTCTTTTCTTTTCTTTTTAGGCTCTAATGTAAGATTTATCTAGACTTAAACTATCTACCATCCCTAATGTATGTAAATGGAGACAAAAAATAAATAAAGAGATGAAAGAGTCTTACCTAACATGTGGGTCGTTGTTCTTTAAGAAAATTAAGATTGAAAAAAACCAAATGACTGTACCTGATAACTAGTGAAATGATATAAGGATTGCTCTAATGATGACGACGCATGCTGATGGAACCGCGCTACGGGCACCAATTTATATATTATCCCTTCTAGGACGATCGATAAATGGCCTAGTGTCGAATTGTCGTCGGTTCCAAAATTGCCCCAGTCTTGTTTGTCATCATGGTAGTCATTTCGCTGTGTGTTTGACGGGTGGGCTGATAAGATGCCGAGATCCTAAGAATCCTTTATATTATGACCCGCTTAGTGATTAGGTAGAGGGTACGAGCTTTGACGTTCGGGTGCCCCAATCATCATTTCTGACTTGTAGGTGCACTTGGCTTTGACGTTTGTGACTGAGGGTGTCAGCTCTTTGAGGGCCACGAGAGGGACCATTGGATAGTTACTCAGCATCGTTGAGTCGATATTTGTTGCGATCTTCTTTTTATTTGCATTTCTTATTGTCTTGGGTGGTATCTGTCTCTGTTGATGATCATGCTTGATATATTGTAGCTGCCTACGTCCTTCTATAGGTCAAAAAGGAGATCAAGTCTTCTCGTACTACATGGGTTGATGAGTTATTGAAGAGTTGCATCTTGTGATTGCTAAATTGTTGAAGGGGTTTTAGGAGTTTTTATAAGGATTAGACCGCACCATAACTGGCTGCCTACGTACTTCTATAAAAGGAGATCAGGTCCTATGTAGTTCACAACAAGGATATCATAAGATTTTTATTTTTTTTTAATAAACAAAACATAACATAATAATGCATAGAAAATAAAACAAGGCAAAAAGCTAAGCAACTAGAAACGTCCTAACATCTCTTGGGACCCATAACCGTATTCTCTGAATTTACCCTCTCCTAGTTAGCTGAGGCTCGATAGTCTAGTTGTTAGTGGTCATGCTGCCTTTGATGTTGGTGCTGGCAATGGAGGGTATTTCCTTGTCGGGAATTTCTTCAATCACCGCCATAACTTGATTACCTCCTGATTTGGCACACCACTCGAGGTTGCTCAAACTGGACCCGTCTATAAAAGGGATGGGCTCTTGATTCTTCGATGGGTAAACACCCTCACTCCCTTTCGCTTGCTCTTTTCCCCCATATTCTTCCAGGGCTCGCAATGTTTCGACTTTGAAATTTCTCTCAAACTGTTGTTGCATTTCTTATAAGAAACTTTCCTTCTTGACTTTTTTTCATTGCAAATGATCAGTATTTCCTCGTCATCATTCAGGAGGATCGAATCAGGAATGTGGTTGCTAACTTTGGGCATCATGATGTTTGTTCCGTCGAGATTGGTGATCATAGCTTCCTTTGAACTGTCTATCTCGGGTGGACATCTTAACTCTTGATTGTGGGGACTTCTATCTTCAGCTTTCTATAATCAATAAGATTCTAGTTTTTTTGTGTTGTAGAGCCCATCATTCCTCGGTCGTATGCCTAGGTGAGTCTGAATGGTATAGACATATCTTGTAGGATCATATCTCTTTGTCCTAGGATCTGTCGGAGGAAGCAACTCTGTAATCTTTCCTTTGCTTATTCGAAGATGTAACACTTCTTCCTTTAACTTGTTTAGAGAGGTGAATTGTTAGTCTCTTATGGGTGCTATTTGATTTTTCTTCTTTGAGAATTCGCATTCCTCCGAGCGATGTTTCTGTTGGTGAGATCTTCTAGTAATTCTATTATTCTGCTTTTCCTGCCTGTTCAGCCCGCTTTGATCTTCTTTAGTCAGCTGGATCATCTTGGAGGGATATAGGCTTGAATTCTAGTTAACCTCTTCTTTCTCTTGGCTTTTCGATAGTTGAATGAACAACTGCCTTGTAACCTGATGTTGTTATACTATCCGCTCAGTTAACTGATTTGTTTGATGCCTAATTACCTCCAATTCTTGTCTTACTATCATACTCTCCTCTAGATTTTGTTATCCTAGGACATTTCTTCTGCTCCTTTGGGGGTATTCTTCAATCATCCGCATGTACTTGCGACTTAGATCCATTTCGTAGCTTCCTGACCCGATCATGTTTTGTGACGCCCCCAAATTCTCTACACTTCCTGTAGCAGATTTGGTGCTCACGTGATACTATTTAACTATAAATATTCCATAATATATAACTTCTATCTATCCAAGGTTCACAGTATCCCATAATAGATAATAGTTCTCGTTAGAACATTAACTGTGTTTGGATACTCTCACTTGAATGTATAGATTCATATCTTATGTATATCTCTTTCATATCGATATTTCTTATCTATCTGACATTCACAGTATTAATGATAAGATTGTCCCTAGAACTGAGGGGCGCATTCCGGTAAAGATGGTACTTTACCCGCGCTCATTAAGTGTAACCCAAGAGCTTATAGAACTCTCAATATCATTCAATACCCTCATTCAGATGTATAGTTCATATGGATATTATACTAACTTAGTACAACTATTCTAACAATTTAAAGATCAAAGTATAACACATTCGATATAATAAAGGATGATAATATATTTTATATCATTAAGTTCAGTTACATCGTTCTCAATACTAAGTTATTACAACAAAGCCTTTAAAAGACTTAAATAAAGTAAAACTAATTAACACGGTCGTTTTCCTTTGGTCGTCTCTGAAGTTCCAGAATTACCATCTAAAACTGCAAAGAAAGTTGTATACAAGAATGAGCTACAAATGCTCAGCAAGTTTATCTGAAAATGTAAACACAATGTGTTTGAGTTGAAATATGTCAAAGATGTATAACTGAGGGTTCTGTACATGAACCATGTGTTTCAATTATTTCTATCAGTCTGCAATGACTTAGAAAAGCTTGATTTCGGATATCTGGTAGGGGATCAGCCTAACCAATATCCTAGGAGGATGCATATCATCCTACAATTTTATGTCGATATATAATCAACATTTACCGTCACCTTATATCAAGGTGTTCCAGTTCATCTTACATCAAAGTGTTCCATTTCTCAGTATAAGATGTCGTACCAAAACAATTTGGTTTGACACAACAATTTACGCTCGGATAAACAATATATGAATAATGATTCATTTCTTAAGTTATGCTGAACAAGAAACAATAACTTCACAATAATTGATAGCAAGATGTAATAGACTTGCTTAAATGTAGCAAGGTTAGAAGACTTGCATAAAGGTAACAAAGTTTGAAGACTTGCTTGTGCGTAGCACGTTAAGTTTACACTGTTTATCAACGTTGGGTAGTCCATTTATGTCTATTCATATCAATAATAAATATTAGAATCTATAATAATACTTATCTAATTAAACTAGACAAGTTTCACGAAGGTTCGACGTTGATTCGGTATCTCGGTCGCGTCATTAGATAGCTAAACACATAGGTTTATCAATAAAACTTCATTTGGAAGCTTAAATGTTAATCTAGATAATTTAATTATCATTTATAACATTTTTAGAAGCTTAATATTATTTCTAAATAATTTTTATAAGCTAAAAAATATTTTTAAATAATTTTACAAGCTTGAGAATATTTTTAAATGATTTAATTATGATTTAGAATATTTTAAAATATTTAATATGTTATTTAAAAGATTTATTTATCATTTAGAATAATTTTAGATATTTAAAATATTATTTAAATGATTTATAATATTTTTAGAATTTTAATATATTATTCTAATATATTTAAAAGCAAGTATATTATTTAAAATAATTTATTTATCATTTATAATATTTTTTATAATTTATTTTATTATTAAAATAATTTAATTATTACTTATAATAATTTTCAAAGCTTAATTTAATATTTAAATGATTTAATTATAATTTATAATATTGTTAAATAGTTAATATATTATTTAAATGATTTATTTATCATTTATCATATTTTTAAATATTTAATATTTTATTTAATTATTACATATAATAATTTTATTTACTTTAATATCATTTTTAAATAATTAATATAATTATTAAATGATTTAATATTATTTTTAAATAATTAAGATAATTATTAAATGATTTTTTATAATAATTATTATTATTATTTAATTAAATTAAATAATAATTCAGATTTATGTAAAAATATTAAAAATAAATTTTTATAATTTAAAATGAATTTTAGAATAAAATTATTAATTATTAATAATTATTTAATATTTATTTCTAATTATTTGTAATTTATTAATTTTTTTATTTATTTCCGTCGCTAAAGGGCTTTAGCGACAGACTGCATGGATTCTTAGTGTTCTGGACTTTGGGAAGGAGAGTGTCGCTAAAGGTGTTCTTCATTAAGAAGAGTTGGTCATGGTCGAGTAAGGACTTTTGACCGCAAATGATTTCCAGTTAGTTAATGTTTTGAGTTTGATTTTTATTTGTTGTTATACTAGGCATGGCAAGGTACAACGATATATGAAATTTAAGCTTAAAAAACATCAATTGATGCTATATAATTCATGGTCAAACTACCTAGTTCATACTGTTCTTGAGTTTCTAGGTTACCCAAAAACTCACCAGTCATGGTCGGCCAACCATGTTTGACCGTTAATAACTTGCATGGTTGTTATTTTTTATGTGATTTAATGATTCAAGGTGGTATACATGACATAGAACATGTTTAATCCAAGAAATAACATTTACAAACATCATATAAGCAAGATTAAAGTCGGTCAAAGCTTGTCAGACGGCTGTCAGATATACTTAGAATTTTCTGGGTTGCCCAGAATCAGCCATCCGTGAGCGGTCAATGGGTTTTGACCACTAATATCTTCCATCCTATATGTTTTTTTTACTATTCTACCAATTGGATATTGTTAACAACATATCATACTACACATACAAACTTTAAAACAGATCAAACGATCAATTTAAGCCGATGAAAAGGTCTGACAAAGTAGCTTGTCAAACCATTCTGGGCTGCCAAAGTCAGTTCATTATTTTCATCAATTTCGACCATTTAAATATTATGGATCCTTGTTTAACCAACTCAGATCACTAAATAACATGTTATTACATATCTTTAAACATTTAAACATAATATCTAACAAAGTTTTAAAGATCTAATGTAAAATTAGGGTTTTTGCACTTTTTTGACAAAATTTTGATTTCTTCTTTCTGATTCTGATCTTGCTACAGCAAAGGCTTGTTTTGGCTTGATTAATAAATGTTTAAGCTTCAAAATTTTGTAGCTCACATGATCAGAATGGTTGCCTATTTATAAAACTTGCATATTAGGGTTTTTAGGTCATTTTTCCACATTTTGTCTCAACAAATATCCTAGCCTTGTTAGTTGTGTTGCTTGAAATCTGATCTTACTCACCTACTTGTGCTGGAGTGTGTTGAGCACAAGCTTGCACACTCCTAGCTCAATTTCTATTGGTTTAAATTTTATTTTTGATTTATTTACTTGCTAATTAAACCTAGATTTTTACTAATCATGTTTAGGATATTTAATTATGTTTAGTAATACCTTAATTAAGCTAATATATTATAATTAAGGTTTAACATTTCATAATGTATAGTTTAAATAACATAATTAGAATTAGGGTTTCATAATTAGGGTTTAGGTTTTCTTAATACATGAATTAGGTTTTAAATCTTTAATTAGGGTTTTAATCTAAGTTAAATGACTCCTAATTAATGTTATTGTTTATTACTTAGAATCTAATTATATCAATTAGAATTCTTGTGTAATAATTAGGGTTTAGGTTAGCCAATTCGGATAACTTTTACCAATTAGGATTTTCAAATTAGGGTTTCTACTTCAGTTTATCATTTCAAACCCTATTTAATTTATTTAGATTTTTATCAGCTAATATAATATTATATTAACTCCGAAGCACGATAAATCACTTCGTCATTTTCTAAGCACGACACCGCAGCTTACAAAAATAATTTGCCGAGACGCTTCTCGGTGAAATTGTCGGGAGCACGATAAATCATTTTGTCCATGTAAGCACGACTAAGCAGCTTCGAATTTTTTTTTAACCTAATTCTTTAATAAAATATACAATCACATAACACAAAGTCGGAACAAAAAATTTCATTTAATAGCATACACGATAGTAATTCATGCGATCTCTCTTTCAATTGGAGACAATTTTAAACAGATACACTTCATGGCTCATCATCATGAGACCTCTTTTGGAGTTTGCCATGCTAAACGCCTTTAGCATCGAATGAATATACGTTCCTTGGGTTAAGCCTAACATCCTTTTAAATCTATCTATATAGATTTAAATCCCCAATTTATAGGATGCTCCTCCCAAGTTATTCATGGAGGAATGTTTAGACAATTAAATTCTGATCGATTATAGCATAGGAACATCATTCCCTATCAATAATATATCATCAACATATAATACTATGAATGAAACAGCGCTCCCACTAACCTTCTTGTACACACAAGATTCATCCTCATTTTTGATAAAATTAAACTTTTTAATTATCTCATCAAAATGGATGTTCCATCTTCGAGAAGCTTGCTTCAATCCATAAATGGATCATTGTAGCTTAAAGACTTGGCTTGTTCCAATCGTTGAAACAAAACCCTCTGGCTGTATCATATATACATTCTCCTCAAGCTCTCCACTGAGAAAGGCCGTTTTCACGTCCGTTTACTAGATTTCGTAGTCATAAGCTGCAATCACAAGCAAAATCCAAATGGACTTGAGCATTACCCGGTAATAAGGTTTTATCACAGTCAACTCCTTGACTTTATTTGAAAACTTTTAAACAGGTCTGGTCTTATAGGTCTCCACCTTACCATTTGCCCCAGTCTTTCCCTTAAAGACCCAATTTCACTCTATAGGCACTATGCCTCTCAGTGGAGTAACCAGAGTCCATACTTGGTTCTCATACATGGAGTCCATCTTTGATTTCATGGCTTCTAGCCATTTCTCTAAGTCTTTTCTACTCATAGCCTCTTCATAAATCAATGGATCATCATCCTCTATGATGTATACCTCATCATCATCCTCTATGATGAATCCATACCTATCAGGCATCTTCGGTACTCTATGATGAATCCATACCTATCAGGTATCTTTGGTACTCTTCCAGATTTACGAATAGGTTGTGATACAGTAGGTTCTTCCACTTGGTCAGGTACCTGACTTTGATCCGTAGTATTTTGTGCTTCTTGAATTTCTTCAAGATATATCTCACTCCCACTGTGACACCCCCAAATTTTCTACTCTCTCTGTAGTGTAGACACCCAAATTTTGCGCTTCGTATACTAACCGTGACAGGAGGGCAAAATCGTCAAATGAACCGGCCTGTGAGGGCGAGGGAATGGGCACAAGTGCGAACGCCCAACACCACCGCAATGATTGGCAACCAAAGCTGACGTGACAATAAGGCTGTCCGAAATGGGCATTCCCGGATGACGTGGCACGTTTCCCAGCGGTTCCCGGACTGCAAAATGCAAGCCTTTCAGCAGAAACCGATGATCCGACACGAGAGTCGAGGTGCGGTTCGAAAAATGAGAAAATCAGCCCACCTAGCCGCGGATTGATCTGCGGCCAAACGATTAAAATAATGGTAGTGCGCGAGACGGCTGAAGTGCGCGGTGGGCGCGGAGAAACCGAGGCCAGCCTCGGATTGATCTGCGGCCAGCCGCGGATCTATCTGCGGCCAGCCGCGGATCTATCTGCGGCTGCCTAGGGCAGCCCTTTATCAGGCCATTTTGCATACAGAAACAAAAACAGCAGCAGCAGCGGCGAAAAAAGAGAGGAAAAGAAGGAGAAAACAGCAAGAAAAATAGAGAGAAAGAGAGAAAAAAAGAGAGGATTTGTATTTCTTTTGTGAGATTATATCCAAGAAATTTCTCCTCTATGCATACGCTCAAATCTACACATATTTTGATGATATTTGCAATATGAAAAGATTATTTCTATAGCAATTTTTGTATATCATTTTGTTAATCTTTTTGTCAATTGGGTTATGTGAAATGTAGTTTTCTTGTATATTGTTGTGGATCCATGGATTGAGGAGTATTGGGATGGTTCCAAATGGAACGAAATTCTTCCTAATGGCCCGATGATATCCGTTTGGCGATTTTAGCTTGTTAATTTTTGTAGTATCCACTTCATGGGCGTGTATAAATTGTGGATGTGAGCCTAGGAACGCGACCCCGTGGTCCAAATCCGATGATGGACAATTTTGGTATATGTAATCCTTTATTGTAAATTGTAATCGTCGGGCCTTAAAACGATACCAAGTTGAAATCGGGTTTAAGGCCCCCAAAATAGTGAAACATGTGCTTGTGGGCGTTTGGGGTTATTTTGATGGCTTACATGCCCATGAATAACTCCAACGCATTTTAATGCTTGATTTGATCTATGACACGAAATTGATTTCAAAGCTAAACGATAAGATTTTCATAAAATCAATCAAATTAGGGTATTAGCATCACGAGGCTTAAAATTGAAAGTGCAAATGAATGTCGATTCCTCTTTAACGAGAAGGCAAAGAAAAATCGTTTTCCAAAACATCACACAAATTGATTTTATAAATAAATGGCGTTTTATTAAACCGTTGTGCATAGGGTTAAAGAGATTCTAGAAGTTGCCCATCATTTGAGTTACGAAAGCAACGTATAGATCTCGATTCCTATTTTGACGAAGGTTTAAAAAACTCTTGATTTGCCAAAACAACACCTAAAGAAAAATCTCCTAGCTTTTGACAATTAAAATCAAACCTTCCTAATAAAGAATAAAGCTTTCTCGTAGAAGCCGAAGGACATTCCAAAGCACTCTCAAAGCACGACTTTCCCTCAAAATCCAAGCGATTCTTTCATATAAACTCACCACAACATTCACATAAGCACACACACACACACACGCGCACATACCCACACACGCATGAATTAAGGGATAGGAAAGCATCGAGATTGCGGTAACCGTGTTTCACGGAAGTCGGGGGGTGCCTAACACCTTCCCCTCGCTTAAGCAAGCCCCCGAACTCTATGAATCTCGATTCGCAGACCAATTAATTCGGAGTCACATATGAGCCAGCGATTTACGAAAACGAAATTCGGATGAGTTGGTACATCCATTTCAAATATACCAACTGGCGACTCTGGTTAATTGGCTCATCATAAAAACGATCTTTCAAAACCCCGTCGACATCAATGCCGATCTTTTCCAAAGAATCATTAAATCAAAAGGCAAAAAATTGGAAAAGACTAGAAAGCGAAAACCCGGCGTCGACAGCTGGCGACTCTGCTGGGGACATTAGAGGGCTTAAGCCGCATTTAAGTCTTGATGCTATCCTATCCTTTAAAATTTATAAATGTGTATGTGCGTGCGACATTTTGACTTCTTTTTATTGTTGTGTGAATGTGTGTTGTTGTCCAATGAATGAATGATTGAATGGGTTTGCTTTACTTCAAAGTAATCATTTGCATACGGTGAGGACGATGAATGTGAATGTATGTTGAGAGAGTACCTCCTCCTGAGGCGAACCCGTCGGTTGCTTATTACTGGACTCGAAGGGGCTGCTCCCCGGAGATGGCTCAGGAAACGCACCACCCAAATCCGCTCCAATCGAAAGGATTCAGACGAGTAGATTGCGAAGATTTGGGGACCTTCATGCCGAAAAGCCCGCGAGAGTAACCCTAGGGTAGGTCAGCCTCTGATAAACCTAACGAAAGGGAAGCTTCTTCATGCCCTTTTATCATTCAGTCGAATAAATAAATGTCATGTAAATGGCATACAACTGTCATACCGGCATCATCGTAATAAATATGTCCTGTATCATGTGATTACATCACCTACACATATAAAGGGAATACTGACATGGTTTTGCAGGAAGGCAATCCGTGCCACGTACCAAGGTTTTCTAAAACTTCTAAATACTATCCTGTCATCAAACACTGACCTTGTACTCCCTGGATGTACAGCGAATTTAGAACTGTGGGCGTCATTCAGTATTTTGTCTTTTAGTTCTTGTACTGAAGGTACCCAAATTCTATTTTCGTATCTTAGTACTCCATCCTTATCCACTCTAAAAGTCTAGACCTTTGACTAGCGTATTCAGCGGCCATAGCTTATATGCAGCCTACTAATAGTGCTTATTTTTCTTTTGTCCTGTAGAGTTAAAGTTAAAACATATGCACATTGACTAATAGCCTCAACTTTTCCATAATTGTTGTCCTTTCTATATAGAAATCTAAACATTGTCATTTAAGATTGTGTGATGGTATTTAAGATTGTGTGATGCTTGTGGTTGTTGAATGTGACTGAATTCTGATTTGAGGTCAACATATAATAATAATCTACAAGTCTTGTAACAGAAAATATGTTTACCATTATGCTTACTGAAATTAATTCATGAAATGACCGATTAAGATTCCAATTTTTTCTTGTAACAGAGCAATCATATAGTCACACTAAAGGTTTTTTTTTCTATTTGGATTTGTAGCGAAAGATATTGTGATTGCCTATTTGTCTTTTTCTGCTTATGAGCAATACGATGTACATTAGTACAACGTAACAACTCTATTATCTTTGATTTTGGCATTAAGTGCCTCTGGTGACCTATTTGCTTCATTTTTCTGACTTGCTATTATTTTTAAATATGTGCAGGAAGACTGCTTCTACGACCTGCCTTACAATACTGGGTATCAAATTTTCGTGCAAGGTTAACGGAAGACAAATGACGGAATTATGAAGTGTACTCTCTCTATATATGTAGATATATACTTTGATTAAAGAACTGTGGTAGCTTTAGATGGTTAATTGTAAAGATAATGAATGATTATGTAGTGGATGATTTTATTAAGTTAATAATATTTTAGTTTTTTGTATTTTTGCCATTATTTGTAATGGGGACATTGGCAACAATATAATTCGTTACGAAAGCATTGAACAAGTTTTAATATAGCAACAATTTTTTATACATGTAGCAACAAATTTTCGTTGCTAATGGCATTAAAAATATAATATTTGGCAACGAAAAATTAACCTAATAACAACGGAGAGGATATTGTTGCTAATACAAAAATAAAAGGTAACATTTTTTATCGTTGCAAATCATATCAACTTTCGTTGCACATATAAAGAAAAGACAACATATAATGTCGTTGCTAATCGACGACTTTCGTTGCTATTGAAAAATAACCAGTAACAAACATTTTCGTTGCTGATTCAGCATAATGTCGTCAAATAATATAATCAGCAACGAAAATCGTTGCTAAAAAGTTTACATTCCGCAACGAAAGCAAGCTTAGGCAACAATTTTCATAATTTACTACAACAAAAAAGGTCGTTGCAAAATGGTGTCAATTGCAACGAAAAATGCATAGTGTTGCAAAAAAAAAGAGTTCATTTCGTTGCCAATTAGCAGGCTTTTGCAACAAAATGGGGTTTTTAGCAACGACATGTTAATTATTCTACAACAATACATTTTGTTGCTAAAGGATCGATGTCTCTGTACGAAAGCCAAATTTCGTTGCAAAATGTATTACTTTTCGCAATGAAAAAAATACGTTCGTTGCAGAACAATTAGCAACGCTCATTGCGCAACGAAAGACGCAACGACAGTAAAGTCGTTGCCAAAACCCTTTTGCAACGAAATTTGACACCTTTAGCAACGAAAATCGGTTGTTGCTGAAACCCCATTTTTTTGTAGTGGTTGGGTAGTCTATTTATGTTTATTCATATCAACAATAAACATTAGAATCTATAATAATACTTATCTAATTAAACTAGACAAGTCACACGAAGGTTCGACGTCGATTCGGTGTCTCGGTCGCGTCATTAAACAGCTAAACACATAGGTTATTCGATAAAACTTCATTTGGAAGCTTAAATATTAGCTTAGATAATTTAAGTATCATTTATAATATTTTTAGAAGCTTAATATTATTTTTAAATAATTTTTATAAGCTTAGAAATATTTTTAAATAATTTTACAAGCTTGGGAATATTTTTAAATGATTTAGTTATCATTTAGAATCTTCTTAAAACATTTACTATGTTATTTAAATGATTTATTTATCATTTAGAATAATTTTTATAAGTTTAAAAATATTTTTCAATAATTTTACAAACTTAGGAATATTTTTAAATGATTTAATTATCATTTAGAATATTTTTTAAAACATTAATATGTTATTTAAATAATTTACTTGTCACTTAGAATATTTTTAGATACCTAAAATATTATTTAAATGATTTATTTATCATTTATAATATTTTTAGAAAGATAGAATATCATTTAAATGATTTATTTTATCATTAATAATATTTTTAGAATTTATTTTATCATTTAAATGATGTAAATATTATTTATAATAATTTTTAAAACTTAGTTTAATATTTAAATAATTTATTTATTATTTATAATATTATTAAATATTTAATATTTTATTTTAAATAATGTATGTATTATTTAAAATAATTTTGGAAAGTTGGTAATATTTTTAAATGAATTAATTATCATTTAAAATATGTTAAATACATTAATATCATTTTTAAATCATTTATTTAAAATATTTATTAAATAATTTAATATTTAGTTAAATTAAATAATTATATAAAAATATTTATCAGAATATATAAAAATATTAAGTATAATTAAAAATGAATTTTTTAATATTTATTATTAATTAATATGAATTTTTAATATTTATTTATAATTTTATATAATTTATTTAATTATTTTTATTAATTTTTATTAAAAACCGTCACAAAAGGGCTTTAGTGACGGACTGCATAGGGTTCTTAGTGTTCTCGGTTTGGGAAGGAGAGTGTCGCTAAAGGTGTTCTTCATGAAGAACAGCCGGTCATGGTCGAGTAGGGACTTTTGACCGCAAATGATTTCCAGTTGGTTAATGTTTTGAGTTTGATTTTTGTTTGTTGTTATAGTAGACATGGCAAGGTACAACAACATATGAAAGTTAAGCATAAACAACATCAATTGATGCTAGATAATTCATGGTCAAACTACCTAGTTCATGCTGTTCTTGAGGTTTCTGGGTTGCCCAGAAACATGCTGGTCATGGTCGGTCAACCATGTTTGACCGTTAATAACTTTTGTCGACGCCGGTTTTTCGTCTTTTCCAATTTTCTAGCCCTTTGATTAAATGATTATTTGGAAAAGGTCGGCATTGATGTCGACGGGGTTTTGAAAGATCGTTTTTTATGATGAGCCAATTAACCAGAGTCGTCAGTTGGTATTTTTGAAATGGATGTACCAACTCATCCGAGTTTGTGTTTTCTTATAAATCGATGGCTCATATGTGACTCCGAATTAATTGGTCTGCGAACCGAGATTCATAGAGTTCGGGGGCTTGCTTAAGCGAGGGGAAGGTGTTAGGCACCCCCCGACTTCCGTGAAACACGGTTACCGCAATCTTGATACCTTCCTATCCTTTAATTCATGAAATGTGTATATGTGCGTGTGTGTGCGTGTGTGCCTATGTGAATATTGTGGTGAGTTCGTATGAAAGAATCATTTGGGGTTTTTTATGGAAAGTCGTGTTTTGAGAGTGCTTTAGAATGTCCTTCGGTTTATACGAGAAAGTTCCATGAGAAAGGTTTGATTTTAATTGTCAAAACTATGAGATTTTCATTAGGTGTCGTTTTGGCAAAAACAATAGTTTCCAAACCTTCGTCAAAATAGGAATCGAGATCTATGCATTGCTATCGTAGGTGACGGGCAATTTCTAGGATCTCTTTAACCCTATGCACAAAGGTTTAATAAAACGTTTAGTTTATTCATAAAACCCATTTTTTTGGTGACATTTGGAAACAACTTCTCTTTAGCTTCCTCGTAAAATAGGAATCGACTTTCATTAGCATTTCCAATTCTTAGCCTCGTGATGCTAAATATCCTACTTTGATTGATTTTAGAAAAATCTTTATTGTTTTGGCTTTGAAATCTTTTGTTTGGTGTTACAAATCAAATTAAACATCAAAACGCGTAGGGGGCTATTCACGGGCATGTAAGCCATCAAAATACCCGAACGCCAACAATCACATATTTCACTACTACGGGGCCTTAAACCCGATTCTCGCCTTGGCGTCGTTTTAAGGCCCGACGGTTACATGTTACAAAACCGAGCACCTTGAATCTATTACATACATCGAAAACGTCCATCATCGGATTTGGACCACGGGGTCGCGTTCCTAGGCTCACACCCGAGATTACTACATGCTCACAAAATGAATACTACGAAACTAATCAACACGGATTTGCCTAATACACCATGATATCCGAAAATGATAATCTAAATAAGTTACACCCAATAAATCACCATAAACAAGCTAGAAATTTCACCAATTGGACATCCTCGGGTTATTAGGAAGAATTTTGTTCCGATGGAACCCTCACTAATAATCCCTAATCCATGGTTATTCAACAATATACATAAAAATTACATTTAATTTAATCAAATGATATGATAGAAATTGCAAAAATAAGGAGATTTTCACCTTGCAAATGAGATCAAAATGGAGGTAAACTTGTGTAGTTTGAATAGAAGAAAAAGTATATGTGATACAATCAAATCAAAAGAGTATTATTCCTCTCTTTTTTCTCTCTTTCTCTCCTATTTTGTTGCAAAAATTAGCTATTTTTCCTTCTATTTCCGTGCTTTGCTGCTGCTGAATTCTCCTCTCTCTCAAATCTGCTGAACTCCCTGTATGCTGAAGAAGAAATGAGGTGAAATAGGCTGGCCAAAGCCAGCCGCCTGCCTTCCACTCACCTGGTTTCGAGTTCTGTGTTTTGAGTTCCGTGTTTTCAAAAGGCGCACTTATTAGCCGCAGATCAATCCGCGGCTGGACGGTTTGACTTTCTCAATTTTCGTGCCACGCCTCGACTTTCGTGCCATAACGTCGGTTTTCGCTGACAGGCTTGTATTTTGCGGTCCGGGAATTTTCGGGAGACGTGCCACCTCATTCGGGAAGGCTCGTTTCAGATGGCTTTATTGTCACGTCAGCTTTGGTCGCCAATCATCGCGGTGGTGTTTGAGCATTCGCACTCGTGCCCACTCCTTCGCTCCCGCAAGCCGGTTCAATTGACGTTTTTGCCCTCGTGTCACAGTTAGTATAGAGAACGCAAAATTTGGGTGTCTACAACTGCCCCTCTTTATCATGTTTATGAAATGTTAAATGAAATGAACAGGATAAAGAATAGACACTCGATGCATGAATGACAGTGCACAAGAATGACAATACATACGTGATGCTTATGACTTATGATGCAACGTAAGACGTAAGACATGCAAAATATTCGATGCGGATGATCGTATCGTCGGGGCCGGGTTTCGTCGCCGGTCACCCATCTCGTAATCGCCGGTTATCGTCACCGGTCGATCGTCTCGTCGGGGCCGGTTTTCGTCGCCGGTCACCCACCTCGTAACCCCCAGGTATCGTCGCCGGTCGATCGTCTCGTCGGGGCCGGGTTTCGTTGCCGGTCACCCATCTCGTAATCGCCGGTTATCGTCGCCGGTCGATTGTCTCGTCGGGGCCGAGTATCGTCGCCGGTCACCCATCTCGTAATCGCCGTTTATCGTCGCCGGTCGATTGTCTCGTCGGGGCCGGGTATCGTCGCCGGTCACCCATCTTGTAATCGCCGTTTCTCGTTGCCGGTCGATTGTCTCGTCGGGGCCGGGTATCGTCGCCGGTCACCCATCTCGTAATCGCCAGTTATCGTCGCCGGGCGATCGTCTCGTCGGGGCCGGGTATCGTCGCCGGTCACCCATCTTGTAACCCCCGGGTATTGTCGTCGGTTGGTTGTCTCGTCGGGGCCGGGTTTCGTCGTCGGTCACCCATCTCGTAATCGCCGGGTATCGTCGCCGATCAATCGTCTCGTCGGTGCCGGGTTTCGTCGCCGGTCACCCATCTCGTAATCGCCGGTTATCGTTGCCGGTCGATCATCTCGTCGGGGCCGGGTTTCGTCGCCGGTCACCCATCTCGTAATCGCCGGTTATCGTCGCCGGTCGATCGTCTCGTCGGGGCCGGGTTTCGTCGCCGGTCACCCATCTCGTAATCGCCGGTTATCGTCGCTGGTCGATCGTCTCGTCGGGGCCGGGTTTCGTCGCCGGTCACCCATCTCGTAATCGCCGGTTATCGTCGCCGGTCGATCGTCTTGTCGGGGCCGGGTATCGTCGCCGGTCACCCATCTCGTAATCGTCGGTTATCGTCGCCGGTCGATCGTCTCGTCGGGGCCGGGTATCGTCGCCGGTCACCCATCTCGTAATCGCCGGTTATCGTCGCCGGGCGATCGTCTCGTCGGGGCCGGGTATCGTCGCCGATCACCCATCTTGTAACCCCCGGGTATCGTCGCCGGTTGGTTGTCTCGTCGGGGCCGGGTTTCGTCGCCGGTCACCCATCTCGTGATCGCCGGGTATCGTCGCCGATCGATCGTCTCGTCGGTGCCGGGTCTCGTATCCGGTCACTCGGTCGAAATGAGAAGCCGTGTTCGACCTTCGATTCATCAAAATCTCGTATTCCATTACCAAATTATGAGTCAAATGGGCTTCAGGATCGATTAAGCCTGCATTGGACCAAGGGGGGAGTACTGGGCCCAGCCGCAGATGGATCTGCGGCCAATATCGGGCATAAGAGCGGCCAGCCGCTTCCCAGATCTGTCACTTTCATTCGTACCCCACGCGATTTTCACACCTTTGCTCGTCCCTTTTGCTGACTTTTCCAATTTTTTCGCAAAAACCGCTCCGGTAGGATCGATCTACACACTATAGGTAACACTTTGACCGTTTGTTTTCTCAATTTCGTCAATGTTTTGCTATACATTTGGCTATTTGCATGTTTAGCGATAGAAATGTATGCTTTACAATGCTATGCTATGTATCATTGTATATACATGCTATTTATCAACTGTATGAGTCTATCTTATGCTCATGATGCGGTCCCACATACTTGTTTTCCCTTTTTGAAAGAAAAATCATGCATTATGGTCCTTTTACATGTTTCAATTACACATATGGATGCAATTTTGATCTGTTGTGGCTTGGATTAATGGAAAACATGTTTGGCTTATGCCTGGGATGTCTATTTTACAAACGGAACTCTGCCGAATTTTTTTTTTCATGCACATATAATAAACATGCATCATGTTGCATTAATTCTACGATAAATATTAGAATATTTGTGACATAATTAATTAAAAAAAGGGAACTTACCTTCCTCGTTGCCTGTTGTTCTATTCCAGCTATGGATCCCGACGCTCCTAGTAGCTCTTCTGCGTCTCGGACCTCGGGTGTTCGCCGTCGTAGGGCTGCACCTGCCCCTGCTCTTCCTCGGACCCGTCAGGCTCGTCGCTTGGCGGAGGCTGTCATCCGTCCCGATCACCTGGACGTTGAGGAGGTTGTTCCTCCAGAGGCTGCGATAGAGGGGCCATCTTCTAGCACACCGGCCCCATCTCCTCACCGCGCCCTTTCTGGCGCCTCTGTGCAGATACCCGATCTATTGGGTCGGGATCTCAGTCATCATCCCTCGGCATCTCTTGTAGCTAATGAGGTATGCTTTAAAGTACTTCTCTGAACTTATTCCCAAATTTTGTTTAGATCTGGACTGATCCATTCATTTTGTCACAGGTGCCCGAGTTTACCCAGCCGAGGGGTAACTGGTTCAACATTTACTCCCTCTATGCCACTTTGCACAGCGACTACCGGGCGGTGTTGGATTCCTGGGGCTTCCGTCACTTTTTCACTATCATCCCCTGTTAGTGCCCCTGGGGTTACATGAGGGCCTTATCTGAGCGATGGTTCCACCAGACGCAGTCTCTTCATCTTCTTGACTGCGAGGTTGTGCTGACCCCCTGGGATTGGAGGTACATTACGGGTATAGAGTTTACCGGGTCCCGTGTCCCTCTGGATCTTGACATTACTCCAGCGGATGTTCGGGATCTATTGGGCTTCGCTGCTGAGGACCGGGTCTTTAAGGCCCGTAGTATTCGGTCCGGTGCTTTGGCTGTTGATGCTGTCGGGGGTATATACGCACTGCCCATTCCAGCGGATCAGGGCACCCGTGCCATTCTGCTACGGCGCTTGTTCCTGACCATTATGAGGGGTCTTTTCCTAGGGAACAACTCCTCTACCATTCACTTCAGCGTCGTAGGAGCTGTCAAAGACGTAGACCGGATCGGTGACTACGATTGGGGGTCGTTCACCTTTGCTTATTTCCTCCACGGTCTGCGTCTATGTTCGGAGGGACAAACAGATGCTTGGCTCGGATTCTATCACTTTCTGCTGGTGAGCCTCTTTCCCTCTTTTCTTATCGTACTTCCTTTCATTTCATTTCTCTTTTCTGCATTGATTGGTTACTCATGCCTTTCCTTATTTCTGTTCACAGTTCTGGGCCTACGAGCGACTTCCCTGCCTGAGGCCTGTCACTACTCTTGGCCTGGACACTTATCCCCGGGGTCGTCGGTGGCACCACAGCACCCTGGAGGAGGTTCCAGTATCTGGCAGCTTCGCACACTGCCGCATTCAGCTGGAGCTGATCATCGCTGCAGATGTTGTCTGGACTCCCTATCTGTCGGAGCATCTGGCTGTGGGTTTTACAGATGGGTATCCTTCCGGCCCAGAGTTCACGCTTTCCACCCGTCGTCTCACTTTGCAGAGCGTCGGAGGATGGGTGATGTATTTGGGAGAGCGTGCTTTCAGATGCGTGACTGGAGAGATCCGCATCCCGCATTCCCTTCCTTTCACTACATCCTGGCCGTTGGATTCTCAGCCTTCGGAGATCATGCTTGCGGGGGAGGACGGCCGGATGCTTTCTACGGGTCCCAGTACGAGTGAGGCTTTCCGTACCTGGTGGGTGCCCCGTACTATCGGTCCTCAGACCCGGGCCACATTCTTCCTCGGGGATATGGTCCCCGGCTCGGTGATGATGACCGATTGGGTCGCCTGCGTTCGGAGTCCCACCCATGCTGAGCAGATCGCCACTCTGACCCGCCAGGTGGAGCAGTTGTCCTTATATCTTCGGGTGTTAGGTCGGACCCCAGAGGATGCTTACGCCTACGATCCTGACGGTGCGGGTTATGATGCAGGCCCGAGCTCATCTGATGCTACAGCGCAGCCATACATTCCTGACATGAATTTTGGTCCTCCGAGATTGACGACCCCAGGGGATCAGTTCGAGGATCCCGCTTTCATAGATGCCATTGACTTTGTTTAGATCATGATAGGATAGGGCTTTTGTACCTACACCTGTTGAGACTTATTTTTTCCCTTTTTATCATTATTATATGCACTATGTACTGAACTCATTTGTTTTATTTATGCACAGTATTTAACTTTTATCTCTATGAAATTCATTTGCTTTATTATTAACTGTATGATGCATGCTTTTTTTTATGGATAGAGAATGACCCCTGTACAGTCTTTTTGATACTATTTTTTCACAGATGTCGTCCTCAGATGTCGTGGTACGTTTGGATTCCATTCCTCCCACAGGGTTGGTCGGCAGTCTCCTTCGCTGGTTGGACAGTTTATCGCCGGCCGACAGGGTCGTCGCAGATGGTCTTTTGGGACATTCTTGGTCCTTATTATCCTTCCAGGTGCCAGCGGGCTTTGTGGATGGTATTCTGAGCTATTGGGCGCTGCCCGTCAGGTGTTCAGGCTAGGGACAGTAGAGCTGACCCCCACCCTCGAGGAGTATGCTCACTTCACCGGCCTGCCTCTGGATGGTCTTTGTGCTAGGGTTACAGTTGGTTCCATGCGCCGTCAGTTCTTGACTTTCACCGGCTTGCGGAGGGCCGTCTTGTTATCGGTGATCACATCAGACCATCTGGTTCCCCTTCATTTCTTGATTGACCGATTCGGCTCACCCGACAGTTTTCACCTATTTTCTGGTGATTTTTCCGTGTCCGAGGAGCGCTGGGGTGCCTTGAGAGTAGACGTTCTGATGGCCTGTGTCGTCTCAGTTTTGTACTTGCCCGCAGGACCCGATCAGTTGGACATGCAGGTTGTCGCGGCCGTTAGAGCCCTTCAGGAGGATCACACCATTCTTCCCATGATATTGGCGGATACCTACATGTCAGCCTCATATTGCCAGTCTTTCCGAGGCAGAGTATTCAGAGGGAGCTCGACTTTGTTATACGTGTGGTTCATGAGTCATCTCAGTCCCATCGGCCATTTCCGTCGCTAAGGGTTTTGCCTCAGCCATGACATAGCCACGCAGTTTTCATTTCGTCCCGTGAGCTGTACTGATGCGGCTTCCTGGGTAGAATTTTTGTCTGTCATTGAGGATCCCTTTCATCTCCTGGTCTATTCGGGTTATTGCTCTTTTATGAGCTTCTTGACTCACGTGCCCAAACTAGATTTCATCCCTATTGCTGGCTTGAGGGGCGTAATGACCTATCACCCCTTGGCGGTTACAGGGCAGTTTGATCAGACACAGGATTTTCACCCTTTCACGGGTGCAGCCGCCTACCGATTTCTCATATCATCCCAGACAGAGAGGGATCTACTGCGGGTATACGATCTTTGGTCTCACAGGATCTTTGCCGAATATAGTGAGAGCTGCCACATTCAGACATTTGCTTACGTGCAGTGGTTGCGCGGAGACTCGGATCCGGTTGGTTTGAGTCAGACTGGGGCTCTCGATGATTCTAGAGTGATTTTTCCAGATGATACTACAGATCATTCCATCTCAGCTGATTCTGCTCCTAGTCGGGTCACGGAAGACAGCCGGATCTGACTTGCCTTGATTGCTATTGAATCTAAGAGGGATGCTGCCATTGCTGAGAGAGATGCCGCTATTCTGGCTAGAGACGTTACCATTGCTGACAGAGACGCCATTGTATTTCAGACCAGGGCAGTTATAGATGCTCATTCTGGGACTGTCAGCCGAGCTACTGATTTACTGGATCGCATTGACATGATGGGGCAGCAGATTGCAGGGGATGCTGATGCTTCAGATTTATCCACCACTTTGTCCATCCTGCTTCAGCTAGTTTCAGATTTGTAGATTATTTTATTTCCTGCATAGACTATGTTAGTTTCATCGGTTATTGAAAGAGAAATCTTGTAATAAAATGACTTATATATATAGACAGGCATTTAAATTTAGTCATTTTCCCTTTTGTCGTATCGTTCCCTTTCATTGGGTCCTCATTTTATCCAGTTGACCACGATTTTGACATTTCGCTTTCCTTTTTTTCTCAAGTCTTGATGGAGATCTGATAGATATTGCCGTACCCCTGTCGATTTCATCAGATTGGGTCTTAGATTTTGGATAACTGTCTGGTTGGATCAGGGTTATGTCATTTGGGATGAAGTTGGTTAGGCGGCTGGTTTTGGGAGGTTTTGAGGGTTTAGGAAGGTTTATCTGGCTGTTGGGAAATGGTTCTGTTTAAGGAAAGGATTATTTTTAATGGATCGGACCATGCCGTGATGGCTGCCTACGTACCCCCACAAGTTGGGAGATCAGGTCCTACGTAGTTCGCTCCTCAAAGGAAAAGGAGAACTGATGATTCAAGCGTAAAACCTCTTCACCGAGTCGGAATTGAGGGGTTGTGGAAATACCTCCCCATCCATTTCTTGCAATATGAGGGCTCCTCCGGATAGCACTTTCTTAACCACAAATGGTCCTTCCCAGTTCGGGGCAAACTTCCCCTTGGCTTCGTCTTGACAAGGCATGACTCTTTTTAGCACCAAGTCATTTTCCTTGAACTTCCGAGGTCTTATCCTTTTGTTGTACGATCGAGAGATCCTTTGTTGATATAAATGACCGTGCCAAACCGCAGCCACCCTCCTTTCATCAATTAGGGCCAATTGGTCGTATCGACTTTGCATCCAATCCTCCTCGCTTATCTGAGCATCGATCACTATTCTGAGGGACGCCATCTCAACCTCAACTGGCAGAACAGCCTCCATTCCATACACCAAAGCGTAAGGGGTTGCCCCTATGGAAGTACGCGTTGACGTTCGGTATGCCAGCAGGGTGAGGGGTAACAGATCCGGCCATCCCCGATGATTAGCAGACATCTTCACCATGATCTTCTTGATGTTCTTATTTGCAGCCTCCATTGCCCCATTCATCCTGGGACGGTAAATAACAGAATTGAGGTGTTTGATCTTAAACTGGTCACACAGTCCCTTCATGAGGGCGTTGTTCAAATTCTTGGCTTTGTCGGAGACCAAGACCTCAGGTTGCCCGTATCGACAAATGACATTATTCCTGATGAAACCGACGATGACCTCCTGAGTTACTTTGGGGAAAGAAGATGCTTCTACCCATTTGGTGAAGTAATCGATCATGACGAAAATGAATCGGTGCCCGTTGCTTGCTTTGGGCTCTATTGGTCCGATTACATCCATTCCCCACATTGAAAATAGCCACGGGGAGGTCATATAGTGCAGTTCAATGGGAGGCGTATGGATCACATTACCGTGCGCTTGGTATTGGTAACACCGTTTGACATGATCGTCACAGTCGGCCTTCAGTGTTAACCAATAATGCCCCGTTCTCAAGATCTTTTTGGCTAGCATTGGTCCACTCATGTGTGGCCCACACACTCCACCATGTATTTCATTCATAATCCTTTGGCCCTGTGTCTCATCTACGCATTGCAACAGTCCCAACCCAGTATCCCTCTTGTAGAGTGAATCCCCACTCAGGTAAAATTTCATTGCCATCTTTTGAATTCTCATCCTTTTAGCTCGGCTTGCCTGGTCGGGAAGGGATCTATCCCTTAGATATTCCCTTATGTCGTGATACCAAGGCTGCTTTGGCAGAATAATCTCGTCTGATAATACTGCAACATGTTCCTCGTATGCCGGGGTATTCTGTACGGCTATCTCAATCTGTGGAATGTCTTTTCTTTTGATTATATGGATTAAGGAAGCCAGGGTTGCCAACGCATCAGCAAAGTCATTCTGTCCCCGGGGGATATGTCGGAAAGCGATATCTTCGAACTCTTGCATCAATTGGGTAACACAACGATGGTATGGAAGTAATCGAAGCTCCTTAGTGTTGTACACCCCGATCGCTTGTCTGATTACCAGTTCTGAATCCCCAAACACCGCTAATCTCTTCACTCCCATATCGCGGGCAAAACGGAGTCCCAATATACATCCCTCGTATTCAGCTGTGTTGTTTGAATTGCTGAACTGCAATTTAGTGGCCACAGGGTTTTGCTCTCCGGTGATAGAGACCAGGACCGCCCCGGCTCCTGCCCCCTCAGCATTCATGGCACCATCAAAATACAGCTTCCAGAACTGCCCTTCGTCATCACATTTTGAGTGTGACACCCAAAATATATCCTCGCCCGGCAGAGGAGTTTCTAACGGCTCCATCCCTCCTGACGGGGTTTCCGCCAACTGATCTGCAATTCCCTGCCCTTTCATGGCTTTCTAAGTTACGTACACCATGTCGAACTGTTGTAAGATTAACTGCCATCTTGACAGTCGACAATTCAGCATGGGCCTTTCAAAAATATATTTCAGGGGATCCATTCTCGATATCAGGTACGTAGTATGCCCATGGAGGTAATGCTGTAATCTCCCTGCAGCCCAGGCCAGAGCACAACAGGTCTTCTCGATGGGAGTGTAATTCTGTTCACATTGGCTAAATCTCTTGCTGAGGTAATAGATGGCCTGCTCTTGACCGGCCTCATTCTTCTGCCCCAGCATACATCCCATTGCGATGGCATTTACCGATATATACATAAACAGAGGGATCCCATCCTTCGGGGGTACTAGCACTGGTGCCTCTGTCAGCTGCTTTTTAATGGTCTGAAAAGCCTTTTGACATTGCTCATTCCATTCTTGGAAAGCACCTTTTCTTAACAGTTTGAAAATTGGCTCACATGTAGTTGTCAAGTGGGATATGAAGCGGCTAATGAAGTTTATTCTTCCCAGGAATCCTCTTATCTCCTTCTCCGTGTGAGGTGCCGGCATATCCACAATGGCCTTAATCTTTGCTGGATCCAACTCAATGCCTTGATCACTAACCAGGAATCCCAAGAGCTTACCCGACTGCACTCCGAAAACACACTTTGCTGGATTGAGCTTCAAATTATATTTTCTGAGCCGGTCGAATAGCTTTTTGAGATGGGTTACATGATCAGACTCTACCATCGACTTCACGATAATGTCATCCACGTAGACCTCTATCTCCTTATGCATCATGTCATGGAACAGGGCCATCATGGCTCTCTGGTAAGTAGCCCCCGCATTCGTGAGACCGAAAGCTAATCGTCTATAGCAGAAGGTGCCCCAAGGGGTGATGAAAGCGGTCTTTTCTCGATCTTCCTCCGCCACCATTATCTGATGATACCCCGCAAAGCAATCCACAAAAGAGTACATTTCGTACTGGGTTGTGTTATCCACCAGGATGTGTATGAAAGGCACCGGGAAGTTCTCCTTGAGACTGGCCTTGTTTAGATCTCTATAGTTTACACATACCCTCACCTTCCCTCCAGGCTTAGCCACTGGGACTACATTGGACAGCCATTCTAGGTAAGTGGACACCATAATGATTCCCGCCCTGAACTGTTTGATGATCTCTTCCTTCACTTTCAAGTTCCACTCCGGTTTCAACTTTCTTAATTTTTGCTTGACAGGCCTGAAACCCTCCTTGATGGGCAATCGGTGTACCACAATGTCGGTGGACAATCCGATCATATCCTTATGAGACCAGGCAAAGACATCCTCATATTGGCTTAGCAACTCAGTTATTTCTGCTTTCTGGCTAGGGGTAAGGTCCGTCCCTATCTTGAGTTCTTTTGGCTTGTCAGGGGTTCCGATATCTATAGTGATGGTTTGGTCCAAGTTGGGTTTGGGTTTATCCTCGACCCATCCTTTGATCTCGTCAGGCGCGTCGTCATAATCTGTCTCGTCTTGCTCAATGCCCATTAAATCGAAATCCAGCTCAATGTCAAAATCATAATCATCATTCAAATTTGAAAGACCGCTTGTTAGGCAAGGATTACTCAAATTGGTACACCTGACACGAAACAAAATACTTGTCATATATAAGTTATTTTCCACGACGATCACATTTTCAGATAACATGAAGAAACGACATAATTATGCAAAATACAAAACAACAAAAATAAACTTCTTCATCCTCCCATCCTCTGGGGTCTACCACCCTGATGTTGGGTTTTACCCTTGTTTGGATATTACTGGTTTCATGGTCCAGTTGTCGACGGTCAGGTCAGATGAAATGCGCTGGATAAAATGGGGCTTCACATCGGACACTTCCCCGATGATTACGGCTACGTCGCCTGAGTCCCTCTTCTTATCTTCTCCAAGAATACTTAGCCCTGCCCAATCGATGACAGGCACACCTTGTTGGGCTCCCGGTGGCACGACAACATCCGTCCCCTCTCCATTGCTTGTTAATTGTCCGGGGATATAGCACCTGGTTTCAAACTTTTACGCGACCTCCTGTAGGAAACTTTCCCTCTTGGTTGACTCATCATTTGTGGTGGTCAATTCTTCATCCCCTGTCCCAATCACAGGCTCGCTAGTCCCTTGTTCATTGTTGACCTTGGTCACCGGTTTGCCAGCCAGTCGAATCGGGGCCATGCTCTGACGGTGTCTCCGTGCTATGCCTTCACGATATCCCAACCCTGTTTTACCTATCTGATGGGGTAGATGAATGGCCTCGGTGATTCCTTGACTGCTCTTTCCTAACCCCTGTCCAGGCTGGAATTTCATTTTCATCATTTCTTTTGCAACGAAGGTAAGTTCTGGAGAGACCTTAGGTTTCACGGCTCGGGCTCCCAGGCATCTGTAGTGGGGAGTGCTAATTTCTAATGCCTGAAAACTGGCAGGTGCCGCCGACTCGTCCACATTGATCACTGGCAGGCCATTCCTGGGAGGAGAAGGGTCATCACATTCTGCCGAGATCGTTATCAGATTCCTGTCGATGATTAGTTTGATTTGCTGGTGTAGTGTGGAGGGAACTGCCCCGGCCATGTGTATCCACGGCCTACCTAATAACAGGTTGTAACTTGCCGTAATGTCTAGGACTTTGAAAGAGATATCAAAAGTACAAGGTCCTATTTCCAACGGCAATTCTATCTCTCCAATTGTATCCCTCTGAGAACCATCGAAAGCTCGCACCACCACATGACTGGCCCATAGGCGCTTGGGATTGATGTTCATCTTCTGCAATGTGCTGAGGGGACAGATATTCGACGCCGATCCCCCATCGATCAGCACCCCATTCATGATATAACCTGAGGAGATTACCGTAATATGTAGCGGTTTTCGGTGCCCCCTTCCTTCCTTGGGGATATCATCATCTGTGAATGATATTACATCACTCTCCAACAGGTGGTCCACCAAATGGCCGAAGCCCTCCTTGCTAATTTCTTTAGGAACGTATGCCTCCTCCAGGACTTTCGCCAGGGTTTTGCAGTGATCATTGGACGATAACACCAAGTCCATGATTGATGTCAGGGTCGACTCCTCATTCAAAATCTGGATCCCTCTTGTTTCCGGATGATCCATCCTCTTCAAGAATTCTATGGCTTTCTCCTCGGAGATTTCTTCATTTTTCTTCTTTTGGCTCCCAAGGACACGCCCGGGAAGATATAAGGGGTTCCCTTTTGTCGTCACAGAAGCACAACTGGCCGCTTCCTCTGACACCCCCCCATAATTCCATGGTACCGTCTTTAGACCGCTGACCGGGAGCTGCGATCTCGCTGCAAGGATGAGGGGTTTCGGAGCCGCCAACTTGACAGGTCCCTCCGTGGTATTTCTACTTACACCCATCAACCTAATGGGCGCTCCCCGTGCACTCCCGTGATCATTTATCATGTTGATTATTTCATCGATTTTCTTCACATAGTTCAGCCTTGACGGCCCCCCGGCTTCACTGGCCTCCGCCACATTGACCCCCCCTCCATCATGCCTTGGCAGGGGATTGACCTTGACATTTGGGGAGTCCGGCTGTTCCACCACAATTTCCCCATTATCAATCAAGTTCTGGATCCTGTGCTTCAACGTCCAACAATCCTGCGTATCATGACCAGGGGAACCTGAGTGGTATGCGCATCGCTTGCTTGGGTCAAACCTTTTTCCCTTTGGGTCACTCGGGGGTGCCAAATCAACTATCTTCTTTTGGGCTATCAATACCGCCAAAATCCGCTCAAGAGGATCCCCGAGTGGGGTGAATACTCGATTTTGCGAGGCCTCGAATCTCCTTCGCCCTTCTGCCCTCTGATCTGTGAAGTTAGGCTATCGGGATGGCCCTACCCTCTGCACCTGTGCTGGAGGATTGATTTCTGTCCTTCTAGATGACCCCTGCAGGATGAGGGAAACATCTTCTTCCTTCTTCTTTTGGACCCTACGGGAAGTGCTACCATAGTTTCCATTCTGTATTTGTTCTGCAGCCGTTTCCAAAGCCGTGAAATCCCAGATTTTGCCAAATTTTAACCCTATATCCACCATTTCTCCATGTTTAATCATCTCAGCAAAGGGTCTACCAATCCCCGATATGACCCGCTCATAATACGATGCCTCTTGAATGTCTACAAAGGTCATCACCATCTCCGATTCGCTCATCGGGGGATTCACCTGTGCGGCCATACCCCTCCATCGTTGTGCATAATCCTTGAAGGATTCCCTGGGTTGCTTCTTAACTTTTGTCATTTGGTATCTATCCGGGGCCATTTGTGCGTGGAAGCTATACTGTGTTAAAAAGGTATGGGCCAACTCTTCCCAATTATGGATCCGGGCATTGTCAAGACGGGCATACCAGATTCTCGCTTCTCCCGTCAAACTCTTTTGGAAAAGTTGCATCCTTAGACCCTCATCCTTGGCGTAAGATCCAAGCTCCCCGATGTAGATTTTCAGATGTGTGTAAGGATCCCCCTTCCCATTGTACTTTTCAAATTCGGGGATTTTAAATTTCTCCGGGTATCTAGTTCCGGGGAAGACACATAAATCTGAATAGTTAACCCTGCCTAGGGACCCTATGCCCTTCATAGATTGGATGGTTTCCTCCATTTGTCTCATTTTTTTTTCCGCAGGTCATCCGTATCTCCCTCTTCCGGGATTGTAATTGATGATTGGGTTTTATACCTATGAATCAGGTATTGTTCGACTTAATTATTGTGGTCTTTAAGTGTTTTTAGTATTATTTTATTTGTTTTTGTGTTTATTTATTGTAGGTTGGAGCTGGAGGGGCAAAAGGGTAAATTTGGAGCTCAACATAGACCTAGTGGCATTTTTGTAAATTCCTGGGCCAGGCAAAGCGCCAGCAGCGCCCAACATAGCGCTAGCAGCGCTACACAAGACCTTAGCTACTGCACCCAAGCGCCATTAGCGCCCAACCAAGCGCCAGCAGCGCTAGGCCACGTTTTTGGGTACCAAAGTTCAGCTGGAGGAGGAAAAGGAAGCCAATTCTGAAGAGGATTCTAGTCCATATTGATCAGATAGTGAGAAGGAAACCCTAAGAATAAAAACGTGGAGACTTTTAGTAATATGATGAGGGATTCTATTTTTTCTTTCTAGAGAGATAGTTTTAGAGAGATATTCTGTGGATTACTTTTGTTCGAGCATTGGATATTGATGTGGGTTGAATTTCACTTTGGATTTTATTCTTCAATTGGGTTTGATAAATCTAATTCTTATTATTTCAATTGATTGTTTATTTTTCCATTTTTAGTTTTGATCCCATAATGGCTTTTGGTTCAGACATGAACTAATATCCATTATGGGATTCTAACGGATTTTAATATGTAGTCTAATTATAAGCTTGACTGTTAGATTGTTTTGCAGATCATAAGGAATTTCTATCATGATTGTTTTACATGTATGAATGCTTGATCACCATTCGATTTCAGTACTTGTATGGAATTGAAAAATAACATGTAAGTATGAATTGTAATCATGATAGCTTGCGAATATGAGGCTTAATTGGATAGCTTATTATTTTGTGAATCAGATAGAAATATACTGTTTCACCGTAAGAGTCAAAATAAGGACTTGTGCTTAAAATCAATATAATTGCAATTTCACATAGTAATATAGTGATTTTGGTTATAGTGGTGATTATATGGTGTCTATCACGTATGGATATTATGTAAGTAGGTCATAATGCATTGACAAATGGTTATGTCTATTTTAGTGTCCTTGACTACTTTTCTGTGATATGTGAACTTACTAGCATGATAGTGGTAATTAGATGAACTATTAAATGAAGTTAGGATCTCATTAATTCCAAGCTTGATATATTTCGTTAGTATTTGCATATTTAGTTATTAATTGATATAAAAATAATTTTGTCACCAAAAGTAAGTCAATAGTTTAGGCAAATAAGTATAGTGATAGGGCTGATGCATAGTGAATTAATTTAATCCTGTCTCTGTAGGACGATACTCTACTTCCTCTGTATTACTTGTTGACCACGTATACTTGCGTGAGTTAGAGCTCTTTTATTTAAGACTTAAAAAGAGGCAACAAGTTTTTGGCGCCGTTGCCAGGGATAGGCGTTAGATTTTTATTATTATCATCAGTTTTAAGCTATATTGTTTGACTTAGACAACTCTAATCTTTTCTTATTTCTATTTTTATTTTTGTTTTGGTTTCAGGTACTTGTAGAATTTTTATGCACACACGATCATCCAACTCAGAATTAACACCAGCTCAGGATAATATTGACGGAAGAGGTTGGAAAGCAAGAGTGCGTAGGAATTTACAAGCACAGTTGGAAGAAACTATACCGAATATGGCGGAGGAACAAAGAGTAGAGCAAAGAGAGGAACATAAAGCTTTGAGGGACTATTCCATGCCAAACATCATGGGATTGCAGTCTAGCATAGTCAGACCGACAATAGCAGCAAATACCTTTGAGATTAAACCAGGAACCATTCAAATGGTGCAGAATTCGGTCCAGTTTGGGGGTGCTGCTACAGACGATCCTAATGAGCATCTTTTGAGTTTCATTAAAATTTGTGATACCTTTAGGTACAATGGAGTGACAGAGGATGCTATCCGACTAAGGCTATTCCCATTCTCATTAAGGGATAGAGCAAGAAGTTGGCTCCATTCTTTGCCTGCAGGATCAATTACTACATGGGAGGACCTAGCACAAAAATTCCTAGCCAAGTTGTTCCCAATGGCTAAAACTGTAAAACTAAGGACGGCAATTTCTCAATTTGAGCAACAACAGGGTGAGTCCTTATACGAGGCTTGGGATAGGTACAAGGAGATGCTAAGGAAGTGTCCACACCATGGGATGCTAGATTGGATGGTGATCAACACATTTTATAATGGATTGGGATGGCAGTCTAGGCAGATGGTAGATGCAGCTGCGGGTGGAGCTTTAGGGGCAAAGAACTATGACGAGGCTTATAACCTTATCGAGACTATGGTAGCAAATGATTTTCAAAATCCTACAGCCAGAACGTCACAGCCCAGAGTTGCAGGTTTGTTGGAAGTGGATGCTATTACCCAGTTGTCAGCACAGATGGCAGCTATGGCAGAGAAAATAGATTCGTTGTCGGAAAGTAAAGCCAAGTCAGTTGCCTTCGTATGTGAGATTTGCGTGGGGTCGCATTCAACAGATCGATGTGCTATCAACTCGGAGTCGGTGCAGTATGTGAACACTTATAGGAAAGACCAAGGTCAGTTTCAGAACACATACCACCCCAACAACTGCAACCATCCAAACTTTAGTTGGTCAAACAACCAAGGAAATCAACAGCAGCAGTTTCAGCAGAATAGTCAGTTTCAGCCAGCGCAGCAACAGTCTGCTCCACGACCACCTTTTCCACCGGGATATTCTCAACAACAACATCCTACTCCATATGCACCTCCGCAGGAAAAGAAATCAGAAATGGAGGAGATGATTTTGAAGTACATGGCAAACACGGAGGTGATGATCAAGAGCCAAGCAGTGGCTATTAAAAATTTGGAAACTCAAATGGGGCATATGGCGATTATGCTTAACAATAGACCCCAGGGTGCATTGCCAAGTAATACAGAGACAAATCCACGGAGAGAGGGTAAAGAACAGTGTCAGGCCATTACACTTAGATCTGGAAAGCAATATACAGGAACTACACAGGGCACAGCAGAACCTAATTTACAAGGGGATGACAGTGGGGTTGAAGCTGAGACAGATATTGAAGAGAAGAAGGATGAGTCTGAGTCGCAGAAAATAGAGAAGGATAAAGTGAGTTCAGATAAGAAGCCCGTGACTACAGTACCACAAGTTCACCCTCGAGTTCCATATCCTCAGAGATTGAACAAGCAGAGGGATGATAATCAGTTCAGAAAGTTTTTGGAGGTTTTTAAGAAACTGCAGATCAACATACCTTTCGCGGAGGCATTGGAACAAATGCCAAGTTATGCAAAGTTCATGAAGGGTATATTGTCAAGGAAGAGAAGATTAGATGAATTTGAAACAGTGGCCTTGACGGAGGAATGCAGTGCAGTGCTTCAGCGTAAACTACCTCTAAAGCTGAAAGATCCGGGCAGTTTCACAATTCCATGCACGATCGGAAAGATGAGCTTCGATAAATGTTTGTGTGATCTTGGGGCAAGTATCAACCTGATGCCGTTGTCAGTATTCAGTCAGTTGGGATTACTAGAACCAAGGCCAACAAATATTTCCCTACAGCTACCTGATAGATCTATCACATATCCACGGGGGATAGTGGAGGACGTACTTGTGAAAGTGGACAAATTCATCTTTCCAGCGGACTTCATTATTCTGGATTATGAGGAAGACAAAAATATACCAATCATACTAGGGAGATCATTCCTAGCCACGTGGAGGACTTTGATAGACGTCCAGAAAGGGGAGCTTACAATGCGTGTACATGATCAGGAGGTGACGTTCAACGTTTTCAAGGCAATGAAGCTCCCAACCGATGAAGAAGAATGCTTCAAAGTTGACTTGGTGGATAGTATAGTGCGTGATGAAGTTGATAGTTTATTGGGCTATGAACCACTGCAAAGAGTGATTGCTGAAAATTCAAATTTGGAGGATGACGAATGTGCCGAACTTGTGCAATATTTGGATACCACCCCCAAATTCGGAAAATTCAGAACACCTATCGAGCCACTTACGAAAGCGGGAGAGACATCGGCAAAGTTGAAACCATCTCTTGAGATACCTCCTGAACTTGAACTTAAACCACTTCCAGCACATCTCAGGTACGCATTTTTAAATAAAGATTCAAAGCTACCTGTGATTATTTCTTCTGCACTAACATCTTTTCAGGAGGAAAAACTGCTACGAGTGCTTAGAGAGTTTAAATCAGCTATTGGATGGACCATAACCGATATCAAGGGGATAAGCCCGTCTTTTTGCATGCATAAGATCTTACTGGAAGATGGTAGCAAGCCGACCGTTGAACAGCAAAGAAGGCTCAATCCTATAATGAAAGAAGTGGTTAAGAAGGAGATACTGAAATGGCTGGATGCGGGAATAATCTACCCTATCTCGGATAGTGCATGGGTGAGCCCTATGCAGTGCGTACCAAAGAAGGGTGGAATGACCGTTGTCACCAATGAGAATAACGAGCTGATCCCAACGTGAACCGTAACAGGGTGGAGAATTTGCATGGACTACCGCAAGCTTAACAAAGCTACAAGGAAGGACCATTTTCCACTTCCATTTATCGATCAGATGCCTTTTGGATGGGTATTCAGGATACAATCAGATTACGATAGCTCCAAAAGACCAGGAAAAGACTACGTTTACATGTCCATACGGCACTTTTGCCTTTAGAAGAATGTCTTTTGGGTTGTGCAATGCTCCAGCCACTTTTCAGCGATGTATGACAGCGATTTTTTTAGATATGGTCGAACAGAATGTTGAGGTATTTATGGACGACTTCTCGGTATTTGGTGATTCTTTCGATCTATGTCTTGAAAACTTGGTAATGGTTTTACAGAGATGTGTTGAGACAAACTTAGTATTGAATTGGGAGAAATGCCATTTTATGGTGCAAGAAGGAGTCATACTGGGACACAAAGTGTCGAAGAAAGGCATTGAGGTGGACAGGGCAAAGCTGAAAACTATTGAAAATTTACCTCCACCTACGTCAGTAAAAGGTGTCCGCAGTTTTCTTGGACATGCAGGTTTCTACCGCAGATTCATCAAGGACTTCTCCAAGATAACTAAACCATTGTGCAGTTTATTGGAGAAGGATGCACAGTTTAATTTTGATGAGGCTTGCATGCAGGCATTTGAGCATTTGAAGAATAAGTTAATGTCAGCACCAGTTATCACAGCACCAGATTGGGAGTTGCCGTTTGAGCTTATGTGTGATGCCAGTGATTACGCAGTAGGGGCTGTTTTGGGGCAAAGGAAGGAAAAGATGTTTCATGTGATATACTATGCTAGCAAGACCCTTACAGATGCACAGTTAAACTACACCACCACAGAGAAAGAGTTATTGGCAGTGGTGTACGCCTTTGATAAATTTAGGTCATATCTGATAGGCACAAAGATGATAGTGTATACGGATCAGTCGGCAATTCGACACCTAGTGGCGAAGAAGGATGCAAAGCCCAAGTTGATCAGGTGGATATTGCTTTTGTAAGAATTTGATTTGGAGATCAAGGATAGGAAGGGTACCAAAAACCAAGTGGCAGACCACTTGTCTCGACTAGAGCAGCCAGAGAGGGAGGTAGACAGCAAAGTTGAAATTAATGAATCCTTTCCGGATGAGCAGTTACTTGTGGTGCAAGGGGAAGTGCCATGGTTTGCGGATTACGCAAATTATTTGGTGAGTAAGATGTTACCTTCTGACTTGGTGGGGCACCGAAAGAAAAAGTTCTTTCACGATGTTAAATGGTATATATGGGATGAACCGTATTTGTTTAAACAATGTGCGGATCAAATGATAAGAAGGTGTATCCCATATAATGAGACTGAAGGGATTTTACAAGATTGCATTCTTCTGTATATGGAGGACATTATGGAGGAGAGAAAACAGCGGCTAGAGTACTTCAAGCAAGATTCTACTGGCCGACAATCATTAAAGACGCTTACAGTTTTGTTCAGCGGTGTGATAGATGTCAGAGAGTTGGAAATATTTCAAAGAGGAATGAAATTCCTTTGAATACCATCCTTGAAGTAGAAGTTTTCGACGTGTGGGGGATTGATTTCATGGGGCCTTTTGTATCTTCGTGCGGTAATCTCTACATCTTATTAGCAGTCGACTATGTGTCCAAATGGGTAGAAGTGGCAGCACTTCCGATAAATGATGCCAAGATAGTCCTAAAGTTTTTGCATCGCAGTATTTTCACGAGATTTGGGACTCCTAGGGCTATTATCAGTGATGAAGGTAGTCACTTCTGCAACAGGCAGTTTACAGCGTTGCTGGCTAAGTATGGGGTAAATCATCGTATTGCTACAGCTTATCACCCCAGACAAACGGCCAAGCGGAAGTATCCAATCGAGAGGTAAAAAGAATCCTCGAAAAAATTGTGAATCCGACGAGGAAGGATTGGTCCTTAAAGCTAGATGACGTTGTGTGGGCATATAGGACTGCGTACAAAACTCCGTTGGGTATGTCACCGTTTCAGCTGGTATATGGAAAAGCTTGTCATCTTCCGATGGAGCTTGAACACAAAGCATATTGGGCAATTCGGAAGTTGAACTTTGATTCGACAGCTGCAGGGGAGAAGCGTTTACTCCAAATCAATGAGTTGGACGAATTTCGACTACGGGCTAATGAAAACTCGAAGCTGTATAAGGAGAAGGTGAAGAAATGGCATGATCGTAAGATCATTGAGAGAACATTTGAACCGGGACAAAGGGTTTTACTTTTCAACTCCAGACTTAAACGTTTTCCCGGGAAGCTGAAATCGAGATGGTCAGACCCATTCACAGTGAAGACGGTTTTTCCACATGGCGCGATTGAAGTATACGACAAATTTCCGGATCAATCGTTTAAGGTGAATGGACAGAGGTTGAAGCATTACTTTGGGGATGAGGTGGATAGACAGAAAGTCACCGTAATCCTTTCTGCGACATGAGAATCAAAGACAGTCAAGCTAATTGACTATAACTTAGCGCTATCTGGGAGGCAACCCAGCATTTTAATCTTTTATTCATCTTTTGTTTCGTAATTTATTTTATTAAAAAAAAAAAAAAGGGGTTTCTGTAGCTAATTTTGGACTTGGGTTGATGTGTGTGCAGGTGGAAACTTGAAATTGGAAAAAAAAAATTGACTAAGTGTGCTTATAGCGCCAGAGGCGCCCAACCTAGCAAACTCATAGCGCTAGAGGCGCTCCACCTCGCCTTGAGCTACTGGACCATAGCGCCAGAGGCGCCCACAAAATGCCCATCCAAGCGCCATTGGCGCTACATCATGCCCGGTTTAGTACATAACCAGCGCCATCAGCGCCCGTCAACATACGAAGCAAGCGCCAAAGGCGCTGCCCCATGCCAACGCAGTTGCTTCCTAGCGCTATTAGCGCTCCACATAGCGCCAACGGCGCTGCCCATAGCACCAACACACTGCACCATAGCACTGTCAGCGCTCCCTTCAGTAACTACATAGCGCTAGAAGCGCTCGGCATAAAAATTTTTTTTTTTTTAAAAACCCTAAGTCGGGATTCTTGAAGGCTTTTCACTATAAAATCAATTTTGTTCTTCATCTACCTAGTTCCAGCCGACTCCAGCCCAGTTCTCTCCATTGTTGCTACATAGAAGCATTTTCCCCCCAAATCAAACATCAACAATCACCCACCCATAGTCCCAACTACCGTCGGCTTTCAACAAGTGCAACCAACGAACTTCCATAGCCAAGAAGGATTAAAGGTTCTCACATGGGTCATTCCAACTTCAAGTAAGCTTTACTTTATTGATCACTTCAAACTTGAAATTGTTGGCTAAAGATTAAAGTTGCTAGTATTTGGAACAAGTTTTTGATTGTGCACCCAATTGAGTTTGTGTTGGCTCAATTGGGATTGGGTTTAATTTCCAATTGTCTATCTTTATGCTTGTAAGTTGTGGCGAATTTTTATTGTGCTAAATTGGTTTATTCATAAGTTTGGGGGGAACTATTGAACAAGGGTTTTTCAAGTGTGCACGCCAAGTGTTTGACATATCGCCCCAACGAAATTTTGAGTTCTTTTGGGTCTTCATTTGTGTTTAATTGGTTATAAATGGCTCCCAAAAGACATAGAGGGGAAAGTTCAGGTTCTTCAGCTGTGGTAAAGTATGATAAGAAAAAGTTTGTTAGCCCTGCAGCAAGTGATAGGTTTAAAAATTGGTCTTCCGGGAAATCTCTAATTCCTGAGCGTGGCTTGCTACCTATTGATCGGATAGATGGAGAGCTAGCTCAAATGATACGCAGCCGCAATTGGATGGTATTTACTGCACAACCCGAACCAGCTGCCGTGAATATTGTGAAGGAGTTTTATGCTAATGCTAAAGAAGCTAATGGGAATCTGATTATGGTTCGGGGTCAGGAAATAAATGTGGGCCGTAAAAATATTAATGCGTATTATGGGTTGCAGAAAATTCACAGGGATGGCTATACGAAATACTTGGAAGAGGATTTGGATTATTCTGAGATTATAGAAGCCCTCTGTGAACCAGGGACTGAATGGAAGCTGTCTGACCAACAAGAAGCTGTGCACTTTCCATCAGCTAAATTGAGTAGATATGGAAAAGCATGGCATGCTTTTATCTGTGCTAAGTTGATGTCGTGCCGCCATATGAGCGATGTCATTAATCTGCGGGCGGCGTTATTGTTCTGCATTGCTAAAGGGAAGACAGTGGATATAGGGGAGATAATTCATGAATCTATCATACACACGCTTGAGGGTAGTACCACAGGTGGACTGCCTCACCCTTCATTGATCACTGATTTGTGCCGTCGAGCGGGAGTCCAGTGGGATAAAGATGAAGTTATGCAGGTCCCATTGCCTCCCATTGATCATGCTGCAATGGGACGGTACAGAGTATGGGGTGGAGGTGAGTCGCACCCGCGGGGTTTAGGTTTCATTCTACCACAGCAGCTGCCACAGGAGTAGGCACAGGAGCAACCACCACCTGTTGAGGATCCGGTTCCAGCCCCTAGTCTAGTTGAGACTATCCGACAGGATCTTCGGCATCATACTCGTCGGATAGACTTAGTGGCAGGATCGATTTAGAGGGGTTTTGATCGGATGACTCGACAGCAGACTCGACTTGCTCAGCGCCAAGCGGAGATTTATGCGTATAATGTTAACTGTTCGACAGCCTTGGCAGATATGTTTGGCCGGATGAATCCTTTGGCAGGACCATTTCAGTTTCCACCAGCTCCTCCTCTATCTATTTACCCACCACCTGACTCACCTCCTGATGCGGATGATGCAGACGATGATGATGACGCTGCCGATGGCAGTGCTGACGAGTAGTGTTTCATCAGGGGAGTCCTCTGTTCTTAATCTCTTATTATTTTTCAATGAGGACATTGACTTGTTCAGTTTGGGGGGTAGTTTTTTGTTTTCATGCATTTAGGTTGTTATGTTTCATTGTGTTTAGACTTGTTGCATGGTAGTTACATTGCATTTTAGGTTGTGTTATGCATTTAGTTTCATGAATTAAGCATAAATTGATATAGTATCTAATGTGGCCAATGATAAGACTGGTTTCATGGTTTTAACTTGAGAAGAATTGAAAACTAGTGCTTAGTGATGACTTTGATTAAGAAGTGAAGTTTAACCTGTCTGAAACTTTTGTTAGTAATGAAAGCACAGAATTAATTGTTTTGAACAATTTAATTCAAATTGTTGTATAATTTTCTTCTGGTGGAAGATTTGGGTTAAAACTTGATAATATCGGTGAAACGTCCATTAAATGAAAAACAGGCAAGAATCTAAGTTTGGGGGAATCTTGGGGTGTGAAAAGAAAAAAAAAGGAATTTGAAAATTTTGAACCTTTCCCAATTAAAGAATGGATCATGTGGTGGGTTGAGATAGAGCGTAAAACGCACTCACTCATAAACACATGGAACGAGATGGAGCGTAAAACGCACTCGTTCGGAAAAAAAGTGAGATGGAGCATAAAATGCACTCACTAAAAAGAAAAAAAATTTGTTTTAAATTCCTGGGGAAGGGTTTAAAAAGGATTTAAATGTGTTTAAATAACCTTAGTTATGCCCCTATGCTTAGTGATTGCTTGAATCGGTTGAATTGGTTGTGTTCACGGGGTGAATTGAGTTGCAATTAAAAGTTTTCTTCTAAGAAGTCAATTATGTGATGGTTTGAATTGTAATTGATTGAAATGGTTGATATACACACACGCACGACATGGGTGATGACAGGTGTTACTTAACTACTTGGTTGGAGTTAGAAATTGTGCATTGGTTAGAGATTTTACTTAAATACGTATGATATCTTTGAGGCCTGATGATTGGATACTATGTTGGTTGGTTGTTTAATTCGTAGGCATGATAGTTAGTTTGCATTTGCATCATTGCATTGCTTGGGGACAAGCAATTGGTTAAGTTTGGGGGTATTTGATGAGTGGGTTTTATACCTATGAATCAGGTATTGTTCGACTTAATTATTGTGGTCTTTAAGTGTTTTTAGTATTATTTTATTTGTTTTGTGTTTATTTATTGTAGGTTGGAGCTGGAGGGGCAAAAGGGTAAATTTGGAGCTCAAAATAGACCAAGTGGCATTTTTGTAAATTCCTGGGCCAGGCAAAGCGCCAGCAGCGCCCAACATAGCGCTAGCAGCGCTACACAAGACCTTAGCTACTGCACCCAAGCGTCATTAGCGCCCAACCAAGCGCCAGCAGCACTAGGCCACTTTTTGGGTACCAAAGTTCAGCTGGAGGAGGAAAAGGAAGCCAATTCTGAAGAGGATTCTAGTCCATATTGATCAGATAGTGAGAAGGAAACCCTAAGAATAAAAACGTGGAGACTTTTAGAAATATGATGAGGGATTCTATTTTTTCTTTCTAGAGAGATAGTTTTAGAGAGATATTCTGTGGATTACTTTTGTTCGAGCATTGGATATTGATGTGGGTTGAATTTCACTTTGGATTTTATTCTTCAATTGGGTTTGATAAATCTAATTCTTATTATTTCAATTGATTGTTTATTTTTCCATGTTTAGTTTTGATCCCATAATGGCTTTTGGTTCAGACATGAACTAATCTCCATTATGGGATTCTAACGAATTTTAATATGTAGTCTAATTATAAGCTTGACTGTTAGATTGTTTTGCATATCATAAGGAATTTCTATCATGATTGTTTTACATGTATGAATGCTTGATCACCATTCGATTTCAGTAATTGTATGGAATTGAAAAATAACATGTAAGTATGAATTGTAATCATGATAGCTTGCGAATATGAGGCTTAATTGGATAGCTTATTATTTTGTGAATCAGATAGAAATATACTGTTTCACCGTAAGAGTCAAAATAAGGACTTGTGCTTAAAATCAATATAATTGCAATTTCACATAGTAATATAGTGATTTTGGTTATAGTGGTGATTATATGGTGTCTATCACGTATGGATATTATGTAAGTAGGTCATAATGCATTGACAAATGGTTATGTCTAGTTTAGTGTCCTTGGCTACTTTTCTGTGATATGTGAACTTACTAGCATGATAGTGGTAATTAGATGAACTATTAAATGAAGTTAGGATCCCATTAATTCCAAGTTTGATATATTTCGTTAGTATTTGCATATTTAGTTATTAATTGATATAAAAATAATTTTGTCACCAAAAGTAAGTCAATAGTTTAGGCAAATAAGTATAGTGATAGGGCTGATGCATAGTGAATTAATTTAATCCTGTCTCTGTGGGACGATACTCTACTTCCTCTGTATTACTTGTTGACCACGTATACTTGCGTGAGTTAGAGCTCTTTTATTTAAGACTTAAAAAGAGGCAACAGTAATCACTCTCTTGTTTGGTACGAGAATGGCCTTTGGGACGACTTGCTCGCCCTTAAGTTGAGGTGGATCCTCCTTAGGTGGATCCTGTCTGGGCAGCAATTGCTCCTTTAACATTATGGCCATTTCTAACATCTGCTTCTTAAAGTCATCAAATTCCTCCCTAGATATAGAACCGGAATTAGTAGATGGAATATCAGCCATTTCAGATGAAGAGTTCTGGGCTCTTTTAGATTGCGAACGTGTTTGAGGAGCAATCCTACAGAAACAATGGTTCGAAGTTTATTCCCGGGGAATGAAAAATGTGGATGCATGCTAAAGCTGTAATTTTTGTGTTTTTGGGTTTTTTAATCTTTCCTTGTAAAACAGAAAGTTAGTAGTCCTTTACTGCAATAACAAATGCTAAACACGACTTTATTATGCTTCCCCAGTTGTTCCCTGCCAAACATAGAGGTTAGTAATTTCTCTTGATAGAAGGGGAGGCATATATGAATTTTGAATGGGACCATGACATTTATACGCGCGAATGTAAAAGGGTATGAAGAGACTTTTCCTGCGCTGGGTTAATCTGAGGCTGACCTATCCTAAGGTTACTCTCGCGGGCTTTCCAGCATGAAGGTCCCCAAATCTTCGCAATCTACTCGTTTGAAACCTTTCGCTTGGAGCGGATTTGGGTGGTGCGTTTCCTGAGCCATCTCCGGGGAGCAGCCCCTTCGAGTCCAGTAATAAGCAACTGACAGGTTCGCCTCAGGAGGAGGTACTCTCTCAACATACATTCACATTCATCGTCCTCACCGTATGCAAATGAATACTTTAAAGTAAAGCAATTCCATTCAATTATTCATTTATTAGACAAAACACACATTCACACCACAAAAGTACAAAAGATCAAAATATCGCATGCACACACATATTCATGAATTTTTAACGGATAGGATAGCATCAAGATTTGAACGCGGCTTAAGCCCTCTAATGTCCCCAGCAGAGTCGCCAGCTGTCGACGCCGGTTTTTCGTCTTTTCTAATTTTCTAGCCCTTTGATTAAATGATTATTTGGAAAAGGTCGACATTGATGTCGACGGGGTTTTGAAAGATCGTTTTTTATGATGAGCCAATTAACCAGAGTCGCCAGTTGGTATTTTTGAAATGGATGTACCAACTCATCCGAGTTTTTGTTTTCTTATAAATCGATGGCTCATATGTGACTCCGAATTAATTGGTCTGCGAACCGAGATTCATAGAGTTCGGGGGCTAGCTTAAGCGAGGGGAAGGTGTTAGGCACCCCCCGACTTCTGTGAAACACGGTTACCACAATCTTGATACCTTCCTATCCTTTAATTCATGAAATGTGTATATGTGCGTGTGTGTGCGTGTGTGCCTATGTGAATATTGTGGTGAGTTTGTATGAAAGAATCATTTGGGGTTTTTTATGGAAAGTCGTGTTTTGAGAGTGCTTTAGAATGTCCTTCGGTTTATACGAGAAAGTTCCATGAGAAAGGTTTGATTTTAATTGTCAAAACTATGAGATTTTCATTAAGTGTCGTTTTGGCAAAAATAATAGTTTCTAAACCTTCGTCAAAATAGGAATCGAGATCTATGCATTGCTATCGTAGGTGATGGGCAATTTCTAGGATCTCTTTAACCCTATGCACAAAGGTTTAATAAAACGTTTAGTTTATTCATAAAACCCATTTTTTTGGTGACATTTGGAAACAACTTCTCTTTAGCTTCCTCGTAAAATAGGAATCGACTTTCATTAGCATTTCCAATTCTTAGCCTCGTGATGCTAAATATCCTACTTTGATTGATTTTAGAAAAATCTTTATTGTTTTGGCTTTGAAATCTTTTGTTTGGTGTTACAAATCAAATTAAACATCAAAACGCGTAGGGGGCTATTCACGGGCATGTAAGCCATCAAAATACCCCGAACACCAACAATCACATATTTCACTACTACGGGGCCTTAAACCCGATTCTCGCCTTGGCGTCGTTTTAAGGCCCGACGGTTACATGTTACAAAACCGAGCACCTTGAATCTATTACATACATCGAAAACGTCCATCATCAGATTTGGACCACGGGGTCGCGTTCCTAGGCTCACACCCGAGATTACTACATGCCCACAAAATGAATACTACGAAACTAACCAGCACGGATTTGCCTAATACACCATGATATCCGAAAATGATAATCTAAATAAGTTACACCCAATAAATCACCATAAACAAGCTAGATATTTCACCAATTGGACATCCTCGGGTTATTAGGAAGAATTTTGTTCCGATGGAACCCTCACTAATAATCCCTAATCCATGGTTATTCAACAATATACATAAAAATTAAATTTAATTTAATCAAATGATATGATAGAAATTGCAAAAATAAGGAGATTTTCACCTTGCAAATGAGATCAAAATGGAGGTAAACTTGTGTAGTTTGAATAGAAGAAAAAGTATATGTGATACAATCAAATCAAAAGAGTATTATTTCTCTCTTTTTTCTCTCTTTCTCTCCTATTTTGTTGCAAAAATTAGCTATTTTTCCTTATATTTCCGTGCTTTGCTGCTGCTGAATTCTCCTCTCTCTCAAATCTGCTGAAATCCCTGTATGCTGAAGAAGAAATGAGCTGAAATAGGCTGGCTGGCCGCCTGCCTTCCACTCACCAGGTTTCGAGTTCCGTGTTTTGAGTTCCGTGTTTTCAAAAGGCGCACTTATTGGCCGCAGATCAATCCGCGGCTGGACGGTTTGACTTTTTGGATTTTCGTGCCATGCCTCGACTTTCGTGCCGTAACGTCAGTTTTCGCTGACAGGCTTGTATTTTGCGGTCCGGAAATTTCCGGGAGACGTGCCACCTCATTCGGGAAGGCTCGTTTCGGACGGCCTTATTGTCACGTTAGCTTTGGTCGCCAATCATCGCGGTGGTGTTTGAGCATTCGCACTCGTGCCCACTCCTTCGCTCCCGCAAGCCGGTTCAATTGACGTTTTTGCCCTCCTGTCACAGTTAGTATAGGGAACGCAAAATTTGGGTGTCTACAACTTTCATGGTCGTTATTTGTTATGTGGTTTAATGATTCAGGGTTGTAGTATACATGGCATAGAACATGTTTAAGCCAAGAAATAACATTTACAAACATCATATAAGCAAGATTAAAGGTGGTCAAATCTTGTCAGACGACTGTCAGTTATACTTAGAATTTTCTGGGGTGCTCAGAATCAGCCATCCGTGAGCGGTCAACGGGTTTTGACCATCCTAGACATTTTTTTACTATTCTACCAATTGGATATTATAGTTAACATGGCATACTACATATACAAACTTTAAAACATATCAAACGACCAATTTAAGCCGATCAAAATGTTTGACAAAATAGCCTATCAGACCATTCTGGGCTGCCAAAGTCAGTTCATGTTTTTCATCAATTTTGACCATTTAAATGTTATGGATCCTTGTTTAACCAACCCAGATCACTAAATAACATATTATTACATATCCTTAAACATTAAAACATAACATCTAACAAAGCTTTAAAGATCTAGTATAAAATTAGGGTTTTTGCACCTTTTTGAGCTTCTTTTGATTTCTGGTCTTTGATTTTGTTCTTGTAGCTATTGAGGCTTATTATGGCTGGTAATATAAGTGTTTAGGCTTCAAAATTTAGTGGCTCACATGATCAGAATGGTTGCCTATTTATAGAACTTGCATATTAGGGTTTTTAGGTCATTTTTCCACATTTTGCCTCCATAAATATCTTGGCATTGTTACTTGTGTTGCTTGCAATCTGATCTTGGCCTCATGCTTGTGCTGAAGTTTGTCAAAGTGTGTTGGACACATGCTAGCACACTCCTTCAAATTTTCCAATTGGTTAGTTTACTAACCTAGGTTTAATTCATCTTAATTTTGATTAGGGTTTGATAATTAATGATTAGGGTAACTTAATTAGGTTAGTAATAACTTAATTAAGCTTAAGTTTCATTATTAAGATTTAGAAACTCAAAATTTTATAATTAGGGTTTACTAATTAGGGTTAGGATTTCCTAATTAGGGTTAGGGTTTTCTAATTCATAGATTAGGTTTTAAATCTTTCAATTAAGGTTTTAATCTAGATTAAATGATTCATAGTTAATGTTATAATTTATTACTTAGAATCTAATTATCTCAATTAGGATTCTTGTGTAATAATTTGGATTTTGATTTACCAATTCGGACAACTTTTATTAATTAGGGTTTTCAAATTTAGGGTTTCTGTTTTAGTTTAACATTTTTAAACCCTAGTTAACTTATTTTAGATTTTTATTAGTTAATATAATATTATATTAACTCCAAAGCACAACAAATCACTTCGTCATTTCTAAGCACGATACAGCATCTTACAAAAATAATTTGCCGAGACGCTTCTCAGTGAATTCGCCGGAAGCACGACAAATCATTTTGTCCGATTAAGCACGACACAGCTGCTTGGCGAAAATTTTTTATTTGACCTAATTGTTTAATAAAATACACAATCACATAATACAAAGTCAGATCATGAAAAATCATTTATTAAACACATAATTTACATATACAAATCTTATTAGGGTTCGGAATATTACACCCACTGACCCCTTCAAGGATAAACTCCTTTTCCAAGAAGGCAGCGTGTTTTGGAACAAAAACCTTTTGATTAGTAGGATGATAGAAATAATACCCCGATATTTCTTTAGGGTATCCCAAGATTCTACATTTGTCAGATCTAGTCTTCAGCTTATCATGCTCAAACCTTTTGACATAAGCTAGACAACCCCAAGTCTTAACATGCTTAAGATTTGGTTTCCTCCCTGTCCATAACTCATATGAAGTCTTTGGGACGGATTTGGTAAGTACCTTGTTAAGTAGGTATGCAGCCGATTCTAGGGCATAACCCCAGAATGATACTGGAAGGTCGGTAAAACTCATTATGGAACAAACCATGTCCAACAATGTTTGATTTCCATTCAACTGTGGCGTCCCTGGTGGAGTCCATTGTGAGATTATACCATTTTCTTTGAGACAACTTAGAAACTCATTGGTCAAGTATTCCCCTCCTCGATCCGATCGAAGAATTTTAATACTCTTACCAGTTTGCTTCTCTACTTCACTTCTGAATTCTTTGAACTTTTCAAACGATTCGGATTTGTATTTCATTAAATACACATATCCAAATCTAGAATGATCATCAGTGAAAGTAATAAAATAATAATACCCTCCTCGTGCATTCGTTGTCATATGTCCACATACGTCTGTGTGTACCAATGCTAACAACTCTGTAACTCTTTCTCTTTTTCCACTAAAAGGAGATTTAGTCATCTTACCCATGACACAAGATTCACAAATTGGATATGATTCGTAATCAGATAGCTCTAAAAGTCCATCTTTATGCAACTTGGTTAATCTTGTTTCATTGATATGACCGAGTCTATAGTGCCACATAAAGGTATAATTAACATCATCTATTTTTCTTTTCTTAGTTTGTTCAATTTGAAGTATATTTTCATGCAAGTCAAGTATGTAAAGTCCATTCAGTAAATTGCCAACACCATATAAAACATTTTTATTATAAATAGAATAACTGTTGTTCTTTATTATAATATCAAAACCATTCATATCCAATACAAAAATTGAAATAATGTTTCTAATGAGTGTTGGAACATAATAACAATTATTTAAACTAATGTACATGCCCATAGGAAGTGCTAAACAATAAGTTCCTACAGCTAATGTAGCAACCTTTGCTCCATTTCCCACTCGTAGGATGACTTCATCCTTGTTCAGCTTTCTACTTCTACTTAGTCCCTGCATATTATTACATATGTGAGAACTGCAGCCGGTATCCAATACCCAAGTAGAATTTTGACTTTCAGAAAAATTAATTTCAGTCATGAACAAACCTAGATCGAAAGTCGAAGCTTCTCCAAGCTTCTTTTGGTCCGCAAGATACTTCTTGTAGTTCCTCTTCCAGTGTCCCAGCTTATTGTAATGGTAGCAAATTCCTTTGCTATCTGGATCAGGTTTCTTTTATCCTTTCTCTTCGCCTTGCCCTTAACCTTCTTGTTTTTCTTCTTTTCAGAAGATACCTTGGGCCTCTTCCTCTTCTTGGAAGAATCATCCACTAGTAAGACTTGGTTCTTGTTGGATGAGAAGTGACCTTCTGCAGTTTTCAACATGTTAAGTAACTCAGGCAAGCTGACATCCAACTTATTCATGTGAAAATTCACAACAAATTGTGAGAAGGTGTCCAGGAGTGACTGCAAGATCAAATCTTGACTTAACTCCCCATCCATCACGAACCCAAGTTGTCCAAGTTGTTCAATCAAATTGATCATCTTGAGGACATGAGTCTCAACAGTAGTGCCCTCGGTCATACGAGATCGGAAGAGCTCCTTAGATATCTGATATCTTGCAGTCCTACTTTGCTCACCATACAACTCTTTGAGGTGCAGCAATATAGTAGGAGCATCCATAGTTTCATACTGACGTTAAAGCTCGTTACTCATGGATGCGAGCATGATGCGTTGAGCCAAGATTGCATCATTTTGCCACTTTCTGGAAGTAACAATCTCTTCCTCAGAGGTTGTTTCTGCAACATTTGCAGGGACAGGCGAATTTAGGACATAAGAAATATTTTCAGCAGTGAGAACAATTCTGAGATTCCTTAACCAGTCCGTGTAATTTGGTCCGGTCAGTTTGTTAGCATCAAGTATGTTACGCAGTGATAGTGAGTTTGACATTTTTAAATTCTGCATGTGAAATAGACAACATTTTAGCATACATTCATTTAATTAATTACCAAAATAAATTAGGCCTTTATTTTAAATTGGTATCTCTCACATTTTCATCAAACTATATTACCCTCCTTATATAGTTTGACAATTCTAATTAAAGATTTGCTAGTGAGACTAAGGATCCCATTTCAAATGTATATAGCCTTGTGTGTGCATAACAAACTATATATAAATAAATAGGTATATAACTATTATTAATTACATCACTATGTAACTCCTTGTATTTTCCCTCTTAGATTTTAATGGTCAAGTGTGTGCACATCCGAACTAAAATAATCTAAGTTAAATCCAACCTAGCACTTCCATATATGTGAAGAGAAAAAGACTGCCCTTGTGTGTGTGCACAACAAAGCAGTAATGTTCAATTCCTTAATAAGCATCAAATGTGATAAAACAACATCTTAAATATTTAATACTCGCCTTGTGTGTACACAACAAACTCATATTAAATATTTAATACTCTATTGCTTTACCATGCTAGAAGGCGACGTTCGATATTCCTAATATCTTTGAATGCTTAGGACTTAATATGATTTCTTCGAGGAGTTTATTATTATTAATCTCATCTTGTTTAGCGCACATGCACACACACACACACACACACACACACACACACATATATATATATATATATATATATATATATAAAATACGCGTCATATTATTAAACATGCGAAGCATGTTGGATAATATATAATATATATTTAGTAAGCATGCACATACAGAATATTATATTTTACCCAGATTGATTATGGACTTTTATTCTAGTTTGGTTTACTAGAGCCACCAAGTGAACCAAAAGGTCAAACCTAGGGTGCAAGAATTAAATTTAAATATAACTATTACATTTAAATACCGTGCTCCATTACAAACAGGTCTTCAAGCGCTCCTTGCTCCTTTGTCTCCAATTTTTCAAAATAATTCTAACTAGTCCTATTACATAAACTATTTACAATAGATAGAAACCTTGATCAGCAGTCAAGGGGAAGTACATAGGAGGGAGATAGAATTTACATTAAGACAAATTAGAGAAGAAGAGGTGCGCAGACCCCATTTATAAAAACCCATTCATTCAAGCATCCTCTAAAATAATTTCAATCACACATTGGTCAATAGTCCATAATCAATCCCTATTTATCATCATACATATCTCTATATGCATCAATAAATAACATTCATCTCATGAATAATAAAACCATTCCATATATGCATTGATATCAATTAATGGGCAAACGTTTTGCTAATATTTAGTTTTTGAAACAAAATAAACTCTTTTATTTTCATCAAAAAAACCAAATCCAAATTAAACTCCTTTAATTTTAGCAATCTGTAATCATATTTCAGATAAAATAAACATCTTTATTTTAAATTTTTATCAATTAAATAAACCATTTATGTTAATTGAGAAAAACAAAAAAATTTTAAACTGTGCATACCGGCGCGACCGCGCTCTAAATTGAACTAGGAGCGGCGCGGCCGCGCTGCACCCCCAGAAATGTTTTCTGGGTTCAGGTGCGGCCACGCTCCAGAATGAACTGGAAGCGGCGCGGCCGCGCCGCGATGAAGATTCTGGAAAAACATTTCTGCCCAAAATCCGATCGTATCGCATATCAATTCATATATGGAATCATCAAAATCAATAATTAACACAAGGATTAGGCTCTGATACCACTGTTGGGTTTGTATATAACGCAAGCATGCAATCAAATTACATAAATAGAGCAAAAGCGTGATAAAACGAATTTTAAAATTTTTCATACAAACCATCACCATGATCTTTCCTTGTGTTCAATTATCAATTAACGAAAGAGATAGAGATAGAGAATTATACCCTCGTGAATCAAAGCTTCCTAGGGTACAAGTTCACTTCCAATTCCTTCGCGTTCTCCTTGAATTCCACCGACTAAATTCCTTCGCTTGATCAACGTTAGCCACCCAAGTGTTTGGCCTCTAGAGGTGATCCACCAAGGAAGAATAGTTGTTCAAGAAGATGGGTGATGACAAAACTCTAGTTTTTATCTCTATAGAAATTATAAGTACTCTCCACAATCTAATGTAAGAGTGTGTAACCCTAATCTATGATAAGACTTCTCTTATTTATAGATGTAGGAAAACCCTTTCCTAAACTATTTAGGATTAGGGTTTCTATTATAATTAAACTCCTTTAATTAATTATGCTCCTAATCTAATTAGGAATTCATGAGAGAGTACTTCTATTAATTAATTCTCAATCTCTATTAGGAATTAAATAATTATAATAATAATAATAATAATAAGACTCCTCTTATTAATTTATATTTAATATATTCAAAATATTAAATAATAAATATTAAGCTATTTAATTTATTCTATCTCCATAGATTAAATTAAATACACTCAACTTATTATTACAATTATACCATTTACTTCTTAAATAAATATTTTTCTTTTGTGGTGTGACCCTTTAGGTTCTCCATATTAAACCGGTTGTGAATAAATCAATTAGAATAATTCTAATTATATTGAAATAAATAAATTAAACTATTTAATTTATTTAAATAAATAATATTTATTCTACAATAAGGGTAAGCCCCCTTAGTGATCAACGACTTTCTAGATAATATAGATTTCAACATTAATCACAAAAGAACCTTTCAGTGCATAATTACCGTACAATTCAATCCATCTACCATACAATGTCCCAATTAAATATAAGACATGAATTTACTGTCAAGTCTTATTATATTTAATTATATGTATTTCGATTCCCAAATGCACAACTCTAAATAATGTAAATTAGAAACTACTTTCTAATTTCATTCTGCCTTGGCCAAGGACTACTGAGTTGTCATTTATCGAATCACATAGGACATTCACATATTTTACTAGACGTGGTAGATTCTTTGTTGATCATTCACCTATCTCCATGTACACCTTATTATACCCAATCATATCCTTTGATACACCCTAAAGGTCTTAAGGGACATGTCAAAGTATAACTCATCATACACAAGATACTATGATGATCTCAAGTCCAAAGATCACTTGTACTACTGTGACACCCCCAAATCCAGGTACTTAATTCCCACTGATTTGGTGTTCACTATAACATACATTCAAAACTAACTACCCAATAAAATAACAATTAAATAAACTTAAAGAAATATCTTCCCAAAATGGGTTACATCACCAAACTATTAAATATTCAACTCCCAAGTTATCTTAACCTTAATACATCAAATGCGGAATAAAACATAATTTAAATAATACTTGATACAATCGATCATCAAATAAATAACAGGTCTTTAGCTATTTATGCATCTTGCCCTTGCCTTTGCTCGTGGACAGCTCGTCCGGTTTCTCAGCCTTAGCTGCAATAATTTGTGCAAGAGTGAGCAAACAATTGCTCACAAGTACAATAACAATAATATCTAAATGAAATGATTTCAACTGAGGAGTAATAGTTTGCTGATTCTCAACCAATAAATGATTTAAATTTAAAAGCTCTTTAGAATGCTTGATTCCAAAAATATAGAATTCAAGATTTAGAAATTATATCTGAGGGTCACAAGACCTCGAACTATGTCCTAGGTTGACAAGTATTTCTACTGTAACCTTTAACGGTCATATAGACTATGGACCAACATCTCGTACTCAGGGGGATCAGCCCTTTGTACAATGTATTGTGCACAAAAATTTTAACGCTGTCGCGTAAGTAATCCCCTATGTTAGGGTTGTTCATCTTAGTTTATCGTCTGAATCCATACCAAAAAGGAAATTGGCTTGGAATAAGAATAGAAAACATTCTAAGTCGTTGAAACGTTCATCAACTAAGGACTAGCTGAATCAAAAAGGGTTTGCTAGTCTAATTCAATAGAGTTTGTTCAATAGAAACTATACTCGAAGTTTGAATAATAACAATGATTGGAATAAAGCTTGATTATATAATCATGATAATAACCTTGCTTGAATATCAATAAGCTAAGGTCAATAAGCTTGCTCAATATAAATAAACTTGTCTTGAATAAATTAACAAGTTAAAAGAGAACAACAACTTGCTATAAATAATTTTCAAGCTTAAGGAAGGAAAACGTGCTCAACATAAAGTAATAAGTTGAGATAAGGAACTTGCCTCAAGCGTTGATTACAAATTAAATATCTCACGATCCTTAAACAACCTATACATTTAATTATAAAATGGTAACATAATTAGTTACAAAATAATATACACTTTAAGCTTGCTTTTATCCTTTTTATTATAACATCTCATTTAGCAAACCATAATCAACAAGTTTCAATTATCTAGGAATTTCATTAATCACTTAATACTTTAATATAAATTTAATTATCCATCATAACTTCTAAGAAAGGAAAACAAAATAAAAATTTTCCAGCAGTGGTTCTCGCCGGGGCGACAATTCCTTTTAAATTTTCTCGCCGGGGCGAGGATTCCCTTTGTAAATTTTCTCGCCGGGGCGAGAATTTACAGTTCATTTCTCTCGCCGGGGCGAGAGACTCGACAGTCATCTCCTACAGTCGCGAATCAGTGAAAACTTAGGCCAAATTTGGCCAAATTTTTCGAATTCTACCATCCAGAATATAAATTAAACATACCCAGACATCATATATGATATAAAACATTTACCTAACATGTTCTGTAAACATTTTAATCATTCTAACACATAAACAACTAGTTTAAAACCAAAAATTCACTGTTAAAACCAAATATTCAAGTTTTAACCATTCTCATGAAATTAAACTCTGTAAATTCATTTTTCAACCAATTAAAACAATTCTTTTTGCATAACTCATGTTTTTCATCAAATAATCATAAACAATTATCACTTTACCGATTAATAACAAACTAGAGCATCAATTTTCATACAAATATGCCATACATGAAATAAAGCTCTGTAAAACTAAGAACTCAATTCTAAAGCATGTTTTCATGAATTAATTCTTCAAACTAATTTATAATCACCACATAATCTTTAATACATGCTTACTAACAATTATAAACAAGTAATTCATGTATTTGGCATATAAATTCATATACAGTGAAGTAGAAATCATATACAGGGAAATAAAATAATAAAAACATAATGAAGAACAAAACCAAAAGAATTATACCTTCAAGCTATATATAATTCCTTACTAGCACTTCCCTTCCTTCTCTTTCTCAATTCACAAACTCTCAATTCTTTCTTTTCTCTCAACTCTCAAACTCACAGAGCTCTATTCTTTTCTTTCTCTCAAACTCTGTTTTGTCTCTTCTTTCTTTTCTTTTTCTTAACTGACGTAGTTTAAAAATATAAACTGATAAAATAAAAACTGATGATTTAATAAAATAATAACGTATGATATTAATCTATTAGTTAAAGATTTCAAAAGCCTCTAAGGCTTGTTTGGTAAACACTAATAAAATAACTTATTATTCTTATGTCTTGTTTGGTAAAACACAATTAAAATAACTCATTTATCCAACCAAAGGTCATAAGGCCTAGTTTGGAAAAACTAAATTAAAACTCCTTTCATTTATTTTAATAAAACATTATAACATATAGTTTTAAATGTCACACATTTAATTTAATTGAACTTATCATTATTAAATAAATTCAATTAAATATAACTAACTCAAATAATAATTTTATTTAACAAAAACACCAAATAAATTATATTATTCAAATAAATTATTTATTAACATAAATCATTTAATCAAATAATTCTTTTCATCATCTAATTTAATTAATAATTAAATTAGAATAATCATCACACATCATATTCAAGTAACAATTAACACAATTAACTCAACATAAACTTATTTCACAATAGCTTAATAAATCATCTATTAATTCAATAAATTAACAAAAATATTTATACAACTCAATAAATATTTTTATTAATTCTCAAAATTGCATTCGTTACATCTTTCCCTCCTTAAAAGGATTCTGTCCCTAGAATCACAACGCAATTAAATCGTCCGTTACATTTTCCCCTCCTTACAAAGATTCTGTCCCCAGAATCGCAATATAACAATTAGGCAAACAATTGAAGGTAATTCTGTATCATGTGCTCCTCGAGTTCCCACGTTGCTTCCTCAGCACTGTGGTTCTTCTAGATTACCTTTACAGAAGGTATCACTTTATTTCTAAGAACTTGCTCCTTCCTGTCCACTATCTGAACAGGAACCTCTTCATAAGACAAATCTTTCTCGAATTGTATCGGTTCATACTCTATGACATGCTTATAATCAGACTTATACGGTCGTAGCACCGATATGTGGAATACATTGTGAATATGACCTAACTCAGGAGGTAAAGCTACCTCATAAGCTACTTCACCCATCAGTTTCAGCACTTCGAAAGGTCCAATAAACCGCGGACTGAGTTTACCCTTTTTACCAAATCTGATCTTTCCCTTCCAAGGTGATACTTTGAGAAACATAAAGCTCCCGACTTCAAATTCGCGATTTTGTCGGTGTTGATCAGCATACTTCTTCTGTCTGTCTTGAGCGGCTACCAGTCTGGCTCTTATCACCTTGACAATTTCAGCAGTTTGTTGTACCAGCTCGGGTCCCAATAGTCGTCGTTCACCAATCTCATCCCAGCATAATGGAGTTCTGCATTTCCTTCCGTACAATGCTTCGTAGGGCGGCATGCCTATACTAGCGTGATGACTATTGTTGTAAGCAAACTCGACCAGAGGTAAATGATCATCCCAGTTGCCTTTAAAATCCATGACGCACGCCCGAAGCATATCTTCCAACGTTTGAATTGTTCTTTCGCTCTGGCCATCGGTTTGAGGATGATAGGCTGTACTCATTCTCAACTGTGTCCCCAAACAAGCTTGTAGACTCCTCCAAAATTTTGAGGTAAAACGTGGATCTCGATCTGATACTATTGTTACTGGAACTCCGTGCCTTGAGATAATCTCTTTGACATATAATTTCGCCAGCTGATCCAAAGTGAATCGGATTTTGATGGGCAAGAAATGCGCTGATTTCGTCAATCGGTCAACTATGACCCATATTGCGTCATATCCCTTCTAAGTAGTTGGAAGCCCTACTACAAAGTCCATTGTGATATGCTCCCACTTCCATTCTGGTATCTTCAAGGGCTGTAACAAACCACTTGGTCGTTGATGCTCCGCTTTAACTCTCTGACAAGTGAGACATTTCGCAACACATTCAGCAACCTCTCTTTTCATGTTTGGCCACCAAAAATGTTGTCGAAGATCCTGGTACATCTTTGTGCTTCCCGGGTGAACCGAAAATCTTGAACTGTGAGCTTCATTCAAAATCTCCTCTCTGATTGCCAATACCGACGGTACCCAGATTCTGCCTTCAAATCTCAGCAACCCTTCGGTATCGATTTTATATTTAAGCTCTTCACCTTCAAGCACTCTTTTCCGTATCTCAACACACTCCTCATCCTGGAGTTGCGCTTCTTTCACTTTTTCCACCAAAGTTGGTTGAGTTTCCATTTGGAACAATTTTTCATTAGGCTCTGCCAGATGTTTCACCTCCAATTCCAACTTAGCCATTTCCGCCACAAGTTTCTCTTGAGCAGTTAGCATAAACAGTTTCTCCCGACCTTTTCTACTCAAAGCGTCGGCAACCACATTAGCCTTCCCTGGATGGTATAGAATTTCACAGTCATAATCTTTGATCAATTCTATCTATCTCCTCTGCCGCATATTCAAATCTTTCTGCGTGAAAATATACTTCAAACTTTTATGGTCTGTATATATTTCACACTTCTCCCCATAGAAATAGTGCCTCTAGATTTTTAAAGCAAACACCACGGCTGCTAACTCCAAATCATGGGTCGGATACCCTTTTTCATAGTCTTTTAGTTGCCGCGATGCATATGCAATAACCTTACCATTCTGCATCAACACACAACCAAGTCCTTTATGTGATGCGTCACTGTACACCACAAAATTTCCTGTAACATCTAGCAAAGACAACACAGGTGCTGAACTTAGTCTCTCCTTTAGTTTTTGGAAACTTTCTTCGCACTTCTCCGTCCAAACAAACTCCACTGATTTCCTTGTTAAATTCGTCAACGGAATGGCGATCCTAGAGAAATCTTGAATAAAACGCCTGTAGTATCTTGCCAAACCAAGGAAACTCCTCACTTCCGACGGTGTCTTCGGCTGATCTCAGTTCATAACAGCCTCTACTTTCACTGGATCTACTGAAATCCCGTCCTTATCAATAACATGCCCAAGGAATTGAACACGCTCCAACCAAAATTCACATTTCGAAAATTTTGCATATAATTTCTCTTTCCTTAACGCCTCCAACGTCACCCTCAAATGCTCCACGTGTTCTTCTTGAGTTTTGGAGTAAACCAAAATGTCGTCTATGAATACCACCACAAACTTATCCAGAAATGGTTTGAACACCCTATTCATTAAGTCCATGAATGCTGCAGGCGCATTCGTTAAGCCAAATGACATAACCAAAAACTCATAGTGACCATATCTGGTTCGAAACGCCGTCTTTGGTATGTCCTCTTTTCTCACCTTCAATTGATGGTACCCACTTCGTAAATCTATCTTCGAAAAATATCTTGCTCCCTTCAGTTGGTCAAACAGGTCATCGATCCTTGGCAATGGATACTTGTTTTTAATCGTGACCTTGTTCAACTCTCTATAATCAATGCAAAGACGCATCGACCCATCCTTCTTCTTAACAAACAATACCGGCGCTCCCCACGGCGAAACGCTCGGTTGGATATACTTCTTATCCAGCAATTCCTATAATTGCACCATTAATTCCTTCATTTCTACCGGAGCCATTCGATACGGGGCTTTCGATATAGGGGCCGTTCCTGGTGCTAAATCAATTACAAACTCGATTTCCCTATCTGGCGGTAATCCTGGCAAATCATCAGGAAACACATCCGCAAAATCCCTAACTACTGGTATCTCCTCCAGTTTTGCACCCACCTTTCGGGTATCAACTATGTAGGCTAGATATCCTACACATCCTTGTTTCAACATCTTTCTGGCTTGCACCATCGTCAGATAACTCATTTGTCTAGGCGACTTGCTGCCATAAAACACTACCTTTGACGGAGTCATAAGGTTTACACACTTCTTTTGACAGTCAATAATTGCCCCATGGTTAAACAACCAATCCATACCCCAAATAACATCAAACTCCCCAAGACAAATTGGGATCAAGTTTACTGTCATCACATGACCCTTAATATCTACCTGACAGTTCTTGTGGACAAACTTAACAGGAATCACCTCCCTATTCGCAATTTCTATGTCCATAGGGTAATCTAATTCTTCCTGGGTAACCCTAATTTCTTAGCAAAATCATCGGATATAAATGAGCAAGTAGCACCCGAGTGAAACAATACATAAGCATTAACATTATTGACTGGAATGATACCTGACACTACATCCTTTGACTGCACAGCATCCTGCACCGTCATATTGAATGTTCTAGCGGTAGGTCGGTTGGGCTGCGTGGGTCCTGTGATAGTCAGATTGCCTCCACCACCGCTGTTTCCCTTTCCTGAACTGGCTCCACCTGAAGTTGCTTTCTGTTGCTCGATTTCGCAATCAATAAAACAAGCGCAAGTATACGCGGTCCACAAGTAATATAAGATAAGTAAAGTGTCGAACCCACGAGGAATTATGTTAAATAATTACCAAATATCAATCGCATGTAAAATCAATCCAATTTAAACAATGACAATATGGTTTGTGTTTGTTGTTGATTAAAACTAAAATAAAGGAAATTTAGAAAACAAGGTTTTACTAACACGGATAAAGTTCAAGATAAAAAGGTCTAAGATTACAATATCCGCCAACTCTTCATTTAAACATCCTACTCTCTCTTGTTTGGTAATTAGAACATAAGAATTGCTATCCGAGAAATCACAAGTATATATAAGCCTCTCTCGATGGTCGAATACGTATTTCCTATTGTGGTGCATAAATATATTTCTATTCTATACACAAGCAAGAATCCCATATCAAGAACAATTAATAAGACACATGTCATGTAAAATCCCATTAACCATTCTATCAATTACCAACTTTCACAATAGAAATCATTAAGCATGATTCTCAAATGGATACATGTGGTATTTAGGTATATGTCTATCCTAAATACAATCAAATTATCAACCCTCAAGAATAATACATAAGACTCACGTCACATAATCTCATACATTATCCATAAAGAATATCTAATTTTCACATGAATTCATAACTAGGTCTCAACTTATACTTCTTCTCTCAATTCCATATAAGTTACCAAAGTAATTACGGGCCAAGTAATTAATCCTTAATCAAAGGTTATAAACTCCAATTCACAAAATGCCTAATTACCATTCAAGAGAGAGCATTCAATTTAAACTACAAGTTGGGTTCCATTGCAATCTTAGAATGAAGAGTTTAGCTCATATTTAATCTTAATAACATCATAAACTGATTATAGTACATGGTTTGGAATAACAAAGTAAGAATAAAGAACTACAACAAATGAAGATACACCCCTTTTGTGATGATATTCCCGAATTAGTGAGATGTAGTTCTTCTTGAGTTGCTCTTGCTTCCTATTTCGTGCTCCAAGCCTCTTTGGTTGATGAAATTCTGATAATCTTTCCTTTAGCTCCTTTGTTCTTCTTCTTTTTCTCTCAAACCCTAGCTTTTTCCAAGTGTGTAACCAAGCTTGAATAATGCAATACCAACTCCCTGGATGATTTTTCATCTGAAATTCCCTCTCTCCTCATTTTCCCGTTCCTGAAATTCCTCCTCTAGTGCGCCACAATAGCAGAACAGACAAAGCCAGCCGCACCAGAAATCGCGCTCTCGCCCCGGCGAGAAAAACAGCCTGGGGAGCTCGCCCCGGCGAAGAAATTGGCCTTGGAGGCTCGCCCCGGCGAGAGCTCGCCCCGGCGAGGAAATTAGCCTGGGGAGCTCGCCGCGGCGAGGTTACATGTCTTGCTGAAATTACCCTTTTGCCCCTGGTCCTGCCAAAAACCACCACGATCGTCCACAACTGTTCCCTGCACAACAAAAGCATAAAAGAAGTAAATAGATACTAAAAACACCTAAGGATAGCAAAGAATTGAGTTCAAAGGATAACTAATTCGTAGGTATAAAACCCACTCATCAAATACCCCCAAACTTAAGACTTTGCTTGTCCTCAAGCAAAAACAACGGAGATGAAAATACACAATGCAACTAATTAAATGAATGCAAATGCATGAACTATAAGCCTAGAGCAGCCAAGATAAGGAAATCAAGCCTCAACAATCAGAAACAAATAAACAACAACATCACAACTGTAGGACTATCAGAAATGAGACACGCACCAAATTTTGCCAAATGATTAACCCTTATGTGTGTGTGTGGTCAGAAAGACAGAGTACACAATGATCACAATTCGATCTAAGAACTATAGTGCTCAAGAGAAGATAACATAGTCGAGTACCACTACTAGTATCTCACATACTCACTAGCTTTTATTTCACACTCTATTAACTATATTCTATCACAATCACCGAGTGCGTTTTACGCTCCATCTCGATGATAGTTTTATTTACATCTAGATCTGTGCAATGTCTATCTTTATTAGGCTCTTCAATGTCACCCATGTAGCAAACTTTCCACCGATGACTCCCAAACCAGATGGTCTTAGGGCACCAAGTGTAGAACACTCCAAAGGGTTTACTTGTTCGAATGACACCGGCCACAAAGATAAAACAGTCTAAATTTGCTCATATCTGTCTATATTTCATTTTTCAATTATCACCAGCATCAAGACAGACATCGAAGCATTAAATAAGCATAGAAATAATTTTTTTTTTTTTTTTAAACTATCCTATCTTTTAATGAGCAATAACAGTTTCAAAGATTTGAACATACAATCTCACGTACTCAACAACACTGATATGTGCATTAGTAACTCAAAGGGTTAAAAATTTAAGAAAATTAGGTACGAGCTAACATTTCTAATATAGCAATTCGAATCCAAAGTGTTGAATATCTTAAAAACAATTTATCACCATGTCATCATCGACTCTCCTTAAGTGCGCTGCTCAAGAGCTTTCTAAATGCAAATTTTTTTTTTTTTTTTTTTTTGAATGAAGAACAAAGCAGATGATGAATATGTACAATGAATATCACAAATGACAAGAACAGAACTAATCATTAAAAGCAAGAAAAGTCATTTTGATGATATTATAAATACTTAATTATAACATAAGTTTGAAACATACTACGTGGATGCAAAACTACAGCTAAATGCAACATACTAAAATACTATAACTTCAAACTAAAAACTCTAAAACACCCCCAAACTTGGAAATAACAACGTCCTCATTGCAGAAAAGGTAAAGACATGAAAAACTGAGGACTTCCCTATGATATCACTCGGCGGGGTGATCGTCTGTCTCCTCGACGTCAGAATCTGATGGTGGGAAAGGCGGCAGCGGTGTAGGCACGGGGAAAGGAAGTGGAGGTGCACTCGGGTACTGTGCTGCTAGAACCGCGCTGAAACTAGTGGTGAAGTTCCACATGTGCTCCTGCCTCTCTGCAATGCGCTGATTCTGCCTCTTTAGCCTCCTCTCTAGCTTCTTAGCTCGACTGTCAATAAGTAACTGGAGGCTGCGGATTTGAGTGCTGAATTTTGCCTTAGGCCGTGATGAACCGGCAGGCAGCTGAGTATCCTCCTCCTCCTCCTCCTCGGAAGTAGCCTCAATAATAAAGCCTCGGCCACGAGGATGCGACTCGGCTCCATCCCAAACCTTATACCTCGCAATCAACCTGTGGTCGAGAAGCTGTGATGGCTGCTGTGTTACCTCATCATCTCGCCACTGCACCCCCGCCTGTCTGCACAGTCCACAAATGAGGGAGGGGTGAGGTAGTCCGCCCTGAACATTACCCCTCAGAAGCCGGCGGATACTACCCTCGATGATGTTCCCTACATCAATCGAGAAATCCATAAGAATCGCGTATAGTAACGCTGCCTTCTCCTTCGAAACATCGCTCACGTGCTGGGAAGGCATGAGCTTGGCACTCAGGAAGGCGTACCAAATATTTCCATACAGGCTGAGGTCCTTGCTGGGGAAGAGAGAAGCACCTCTATCTCGCCTAGTGATCCATGTGGTACCTGGTTTGCACAACTCAGTTACAATCTTGTCAAAATCAGGCTGCGAGCGAATGAACTCTGTGTACTGGCATAATGCAGGAGGCACCAAGTTGTAGTAGTGATTAATTGCCTGTGCGCTGAACGGTACCCTCATCCCCCTGACTATGGCCTCAAAAGGCTGCCTGTCCTGAGCGTTGGCATAGAACTCCTGTACCACAGGAACCACTGCTGGGTCGGGGTGGTGGGTGAAAGTGTCCCACACCCTCTCATCAATCTGCTCCCAAATCTCTCCATCAACCCCTCTCTCCGGCCTGAGTCCTCGCTCGGGAGTTAGAGCTTTACCCGTGATGAAGTCATCAAATCTGTCTGCCGCCTCGGCACTAATAAATTTACTGTGGTCATATTGCCTGGGTGGTGCGGAGGAGGATCCCTCTGTACGAGATCTCTTAGGAGGCATGGTAGCAACAAAGCAGAAATTCTTATTCAAAACAGTCCCAAACCTTACTGATATCAAATCACTGCAATACAGAATTTCCCCCAAACTTGAATTTTTCACAAACCCACAATTTCCTGCAAGAATTCTCAAAATACACAGCACTATATCCCCAATCCAGCAGTTAAACCAATACAACCACAACTGGGTACCCAAAATCAACTAATTCAAACTATGCAGAAAACTGACAGTTCAAGGTATGAACACTGACAATCCCAACTTAGAATTCATAGAAACCAATTCCAACTACTGATTACCCAGATGCAAACTCAACAATAATTAACAACCAATTACGCGAAAACAGTAGAAAATCAGTTTACCCTTTTGTACCTGGCCTCTGATCGTTGGTGGTTGTGAAGAAGGAGGAAGTGCCTGCTTGAATTCCCAAAATTGCAGCCTGAATCCTCACAGAGATGTTATGAGACCGAATCCTAGCCCCAATTCTTCCAACTAATTGACCTAATTCGAATGGTGTTGATTAGGGTGACTGTAATGGTGGAATTGGTTGAAAACCCAAATTGGAAGTGGATTTCGTGTGAAAAAGGGTTGCTCAATCCTTAGGTTAGTTGAAATCGAGATTGGGATGCGGCTAGGGTTGGATTTCGAGTGCTTGGGTCGTTTTGGGGGAGGAGTATCAGGTTGCAGAAGAATGGGAGTGAAGGAGAATGGAGCAGGTTCGAACGGGAAGGAGTTTTTAGGTTCTGCAATTCCGTGTCTCTCGCCGGGGCGAGAGTTTACCTTATGTTTTTCTCGCCGGGGCGAGCTCTCGCCGGGGCGAGAGATTTCAAGTATAAAAACCTCGCCGCGGCGAGCCCCCCTGCTGAAGCAAAAATTTGATTTTTGAAAATTTCATCCAGGGACCATGCCTAATATCAATTCCCTGTATCCCTGCAACCTACAAAACATACATTAGAAACAATGGGCCAAAAATGACCCTCAAAAGTGACTCGGTGCTAAAAATCCAAAACTAACACACAATATACTAAATATGAAAATTTTAAAAACTAACTAACATGGAAAATGCAATAATTAAGACACACAACTGAATCATAAAAGGATACGGAAGATGGTGGGTTGCCTCCCACCGAGCACTTGGTTTTGAGTCCTCGGCCCGACTTTTCATCAATTTTCAAGGTTGATCGGCTAAAGTTATTGAGGTCTTTTGGCGAGCGAAGCCGCCACCCCAATAATGCTTAAGGCGTTGCCCGTTGACTTTGAACGTCACTTCCGGATTATCACCATAGACTTCAACAGCTCCGTGTGGGAATGCGTGCTTGACAGTGAAAGGACCCGACCAACGCGATTTGAGCTTTCCGGGAAAAAGCCTCAATCTAGAGTTGTACAGCAATACCGCTTGGCCAGGCTCGAATTTTCTGTCAACAATCTTCTTATCATGCCACCTCTTTACCTTTTCCTTATACAATTTTGCATTTTCATAAGCTTGCAGTCGGAACTCATCAAGTTCATTGAGCTGAAGAAGCCTTTTCTCACCTGCAGCTGTGAGGTCAAAATTCAACTTTCTAATGGCCCAAAACGCCTTGTGCTCAAGCTCAACCGGAAGATGGCATGCCTTGCCATAAACAAGCTGGTATGGTGACATACCAATGGGTGTTTTAAAAGCCGTTCTGTACGCCCACAGTGCATCATCCAGCTTTGTTGCCCAATCTTTTCTTGTGGGGTTGACGATCTTTTCCAGGATTTTCTTCACTTCTATGTTGGAAACCTCCGCTTGTCCATTGGTCTGGGGGTGATAAGCAGTAGCAATTCTATGAGTGACCCCATATTTTCCCAAAAGGGCAGCAAAATGTTTATTGCAGAAGTGACTCCCTTCATCACTAATCATAGCCCTCGGAGTACCGAATCTCGTAAAGATATTCTTTTGAAGGAATTTCAGCACCACCTTGGAATCATTAGTGGGAAATGCAGCTGCCTCCACCCATTTAGATACATAATCTACTGCCAAGAGAATGTATAGATTGTTGAAAGAGGGTGGGAATGGCCCCATAAAGTCTATACCCCAAACATCAAAGACTTCAACCTCCAGGATCATGTTTAAAGGCATTTCGTGCCTTTTGGAAATGTTCCCCATCCGTTGACATCTATCACATTTTAGCACAAACTGATGAGCATCCTTGAACAAAGTTGGCCAAAAGAACCCTGCTTGCAACACCTTAGTGGCTGTTTTCTCACCTCCGTAGTGTCCTCCATATAACGAATCATGACAGTGATGGAGAATGCTCTCGACTTCGCTCTGTGGAACACACCTTCGAATCATTTGGTCCACACAATGCTTGAACAAATATGGCTCATCCCACATATACCTATTAACGTCATGAAGAAACTTTTTCTTTTGTTGCCACGATAAGTCCGGTGGGAGTGTGTTACTAACCAAGTAGTTAGCAAAATCAGCATACCAAGGTATTTCGCCTTGAACCACAAACAGCTGTTCATCCGGGAAAGATTCATTTATTAGAACTTTGTCTTCCTTATCAAGACCCGGATTCTCCAATCTAGATAGATGGTCGGCTACTTGGTTTTCAGTTCCCTTTCTGTCCCGAATCTCCAAGTCAAACTCCTGTAGCAATAGGATCCATCTAATCAATCTTGGTTTAGCATCTTTCTTTGCAATTAGATACCGGATAGCTGAATGATCCGTGAATACTACCACCCTTGTTCCAATCAAGTAAGATCGAAACTTGTCAAATGCATAAACTACTGCAAGCAACTCCTTCTCAGTAGTGGTGTAATTGAGCTGTGCATCAGTTAAGGTTTTGCTGGCGTAGTAAATAGCATGAAAAACCTTCTCCTTGCGCTGTCCCAAAACAGCCCCAACCGCATAATCACTGGCATCACACATCAATTCGAAGGGTTTTGACCAATCCGGAGCAATGATCACTGGTGCAGTGGTTAATTTCTTCTTTAGAAGCTTAAAAGCGATCAAGCACTCCTCATGAAACTTGAATGACACATCTTTCTCTAGTAGACTGCATAAAGGCTTAGTGATCTTAGAAAAGTCCTTAATGAATCTTCGGTAGAATCCCGCATGTCCCAGAAAACTACGAATGCCCTTCACTGAGGTTGGTGGAGGTAAATTTTCAATTGTTTCAAGTTTTGCTCTATCTACCTCAAGACCCTTTGATGACACTTTATGCCCCAGTATTATCCCCTCTTGCACCATGAAGTGGCATTTTTCCCAGTTGAGCACTAGATTAGTTTCCACACATCTCTTCAGTATTAGAACTAGATTTTCCAAGCAGTTGTCAAATGAATCACCAAACACTGAGAAGTCATCCATGAAAACTTCCACATTGCGTTCTACCAAATCTGAGAAAATAGCCATCATGCACCTTTGAAAAGTGGCGGGTGCATTACACAATCCGAATGAGACCCTTCTGAAAGCAAAAGTACCAAATGGGCATGTGAAGGTAGTCTTTTCTTGATCTTCTGGAGCAATAGCAATCTGATTGTATCCCGAATATCCATCCAACAAGCAATAATACTCATGTCCAGCTAGTCTATCCAACATTTGATCAATGAAGGGTAATGGGAAGTGATCCTTTCGAGTTGCTTTGTTAAGCCTCCTGTAATCCATGCACACCCTCCAACCAGTTACTGTTCTTGTTGGAATCAATTCATTATTCTCATTGGCTACAACTGTCATGCCTCCTTTCTTGGGTACACACTGAACTGGGCTCACCCATGCACTGTCAGAAATAGGATAAATTATTCCAGCATCTAACCATTTCAAAATCTCTTTCTTTACCACCTCCTTCATGATTGGGTTGAGTCTCCTCTGATGTTCCACAGTGGGCTTACTATCATCTTCCATCAAGATTTTGTGCATACAGTAAGATGGGCTTATTCCCTTGATGTCGGCGATGGTCCATCCAATAGCAGATTTGTACTCCCTAAGAACCCGCAACAGCTTGCTTTCCTGAAACTCGTTAAGCACAGATGCAATAATAACAGGTAAGGTAGCTGAATCGCCTAAATATGCATACCTGAGATGGTTAGGCAAAGGTTTTAGCTCAAGTGCTGGAGGTGTCTCAAGGGATGGTTTCAACCGATCTGTAGCATTCTCAGCATATTCAAGAGATTCAAACGGAATTTGAAACTTGCTCCCCCGTGGCACTGTATCTAAAATATGTAGATATTCAACCAAATCTGGATCTTCTATGTCAAACTCTCCCAGAAGTGCAGTTTCTAATGGATCATTGTTTAACATATTCAAAAATTCGTCATTCACAGCTTGCTCGATAACATCCACATGAAAACATTCTTCCTCATCCGAAGGGAATTTCATGGCCTTAAATACATTGAAGGTCACTTCTTGATCCTGAACCCTCATAGTGAGCTCTCCCTTTTGCACATCGATTAAAGTTCTTCCAGTGGCTAAAAATGGTCTCCCCAGAATAATAGGAATGTTTTTATCTTCCTCATAATCTAAGATGATAAAATCAGCCGGGAAGATGAATTTATCCACCTTGACAAGAATGTCTTCAACAATTCCCCTTGGGTATGTGACCGACCTATCGGCAAGCTGAAGAGAAATGTTTGTAGGCTTTGGTGCAGGCAATCCCAACTGAGTATACACGGATAATGGCATGAGATTAATACTAGCACCCAGGTCACACAAACATTTGTTGAAAGAAAGGCTACCAATAGTACACGGTATAGTGAAGCTGCCTGGATCTTTCAACTTGGGAGGTAGCTTTCTTTGCAGCACGGCACTACATTCTTCTGTCAAAGCCACTGTCTCAAAGTCATTTAGCCTTTTCTTCCTAGACAGAATTCCTTTCATAAATTTGGCATAGCTAGGCATCTGTTCTAAGGCCTCTGCAAAAGGAATGTTAATTTGTAACTTCTTGAAGACCTCCAGGAATTTGGCAAACTGTTTATCCAACTTTTGCTTCTGCAATCTCTGAGGGAAAGGTACTGGTGGATACACTTTTGGAGTAGGCTCAACACTAGGTTTATCTGTGGTATCTTTCTTCCCTGACTCAGGTGGTGCACTGCTGTCCATTTCCTTAGAAAAATCAGCATTAGTCAAGTCCGAAGGAGAGCTTGAGTGGGCTGCCCCCTTTTGCAATTCGGGCTCTTGTAAGGTTTGTTTACCACTTCTGAGAGTTACTGCCTGACATTCCTCTTTCCCATCTCTTCTTGGATTAGTCTCTGTGTTACTAGGAAGAGATCCCTGAGGTCTATTTGACATGGAACTAGCCATCTGCCCAATTTGATTTTCCAAAGCCTTAAGTGCTGCTGCTTGGTTTTTAATCAAGATATCTTGGTTAGCCATGTGTTTCAATATCAACTCCTCAAAATCTGATTTTCTCTCTGGTTGTGGTTGTGAGGTTTGAGCTGTATGATGTTGTTGAGACTGATTTTGGAACCCTGGTGGATGATGTGGCTTAGGAGCTTGCTGAAAATTTTGGTTGTTGCTCCATGAAAAGTTAGGATGGTTCCTATTTCCAGCATTGTAAGTGTTTTGGTACTGATTTGGCGGTCTCTGGTAGCTACTTACAAACTGAACTGCCTCGTGGTCAAATGGACATTGGTCATTGGCATGTGTCCCTGCACAAACTTCACAAACAACAGCCACCTGCTGCACTTTTGAGTCAGTCAAGGAATCAATTTTCTTTGACATTGCTGCCATTTGAGCTGCTAAGGCTGTGATGGCATCCACCTCTAATACTCCGGCTACCTTTGGTTGACTCATTCTAGAAGTTGGCCACTGGTAGTTATTTGCAGTCATGACCTCCAATAACTCAATTGCTTCCCCATAATTCTTAGCCATGAGAGATCCCCCAGCTGCTGCATCTATACAAGACCGATTGTGAGATCCCAATCCGCTGTAGAAGGTATTCAATTGCATCCATGGGAGGAATCCATGATGCGGGCATCTTCGAAGCAAATCTTTAAATCTCTCCCATGCCTCATACAATGACTCCCCATGATGTTGCTCAAAGGTTGCAATTTCATTTCTCAATCTAGCAGACTTTGCAGGAGGGAAGAACTTTGCCAAAAATTTCTGTGCTAAGTCTGACCATGTAGTGATGGACCCCGGTGGCAAGGAGTGAAGCCAACTCTTAGCTTTGTCTCTCAAAGTGAACGGGAAAAGTCTAAGTCTCAAAGCATCATCCGTTACCCCAACAAATTTGAAAGTATCACATATCTCAATAAAACTCAACAAATGCTCATTAGGGTTGTCATTGGGCAAACCCCCAAACTGTAACGAATTTTGCACCATTTGTATTGTTCCCGGTCTAATTTCAAAGGCAGTTGCAGTTATTGCCGGTCTTATGATACTAGACTGTAGATCACTTATCTGCGGCGTTACATAGTCTTTCAATGCTTTTTGTTCCTCTGCCGCCATGGTTTCTTGATTGTTAGAATCCCTGATTCTTTCTCTTCTTAGTCTTCGGGTATTTCTCTCGATCTCGGGATCGTAAGGAAATAACTCAAGACTTTGTGATCGGCGCATACAAATCCAGGGTACCTACACAATCAAGTAAACAAAAATTAAAAACAAGTCTAAATTAAGATCAATTCAACTATAATCAATATTGGTAAAATTATTGTAAAATAATTCCCCGGCAACGGCGCCAAAAACTTGTTGCTCGATTTCGCAATCAATAAAACACGCGCAAGTATACGCGGTCCACAAGTAATATAAGATAAGTAAAGTGTCGAACCCACGAGGAATTATGTTAAATAATTACCAAATATCAATCGCATGTAAAATCAATCCAATTTAAACAATGACAATATGGTTTGTGTTTGTTGTTGATTAAAACTAAAATAAAGGAAATTTAGAAAACAAGGTTTTACTAACACGGATAAAGTTCAAGATAAAAAGGTCTAAGATTACAATATCCCCCAACTCTTCATTTAAACATCCTACTCTCTCTTGTTTGGTAAATTAGAACATAAGAATTGCTATCCGAGAAATCACAAGTATATATAAGCCTCTCTCGATGGTCGAATACGTATTTCCTATTGTGGTGCATAAATATATTTCTATTCTATACACAAGCAAGAATCCCATATCAAGAACAATTAATAAGACACATGTCACGTAAAATCCCATTAACCATTCTATCAATTACCAACTTTCACAATAGAAATCATTAAGCATGATTCTCAAATGGATACATGTGGTATTTAGGTATATGTCTATCCTAAATACAATCAAATTATCAACCCTCAAGAATAATACATAAGACTCACGTCACATAATCTCATACATTATCCATAAAGAATATCTAATTTTCACATGAATTCATAACTAGGTCTCAACTTATACTTCTTCTCTCAATTCCATATAAGTTACCAAAGTAATTACGGGCCAAGTAATTAATCCTTAATCAAAGGTTATAAACTCCAATTCACAAAATGCCTAATTACCATTCAAGAGAGAGCATTCAATTTAAACTACAAGTTGGGTTCCATTGCAATCTTAGAATGAAGAGTTTAGCTCATATTTAATCTTAATAACATCATAAACTGATTATAGTACATGGTTTGGAATAACAAAGTAAGAATAAAGAACTACAACAAATGAAGATACACCCCTTTTGTGATGATATTCCCGAATTAGTGAGATGTAGTTCTTCTTGAGTTGCTCTTGCTTCCTACTTCGTGCTCCAAGCCTCTTTGGTTGATGAAATTCTGATAATCTTTCCTTTAGCTCCTTTGTTCTTCTTCTTTTTCTCTCAAACCCTAGCTTTTTCCAAGTGTGTAACCAAGCTTGAATAATGCAATACCAACTCCCTGGATGATTTTTCATCTGAATTCCCTCTCTCCTCATTTTCCCGTTCCTGAAATTCCTCCTCTAGTGCGCCACAATAGCAGAACAGACAAAGCCAGCCGCACCAGAAATCGCGCTCTCGCCCCGGCGAGAAAAACAGCCTGGGGAGCTCGCCCCGGCGAGGGCTCGCCCCGGCGAAGAAATTGGCCTTGGAGGCTCGCCCCGGCGAGAGCTCGCCCCGGCGAGGAAATTAGCCTGGGGAGCTCGCCGCGGCGAGGTTACATGTCTTGCTGAAATTACCCTTTTGCCCCTGGTCCTGCCAAAAACCACCACGATCGTCCACAACTGTTCCCTGCACAACAAAAGCATAAAAGGAGTAAATAGATACTAAAAACACCTAAGGATAGCAAAGAATTGAGTTCAAAGGATAACTAATTTGTAGGTATAAAACCCACTCATCACTTTCTTAGGGCACTCTCGGGCAAAGTGATCCTTCGACCCACAGATGAAACATGCTCCCTTCTTTGGATTAGGGCAATTTGGTGCGATATGCCCCTCCTGCCCGCAGTTGAAGCACACCCGCTTACCCTTCAAACAAGCACCCATATGGCTCTTTCCACAGTTGTTGCACACCTCCATCTTCTTCTTCTGATTACCCTGCTGATTTCCCGCAGAGTTACTATCATTCCATTTCCTCTTCTGGCTACTGCCCCCATGGCTACCACTTGCCTTATTTTCATTCTCATTCTTCTTTTTCTTCTGCTCCTGATTGTACTTAGACAAAGCATCACTGCCTCCTTCAACGATAATTGCCTTCTCCAGCACTGCCGCAAACGAGTTCAGTTGAAACATTGAAACTCGGCTATACAACCAGGGCTTCAATCCCTGCTCAAACCTTCTGGCCTTCCTCTCATCCGTGTTAACCTGATAAGGCGCAAACCTCGCCAACTCGTTGAATCTGGCAGCATACTCAGATACCGACATAACACCTTGCTTCAACTCTAGAAACTGTACTTCCATTTGGTTCTGAGCACTTGCCGGGAAATAGGTTTCGAAAAATATCTCCTTGAACCGCTCCCACGGAATAATCCCTTGGCCACCTCGAGTCTTATTTGCTTGCCACCAGTAGCTAGCTTCTGATTTCAACATAAACGTTGCAAATGCCGTCTTTTGGTCCTCATTGACCCTAGCGACATCAAACACCTTCTCCATCTCCATGATCCATGTTTGAGCTTCAATGGGATTCATAGTGCCGTGATATTCCGGAGGTCTGACTGCCTTGAAGTCTTTAAAGGTTGTAGCCTGAGCTTGTGGTTGATTTGCAAAGGCTCCCGTTAACAAATTTACCAACTGCTGCATGGGATTAGAGTTGGCTTCTTCGTTGTTAGTAGATCCCTCAGGGGTCTGTTGACGTGTTGGTTGTCTTCATGGAGGCATCTTATTGTTAAAAACAATTCGCGTCATTAGACTATTGCTCAATTACCTAAACATTTAAGTCTTAAGTTAAACATTTATATAAAACACTTAACACACAGTACATCTGATAAACTTTCGTATTTTATTCATTAACTGCTTCAAAACATAATAGAGATAACATCGTAGTTATTTACATCATCTATCCTGAAATCACAAAGTTTCAGAATTACATCATCATTCTACCCCATTATAGAAACTGGGATTACAATTAATTCACTTCATAGTTTCCTAATAACATAACTAATCACAATCTATGATGACATTCCACGACGCACAGCTTCCTGGCGTTCCTGCTCCATAATGCGTGTCATCATCCTACGATCCATCTCATCTGGATGACGATTAGCTCGATCTTGAGCTCTATCCATGGTAGTATGAAAAATATACTCCATCTCATCAATCTTGGCCTTCTTTGACCGCACCTCACACTCAACACGATCTGCGCGATCAGCCTCCCTCAGCCAAGCTGTCTCCGCTCTCGCCCGCTTAGCTGACTCCTCTTTCAACTCATCTCGTACAATCTCATTCCTGGCTATCAACTGTCCGCATCGATACTCAGACTGTGCTAGCCTCTGCTCAGCCTCTGCAAGACGTGATGAAAGGTCTTGAATCTCAGCATCCTTCTGCTCTAGAGTGGTTTGACGTTCTGCAGCCTGTTCCTCTAACTCCTCCTTTTCACTTTCTACATGAACCAGCTTCCACTCCACATCCCCAAGACGTATGTCTAGCTACTCGATCTCACTGCTCTTCTGCTCCAAAGCAGTCTGTCGCTCCGCCAGCTGCCTCTCTAACTCCTCCACTCTATCCTGCAACTCTACGTTGCGATCATACACCTGCTCGTACATCTGAACACCCAAAGTAGATAGTGATATCCCCTCAGGGTCTTCCTCCTCCTCCTCAACCTCTTCAGGGTCCTCCTCAGGGTCCTCCTCAGGGTCCTCCTCAGGATCAGTCTCAGGCTCATACTCGTGACCTGTAACTGTAACCAATGGAGATGGCTCCCTCTGCACTAGCTGTTCATGAACCACGTGAATATCTCGGGGCTCCTCCTCCCTAGTCTGGCTGGGCTCTCCTCTATCAGTCATCCTGACAACAAAGTTTTAAGTTTTAATCACTAATCGATATTACTCGCGAGCACATAAGTTTGTTATCAAATAAGCACATAGCACATAATCATTTTGTTATCTTTTATGAATTTGCGTAATTCATTCCTTAGAACTCGGTAAGAGTTTATCACCACTATATTCTCTATCTTCTAAAAGGCTACTACCCTAAGGTTTTCCCCACCTAAAGGTTCATAACCTACAGCTCTGATACCAACCTGTGACACCCCCAAATCCAGGTACTTAATTCCCACTGATTTGGTGTTCACTATAACGTACATTCAAAACTAACTACCCAATAAAATAACAATTAAATAAACTTAAAGAAATATCTTCCCAAAATGGGTTACATCACCAAACTATTAAATATTCAACTCCCAGGTTATCTTAACCTTAATACATCAAATGCGGAATAAAACATAATTTAAATAAGTCTTGATACAATCGATCATCAAATAAATAACAGGTCTTTAGCTATTTATGCATCTTGCCCTTGCCTTTGCTCGTGGACGGCTCGTCCGGTTTCTCAGCCTTAGCTGCAATAATTTGTGCAAGAGTGAGCAAACAATTGCTCACAAGTACAATAACAATAATATCTAAATGAAATGATTTCAACTGAGGAGTAATAGTTTGCTGATTCTCAACCAATAAATGATTTAAATTTAAAAGCTCTTTAGAATGCTTGATTCCAAAAATATAGAATTCAAGATTTAGAAATTATATCTGAGGGTCACAAGACCTCGAACTATGTCCTAGGTTGACAAGTATTTCTACTGTAACCTTTAACGGTCATATAGACTATGGACCAACATCTCGTACTCAGGGGGATCAGCCCTTTGTACAATGTATTGTGCACAAAAATTTTAACGTTGTCGCGTAAGTAATCCCCTATGTTAGGGTTGTTCATCTCAGTTTATCGTCTGAATCCATACCAAAAAGGAAATTGGCTTGGAACAAGTATAGAAAACATTCTAAGTCGTTGAAACGTTCATCAACTAAGGACTAGCTGAATCAAAAAGGGTTTGCTAGTCTAATTCAATAGAGTTTGTTCAATAGAAACTATACTCGAAGTTTGAATAATAACAATGATTGGAATAAAGCTTGAGTATATAATCATGATAATAACCTTGCTTGAATATCAATAAGCTAAGGTCAATAAGCTTGCTCAATATAAATAAACTTGTCTTGAATAAATTAACAAGTTAAAAGAGAACAACAACTTGCTATAAATAATTTTCAAGCTTAAGGAAGGAAAACGTGCTCAACATAAAGTAATAAGTTGAGATAAGGAACTTGCCTCAAGCGTTGATTACAAATTAAATATCTCACGATCCTTAAACAACCTATACATTTAATTATAAAATGGTAACATAATTAGTTACAAAATAATATACACTTTAAGCTTGCTTTTATCCTTTTTATTATAACATCTCATTTAGCAAACCATAATCAACAATTTTCAATTATCTAGGAATTTCATTAATCACTTAATACTTTAATATAAATTTAATTATCCATCATAACTTCTAAGAAAGGAAAACAAAATAAAAATTTTCCAGCAGTGGTTCTCGCCGGGGCGACAATTCCTTTTAAATTTTCTCGCCGGGGCGAGGATTCCCTTTGTAAATTTTCTCGCCGGGGCGAGAATTTACAGGTCATTTCTCTCGCCGGGGCGAGAGACTCGACAGTCATCTCCTACAGTCGCGAACCAGTGAAAACTTAGGCCAAATTTGGCCAAATTTTCCGAATTCTACCATCCAGAATACAAATTAAACATACCCAGACATCATATATGATATAAAACATTTACCTAACATGTTCTGTAAACATTTTAATCATTCTAACACATAAACAACTAGTTTAAAACCAAAAATTCACTGTTAAAACCAAATATTCAAGTTTTAACCATTCTCATGAAATTAAACTCTGTAAATTCATTTTTCAACCAATTAAAACAATTCTTTTTGCATGTTTTCATGAATTAATTCTTCAAACTAGTTTATAATCACCACATAATCTTTAATACATGCTTACTAACAATTATAACCAAGTAATTCATGTATTTGGCATATAAATTCATATACAGTGAAGTAGAAATCATATACAGGGAAATAAAATAATAAAAACATAATGAAGAACAAAACCAAAAGAATTATACCTTCAAGCTATATATAATTCCTTACTAGCACTTCCCTTCCTTCTCTTTCTCAATTCACAAACTCTCAATTCTTTCTTTTCTCTCAACTCTCAAACTCACAGAGCTCTATTCTTTTCTTTCTCTCAAACTCTGTTCTTTCTCTTTTTTCTTTTCTTTTTCTTAACTGACGTAGTTTAAAAATATAAACTGATAAAATAAAAATTGATGATTTAATAAAATAATAACGTATGATATTAATCTATCAGTTAAAGATTTCAAAAGCCTCTAAGGCTTGTTTGGTAAACACTAATAAAATAACCTATTATTCTTATGTCTTGTTTGGTAAAACACAATTAAAATAACTCATTTATCCAACCAAAGGTCATAAGGCCTAGTTTGGAAAAACTAAATTAAAACTCCTTTCATTTATTTTAATAAAACATTATAACATATAGTTTTAAATGTCACACATTTAATTTAATTGAACTTATCATTATTAAATAAATTCAATTAAATATAACTAATTCAAATAATAATTTTATTTAACAAAAACACCAAATAAATTATATTATTCAAATAAATTATTTATTAACATAAATCATTTATTCAAATAATTCTTTTCATCATCTAATTTAATTAATAATTAAATTAGAATAATCATCACACATCATATTCAAGTAACAATTAACACAATTAACTCAACATAAACTTATTTCACAATAGCTTAATAAATCATCTATTAATTCAATAAATTAACAAAAATATTTATACAACTCAATAAATATTTTTATTAATTCTCAAAATTGCATTCGTTACAACTATCGCTAGAGGAATTTCTATTGACAGGCGAGTAAAACTCCATTAGGTATTCCTTAGCGAGCCACGTTCAGTGAACTTATTCTCTAATAAGTACCTACATACTTGCTTTAGTGTCTCCACACAAATGATTGTGAGATCAATCATCCTCTTCCTAAGAGCAAGCAATGTATGTACTAATCTATCCAGATTCACTAATCCCCTTTTTAGTAATCCAACGATTAGGAACGATTTTAGTTTTTGAGCTATCTAGAATTTAGATCTCATTAGCATGATCACCATCATGATTCTAAAAGCATTGCTCAAAACTATGGGTTTATCACATTTTAAATAACACAACATCATGTAGATAATGAAAATGTCTTTAATAAACGAATAATATTGCAAAGTATATGTTATATCATATCAAATATGATTGGCTTGTGTGCATACTACTTTCAAAATGAACATATGGAGAATATCTGATTTGAGCTGATATAGTGACAGAGCAAAAGTCTGGTGTACGTACTTCTGTTTAAGTCTTTCTTCCCTTATATCTATACATCCTCACACACAGCATATCGTCCACAGATTCAAATGCATCACATTGCTGTCTTTGAACCAAAAATATATCAATCAAATCATGAGTGCAAAACTAAGTATATTAAGTTTGAAATCTAGATAATGACTGGATTCTTCAAACTAGCGGTCAACCAGGACTGAAATCCATTGAACTAAAATTAGCAAGGAAAAAAGGCACAACAAAAAGAAGAAAGAAAGATATTAATCAAAAAGTACGACATCCATTTAGGAGTTTGCTTTGTCAATAGTTTAATCAGCTGTCAATTTGTCTGAAATCTTGTGAACAGGCTCTAAAAGATGTCTTAAAGAAACCTCTATTTTGTTCAATAGTAAAGCTAGGGGTCTTAAATGTCTCAAATATACATGTCAGTAGATAGGCATGTAATAATAATTTAGGACCCACCATAATATGGAACAATCATGATTATGTTTGAAAATGTTTTAAAAAAACAGAAAATATCAACACAATAAATAATATATGAAACTCCAACGAACAATGATAATCTACAAATCCTACAGATATCAAAGGAAGACCTTGAGATTAACACACTAACAATACTAATTACGTTTGAAGCATAAAACAACTTGCATATTGTGCTAGATTGAGGCCACAACCTGCCACTAATTTTGTAGTGTATCAGTAAAATAATATTAAACTCACCCAACAGTACCTACATACTCTTTTGCCCAATTTATTTTCTTACTGAAACCTCGTAGTCATCCTAATGATTAACTACAAGCACATAACTGACGAAAACCCTATTAGTTAACAAAATCATTTTGGCTACTAACTTAATCCCATAATTAGAGTCCACATATGAAAGTCAAACGTCTGAACTAAAAATAACTTCAAGACAATCAATAACCAAGACTGAAGCTAATTTGAATATAATGACATGATTACTCTTAATTTGGAAAAAGTTTTGGGAAGCATTTGTACCCAATTTCATTTCTTTGTTAAGACAAACAATCAAGTTTAACAAATAAAAGATACAATATATATCAACAAATTACCAAAAAAGAAATAAAAATTACCTGGCGTACTAAACAATTCTCCACTTAAAATACATCATCTATGGGCTGCTCTAGTTCAGTCATCTCTTGCACACAAATCTCTTTACCACCATCCTCCAGCTCAGGTACACTTTTTACTTGTTCCTGACCTTGTTGTATAGATTCCACTAGTTGATATTGTTGTTCATCAATACCATTGCCAACTATAAGATTGTCATGGTCAAGTAGATTATCTCTAATATTGATTTGGTCCTCATCATTCTGATTTCCTATAAGATTTTCTTGTTCAGGTAGATTACCTATGAGATTTTCTTGTTCAGGCAGATTACCTATGAGATTCTCTTGGTCCTTAATAAGCTGATTATCTATATGATTATCTTGGTCTTGGTCTGGCTGATCCTAGTCGTCTAAGTCTAGAATAGCTTTAGTTACAACCTTATAACAGTTTTCCTCAATAAAAGCCCACCCATAATCACCATAAACCTTAACATAAAAAAGCAAAACAACCATCATTTCATAATCCCAAATCAAGAACAAAACTAGAATTGAAGAAAACCCATATGTCATATCACACTCTCTTACAGCAAAAACAGTTCTGTAAAACAAGAAACACAAAATGACAAACCTTGAGGAGGTCATTAAGAGTTTTTCGAACCAAATCCTCAGAAAATCCGCAAGCTCGCATCACATCATATGTAACATCCCTTCACATGTTACCCACCTACAAAATTTCACCCACAAGTTTATATTTCACAAACATCAAAAATGGGTATTCCAAAAATGCTAATAAATTTATAGAAATTGGTTACCCTTGGGCGTCTTCAATTTTCTTCTTTGAAATAATATCTAATACAAATCTAGTAAAACAATTTAGATGTCTTCAATTTCCCTCAATCAGATGAAATCATTAGAATAAGCTCTATTTGGAAACGTACCCGAGCGAATAGACTGAGTAGCTAGGGCTTAGATTTTTTGATCTTTGGCTTCATTTCCCTAACTTATATAGATAGAATCGTGGGTGGTCGAAAAATCTGAGATGAAAATAAAGCAGATCTGAGATGGAAGATGGACAACAACGTAAATTGTTTCAAAAATCGGAGAGCAGATTTGGTTTAAAGATGAGCAGTTTTGGGAAAAGAAGAGAGGAGAAACCTAAATTACTAGAGAAGAAACCCAAAGTGGTAAAGAAGAAACCTAACTAACCCATCTCTCTAATTGAAACATTGAATTTTGGCTAAGGAAAAGAAGTGAAACCCAATTGATCTCTATTTCATGCTTTCCAGACCTTGCACACATACAACTAAGGGAGTACTCTGTTCTAAAAAAAAAGTTTGATAACATTTGAAAAAACAACTCTTTTAGAAGTAATATTATATGTAAAATTATTATTTCAAAAATTTAAAGATAAATCTAAATTTAAATTTTAGGATATTATAAATTAATTGTAACAAATTAAAATATAACCCTTTTGTAGAACAAAAAAAATAATATTTTAACATTTGTAATCTGTTCAACAAAAAGAGTCATAAGTATTATAATTTTGTTTATTGTCAATTTATAATATTTTAAAATTTAAATTATTGTAACTTAATATTTTAATTAATACAATTAATATTGTAAATTACTTAAAAATTATTATTAAAAATAAATTTTTTATTAAAATATTAATTACATTACAATTTGAATTACAGTATACTATAAATTAAAAAAACAAACTCAAACTTAACTCTTTCTGCAGAACATATGAGTATTTTTTTGGCATTTGTGCTCTATTCCACAAAAGAGTGTCACTATCTTCTTCTTTTTTTGTCATGATCAATGTATGAAAATTTAAAGTTTAACGTAGTGTAAAGTTATTTACTTTATAGTTTATTAATAGAAACAATAAGTATTCTAAGTTACTTTAAAATGTTATTAAAAGTAAATTTACTACTATAAAAAAAACTAATGTATTTATATTACAATTTATATTCACCAAAATTAATTCTAAAAAAATTATTTAGAACAAAACAGTTACCAATTTTATCTCTAGCAAAAAACCTCTGAACAATAATATATAGTGGGTAATAATTCCTTCATTAATAATTTTTTTCCTCTCAAATTTTCATCATAAATTGGCGCCAAATATCACTCTACCACCTCAATTTGGCGAAAGAAAAAATATAAATTGTGAATGATGTTTCTTTCGCTAATAACTATATTGTCACTATATTTTTCTCCTTCATTGTTCCTTCGCTAGAAAACTCCTCATATTCCTTCACAAAATTTTCTTCACTACATCCCTAATTTCTTGTAACGAGGGAAAAATCTTTTGTAACGAAATCATGACGAATTTTTTTGTAAAACTAGTTAAAAAGACTAAAAACCTAGCTAAACATTGACTTTTGAGTCATTTTTCTGAGTAATTAGAGTTTCTAGAAAATTTTATTTTTCTGGGAATTGTGTAGTACGTAGAACAAGGAAGTCGTAGGCTTAAGAATGAACTCATTCTGACTTCGGATAAGGGAGTTATGGCGTTTGGAAAAAGGTACGTTAAATCTGCCTGTGCAGAAAACTAGTCAACAAAGGTTTTTCAGGCCACTGTTTTGGCCTGATAATGAGTCTTGAAAAATTTTCCATTAAGGAGAATTTTTAGAGGATGTTACGAGCAAGAAAATGTCTAAAGAGCGAACTCATTTCGACTTCGGATGAGTGAGTTATGAAGTTTGGAAATAGGTGTGTCAAGTATGCCTGAACAGGAAACTACTCAACAAAGGTTTTTTGAGCCACTGTTTTACTTTGATAATGAGTCTAAAAAAACATTTCCATTTGGGGGGATTTACAGAGGATGTTATGAGCAAGAAAATAGGTCGAGAACGGACTCATTCCGACTTGGAATGAGCGAGCTATGAGGCCCGGAAGTAGGCATATCACAGCTAAAAATCAGTGTACTACTAGGCAACGCCTAGGCAGCGTGCGCACGACTTGCGTGGGATGCTGCTAGGCAGTGGGGCGCAGGGCATGGGTGTTGGGCGCATGGCCTGGGATGGTTGTGCGCGAGGCGTGTCACGGGCATGTCAATGTGCCATTTCACGACGCCACACGACATTTTTAACATTGCTCTAAAATATTCCAAGTTATAAAAGATGAATCTTATAAAATGAAAAATAATTAATATAGACCATCGTAAGGGGTTGTTAAGAGGGTCGTGGCGTTCCCGAACGCCGCGATGCCGTTAGACATTTTTGAAGAGTTATTGCGTTACTTAAATTTTAAAATGCGAGCAACCTAAAATGAGAAATATTATAAAGTAAACCAATAATTGTCGTCATTATGTGGCTAATTGGTGTATCGTCATACATTAAATGTGTAGGACGTTCGGAGGGCGAATTAGCGTAAAGTTTTAAGCAATGCTTAAGGCAAGTTTCTAACTCTTGTCTAAACTTTATGTTATATAAGATTTTAATCTATGTGCGAATGTTTTATATTGATTGTGATGTGTGCCAATATGTGTACTTATGTGCTATTGAGATGAACTGTTTGGTTATTGAACTGTTCAAGTTGTTAAAGTTCTGTTATTCACGATCTGTTTAGGAAAAATGTCAATGACATTTGTTTTCAGCTAGACAAGTGTAAAAGTGAGTTATTGAATTATTAAAAATTTATTGAAGTTAAGGAAACTGGTGTAAGTATTCGAGGAGAAACCCTAATATAGGAAAGTTAAGAATCAAGAGATGAACTAGACACAAGTTGTATCATAATAATGAAGTAGACACAAGTTATGTCATAATAATGAAGTAGACACAAGTTGTGTCATAATAAGGAAGTAGTCACAGGTTATATCATAATAAGGAAGAAGTCACATGTTGTGTCATAATAAGGAAGTAGTCATAGGTTGTGTCATAATAATGAAGTAGACACGGGTGATGTCAAATTTAAGAAAGAACATAGAAGAAGGTTAAGGTCTTGAGGAGTGATCAATATGTTGTTTTAAAAATGTTAAATGAAAGAAAATTATTTTTCCTATTTATTCGAACCTGCTTCACAACTATTATTCAGTTGTTGAAGTTTTCAGAGAATATGTCGATATTCATTATATTGTTAATTGTTTATTCAACTGTTATACTTGTTGAGCAAATAAATGCTCACTCTTGCTTTAAATAAAATGTTTTCTGCAAAGCTAGAATGAATCGAGGAATCTGGTGAAGATTAACGAAAGGATCAAGTAATTGATTAGAAGAATTACATGTTAAATTATATGTATCTGTTGTGGTAGATAAAAGTCACAGATGTATTGTTATAATAGATAAATGATGTAATATTCATTATTTATATGTTCTAAAGATGTAAAGGTATTAAAACCTAGGATTATAAGGTGACATATTATAATATATTGAAATTACATTTATGTCTTAAGATTATATGGGTGTTTATGTTGAATGAATAGTATCGGGACGCACCGGACCCGGGTTTGAAGGTAGACCTGAACTCAGGGGCGTTACAGTTGGTATCAGAGCCGTAGGTTAAAAACCTTAGGCTATAATCTTAGAGAAATGATGAAGATAGTAAAGAGATAAACTCGGATAGAGTTTTTAAGAGATGACTTAAGGAAATTCGTCAAAAGAAGTAAAAGTAAAATGATATATTGTTATGTAATAATAATGAATATATGTTATTATGAGCTAAGTTATGAGTTGTGGAGATATACATAAGTTATCGAAATCATACTTATAGTAAGTTCATGACTCATAGTCGTATGGTAAGTTTTTGAACCCATAGGCGTATGGACAGTTCTTGATTTATTCTAGAACTACATATTACTATGATAAGTTCCAAAACTCATATTATTATGACAATGTCCTAAACTCCTAACGTATTAATTGTAGGTTCTATGAACAAAACGTTATTTCTAAAATTACAAGTCTTAAGGAAGTAAAAGTTGTTATGTGTTATATGATAATTAAGATATTAAAATTGATTAGAGGATGTTAGAAGAAGAAAGTAGAGATTATCATGTTATTGATAAAGAGAGCTAGTAGCTTTACCCAAGCAAATAACTTGGGTAGTAGCAGAGAATGACCAAGAAAAATGGAGGTAACAGACTCTGGTGTAAGTCACAAATGAACTGTGACGCCCCCAAATTCGAGTCTCAAACACCCGGATTTGGTCATCACGATCCAATACAATCATCTACCTTCAAACAACATACAATAACTAAATGCGGAATATAATAAACATATGTTGTTCATTCAAAAGGTGTTACTAGTCCCAAGATTCGATAACCTTAATACAAAAATACAAATATACCCTAATACAGTACTTTAGGGTTTAAATAACAATAGAAGTTTCTTAACTATGCTTGGATCAAAATACAAACATTAAAAGACTAATACTTCATCTTTTCCTTGCCCTTGTCTTTTCCTGAGGTCTCGGGCTTAACTGCAATAGGGTTCATAATATAACAAGGGTAAGCAACTAGTTTGCTCAGCAAGTTTAAATACGACAATAAAGGATATATCATGATGAACGGAATGAAAATAGAGGAGTTCAACAATATGAATATCGGAAGCAAGAATAATAATTGCTTTTAGAACGAATGCTAGTCAAGTAGACTTTGAACAATAAACGTCCAAGGGAGTCAATAGCTAATTGACCCTTTGGTTACTGGCTCAAAAATAAGTACTCGAGGGGATCAACCTCTAGTACCCGATGTGTATGCATACCATTTAATTTCTGTTCTTTGTATCTTATATCCGATACGTGGGGTACTCCCCTATATTGAAGGGGTGTTCATATAGTCCAAGATTCCGCACCATCAATTGGTTTGGATATCTTTTAAAAATCTGAACCACAAATGTCTAGCCGGGCAATGGCTAAGACTTAACTATGGCAGTTCATCCATATTAGAACTTTAAATAAAGTACAAGTCAACATCTGCGCGAAAATAATTGCACAATGTGAGAGTGCCAATAACAACGATGTGGAATAATTATTAAGTAATTAAACCACTTAGAGCAAGCATGGAAATAAAGTTCCAACTTAAAATAATTAACTCAAGTAAAGTTAGGGAAAACTTGCTTAATAAATAATTCGAGTTAAGATAGAAAACTTGACCAACACAAGGGTTAGACAAGCGTTAGGAAACTTGCGTTTAACATATAAGGAGAATGGAATTAGGGAACTTGCCCTCAATAATACTTGCACAACAATAATATATTTGCACAAGTCAGTAGAAGTCAAGGGAACTTGCAACAATTAAAGTTTCGGGATAGAGAACTTACTTGGTGCGTCTGCTACAATATACAACACACGCTCCTTAAAATCCTACACAATTAAGTACATATTCATATAACCATTAGTCACTTGACTAGATTCAAAACTGACGTAGCATCATTAAAGTACTTTGATTGCCACTACGACTATTTTGGTTGTTACTTGATATATAATTAAGCATTTTAAGGCTTAACAAAATATGATTACCTATTGAATAACTAATTGGGTTTATTTATTATTATTACCAAAATAAATAATCCCAATATTAATCTTGGTTGCTTAATAGAAATAATTTAGTAACTAATTATAACTATTAAAATTTAAAATTACGCAACCCGACCCGAACCATCACGATCCGGACCGACCCGGCCAAAAGCACGGCCTTACCGCTGCAGCGCCTAACATACAAGCGAGGTCAACGCTGCAGCGTTAGGCCCGAGCGATCCCAGCTGGCACACAGCCTTCACGCTGCGACGTGAGTTTAAGTAGCAATCGTGGCGCTGCGGCGTGAAAGCCCTTAGGCATGGCGCTGCGGCGTCATGCTGCCGCTGCGGCGCCAAGACCCCTTATCGCATCGCTGCAACGTCATTTGCTGGCGCTGCGGCATGACGAACCAGAGGTCGTCTTCGCCGGTCTGTTTTAGCGATTTTCTTCAATTTCAATTATTAAAACTAATTTCCAAGCATGCCTAACCCAATATTAACCACATACTACTATTAATTATAAGTTTTATACACCTAATTTGAGGAATTAATTCCAAGCATACAAGCAGAGTATTTTGTATTTGTTTGCAACAAAGGTGCACTGTAACAGGGCTTACCTTCTGCTAAACTTAGCTGCAGTTCTTCTCTTCCTTCCGCAATAGACAATAAAATTCGAGACCATTCTCGAGCTCCCTCCCTCCTTCTAATTTTCTCCCCAGCAACAATCACTCTCTATACCAACTTACAGAAGATTTAGCAAATGGGTCTGTGAAGGAAACGTCCCAATTTATAGAAAACCCAGTGACCATGCCAAGCTTTTGTCCAAATTGGTTATCCATCGGAAACATGAAGAAGATGATGGGCAACGCCACTAATCACATGGCCATATCTTCAGCCGCGATTTGCAGGAGCAGAAATTCGGCAAGAAATCCCGCGAGCAAAATCCATACGCGGCTAATACTGTTCATCCCAACTTATTTTATTTTAATTCTTTTCTCCCTAATTTTGCCGACCACTGTTAGAAATAAAATGGGATATGTCCCATAATTGTTGTCCCATTATTTTGCTACTAGTTAATTAAATAAATTTAACTAGTCAATTATTATTTATTTACCAACGAGACTATAATATTATTAATTGTATTATCCTTATTAATTAATAGGTAATATTAATTAATTTACTATATTCAAAATAATTGAATATTAAATTCTTAATTATTCATAAATTTTCATATATTAAATAACCTAGGGTAGTCCATTAATTTAATAATTCTATTACTGAGACTCCCTTTAAATTAATTAAATATCTATTCCCACACTATATTCAATTAAATTGAATATTTAATTAATCGGCACTTTATCAATTCTTTCAACATTAAAATCGTAGGGTTAGTTCACTAATTTAATTAAACCATTAGTGACTCCCCTTAATTAATCCTAGCAGTTACGTGAAATCATATAATCACATAACTAATTAAATACACAACATTTTAAATAATCATACGAAACTAACTCATTAAAAATTAAATTTATATTTAATTAATAATGGAGTTTAAAAATTCACGGTCATTACATGAACAACCCTAGTATTAAGGGTATTGTTAATCAAATATTAAAATAGACACAGGTGGTGTCATAATACAACAAACACAGGTGGTGTCATAATAAAATAGACACCGGTGATGTCAGAATAAGATAAACACAAGTAGTGTTAAAACAAACACTGATGGTGTCATAATAAAACAGGCATAGATGGTGTCATAATAGAATAGACATAGGTGATGTCAAAGTAGGCCCGAGAGAGAGGGTCAAAAGGTGTAAGAAAGAAAGATTAAGTCCAAGAGTTATAGGACTTCTTAAACTAATAGAGTAATATGCATGCAAATAGCAGAAGGTTGTAAGATATAAAGTATGGTGTACTGCGAGATGGATATTAATATAAATATGTGTATTAAAATGTGTTATGTGATAAATAGATTTTTAACATTTATGATCGATGCATGTTTAAAAATGAAGGATGAGAAAATAATATATTTTTATTAAACAGAATAATGCCGCCAAGAAGAGGTAGAAAACGAGAATAGTGATCAAGTGAATCCAATATAGCAGTTTGTAGATCTTTTAATAGGGGCTTTAAATAGAAACCCCACCGAAGTGAATGTGAATCCTTCAGCTGTGCACGTAGCAAGCTTTAAGGATTTTAAGAGCGTGGAACCGCCTGAATTTAAGGGGGCTGTAGACACCCAAAATTTTACATTTGTTATGTAACATTGACAAGAGGGAAAAAACGTTATTTAACCACGATTATGAGGAGTCCCAGCAGATGATTACAAGACTCAAAATGAATGTATGAAGCTATCATCGACGACAACCGAGTGATGAACTACGCGGGGCATGACGGTTGACGAGTCGGCATCTATGGGAAGATCCATTTTTGTAATTTGCTTTATCTTCCTAGACCCGGAATTGGCCAAACTTTATGTCATTGTGTAGCTCTTGAAAAGAGCTTTTCGGAATGGTATGGCACGTCTCCCAACTCTTCCCATATTGAAAGTTACGAACGTTTCAGTGAATATGGATGAAAAGCCGACTGTACGACACGAAAACCGAGGTGGGTGGGCCCCATATAGGCCAGTCGCAGGTGCACCTGCGGTCAGCCCCAAAGCCTATATAAGGCAATTTCCAGTAGATTTTCAAAAAAAGAGGAAGCTAGAGAGAGAAAGGGAAGGCTTTTGAAGAATTCTTGAGAGAGAGTCACCCAATCCAACCTAGATCTATTAGATTATATCAAACTTTATATTAGATTAGTTAGATTCTATACAAATTCAAGCTCAAGAAGGCTCAATCTATCCATTCAAATGTGAAAAATCGAATCTTTGGTGTAATTTTTGTGTAGATCTAGTATACTATATTCATTTATTGTTCTTGAAATCTCCTTGTGTTATAAATATACTATCATTTTGAAGCTCTTTTAATATATTAATTGCTAGGCTAGGGTGATTAGGGAGGATTTCTCAAGTAATGTTATTGCATAGATGTAACAAATCGAATTCCCGGATAAATATTTAAATAAAGATTTTAATTAAATAAATTTTTATTTTTAATGATTTATTATATTATACTGCCTTTGTGAATACATGCGATATAATATGTGTGTGTATGTGATGCGATGAATATGTTAAGTTATATTTGTTACATGTAAATAAATGGAAAGGATATAATTAAATAATATGAAATTTTTGTATGCGTTAAATAAAGCATATTAAAATAATTTATGATATTAAATTATTTTAATATAATAAATTTATTGCATTAAATAAATTATTTTTTATGCATAGTTCCATTTTTATGGAAAAGATTTTTGGTGTAGTACATTACAATATTTAATGTATGTAATGTAATATAGTATATGTCATATATGTATTAGTAGATATAATATATGTGTATTATGTGTATTAAGTGGGGGAAAGTAGGAGTTGGGTTTGTTATAAGAGTAACCCCCAAGTATTAAGGTCGAGTCATAAGAGTTATGAAGTTGGAGCTGTCAAACAGCTAAGCTAAGTAGAGAATAGACCCAGCAATCCTATATACATATCAAGCAAGTTTAATTCGTGAATAGCAATGTGACACCCCCAAATCCGGGTACTTTGTTTCCTCAGGATTTGGTGTTCACTATCCAAATACATCACATCACATTTAACTACCCATTCAAATATAAATGAAAACTCTTAATTAAAATAGAAATCTCCCATTAAAGGGTTATAACATCACTAATAAATAAATCTCAGATCATCTAACCTTAATAAAACATCAAATGCGGAAACATAATCAAGTCTAACACATAGACATCAATAAAACAAATACAACAAGTCTTCATCACTTGTTTGCTTTTCCTTTGCCCTTACTAGTGGACGGCTCGTCAACTCTTTCAACTTTAGCAACAATGTTATTATGCAAGGGTGAGTAACAATTGCCCAGCAAGTACAACAACAACAATAATAATAACATGCGAAATAATCAACTGATATCGAATAATCGAAGGTTCAGCTTTCGAGTCAAGATTATAAGATAAGATTCAAAAGAACATCTGAGGGTCTTAAGACCACGAACTATGTCCCAGGTTATCAAGTATTTCTACTTTAAACCTTTAATAGTCGTAAGACTATATGAACCTTACATCTCGTACTTAGGGGGATCAGCCCTTTGTACCATGTATGTGCACAATATTTAAACGCTAACGCGTAAAATAATCCCCTATAAAAGGGTTGTTCATCTCAGTTTGACATCGGAGTCCGCACCAAAGAAAGTTTGGTTTGGATTTACTTCAATAACGCTTCTAAAATTTAGAATGCACATCAACTATGGACTAGTCGAATCAATGAGGGTTCGCTAGTCAATCAAGGTTTAAAAATGAAATTGGTATTCGAAAATCAAGGACTGAGTTATGTATTAGTACTATGTTCTAATTCGGTTATGTAATAAGCTTAGGCATGGATTATGTATTAGTACTATGTTTTAGTTTGAGTCAAGACTCTTGGAGAGTATTGTAGTAACGGTTGCGAGACCTTGGGACGAGAATAATTATATTAAATCAATGTAATTTATTTTGTCATTTTCGTTGTATTAGTTTATGTTGTTATTTGAGTTAGTACATGACGAACCAGATTCGAGAAAGTGACGTCAGAATTTGGGGGCGTCACATAGACTGACTGAATCCTCCCACATCCGACATCCTGACAACAAAGTTTAAATTTTAATTAATACTCGGCACTAGTCGCAGCACATAAGTTGTTAACACATAAGCACATAACACATAAAGTCTTTTATTATCTTTAATGAATTCCTTAATTCATTCCTTAGAACTCGATAAGAGTTTATCACCACTATGTTCTCTATCTCTTAAAAGGTTACTACCCTAGGGTTTCCCCACCTAAGGTTCATAACCTATAGCTCTGATACCAACTTGTGACAACCCCAAATCTGGGTACTTCGTTTTCTCAGAATTTGGTGTTCACTATCCAAATACATCACATCACATCTAACTACCCATTCAAATATAAATGAAAACTCTTAATTAAAATAGAAATCTCCCATTAAAGGGTTACAACATCACTAATAAATAAATCCCAGGTCATCTAACCTTAATAATACATCAAATGCGGAAACATAATTAAGTCTAATATATAAACATCAATAAAACAAATACAACAAGTCTTCATCACTTGTTTGCTTTTCCTTTGCCCTTACTAGTGGACGACTCGTCAATTCTTTCAACTTTAGCAGCAATGTTATTATGCAAGGGTGAGCAACAATTACCTAGGAAGTACAACAATAACAATAATAATAACATGCGAAATAATGAACGGATATTGAATAATTGAAGGTTCAGCTTTCGAGTCAAGATTATAAGACAAGATTCAAAAGAACATCTGAGGCCCCCTTTTTCACCTTGAATTGGTCAAAATATGCGGACTTTCTTACTTTTCGCGGAGGATTAGATCCTGGGACTGCCCGGATCCCACGAGTGAATTGAAAGTTGGATCTACATTGGATCTCACCTGAATCGCCCCATCTATCCCACGAACTATGTCCCAGGTTATCAAGTATTTCTACTTTAATCCTTTAACAGTCGTAAGACTATATGGACCTTACTTCTCGTACTTAGGGGGATCATCCCTTTGTACCATGTATGTGCACAACATCTAAACGCTAACGCGTAAAATAATCCCCTATAAAAGGGTTGTTCCTCTCAGTTTCACATCGGAGTTCGCACCAAAGGAAGTTTGGCTTGGATTTACTTCAATAATGCTTCTAAAATTTAGAATGCACATCAACTATGAACTAGTCGAATCAATGAGGGTTCGCTAGTCAATCAAGGTTTAAAAAATGTAATTGATATTCGAAAATCAAGGACTGAGTCTCACAAAAGATATAATTGAATAAATTCGGTAACTCTGAAGTATTACTTTAAAAGGAATAAGAATAACACATTTGAATTCATGAACTTGAACGATTTATGGTAAAGAACTTGCTCAATGAAAAATAGAGGTAATAGACTTGCTCAATATAAGAGTGAAGTTTAGAAAACTTGCGTAAAAGTAATAATTAAGGATAAGATACTTGCCTCGTGCGTAGACTATAAATTAAAATTCACGTTCTTTAATCAACCTATACATTACGTTTATAAAACAGTAACAATAATTAGTTACAGTATTATAAACAATTCAGGACTCATTCTCATCCAATTTCATTTAATACTTCAATTAATATGTTAGTCTAAGCTTTAGATATGTCTACGATAACGTAACATGATCATAAAGAAAGAAGAAATTTTTTATTCTCTTTTTATTATTTTATTTTTTATTTTTAATTTTTTTGTTCCACCGCCGGGACGGTGGTTTCCTTTACAAATCATCGCCGGGGCGACCCTACCGCCGGGGTGGGAATTCTAGTTCAATTTTGTCGCTGGGGCGGGGTCATCGCCGGGGCGACAAAGTCAGTTCAATTGCAACGCTGGGGCGGCATTGCTAGAGTAATTCCACCGTCCGGGCAGTGGACTCGAAACTCAGTTCCTGCAGTTCGCGAAGAACACAGAAACAGGCCAAAAATTTCTAATCTTCTTATTCTTACATCAAATTAAACATACCCAATTACTATAATTCATATATAATCATAACCCAAGCCTTCTAGCATGATTCTAACAACTTAAATCATATAAACCATGAATCTAAGAATCAAAATTTGAGGTTTTTATCATTGTATCACAGTTTCTTCAAATTCCATGAAATCACACATAACAAGTTCGTTATAACACCAAATTAATCCGTTTAAATCTTGTTTTCTTCATTTCTACAAGCATAAACATAATTTGTCATCAATTTAACCGATTAACTTGCAATACAGACATCAATTTGCATACATATAGTTCATATTCATATGTAACTACTCTGTAAATTTCAGAACTTCCAATTAAAGGCGTATTCTCATAAATTAATCCAATTAAACAATTTATAAACATCATTTAGTAGATTATACATGCATTTAAATAATTATAAACAATTTACAATCAATTACACATGAGACTCCATTATCAAAAAACTTGCAGACTACTTTCATGGAAGAATTTAAAACGTAAATTAAACTTAGTTAGAAGAATTACCTTCAATTAATAGTTTAGGATGCTAGAAAATAATTAGGAATTCCACAATTCTCCAATTTCTTCTTCAATTCTCTAATTCCTCTCAATTCTCTCTGGCTAAACTTTTAGAGCCTGATGAACAGTAATGCATATAATAATAATACGTGAAAACTAAATGGCAAAACATGGTGTCAGTTTAATAATTGGCACCAACTGCCACTAAGGCTATGTTTGGTTACCCATTTATTCCTCATTTCTAATTTATTTTAATAACTTACTTATTATATAGTTCAATGTCACATATTTAATCAATTAAATAATCTTATTTAAATCAATTAAATAAAGTAGAATAATTCTACATTAAATCACATAGTCACATAAATAAAATATTTTTTTATTAATAATGACAAATTATTAAATCTCTAATTAATATTAAATTAATTAGAAATAACATTATACTTATTTAAATAATGCATTTAATCAAATAAACTCAATTAAACGCATACTTTGAATATAAAAATTCTTCACATCAATTTAATTAATGTAATACATATCATTAAATTAATCTCCCACAAATCCATCAATTAATTCAACAATCAAATCATCGAAAAATATTTATTTAATTCAATAAATATTTAAAATAAATTACAAAAATCTCGTTCGTCACATCTTTCCCCCCTTAAAAGGATTCTGTCCCCAGAATCACAACTCAATTAATTCGTCTTGTTACATTCTCCCCCCTTACAAAGATTCTGTCCCCAGAATCGATACATATAGATTAAGCAAATAGATGTGGATAATTTCTCCTGATCTGATCTTCGAGTTCCCACGTAGCTTCTTCAGTGTTGTGGTTCCTCCAGGTCACCTTAACAGATGGTATAATTTTATTTCGTAGCACTTGCTCTTTCCTATCAACTATCTGAAAAGGTTCTTCTTCGTAAGACAAATCTTTTTCAACTTGCGGGGGTTCATACTCTATGACATGCTTGTAGTCGGGTTTGTATGGTCGTAATACCGAGACATGAAAGACATTGTGAATGTGTTCTAACGCTGGAGGTAAAGCTACCTCATATGCGACCTCACCAACTCTTCTTAACACTTCAAAGAGTCCAATGAACCTCGGGCTCAGTTTTCTCTTCTTACCAAAACGAATCTTCCCTTTCTAGTGAGATACTTTCAAGAAAACGTAGCTACCAGACTCAAACTCTCGATTTTTATGATGTTGATCGGCATATTTCTTCTGTCTATCCTGAGCTGCTATCAATCTTGTCCTAATCACCTTGACGATTTCTGCGGTCTATTGTACCAATTCTGGTCCTAGTAATTGACGTTCACCAACTTCATCCCAACATAATGGAGTTATGCACTTTCTGTCGTACAACGCTTCGTAAGGCGGCATGCCAATACTTGCGTGGTAACTGTTATTGTAAGCAAATTCTACCAACGGTAGATGATCATCCTAATTTCCTTTGAAATCCATGATGCAAGCTCTTAACATATCCTCCAATATTTGAATCGTTTTTCACTCTGCCCGTCGGTCTATGGATGATATGTCGTACTCATACGTAATTGCGTTCCCATGCATTCCTGTAGTCATTTCCAAAAGTTCGATGTGAAGCACGAATCCCTATCTGAGACAATAGATATTGGAACACCGTACCTCGAAATAATCTCTTTCATGTACAACTTTGCCAGCTGATCTAAGTTGAATCTGATCTTGATCGGTAAGAAGTGTGCTGATTTCGTCAATCGGTCCACGATAACCCATCGAAACCTTTCTGAGTCGTCGGAAGACCCACTACGAAATCCATAGTGATGTGCTCCCATTTCCATTCTGGGATTTCTAACGGTTGTAATAGCCCGCTTGGCCTCTGATGTTCTGCTTTAACTTTCTAACATGTTAAACACTTGGCTACACAATCGGCAACGTCTCTCTTCATATTCGGCCACCAAAAATGCTGTCGGAGATCTTGGTACATCTTCGTACTGTAACGACTCCAAAATTCATACAATTTAACTCTCAACATCGGTCGTTATCAATACATTTTCATTCTGACTTTACAACGATATTCAGTGTTATACTTAATAAAATGCGGAATAATTTTAAACTTTTCAGTTTTCTTTCTTTGTTTTTCCTGAATCATAACCTTAAATCATTTACATATTCTAGAATCATATTTGATTCGCTTAATCAGAATTATAATAAAAATAAAACTTCTAGATTCAATACCCTTTATACATCGGATAATATTAAATTTACAACTCAATACAAATTTAACAACTCTACATCTGTTACATTTAATACATTCTCAAATACATCATTCAAAACCTTAATCATGGTTCAAAAACATAATTTAAGCTAAAACAATTAATCTGCATGCATTACATCTGAATCATGCCATTCAAGCAGCACTTAACTTTACCTTGAATCCTTAACCTGCAAAAGTGGTTATTTGCAAGAATGAGCTCGACAGCTCAGCAAAATCTAACAGTTTGCATGCATCACGTAGCACATAGATAACATGCTCATTATTTAAATCATAAATTTTTGGCTAAACATGTCATACATAATGATCAACACGTAACAAATAGAGATTGAGTTCCATAACTCAATCAACATTCTCTATTCAATCAATAGTCATAAGTTGACTACAACATTTCATGCTAACATTACATGCAATTAGTCATGTGATTTCAAAATAAATTAACACAATTTAACATCAAGTTCACATAGCAAATAGGAACTGAAAGACTTGCCTGGTTCGTAGATTATCAATTACCATAACCAGCTTATATTTATCTGTACTTCACGTATCCTACACGATATATATAATCATGTACATCATTTATTAGCCACTTAGCAACACTTAGAATTAATTCTACTTAACATTTCATAATCCGTTATTTAATACGTTCCACTTTAATCGACACTTAAACTTTGGTTAAGTCTTGAACTTTGCTTTATAATAGATGTATAATGTTTATAAATAAACCTCGTATAGGGTAACATAGCATGACCAAAAGAAAAGAATTAAAAAAAATAAGAAAATTCTCCATTTCTGCAATTCCCGCCGGCGCGAGAAAATTATAACGCAAAACTCTCGCCGGGGCGAGCTCTCGCCGGGGCGAGATATTCCTTTACAAAATTCTCGTCGGGGCGAGACTTCGCCGGGGCGAGAATTTTCGCTTATTGAGCTTGCCGGGGCGAGCTTCCTGAATCCCAGTTTCTGCAGTTCGCGAAGAACACAGAAAAATGCTAAAAATTCCCAATTTTCTTCATTTTAACAACAAATTGACTATATCCAAGTGTTATAATCCTTATAAAATCAATACCCAACATGTATACAATGATTCTAACATCTTAAACAACTTAAACAACCAATTACAAACCTCAAATATCAATATTCATGCTAGTTTTATAAATTTTACAAATTTAGCGCAATCACTCGCTACAGATTCGTTTCTGAACCAAATTGATCCATTCAACTTCCGTTGTTTTCGTTTTTTAACGTATAACAACAATCCATCATCAATTTACAGATTATCACTCACATTGCTAGCCAATTTTAGTCTCAAAATAGACCAAAACATACATATTACAACAAAACTCAAATTTCTCTTCTAACACATGTTTACATGGATTTGATACTCCCAAAATCATTTATAAACAACATATATTAAATTAAGCAAACTCAATAACACATGAACCCAATTTCCTCAACAATTTAACTCTATAAATTCAATTACAGAGAACTTAGAAAACAAACTAAGAATTAAAAACTTTTAAACTAATTTGTTTACCTTTAATTAGCTAGATAATTAAGGAAGCTTGATTAATCTTCTTCCTCTTCTTCTTTGATTTCTCTCAAATCTCCTCTCAACTTTTCACAGATAATTTCTTCTCTCTTTTTCTCTCTTCCTCTATGTTCTGTCTTTTTCTTTTCTCCAGACTTCTGATAACTTACGTGCTTTTCATCGGTTAAGAAAGCCAAAGGCCACAAGGCCTTGTTTGGCTTGACACAATAGAACCTCCTACTAAATTATTTTTTTATATTCCCTTGCTATAAAGTCACATGTCACACTCTAATTTAATTAAACTTATTATATCAATAAATCTAATTAAATCTTACTAACAAAATTTATAATCTCAAATTAGACAATTATAATTATAATTTCATTTAATAAATCATTATTCCTCTAATTTAATTATTAAATTAAATTAAAAAATTACTCGCGTAATAAAATACGCACAAATTATAAATTTATTTATCATCAATTTATTTAATATCATCATACTTAAACAAACTATTCTATAATAATTTTCATCGAATATTTATTCCATAAATATTCCAAATAAAATATTTATTCAAATCTATAAATATTTTTAACTATAAACAAAACTCACAATCTTATTACATTAACATATTACATTTCTATGTAACACATTACCTTCTCATTTTATTAAAACAATTATATTCTCATTAATTCCTTATTTTAATTAAATAAATCACTCACATTATTATGAAATTTAATTCACAATAATTCTCATTGCTCACAAGACATAATAATCAAATTATATTATTTCTCAATATAATTTTAACTTAATTTAATTAACTAATATTTCCCAACTAATTTCCTTCTCATGGAAATTTCATTTAATCTTTTCAATGGTTTAATTAACTATTAAACCATTTCTTCCCAAATACACGAATATATAATTCTCTTCACATCAAATCACATATTTCACAATACATATCACACACACACACACACACACACACACACACACACACATATATATATATATATATATATATATATATATATTCAAACTCAAAACATCTCGTAACAAGAATTTTAATTATTAAATTCTTATTAAATAACTTCTAAAAATCTGGGTTGTCACATCTTTCCCTCCTTATAAGGATTCCGTCCTCGAAATCAACGAAACCTCCCTTACTCGGTTTTCACTAAATCCCTTTCACAATTATCGTCGAATAACTTCAACGCATTACCTTAGTGTAGGTTTCATTCCATCACCTTCACTTAAACTTGGAACACTTCGAGTATTATATATTCTTTAATCCTTTAACGCATTCACTTTCTTTCTCCAAGGATCATTGCATAACATACTCATTGAAATCATAAAATATCTTGATTTAGCATCGCATGAATACTCGGGATATCACATTCACCTCTTCTTCTAAGAATTTCGTCCTCGAAATTTTGATTTACTAATATTCGTTCCTTCCATTTAACGAAATGGACTTTACGTTAACCTCTACTTATTCCTTGGGTTCTACACCAATTTCTTTCTGTAAGGATCTTTCTAAAATCGCTGCATTCTTCTCATCTTCCTCTTTTAAAAATTTCTTATCATTAGTCATCATCAACTAAATTTATCTCTTCCCTTTCTGGAATTTCATTTCTTTCTTGGATTTATTATAATTTGTTTAACTTACTCATAAACACATGCCACATTCTATAACCTATTCCTTCTTAAGGAATATTTTCTTTCCACTTCCACCTTTCAAGAGAATAAGAATCTTCCACAATTGTTCAATAATTGGGAAGCAGTATGAATAACTCAAGAATTTAAAGATTCATTCAAAAACTTTCAATATTCTGCTGAGGAGTCGTAAAGACTTGAACCTTGTCCTAGGTTAACAGATATTTCTACCGTAACCTTTAACAGTCGATGTGACGAATGAGAATTTTTGTAACTTATTTTAAATATTTATTGAATTAAATAAATATTTTTCAATGATTTAATTCTTGAATAAATTGATTAATTGATGAATTTGTGGTAGATTAATTTAATTATATGTGTTGCATTAGTTACGTTAATGTGGAGAATTTTATTTATGTGACTATGTGATTTAATGTAGAATTATCCTATCTTATTTATTTGATTTAAATGAGATTATTTAATTGATTAAATATGTGACATTAACTATATAATAAGTAAGTTATTAAAATAAACAAGAAGGAAGAATAAAGAGCTAGCCAAACGAGGCCCTAATGGGGGTTGATGTCAGTTAACCCATTATGGGATTAACTGACACCACTAGTCAGATTTAAATCTCACGTATTCTTATTAAGGTATTATTTTCTAAGCCAACTTAGCAAACATAGAGAGAAAAACTTGAGAAAAATTGTGATCTAGAAAGTAGTTTGGTGAATTAAAGAAGGATTTCTAGCAATCTAAAACGCCAATCAAGGTAAATTCCTTAAATTCAACTTTGATTTATGTTCTTCCAAATTTTATTCCATGAATGTATGCTTCTGAGTTCTCTGTAAAGTAAATTCTATGGCCAAACTTTTAATAAATTGATATTAGATGATAATAAGCATGCATTGATGTGTTTTGTATGGTTTATATATGATTTAGAGTAGTTAAATTCATGAAATCATACATTAATTACAAGTTCTGAAGTTACAGAGTAGTTACATATGAACATGGTCTAAATGTATGAAATTGATGCTTGTTGTGCTTGTTAATTGGTTAAATTGATTACTGATTATGTCTATGCATGTAAAAACGAAAAGAATGAAACTTAAACGGATAGATTTGGTTAACAAACGAGTGTACAGTGATTAATTTTGTTAACTGTGTCAAAACTTGACAATAAAGTATGAACAGTTAAATTTTAGCCTTTATTTGGGTTATTTAGGTTATCTGTGATGCTAAAATCATTGTTTATGGAATGGGTTTTGATTTCATACCATACTTGATAATTGGGTGTGTTTAATTTGATGTAAGAATGACAAAATGGGAAATTTTTGGCCTGTTTCTGCGTTCTTCGCGAACTGCAGAAACTGGAATTCGTAATTCTCGCCCCGGCGAGAATTTTGTGAAGGGATCCCTTGCCCCGGCTTGTCAAGGTCCATATAGTCTTACGACTGTTAAAGGTTTAAAGTAGAAATACTTGATAACCTGGGACATAGTTCGTGGTCTTAAGACCCTCAGACGTTCTTTTGAATCTTGTTTTACATTCTTGACTCAAAAGCTAAATCTTCGAATATTCGATACCCATTAATTATTTCGCATGTTATTATTACTGTTGTTGTTATACTTGCTGGGCAATCATTGCTCACCCTTGCATAATAACATTGCAGCTAAAGTTGAAAGAACTGATGAGCCATCCACTAGTAAGGGCAAAGGAAAAGCAAACAAATGATGAAGACTTGTTTTATTTGCTTTATTGTTGTTTATGTAATAGATTTGATTTATGTTTTCCGCACTGATGTTTATTTAAGGTTAGATGACCTGGGATTTGTTTATGAATGATGTTGTAACCCTCTAATGGGAGATTTCTATTTTTAATTCATAGTATTTCCATTATTTGAATGGGTAGTTAGATGTGATGTGATGTTTTTGGATTGTGAACACCAAATCCTGAGGAAATTAAGTACCCGAATTTGGGGGTGTCACAGGTTGGTATCAGAGCCGTAGGTTATGAACCTTAGGTGGGGAAACCTTAGGGTAGTAGCCTTTTAAGAGTCAGAAAATATAGTGGTGATAAACTCTCATCGAGTTCTAGGGAATGAATTAAGGAAATTCATTAAAGATAATAAAAGACCTTATGTGCTATGTGCTTATGTGTTAACAACCTATGTGCTGCGACTAGTACCGAGTATTAATTAAAACTTAAACTTTGTTGTCAGGATGTCGGATATTGGAGGATCCAGTCAGCCTAGGGAGATTGTGCCCCGAGTGGCTGGAGAGGAGGAGCCCCGCGATATTCATGTTATCAGGGAGCAGTTGGTGCATAGAGAGCCATCTCCATTGATCACGGTTGAGGGTCAGGAGCATGAGCCCGAGTCAAATCCCGAGGAGGATCCTGAGGAGGTTGAGGAGGAGGAAGAAGACCTTGAGGAGATACCACTTGAAAGTAGTATGCACACAAGCCAATCATATTTTATATGATGTAGCATATACTTTGTAATCTTATTCGGTTATTAAAGGCATTTAATATTATCTACATAGTGTTGTTATATTAAATGTGATAAACCCATAGTTTTGAGCAATGCTTTTAGAATCATGATGGTGATCATGCTAATGAGATCTAAATTCTAGATAGCTCACAAACTAAAATCGTTCCTAATCATTGGATTACTAAAAAGGGAATTAGTGAATCCGGATAGATTAGTACATACGTTGCTTTCTCTTAAGAAGAGGATGATTGATCTCATAATCATTTGTGTGGAGACACTAAAGCAAGTATGTAGGTGCTTATTGGAGAATAAGTTCACTGAACGTGGCTCGCTAAGGAATACCTAATGGAGTTTTACTCGCCTGTCAATAGGAATTCCTCTAGTGATAGTAGTACAAGTGATCCTTGGACTTGAGATCATTATAGTATCTTGTGTATAATGAGTTATACTTTGATATGTCCCTTAAGACCTTTAGGGTATAACAAAGGGTATGATTGGGTATAATAAGTTATACATGAAGATAGGTGAATGATTAACAAAGAATCTACCACATCTAGTAAAAGATGTGAATGTCCTATGTGATTCGATAAATGACAACTCAGTAGTCCTTGGCCAAGGCAGAATGAAATTAGAAAAGAGTTTCTAATTTGCATTATTTAGAGTTGTGCATTTGAGAATCGAAATACATATAATTAAATAAAATAAGACTTGACGGTAATTCCATGTCTTATATTTAATTGGGACATTGTATGGTAGAAGAATTGAATTGTACGGTAACTATGCACTGAAAGGTTCTTTTATGATTAATGTTGAAATCTATATTACCTGGAAAGTCGTTGATCGCTAAGGGGGCTTACGCTTATTGTAGAATAAATATTATTTATTTAAATGAATTAAATAGTTTAATTTATTTATTTAAATAAGATTAGAATTGTTCTAATTGATTTATTCACAACCGGTTTAATATGAAGAACTTAAAGGGTCACACCGCAAAAGAAAAATATTTATTTAAGAAGTAAATGGCATAATTGTAATAATAAGTTAAGTGTATTTAATTTAGGCTATGGAGATAGAATAAATTAAATAGCTTAATATTTATTATTTAATATTTTAGAAATATTAAATATAAATTAATAAGAGGAGTCTTATTATTATTATTATTACTATTACTATTATTTAATTCCTAATAGGGATTGGGAATTAATTAATAGAAGTACTCTCACATGAATTCCTAATTGGATTAGGAGTTTAATTTAATTAAAGGAGTTTAATTAGAATAAAAATCCTAATCCTAAATAGTTTAGGGAAGGGTTTTCCTACATCTATAAATAAGAGAAGTCTTATCATAGATTAGGGTTACACACTCTTGCATAAGAATTGTGGAGAGTACTTACAATTTCTATAGAGGTAGAAACTAGGGTGCCAACACCTATCTTCTTGAACAAGTATTATTCCTTGGTGGATCACCTCTAGAGGCCAAACACTTGGGTGGCTAACGTTGATCAAAGGAAGGAATTTAATCGGTGGAATTCAAGGAGAACGCGAAGGAATTGGAGGTGAACTTGTACCTGAGGAAGCTAGAATTCTACAAGGGTATAATTCTTATTCTCCATCTCTTTCGTTTAATTAATAATTGTGCATAAAGAAAGATCATGGTGATGATTTGTATAAAATTTTAAAATCTGATTTTATCGCGCTTTCGCTTTATTTATGTAATTTGATTGCATGTTCGCGTTATACAAACCTAACACCACTATCTTCCTTAGGTTTTTAGATGTTTGAGCAGGTGTATGATCGCAACATAGAGTTGCAGGATCGAGTGGAGGAGTTAGAGGGACAGGTGGCTGAGCGTCAGGATGTTCTAGATCAGAAGGATGAGGAAATTGAGGACCTGGATATACGTCTGGGAGATGTAGAATGGAAGTTAGTTCAGTTAGAGAGTCAAAAAGAAGACTTGCTAGCTGAGAATGAAAAGATGAAACTAGAGATTCAGAAGTTAAAGGATGATTTGAGTGAGGAATTTGCAGAACGTGTGTAGAGACCCAAATTTTGCACTTCGTATACTAAACTTGACAGGAGGGCAAATTCGTCAAATGGATCGGCCTGCGAGAGCAAAAGATGGAAAAAATACGAACACTCGACGCCACCATGATAATTTGCAGCCGAAATCGACATGACAGCAGGGCTATCCGAATTTGGCATTCTCGGAAGGTGTGGCGCGCTTCCCGGAAATTCCCGGACTGCAGAATACGAGCCTGTCAGCGAAAACCGACATTGCGGCACGAAAATCGAGGCGTGGCGCGAAAATCGAGAAAGTCAAGCCCGCCAGCCGCGGATAGATCTGCGGCCAAATGAATGCGCCTTTCTGGAAAGTCAGATCCCGAAAACCGGGCTGAGTGGCGAGCCAGCTGGCCAGCCGCAGATAGATCTGCGTCCAGCCGCAGATAGATCTGCGGCTGGCTTTGGCCAGCCTATTTAAACTCAGCTTCGGACAGTATACAGGAGGTTGAGCAGTTTGGCGGAAGAAGAAGAAAATCAGCAGCAGTTTTAGCTCGGAAATAGAGAGAAATAGCACAAATTCTTGCAACAATTGAGAGAAAAAAGAGAGGAAGTTTCTTTGTTGTTAGATTATATCAATATATCTCATATTTCAATCAAATACACAAGTTTCTACACAATTTTGGTATCATTTGCAAGGTGAAAATCTCATTATTTTTGCAACTTCTATCATGTCATTTGGCTAAATTTAATTGCAATTTTCAAGAATATTGTTGAAAAAATCATGGATTAGGGATTATTGGTGAGGGTTCCATTGGAACGAGATTCTTCCCAATAATCCGATGATATCTAATTGACGAAATTTCTAGCTTATTTATGGATATATATTAGGCGTAGTTTGATTGATTGTATTTTTAGGATGTGTTAGGCAATCTACGTTGTTGTTATTGTAGTATTCATTTTGTGAGTATGTAGTAATCGTGGTTGTGAGCCTAGGAAAGCGACCCCGTGGTTCAAATCCGATGATGGACGTTTTGGTGTATGTAATAGATTCAAGATGCTTGTTTTGTAATATGTAACTGTCGGGCCTTAAAACGACGCTAAGGCGAGAATCGGGTTTAAGGCCCCGTATTAGTGGAATATGTGATTGTTGGCGTTCGGGGATATTTTGATGGCTTACATGCCCATGGATAGCCCCGACGCATGTTTATACTTGATTAGATTTTTGAGGCGCCAAAAGGATTTCAAAAAGATTAAACGATAAGGATCTTTTCTAAAAATCAATCAAAGTAGGATATTAGCATCACGAGGCTAAAAATTTGGGAAACGCTAACGAACGTCGATTCCTATTTAACGAGAAAGCTAAAGAAAATCGTTTTCAAACATCACAAGAAATGGTTTTGTGAAATAAATGACGTTTTATTAAACCGTTGTGCATAGGGTGAAAGAGATCCTAGAAGTTGCCCATCATTTGAGTTACGAAAGCAACGTATAGATCTTGATTCCTATTTTGATGAAGGTTTAAAACTCTTGTTTTGCCAAAACAACCCCTAATGAAAATTCCATGGCTTTTGACGATTAAAATCAAATCTTTCTCATAAAAAAATAAAGCTTTCTCGTATTAAAGGAAAAGACATCCTAAAGCACTCTTCAAAATAAAGCACGTCTCTTTCATAAAATACCCGAAAGAATTTCTTCCATACAGAACTCACCATAACATTCATTCAGGCACACAGACACACACACACACGCACACATACACATTTTATGAGATAAAGGATAGGAAAGTATCAAGATTGCGGTAACCGTGTTTCACGGGAGTCGAGGGGTGCCTAACACCTTCCCCTCACTTAAAGCAAGCCCCCGAACTCTATGAATCTCGATTCGCAGACCAATTAATTCGGAGTCACATATGAGCCAGCGATTTATAAAAAATAAAAAAAACTCGGATGAGTTGGTACATCCATTTCAAATATACCAACTGGCGACTCTGGTTAATCGGCTCATCATAAAAAACGATCTTTCAAAACCCCGTCGATCTCAATGCCGACCTTTTCCAAAAATCATCTAAACCAAAAGGCTAAATTGGAAAAGACAAAGAGGACAAGCGGATAAAACCGGCGTCGACAACGTGCTAGAGCAGAGGATGCTTGGATGCGTAACGCTCGACGTGCAGAGATTTCCGAAGAAGGTGAACGGGCAAAGCGGGCTAAGATTGAGGAGACGGACTACACATTTCAGACAGCGATTGATAGAGCCCAGGATCGAGTTTTCCACTATCCGATTCAGTTCGAGGAATTACCATGGTACATGCTGGATCGCAGGACGATGTGCCGTATCATGGAGGAAGAACGTAGACAGGCAGTTCGACGCCTTAGTAGGCCATGATAGGAGAAGTTTTTGAATTATGTGTAAATATTTATGGTAGTTAATGATGTAAATTCCAGCGTGATTATACACAATGGAATATGACTATTTAATCCTAAATATTGTTGATCTTGGGATAGTTGATGTAAATAGCAGTAATGCTACCTTTCTATGTTTAAGACTTTTGGATGAATGAAATATCAGTTTTATTTGAAGAAGTTATGTGTTAAATGTTTAACATGAATTGTTTGAGTTAAATGTTGAACACTTGAGAAAATTGAGTGTTAATCTAATAAGCGCATATTCTTGAACAGAATTATGCCGCCAAGAAGAGCTGGACGACCCCGTCAACAACCACCCCCTGAGGGGTCTACTAACAACGATAACAATAATCCACCCGATGCTAACCCGGTTCAGCAACTAGTGAACCTTTTGACTGGAGTTTTTGCCAATCAACCACAAGCTCGCGCTACGACCTTTAAGGACTTTAAGGTCGTTGGTCCCCCTGAGTTTAAGGGAGCGATGAATCCGATAGAAGACCAAACCTGGGTAATGGAAATGGAGAAAGTTTTCGATGTCGCTAGGGTTGGGAATGACCAGAAGACTGCCTTTGCGACTTTCATGTTAAAGTCGGAAGCCAGTTACTGGTGGCAAGCCAATAAGACGAGAGCAGGAGAGGGTGTGATACCGTGGGATCAGTTCAAGGAAATTTTCTTCGAAATGTATTTTCTGGCTAGTTCACAGACCCAGATGGAGGTTCAGTTTCTCGAACTTAAGCAAGGAACGATGACAGTGCCAGAATACGCGGCAAGATTCAATGAACTAGCGAGGTTTGCACCATACTAGGTTAATACAGATGAGAGAAAGGCTAGACGGTTTGAGCAAGGATTGAAGCCTTGGCTTTACAGTAAGGTTACTATGTTTTAACTCAACACATTTGCGGCAGTGTTAGAGAAAGTGATAATAGCTGAGGGAGGAAGTGAAGCGATGACCAGGTACAACCAGGAACATAAAAAGAAAAAGAATGAGACTGAGAATAGGCCGAGCGGTAGTAATGGTGGAGGAAACTAGAAATGAAAATGGAACGATGGTGGTTCTACTGGAAGTCAGCAAAGTAACCACAAGAAGAGAATTGAGGCTTGTGCAAGCTGTGGTAAGAATCATGCAGGTGTATGTTTGAAAGGGAAAAGGGTGTGTTACAATTGCAATCAGGAGGGCCATATAGCGCCGAATTATCCGAATTCGAAGAAGGGTGCTTGTTTCACATTTGGATCAAAGGATCATTTAGCTAGGGATTGTCCCAAAAAGGCAGCAGGAGGAGCAGTAGGGAATAAGGGGAACAGTGGTGGCAGTACATTAACCATAACCGGATCAGCACCAACAAATCGACCAACCGCCAGAACTTTCAACATGACCGTGCAAGATGTCGTGCAGTCTCGCGATGTGGTGTCTGGTATCATTCCGATCAATAATATAGATGCTTATGTATTGTTTGATTCGGGTGCTACTTGTTCATTTATATCCGATGACTTTGCTAAGAACTTAGATTTGCCTAAGGAGGAATTAGACTACCCTTTGAACATAGAAATTGCGAATAGGGAGGTAATTCCTGTTAGGTACGTACACAAGAACTGTAGAGTGAACATTAAGGAAAACGTGATGACAGTAGATCTGATCCCAATCAAACTTGGGGAATTTGACGTTATTTTGGGTATGGACTGCCTATTCAATTATGGAGCGATAATTAATTGCCAGAAGAAACGTATTAACCTTATGACTCCGTCAAATGTAGTATTTTACGGCAGCAAATCACCTAAACAGGCGAGTTGTCTGACGATGATGCAGGCCATCAAGTTGTTAAGACAAGGCTATGTGGGATACTTAGCCTACATAGTTGATACTCGAAAGGAGAGTCCGAAATTAGAAGAAATACCTGTCGTAAGGGACTTTGTAGACGTCTTTCCAGACGAGTTGCCAGGACTTCCGCCAGATAGGGAAGTTGAGTTTGTAATCGATTTAGCACCAGGAACTGCCCCGATATCGAAAGCTCCGTACCGTATGGCCCCAGTAGAGATGAAAGAATTGATGGTGCAACTGTAAGAACTTTTGGATAAGAAGTATATTCAGCCGAGCGTATCGCCGTGGGGAGCACCGGTGTTGTTTGTTAAAAAGAAGGACGGATCGATGTGACTTTGCATTGATTACAGAGAGTTGAACAAGGTCACGATTAAGAATAAATACCCGTTGCCAAGAATCGACGACTTGTTTGATCAATTGAAAGGAGCTAGATATTTCTCGAAGATAGATTTGAGGAGTGGGTATCATCAGTTGAAGGTGAGGAAAGAAGATGTACTGAAGACAGCGTTCAGAACTCGTTATGGTCATTACGAGTTTCTGGTGATGTCATTTGGTCTAACAAATGCTCCTGCAGCATTTATGGACCTAATGAACAGGGTGTTTAAGTTGTTTTTGGACAATTCGTAGTAGTATTCATTGACGATATTCTAATTTATTCCAAAACCAAGGAAGAGCATGCAGAACATTTGAAGTTGACATTGGAAGCGTTAAGAAGAGAGAAGTTGTACGCTAAATTTTCAAAGTGTGAATTCTGGATAGAACGAGTGCAATTTCTTGGACATGTGATTGACAAGGATGGGATTTCGGTGGATCAGTCAAAGGTTGAAGCAGTGCTTAACTGGGATCAGCCGAAAATGCCATCGGAAGTAAGGAGTTTCCTCGGATTAGCGGGTTACTACAGGAGATTCATTCAGGATTTTTCCAAAATCGTGACTCCGTTAACGAATTTGACTAGAAAGACGGTGAAGTTCGTTTGGACGGAGAAGTGTGAGGAAAGTTTTCAAGAATTAAAGAAGAGGTTGAGTACGGCTCCTGTGTTGTCTCTACCGGATAGCACAGGAAATTTTGTGGTGTACAGTGATGCGTCGCATAAAGGACTAGGTTGTGTGCTTATGCAGAACGGTAAGGTCATTGCGTATGCATCACGACAATTAAAGGACTATGAGAAAGGGTATCCTACCCATGATTTGGAGTTGGTCGCGGTGGTGTTTGCTTTGAAGATATGGAGGCACTATCTTTACGGGGAGAAGTGTGAAATATATACAGACCACAAAAGTCTGAAATATATTTTTACACAGAAGGATCTGAACATGCGACAGAGGAGATGGTTAGAATTAATAAAGGATTACGACTGCGAGATTTTATACCATCCGGGTAAAGCGAATGTGGTGGCTGATGCCTTAAGCAGAAATGGACGGGAGAAATTGTCTATGATTACCGCTCAAGAGGAGCTAATTACAGCAATGGCGAAACTAGAGTTGGAGGTGAAATTTCTGAAAGAGTGTGACGAAAAATTATTTCAGCTGAGAATCGGTTCAACCTTGGTAGATAAGGTTAAGGAAGTACAAATTCAGGACGGAGAATGTGATAGAATCAGGAAAAAGATGTCTGAAGGTGATGAAATGAAATTCAAAGTGGATAACGAGGGAGTATTAAGATTCGAAGGAAGAATTTGGGTTCCGCCAGTACAAGAGCTTAAGGAGGAAATCTTGAGCGAGACTCATAATTCGAGATATTCGATTCATCCGGGTAGTACGAAGATGTACCAAGATCCCCGACAGCATTTTTGGTGATCGAATATGAAGAGAGACGTCGCCAATTGTGTAGCCAAGTGTTTGACATGTCAGAAGGTTAAAGCCGAACATCAGAGACCAAGTGGGCTATTACAACCGTTAGAAATCCCAGAATGGAAATAGGAGCACATCACCATGGATTTCGTAGTAGGTCTTCCGACGACTCAGAAAGGTTTCGACGCAGTATGGGTTATCGTGGATCGACTGACGAAATCAACACATTTTCTACCGATCAAGATCAGATTCAACCTAGATCAGTTGGCGAAGTTGTATGTCAAAGAGATTATTTCGAGGCATGGTGTTCCAATATCTATTGTCTCAGATAGGGATCCGCGCTTCACATCAAACTTTTGGAAACGACTACAGGAATGCTTGGGAACACAGTTACGTATGAGTACGGCAGATCATCCACATACCGACGAACAGAGCGAAAGAACGATTCAGACATTGGAAGATATGTTACGAGCTTGCATTATGGACTTCAAAGGAAATTGGGACGATCATCTACCGTTACTGGAATTTGCTTATAACAACAGTTACCACGCAAGTATTGGCATGTCGCCTTACGAAGCGTTGTATGGCAGAAAGTGCAGAACCCTATTATGCTGGGATGAAGTTGGCGAACGTCAATTGCTCGGACCAGAACTGGTACAACAGACCGCAGAAATCATTAAAGTGATCAGGGCAAGATTGATAACAGCTCAGGATAGACAGAAGAAGTACGCCGATCAACATCGTAAAAATCGAGATTTTGAGTCTGGTAGCTATGTTTTCTTGAACGTATCTCCCTGAAAAGGGAAGATTCGTTTTGGTAAGAAGGGAAAACTGAGCCCGAGGTTCATTGGACCCTTTGAAGTATTAGAAGAGTTGGTGAGGTCGCATATGAGGTAGCTTTACCTCCAGCGCTGGAACACATCCACAATGTCTTTCATGTCTCGGTGTTACGACCATACAAGCCCGACTACAAGCATGTCATAGAGTATGAACCCCTGCAAGTTGAGAAAGATTTGTCTTATGAAGAAGAACCTGTTCAGATAGTTGACAGGAAAGAGAAAGTGCTAAGAAATATACCTTCTGTTAAGGTGATCTGGAGGAACCACAACGCTGAAGAAGCTACGTGGAAACTCGAAGATCAAATGACGAGAAATTATCCTCAGTTATTTGCTTAATCTATGTCTAGCGATTCTGGGGACAAAATCCTTGTAAGGGGGGGAGAATGTAACGGGACGAGTTAGTTGAGTCGTGATTCTGGGGACAGAATCCTTTTAAGGGGGGAAAGATGTGACGAACGAGAATTTTTGTAACTTATTTTAAATATTTATTGAATTAAATAAATATTTTTCGATGATTTAATTCTTGAATAAATTGATTAATTGATGAATTTGTGGTAGATTAATTTAATTATATGTGTTGCATTAGTTAGATTAATGTGGAGAATTTTATTTATGTGACTATGTGATTTAATGTAGAATTATCCTATCTTATTTATTTGATTTAAATGAGATTATTTAATTGATTAAATATGTGACATTAACTATATAATAAGTAAGTTATTAAAATAAACTAGAAAGAAGAATAAAGAGCTAGCCAAACAAGGCCCTAATGGGGGTTGATGTCAGTTAACCCATTATGGGATTAACTGACACCACTAGTCAGATTTAAATCTCACGTATTCTTATTAAGGTATTATTTTCTAAGCTAACTTAGCAAACACAGAGAGAAAAACTTGAGAAAAATTGTGATCTAGAAAGTAGTTTGGTGAATTAAAGAAGGATTTCTAGCAATCTAAACCACCAATCAAGGTAAATTCCTTAAATTCAACTTTGATTTATGTTCTTCCAAATTTTATTCCATGAATGTATGCTTCTGAGTTCTCTGTAAAGTAAATTCTATGGCCAAACTTTCAATAAATTGATATTAGATGATCATAAGCATGCATTGATGTGTTTTGTATGATTTATATATGATTTAGAGTAGTTAAATTCATGAAATCATGCATTAATTACAAGTTCTGAAGTTACAGAGTAGTTACATATGAACATGGTACGGATAGATTTGGTTAACAAACGAGTGTACAGTGATTAATTTTGTTAACTGTGTCAAAACTTGAAAATAAAGTATGAACAGTTAAATTTTAGCCTTTATTTGGGTTGTTTAGGTTATCTGTGATGCTAAAATCATTGTTTATGGAATGGGTTTTGATTTCATACCATACTTGATAATTGGGTGTGTTTAATTTGATGTAAGAATGACAAAATGGGAAATTTTTGGCCTGTTTCTGTGTTCTTCGCGAACTGCAGAAACTGGAATTCGTAATTCTCGCCCTGGCGAGAATTTTGTGAAGGGATCCCTCGCCCCGGCGAGAATTTTGTGAAGCAATTCCTCGCCCCGGCGAGAATTTTGTAAAGGATTTTCTCGCCCCAGCGGGAATAATAAAAAAAATAGAGTAAAAAGACGAGAGTAAAAATTTTCTTCTTTCTTTGAGATCATGTTATGATATCGTAGATGTCGACGCCGGGTTTTCTCGCCTCTTCCGATTTTAGCCTTTTATTAGATGATTTTTTGGAAAAGGTCGGCATTGATGTCGACGGGGTTTTGAAAGATCATTTTTTATGATGAGCCAATTGACCAGAGTCGCCAGTTGGTATATTTGAAATGGATGTACCAACTCATCCGAGTTTTCATTTTTTATAAATCGATGGCTCATATGTGACTCCGAATTAATTGGTCTGCGAATCGAGATTCATAGAGTTCGGGGGCTTGCTTAAGCGAGGGGAAGGTGTTAGGCACCCCCCGACTTCCGTGAAACACGGTTACCGCAATCTTGATAGTTTCCTATCCTTTGATTCATAAAATGTGTATACATGCGTATGTGTGTGTGTGTGTGTGTGCTTATGTGAATGTTGTGGTGAGTTTTTTCATGAGAGATGAAATATTTGGCATTTTATTGAGAAATCGTGTTTTGTTTTGGGAATGTTTTAGAACGTCGTTTCCGTTAGTACAAGAGAGCTCCTTTATTCATGCGAAAGGTTTGATTTTACTTGTCAAAAGCTATGAGATTTTTATTAGGCGTTGTTTTGGCAAAACAAGAATCTTTTAAACCTTTGTCAAAATAGGAATCGAAATCTATACATTGCTTTCATAAAATGATGGGCAATTTCTAGGATATCTTTAACCCTATGCACAAAGGTCTAATAAAATATTTCGTTCATTCATAAAAGCCATTTTTTAGTGATGGTTGAAAATGATTTCCTTTGGCCTTCTCGTTTAATAGGAATCGACATTTATTAACACTTCCAATTTTTTAGCCTCGTGATTCTAGTAACCTAGCTTGTTTGATTTTAATAAAAAAAACCTTCATCATTTAATCTTTGAAATCATTTGAGTGTCACGGAATCCAATCAAAGCAAAAATACGCGTCGGGGCTATTCATGGGCATGTAAGCCATCAAAACATCCCCGAACGCCAACAATCACATGTTCCATTACTACGGGGCCTTAAACCCGATTCTCGCCTTAGCGTCGTTTTAAGGCCCGACGATTACATGTTACAAAAAAAAACAAGTACTTTGAATCTATTACATGTGTCAAAACGTCCATCATCGGATTTGGACCACGGGGTCGCGTTCCTAGGCTCACACCCGAGATTGCTACATGCCCACGAAATGAATACTACATAACTAACCAACCCGGATTTATCTAATACACCATGACATCCGGAAATGATAATCTAAATAAATTACACCCCATAAATCACCATAAACGAGCTAGAAATTTCACCAATCGGATATCCTCGGGTTATTAGGAAGAATTTTGTTTCGATGGAACCCTCACTAATAATCCCTAATCCATGATTGTTCAATAAGATACATGAAAATTACATCTAATTTAACCAAACAAAATGATATAAATTGCTAGAACAAATAGGAATTTTCACCTTGCAAATGATCTCAAATGGATGTGAACTTGTGTATTTGAATAGGATAAAGAGTGTATTTGATACAATCAAATTCAAAAGAAATAAATCCTCCCTTTTTTTCTCTCTTTTCTTCCTATTTGTTTGCAAATTTTGCACTTTTTTCTCTCTATTTCTGTGCTTCTTGCTGCTGCTGAATCCTTCTTCCTTCAAATTCTTCCAACTCTCAACTCCCTGTATGCTGCAACGAAACTGAGCTGAAATAGGCTGGCCAAAGCCAGCCGTAGATTGATCTGCGGCTGGCTGGCCGCCTGCCTTCCACTCACCTGATTTCGAGTTCCGTGTTTCGAGTTCCGTGTTTTCAAAAGGCGCACTATTTGGCCGCAGATCAATCCGCGGCTGGACGGTTTGACTTTCTCGATTTTCGTGCCACGCCTCGATTTTTGTGTCGTAACGTCGGTTTTCGCTGACAGGCTCGTATTTTGCAGTCCAGGAATTTTCGGGAGATGTGCCACCTCATTCGGGAATGCCTGCTTCGGGCGGCCTTATTATCACGTCAGCTTTGGTCGCCAATCATTGCGGTGGGGTTGGACGAGCACACTTGTGCCCATTCCTTCGCTCCCGCAAGCCGGTTCAATTGACGATTTTGCCCTACTGTCATGGTTAGTACAGGGAACGCAAAAATTGGGTGTCTACAGCTGCCCCTCTTTATCATGTTTATGCAATGTTTAAATGAAATGAACAGGATAAAGAATAGACACTCGATGCATGAATGACAATGCACAGGGATGACAATACATACGTGATGCAACACATATGATTTATGATGCAACGTAGGATGCAATGGATGCAAAACATTCATAAAAGGGTGTCGATGCGGATGATCGTCTTGTCGGGGCCGGGTTTCGTAGCCGGTTACCCATCTCGTAAACGCCGGTTATCGTCGCCGGTCGATCGTCTCGTCGGGGCCGGGTTTCGTCGTCGGTCACCCATCTCGTAATCAACGGTTATCATCGCCTGGTCGATCGTCTCGTCGGGGCCGGGTGTCGTCACCGGTCACCCATCTCGTAACCCCCGGTTATCGTCGCCGGTTGGTTATCTTGTCGGAGCCGGTTTTTGTCGCCGGACATCCATCTCGTAATCGCCGGTTATCGTCGTCGGTCGATTGTCTCGTCGGGGCCGGGTATCGTCGCTGGTCACCCATCTCGTAACCCCCGGTTATCGTCGCCGGTTGGTTATCTTGTCGGAGCCGATTTTCATCGCCGGACATCCATCTCGTAATCGCCGGTTATCGTCGCCGGTCGATTGTCTCGTCGGGGCCATGTATCGTCGCAGGTCACCCATCTCGTAACCCCCGATTATCGTCGCCGGTTGGTTATCTTGTCGGAGCCGATTTTCGTCGTGGGACATCCATCTCGTAATCGCCGGTTATCGTCGCCGGTCGATTGTCTCGTTGGGGTCGGTTATCGTCGCCGGTCACCCATCTCGTAACCCCCGGTTATCGTCGCCGGTTGGTTATCTTGTCGGAGCCGGTTTTCGTCGCCGGACATCCATCTCGTAATCGCCGGTTATCGTCGCCAGTCGATTATCTCGTCGGGGCCGGGTATCGTCGCCGGTCACCCATCTCGTAACCCCCGGTTATCGTCGCCGGTTGGTTATCCTTGTCGGAGCTAGTTTTCGTCTACGGACATCTATCTCGTAATCGCCGGTTATCGTCGCCGGTCGATTGTCTCGTCGGGGTCGGGTATCGTCGCCGGTCACCCATCTCGTAACCCCCGGTTATCGTCGCCGGTTGGTTATCTTTGTCGGAGCCGGTTTTCGTCGCTGGACATCCATCTCGTAATCGCCGGTTATCGTCGCCGGTCGATTGTCTCGTCGGGGCCGTTTATCGTCGCCGGTCACCCATCTCGTAACCCCCGGGTATCGTCGTCGGTTGGTTATCTTGTCGGAGCCGGTTTTCATCGCCGGACATCCATCTCGTAATCGCCGGTTATTGTCGCCGGTCGATTGTCTCGTCGGGGCCGGGTATCGTCGCCGGTCACCCATCTCGTAACCCCCGGTTATCGTCGCTGGTTGGTTATCCTTGTCGGAGCCGGTTTTCGTCGCCGGACATCCATCTCGTAATCGCCGATTTTCGTCGCCGGTCGATTGTCTCGTCGGGGCCGTTTATCGTCGCTGGTCACCCATCTCGTAACCCCCGGTTATCGTCGCCGGTTGGTTATCTTGTCGGAGCCGGTTTTCGTCGCCGGACATCCATCTCGTAATCACCGGTTATCGTCCCCGATCGATCGTCTGCGAGTGCCGGGCCTCGTCGCCGGTCACTCGGTCGAATTGAGAAGCCGTGTTCGACATCCGATTCATCAAAATCTCATATTTTATTATCAGATTATGAGTCAAAAGGGCTTTAGGATCGATTAAGCTTGCAATGGACAAAGGGGGGATCACTGGGCCCAGCCGCAGATGGATCTGCGGCCAGCCGCAGATGGATCTGCGGCCAGCCGCAGATTGATCTGCGACCAAGATCGGGCACAAGAGCGGCCAGCCGCTTCCCAGATCTGTCACTTTCATTCGTACCCCACGCGATTTTCAGACCCTTGCGCGCCTTTTTGTCGAGCTTTCCAACCTTTTTTGCAAAAACTGCTCCGGTAGGATCGATCTACGCGCTACAGGTAACACTTTGACCGTTCACTTTTCAATTTCGTCGACGTTTTGCTATACATTTGGCTATTTGCATGGTTAGAGATAGAAATGTATGCTTTACAATGCTATGATATGTATTATTGTATATACATGCTATGTATCAACTGTGTGAGTCTTATTTTATGCTCATGATGTGGTCCCACATACTGTTGTTCCTTTTTTAAAAGAAAATCATACATTATGGTACTTTACATGCTGTAATTACACATATGAATGCAATTTTGATCTGTTTGAGGCTTGGATTGATTGAAAACATGTTTGGTTTATGCCTGGGATGTCCATTTTACAGACGGAACTCTGCCGAAATTTTTTTTTTTTTTTTTAAACATGCATCATGTTGCATTAATTCTACGATAAATATTGGAATATTTGTGGCATAATTAAAAGGGAACTTACCTTCCTCCTTGCCTGTTCTGTTCCAGCTATGGATCCCGACGCTCCTAGTAGCTCTTCTGCGTCTCGGACATCGGGTGTTTGCCGTCGTAGGGCTGCACCTGCCCCTGTTCTTCCTCAGACCCGTCAGGCTCGCCGCTTGGCGGAGGCTGTCATCCGTCCCGATCATCCGGACGTTGAGGAGGCTGCACCTCCGGAGGTTGTGGCAGAGGGACCATCCTCCAACACACCGGCTCCATCTACTCATCATGCTCCTTCTGGCGCCCCTGTGCAGATACCCGATCTTTTGGGTCGGGATCTCAGTCGTCACCCCTCGGCATCTCTTTTAGCTAATGAGGTATATTCAATTCCATTCTCATTTCATTTTCAATTTCTCAATTCCAGTTCTACCTGGACTGACCCTTTGGTGATTGCCACAGGTGCTGGAGTTTACTCAGCCGAGGGGCAACTGGTTCAACATCTACTCCCTCTATACAGCTCTGCACAGCGAGTACCGGGCGGTGGTGGACTCCTGGGGCTTTCGTCACTTCTTCACCATCATTCCCCGCCAGTGCCCCTAGGGTTACATGAGGGCCTTGTCCGAGTGCTGGTTCCACCAAACGCAGTCTCTTCACCTTCTTGACTGTAAGGTTGTGCTGACTCCCTGGGACTGGAGGTACATCATGGGCATTGAGTTCACTGGATCCCGCGTCCCTCTGGATCTTGACATCACTCCAGCGGAGGTCCGGGCTTTATTGGGCTTTGCTGCGGATGACAGGGTCTTCAAGGCCCGCAGCATTCGGTGTGGAGCTCTAGCTGTTGATGCTGTCGGAGGTATCTATGCACTGCCTATTCCTGCAGATCGAGCTACCCAGGACATTCTGCTCCGGCGCCTATTCCTGACCATCATGAGGGGTTGTTTCCTAGGGATCAACTCCTCTACCATTCATTTCAGCATCATCGGAGCTGTCAGAGACGTAGACCGGATCGGTGACCATGATTGGGGGTCATTCACTTTTGCCTACTTCCTCCACGGTCTGCGTCTACGTTCGGAGGGCCAGACAGACGCTTGGCTCGGATTCTATCACTTCTTGTTGGTGAGGCTTCTCCTCCTCTTTACTTACTGGACTTTCCTTCATTTATTTCTCTTTTCTGCATTCGTCGGTTACTCATGCTTTTCACTATTTCTGTTCGCAGTTCTGGGCCTATGAGCGTCTTCCATGCCTGAGGCCCGTCACTACTCTTGGCCTGGACACTTATCCCCGGGGCCGGCGATGGCATCATAGCACCTTAGAGGAGGTCCCGGTATCTGGCAGCTTTGCACACTGCCACATCTAGCTGGAGCTGATCACGACTGCTGATGTCGTCTGGGTTCCCTACCTCTCCGAGCATCTGACTGTGGGGTTTGCTGATGGGCATCCTTCTGGCCCGAAGTTCGAGCTTTCCACCCGTCGCCTCACTTTGCAGAGTGTTAGATCCGCATCCCGCATTCTCTTCCTTTCACTACCTCCTGGCCGCTGGACTCTCAGCCTTCGGAGATCATGCTCGCAGGGGAGGACGGCCGGATGCTTTCTACGGGTCCTAGTACGAGTGATGCTTTCCGTACTTGCTGGGTGCCCCGCACTATCGGTTCTCAGACCCGGGCCACATTCTTCCTCGGGGATATGGTCCCCGGCTCGGTGATGATGACTGACTGGGCAGCCTGCGTTCGGAGCCCTACCCATGCTGAGCAGATCGCCACTCTGACCCGTCAGGTAGACCAGTTGTCTCTATATCTTCGGGTGTTGGGCCGGACTCCAGAGGATGCTTATGCCTACGATCCCGACGATGCGGGTTATGATGCGGGCCCGAGCTCATCTGATGCCACAGCGCAGCCATACATTCCCGACATGAACTTTGGGCCTTCGACTTCGGCAACTCCGGGGGATCAGTTTGAGGATCCTGCTTTCATAGATGAGATTGATTTTATTTAGATCAGGATAGGATAGGGCTTTTGTACCTGCACCTGTTTAGACTATTTTTCATTTTATGCACTATGTACTGAACTCATTTATTCATTTATGCACAGTTTTTTTTATCTTTTATATCTATGAAATTCATTTGCTCTATTATTAACTGTATGATGCATGCTTTTTATTTATGGATAGAGAATGACCACTATACAGTCTTTTTGATACTATTTTTCCACAGATGTCGTCCTCAGATGTGGTGGTACGTTTGGATTCCATTCCTCCTACAGGGTTGGTCGGCAGTCTCCTCCGCTGGTTGGACAGTTTATCGCCGGCCGACAGGGTTATCACAGATGGCCTTTTGGGACATTCTTGGTCCTTACTATCTTTTTAGGTGCCAGCGGGCTTTGTGGAGGGTATTCTGAGCTATTGGACCCCTGCCCGTCAGGTGTTCAGATTAGGGACAGTAGAGCTGACCCCCACCCTCGAGGAGTATGCTCGCTTTACCGGCCTGCCTTTGGACGGTCCTTGTGCTAGGGTTACAGTTGGTTCCATGCGCCGTCAATTCTTGACTTTTACTGGCTTGCGGAGGGCTGTCTTGCTACCGGTGATCACATCAGACCATCTGGTTCCCCTTCAGTTCTTGATTGACCGGTTTGGCTCATCTGACAGTTTTCGTCTTTTCTTCGGTGATTTTTCCGTGTCCGAGGATCACTGGGATGCCTTGAGAAGACGTCCTGATGGCCTGTGTCGTCTCAGCTTTGTACTTGCCTACAGGACCCGATCAGTTGGACATGCGGGTTATCGCGGCCGTTAGAGCCCTTCAGGAGGATCACACCATTCTTCCCATGATATTGGCGGATACTTACATGTCAGCCTCATATTGCCAGTCTTTCCGAGGCAGAGTGTTCAGAGGGAGCTCGACTTTGTTATACGTGTGGTTCATGAGTCATCTCAGTCCCATCGGCCATTTCCGTCGCCAAGGGTTCTGCTTCAGCCATGACATAGCCTCGTAGTTTTTGTTTCGACCCGTGAGCTGTACTGATGTGGCCTCCTGGACATCATTTGTGTCGGTCATTGAGGACCCCTTTCATCTACTGGTCTATTCGGGTTATTGCTCCTTTATGAGCTTCTTGACTCACGTGCCCACCCTGGATTTCATCCCTATTGCTGGCTTGAGGGGCGTGACGACTTATCATCCCTTGGCGGTTATGGGGCAGTTTGATCAGGCACAGGATTTTCACCCTTTCGCGGATGCAGCCGCCTATCGATTCCTTATATCATCCCAGACAGAGAGGGATCTACTGCGGGTATATGACCTTTGGTCTCGCAGGATCTTTGCCGAATATAGTGAGAGCTGCCACATCCAGACATTTGCTTACGTGCAGTGGTTGTGCGGAGACTTGGATCTGGCTGGTTTGAGTCAGACTGGGGGCTTTGATGACTCTAGAGTGATTTTTCCAGAGGATACCACAGACCACTCCATCTTAGCTGATTCTGCCCCAAGTCGGGTTACTGAGGATACCCGACTCCGCCTGGCCTTGATTACTGCTGAGGCCGAGAGGGATGCCGCTCTTGTCGAGAGAGATGATGCCATTCGGGCTAGAGACGCTGCCATTGCTGACAGAGAGGCCATTGTATTTCAGACCAGGGCAGTTGTAGATGCTCATTTTGGGACTGTCAGCCGAGCCACTGCTTTACTGGATCGTATTGATATGATGGGGCAGCAGATTGCAGGAGATGCTGATGCTTCAGATCTATCCACCACCTTGTCCATCCTGCTTCAGCTAGTTTCAGATTTATAGATTATTTTATTTCCTGCATAGACTATGTTAGTTTCATCGGTTATCGAAAGAGAAATCTTGTAATAAAATGACTTATATATATAGACATGCATTTAAATTTAGTCATTTTCCCCTTTTGTCGTATCATTGCCTTTCATTGGATCCTCATTTTATCTAGTTGACCACGATTTTGACATTTCGCCTTCTTTCTCTTCTCAAGTCTTGATGGAGATTTGACAGATATTGCCGCACACCTTTTGATTTCATCGGATTGAATCTCAGATTTTGGATAATTGTTTGGTTGGATCAGGGTTATGTCCTTTGGGATGAAGCTGGTTAGGCAGCTAGTTTCGGGAAGGTTTTGAGGGTGTAGGAAGGTTTTATCTAGCTATCAAAAATTGGTTTTGGTTAGGGAAATGATTATTTTTTAAGGGATCGGACCGCGCCATGATGGCTCCCTACGTACCCCCACAAGTTGGGAGATCAGGTCCTACGTAGTTCGCTCCTTCAAAGAAAAGGGAGAATTGACGATTCAAGCGTAGAACCGCTTCACCGAGTCAGAATTGAGAGGTTGTGGAAATACCTCCCCATCCATTTCTTGCAACATGAGGGCTCCTCCGGATAGCACTTTCTTAATCACAAATGGTCCTTCCCAGTTCGGGGCGAACTTCCCCTTGGCTTCGTCTTGACAAGGCATGACTCTTTTTAGCACCAAATCATTTTCCTTGAACTTCCGAGGTCTTATCCTTTTGTCATATGATCGAGAGATCCTTTGTTGATATAACTGACCGTGCCAAACAGCAGCCACCCTTCTTTCATCAATTAGGGCCAATTGGTCGTATCGGCTTTGCATCCAATCCTCCTCGCTTATCTGAGCATCGATCACTATTCTGAGGGACGCCATTTCAATCTCAACTGGCAGAACGGCCTCCATTCCATACACCAAAGCGTAAGGGGTTGCCCCTGTAGAAGTACGCGTTGATGTTCGGTATGCCAGCAGTGTGAGGGGTAACAATTTCGGCCATCCTCGATGATTAGCAGACATTTTCGCCATGATCTTCTTGATGTTCTTGTTGGCAGCCTCCACTGCCCCATTCATCTTGGGACGGTAAATGACAGAATTGAGGTGTTTGATCTTAAACTGGTCGCACAATCCTTTCATGAGGGCGTTGTATAAATTCTTGGCATTGTTAGAGACCAAAACCTCAGGCTGCCCGTATCGACAAATGACATTATCCCTGATGAAACTGACGATGACCTCCTGGGTTACCCTGGGGAAAGAAGCTGCTTCTACCCATTTGGTGAAGTAATCGATCATAACGAAAATGAATCGGTGTCCGATGCTTGCTTTGGGTTCTATCGGTCCGATCACATCCATTCCCCACATTGAAAACGGCCACGGGGAGGTCATACAGTGCAGTTCATTGGGAGGCATATGGATCACATTACCGTGCGCCTGGCATTGGTAACATCGTTTGACATGATCATCGCAATCGGCTTTCAGTGTTAACCAATAATGCCCTGTCCTTAAGATCTTCTTGGCCAGCATCGGTCCGCTCATATGGGGCCCACACACTCCACCATGTATTTCATTCATAATCCTTTGGGCATGTGTTTCATCTACGCATTGCAACAGTCCCAACCCAGCATCCCTTTTGTAGAGTGAATCCCCACTCAGATAAAATTTCATTGCCATCTTTTGAATTCTCACCCTCTCAGTTCGACTCGCCTGGTCGGGAATGGATCTATCTCTCAGATATTCTCTTATGTCGTGATACCAGGGCTGCTTTGGCAACACCACCTCGTCTGATAATACTGCCACATGTTCGTCATATGCTGGGGCATTCCGTACTGCTATCTCAATCTGTGGAACGTCCCTGTTATTGATTACGTGGATTAAGGAAGCCAGAGTTGCCAATGCATCGGCAAAGTCATTCCGTCCCCGGGGAATATAGCGGAAAGTGATATCTTCAAACTCTTGCATCAACTGGGTAACACAACGATGGTATGGAAGTAACCGAAGCTCTTTAGTGTTGTACACCCCGATTGCCTGTGTGATTACTAATTCTGAATCCCCGAACACCGCTAGTCTCTTCACTCCCATGTCGCGGGCAAAGTGGAGTCCCAAGATACATCCCTCGTATTCAGCGGTGTTGTTCGAATTGCTGAATTTCAGTTTAGTGGCCACAGGGTATTATTCTCCGGTGATAGAGACCAGGACCGCTCCGGCTCCTGCCCCCTCAGCATTCATGGCACCATCAAAATACAGCTTCCAAAACTGCCCTTCGTCATCACATTTTGAATGTGACACCCAAAATATATCTTCGCCCGGCAGAGGAGTTTCTAACGGCTCCATCCCTCCTGACGGGGTTTCCGCCAACTAATCTGTGATTCCCTGCCCTTTCATGGCTTTCTGAGTTACGTACACCATGTCGAATTGTTGTAAGATTAACTGCCATCTTGACAGTCGACAATTCAGCATGGGCCTTTCAAAAATATATTTCAGGGGATCCATTCTCGATATCAGGTACATAGTATGCCCATGGAGGTAATGTTGTAATCTCCCTGCGGCCCAGGCCAAAGCATAACAGGTCTTCTCGATGGGAGTGTAATTCTGTTCACATTGGCTAAATCTTTTGCTGAGGTAATAGATGGCCTGCTCTTGACCTGCCTCATTCTTCTGCCCCAGCATACATCCCATTGCGATGGCATTTACCGATATATACATAAACAGAGGGATCCCATCCTTCGGGGGTACCAGCACTGGTGCCTCCGTCAGCTGCTTTTTAATGGTCTGAAAAGCCTTCTGACATTGCTCATTCCATTCTTGGGAAGCACCCTTTCTTAATAGTTTGAAAATTGGCTCACATGTAGTCGTCAAGTGGGATATAAAACGGCTGATGAAGTTTATCCTTCTGAGGAATCCTCTTATCTCCTTCTCTGTGTGAGGTGCCGGCATATCCACAATGGCCTTAATCTTTGCTGGATCCAACTCAATGCCTCGATCACTAACCAGGAATCCCAAGAGCTTACCCGACTGCACTCCGAAAGCACACTTTGCTGGATTGAGCTTTAAATTATACTTCCTGAGCCGATCGAATAGCTTTTTAAGATGGGTTATATGGTCATATTCTACCCTCGATTTCACAATAATGTCATCCACGTAGACCTCTATCTCCTTATGCATCATGTCGTGGAACAGGGCCATCATGGCTCTCTGATAAGTAGCCCCCGCATTCGTGAGACCAAAAGCCAATCGTCTATAGCAGAAAGTGCCCCAGGGGGTGATGAATGCGGTCTTTTCCCGATCTTCTTCCGCCACCACTATCTGATGATACCCAGCAAAGCAATCCACAAAAGAGTACATTTCGTACTGGGCTGTGTTATCCACCAGGATGTGTATGAAAGGCATCGGGAAGTTATCTTTGAGACTGGCCTTGTTTAGATCATTATAATCTGCACATACCCTCACCTTCCCTCCAGGCTTAGCCACTGGGACTACATTGGACAACCATTCTGGGTAAGTGGACACCATAATGATTCCCGCCCTGAACTGCTTGATGATCTCCTCCTTCACTTTTAAGCTCCACTCCGGTTTCAACTTTCTTAATTTTTGTTTGACAGGCCTGAAACCCTCCTTGATGGGCAATCGGTGTACCACAATGTCGGTGGACAAACCGATCATATCCTCATGAGACCAGGCAAAGACATCCTCATATTGGTTTAGCAACTCAGTCATTTCATCTTTTTGGCTGGGGGTAAGGTCCGTCCCTATCTTGAGTTCTTTTGGCTTGTCAGGGGTTCCAATATCTATGGTGACGGTTTGGTCCAAGTTGGGTTTGGGTTTATCCTCGACCCATCCTTTGATCTCGTCAGGCGCGTCGTCATAATCTGTCTCGTCTTGCTCAATGCCCATTAAATCAAAATCCAGCTCAATGTCAAAATCATAATCATCATTCAAATTTGAAAGACCGTTTGTTAGGCAAGGATTACTCAAACTGGTACACCTGACATGAAACAAAATACTTGTCATATATAAGTTATTTTCCACGACGATCACATTTTCAGATAACATGAAGAAACGACATAATTATGCAAAATATAAAACAACAAACAAAAATAAACTTCGTCATTCTCCCATCCTCTAGGGTCTACAACCCTGATGTCGGGTTTTACCCTTGTTTGGATATCACTGGTTTCATAGTCCAGTTGTCGACGGTCAGGTCAGATGAAATGCGCTGGATAAAATGGGCTTCACATCGGACACTTCCCCGATGATTACGGCTACATCGCCTGAGTCCCTCTTTCTACCCTCTTCAGGAATAACTAGCCTGCCCAATCGATGACAGGCACCACTTGTTGGGCTCCCGGTGGCATGACAACATCCGCCCCTCTCTACTGCTCGTTAATTGTCCGGGGATATAGCACTTGGTTTCAAACTCTTTCGCGACCTCCTGTAGGAAACTCTCCCTCTTGGCCGATTCATCACTTGCGGGGGTTAATTCTTCATCCCCCGACTCAATCACAGGCTCGCTAATCCCCTGCTCATTGTTGACCTTGGTCACCAGACTGCCAGCCAGCCGAATCGGAGCCGCACCTTGACGGTGTCTCCGTGCTACGCCTTCACGATATCCCAACCCTGCTTTACCTATCTGATGGGGTAGTTGAACGGGCTCGGTGATTCCTTGGCTGCTTTTTCCTAACCCTTGTCCAGGCTGGAATTTCATTCTCATCATTTCCTTTGCAACGAAGGTGAGCTCTGGAGAGACCCTAGGTTTCATGGCTGGAGCTCCCAGGCATCTGTAGTGGGGAGTGCTGATTTCCAACGCCTGAAAATTGGCAGGTGCCGCTGACTCGTCCACATTAATCACTGGCAGGCCATTTCTGGGAGGAGAAGGGTCATCACATTCTGCCGAGATCGTTACCAGATTTCCGTCGATGATTAATTTGATTTGCTGGTGTAGCGTGGAAGGAACTGCCCGGGCCATGTGTATCCACGGCCTCCCCAATAACAGGTTATAGCTGGCTGCAATGTCTAGGACCTGGAAAGAGATATCAAAAGTACAAGGTCCTATTTCCACCGGTAATTCTATCTCTCCCATTGTATCCCTCCGGGAACCATCGAAAGCTCGCACCACCACATGACTGGCCCGTAGGCGCTTGGGATTGATGTTCATCTTCTGCAATGTATTGAGGGGACAGATATTCAACGCCGATCCCCCATCAATCAACACCCCATTCATGATATAACTTGAGGAGATTACCACAATATGTAACGATTTTCGGTGCCCTCTTCCCTCCTTGGGGATGTCATCATCTGCAAAGGATATTACATCACTCTCCAACAGATGGCCTACCAGTTGGCCGAAACCTTCCTCACTAATTTCCTTGGGCACGTATGCCTGCTCCAGGACTTTCGCCAGGGTTTTGCAATGATCACTGGACGACAACACCAAGTCCATGACGGATGTTAGGGTTGAATCCTCACTTAAAATCTGGATCCCTCTTGTTTCCGAGTGATCCATCCTTTTCAAGAATTCTATGGCCTTTTCCTCGAAAATCTCTTCATTTTTCTTCTTTTGGCTCTCAAGGACTCTCCCGGGAAGATATAAGGGGTTCCCCTTTGTCGTCACAGAAGCACAACTGGCCGCTTCCTCTGGCATCCCCCCATAATTCCAGGGTACCGTCTTTAGACTACTGATAGGGATTTGCGGCCTTGCCGCAAGGATGCGGGGCCTCGGAGCCGTCAACTTGACAGGTCCCTCCGTGATATTCGTACTTACCCCTATCAACCTGATGGGCACTCCCCGTGCACTCCCATGATCATGTATCACGTTGATCATTTCCTCAATTTTCTACACATAGTTCAACCTTGGCGGCCCCCCGGCTTCACTGGCCTCCGTCGCATTGACCCCCCTCCATCATGTCTTGGCAGGGGATTTGCCTTAACATTCGGGGAGTCTGGCTGTTCCACCACAATTTCCCCACTGTCAATCAAGTTCTGGATTCTGTGCTTCAACGTCCAACAGTTTTGCGTATCATGACCAGGGGAACTTGAGTGGTATGCGCATCGCTTGCTCGGGTCAAACCTTCTTCCCTTTGGGTCACTCGAGGGTGCCAAACCAACTATCTTCTTTTGGGCTACCAATACCGCTAAGACCCGTTCAAGAGGCTCCCCGAGCGGGGTGAATACTCGATTTTGCGAGGCCTCATATCTCCTACGCCCCTCCGCCCTCTGATCAGCGAAGTTAGGCTGTCGGGATGGCCCTACTCTCTGCACCTGTACTGGAAGATGGTTTTCTGCCTTTCTAGACGAGCCCTGAAGGATGAGGGAAACATCCTCCTCCTTTTTTTTTTGCACCCTACGGGAAGTGCTGCCATAATTTCCATTTTGTATTTGCTCTGCAGCCGTTTCCAAAGCAGTGAAATCCCGAATTTTGCCAGATTTCAAACCCATATCTACCATTTCTCCGTGTTTTATCATTTCAGCGAAAGGCCTACCAATCCCTGAAATAACTCGTTCATAATACGGTGCCTCTTGAATGTCTACGAAAGTCATTACCATCTCTGACTCGCTCATCGGAGGATTCACCTGTGCGGCCATACCCCTCCATCGTTGTGCATAATCCCTGAAGGATTCCCTAGGTTGCTTCTTAACTTTTGTCATTTGGTACCTGTCAGGGGCCATCTGGGCCTGAAAGCTGTATTGGGTTAAGAAGGTATGGGCCAATTCCTCCCAGTTGTGGATTCGGGCGTTGTCAAGGCGGGCATACCAGATTCTTGCCTCCCCCGTTAAGCTTTTTTGGAACAGCTGCATCCTCAACCCTTCGTCCTCGGCATAAGACCCGAGTTCTCCAATGTATATTTTCAAGTGTGTGTAGGGGTCTCCCTTTCCACTGTATTTTTCAAATTCGGGGATTTTAAATTTCTCCGGGTATCTGGCTCCGGGGAAGACACATAAATATGAATAGTTAACCCTGCCTAGGGACCCTATGCCCTTCATAGATTGGATGGTTTCCTCCATTTGTCTCATTTTCTTCCGCAGGTCATCCGTATCTCCCTCTTCCGGGATAGTAATCACTGTTTTGTTTGGTACAGGAATGGCCTTTGGGACGACTGGCTCGCCCTTAAGTTGAGGTGGATCCTCCTTAGGTAGTTCCTGCCTGGGCATCAATTGCTCCTTTAGCATTATGGCCATTTCTAACATCTGCTTTTTAAAGTCATCAAATTCCTCCCAAGATATGGAACCGGAATTGGTAGATGGGATGTCAGCCATTTCAGATGTATAGTTTTGGGCTCTTTTAGATTGCGAACGTGTTTGAGGAGCAATCCTACAGAAAACAACGGTTCGAAGTTTAGTCCTGGGGAATGAAAATGTGGATGCATGCTAAAGCTGTAATTTTTGTGTTTTTGGGTTTTTTAATCTTTCCCTGTAAAATAGAAAGTTAGTATTCCTTTAATGCAATATCAAATGCTAAACATGACTTTATTATGCTCCCCAGCTGTTCCCTGTAAGCGATAGAGGTTAGTAATTTCTCTTGACAAAAAGGGAGGCATATATGAATGAGATCATGACATTTACGCGTGAATGCAAAAAGGCATGAAGAGACTTTTCCTGCGCTGGGTTAATCTGAGGCTGACCTATCCTAGGGTTACTCTCACGGGCTTTTCGGCATGAAGGTCCCAAATCTTCGCAATCTACTCGTCTGAGCCCTTTCGATTGGAGCGGATTTGGGTGGTGCGTTTCCTGAGCCATCTCCGGGGAGCAGCCCCTTCGAGTCCAGTAATAAGCAACCGACGGGTTCGCCTCAGGAGGAGGTACTCTCTCAACATACATTCACATTCATCGTCCTCACCGTATGCAAATGATTACTTAAAAGTAAAGCAAATCCATTCAATTTATTGGGCAAAACACACATTCACACCACAAAAGTAAAAAATCAAAATATCGCACACACACACATTTTATGAATTTTAAAGGATAAGATAACATCAAGATATGTACGCGGCTTAAGCCCTCTAATGTCCCCAGCAGAGTCACCAGCTGTCGACGCCGGGTTTTCTCGCCTCTTCCGATTTTAGCCTTTTATTAGATGATTTTTTAGAAAAGGTCGGCATTGATGTCGACGGGGTTTTGAAAGATCATTTTTTATGATGAGCCAATTGACCAGAGTCGCCAGTTGGTATATTTGAAATGGATGTACCAACTCATCCGAGTTTTCATTTTTTATAAATCGATGGCTCATATGTGACTCCGAATTAATTGGTCTGCGAATCGAGATTCATAGAGTTCGGGGGCTTGCTTAAGCGAGGGGAAGGTGTTAGGCACCCCCCGACTTCCGTGAAACACGGTTACCACAATCTTGATACTTTCCTATCCTTTGATTCATAAAATGTGTATACGTGCGTGTGTGTGTGTGTGTGCTTATGTGAATGTTGTGGTGAGTTTTTTTCATGAGAGATGAAATATTTAGCATTTTATTGAGAAATCGTGTTTTGTTTTGGGAATGTTTTAGAACGTCGTTTCCGTTAGTACGAGAGAGCTCCTTTATTCATGCGAAAGGTTTGATTTTACTTGTCAAAAGCTATGAGATTTTTATTAGGCGTTGCTTTGGCAAAACAAGAATCTTTTAAACCTTTGTCAAAATAGGAATCGAAATCTATACATTGCTTTCATAAAATGATGGGCAATTTCTAGTATATCTTTAACCCTATGCACAAAGGTCTAATAAAATATTTCGTTCATTCATAAAAGCCATTTTTTAGTGATGGTTGAAAATGATTTCCTTTGGCCTTCTCGTTTAATAGGAATCGACATTTATTAAAACTTCCAATTTTTTAGTCTCGTGATTCTAGTAACCTAGCTTGTTTGATTTTAATAAAAAAAAACCTTCATCATTTAATCTTTGAAATCATTTGAGTGTCACGGAATCCAATCAAAGCATAAATACGCGTTGGGGCTATTCATGGGCATGTAAGCCATCAAAACATCCCCGAACGCCAACAATCACATGTTCCATTACTACGGGGCCTTAAACCCGATTCTCGCCTTAGCGTCGTTTTAAGGCCCGACGATTACATGTTACAAAAAAAAAACAAGTACTTTGAATCTATTACATGTGTCAAAACGTCCATCATCGGATTTGGACCACGAGATCGCGTTCCTTGGCTCACACCCGAGATTGCTACATGCCCACGAAATGAATACTACATAACTAACCAACCCGGATTTATCTAATACACCATGACATCCGAAAATGATAATCTAAATAAATTACACCCCATAAATCACCATAAACGAGCTAGAAATTTCACCAATCGGATATCCTCGGGTTATTAGGAAGAATTTTGTTCCGATGGAACCCTCACTAATAATCCCTAATCCATGATTGTTCAACAAGATACATGAAAATTACATCTAATTTAACCAAACAATATGATATAAATTGCTAGAACAAATAGGAATTTTCACCTTGCAAATGATCTCAAATGGATGTGAACTTGTGTATTTGAATAGGATAAAGAGTGTATTTGATACAATCAAATTCAAAAGAAATAAATCCTCTCTTTTTTTCTCTCTTTTCTTCCTATTTGTTTGCAAATTTTGCTCTTTTTTCTCTCTATTTTCGTGCTTCTTGCTGCTGCAGAATCCTTCTTCCTTCAAATTCTTCCAACTCTCAACTCCCTGTATGCTGCAACGAAACTGAGCTGAAATAGGCTGGCCAAAGCTAGCCGCAGATTGATCTGCGACTGGCTGGCCACCTGCCTTCCACTCACCTGATTTCGAGTTCCGTGTTTCGAGTTCCGTGTTTTCAAAAGGCGCACTATTTGGCCGCAGATCAATCCGCGGCTGGACGGTTTGACTTTCTCGATTTTCGTGCCACGCCTCAATTTTCGTGCCGTAACGTCGGTTTTCGCTGACAGGCTCATATTTTGCAGTTCGGGAATTTCCGGGAGACGTGCCATCTCATTCGGGAATGCCTGCTTCGGACGGCCTTATTATCACGTCAGCTTTGGTCGCCAATCATTGCGGTGGGGTTGGACGAGCGCACTTGTGCCCATTCCTTCGCTCCCGCAAGCCGGTTCAATTGACGATTTTGCCCTCATGTCATGGTTAGTACAGGGAACACAAAAATTGGGTGTCTACAGTAGACATACCTAAAGCTTAGGCTAATGTATAAAATGAATGTTAAAGTGCTGTGAAAGGTGGTAGCATAAGCCCATTGATTGTTCGGTGTCAACTGAGCTATTAAAATCAAATTAGATGAGAATGAGTTCTGAAGTGTTTATAATACTGTAACTAATTATTGTTACTGTTTTATAAATGAAATGTATAGGTTGATTAGAGAACGTGAGTCTTAAATTTATAGTCTACGCATGAGACAAGTTTTCTACCCCTAAACTTTTATTCATAGAAAAGTATTTTGCTCTCATTTATCATTTCTACGCAAGTTCCTAAATTTCATTATCTTAGAATGCAAGTTTCATAATGCTATACTTACTTGAGCAAGTTATTATTCCTATTCCATTCAATTTCATGGATTCAATGAGACGTTTTAATTTCCTCTTCATAATGCTTCAGCTATATAGAACTTATTTAATTGTACCTTTTGTGAGATTTAGTTTTGATTCTCGAATTACACCTTTTAAACCTTGATTGACTAGCGAACCCTTATCGATTCGACAAGTCCATAGTTGATGAGCGTTCTAAATTCTAGAAAGGTTATTGAAGTAAATCCAAACCAAACTTCCTTTGGTGCGGACTTCGATGTCAAACTGAGATGAACAACCCTTATACAGGGGATTTTATTTACGCGTTAGCGTTAAGATGTTGTGCACATACATGGTACAAAGGGCTGATCCCCCTGAGTACGAGAAGCAAGGTCCATATAGTCTTACGATTGTTAAAGGTTTAAAGTAGAAATACTTGATAACCTGGGACATAGTTCGTGGTCTTAAGACCCTCAGACGTTCTTTTGAATCTTGTTTTACATTCTTGACTCAAAAGCTAAATCTGCGAATATTCGATACCCATTAATTATTTCGCATGTTATTATTACTGTTGTTGTTATACTTGCTGGGCAATCATTGCTCACCCTTGCATAATAACATTGCAGCTAAAGTTGAAAGAACTGATGAGCCATCCACTAGTAAGGGCAAAGGAAAAACAAACAAGTGATGAAGACTTGTTTTATTTGCTTTATTGTTGTTTATGTAATAGATTTGATTTATGTTTTCCGCACTGATGTTTATTTAAGGTTAGATGACCTGGGATTTATTTATGAATGATGTTGTAACCCTCTAATGGGAGATTTCTATTTTTAATTCATAGTATTTCCATTATTTGAATGGGTAGTTAGATGTGATATGATGTTTTTGGATTGTGAACACCAAATCCTGAGGAAATTAAGTACCCGGATTTGGGGGTGTCACAGTCAAAGATTATGGACCATCTCTTCTCGTATTCCAGGTGATCAGCCCTTCGTACTATGTATTGTGCACAAACATATTAACGCTATTGCGTAGCCCCCATTACAGGGTTGGTTCACCTCAGACTTTATACAAATTCCGCACCAGAATAAATTGGTTTGGCATAAAATCTCAAAGAACTCTTAAACTTCATAAATATCTTTCAACAGTCGTCTAACCGAATCAATTAGCATAGACCTTGAAAAACAATTCGGATATTAGTCAAAATATTTTTAGCCAACTCAATTGGCATATCTTTTCATAACTTAACAGAAAAAAATAAAATTCTTTTATGACGTTATGATACCGTACCGTCTTAATAGTACGTTGAGGATGCCGTCATTTAGGACTTTGTCATACTACATCATACCATAGTGGGCTGACGATCCTTCGATCACATCCAACACTAGGTTCAGTTGTATTGATGGCTCAGTCGTTCAAAATATATTTTGACAATTTTAAATCATTTTTGTCTAGCTGAAACAATTAGCATAGACGTACAAATAATAGCACCTTTTTAAAACTCATTGGCTCAAACATTGACCTAATATATTTTTTGAGAATTTAAAATTGCGAATTTCAGCACGATGATAAGTGCATAATATTCATTTATTTTCATTCCTTTATGTTTAGTTTACTGCATGTTTTATTATGTATATGCACTTATTAGGTTGTTTATTGATTTCAGGAGGATTCAGAGTCAAAGGTAGAAAAAGATGGAAAATCGGAGCCAAAACGAGAAAAGTTGAAGAATTGGAAAATTGTGGTTCTCGCCCCGGCGAGAAACCTTCTGCCCGTTTTCGCCCCAGCTGATCCAGAGCTCGCCCCGGCCCAAAACTTTTTGCTCGTTCTCGCCCAGGCGAGAAACCTAGGCATAAAATTCTCGCCCCGGCGAGAAAGGCGGCATTGACCAAGTTTAACCAGCTTTGACTTTTTGTAATTTTTGAGGATTTCTACTTCAGATTGGATTCTTAATTCTTAGAGACTTAGGATATTATCTTAGGACTATAAATAGATGTTTTTGGTTTATTATTAGTGACATCTTGACAACTACAATTGTAATCTTAATTGGAGGAGATTGAAGGCATGTCAGGCTAAACTCTTACTTTCAGTTCTAAGGGATGTTGAACCTTTTTCATAATTAATGGTTTAATCAGGTTTTATTTATTTATTCCTTCTTGCATGAGATTTATTCTGATAATCTGTTTTAACTGATTATATGTTATTTAATCTTTTGATTTGATTTGGCCAATTGAATTAATTTGATTAATATCATCTGCTAGATTAAGATATAGTATTAAGCAAACGATATTATATCTGATCATAGGTAGCGATTAATAGTATTTGATTGTGGACAAGCTTTTGGATATTATTAAGATTATTAGAAGGCAAGTTAAATAATTCCTGATTGTGTAATTGTTGCTTGGAATAACCTAATTCTCTAATTATTCATGCTGTTGTTATATTAAATTTAGACTGATAGTTCTAGGTTATATGATAGTTAGGGTCTCTTGAGGCGATTGTCACATTAGATTTACACATAAGGAGAATTTCGGATAATTAGCGATTGTGGTTATCTAGAGTTATTAATCTCATTGAAGGGTAAATATTATCAAACTTGACTTTTCCATGATTGTGATGAGGTGATACTGAACTGAAGAACTGAAGCTTTTTATTTATTGATCACTCTTAATTACTTTTGTTAGTTTAGTGAATCAAACTCAAACCCCCCCCCCCATTAATAGAAATAATAGGAATATTAGAATAAGTAAAATATTAATTCATTTCTCTGTGGGATCGATCATTGCTTGTCATTATACTAAGTTTTGTGCTAGTAGAGTGTTAGTAAGGTATTAATTTTGGAGTGTAAAACGACAGCTCCCAAATTTTGGCGCCGTTGCCGGGGAAGTGTTATTTATCTTTATTTATTCTTCATTTTATTTTATTTTTGTTTATTATTGTAGTTTATGACATGATCCTCTCAATCCGGTGATTTGAATTTTGATCCAGAAATTGAGAAAACTGCACGCAGGCTAAGGAAAGAAGCTCGTCAAGCTCGAGGCATCACTGCACAGTCAGGCGAAATTCCATCACCGGGACTCAACATAGCACTTGAATTACTGTCAAATACATCATCCACCGATTCAGAGGAAGAAGAAGAAATGGCGGTGCCAAATAACAATAGAACACTTAAAGAATTAGCCACTCCTAATCTCAATCAACAACCCTTATGCATTGAATATCCTATATTAATTGCTGCTTTTGAACTTAAATCGGGACTAATTCATCTTTTGCCTACTTTTCGTGGTCTCACAGGTGAAGATCCGTACAAGCACTTGAAGGAATTCCATGTGGTGTGTTCCACCATGAAGCCACATGGAATAACAGAGGATCAAATCAAGCTAAGGGCATTTCCATTCTCATTGGGAGATCTAGCGAAGGACTGGCTGTACTATCTTCCTTCAGGGTCAATACAGTCATGAAATGACATGAAAAGGCTGTTCTTGGAGAAGTACTTTCCTGCTTCAAGAGTTGCCAACATCAGAAAGGAGATATGCGGCATTCGACAGTTCAACGGAGAGATACTATATGAGTATTGGGAAAGATTTAAAAAACTGTGTTCCAGTTGTCCTGCCCATCAAATAGACGATCAACACCTGATTCAGTACTTTTATGAGGGATTATTACCAATGGATCGGAGTATGATCGATGTTGCAAGTGGAGGAGCACTAGTGGATAAGACACCGGAGGCTGCAAGGACTTTAATTGCAAATATGGCTGCTAATTCTCAGCAGTATGGGACAAGGAATGACCGTGCACCTGTAAAAGTGAATGAGATTACCACGAGCAATCTTGAACAACAAATTTTTGATTTGACTGCGATGGTTAGACAATTGGCTACAGGAAATACACCAGCAGCAAAAGTTTGTGGGATTTGTTTAATGGATGGTCATAGCACTGATTCTTGTCCGACATTGCAAGAGGATGAAACCGCACAGCAAGCTAATGCAATGGGAAATTATCAAGCACAACCTCAGCGAAAGTATGACCCATATTCAAATACTTACAATCCAGGATGGAGGGATCACCCTAACCTTAGTTATGGAGGAAATAGGCCACCAGCGCAAAGCATGTATCCGGTTAGACAACAAGGGTTCCCACAAGGCTCTCAACTAGCTCCACATCAATATCAACCTAGACAGGCAGCTCCTGCAAATTCTGGAACATCTTTGGAAGACATGTTCAAGGCATTCATAAGTCAGACACAGCAGTTCCAGCAGGAAACGAAAAATTCTGTTCAAGACTTGAGAAATCAGATAGGTCAACTTGCCACCACAGTGGGGAGGTTGGATGCTCAGGGTTCAGGAAAGTTGCCCTCCCAAACAGTTGTCAATCCAAGGGAGAATGCTAGTGCGATTACACTAAGGAGTGGAAAAGAGTTGGAAGTACCCAAAACAGTGACGGAAATTGAAAAGGAGAAGGTTAGTGATGAGATAGAGACACCGAGGGAAGCTGTTACCCCATCTACTCTAATTAAGACCCCACCGTTGTCGTTTCCACCTAGAACACACAAGACTTCAAAGAAGGAGGAAAAGGATAAGGAAATCTTGGAAACCTTCAGGAAGGTAGAAGTCAATATTCCTCTTTTGGAGGCCATCAAACAAGTGCCCAGGTATGCAAAGTTTTTGAAAGAATTGTGCACTAACAAAAGAAAATTGAAAGATGATGAAAAAGTCACTGTAGGAGAGAATGTGTCAGCAATGCTTCAAAGAAAAATGCCTCCTAAATGTAAAGATCCAGGAATGTTTACGATCCCATGCAGAATAGGTAATACCAGATTTGAGAAAGCCATGCTAGATTTGGGAGCATCAATAAATGTCATGCCATTATCTGTATTTGCTTCTTTAAATCTAGGACCTTTGAAACAAACTGGTGTTATCATTCAACTTGCTGATCGTACTAACACTTACCCTCAAGGGGTAATTGAAGATGTCTTAGTGCAGGTGAATCAGTTAATATTTCCTGCAGATTTTTACATTGTGGATATGGAAGATGACAGATCTCCAAATCCCTCGCACATCTTGCTAGGAAGGCCATTCTTGAAAACAGCAAGGACAATGATCGATGTGCACAATGGGACCTTGATCATGGAATTTGATGGAGAGAAAATTTAGTTCAATATATATGATGCCATGAGGTACCCTAGTGATGTTGATCATGTTTTTGCCATTGACATCATTGATTCTATAGTGCAGGGATCTTTTGAACAAGACCACAGGGAAAGCTTGGAGATGGCTATTGCTAACAACTTGGACATGGATAAAGAGGAAGAATTTGACCAGAATCAGGAATTGAAGGAAGTTGTGGCTGCATTGCACTCTTTACCAAAATTCACAAATAAATATGCAGTTCAATCAATTCAATTGTCTGTTTCTCATAAAAAACTGTTACCATCTGTGGAGCAAGCTCCAATCTTAGAATTGAAACCTTTACCTGCTCACTTGAAATATGCATATTTAGGGACTAACGAAACTTTACATGTGATTATTGCTAGTAATCTAACCAAAGTGCAGGAAGAGAAATTGTTGAGAATTCTAAGGGACCATGTCACAGTATTTGGTTGGACGATAGCATATATCAAAGGTATAAGCCCCGCGATGTGCATGCATAAGATTCTTTTGGATGATGGAGCAAAGCCCACGAGATAAGCACAGCGAAGATTAAATCCACCCATGATGGAGGTAGTCAAGAAAGAGGTGATTAAATTACTTGATGCGGGCATAATCTACCCCATCTCCGACAGTCAGTGGGTGAGTCCGGTACAGGGAGTTCCGAAGAAGTCTGGAATAACTATCATCACGAATGACAATAATGAGTTGGTGCCCACACGGATACAAACAGGATGGAGAGTGTGTATTGACTACAGGAAACTAAATGTTGTAACCAGAAAAGACCACTTTCCTCTTCCCTTTATTGATCAAATGCTAGAAAGATTAGCGGGGCATACTTATTATTGCTTTCTAGATGGTTTTTCAGGTTATAATCAGATCGCGATTGCACCCGAAGACCAGGAAAAGACCACATTCACGTGTCCATTTGGTACTTTTGCATACCAGAGGATGTCGTTTGGACTTTGTAATGCACCAGGTACTTTCTAGCGATGCATGGTAAGCATTTTTTCTGATCTTTTAGAAAATTGCATCGAGGTCTTTATGGATGATTTCACAGTACATGGTGATTTTTTGGATTTGTGCTTGGATAATCTAACTCGTGTGCTAGATAGATGCTTGGAAACTAACCTTGTTCTTAATTGGGAAAAGTGTCATTTTATGGTAGAACAGGGTATAGTGCTTGGTCATGTTGTGTCAGCTAAAGGTTTAGAGGTTGATAAAGCTAAGATAGATATTGTGTCTGCTTTGCCTTACCCCGCCAATGTGCGGGAGATTCGCTCTTTTCTTGGACATGCAGGTTTCTATCGGAGATTTCTCAAAGACTTTTCCAAAATAGCTCTGCCATTATGTAAGCTGCTACAAAAAGATGTGGAATTCCAGTTCGATGATGCGTACAAGGAGGCATTTGACATGTTGAATAGCCTATTAACCTCCGCACCTGTGATACAACCGCCAAATTGGAATCTTCCCTTTGAAATAATGTGTGATGCAAGCAATTATGCAGTCAGAGCTGTTTTGGGCCAAAGAGTTGACAAAGTTGTCCATGCCATCTATTATGCCTCTAGAACATTGAATGCAGCTCAGATTAACTACTCGACAACAGAAAAAGAACTTTTGTCTGTTGTTTTTGCTTTAAATAAATTTTGATCTTATTTACTTGGCACTAAAGTTGTAGTTTATTCTGACCATGCAGCTCTCAGGTATTTGTTAACCAAGAAGGACTCTAAACCCAGGATTATCAGATGGATTCTGCTGTTGCAGGAATTTGACTTGGAAATCAAGGATAAGAAGGGAGCGGATAACTTGGTAGCAGATCACTTTAGTAGACTGGTGAGAGATGAGGAGGCACTACCATTATATGATTCCTTTCCGGATGAACATCTCATTTCTATTCAGGAGGAATTGCCTTGGTATGCTAATATTGTTAATTATTTAGCAAGTGCGTATATTCCCAATGAATTTTCTAAAAACCAAAAGGATAAGCTTAGGAGTGATGCTAGACATTATGTTTGGGATGATCCATATCTGTGGAAATTTTGTGCTGATCAAATAATCCGTAGATGTGTGCCTAATACTGAAACATTGTCTATTCTAACTTTTTGTCATTCCTATGCTTATGGAGGTCATTTTGGACCAAAACGGACTGCTCATAAGGTTTTAGAAAGTGGTTTTTAATGGCCAACAATTTTTAGAGACTCATATCTATTTTGTAAATCATGCGAGAATTGTCAACGAACAGGTAATATATCACATAGAAATCAAATGCCACAAACTCCCATTTTAATTGTTGAGATTTTTGATGTTTGGGGTATTGATTTTATGGGACCTTTTCCTTTTTCTCATGGTAATATTTACATTCTCTTGGCTGTCGACTATGTTTCTAAATGGGTGGAAGCTAAAGCCACTAGGACTGATGATTCTAAAGTTGTTGCAGATTTTGTCAAAACTAACATATTTGTCAGATTTGGAACGCCTAGAGCTATCATCAGCGATAAAGGAACTCACTTTTGCAACAGGATGTTAGCAGCACTTTTTAGGAAATATAATGTTTTGCATAAGATTTCTACATCTTATCATCCGCACAGCAATGGTCAGGCTGAAGTATCTAACGGAGAAGTGAAATCCATTTTGGAAAAGGTCGTCAAGCCAAGCAGAAAAGATTGGAGTCTGAGGTTAGAAGATGCATTGTGGGCATATAGAACTGCGTACAAAACCCCTATTGGTATGTCTCCGTACAGATTGGTTTTTGGGAAGCCATGTCATTTACCCGTGGAATTAGAACATAGAGCTTTTTGGGCGATCAAGCAATGTAATATGAGTTTGGATGACGCGGGAATGCATAGGAAGTTCCAGCTACAAGAACTCGAAGAGATGAGGAATGAAGCATATGAGAGTTCTAGACTTTACAAGAATAAGACAAAAGGCCTTCCATGACAAGCAGATTTTAAGGAAAGATTTCACCGTTGGACAACAAGTTCTCCTATTCAATTCGAGGCTGAAGTTATTTCCAGGTAAGTTGCGCTCTCGTTGGGAAGGTCCATTTGTTATTACTAATGTGTTCTCTCATGGTGCTATAGATATACAGAATCCAAAGACAGGGAAGGTATTCAAGGTCAATGGACATAGGCGGAAACCTTTCCGTGAAGGATTTTCGACGGAGAGTGTGGAGATTATAGACCTAGTGGATTCGAGTTATGAGTGATTGAGGAGAATCGATGTCGGGCTAACGATGTTAACCAAATGCGCTACTTGGGAGGCAACCCAAGACATCAGATTTGCTTTTCTATCCCTTTTTATTTATTTATTTGTTTTTTTTTATCTCGTCTTTGCATGATTGTCTTACATTGGGGACAATGTAAGGTTTGAGTGTGGGGGAGGGGTTTAGGTTTAGGATAGTATAGGGTAGGTTTACTTTAAATGTGAAAATCTGAGTTGTTTTGTGAAAAAACAATTTTTTGTTTGGTCAAGTTTTTAAAGGTTTTTGGTTTTAGAATGAAGATTGATGCCATTGATTGAATTTGTTTGATGCTGAATTAATTGATAAATGATGATAATGAAGTTAGGACCCATAGTTGAGTGATTTAGATTGAATTGGTATTGCATGAGTACTTGAGTATGAGATACATGTTTACTTGACTAAGTTATCTGTGGAGTTGACTTTGTGCACTGATTTCATGATTTAGAACTGTGTAACTGCTTATCTTGTTTGCAGGACCATGTGAAAAAAATTGGAAATTTGAAAAAGAATTGAGAGTAAAAACTGAAAAATTTTGTCTCAAAAGAAAAACATGTGGTGGGTTGAGATGGAGCGTAAAACGCACTCACCCATAAACACATGTAACGAGATGGTGTAATGCCCAGGAATTTTTTAAAAACCTTGTACAATTTATTTTGACAAATGAAATTCATTTTATATAATTTTTCGGATTTAATTGGATCCATGTAAACGTTATTATTTAATTACATAATTATATGGTCCAATAATTTTTCCTTGCATTAAAGGGGCTCACTGATAGTCCGGAATAAATCATTGAGTCAACCCTACGAATTTATTGGCAAGAAAAATTTGGAAGGATTAATAAATAATTTCATTTATTATTATCGGATTTAAATAATTCGCATAAAGAATTATGGTTGAAATAAATATTATAAATAATTAACTAATTTAATTATTTAATTCGATTTAAATATTAGAGCATAGTGTTAAGAATTTTAATAAACAAGTTGGGCTATTTACTTTTATTTCAATAGACCCAAATTTTGATTAGGCAAGCCCAATTTCCTTTATTTCCCTTGTTGGGCCGACCGAGTGGGAAACTACTTACTAATTAAATCAATTGGGCTGAGCCCATTTCCTTAAACCATTTTAGTTCCGGTCGGGTTGGGTCGGTTGCTAAGGATTGGGGAAAACCCAATTGGCATACCAAATTGAGGGCTCCCAAACGAGCAACCCCAAATCCTCAACTCAGACAACCGAGCTTAGAAATTTCAAACCAAAATTCGACTGGGTGCAGAGCAGGGCTAAGTCCCTAGCAGACCCAAGCCAGCGATCAATCGAGTGGACGGGGAAAGGAGGTCGGCGCGGTGACGTGAAGAATCGACCGGTAGGGCTAAGGGAGACGCGTCGATGGGTGGTTAATCAGGACTTCCAAGGGGCGACCGAATGGACCAAAGGTTCCAGAAAGTCCGGCAATTTGACCGGTGAGGGTTACGCAGCTCGAGATTTACCGACCGGTGCTAGCTGGGTGATTGACGAGGCATGATGGGGACGATCGGTCGCTGCCACGTTCCTACCGTTGGTCATTGCCCGATCAATTGGGATATTGCTGATGAGGACATCCATAATCCAGGAACCCATGACACAACCCGAGAAGATCCATTACAATTACCACTTGGACCCGTTACTAGAGCTCGAGCTAAAACCTTCAAAGATGGCCTTAACGGAATGATCCATGAACTATGGAACGAGGTTGGATCAAGCATAGAGGTTATGGAGATGAAGTCCAAGTGTATGAAGCCCGTAAACATGTTGCGAATGGACGTGGTGGACCAAACAGCGAAAGAAAACTGCTTGCTCGTATCAGGTTGACCTCGCCCCGGCGAGAATATCCAGGCCAATTTTCTCGCCCCGGCGAGAGGCTCGCCCCGACGAGGTTTTTCCAAGCCAAAACTCTCGCCCCGGCGAGAGTCTCGCCCCGACGAGAAATCTTCAGTTCAAATCTCTCGTCCCGGCGAGAACCTCCTGGATGCAATTTGTTATTTTTTGACTTTCTTGATTTTTGAACCTTCTTTCATACAAAACATGATATCAGTATTTAGGATCAATTAAATGTGTTCTGATTACAACATTTCCATATTTGTGTGCTTGTATTTCAAAGAGTGTGTGCTTCTAGAAGCTTCTAGTTTGTTTCTAAAACTAGTATAAATAGGTGCTATTGTAAACTTGAATTTCACCAATTAATATTCAGATTATCATCATTATTGTGAGATTGTTCTTTTCTTGTGGTTCTTGAGAATTCCTAAGTATTCCTTAGTTTTCTTTGAGATTCATATTTGACTTATCATACAACCAATCATAGTTGTGTGTGGCGTCTTCTACCGCATCAATCGTCGATTGTACCAAGATTACCGCTTCAACATAAGCGAGGGGTCGAGGTGTCGTTGGTGTCCATCCTACGCAAACTTCATTTGCAAGCAATTGTACCAAGATTACCGTCTACATATAGGCGAGGGGTTAAGGTGTTGCAAGCTATCCATCCTATCAACTTGTTAGAAACGATCCGGGCGACGACCACCTCACGCAAGCGTGCCGTGGAGTCTATCATTTGGTATCAAAGCTAAGTTTCCTATCAAGTTACTTATCTTTACTTTTATTGTTGAATTATAGGCAAAAAAAAAAATGCATAAAATATATAGCAGAAAAATTGTATTGTGAATTGTTACCATTGGGATTTTCTTTTGCAAGAATCATATTTGGCAGTTGGAAGTCTTGTGAAGAGTCGTACTTTCTATATTGTGTCTTGATAAGTTATTATTGGATTGTAATTAGAAAATTGAGGTAATATTTGTGAGAATTCAAAAAAGAACCTATTAGTAAGAACTATGAGCGGAAAAAGGCAAGAGTAGTGAGATTACTAGAGGGTAAAAGCCATTTGTGTGATACACGAGCGATTCATATTTGTGTGATATATTGTTTGAGTGAAACACATAAGGGAGTGGTGAGGAACTTGTTTTCTACTAATCTTTATTTTGCAGGAAATATGTCTAACACAAGAGATAAGACAATTGAAAATGAACCTTCTACATCGAATTTTGACCCAAAACTCATGATGGAGGCTATGATGAAAGAATTTTCTAGACAATTGGGGATGGCTATGGAACAAGTGCATGATCGCATCGATCAATTGAGTGACACTCGAGGGGAACAAACTCAAATCCCTCCGGGTGGGCGCCCAAAAGGAAAAACCCAACAAAAGGAAGCAAGGCTAGAGGAAACAAATTACTATGATGAAAGATTTAGTGAGGAAGAGGATCGAGAAACTGACTTTATCCCTAGGAGACATTTTGCAAGGGATAGAGGCGGCCGAAATCGAGAGGACAACAATCTTGAAAGCATCAAAATGAAAATTCCCACATTCCAAGGCAGAAGTGATCCCGAGGCTTACTTAGATTGGGAGAAGAAAATGGAGTGGATCTTTAAATGTCACAACTACTCGGATCTCAAGAAAGTTAGAATTGCAGCTACCGAATTTTCAGACTATGCAGTTACTTGGTGGGATCAATTAATGACCAGCCGAAGGAGGTGCAGGGAACGTCCAATAGAGACTTGGGCAGAAATGAAAGCTGTAATGAAAAAGAGGTTTGTCCCAAGCCACTACTATCGAGATCTGTTTCGAAACTTACAAAATTTGAGACAGGGAAGCAAGAGTGTGGAGGACTACTTCAAGGAAATGGAGATGCTAATGTCTAGAGTTGACATCGACGAGGATAATGAGGCAACCATGGCCCGATTTTCAGCAGGTTTAAATTGGGATATTGCAGATTTGGTGGAGCGTCAACATTATGTGGTGTTGGAAGACATGGTGCACATGGCTATCAAAATAGAGAAGCAACTTAAGAGGAGAGGTGGCCAACGAACAAATCCTACCACAGGTTCATCATGGAAAACCAATAATGTGAAGCGTGAGGAAAAGCCAACTGTTTTCAAACCAAAGCCAGAAATCAAGCAAGGAGCGGCTACTCAAGTAGTGCAAGGTAAAACTAATACACCTTCTACTAGTCGTAATCGAGATATTGTATGCTTTAAATGTCAAGGCAGGGGACATATTGCAAATCAATGCCCAAATCAAAGAACTATGTTATTGCTTGATAATGGGGATTTGGAGACCGAGGAAGAAGATAGTGACAATGACTCTATGCCACCATTGGAGGAAGATAGAGAGGTTGCTATGCATGGCGAAGTATTGGTTACACGGAGAATGCTTAGTACACAGGTAAAAGAAGAAAGTAGCGAGCAAAGAGAGAATCTATTTCATACTCGGTGCATGGTAAATGGTAAGATCTGTTGTGTTGTAATTGATGGTGGGAGTTGTACAAATGTGGCAAGCATCACCATGGTGGAGAAATTGGGACTTACAACATCCAAACATCCTCACCCATACCGATTGCAGTGGCTCAATGACAGCGGCGATATTAAAGTTACCAAGCAAGTATCAGTGCCGTTTACAATTGGAAAGTATGTTGATGAGATCCTTTGTGATGTAGTCCCTATGCAGGCAGGTCATTTACTACTTGGGAGACCTTGGCAGTTCGATCGACGAGTAAAACACGATGGTTTTACTAATGAGTACTCTTTTGTTCACAATCAAAGAAAAGTTACCTTGTGTCCTATGTCACCAAAACAAGTGCATGAGGATCAAATACACTTACAGAGAGATCATGAAAAGAAAACAAAAGAGAGAGAAAAAAGAAAGAAGAGAGAAAAACAAACATTTTTGCAAAAAGGAGTGATGTAAGGCGAGCTTTGGATTCTAAAAAGCCAATGATTATAGTTCGGTATAAGGAGGCACTTTTAAATACTAACGCTAATAATCCTTCTTTGCCTAGTGTTGTTTCTACTCTTTTACAGGATTATCAGGATGTATTTCCCGAGGAACTTCCACAAGGATTACCACCAATTCGGGGAATTGAGCATCAAATTGACTTTGTCCCAGGCGCGACCATTCCAAATCGCCCGGCATACCGAAGCAATCCCGAGGAAACAAAGGAATTGCAAAGGCAAGTTGACGAGCTAATGGACAAAGGTTTTGTAAGGGAAAGCATGAGTCCATGTGCGGTTCCTGTTATTTTAGTACCTAAGAAAGATGGGAAGTGGCGTATGTGCATTGATTGTCGAGCGGTAAATAACATCACGGTAAAATATCGGCATCCCATTCCTAGGTTAGATGACATGTTGGATGAATTGCATGGATCTTGTGTGTTTTCTAAAATTGACTTAAAGAGTGGCTATCATCAGATTAGAATGCATGAAGGCGATGAATGGAAAACTGTTTTTAAAACAAAATATGGGTTATATGAGTGGTTAGTCTTATCTTTTGGTTTAACTAATGCTCCTAGCACGTTCATGAGACTAATGAACCATGTTTTGCGTTCCTTCATTGGAAAGTTTGTAGTTGTCTACTTTGATGATATCTTAATCTATAGCAAAGATTTAGTTAAGCATGCATTGCATATAAAATCTGTCCTAGATGTGCTTCGAAAAGAAAAATTGTATGCTAATATGGACAAATGCACATTTTGTACGGATCGAGTTGTGTTCCTTGGTTTTGTTGTGAGTACACAGGGAGTACAGGTTGACGAAGAAAAGGTACGTGCAATCCAAGAATGGCCAACTCCTACTAATGTCAGTCAAGTTCGTAGCTTTCATGGACTCGCGAGTTTCTATAGACGGTTTGTAAGGAATTTCAGCGAAGTCACAACACCACTCACCGAAGTAATCAAAAAGAGTGTAGGATTCAAGTGGGGTGATGCACAGGAAAAAGCGTTTAATTTGATTAAAGAGAAATTGACTAATGCTCCTTTACTTGTATTGCCAAATTTCACTAAAACTTTTGAAATTGAATGTGATGCTTCAGGTTTAGGCATTGGAGCTGTGTTGATGTAAGAAGGAAAACCCGTTGCATATTTCAGTGAAAAATTGAGTGGAGCAGCTTTAAACTATCCTACCTATGACAAGGAGTTATATGCCTTGGTTCGATCTTTGGAGACTTGGCAACATTACCTGTGGCCTAAGGAATTTGTGATTCACACGGATCATGAATCATTGAAATATTTGAAAGGCCAACACAAGTTGAACAAGAGACATGCACGATGGATGGAGTTCATCGAGACATTCCCGTATGTCATTCGGTATAAGCAAGGTAAGGAGAATGTCATTGCCGACGTTCTCTCAAGAAGGTATGTGTTGTTAAATACTCTCGACACAAAATTACTTGGTTTTGAACAAATCAAAGAATTGTATGTTAATGACCATGATTTCTGTGAAGAGTTTAAAATTTGTGAAAAGAATGTTGTAGGTAAGTACTTCAAGATGGATGGGTTCTTGTTTCGTGAGAATCGATTGTGTATACCTGCAAGTTCTTTACGTGAACTATTGGTTCGCGAATCACATGGAGGTGGTTTGATGGGACATTTTGGTGTTGATAAGACCTTATCTGTATTAAAAGAACATTTCTATTGGCCCCATATGAAACGAGATGTGGAACGAATTTGTGATAGGTGCATTACCTGTCGTCAAGCTAAATCTCGTGTTCAACCCCATGGGTTATACACACCATTGCCAATTTCGAGTGAACCTTGGATTGATTTGTCTATGGATTTTGTATTGGGTTTACCTAGATCTAAGTATGGTCATGATTCTATATTTGTGGTCGTAGATAGATTTTCAAAAATGGCACATTTCATTCCATGTCATAAAACTGATGATGCATCCCATATTGCTGATTTATTCTTTAGAGATATTGTGCGTCTGCATGGCATGCCCCGAACAATTGTTTCGGATAGAGATGCTAAGTTCTTGAGCTATTTTTGGAAAACTTTGTGGTGTAAGCTAGGAACTAAACTGTTGTTTTCAACTACTTGTCATCCACAAACTGACGGTCAAATGGAAGTAGTAAATAGGACCTTATCTGCATTATTGAGGGCTATCATTAATAAGAATATTAAGCTTTGGGAAGAATGTTTACCTCATGTTGAGTTTGCTTATAATAGGTCTGTCCACTCGGCTACTAGATTTTCACCTTTTGAAATTGTGTATGGTTTTAATCCTTTAACACCATTGGATTTAGCACCTTTACCTATTTCTGAGTATGCTAACATGGATGGCAAAAACAAGGCTGATTTTGTTAAGCAGATAAATGAGAAGACAAGGCTTAACATTGAGAAGAAGACGGATCAATATGCTCGACAGGCCAACAAGGGTCGGCGTCAAGTAATCTTCGAACCCGGGGATTGGGTATGGCTACACATGCGTAAGGAAAGATTTCCTGCTCAAAGGCGTTCAAAATTACTTCCAAGAGGAGATGGACCATTTCAAGTGCTTGAACGCATTAACAACAATGCTTACAAATTGGACTTACCCGGTGAGTATACTGTTAGTGCAACTTTCAATGTTTCTGATCTAAGCCCGTTTGATGTAGGTGAAGATTTGAGGACAAATCCTTCTCAAGAGGAGAGGTATGATGAGGACATCTATAATCCAGGAACCCATGACACAACCCGAGAAGATCCATTACAATTACCACTTGGACCCGTTACTAGAGCTCGAGCTAAAACCTTCAAAGATGGCCTTAACGGAATGATCCATGAACTATGGAACGAGGTTGGATCAAGCATAGAGGTTATGGAGATGAAGTCCAAGTGTATGAAGCCCGTAAACATGTTGCGAATGGACGTGGTGGACCAAACAGCGAAAGAAAATTGCTTGCTCGTATCAGGTTGACCTCGCCCCGGCGAGAATATCCAGGCCAATTTTCTCGCCCCGGCGAGAGGCTCGCCTCGGCGAGGTTTTTCCAAGCCAAAACTCTCGCCCCGGCGAGAGTCTCGCCCCGGCGAGAAATCTTCAGTTCAAATCTCTCGCCCCGGCGAGAACCTCCTGGATGCAATTTGTTATTTTTTGACTTTCTTGATTTTCGAACCTTCTTTCATACAAAACATGATATCAGTATTTAGGATCAATTAAATGTGTTCTGATTACAACATTTCCATATTTGTGTGCTTGTATTTCAAAGAGTGTGTGCTTCTAGAAGCTTCTAGTTTGTTTCTAAAACTAGTATAAATAAGTGCTATTGTAAACTTGAATTTCACCAATTAATATACAGATTATCATCATTATTGTGAGATTGTTCTTTTCTTGTGGTTCTTGAGAATTCCTAAGTATTCCTTAGTTTTCTTTGAGATTCATATTTGACTTATCATACAACCAATCATAGTTGTGTGTGGCGTCTTCTACCGCATCAATCGTCGATTGTACCAAGATTACCGCTTCAACATAAGCGAGGGGTCGAGGTGTCGTTGGTGTCCATCCTACGCAAACTTCATTTGCAAGCAATTGTACCAAGATTACCGTCTACATATAGGCGAGGGGTTAAGGTGTTGCAAGCTATCCATCCTATCAACTTGTTAGAAACGATCCGGGCGACGACCACCTCACGCAAGCGTGCCGTGGAGTCTATCAATTGCCCAACAATTGGGTAACCAATTTCCTATAAATTGAAGGTCCAAGCTGCCGATTCCCTTGTTCTTGAGAGTTCACAGTAGAAAAAAAAAATATATATATATATATATATATATATACTAGAAATCGCAGCAAGGAGACAGGGGAGGCCAATAGTGGATGTCCGAATTCGTTTCATATTTCGGTAGAATAAGAAGAGTAGCAGTCCGGTCAACACCAAGGTATAGCGAGGATTTATTAAACCACTGTGCTAATTATCTGTATTGGGTTTTGTATAAATTTCTTCTTGTGTACTTAGTTTGGTTTGTTTAGATTGGGATATGGTTTGTGTTCTGTGTAGTTGCCGATTGTGTTGGCTTATAATACTGTATTTAGATTATGGTTGTTCTGTATTGGGATATTTGTACTATATTAATTCTTTAATTGGGAACCTGGTGTGCACAAAGAACCATAGGTTCTGGCAGTTGATTTTTGGTTCAACGATTTGGTCAGTGTAGTGCTTTAGGATGCATACCATGTGTTCGCTATAATGTCTGTGAGGGATCATTTTGTAGCTTGGCCCTTCTGTTGATTCGGCGACTTGTTGGACTCACAATGAGCAGTCAGTTAGGCCTAATAACTCTAGTAAAGTGTTGTGTGTGGTTGAATTTACTAATGTTGTTATAATGCGAACACTAACACTGTTATTTTGTAATACCATAATGATACACTAATAAAATAATTATTACTTAATTATTATTTAATTAATATTAAATAATAATTAAGTAAAATTAATAAATTAATTATTTATTATTTGATACCTAATAATAAATAAAGATTATAAATATTTTATTATTAATATTAAATAATAATTAAGTATGAATAAAGTTAATAAAATAATTATTTATTATTATCAATGAATAATAAATAAAGGTAGTAAATATTTAATTATTATTGGATAATAATTCAATATGAATAAAGTTAATAAAATAATTATTTAATTATTATTTGATATTGAATAATAATTAAATATGAATAAAGTTAATAAGTTAATTATTTATTATTTATCTTTAAATAATAAATAAAGCTAATAAATATTTGATTATTGCTTAACTACTATTAAAATCAAGTATGAATAAAGTTAATGATTTAATTATTTCTTATTTATCCTTAAATAATAAATAAAGCTAATAAATATTTGATTATTGTTTAACTACTATTAAATAATAACCGAGTATGGATAAAATTAATAGATTAATTATTTATCATTTATCCTTTAATAATAAATAAAGTGAATAAATAGTTGATTATTGCTTAATTACTATTAAATAATAATAAAGTATGAATTAAGTTAATATTTTAATTATTTGTCAGTAAGTGATAAATAAAGATAACAAATATTTAATTATTATTTAATTAATATTAAATAATAATTAAGTATGAATAAGTTAATAAAATAATTATTTATTATTGAGTAATAAATAAAGATATTAAATATTTGATTGTTATTAATGATTTAATGTGAGTAAAGTAAATTATTTATTATTTCTCATTTAATAATAAATAAAGATAATAAGAACTTAATTCTTATTAACAATTAAGTATGGATAGAGTGATACATTAATTTTCTAGTTAATGTTAAATAAGGGAAATATTTTCGTAAATTCTCTTGAAAGGGAATAATAGCTAAGTATGAATGAATATTAAATAACCTATTTATTTGTTGACACTGTTAGCTAGTAATGCATTAATCAGTTTATTATTTAGAGTTGTAAATAATACTTGGGTTACTAAATATTGCTAAGTTGAATATCCAATAAGCATGATTAGTTATTGAGTTAATAACTGAGGGTCATTCAGTAATTTCTGATTAGCACAATATTGATTAGTAATTTAATGATAATGGAGTTAATAAAGGAATGCGAAATGTTTATTCTGCTAAATAAATAGCATAAGTGAGTGTATCGATATACAGTATGCAATGCTAATGGATAAACCGACTTTATCAACTGATAGGTTATTCAAGGTCAATTAATTAAAGCTAAGATTTAAGTGTAGCTGAGCAAACAGGCAAGTTCCCTAATCCCATTCTTTCAGTATATTGAATGCAAGTTCTATCTTACTCAACTTTTACATTGAGCAATATTTCTAAACCTTATGCATTATTTTTAATTCGTGCAAAAGGTATATATTATTGCAAGTTATTCTTTAAGCTTGAATCTTATCTCCAAGCATGTCTTAAGTGGTCTAATTATTTTTAAAATTATTCCACATCTATGTATTCATTGGCATTCGCACTTGTGCATTTGAATTCGTATAATTATTTAAGTTCTGAAATTCACGAACTATTCATGATTAAGTTTGAACCCTTGTCTCGGTCAGGCACGTATGTAATAATTTATAAAAGCTATTCGAACCAATCAATGGTAAGGATTCTTAGACTGAATGAACACCCCTTTTATTATAAGGGAGTACCCTAGGTACCGTATATAAGGTATAACTAGCGGAATTAAATGTTATGCATACACATAGCGTACGCGAGGCTGATCCCCTCAAGTACTCATTTTGTAGCTAGTAACCAGAGGATCAACTAGCTATTGACTCCTTTGGAAGTTATTGTTCAAAGTCTATTTGACTACCAATTTTTCTAAAAGCATTTATTGTTATTGCTTCTGATAATTCTATTGTTGAAATCTCTTTCTATATCCCTTCCATCATGATATATCCTTATTGTTGTACTTTAAACTTGCTGAGCAAACTCGTTGCTCATCCTTGCTATATCATGACTTCATTGCAGCTAAACCCGAGACGTCAGGGAAGAACAAAGGGAAAGAAAAGATAAAGTAATAGACTTCATGTAGCAGATTTTAAACTTATGTGTAGTTAATTACTGTTAATGTAATTTAAACCCTGCTATTTATTTATGGTATGGATTTGTGTAAGCGTTTAAGGTTTTTGTATTCTGGGACTAGTAACACCTTTGTAATGAACAATGTATGTTTATTATATTCCGCATTTTAGTTACCATATGTTGTTAGAGGTGAATGTTAGTAGTGGATCGTGATGACCGGATCCGGGTATTTGGAGACCCGAATCTGGGGGCGTCACAGATGGAGCGTAAAATGCACTCATTGGTGAGAAGAAAATTGAGATGGAGCATAAAATGCACTCACTTAAGAAAAGAATGAGAAGAAGTGAAATGGAGCATAAAATGCATTCACCTGAATGAAAAAAATGGATAGCAGAAAGAAAAGAGAAAAAAACATGTTCTGGTTTTGAGTCAGTGTGCACGGTTGTTGTTCCATATGACCTGAGTTGAGTATCTGTGTTAATCATAGGAGATGCATATGTAGTTTCAATTTGATTTAGAGATGTTCAGTGGGGAATGATGGGATTATTGTTATGAGTTGATTGATGAGGTATTGATCAAATTTCTGTTGATTGGTGTTAGTATTCATAGATGCTAATTGAATTTGAACCTTTGGAAGTTTGGTTGAATAAAATTCTAATGACTTCAATATAACTTTTGTTTTAGTTTACACGAGGACGTGTAAAGACTAAGTGTGGGGGAATTTGATAACTGCATAATATTCATTTATTTTCATTCCTTTATGTTTAGTTTACTGCATGTTTTATTATGTATATGCACTTATTAGGTTGTTTATTGACTTCAGGAGGATTCAGAGTCAAAAGTAGAAAAAGATGGAAAATGGGAGCCAAAACGAGAAAAGTTGAAGAATTGGAAAATTGTGGTTCTCGCCCCGGCGAGAACTTTGTATTGGAGTTTCTCGCCCCGGCGAGAAACCTTCTGCCCGTTTTCTCCCCAGCTGATCCAGAGCTCGCCCCTGCCCAAAACTTTCTGCTCGTTCTCGCCCCGGCGAGAAAGGCGGCGTTGACCAAGTTTGACCAGTTTTGACTTTTTGTAATTTTTGAGGATTTCTATTTCAGATTGGATTCTTAATTCTTAGAAACTTAGGATATTATCTTAGGACTATAAATAGATGTTTTTGGTTTATTATTAGTGACATCTTGACAACTACAATTGTAATCTTAATTGGAGGAGATTGAAGGCATGTCAGGCTAAACTCTTACTTTCAGTTCTAAGGGATGTTGAACCTTTTTCATAATTAATGGTTTAATCAGGTTTTATTTATTTATTCCTTCTTGCATGAGATTTATTTTGATAATCTGTTTTAACTGATTATATGTTATTTAATCTTTTGATTTGATTTGGCCAATTGAATTAATTTGATTAATATCATCTGCTAGATTAAGATATAGTATTAAGCAAACGATATTATATCTGATCATAGGTAGCGATTAATAGTATTTGATTGTGGACAAGCTTTTGGATATTATTAAGATTATTAGAAGGCAAGTTAAATAATTCCTGATTGTGTAATTGTTGCTTGGAATAACCTAATTCTCTAATTATTCATGCTGCTGTTATATTAAATCTAGACTGATAGGTCTAGGTTATATGATAGTTAGGGTCTCTTGAGGCGATTGTCACATTAGATTTACACATAAGGAGAATTTCGGATAATTAGCGATTGAGGTTATCTAGAGTTATTAATCTCATTGAAGGGTAAATATTATCAAACTTGACTTTTCCATGATTGTGATGAGGTGATACTGAACTGAAGAACTGAAGCTTTTTATTTATTGATCACTCTTAATTACTTTTGTTAGTTTAGTGAATCAAACTCAAAATCCCCCCATTAATAGAAATAATAGGAATATTATAATAAGTAAAAGATTAATTCATTTCTCTGTGGGATCGATCCTTACTTGTCATTATACTAAGTTTTGTGCTAGTAGAGTGTTAGTAAGGTATTAATTTTGGAGTGTAAAACGACAGCTCCCACACGATGACAATAATTTCGAAAATCTAGCATAGCTAGAAGAATTAGAATCTCCATTTTCTTTCCATCAACTTCAATCTTTACTCCATTGCTTCATCACTCAATCTTTCTCTCATTCTTCAATATCATCAATGCTCTCTATACCATAACTTTTCTATACCCAATACAGTTCATCAAACTTACCACACTTTGGAAGTTCAGGAACTTACCACAATCATATGGGTTCAGGAACTTATCCTAGTCAGACCAAAATCGTCCATTCGCTGAGGGGTTCCACCATACGATTATGAGTCACGATCCTACCATAAGTATAAGTTTTAAGAACCGTACCTAATCTTAATATTCTCTAACTATCAAATATAAATATGAGAAAAGAATCACCTTCTCATCATATGTATATCGGAAGTGCGACACCAATATTTCAATGATTATCAATATAGGAAGCTAAGTGGTTGTCGAACCAACTCGACCACTAATCAATATAGAACGCTGAGCGGTTGTTAAACCATGGACAAATCCCCCTCCTATACAAGGAATTGTTCAACTCAACCACTATATCGATATAGGAAGCTAAGTGGTTCTCAAACCAAGCACAAATTCCCCGCCCATACAAGAAATTGTACAACTCAGCCACTAACATGAGTCCTCCATTGAAATCCCACCTAATTTCATCTTGCTCTTAACTTACTCTTTGCTTGATACGAATTGCTCGTATTTCATCATCCATAACTCCTCGTGAGTTTACCTCGTACTATTTCATAGTACCATCTCTTTATAGCATCATGCTACAACTATTCAATCATTTAAGATCCTCTGACATTTTACAACTTTAGCAGATCACGTCGTGATCTCGTTCTATCATCAACTCTTCTTACGATTCTTTCTTGTCTTATGATCGTCTCATCCTATGATCTTCTTTATTCTTCTCTGTATTCACGTTATCTTGTGATTAATCAACTCAGGTGTTCCCTATTCTTTTAGCTCTTCAGGTTCTTCTTTGAACCAACTCATTTTATCATAATCTTGTCTCACATGAATTCTCTAAACTCTATTTGAGTTCATCTTTATCATTAATATCATTTCCATCTTATAGACATTGTCTATTTAATAACACCGTCTTTATTACTGGAGTCAGGTAACTCCTGGTTCTCATCTTTCATAACTCTTCAAGAATCCTCTTTGAATCCTCTTGTTTATATATAAATTCTTCCTTGAAGAATCTCTAAATTCATTCATATCTTTCACTATATTATTCGAGTTTACTTTGCGTCATTCACATCTTCTTCTTGTAACGTTTCTAGGACTTATCTTATCTCATGCATCCACCTATATGAAAAGAATCACTTCTTAATCATACACATCCATAATTCTATACTCGGTACACCTCGAGCCTCTAATAGTGTTCAGTATAGCACCTGAGTGGTTTCCCACAAACAACCAACAAACTAGTTCCCGTCTTGTCTACACTGTCTCTCACAGCGAGTTAGATCGGTTGCTAGTTCGTATCAACCTCCGCTCTCTGAAGGAATTGTTTAGCCCAGATACCATACATCAACCATTAAAGAGTACGACTGTACCATAATTATACTTAACTTACTATTCTTTTAACTCTATCATCTTCACCTCTCTTCTCTAAGGTTATAGCCTAAGGTACTCGTACCTAAGGTTTTTAACCTATCAGCTCTGATACCAACTGTAACAACCCTAAAATTCATATAATTCAACTCTCAACATCGGTCGTTATTAATACATTTTCATTCTGACTTTACAACGATATTCAGTGTTATACTTAATAAAATGCGGAATAATTTTAAACTTTTCAGTTTTCTTTCTTTATTTTCCCTGAATCATAACCTTAAATCATTTACATATTCTAAAATCATATTTGATTCGCTTCATCAGAATTATAATAAAAATAAAACTTCTAGATTCAATACCCTTTATACAACGGATAATATTAAATTTATAACTCAATACAAATTTAACAACTCTACATCTGTTACATTTAATACATTCTCAAATACATCATTCAAAACCTTAATCATGGTTCAAAAACATAATTTAAGCTAAAACAATTAATCTGCACGCATTACATCTGAATCACGCCATTCAAGCAGCACTTAACTTTACCTTGAATCCTTAACCTGCAAAAGTGGTTATTTGCAAGAATGAGCTCGACAGCTCAGCAAAATCTAACAGTTTGCATGCATCACGTAGCACATAGATAACATGCTCATTATTTAAATCATAAACTTTTGGCTAAACATGTCATACATAATGATCAACACGTAATAAATAGAGATTGAGTTCCATAACTCAATCAACATTCTCTATTCAATCAATAGTCATAAGTTGACTATAACATTTCATGCTGACATTACATGCAATTCGTCATGTGATTTCAAAATAAATTAACACAATTTAACATCAAGTTCACATAGCAAATAGGAACTGAAAGACTTGCCTGGTTCGTAGATTATCAATTACCATAACCAGCTTATATTTATCTGCACTTCACGTATCCTACACGATATATATATAATCATGTACATCATTTATTAGCCACATAGCAACACTTAGAATTAATTCTACTTAACATTTCATAATCCGTTATTTAATACGTTCCACTTTAATCGACACTTAAACTTTTGTTAAGTCTTGAACTTTACTTTATAATAGATGTATAATGTTTATAAATAAACCTCGTATAGGGTAACATAGCATGACCAAAAGAAAAGAATTAAAAAAAATAAGAAAATTCTCCATTTCTGCAATTCCCGCCGGGACGAGAAAATTATAACGCAAAACTCTCGCCGGGGCGAGATATTCCTTTACAAAATTCTCACCGGGGCGAGACTTCGCTGGGGCGAGAATTTTAGCTTGTTGAGCTCGCCGGGACGAGGTTCCTGAATCCCAGTTTCTGCAGTTCGCGAAGAACACAGAAAAATGCCAAAAATTCCTAATTTTCTTCATTTTAACAACAAATTGACAATACCCAAATATTATAATCCTTATAAAATCAATACCCAACATGTATACAATGATTCTAACATCTTAAACAACTTAAACAACTAATTACAAGCCTCAAATATCAATATTCATGCTAGTTTTATAAATTTTACAAATTTAGCGCAATCACTCGCTACGGATTCGTTTTTGAACCAAATTGATCCGTTCAACTTCCGTTGTTTTCGTTTTTTAACGTATAACAACAATCCATCATCAATTTACAGATTATCACTCAAATTGCTAGCCAATTTTAGTCTCAAAATAGACCAAAACATACATATTACAATAAAACTCAAATTTCTCTTCTAATACATGTTTACATGGATTTGATACTCCCAAAATCATTTATAAACAACATATATTAAATTAAGCAAACTCAATAACACATGAACCCAATTTCTTCAACAATTTAACCCTATAAATTCAATTACAGAGAACTTAGAAAACAAACTAAGAATTAGAAACTTTTAAACTAATTTGCTTACCTTGATTAATCTTCTTCCTCTTCTTCTTTGATTTCTCTCAAATCTCCTCTCAACTTTTCACAGATAATTTCTTCTCTCTTTTTCTCTCTTCCTCTATGTTCTGTCTTTTTCTTTTCTCCAGACTTCTGATAACTTACATGCTTTTCATCGGTTAAGAAAGCCAAAGGCCGCAAGGCCTTGTTTGGCTTGACACAATAGAACCTCCAAGTAAATTAGTTTTTTATATTCCCTTACTATAAAGTCACATGTCACACTCTAATTTAATTAAACTTATTATATTAATAAATCTAATTAAATATTACTAACAAAATTTATAATCTCAAATTAGACAATTATAATTATAATTTCATTTAATAAATCATTATTCTTCTATTTTAATTATTAAATTAAATTAAAAAAGTACTCGCGTAATAAAATACGCACAAATTATAAATTTATTTATCATCAATTTATTTAATATCATCATACTTAAACAAACTATTCTATAATAATTTCCATCGAATATTTATTCCATAAATATTCTATATAAAATATTTATTCAAATCCATAAATATTTTTAACTATAAACAAAACTCACAATCTTATTACATTAACATGTTACATTTCTATGTAACACATTACCTTCTCATTTTATTAAAACAATTATATTCTCATTAATTCCTTATTTTAATTAAATAAATCACTCACATTATTATGAAATTTAATTCACAATAATTTTCATTGCTCACAAGACATAACAATCAAATTATATTATTTCTCAATATAATTTTAACTTAATTTAATTAACTAATATTTCCCAACTAATTTCCTTCTCATGGAAATTTCATTTAATCTTTTCAATGGTTTAATTAACTATTAAACCATTTCTTCCCAAATACACGAATATATAATTCTCTTCACATCAAATCACATATTTCACAATACATATCACACACACACACACACACACACACACACATATATATATATATATATTCAAACCCTAAACATCTCGTAACAAGAATTTTATTTATTAAATTCTTATTAAATAACTTCTGAAAATCTGGGTTGTCACACGTCCCGGATGAATCGAATATTTTGAATTATGAGTCTCGCTCAAAATTTCCTCCTTAACCTCTTGTACTGGCGGAACCCAAATTCTTCTCTCGAATCTTAATACTCCTTCGTTATCAATTTTGAATTTCATTTCATCACCTCCAGATATTCTTTTCCTTATTTTCTCACATTCTTCGTCCTGCATTTGGGCTTCCTTAACCTTATCCACCAAAGTTGAACCTATTCTCAATTGAAATAATTTTTTCGTCACTTTCCTCCGGAAATTTTACCTCCAACTCTAGTTTTGCCATTGCTGCAATTAGCTCCTCCTGAGCGGTAATCATAAACAATTTCTCCCGTCCCTTCCTGCTTAAGGCGTCGGCCACAACGTTCGCTTTACCTGGATGGTATAAAATTTCGCAGTCGTAATCCTTTATCAATTCCAACCATCTCCTCTGTCGCATATTCAGATCCTTCTGTGTAAAAATATATTTCAGACTCTTGTGGTTTGTATATATTTCACACTTCTTCCCATAAAGATAGTGCCTCCATATCTTTAAAGCAAACACTACCGCGGCTAATTCCAAATCATGGGTAGGATACCCCTTCTCATAGTCTTTTAATTGTCGTGACGCATACGCAATGACCTTACCATTCTGCATAAGCACACAACCTAATCCTTTATGCGACGCATCACTATACCACAAAATTACCTGTGCTATCTGGTAGAGACAACACAGGCGCCGTACTCAACCTCTTCTTTAATTCTTGAAAACTTTCCTCACACTTCTCCGTCCAAACGAACTTCACCGTCTTCCTAGTTAAATTCGTTAACGGAGTCGCGATTTTGGAAAAATCCTGAATGAATCTTCCGTAGTAACCTGCCAATCCGAGGAAACTCCTTACTTCCGATGGTGTTTTCGGCTGATCCCAGCTAAGAACTGCTTCAACCTTTGACGGATCCACCGAAATCCCATCCTTGTCAATCACATGTCCAAGAAATTGCACTCGCTCTATCCAGAATTCATATTTCAAAAATTTAGCGTACAACTTCTCTATTCTTAACGCTTCTAATGTCACTTTTAAATGCTCTGCATGCTCTACTTTGGTTTTGGAATAAATTAGGATATCATTGATGAATACTACTACAAACTTGTCCAAAAATGGTTTGAACACCCTGTTCATTAACTCCATGAATGCTGCAGGAGCATTCGTTAGACCAAATGACATCACCAGAAACTCGTAGTGACCATAACGAGTCATGAACGATGTCTTCGTTACATCTTCCTTCTTTACCTTCAACTGATGATACCCATTCCTCAAATCTATCTTCGAAAAATATCATGCTCCTTTCAATTGATCAAACAAGTCGATTCTTGGCAACGGGTATTTATTCTTAATCGTGACCTTGTTCAACTCTCTGTAATCAATATAAAGTTACATCAATCCGTCCTTCTTTTTAACAAACAACACCGGCGCTCCCCACGGCGATACACTTGGCTGAATATACTTCTTATCTAATAGTTCTTGTAGCTGCACCATTAATTCTTTCATCTCTACTAGGGCCATACGGTACGGAGCTTTCGATATCGGGGCAGTTTCTGGCACCAAATCGATTACAAACTCAACTTTCCTGTCTGGCGGAAGTCTTGGCAAATTGTTGGGAAATACGTCTATAAAGTCCCTTACAACAGGTATCTCTTCTAATTTCGGACTCTTTTTTCGAGTATCAACTATCTAGGCTAAGTATCCCACACAGCCTTGTCTTAACAACTTCCTGGCCTGCATCATCATTAGACAACTCGCTTACCTAGGTGACTTGCTGCCATAAAATACTACCTTTGACGGAGTCATAAGGTTAATACGTTTCTTTTGGCAATTAATTATCGCTCCATAATTGGATAGCCAATCCATTCCCAAAATAACGTCAAATTCTCCAAGTTTGATTGGGATAAGATATACAGTCATCACATTTCCCTTAATATTCACTCTATAGTTCTTGTGTAGAGTGAATATTACCTCCTTATTCGCAATTTCTATGTTCAAAGGGTAATCTAATTCCTCCCTAGGCAATTCTAAGTTCTTAACAAAGTCATCGGATATAAATGAACGACTAGCACCCGAATCAAACAATACATAAGCATCTATATTATTGATCGAAATGATACCTGACACCACATCGCGAGATTGCACGACATCTTGCACGGTCATGTTGAAAGTCCTGGCGGTAGGTCGGTTTGTTGGTACAGATCCGGTTATAGTCAACGTGCTACCACCACTGTTTCCATTATTTTCTCCTGTTTCTGCTCCTTCTGCTGCCTTCTTGGGACAATCCCTAGCCAGATGATCCTTTGATCCGCAAGTGAAACAAGCGCCCTTCTTTGGATTCGGATAATTTGGTGCTATGAGGCCTTCTTGACCACAATTATAGCAAATCCTCTTCCCCTTCAGGCATATTCCTATATGATTCTTCCCGCAGGTAACACACATCTTCACCTTCTTCTTTTGACCTCCCTGTTGATTTCCAGCAGATCCAATGTCATTCCACTTCCTCTTCTAATTGTAACCTCCACTGTTACTATCACTCGCTTTGTTATTTTCATTTTTGCCCTTCTTCTTCTTCTACTCCTGGTTATACTTAGTCAGAGCATCGCTCCCACCTTCGGCGATAATTGCCTTTTCCAAAACTCCAGCAAAAGTGTTCAATTGGAACATTGACACCTTGTTGTACAACCACGGCTTCAACCCTTGTTCAAACCTCCTTGCCTTTCTCTCATCAGTATTCACATGGTAGGTTGCGAACCTAGCTAACTTATTAAACTTCGCTGCATATTCCGGTACAGTCATCGTACCCTGTTTCAGCTCCAGAAATTGAATCTCCATCTGGTTACGCGAGCTCGTCGAAAAGTACATCATAAAGAACATCTCCTTAAATCTATCCTATGCGATTACACACTGACCTCCTCGAACCTTATTCGCCTGCCACCAATAGCTGGCCTCCGATTTAAGCATGAACGTTGTAAAGGCAGTCTTTTGGTCATCACTAACCCTAGCAACGTCAAATATTTTCTCCATTTCCATCACCCAGGTTTGGGCTTCGATCAGGTTCAGGGAACCCCTAAATTATGGCGGTCCTACCACTTTGAAATCTTTAAATGACGTCACTGTGGAGCTTGCGGCTGATTCGCAAGTGCTCCAGCCAAAAGGTTCACCAATTGCTGTACAGAATTAGCATTGACGTCGTTGTTGTTATTGGTAGAGCTCTCTTGAGCTAGTTGGCGTGGTTGGCATCTCAGCGACATTTTTTGTTCAAGAATATGCGCTTATTAGATCATCACTCAATTTCTTAAGTGTTCAACATTTAACTCAAACGATTCAGGTTAAACATTTAACACATAATGTTTAACATATAACATCTTCAAATAAAAAGATAACATCACTACTATTTATATTAACTATCCCAAGATCAAACAATCTTTAGGATTAAATAGTTATATTCTATTGTGTATAATCACGCTGAAATTTACATCATTAACTACCATAAATATTTACATAAACTTTAATTCTTCTCCTATCACGGCCTACAAAGGCGTCGAACCGCCTTCCTATGTTCCTATTCCATAATACGGAACATCGTTCTGCGATCTAACATATATGATGGTAAGTCCTCGAACTGAACTGGATAGTGGAGAACTCGATCCTGGGCCCTATCAATCGCTGTCTGAAAGATGTAGTCTGTCTCCTCAATCTTAGCCTTCTTTGCCCGTTCACCTTCCTCGGAAAGTTCTGCACGTCGAGCGGTATTCATCCAAGTATCCTCTGCTCTCGCACGTTCCGCTGACTCCTCACTTAGGTCATCCTTTAATTTTTGGATCTCAAGTTTCATCTTTTCATTCGCGGCTACCAAGTCTTCTTTTTGACTCTCTGCCTGAACTAGCTTCCATTCCACGTCTCCAAGACGTATATCCAATACCTCAATCTTCTCATTCTTCTGATCTATAAGAGTCTTGCGTCTATTTGCCAATCCCTCCAAGTCTCTACTCTATCCTGTAACTCTATGGTACGATCATACAATGCATCGTACATCACAACATCGACAGAGGTAAGGGGTACCTCCTCGGAATCCTCATCATCCTCCTCAGCCTCTACCTCCTCAGGATCCTCCTCTGGATCAGACTCAGGCTCATGCTCCTAACCCACAACCGTGATCAATGGAGATGGCTCTCTGTGAATCAACTGCTCCCGGATAACATAGATATCACGGGGCTCCTCCTCTCCAGCCACTCGGGGCTTAACATCCCTAGACTATAATACCCGAGAATTTTAAATAATATTAATATTAACTTTTCCATTTAAGTTGAATATTTATTCGAATATGAGTTCACGTGATATGTCATTTTGGTAGTGATGTGATAAAGTGATTCAAGTAGTGATTTAATAAGAAAAAGGAATTTATTAATGCTACCTTAGTTAATTAATTATGGCGTGACTGATAATCTCTATTAATTTATTTAAGTGTTATATGCCATGCTACTTGAGGTGTAACTGCATGATAAGATGTATATTATTTATAATAAAGTTTCTGCATTCATTTATTAATATAAAAGAAATGTGTGACATTCAAATTGTATGAACATCCTGTGCGATATATTGATGTGTGATGTAGACTATTAATTGTGCATCTTAATTACATGAGATAATAATTAAAGTGTACTGATAATTGTTAGATAATAATTATTTCCAATATTTAAGTGTTTATTGAAATAATTGTATGAGTTATGGAATAATGAAATAATAAATGAACATTGATTAATTGTGTATTAGTAGGTGATCAGATTTCACCTTAATTAATTATATAGTATGTGTACATGTGACTCTATTTGATACAATGTGGTAGCATTTAAATTTTTGTAATACCCCTCATGACCTAAGTTTACATGTTAAATCAAAGTCTGCTATTCAGGCTTGTTTAGAAGTGCTGAGCATTTGTTTCCTTTGTCCCAAATTGAGTGTCCCCCTCTAGTAATGAGCCGTATATAGGCCATTGGTCTATCACCAATTTTGCTGAGATTTGGTAGAGAGCTAGAATTTGGTGATGATGGAGGAGGGAGTGGTCCAAACAGTGGAATTCACTATTGAATCTAGGACCATCATCTTCTTCCTTCTTCCCTTGGTTTGAAACAACGAGCAAATACATTATCTGGGTATTTAACTTTCTATAAATTGGAGCTCATCCTCCTCCCAAATTTTCTTTGTTAAATTATCTGGTAAGTTTTTAGAGAGAGCATTGTGAAAATTGAGTTAGTAATTAGTGTGGGTGGCACGGGAAATTCTAACTCACGCTTCAATAGGTAATAATGCTATTCTATGTACTTAAATTTCAAACTTTGCAAAATTTTTGAATTATTATGAAATCTCTTGTTAGTTGGTTAGTAATTCATGCCATGATGTTAAACTAAGCTTATGTACATGATATAGATGGAATGTGGTTGTTTGAGTAGCATGTGGGTATGAATTTTGAGTTTTGATTTTGAAAATTTTGCTGATACAGGGAGTTCCCTGGTTCTGCCAAGGAGCAGTGCGGCCGCGCTACTCCCCAGGCAAAACCAGGCGCGGTCGCGTCGTGCCCCAGATGAAAAAAAAATCTCTTTTTTTCGTCTTTCCAGTATTCTAAGCATGCTAGTTTGATTTATGTAGACCCATGTATATACTTGGTAGGTGTTCTGAGATTATCTAGCATGAAATGTATTACCATTTGCTTAGTTAAAATGTTTAGAAACGAAATTTAGATGATTAGAAACTAACATGTGTCAAACCTTACGCCTTTATGTTCTAAACTTACAAGCATGTGTATACGGTTTATAGATGGGTCTAAATGCGTAGGCTTTGTGAGTCAAGTTGCTATGCATGCTTAGTCGCCTTAAAATGAGATTTTAAAGAAATTTAGGACTTGAGAACTAATATTGTTCAACGTTGTGTGAATTGCATTCCGACATTTCAAACATGTGTATTAGGATTTCATATGCCTCGAGGTATAGTCGTTATGATCATGTAAGTGATTAAGTATATTTCCAACTTTTCAAACATACTTTGAAATGAGTTTTCAAATATAATGGACTGTATTAATCATATGATAGTAAGTCGAAGGCATATATGAGCATGAATGTTAAGAGTCGTTTAGCGTCCTTAGTGGTATGAGGGTCGTCATGAATCGCTTTGGTAATGCATGTACTTGACTTCATTAAATTACAAGTTCGACTTAAAACCATGTAAATGGGAAACAAACTTAGAACAAATATGATAGGTGTCCAACTGAAATTTGAACCCTCTGGACATGTGTATGTGACTGACCTCAGTAAGCAGTGAATGCTAGGAAGTTAAGCTAAAATCATGCAGGAGTAATAGGCAGCTCTGGGGGTAACAGGGAGCAGCACGGTCGTGCCACTCCCTAGTTATGTTCCAGCGCGGCCGCGCAGTACTGCAGTACATTCTGACTATTGTATTGCTAACCTAAAAGTAAAGTATGTGTACATTAAGCTTTAGTACATGATTAGACTAAGACTTCTATTATGTGACCATGTTAAGACTATATAGAACCAAGATTTAAAAGTGTTTACGAGTGAGTTTCAAAGCGAGATCGATACCGATTTCAAACAATGCGATATGTTGGTATATGGTCAGGATTAGCGTCTAAGATGGGACGAAAAATGTGTTATACTTGTGTGTATATGTGTAAAGTCATAATGTGGAATTATTTGAGTTATGAACTTGTATGACTAATGGGATTCTTATATATATATATAACTATTATACAATAGGATTGCAACGTGTCATTAAGCTTTAAATTCGTAGACTACGCTAAAGGCAAGTACTCGAACCTTTTCTCTTTATTTGAGCAAGCATGTAAACTTGTATATTTATGTATCATACAAGTATGTGGCAATGACTCTTATGCTTTATAAACTGTCATTCATATTCTAAGGATTGGTTTAAGATTAATATCCGTTAAACCTCGTTGCAAGTATTCGTATTCATTATGTCATTGAATATGATTATAAAAGTTGTCTAATCCATTGTTTCGGTTAGACTATTATACATGTGTTAGAAAGCTATTCCAAACCAATTGTCTTGGTGCGGACTCTAATTTACTAAGATGAACAACCCTCATTAAAGGGGAAATTATATTATCGGGGAACCGACGTGCGCACTTATAAGCATGTGAAAGTTATGCATAACCTGGAGTACTATAGGCTGATCACATGTGTACTTCCTTTTTATTGGATTTTCAGTATAATAACTGTTAATTCTAGTAGGAGTTCTTAGTCCTTTAGTGACTACTCAGTGTTCATATTCTTGGACTTTGAAATGATTAGACGTATGAATCTTATTGATATTCTTCGGTCCATAGCGACTCTTATGTATAACAATTGATTCTTCTTATTATCCTTGAACTATCTTTTACTGTCATACCCTTGCAATTTGGACTTTATATTGCTCACCCCCATTGTATATACTTGCTGAGCCAATTTGTTGCTCATTATTGCTTTCTTCAAACTTTTCAGTTAAGGCAGAACGAGGTGAACCTTCACGCAAGGATAAGGGAAAGGGCAAAACTACGGAATAGCTTTGTTCTTCCTTAAGAAGAAGATTATTTACTATGTTGCTTGAAGTTTCTAATTCGGTTATGTAATAAGCTTAGGCATAGATTATGTATTAGTACTATGTTTTAGTTTGAGTCAAGACTCTTGGAGAGTATTATAGTAACGGTTACGAGACCTTGGGACGAGAATAATTATATTAAATCAATGTAATTTATTCTGTCATTTCCGCTATATTAGTTTATGTTGTTATTTGAGTTAGTATGTGACGAACCAGATTCGAGACAGTGACGTCAGAATTTGGGGGCGTCACAAGTTGGTATGAGAGCATTAGGTTATAAACTGTAGGAGCGAGAATCCTTAGACTATAACCTTAGAAGAACTTGGGAACTAGGAAGAGATAAAACTCATATAGAGTTTTTGTGAAGACTTAGTAGCATTATGAAATATATTTTCATTCCATACAACGAACTTATGTTTTGTTTGACCTTCTGATTGAGTTTGTTATTTTGTCTTGTGTTTATGGCTGTAGGATGACAAGTGTGGGAGGAAATGGTTGGATCGTCGAGGAGGAACCACGTGATATACACGTGGTGTATGAGGCACCTATAAGAGATGATGAGGTGGAGTCTGACCCTGAAGAACCAATAGAGATAGAGTCTGATCCCGAGGAAGAACCTGTGGAAGCAGAGACCGGGGAAGATTCTGACGAGACTCCCATCGAGGATCACATATTGGGAGAGTACGAAGAACGGACTTTAGAGTTAGAGACCGAAGCCCAGGATAGAGAGGCAGAGCTTCAGAAGCTAAGGGAGGAAGATCAATAGAGAACCTTAGGATGTAGGAGATGGAGAGGGAGCTTGCATATCGCAAGGAAGCCGGTATTCAGATGGGAGCCCTTTTTCACCGTTCGGTAGCTAGGAACATTGAATTGGTAGGAAAGCTAAAGGAGTCCGAGCAGAGGGAGTTGTCTGAGAAGACAAAGAAGGAAGCCCTTCGCATACAGTTATAGATGGAAGTGATGGATAGAATCCACTTTCAAGAGAAGTGGGAGGAAGCCAATGACAGAGCTAACGATCTAGAGGATGAGGTGAGATGTAAGAAAAGGAGGACGAATAAGATGGGCTATATTTTTCGCACAGCTATGGAGAGAATAGTGGATGGTGTGTACCACTACCTGGCAGAGCAGGGGCAGACCCGATACACTGTGAGCAGGGATCTGGTGGCGCACATCACGCAGCTGGAGTATATCAGCGCAGTGGAGCGTGGGATGTTGGGATGAGACCTAGCAATTAGTAGTCTAGTAGTAGTAGTATGTCTATGTGTGCATCATTATGTGAAGTCCGATCTATTGTGTAAAATATGAAATAGTTATGTGAACCCTTTTGATGTTAGGGGTAGGATGTTGATGTTTTCTCCACCTTTTATAATATTAGGGGATAGAGGTGACATTTATAGCAGTATGCTAGAAGTCAACGTGATGTAACAACTTAGCATATGAATATAAATGTTCTTATTTTATCGTTGTGTTACTAAATTTTTGCATTTGAGAAATACCTAAGATTTATATTTAGATGATGAGAGTGAAACTTTGTGATGCAAAAATGCCGCCCAGACGTAGAATCGCCGAGTTGGATGAGTCAGTCAATAACGAGGGGAACCAGACGAACCCCATTCAACGACTAGTAGACTTACTAGGACAAGCCCTACGGGGAAGGAATAAGGAACCAGTGCACCCCAACCCCCAAGCTGTGCCAGTAACGAACTTTAAAGACTTTAAGAGCATAGGACCGCCCGAGTTTAGGGGAACTACCGATCCCATTAAAGCACAAACTTGGATCAAGGAGATGGAGAAGGCGTTTACTATTGCTCGAGTAGGGGAAGATCAGAAGACGATATTCGCTACTTATATGATGAAGGGTGAAGCGAACTACTGGTGGGAAGCCAATCAACAGAGAGCGGGTGAAGGAGTGATAACCTGGGATAGGTTTACCACTCCGTTCTTCGAGAATTACTTCCCGAAGAGCATGAAGAATAAGATGGAGGTTAAATTCTTGGAACTGAAGCAAGGCGAGATGACAGTAGCTCAGTATGCAGCAAGATTCAACGAGCTCGCACGATTTGCTACGCCCTATGTCAACCCCGAAGAAAGGAAGGCTAGACGCTTTGAGTTAGGGCTGAAACCTTGGTTATTCAACAAGGTGTCAGTTCTTCAAATCGATTCGTTCGCCACACTATTGGAAAAGGCGATAATCGCTGAGGGAGGTAGTGAAGCACTAAGTCAGTACAACAAGGAAAAGAAGAACAAAAACACTAGAGGAGAAACCCGTGGAGGAAGTAGTAGCGGGGGGAGTAACCTAGAAAAGAGAAGGTGGGATAACAATAATAACAACAACAACAACCGAAGCAACCAGTCGGGAAGTTATCAAGGAGGATTTAAGAAGAAAGCTGAGGTATGCCCAAAATGTGGAAAGAATCATCAAGGGGAATGTTGGAAGGGATGCGGTGTATGTTTCAACTGCGGCCAGGAAGGGCACATTGCACCCCATTGTGAAAAGCCGAAGAAAATTCAAGGATGTTTCGGTTGCGGCTCGACTGAACACCAGATCAAGGACTGCCCGAAGAAGGGGAACACCGGGGGAAACGACAATCAAGGGGGAAGCAAGCTGATGATAGGTGGACCAGCACAACCCAACCGTTTAACGGCCCAAACTTTTAACATGACCGTCCAAGACGCAGTTGCTGCAAAGGACGTGGTGTCAGGTATTGTACCAATCAATAATATAAATGCTTATGTATTATTTGATTCGGGTGCTACCTATTCCTTTGTGTCTGAAGATTTTGCTACGCGTTTAAACTTACCCCAGGAACGATCAGAAAATCCTTTGAGTATAGAGATTGCGAACAAGGAAGTAATTCTCGTAGAGTTTGTTTATCGAAATTATTCTGCAAACATTAGAGGTCACGAACTGAGTGTAGATTTGATTCCAATAAGATTGGGAGAGTTTGACGTGATATTAGGAATGGATTGGTTATCCAGCCACGCTGCGATGATCGATTGTCAAAAGAAAAGTGTGAACCTTCAGACTTCAAATCGGTCTAAGGTAATATTTTATGGTAGCTCATCGCTTAAGCAATCCTATTGTCTTACGATGATGCAGGCCAAGAAATTGTTGAAGAAAGGATGTGTGGGTTATTTAGCCTATATTGCAGATACTCAAAAGAAGGGAGTAGGAGCAAAAGATATACCAGTAGTGAGAGAGTTTCAAGACGTGTTTCCAGATGATCTGCCTGGCCTTCCGCCAGACAGAGAAATCGAGTTCGTAATAGACCTAGCACCAGGAACTGCACCAATTTTGAAAGCCCCGTATCGTATGGCACCGGTGGAGATGAAGGAATTGATGATACAATTGCAGGAATTATTAGATAAGGGTTATATTCGGCCGAGTGTGTCTCATTGGGGGGCACCAGTGTTATTTGTCAAGAAGAAGGATGGATCGATGAGGGTTTGTATCGACTATCGAGAGTTGAACAAAGTAACGATCAAGAATAGGTATCCATTACCGAGGATAGATGACCTTTTCGATCAATTGAAGAGAGCAAAGGTTTCTCTAAGATAGACCTACGAACAGGTTATTATCAGTTGAAGGTACGAGAGGAGGACATTCCGAAAACGGCATTTCGAACCTGATATAGGCACTACGAATTTTTAGTGATGTCGTTCGGTTTGACTAACGCTCCAACAGCATTCATGGACTTGATGAACCGAGTTTTCAAGCTATACTTGGATAAGTTTGTGGTGGTTTTCATCGACGACATTCTAATCTACTCAAAGACCAAAGAAGAGCACGCCGAACATTTGATGACAGTGTTGGAGGCATTAAGAAAGGAGAAGATGTACGCAAAATTTTCCAAGTGTGAATTATGGATGGAGAAGGTTCTATTCTTAGGACACGTGATAGACAAGAATAGGATTTCAGTAGACCCTACGAAGGTGGAGGCTGTTAGTAGTTGGGAACAACCGAGAACGCCGACAGAAGTAAGAAGTTTCTTAGGGTTAGCCGGGTACTATCGAAGATTTATCCAAGATTTTTGCAAGATAGCAACCCCGTTGACCAATTTAACAAGGAAGACAGTGAAGTCCGTGTGGACAGACAAATGTGAAGAGAGTTTCCAAGAATTGAAGAAAATGTTAAGCAAGGCGCCTGTATTATCTTTACTAGATGGTACGGGAGGATTTGTGGTGTATAGTGATGCGTCGCATAAAGGACTCGATTGTGTGCTTATGCAACATGACAAGGTCATTGCATATGTGTCACGACAATTGAAAGATTACGAAAAACGATACCCTACCCATGACTTGGAGTTAGCGGTAGTCGTATTTGCGTTAAAAATTTGGAGGCACTATTTGTACGGAGAAAAATGTGAGATATATACGGACCACAAAAGTCTGAAATATATATTCACACAGAAGGAGTTAAACATGATACAAAAGAGGTGGTTGGATTAATCAAGGATTACGACTGCGAAATTCTTTATCACCCGGGAAAAGCCAACGTGGTAGCTGATGCGCTGAGCAGGAAAGGAAGGGATAAATTGTTTATGTTAACAACCCAGGAGGAGTTAGTGAGAGAATTGGAGAAACTGGAAATAGAGATCAAGGAACCAAGACAAACCAAGGAAAAGTTGTTTGTAATGGAAGCCCGTCCAACATTATTAGATCGAATCAAAGAAGCACAAAAGAACGATGAAGAATGTGAGAAGATAAAGAAGCGAATTGCGGAAAATGAGGAGGAAAAATTTCGAATGGACCAGGATGGTATTTTGAGATTTGAGAACCGAGTGTGGGTGCCAGATATGGCTGAACTAAGAGAAGACATTTTTCACGAGGCTCATAACACGGCATATTCTGTTCATCCGGGAGGAACGAAAATGTACCGGGATCTACGACAACATTTTTGGTGGCCAAACCTGAAGCGAGAGGTTGCAGAGTACGTCAGTAGATGTCTTACTTGCCAACGAGTCAAAGCTAAACATCAGAGGCCCAGTGGTCTACTTCAACCGCTGGAAATACCGGAGTGGAAATAGGAGCACATTACGATGGACTTCGTGTTGGGACTTCCAGCCACACAGAAGGGTTTTGACGCTATTTGGGTTATCGTGGATCGACTAACAAAGATAACTCATTTTCTACCAATCAAGATTCGTTTCAACCTTAACCAATTGGCAAATTTATACGTAAAGGAAATAGTTTCGCGACATGGAGTGCCAATGTCAATTGTCTCCGATCGAGACCTGCGCTTCACATCAAATTTCTGGAAGACCCTGCAAGAAAGAATGGGGACACAATTGAGGTTAAGTACCGCTTATCATCCTCAGACAGACGGACAGAGTTAACGAACCATACAAACGCTAGAAGATATGCTTCGAGCTTGCGTAATGGATTTCAAAGGGAACTGGGATGACCATTTACCCTTAGTAGAATTCGCTTACAATAATAGTCATCACGCGAGTATCGGAATGCCACCGTATGAAGCTCTCTACGTAAGGAAGTGCAGAACACCGTTGTGTTGGGATGAAGTCAGAGAACAACGACTTTTGGTGTCAAAGGTAGTTCAACAGACGGCCAATGTGGTGACCACGATAAGAGCCAGATTAGTAGCCGCTCAAGATCGCCAGAAGAAGTATGCAGATTTGCATCGTCAGGGCCGAGACTTTGAAGTCGGTAGTTTCGTATTCTTAAAAGTATCTCCCTAAAAAGGAAAGATCAAATTCGGCAAGAAAGGGAAGTTGAGTCCGAGGTTCATAGGACCATTTGAAGTTTTGAAGCGAGTGGGTGAAGTGGCATATATGGCAGCTTTACCGCCTGAATTGGAACACATCCACAACGTGTTTCACATTTCCGTGCTACGTCCATACAAACCTGACTATAAGCACGTGATATCCTATGAGCCGATTCAAGTAGAGAAGAATCTGACCTATGAGGAAATTCCTGTCCAAATACTAGATAGGAAAGAGCAAACCTTGAGAAACAAAAGTATATCTTCTGTAAAAGTAGTTTGGCGAAACCACGACGCCGAGGAGGCTACGTGGGAGTTAGAGAGTAAGATGAGGAGGGATTATCCCCATTTATTTGTGTAACCTTGTATCAATTCCGATGACAGAATTTTTATAAGGGAGGAGGATGTAATACCCGAGAATTTTGAATAATATTAATATTAACTTTTCCATTTAAGTTGAATATTTAATCGAATATGAGCTCACGTGATATGTCATTTTGGTAGTGATGTGATAAAGTGATTCAAGTAGTGATTTAATAAGAAAAAGGAATTTATTAATGCTACCTTAGTTAATTAATTATGGCATGACTGATAATCTCTATTAATTTATTTAAGTGTTATATGCCATGCTACTTGAGGTGTAACTGCATGATGAGATGTATATTATTTATAATAAAGTTTCTGCATTCATTTATTAATATAAAAGAGATGTGTGACATTCAAATTGTATGAACATCCTGTGCGATATATTGATGTGTGATGTAGACTATTAATTGTGCATCTTAATTACATGAGATAATAATTAAAGTGTACTGATAATTGTTAGATAATAACTATTTCCAATACTCAAGTGTTTATTGAAATAACAGTATGAGTTATGGAATAATGAAATAATAATGAACATTGATTAATTGTGTATTAGTAGGTAATTAGATTTCGCCTTAATTAATTATATGGTATGTGTACATGTGACTCTATTTGATACAATGTGGTAGCATTTAAATTTTTGTAATACCCCTCATGACCTAAGTTAACATGTTAAATCAAAGTCTGCTATTTAGGCTTGTTTAGAAGTGTTGAGCATTTGTTTCCTTTATCCCAAATTGAGTGTCCCCCTCTAGTAATGAGCCATATATAGGCCATTGGTCTATCACCAACTTTGCTGAGATTTGGTAGAGAGCTAGAATTTGGTGGTGATGGAGGAGGGAGTGGTCCAAACAGTGGAATTCACTATTGAATCTAGGACCATCATCTTCTTCCTTCTTCCCTTGGTTTGAAACAACGAGCAAATGCATTATCTGGGTATTTAACTTTCTATAAATTGGAGCTCATCCTCCTCCCAAATTTTCTTTGTTAAATTATCTGGTAAGTTTTTAGAGAGAGCATTGTGAAAATTGAGTTAGTAATTAGTGTGGGTAGCAGAGGAAATTCTAACTCACGCTTCAATAGGTAACAATGCTATTCTATGCACTTAAGTTTCAAACTTTGCAAAATTTTTGAATTATTATGAAATCTCTTATTAGTTGGTTAGTAATTGATGCCATGATGTTAAACTAAGCTTACGTACATGATATAGATGGAATGTGGTTGTTTGAGTAGCATGTGGGTATGAATTTCGAGTTTTGGTTTTGAAAATTTTGCCGATACAGGGAGTTCCCTGGTTCTACCGAGGAGCAACGCGGCCGCGCTACTCCCCAGGCAAAACCAGGCGCGGCCGCGCCGTGCCCCAGAAGAAAAAAAAATCTCTTTTTTTCGTCCTTCCAATTTCTAAGCATGCTAGTTTGATTTATGTAGACCCATGTATATACTTGGTAGATGTTCTGAGATTATCTAGCATGAAATGTATTACCATTTGCTTAGTTAAAATGTTTGGAAACAAAATTTAGATGATTAGAAACTAACACTTGTCAAACCTTACGCCTTTATGTTCTAAACTTACAAGCATGTGTATACGGTTTATAGATGGGTCTAAATGCGTAGGCTTTGTGTGACGCCCCCAAATCTCTACGCTCCCCTGTAGCAGACCTGGTGCTCACGTGGAACTATACAACTATAAATATTCAATAAAATATAACTTCTAGTTATCCAAGGTTCACAGTATCCCATAACAGGTACTAGTTCCGGCCAGAACGTTGTCTGTGTTTGGATACCCTCACTTAGATACATAGATTCATATCTTATGAATATCTCTTTCATATCAATATTCCCTATCTATCTGACATTCACAGTATTAATGATAAGATTGTCCATATAGGACTCTCCACATCATTTAGATACCCTCATTCAGATGTATAGTTCATATAGACATTGTATTTAACTTAGTACACAACTAATTCAAAAATTTAAAGATCAGAGTATAACGCATTCTATAACATAAAGGATCATAATATATTACATCATATTTTGTTCGGTTACAACATTCGTTATACTAAGTTATTACACAACAAGTCTTCGAAAGACTTAAAGTCTACAACAACAGAAATAAAACTTAATAAGCATGGCTTTTCCCCTTATCAGTCCTGGACGTGCCAGGGATATCACTTACAGCTGCAAAAGAAGATATGCGCAAGAATGACTACAAAATGCTCAGCAAGTTCATATAAAAATGTAAACACCATGTGTTTGATTTGAAAGATGTCAATGATGTATAATTGATACTGAGGGTTCTGTACCGGAACCATATATTTCAAATTGTCCTGTCAGTCTTCAATGACTTAGAACCTCTTTTGAGTTCGGATATCTGGTAGGTGATCAGCCTCACCAATATCCTAGGAGTATGCATATCATCCTACCACATTTTTGGTCAATTTAAGTTAATTGCCAATATTGGTCAATTCATTGAATTGAATTGCCAATTTTAAACCTTATCTGAAGGTTTTGTCGGACCACCTTCCATCTACGGTGTCCCTATTACTCAGTATAGATGTCGTACCAAAACAATTTGGTTTGACTCAACAATTTTAAGCTCAAACAATCAATAAATGATTTCATTTCTTAAGTTATGCTGAACAAGTAGCAATAACTTCACAATAATTGATAGCAAGACATAAATGAATTGCTTAATATAAACTGAGAAAAAGTTAGGACACTTGCCTTAGCGTAGCTCACTATAATTTTAGTACAATCGGTCAACGTACGTAGTCTACGTATACCAATAATAAGCGTTAGCACGTATATAAACATGTATCACGCTAATCTAAACAAGTTTCATTAAGGTTCGACGTTGATTCGGTATCTCGGTCGCATCCTTAATGGCTAAACACATAGATTGTTCGATGAAACTTCATTTGGAAGTCTAATTATTGGTCTAAATAATTTAATTATTACTTCTAACATTTTTAGAAGCTTGGTATTATTTTTAAATAATTTTCAGAAGCTTGGAAGTAGTTTTAAATAATTTTACAAGCTTAGGAATATTTTTAAATGATTTAATTATCATTTAGAATAATTTTAAAACATTTAATATGTTATTTAAATAATTTATTTATCATTTAGAATATTTTTAGATATTTAAAATATTATTTAAATGATTTATTTATCATTTATAATATTTTTAGAAAGATAGAATATTATTTAAATGATTTATTTTATCATTAATAATATTTTTAACTTTACTTTATCATTTAAAATATTTTATTTATTACTTATAATAAAATAATTTATTTATTACTTATAATAATTTTCAAAACTTAATTTAATATTTAAATGATTTAATTATCATTTAAAATAATTTTTAAATATTTAATATATTATTTAAATGATTTATTTATCATTAATAATATTTAAATATTTAATATTTTATTTAATTATTATATATTATAATTTTATTTACCTTAATATCATTTTTAAATAATTAATAGAAGACTTGTTGTGTAATAACTTAGTATAACGAATGTTGTAACCGAACAAAATATGATGTAATATATTATGATCCTTTATGTTATAGAATGCGTTATACTCTGATCTTTAAATTTTTGAATAGTTGTACTAAGTTAAATACAGTGTCTATATGAACTATACATCTGAATGAGGGTATCTAAATGATGTTGAGAGTCCTATATGGACAATCTTATCATTAATACTGTGAATGTCAGATAGATAGGGAATATTGATATGAAAGAGATATTCATAAGATATGAATCTATGTATCTAAGTGAGGGTATCCAAACACAGACAACGTTCTGGCCGGAACTAGTACCTGTTATGGGATACTGTGAACCTTGGATAACTAGAAGTTATATTTTATTGAATATTTATAGTTGTATAGTTCCACGTGAGCACCAGGTCTGCTACAGGGGAGCGTAGAGATTTGGGGGCGTCACACTTTGTGAGTCAAGTTGCTATGCATGCTTAGTCGCCTTAATATGAGATTTCAAAGAAATTTAGGACTTGAGAAATAATATTGTCCAACGTTGTGTGAATTGCATTCCGATATTTCAAACATGTGTATTAGGACTTCATATGCCTCGAGGTATAGTCGTTATGATCATGTAAGTGATTAAGCATATTTCCAACTTTTCAAACATACTTTGAAATGAGTTTTCAAATATAATGGACTGTATTAATCATATGAGAGTAAGTCGAAGGCATATATGAGCATGAATGTTAAGAGTCGTTTAGCGTCCTTAGTGGTATGAGGGTCGTCATGAATCGCTTTGGTGATGCATGTACTCGACTTTATTAAATTACAAGTTCGACTTAAAACTATGTAAATGGGAAACAAACTTAGAACAAATATGATAGGTGTCCAACTGAAATTTGAACCCTCTGGACATGTGTATGTGAGTGACCTCAGTAAGCAATGAATGCTAGGAAGTTAAGCTAAAATCATGCAGGAGTAATAGGCAGCTCTGGGGGTAACAGGGAGCAGCGTGACCGCGCCACTCCCTAGTTATGTTCCAGCGCGGCCGCGCAGTACTGCAGTACATTCTGACTATTGTATTGCTAACCTAAAAGTGAAGTATGTGTATATTAAGCTTTAGTACATGATTAGACTAAGACTTCTATTATGTGACCATGTTAAGACTATATAGAACCAAGATTTAAAAGTGTTTATGAGTGAGTTTCAAAGCGAGATCGATACCGATTTCAAACAATGCGATATGTTGGTATATGGTCAGGATTAGCGTCTAAGATGGGACTAAAAATGTGTTATACTTGTGTGTATATGTGTAGAGTCATAATGTGGAATTATTTGAGTTATGAACTTGTGTGACTAATGGGATTCTTATATATATATATACTAGTTGTGGACCCGTGCCTCCGGCACTATTTGGACAGTGAGATCCTGTGCAATGCACAGGCTAGTTTGAATAACGGCTTGTATAATTAGTTAAAATTTCAATCCATGTACGAACTCATAGCCCACAATTTCATATTAAGTAATGAGTTCAGTCAATATTAGAGAAAACAATTGAAGAGAGATTCATACCTTGAACATCCCCTCAAGTTTGTTAGTAAATTAACTGCCACACTTCCAATTGTTTCAAATTATGCTGGTACAATTCAAAAGAAAGAAACACAGAGCATAAATTACGATTATTCATATAGCAAATACAATGATTGTTGCAACTGATTCTGTTCAACCATAGATAGTCACAATACCAAACAAATGACTGCACTAAGCCTAGTATAATAAAGAATGCCTAATAATTTCATAAAGCAAACCAAATCACGGCCCATAATACTACATGCTGAAAGAAAAAGTTCTAGATAATTCAACTTCAAATCAGGAGGAGTGTTCGATTCATGTAATTAAACAGTAGTAACAACTTCATTGATCATTGAGCAATCAACAAAAGCAAAAGAACTTCATTGAAATATAAAAGAGTACAGTTCAATTTACTGATAAAGATCAATGTACACAAACGGTTGCATCAATAGAATCTCGTAGCAAGCATCTACACAACAATATATAAACATACATAATAACATATATACAATTAAAAGAAGCATAAGAGCAAACAACTTTATTAAATCATCAGCCTTTTTGAGAAACTGATTAAACAGCCATACCACAAAATACATGTAAAACAGATGCTAAACAAATAGAAAAAGTGATGAAAAACAGATAACCAAAAAGAATGCCAATGTCCTCACCTGAGAACTGAAGCAACATAAGTTATCCATAAATTTCAGTTGCACCTCACCGGCTTACTCTATAACCCAACATATACTACTTTTACAAAAATCTTGAATTTTTACAACCTGTTTAGCAACAGTCAAATTCTAATCATGACCAATTAAACAACATAAAACAGACGCATCACCCAAAAATCCATTTTGATCCAAGAAAATAAATAAAGCAAATTGGTAGATGGGTATCTAAAATTTTCACTTACGGATCCACCACCTCATTAATCCTCCAAGAAAATTCAGTAAAATAAGACGTACAGTGGACTAAATTGGCAAGCAGCAGATTGTATCCACTGTAATTATAAACATATATATACATACACACATAAACAGAGTATGTATTTGGGACTTCATATTCTTTTTCTAATCAGGTACAGTTACCAGAAAAAACAAAAACTATCATGAGAGAAATAACAATGGCTTAATCAAGTTTGCAAGGCACCCAATTTAAATTACTCAAGTATGAAGCCAACTGAATATCATTACCGAGAACATAAATCAAAACCATTAAATGTTTATCTTATGGGAATGAATGTTACATCATTTAAAACTAAAATGACATTAGTTATAGAGAAAAAAGTGTATTACATCTAAAATACACAAAGGAAGCAAATGTACATGAAAAGAGACTATCATGGTTTCAGCGGTAAAAGAAAGCATAAGCATAAGCATTTCTTAATTACATTGGCAAAGGTAAAAATAGTGTTTTGGTAAGCAGCAAGAATTCTTAAAAGTATCACTCAAAAAAATTTCTAAACAGCAAATGATGTTATAAAAAGAAATGAAATATTTGTAGAAAGTAACAAATCACCTAGCCAAGTAACCTCTCAATATAGAATATGCACACAATCCCCAAATTGATATCCAAGAAGTTTAGATAGAAAAATTGTTGAGCTTGAAGAAAATGAAGGCTGGCCTCACAGCTAGTATGATTGGTATTCATGAGTAGTTAGCTGCAACATTTTTCAAACCAATGTAAAAAAAATTCAAACAAACACGAAACAAAAAAGTGTATTCTTACAACTTGGGAATCCCACATATTTTACTGAGCAAAATTCAAGCAAGGCAACCTTCAGTGATGATATATAAAGGCATTTTCATTTCTTTTATTTTGGAAACTTTCATTTCTTTGATTATAGTGTAGTCACCATAGTTTCATGAACATTGAAATTAGCAAAAGATGTACTCCAAATAATGTCTTTCGACTATAAACCAAAATGGGTTTCATTCAAATGTTCAATTGAGTTTGTTAATATACAAAGAAACATGATATCTGGAACACCCTTCTTTTCCATCACTGCACGTGCCAACTCCTCGACATTGCTATTTGAACTCTATGAAGACACAGTATAACAATTGCTATCAATATCTAACACATACACATAAGAACAATATCCTTAACCTAAATAATACACAAAAAATAATTTAAAATCATTGGTTAGATTTGACAAATTAGCTTTACAACTCAAAATTGTCCTGAAGATATTATTATACTGTATTACTGTAACCTCAATAGCTCCAACAAATTTTGTATATCCTGATTCCAAACCTCAAATCAACGTAAACTTTAAGAAGTTATTTCAGCGTTCAGTCCAAGTCATCCTAGAATAGAACCTTGTATTCTCACACAGCATATGCATGCAGGTAAAAAGTTAAGGTTTGAAAGAGTAAAGCCAGAGTACCAAATAAAGAAACTAATGATAACATCAGCATTTTTTAATTTTCTTTAAGATAAAAGATAACATTTTCTCTTCAAAATGGTAAATTCATTGAAAATTCTATGTTTATACAAACAACAAATGGATAACAGAATGCCATTCTCTCCCCTGGATATATCATATGCTAAAAAATAATAAAAAATTACTTTGGACTATCTTCATCATACTACTCTTTCATATTTTTCTTCTATTTATTCTTAAGTTATACAATCTTCTATTAGAGAAAGGAAAAAAACCAAGGAAATAGAGAGAGTATTACTCCTGGTCTCTATGAAAAAATAGCCTTACATAACATAGTTAATGGTCAAGATTATTTCTATATACAGTGAGATTTGGTACATCTTTTTTTTCAAATTTGGGATCTCATTTGGGACGGAGGGATACGCCAAAATCTTAACGCACCAAAACCAAGCCTAACCGTTGGCATACATAACACTGCAATGCCAATTTGTCACATAATTAAAGCCCTAAAATCAAATAAACTCGAGCGTAACTATTCATTACTGATCAAAAATCAGAACTTAAATAAACAATAACAACAAAAAAAGTTACCAGTCTTGCGAGGATTGACTGCTCGCTTATGAGGCTGAGACTGAGCGGGGGCGTCCTTGGCCTCGCGGCGGCTCTCTTGGCCAAATTGGTATGGTGAAGCTTTCCCTGGGTGTGAGCCAAGTAATTGCCCTCGTTGTTGTGGAGTGTCAAACAAAGCTTGCACTCGTAGCTTCCGAGATGGTTACGCATGAAATAGGGATCTTTGGCAAGATCTATCGTTTCAAGAGCCAATCTCCGCAACCGCTCACGGCGGTCTATGGCTTCATTCTGGGCGGAGGCGGCTCTACCGCTACCAGGCTTCGACCCCTAGTCATCTTGTTGGCATGGCGATTTGGGGAAATCGGGAAGAGAAAGGGAGTGAGGTAGAGTTGGAGTCAGATTGGGAAGAGTTGGGGTTTTGATTATGGGGAAATCGGGAAGAGAAAGGGAGTGAGGTAGAGTTGAGGGTGAAGATAGGGAAATGAAGGGTTAGATTTATCTCTTTTTTTGGACGGTCCTGATCAGAAGTTGGAGTGAGCGGGAATTTTTTGATGTTCAAAATCCCTTCTACTTTGTTATATATATATATATATATATATATATATATATATAACTATTATGCAATAGGATTGCAACGTGTCATTAAGCTTTAAATTCGTAGACTACGCTAAAGGCAAGTACTCGAACCCTTTCTCTTTATTTGAACAAGCATGTAAACTTGTATATTTATGTATCATACAAGTATGTGGCAATGACTCTTATGCTTTATAAACTGTCATTCATATTCTAAGGATTGGTTTAAGATTAATATCCTTTAAACCTCGTTGCAAGTATTCGTATTCATTATGTCATTGAATATGATTATAAAAGTTGTCTAATCCATTGTTTCGGTTAGACTATTATACATGTGTTAGAAAGCTATTCCAAACCAATTATCTTGGTGCGGACTCTAATTTACTGAGATGAACAACCCTCATTAAAAGGGAAATTATATTGTTGGGGAACCGACGTGCGCACTTATAAGCATGTGAAAGTTATGTATAACCTGGAGTACTATAGGCTAATCACCTATGTATTTGTTTTTATTGGATTTTCAATATAATAATTGTTAATTCTAGTAAGAGTTCTTAGTTCTTTAGTGACTACTCAGTGTGCTCCTTCCGTCTTACAAATTGTTTCTAGCAATTTCCTTTCATGTTATAAATATATATACAAATATATTTATCACATCACAACATAATCACATCACCACATAATCAGGTATGCAACACAATATTACATCATATATCACCAAATAAGAATTTTGTTTATTTAATCCTTATTTTAATATTTTTATTAAAAACTCGGATCGTCACATTTTTCTCTCCTTATAAGGATTCCGTCCCCAGAATCACTATTAAAAGATTACATCACAACACTGATAACTTCTTAATACTACCTTCATCAAAGGTATAATATTATATATTTACATATTTAGCAAGGGTTAATTTACCACTGCTTTTCCCATCGTTCCCTATCTTTGGACAATTCTTTGCTTGGTGATCCATTGATCCACAAATATAACACCTATTTTGTTTTGGATTGGCACAATTAAGAGAGATATGTCCCTCTTACCCACAATTAAAACACGTCCTCTTAGCTTTCCTACATACTCCTGTTTGGTTTTTCCCGCAGTTCTCGCAACTCCCAATTATTTTCTTTAAGTCACCTTGCTTTTCTTCGAAATGGTCATTTCTTTTCCGTTTCTGGCTCCCCTCAGTTTTACCCTCTTCCTCTTCTTTCTTAATATGTCCACCCTGACTGCATTGGCTTAATGTCTTATATCTTTCCTCCGCGATTATAGCTTTTTCCAGGATCGTTCCAAAAGAGTCGATCTGCAACACCGATATTATTGTAGAGTGAAGGGTTCAATCCTTGCTCAAACCTAGGCATCTTCCTTTCTTTTGTGTCCACCTGATGTGGAGTAAATCTTGCTAGTTCATTGAACTTAGTTGGGTATTGAGACACTGACATATCCCCTTATTTTAATTCCAAAAATTTTATTTCCATATGGCTTTGTGAACTAGGAAAGAAATAGTTCTCGAAAAAGATTTCTTTGAACCTTTCTCACCTAATCACTCCTTCACCGGCTCTATTCTTGTTCATTTTCCACCAAAAGTTAGCTTCACTTTTAAGCATATAAGCAACAAAAGTAGTCTTCTGCTCTTCACCTATTATGGCAATATCGAAGGCCTTTTCTATTTCCTTAATCCATGTTTGAGCCTCGATAGCCTCAGTGGTCCCCTTAAACTCAGGCGGTCCCACATTCTTAAAATCCTTGAAACTTGCCACCCGTAATGTTTGAGGATTTTCTTCTTCCTGGCCAAATTTTTTATTTATTGCACCTAGAAGATTTATAAAGTGTTGCATATGGTCCACTTGATCCCTAGTATCGCCCTCTGTCTCTTCTTGATTACGCTGATCCCTTCTCGACGACATTGCTCTATATAATAAAATATGTTATTTTCTCATCTTTTTATTTTAAAGCATTTATTATTCACACTAGAACTTTAATCACCATATAATATAATACACATATTCATGCATTTCCAAAATTTTCATAGCCTTCTGCTATTTCATGCAAAATCATCTATTATTGTGTAAGGTTCAGAAATTTTTGGACTCAATCTCTTTATGCTTTTGACCCTCTTCGGAGTCTAATTTATTTACTATTTGTATCCATCCATATTTGATGTTACCTATATCTTAATTTTGACATCCCCTATGTCTACTCTTACTATCATAACACCGCCTGTGTTTATTTTAACATCATATATGTTTATCTTATTTTGACATTACCCTTGTCTATTTAACTCTAGTCCCACCCATGACTAGCTTCTTATAACACATAACTAGTGTCCATTTTATTATGACACATCACCAGTGTCTGTTACATTTTATTATGACACATCACCAGTGTCTGGCTTCTTATGACATATCACCAATGTCTTTGACACAAACTAGTGTCTGTTCCATGATGATACATCACCAGTGTCTATCTTTTTACGACACAATACCAGTGTCTATTTTATTATGACACAACTCTAGTGTCTGTTTTGTTATGACACATCACCAGTGTCTGGCTTTTTATGACAGAACACCAGCGTCTAATAATTTATGACACAACACTAGTGTTTATTTTCTTATTTTGACATCCTCTATGTCTTTTTGCTAATTCTTGATTAACAATACCTTTTTTATGTAGGGTTGATCATTTCTAGCTCATTCTAGAGTTTTAATAACCTTGCCCTTCCTGGCATTCTATATTTATGCTCATCCTCTTAAATTAATATTTCCAAGTAGTAATAGGTGTATTACTATTCTGTTATGATGAATACCTAAATTCATCTCTAATACCATTAATATTTAATTATACTAATAACAATTAGCTCCTTATTATTCCTATATCCTGGTATAGTTCATCAAACGTACAACACTTTATGTGTTTAGGAACTTTCCACAAAAATTTGAGTTTAAGAACTTATCCCAGCAATACGTAGTCTAAGAACCAATCAGGAACTGTCCATATGCTAAGGGGTTCAAAAATATACCATATAGTTATGAGTCACAAACTTACCATAATCATGAGTTTTAAGAACTCGCACCTAACCTTAGTATTCTCTATTTATCAATTATAAACATGAGAAAAGAATCACCTTCTCGCCATATATATATATATATATATATATAAATAAATTGATAGCGCGACATCAACATTTCAATGATTATCAATATGATAAACTAAGTAGTCGTTAAACTAATGATGAGTGGGTTTTATACATGTGAATTAGATATATCTTAGGCTTATTTCTTTACTATCTTTGAGTATTTTTAGTGTCATTTTACTTGTTTATGCATTGGTTTTGTAGGAAACGGCTTCAGAGGGTTAAAAGAGGAAAATTGGAGCTTAATAGCATTTTTGTAAATTCTGGACCAGAGTCTTTGCCAGGGCCAGCTTTTTAAGGTATAATTCTTCGCGGGGGCGGAGTTTCACTGGGGCGAAGTTGCGCGGAAAGGAAAAAAATATTGTAATTCAGTTATTTTGGGAAGTTAAGTTTGAATTGGATTCTTTTTGATGATTTGGTTCAGAAACTATAAAAGAGATAAGGAGAGATGGAAATAGGGATATATATACACATACATGATACATTCATTAGTTACATACTCACGCAAGGATTGAGATACAGATTTGAACTTGGAGACTAGAAACTTAAGAAACATCGCGAAGGAATTCAGATTAGAGACTTGAAGATTGAAGAACTTCTACTGAGTTTTTCTTATCCTCTATCTTAGATTTGTAATTTAATTGTGATGACTTATTTGGGATTCATAATTTTTATTTTCAGTATGAACTAAATTTACAATTAAGGCTACAATTGAACCTTCTATGTTTATGGGTTAATTATCTATTTGATTTTAATTATTATTTCATCTTGAGTTGTCTATCATATTTTGTGTTTATTGAGTACTTGTCTGATTAACAATTAGCGGGATACTTTAGATGAATTCGGGAGATGAAATATAGGGTTAGATCTGAATGTGATAGTATGTATTCTTAATTATTTGCATGGGATGAATAATTGGGGTTGTGAAGTGAATAGGGATATCTCTTCGCTGCTTGTAACTATTGGGTATTGGTGCTTAATGAATTTGATTCTTTAGTTTTGCATAGGAATATCGTAGAATTAATTGAGTTAGATAATTTTATTTGACCACTTGGGAAAGGGCTTATGAATAACTTTGAATTCATGTTAACAACTCTATTGAATTTAATAATTGGATGAATGGGATAATTAGTTTGTAATGCATAATTGGGAATATTGTAGTCTTAAGCTTTAAAAATCTGAATTTTAACCTTTGTGTTAGTTATTATTCTTAGTCTTGATTTAATTAGTTTTAATCATTATTCAAATTGCGGTTATTTAAATAAAATTGAATTGATACAGTACTAGTAGTTGGGAATTATTAAACGGAGATTTCCTGTGGTTTCGACACTATATCTTATCACTTTATTACTTGTTGACCGTGTATACTTGCACGTAATTATTGATTGTGAAATCGGACAACAACTAAGCACAAAACCTCTACCCATACAAAGGTTTGTACAACTAAGCTATCAGATGAGTCCTTAACTGAAATCTTGCCCAATTTTATTAAATCTTATCTTGCTCTTTGCTCAATATGAAATTCATATATCATCATCTATAACTCATGAGTTTTATTCTTGTACTACTTCATAGTATCTTATCTTTCCAGCGTCAAGCTATATCTGCTAAATCGTTTGCCAGATCATCTGTCATTTTATAATTTAATCCGATCACGTCGTGATCTTATTTTACAGTCATTTCTCCTTATCCTTACGATCGTCTTATTTTATGGTCTTCTTATTCTTCTCTTTTTGTTATAAACCATTTTACTATTCATACTAAATCTTTATTATTTACGTAAGGTTATAGCCTAAGGTTTCCCTTACATAAGGTTTATAACCTACGGTTCTGATACCAATTGTAATGCCCCCAAAAATCGGGTCTAATCTCCATCCCGACCTTAGTGCGTACGATACTATCATAAATCAGCTTTACTCCACAATACAATGAAATAAGAGATGAAAAATGTGGATAATTAAAATTTTCATATCATACTCATTTTCGTTCCCTGAATCGCAACCTTTACGATTATATATCGAAGTAGATATGAGTATATCCACTCAATTCCACATTCAGATTCTTCTCTATATAGTATTATTACTATATTGCTTTACTCTGTAAACCATTCAAAATAATGGATTTGAAACAAACACTCCTTTGTATATAAATTGAATACTGTAAAGTTTACATCGTATGCACATTGTACATCTTCATCATAATACAATATAAATACAATTCCTAAGTATAGAAATGGTATTTCTTTATGCGTCTTCTAATCCTTATCATCTTGAAAGCTACAGTCTGGCACTACATCCTGAATCTGTAAAGTTGTGTTTTTGCAAGGTTGAGCTCGACAGCCCAGCAAGTCTAACAGTCTATCATGTTTCACATAGCAGACAACTCAACATTTTGACATAATACATGTTTTCTCATGATATGCATTTAGTACATGTTTCATGCTTAATACATGCTTCATATTACTAATGTTACGCAGTTATCACATTGAATAGCTCACGTAGAACGATCATCAACTAAATATTAGCAGTTATTGAAACAAGTTCATACTAGATGCACATAACATTCACAATCCACAAACACAACAGAACTGGAAAACTTGCCTCTTGCGTAAGCTATTGTTTAACAGTTTAACTTCTTCGTGTATCCTGCACAATTATAGTCATTATAAGTACACATTAGTCATACACTCTAATTCAAACATCGCTATGTATTCGCACGGAAACTTGAATCATAAACACATATTGTACATAGACACCAAACAACGATGGTTACTAGGTGCACATACCTAGACACGTGTTCAATACACGTTCAGTTTACATTTCATTCTTAAAGTTTATTTTCAAAACTTCTCATTCGTCATTCATCGTTTTCATTTGAAAACATTTCATTTCATTAGAAATTTTTTGCTTTACATAGACAAATTAAGTTTCCTCAGTCTATATACATATAGTAGCATGCATTGAGACTTAAGACATCACATTACATATGCCCCATAGCTCAGACCATAGCTAAACATCATTTTCAATTCTGTAATGCAGTGCGGCTATGCTGCATTTAGGCCTGTGAGTGGCACGGCCGCGCCACTCCTGAGATGGCTCAGAATTGAGTTTTTTTCAACTCTGCTCCAATCCCTCAATACAAGGCTCTTTCTATACATTGCATATCATATAAAATGTAGGATTTCAAAGCTTCAAACCAGCTTTAGGTTTTCTTTATTAACTTTTCAGATTTCATTCAAGTTTTCATTCGAAAAACTTTCAAATTCACACTACAACAAGTCATTTCATACATAGGTACTAGACATGTTTTTATACATGTAGGACCTTAATTCACATGCCCAAACATTTAAAAAAACAGCAAAATTAACTTTTCATTTTTGCAGACCAGGGCGGCGGCGCTGGTCTTTGGCTTGGAAGTGGCGCGGCGGCCGCACCACTTCGAATTTAGCCCAGAAACAGTTCTATTCATGCCGAATCCTTTCCATTCAATCTCAATTCCTTCTAGTATGCTTCTGGATGAATTCTTATGACTCTAAATAATTAGAAACATAGTTTTCAATCCCAATTATATCACCATAATCCTACCCAAGCATTAAATTCCTAAATTTTTTAATGTTTGAAAAGTTTAAATTGTAAAACCAAAATCCCAATTAAACATTATAACTCCCAAGAATTTAATCCAATAGAGTTATATACCCATCACAATTATATATAAAGTCACATAATTGAATGAACATATTCAATTACCTCCAATGTTGTAGTACAATTGACAGTGTGAAGAGTTTTAATTTGTCAGTTTTTGGGATTTTCAATATTGGTTTGATGAACAAGGAAAGTAGTGACTGAGGGATTGTATTGTGTACTTATAGAATTTCAATTCTTGGCTTATACGAATTTTGGCTTGCTCTCCAAATAATTTTTTCTTGCCGTGCACTGAATTCTTCTTAGCTTGCTTCTCAGTTTTCTTTCGTTAACCGACTTAACCCAATTTCTTGCTTATTCAGTAAACGTGGAGGTTACCCAACTTGGTATATAATTATCTAACATATATAACATTTTTATTATACATTATATATTACATAATACACAAATTATATAAAATATATTACATATTTCACAATATATCTCATATTTCCTTCCATAAAATAAATGTGACACATTAGATAAAAATAATTAATTTATTTAATGCATTCACTTTACCAGATTAAAATAATTTAAATTCATAAATTATTTCCATACATTTACTATATCCTATTAAAATAATTTAACGTCATAAATTATTTTGATTTACTCAATTTAATGTACATTATAAATTTAACATACACAAATTAATTATTTCCTTCTTCGTCCCAAAAATGGAAATCATATATTAAATATACAATTTCTCTCTTCTTTATTTAAATAATTTAAATTCATAAACTATTCAAATACACATTATCTAATATACACAATATAATTAGTATACTTAAATAATTTCTTATCTTCCTTCCGTCTTCCAAATTGTTTCTAACAATTTCCTTTCATGTAATATATATATATATATATATATATACAAATATATTTATCACATCACCACATAATCACGTATGCAACATAATATTATATCATATATCACTAAATAAGAATTTTATTTATTTAATTCTTATTTTAATATTTTTCGAAAACTCGGATCGTCACAAAACGAACCCTGTCATGCCAAAGAAAAATGTTGGGCCCTCTAACATAAAATTCAAAATTTCATAGAAACTTGAGAACTAAGAATAGCAAGCAATCTCGAGGTCGTCACTATTGAGGAAAAAACTATAAAGATGAAGGGTTTGTTATACCCCCTAGAAGCAGAAGGTTCAGATGAAGTTGTTGCCATGATCACTTGTTTGAAGGTACATGGGTCGGGCCCGTTGAAATTCAGGGAGTAGCAAAGAATCCCGCGAAAGAAACAGCCGCTGAACCCTTGATATTAACCTCAAGACCGCAACATCTGTAATGACCTAGAATACTACGTGTCATCATAAAAGTTATTTTAAATTAAAACATTAATGGAATGAATTTTTATGAGTAATTGTTTTTAGCATATGTGTGAATATGTGTTATGTGATGAGAATTAAGCAAGTTAGTTAATTTATTTAATTAAAATTAACTAAGAAATGAAAATAAAAGCCAAGATGAATAATTAACTAAGTTAATTGAGGAGAAGCAAGATAAGCTTATGTTGTGAATTAACATAGCTTGAATATTGTCCTTGAATGGCAAATGAAAATATTAACAATCATTAAGTGATTAACTAGTATGATTAATAGAATGCTTGTATGAATATGGATAAATATATGTGTAATAATTTATCGATCGATCGATAAGAGTTTTCAAGCCAATTATGGCTAATTAACTTAAGGAATTGATGGAACAAAAAGAAAAGCCAAGAGATAAGAATTTATCAAGCTAAGATTATGTTATTAACTATCAGAGCTTGAAATTATAGCCTTGTATGGAAATGTTAGAAGGCTTAGGCTAATTAAGCTAATAAATTTTGTTAAGGACCAAAAATGAGTTAAGTAATTAACCTAGTTGTTAAACCCTAATGCATTACTATGCGGGAGAGGCTAAGAGAGAGGTTATTAAGGACAAAACCTAAGCCCTAACAAACCTTGTAGGGAGCCAAGACCAAGCCCAAATTATGACCCAATGGGTGGTCCAAATTGGAAGGTAGTGACGTAAGCCTGAAAAAGTAGCATGATGTCATAAATAAGTAAAGAATAATGCAAAAATGGAAAGGAAATGGGGGAGAATCCGACCCCTTGTGGGCCCCAAATGGGAGGTAAGTTTTTATCAAATGGTGGGCCCCACTTGTGAAGAAAATTGAGACCAAAGGTTACTTGCAAAATGTTATGCCCAGTCCTTCACCCCACCACCAAGAATACCATAATTTGCAGTGTCCAATCCTTGCAATAGTAAGCATATGAATTAGCCTCTAAGTTGGCTTTATTAAGATGTTCGTTGATTAGTGAAGGGCTAAACAAGGTTAACAAGGGTCTATAAATAGAAGGCATCACCAAGTGGAAGCCTTTGTTTCATTTTCATCACTATTGCAAGATTGAAAGATAGAGAGAGAGTTAATAAATATTAGAGAGAATAAAAGCAAGAAAAGCAAGAAAGCTTGAGAGGGGAGGTGAGATAGAGAGCCATGGTTGGAAGAAGAGAAGGAGAGGAGCTCTAGCAAGTTAAACTTAGTAAGAATATCATCATCCAAGCCTAGCAAAGAAAGAGGGAAGCAAAAAGGTTTAAAAGTTTCTAAAACCCTAGCTTTGATTTTCTTAGCTTAGTTTATGTTTTTGCATGATTGGTTGTGGGAGATTGTTTGTATGGTGGATCATGATGGATCTTATTATATAAGGTAGGTTATTATGGAGTATATATGCTTGTTATGTGGTATATATATGAAAATTAATGAAAACATGAAAGCTTTCAAAGAAACATAAAAGTTGAAAAAACTGTCAAAACCTTAAAACGGAACCTAAAATTGAAACAAGAATAACTCTTAGCTCATTTCGAATTTTTGAGTTAGGTTAAGTTTTGGAGTTATATATTGGAGTCCTCTAATCACTTCAATTGGAATTTTTGACAAATACCTTGTAGATTTTCTTGTGGACAGTTTCTACCAAAACAGGCCAAACCCGAAAAACAAACTAAACACGTTGTATGGAATTTTTCGAGGGCTGTTTGGGCCGCTTAAACATTGAAATAAATTAAGGTCTTTGGGGACATAAAACTATATGATTTAACATAGCTCATGTCCGAAAGTGAATGTATTTCGACTTCGGACAAGTGAGTTATGACCAATCAAATTTTAGGATTTTAAAAATAAAAACTGCTATAACTTGAGTTCTACAACTCCAATGGTCACGAAATTTAAACTAGAACTTCATGTTAATATGTATGAGATACTGACCAATTTGGTAAATGTTGGAGTTAAGTACGATATAGCAAGATTTCCTAAGTTACGAACTAAAAACGGGTTTTTGAAAAATACTAAAGGAAGTTGAAAAATTGCAACAAAATTATTTTTGTATGTGGAATATATTTATATATGTATGGCCAGAAAAGAATAAAAATAATAAAGTGTTTAAGAAGGCTTATTGTGGGAATTAGGCTTTTAACATAATAAAAATGATTAAAAACCGTAAAGTCAGGAATTACCTAAATGATTCCTACTGATTGGAATATGATCATATGTGACGTGAGAGTCTATTTGGTTGTCACTTTCATATTTTTATGAAAATATTATATGTATAGTGTGAGGTAGCGTTTACATTCGGATTAAGTCAATAGAGTGATTATCGGGTTAGGTTACAATAATTACTGGCGATGTTATTACAAGGGTAACGATTAAGCGAATCTTTATGGATGTTGTAGGTTATCTAAGTAACGACCTAATAAGGTTAAGCATAGACAATGAGACAGGTAAGATTTCTATTCAAACTCTTAATTGATGTTTTATATATGTTAATTGCATGTTATATCCGCACTTAGGTGCATTTGAATAGATTCGTTCAAATATTGAATTGTTAAGCATGAAACCTTCTAGTATGCATGAATTGCTTTGTTAATGAAGGTCTATGCCACTTGTTTAGGCTAGACGGATATTAATATAAGATGTTGAATCATAGAATTTCTTTGAAGCTAATCCAAACCATATTGTTGTGGTGTGGACTAATGATGTAAGACAGGGGTGAACAACCCTTATAAAGGGGAACTTTATTGTCGGACATCCGACTCTGCGCGCTATGATTGAATATTATGCATAATATATGGTACAATGAGGTTGATCACCTTACTTACTCGCAGAGAGTATAACTAGTCCTTGTGATTAACTTATACTCTTGAGGTATTCAGTTAAATGGCTGATAATCCGTCTAGCAGTTCACGATCCATAGAAATCATCACTCAGCATGAAATTTGAGAAAGATCATTTTTTATCGAAAATGATGCAGTATTGCTATTTCCTCATAATCAATTGAATATTGTTGAAACTTCAGAATATTTAACTCTTTTGTTCATGATATATAGTTTATTGTACGCTTTAAACTTGCTGAGGAAATTAGTTGCTCACCCTTGCTTTAAATAAAACTTTTGAGCTAAGACCAAGGTAGCCGAATATTCTAGGAAGGACAAAGACAAAGAGAAGGCGACCGAGTAGTGTCATTTGTATACTGTTTATTTTTTTTTTATTTTTTTTATTTTTTTTATTTTTTTTTTGTTAATCGTGGGTTTCCCGGACGCATCCGGACTAATCCCGCCGAACCCGGGTCAGCCTTTTCATACGGGTTTGCACCCGCGTCCCCATGGCCACAGCGGAGCATTATTAGTGTCCCTCCAAGTGTTGCTAGTGGGAGTCGATCCTGAGTCGTCCGGGTTTACGGTTCGTTCCCAGGGCGGCTTGCACCATTGCGCCACTGTTGTGGTTAAAACTATGCATTTGGTGAGATTTGAATTCATGACCACTTACAACTAAACAAGAGCTCTAACCAACTGAGCTAGAAGAACTTTGTCTGTATACTATTTATTATGTTATGGATTGATATAAATCTTTTATATTATTAGATATATTTTGTAAAGGTTAGCCAAACCTGTGACAATGATATATTTTGTATTAAGATAATGTAAGAAATGATGTAATCCATATAGAATGGGTAGATAGATGTAATGTATATATTGTACCATGAGCACCGAACCTCTGGTTCAAGGGACCCAGATTTGGGGGTGTCACAACATCCAATCTCTAGCTTAAAGTCAGTGTAATACCCAAGAATTTTGTAAATAATATTAGTAATAAAATGAGACTGTTAAAAAAAATTATGTGTATATTGTTGGTAGGTTTCGCAACCGATAAATACGCGCAAGTATACGCGATCAACAAGTAATAAAGAGTAAGTAAAGTATCGATCCCACGAGGAATTGTTTCTAATGTTTACCAAATATTAACCTTTTTCATTTCAATCTTATTTAAACAATGAAAATATGAATTGTTTGATTAACTAATTAACAAGCTTTTAAGATAATAAAAATCTAATATTAACAAGTCTAAAATTACAATTTCCCCCAACACTTCATTTAAATCTCTTAACTCTATCTTTTTCAACTAGTTAATTCACAAGAATTGTTAACCGAGAATTTCACCTTATTCATAAGCCTTGGTGTATGGTCATATGAAAATCACCCATACACGACACATAGGTATATGTTTATCCTACATGCCAACAATCCATTATATTCCATGAATAATCAACAAGACACACGCCACATAATCTTAGTCAATCTACCCATCAAACGAATGAACCTCCGTGTAGGGAGTCATTAAGTTTGTAATCTCATAATGGTTACACACGGCATTTAGGTATATCTCTATCCCAAATACTAGCAAGTCATCCATTCTTGAAGAAAATGAATAAGACACACGCCACATAATCTCATACATCACCCACAAAAATCTCTAACTTTCGTATGATATCAAAACTAAGTCTCAACACTATAATCCACTTTTCAATTTCATATAGGTGATCAATCAATTAAACTTTCATTATAAATCATGCTAGATATTCAATTCGCAATTTATTACGTTAGAATGTTGGTCGAGAACACGAATGTAAAATATGGCCACCTCTCGATGCACCATATTCGTATCACACTAAATCCACAATTGATAGAATGAATGTGAACACCCTAGATGACTAACGCACTATATCTCTATGTGAATTACAATCAAAAAGGGTTGAAGCATAAGTTCTCAATTGGCCACATATGGTGCTTCGGTATATCTCTATCCTAGGCACGAAACTTAAATTCCATCACATGTAGAATTCATGAACACATGCTAGCATAATCAGATCTCAATCTATATTTCCTTTCTCAATTCCATATAGATTATCACACTAATTGATGATCAAGATAATTAATACATGAAGCACAAATTATGATATCCAATTCTAAAATGATAACTAATATCAAAAAGAGATAATTCAATTTAAACTAGGTGTTGGGTTCCATTGAAATTTTAGAATAAAAATCTAGTTCATGGTAGCTACAAATAACATCATATTCAATTTATACATCATGTTGGATTACAAATTAGAAGGGAAATTAGAGATAAAACCAATTTTGATGGATATTCAGATGTTGCTTGTTGGGTTGATGATGATCTCTAGCTTTTCCTCCTTGATTTTGCAATCCTTGATGCTTTAGCTCCTTGGCCTTTGCTTGATATAGCTTGATTTGTAGCACTTTGGCCCTCCTTGGTGATGAATTTGGTAGCTTCCCCCTCTCTTGAATCTGATTTCTAGGGTCTAGGTCTCATAAAAATGGAGGCTACATATTGTATTTATAGTTCCTTAAGCAAAAACCTAGCTTAGCCCACGAATTTTGACCAAAAATTAGTTGAAATCGCGAAATCTGGCGAATCCGGCGCAGCTGCGCGCTTGGATGCGCTGCATACTGAGTTCCCTGGATGCCGGGCACAGCTGCGCCGCCTTTGGCTTGCGTCCGGGCGCAGCTGCGCCGCCCAAATATGCTGAATCTGCAGGAAGGGCGCAGCTGCGCCGAAATTGTACTAGGAAGGGGCGCAGCTACGCCGGGCAGCAGTTCTGCTGCAATTTCCACCTCTAACGTCTGTTGGTAAAATGGCCATAAATTCTTCGTTCGAACTCGGATTAAGGCGATTAAGGAGGCTATGAAAAGCTAAGAAGTAGCTCTACAACTTCCATAACTGGAGCTTGACGATATACAGGCCGGAGCAAGGATCAAAGTGAGCCCGAAGAAACTACTGCGTAAAATACATGCAAAATCCGACGGTAAAATGATCATAACTCTCTCATACGAACTTCAAATTGGATGATTCCAGATGTTCTGGAAAGCTAAGATCAAAATCTACAACTTTTGGTCTTTGAGTTTTGAGAGATTCGGATTGCATCATGGGTCAAATTGAGAAACAAGTAGCGGGAATGCTAGATTCACGCCGAAAACGCATTGATCCCAAGGGCTTTTATTTCAATACCTACGAAACAAAGTAAAAACACATAAAAGCATACAAATACATATAAAAGTAATACAAAACTACATTACATAACAATAAGATGAAAACACATAAAACCAAACGAAATAGCTAAAGACTTACAAATTATTAAGGCTAAAAGTACCTAATTTGTATATATAAAACACACTCATCATATATATATATATATATATACATATATATATACCAATATGTTATGAGCCTCAATAATTCAATTTAAATTGAATTAAGTATGTGACAATTGAGAAATGTAGTAATGATGGTGATGAGCTTGATTAAGCTTTATGTAATATGTCTTGTGTGACATAATGATTAAGATGGATTAATTAGTTACTTAATTTAATTAATTGAGAGATGATTGAATAATGTAGTGTATTAATGAGGGTAATTAAAATTAGCTCAATTGATTTATGTTGCAAGTATACTATTGGACCAAATGAGTTATTAAGATATTAGTGGACATAAGCCCAATGGTGTAAGCCTGGCATGTAACTAAATGTCAAGCCCAATGAGAATAATGTGATATGTTTAATGTGTAGGTAGTATAGCCCAAATGACTAATGTTGCTAGAATTAAGCCCAATAGTTGAAGTAATTGTACACGACCCAAATTAACTTAAGTTAGTAGCCCAATGAATATTATTTTGGGGCAAGTCCAATGTGTAATGGATTATGTGGCAGTGAGTATATGGATATATGTAGATATATATATATATATATATATATATATATAAATATATGTAGACACCCAAATTTTGCACTTCGGATACTAACCCTGACAGGAGGGCAATTTCGGCAAATGAATCGGCCTGCGAGAACAAATGATGGACAAGTACGAACACTCGACGCCACCGCGCCGATTTACAACCGAAACCAACGCGACAACAAGGTTGTCCGAATTGGGCATTCTCGGAGGATGTGGCACGCCTTCCAGTAATTCCCGGACTGCAAAATACAAGCCTGTCGGCGAAAATCGACATCACGACATGAGAATCGAGGCGTAGCACGAAAATCGAGAAAGTCAAACCAGCCAGCCGCGGATTGATCTGCGGCCAATGAGTGTGCCTTTTGAAAACACGGAACTCGAAACACGGAAACCGAAAATCTGCTGGGTGGAGGGTTGGCCGCCAGCCAGCCGCAGATCAATCTGCGGCCAGCCGCAGATCCATCTGCGGCTGGCTTTGGCCAGCCTATTTCAGCTCGTTTCCTCCTCAGCATACAGGAGGTTGAGCAAGCGGAGAGAGGAAGAAGAAACAGCAAAAACAGCAAAATAGATCGGGAAAGGAGAGGAAAGAGAGAAAAAAGAGATGAATTAAACTCTTTTGATTAGATTGTATCACATACAACTCCTACCCTATTCAATATACGAATTTTATACGCATCGTGGTGTCATTTGTAAGGTGAAAAACCTTCTTTTATAGCATTTTTGTTATATCATTTTGTTAAGCTTTTTGTCATTTGGGATACATTAAATATAATCTTTCTTGTATATTATGGTGAATCCATGGATGGAGGACTATTAGTGAAGGTTCCAAATGGAACGAAATTCTTCCTAAAGGCCTGATGATATCCATTTGATGATTTTTAGCTCGTTATAGTGATGTAGTAATTTTGGGATGTGAGCCTAGGAACGCGACCCCGTGGTCCAAATCCGATGATGGACATTTTTGGGTGTATGTGATAGGGCCGATCTACCCTTTATTGTAAATATGTAATTGTCGGGCCTTAAAACGATATCAAGTCGAAAATCGGGTTTAAGGCCCCGTAATAGTGAAATATGTGATTATGGGCGTTGGGGTTATTCGGATGGCTTACATGCCCATGAATAGCCCCCACGCATTTTAATGCTTGATTTGATTTATGACACGAAATTGATTTCAAAGCTAAATGATAAGATTTTCCTAAAATCAATCAAACTAGGCTATTAGCATCACGAGGCTAAAATTTGGAAATGCTAATGAATTCCGATTCCTATTTAACGAGAAGGCTAAAGGAAAAAATCGTTTTCAAACATCACAAAAATGATTTTATAAAAATAAGTAACGTTTTATTAAATCTTTGTGCATAGGGTTAAAGAGATCCTAGAAGTTGCCCACCGTGCTATTTACGAAAGCAACGTATAGATCTCGATTCCTATTTTGACGAAGGTTTAGAAAACTCTTGTTTTTGCCAAAACGACACCAAATGAAAATCTCATAAGTTTTTGACAATTAAAATCAAACCTTTCTCATAAAGCTTTCTCGTTAAGCCAAATGACATTCTAAAGCATTCTCAAAAGAAAGCACGACTTTTCATCAAAACCCAAATGGTTTCTTCATGCAAACTCACCACGACATTCACATAGGCACACACACACACACACACACGCGCGCACATACATACACACATTCAAGAATTAAAAGATAGGAAAAGCATCAACATTGTGGTAACCGTGTTTCACGGAAGTCGGGGGGTGCCTAACACCTTCCCCTCGCTTAAGCAAGCCCCCGAACTCTATAAATCTCGGTTCGCAGACCAATTAATTCGGAGTCACATATGAGCCATCGATTTATAATAAACGAAAACTCGGATGAGTTGGTACATCCATTTCAAATATACCAACTGGCGACTCTGGTTAATTGGCTCATCATAAAAAACGATCTTTCAAAACCCCGTCGACATGAATGCCGACCTTTTCCAAAAAATCATCTAATAAAAGGCTAAAATGGGAAAAGACGAAAAACCGGCGTCGACAGCTGGCGACTCTGCTGGGGAACATTAGAGGGCTTAAGCCGCGTTCAAATCCTGATGTTGTCCTTATCCTTTAAAAATTCATAAAATATGTGTGTGTGCGATATTTTGATTTTTTTACTTTTGTTGTGTGAATGTGTGTTTTGCCCAATAAATGAATGATTTGAATGGGATTGCTTTACTTTAAAGTAATCATTTGCATACGGTGAGGACGATGAATGTGAATGTATGTTGAGAGTGTACCTCCTCCTGAGGCGAACCTGTCAGTTGCTTATTACTGGACTCGAAGGGGCTGCTCTCCGGAGATGGCTCAGGAAACGCACTACCCAAATCCGCTCCAATCAAAAGGATTCAGACGAGTAGATTGCAAAGATTTGGGGACCTTCATGCCGAAAAGCCCGCGAGAGTAACCCTAGGGTAAGTCAGCCTCTGATAAACCTAACGAAAGGGAAGCTTCTTCATGCCCTTTTATCGTTCAGTCAAATAAATAAATGTCATGTAAATGGCATACAACTATCATGCCGTCATCATCGTAATAAATATGTCATGTATCATGTGATTACATCACCTGCACATATAAAGAGAATACTGACATGGTTTTTGCAGGAAGGCAATCTGTGCCATGTACCAAGGTTTTCTAAAAACTTCTAAATACTATCCTGTCATCAAACAGTGACCTTGTTTTACAAGATAAGATTAGAGAACCGTGAAGGCGTGGCATAACGATCACAAAGAACCCGGAGTAGGGGCATATTCGACCACCAAAAAAAAAAAAAATTAGTCGAGTTGTTGAGCCTGTATGGAGATATGTTCGCTTGGTCCCATGGCGACGTGATTGAATTGTCCACAGATGTTATAGGACGTCGACTGCCCATTAAGGAGGGTTCCGACCAATTAAGCAAAAGTTGAGAACGTTGAAGCCTGAATGGAGGTTAAAAGTAAAGGACGAGATTATCAGGCGGTTTAAAGCAGGAATCATCACGGTGTCTATTTACCCTGAATGGCTTTCCGACAGAATCTTAGTACCACAGCCTGGAGGAGAAGTAAGGGCCGCATCGACTATAGAAATCTGAACGATGCCCTTAAGGAGGAGATATATGACAAATTCAAGATCAAACATTTTGATTCAGTCATTTACCGGCCCAAAATGAATGGGGCAGTGGGGGCTGTAAATAAAACACAAAGATGATCATGGGAAGAATGTCCGCCAATCATCGGGGATGGCCGAATTTATTGTCGCTCACCCTGTTTGCCTATCGAACCTCAGTTCGCACATTTGGAGGGGCAGCCCCTTACGCATCTCCCGGGCATACGACAAGAGGGTACGATCCCGGAAATTCAAAATAAACGATTTAGCCCTCAAAAGGATCGCGCCCTGCCAAGACGAAGCTATGGGGAATTTCGCTCTAAATTAAAAGGAGCCGTCATTAAAAAAAATCAATCAAAAATCCCTCAAACCTTTCAACAAGTCAAAGGACCGGATCTTTTGTCAGCCCAGCGAGATACCGATGCAACCAGTACGAGGGAGATCACAAGAAAAGCAACTTAACATTGGGGCATTTGTCACTACCCAGGAAATGATGACGTGCAAATTGGCACCCATGCAACAATCCCATCAACATGCACCATCATCATCAAATGCTACCTCATGTCAATTCAATCTTCAACGGTACGATCATCTGGCATTTGTCAAGCATAATTTTCCCGGGATACGATGATCCGCGTGAAAGGGGATTTTATTTGGCTTGATAAGAATCGGATTAATTCTGACAAGCAACCGTGGAGCACGATCGTGACTATGATTAGACGAAGAAAGCTATTCAACCTTTTGATCGGGTAGAAAGCCTTAATTCAAAGCAACGTTTGCGACAGAATCGACCTCATGTGACAGCCTTCACTTTGCATTTGCACAAACTTTCAGTTGTGGGGTATAAAACTATGACGACGTTGATGGCGACTAACACGTAGTCAGACAGTCAATAATTATCAAGCTAAAATCAAGAAGTCAGACGATAAATGATCATCAAGCTAATGTCTCGAATCGTGGCCTGGGTTATTCGAGTAATTAAGCCCGAGGGGTGTCTCTACACCTGGTGCCCTAAAGCCATCTGGTTTGGGAGTCGCTGGCCCAACACTCGTTACATGGGTAACTCAGAGCCTAAGAAAACGAGCATTACAGTAGAGGAGGCCCGAGCAGATTCGAATCGTGGCATGGGCTACTCGAGTAATTAAGCCTAAGGGGTGTCTCTGCATCTGGTGCCCTAAAGTCGTCTGGTTTGGGAGTCACCGGCCTAACACTCGCTACATGGGTAACTCAAGCCTAAGAAAACGAATCTTGCGCAAGGTCAAACAAAGAATGAATGGTGCAGACCACCAGCTTGTCTCGAACCGTGGCCTTTGTTACTCGAGTAAATAAATCCGAAGGGGTGTCTGTACACCTAATGCCCCAAAACCGTCTGGTTTGGGAGTCATTGGTCCAAAACTCGTTAAATGGGTAACTTTGAATAAGCCTAAGAAAACGAGACAAGTGAAGTGGGCTGATAAAGAGAAAAGATAATATGAAAAAACTCTCGGCCTTAAACAAAAGGTCATGAAAGAGAAACCCCTACTGAATGCTGCATCGCACAGTGCATTTGTCATATGACATCAATCCTGCTAAGAACGTTGTCGAGAATGGAGACAGAATACCTTTGACGAGGGGAGGTAGTTCTTTTGAATTCGACCGTACTCACATACAATGACCATGAATGCTTGAAGGTTTTCTTACGATTTCATAACTCGTTAAATAGAAAATCATCAACTCACGAGGGAGTGAAAATAACTTCCAATCTAGTACATTCACGGTTCACAACTTGCTAGATTGTGCGATCAACAGATATTCAATTTCATGTGCTTTAACTGCATTTACTCTTTTGTCGAGATTATAATATCTTTGTGTTGAACTAACACTAACGGTCGAGCCTTCAGGTTTTGGCATTTGTTAGTCATCTGATATGCAGGATCTTACAGAGATATGGATAACTCAGCACGGTCAACATCTCGAGTTTTCGATAGAAATTCTTGGTAGCGACACGCGCCAAGGCAGGGGCAGTTAAGAATCGTGAAATGGAAGGAAGCTGAGGCTGCATAGAACATCCCATCATTGGGCCTCTCCCCAATCCTGACTATCACTGCCTCGACATCCAAATGATCCACGTGCATGAGCATATACAAGGATGATATAATGCGGGACAACAGCATATCGGCCGTCAGAAATGATCAAAAGGCCAAGGAGCCAACATAGCTGTCGGTCATCACAGAGAGTGAAACAGACTGCCTCAACTCGATGAAATGAAGACGACCAAGAACAGGCAGAATACCAAACCAATGTTGAAGTCTAGAAACTACACTGCACGACGAGGCGTGATCCAATCAAATGTTGGCAAACGACGACGACTGTCGAATCGTATCATTTGACTGAACAAGGGTCATTTCTATCTAAAACATATGTTGTGCACATGCATCTGTCCATAACATATCTGCCAGATCATGTATAACATCTTTTTCATGCATACAGGTACGATCAAAATGAAAATCTTCAGGAAAGTACAAGCACGTCGCTTTCAACCTCACGAATGATCAGACTATGATGGCTTTTGCGGCACGGTACGTGGACGGTGTTGGTGGGAGATCCAGGACATGAAGCCGATCACACATCCCATTTCAAAAAAAATCACTCAAATCCAATCAATGACCCCTGGGAAGGGCTGGTATCCAACCAATCAACGACCCCTGGGAAGGGCTAGTATCCAACCAATCAACGACCCCTGGGAAGGGCTGGTATCCAACCAATCAACGACCCCTGGGAAGGGCTGGTATCCAACCAATCAGTGACCCCTGGAAAGGGCTGGTATCCAACCAATCAACAACCCCTGCGAAGGGCTGGTATCCAACCAATCAACGACCCCTGGGAAGGGCTGGTATCCAGGCAATCAATGACCCCTGGGAAGGGCTGGTATCCAACCAATCAACGACCCCTGGGAAGGGCTGGTATCCAACCAATCAACGACCCATAGGAAGGGTTGGTATCCAAACAATCAATGATCCCTGGGAAGGGCTGGTATCCAAAACAATCAACGACCCCTGGGAAGGGCTGGTATCCGAACAATCAATGATCCCTGGGAAGGGCTGGTATCCAAAACAATCAATGATCCCTGGGAAGGGCTGGTATCCAAAATAATCAATGATCCCTGGGAAGGGCTGGTATCCAAGCAATCAACGATCCCTGGGAAGGGCTGGTATCCAAGCAATCAACGACCCCTAGGAAGGGCTGGTATCCAAAGAATCAATGAACCCTAGGAAGGGCTGGTATCCAAACAAGGAGTGAACCTGGGAAGGCATCCAAGCAAACCACAACAAGATGGTGAGCAAACCTGGGAAGGCATCCAAGCAAACCACAACAAGGTGGTGAGCAAACCTGGGAAGGCATCCAAGCAAACCACAACAAGGTGGTGAGCAAACTTGGGAAGGCATCCAAGCAAACCACAACAAGGTGGTGAGAAAACCTGGGAAGGCATCCAAGCAAACCACAACAAGGTGGTGAGCAAACCTGGGAAGGCATCCGAGCAACCCACAACAAGGTGGTGAGCAAACCTGGGAAGGCATCCGAGCAAACCACAACAAGGTGGTGAGCAAACCTGGGAAGGCATCCGAGCAAACCACAACAAGGTGGTGAGCAAACCTGGGAAGGCATCCCAGCAAACCACAACAAGATGGTGAGCACCCTGGGGGCTGAGATCAAAATACTAACACCTTGGGAAGGGCTGAGATCCAAACACTAACACCCTGGGAAGGGCTGAGATCCAAACACTAACACCCTGGGAAGGGCTGAGATCCAAACAACTAACACCCTGGGAAGGGCTGAGATCCAAACAACTAACACCCTGGGAAGGGCTGAGATCCAAACAACTAACACCATGGGAAGGGCTGAGATCCAAACAACTAACACCCTGGGGAGGGCCGAGATCCAAACAACCAAACCCTTGGGAAGGGCTGAGATCCAGACGATCGATCGGCGACGATAACCGGCGATTACGAGATAGGTGACCGGCGACGAAACCCGGCCCCGACAAGACGATCAACCGACGACGATAACCGGCGATTACGAGATGGGTGACCGACGACGAAACCCAGCCCCGACAAGACGATCGACCGGCGAAGATAACCGGCGATTACGAGATGGGTGACCGGCGACGAAACCCAGCCCCGACAAGACGATCGACCGGCGACGATAACCGGCGATTACAAGATGGGTGACCGGCGACGAAACCCGGACCCGACAAGACGATCGACCGGCGACGATAACCGGCGATTACGAGATGGGTGACCGGCGACGAAACCCGGCCCCGACAAGACGATCGACCGGCGACGATAACCGGCGATCACGAGATGGGTGACCGACGACGAAATCTGGCCCCGACAAGACGATCGACCGGCGACGAAACCCGGCGATTACGAGATGGGTGACCGGATACGAGACCCGGCCCCGACAAGACGATCGACCGACGACGAAACCCGGCGATTACGAGATGGGTGACCGGATACGAGACCCGGCCCCGACGAGATGATCATCCGCATTGACACCCTTTTACAAATATTTTGCATGCCTTACATCTTGCATCGCATCATAAGTTGTATGTGTTGCATCATGCATATATTGTTATTTTTGTGCACTGTCATTCATTCATCGGGTGTCTATTTCTTTATCCTGTTCATTTCATTCAACATTTTATAAACATGATAAAGAGGGGCAGTTGTAGACACCTAAATTTTTCACTTCGGATACTAACCCTGACAGGAGGGCAATTTCGGCAAATGAATCGGCCTGCGAGAACAAAGGATGGACAAGTACGAACACTCGACGCCACCGCGCCGATTTACAACCGAAACCGATGTGACAACAAGGTTGTCCGAATTGGGCATTCCCGGAGGATGTGGCACGCCTTCCAGTAATTCTCGGACTGCAAAATACAAGTCTGTCGGTGAAAACTGACGTCACGACACGAGAATCGAGGCATAGCACGAAAATCGAGAAAGTCAAGCCAGCCAGCCGCAAATTGATCTGCGGCCAATGAGTGCGCCTTTTGAAAACACGGAACTCGAATCACGGAAACCGAAGAGAGGAAGAAGAAACAGCAACAGCAGCAAAATAGATCGGGAAAGGAGAGAAAAGAGAGAAAAAAGAGATGAATTAAACTCTTTTGATTAGATTGTATCACATACAACTCCTACCCTATTCAATATACGAATTTTATACGCATCGTGGTGTCATTTGTAAGGTGAAAAACCTTCTTTTATAGCATTTTTGTTATATCATTTTGTTAAGTTTTTTGTCATTTGGGATACATTAAATGTAATCTTTCTTGTATATTATGGTGAATCCATGGATGGAGGACTATTAGTGAAGGTTCCAAATGGAACGAAATTCTTCCTAAAGGCCCGATGATATCCATTTGATGATTTTTAGCTCGTTATAGTGATGTAGTAATTTTAGGATGTGAGCCTACGAACGCGACCCCGTGGTCCAAATCCGATGATGGACATTTTTGGGTGTATGTAATAGGGCTGATCTACCCTTTATTATAAATATGTAATTGTCGGGCCTTAAAACGATATCAAGTCGAAAATCGGGTTTAAGGCCCCGTAATAGTGAAATATGTGATTGTGGGCGTTGGAGTTATTCGGATGGCTTACATGCCCATGAATAGCCCCCACGCATTTTAATGCTTGATTTGATTTATGACACGAAATTGATTTCAAAGCTAAATGATAAGATTTTCCTAAAATCAATCAAACTAGGCTATTGGCATCACGAGGCTAAAATTTGGAAATGCTAATGAATGTCGATTCCTATTTAAGGAGAAGGCTAAAGGAAAAAATTATTTTCAAACATCACAAAAATGATTTTATAAAAATAAGTAACGTTTTATTAAATCTTTGTGCATAGGGTTAAAGAGATCCTAGAAGTTGCCCACCGTGCTATTTACGAAAGCAACGTATAGATCTCGATTCCTATTTTGACGAAGGTTTAGAAAACTCTTGTTTTTGCCAAAACGACACCAAATGAAAATCTCATAAGTTTTTGACAATTAAAATCAAACCTTTCTCATAAAGCTTTCTCGTTAAGCTAAATGACATTCTAAAGCATTCTCAAAAGAAAGCACGACTTTTCATCAAAACCCAATCTTCATGCAAACTCACCACGACATTCACATAGGCACACACACACACACACACGCACATACATACACACATTCAAGAATTAAAAGATAGGAAAAGCATCAAGATTGCGGTAACCGTGTTTCACGGAAGTCGGGGGTGCCTAACACCTTCCCCTCGCTTAACCAAGCCCCCGAACTCTATAAATCTCGGTTCGCAGACCAATTAATTCGGAGTCACATATGAGCCAGCGATTTATAAAAAACGAAAACTCGGATGAATTGGTACATCCATTTCAAATATACCAACTGGCGACTCTGGTTAATTGGCTCATCATAAAAAACGATCTTTCAAAACCCCGTCGACATGAATGCCGACCTTTTTCAAAAAATCATCTAATAAAAGGCTAAAATGGGAAAAGACGAAAAATCGGTGTCGACAATATATATAAGTAAGTGGGTATTGTGACGCCCCCAAATTCGGGTACTCGTACCTCGAAATCAGTGCTCACGATCCAATACAAACATCCACCTCTAAACAACATATAATAACTTCCAAGATTAGGGTTTTTAAGGTTTTTTTTTTCTTTGCCTCCTAGACTTGATGGCTCTTTGTCTTCTTCTTCTAAAGTATATGATGAAGGTTGATGGCATTAATACTCTCTAACCACCCACACTTGAAGGTTTAATGAATTTCTATGGTTTCCTTTCACCTTCTCTCTCTAACTCTCTCTTTCTTTTTTCTTGAGAGTCTCTCTCTCTAAAGCTACTAGCAAATGTGTAAAATAAAGTATTCTAAGTGGTCAAGGATGGTCTAGCGTGATTTAAATTTTCTCCACCAAAAACATACTTACAAATTCTATATCTATACATTTTATCCCCAACTTTATCTATCTAGCTAACTTGGAGATCTTCCACCAATGAAAGAGCTTAGATGAAGATTACATGAGAATCTTATCTACAACTCTCTTTCAAGCCAACTTGGGGATTACATGGGACCCACTTGGTCCCCAACCCATTATTTCCTAATTTTGATTTATTTTTATTGTCTAATTTAGAGGATAATTGACAAATACTTGACTTTTTACTAAATGTACCAAGTGGACTGATTTTTGGGCTACCAAATAATTTTTCTTGGGCTACAATAATTAAAACATTGGACTACTAGCATACTTGATAATTAATTCAAGTTGTGGGCTAGTTTAATTAATTAAATGATCTCACATTAATTATCTACTAGTCCAATACATAATTAATTGCTTGGGTTTGTTTAAATAATTTACTAGGCTAGTCCATTAAAATTTAATTACATACTTGGACTATTAAATATAAATATTCATACTACACATTGTTCTTATTAACTAATACTCATATTAACTAATTTACAAAATTAATTCACTTATTATATTCAATTTAATTGAATATTTAATTAATAAACAACCTTATCAATTTCCTTGATATTAAACCCTAGGGTTAGTCCGCTAATTTAAATACTATTAGTGTGACTCCCTTAAATTCCAAAATAACAAATAATCACATAGATTATTAATCACACACAAAGGTTTAAATTACACCACACAAAGTTAATTCATTAGGAATTAAATTGCTTATTTCATTAATAATGAAGTTGAAAAATTCCTGATCATTACATTATCCCCCCTTATAAGAATTTTGTCCTCGGAATTACAACATAAGGTCACCCAAAAAGATGCGGGTAATTCGCCCTCATCTTTTCCTCTGGCTCCCACGTAGTTTCTTTAACTGTGTGGTTCCTCCAAAGTACTTTGACCGAATGAATGATCTTATTCCTTAACGTCTGATCCTTCCTATCGAGTATCTGGACAGGAATTTCTTCATACGATAAGTCTTTCTCTACTTGAATCGGTTCATAGGAGATGACGCGTTTGTAATCAGGTTTATATGGCCGCAACACTGACACATGCAATACATTGTGAATGTGCTCCAATTCAGGAGGTAAGACTACCTTGTACGCCACTTCACCATTTCTCCTTAAAATTTCAAAAGATCCTATGAACCTAGGGCTCAATTTTCCCTTCTTTCCAAAACAGATCTTCCCTTTCTAGGGAAATACCTTCAAGAACATAAAACTACCTACTTTCGAAGTCCCGCTTCTAACGATGTAGATCAGCGTACTTCTTTTGACGATCCTGAGCCACTACCAGACGGTTTTTGATCAGTATAACTGTATCTGTTTTCTGCTGCACCATCTCAAGTTCCAGCAATCTTCGCTCTCCCACTTCGTCCCAACACAACGGTGTTCGACATTTCCTTTCATATAGCGCTTCGTACGGTGGCATGCCGATACTAGCGTGATAATTGTTGTTGTAAGCGAACTCCACTAGTGGTAAGTGGTCATCCCAGCTGCCCTTCAAGTCCATCACGACCGCTCTAAGCATATCTTCCAGTGTCTGAATCGTTGGCTCACTCTGGCCATCAGTTTAAGGATGATACGTCGTACTCAACCTCAACTGTGTCCCCATTCTTTCTTGCAGACTTCTCCAAAATTTGACGTGAAGCGCGGATCTCTATCTGACACAATAGATACCGGCACCCCATGCCGCGACACAATCTCCTTTACATAAAGCTTCGCTAACTTCTCCAGATTGTACCTGATCTTGATTGGTAGAAAATGTGCAGATTTAGTCAAACGATCCACGATCACCTAGATCGCGTCGTATCCCTTCTAAGCAGTTGGAAGCCCTACCACAAAATCCATCGTGATAAGCTCCCACTTCCATTCTTGGATCTCCAATGGTTGTAATAACACGCTTGGTCGCTGATTGTAACGAATGCAATTTTTGTGATTGAATAAAAATATTTATTGAATTATATAAATATTTTTATTAATTTATTGAGCTAAATAAATAATTTATTAAGTTTTTGTGAAATGGGTATATGTTAAGTTTAATAATGTTAAATATTATTTGAATGTGATTGTTATGTTTTGTCTAATTTAATTTAATAATTAAATTAGATGGTGAAAAGGTTTATTTGAATGAATGATTTATTTGAATAATATAATTCATTTGGTGTTATTGTTATTGGTTAAATAAATTTATTATTTAAGATTAGTAAGGTTTAATTGAATTTATTTAATAATAAGTTCAATTAAATTAGAATTGTGACATTTAAAACTATATGTTATAATGATTTATTAAAATAAATGAGAAAGTGTTTAATTCAGTCTTACCAAACAAGGCCCTATGACCTTTGTTTGGAAATAATGGGTTATTTTAATTTTTTTTTTACCAAACAAGGCCTTATGACCTTTAGTTAGAATAATAGATTATTTTAATTCTGTTTTGCCAAACAAGCCTTAGAGGCTTTTGAATTATATGTAACTGATGGATTTTAATTATGAGTTATTATTTGTTTTTAAAACCATCAGTTTTATTTTAAAACTCCATCAGTTTTATTTTTATTCTTTACGTATCTTTACCAAGCCTAAAGGAAACACAGAAGAGAAAGAAAAGAACAGAGTTGAGAGAGAACTCTGTGAATTTGAGAGTTGAGAGAAAAGAGAGAATTGAGAAGAAGAGTTTGGGAATTGAAGGTAAAAATTCTAAAACCCAAGGAGATTAATCAAAGCAATAAAAGGTATAATCCTTTTCTAAAAGTTATTCACTATACTTCTCTGTATATGATTTTTATTTTCCTGTATATAAATTCTATGCTAAATACATGAATTACTTGTTTCTAGTTGTTAGTAAACATGCAATTGATGATTATATGATGAATATTAACTAGTTGGAAGAGTTAGTTCATCAAAACATGTTTTGGAATTGAGTTTTTAGTTTTTACAGAGTTTTATTTCATGAATGGTTTATATGTATCAAAATTGATGCTCTATTTGATTATTAATTGGTTAATTGATAATTGTTTATGATTATATGATGAAAAACAAGAATAATGCAAGAAGAATGGTTTTAATTGATTGAAAGATGAAGTTACAGAGCTTAGTTTCATAAAAATGGTTAAAACATGAATAAATTGTTTAACAGTGAATTTTTGGATTTAAACTGGTTGATTATGTATTTTATAATGGTTAACTTTTTAGAAAACATGTTGGGTAATTGTTTTCTAGCATATTTGATGTCTGGGTAAGTTTAAATTATGTGTTGGATGGTAGAATTCGGAAAATTTGGCCAAAATTGGCCTAAGTTTTCACTGTTCGCGAACTACAGGAGACGTCAATCGAGTCTCTAGCCCCGGCTAGAGAAATGAACTGACTTTCCTCGCCCCGGCGAGCCTCTCGCCCCGACGAGAGTTTTGTTAAGAAAATCTTCGCCCCGGCGAGCCTCTCGCCCTGGCTAGATTTTTGTTAAGCATTTTCCCGCCCCGGCGGTGGAACAGTATAAAAAAAATAATAATAAAAAAAAATATATATTTTATTAATTTATTTTATGATTTTTGCTATGTGTTAAGACCTATAATAAAGTATTAAGTAATTAATGAAATTCCAAAGATGGTTGATACTTGTTGATTATGGTGTGCTAAATGAGATATTATAATAAAATGAGATAAAGAGCAAACCTAAAATGCTTTTTAATTTTGTGACTAATTATGTTACCATTTTATAATTAATGTATAGGTTGTTTAAGGATCGTGAATTACTTAAATTTGTAATCTACGCTTGAGGCAAGTTCCTTATCTCAATTTATTACTTTTACGTTGAGCAAGTTTTCCTCCCTTAAAATTTGAAAATTATTTATAGGAAGTTGTTCTTCCCTTTTAACTTGTTAATTTATTCAAAGCAAGTTTATTTATATTGAGCAAGCTTATTGACCTTAGCTTATTGATATTCAAGCAAGGTTACTATCATGTTACGTACTTAAGCTTTATTCCAATCATTGTTTGTTATTCAAATTTCGAGTATAGTTTCTATTGAATAAACTTTATTGTTGAATCGAATGTATTAGAGACTAGCAAACCCTTATTGATTCAGCTAGTCCTTAGTTGATGAGCGTTTCAAAGACTTAGAATATTTTCCATACTTGTTCCAAGCCAAGTTCCTTTTGGTACGGATTCAGATGACAAACTGAGATGAACAACCCTAGTATAGGGGATTACTTACGCGACATCGTTAAAATGTTTGTGCACATTACATTGTACAAAGGGCTGATCCCCCTGAGTACGAGATGATGGTCCATAGTCTATATGACTGTTAAAGGTTACAGTAGAAATACTTGTTAACCTAGGACATAGTTCGAGGTCTTGTGACCCTCCGATATAATTTTTAAATCTTGAGATCTATTTTTCCTTGAATCGAGCATTCTAACGAGCTTTTAGACTTTAATCATTTATTAACTGGGATTCATAAAACTATTATTCCTCAGCTGAAATCCATTTCATTTGAATATTATTGTTATCGTACTTGTGAGCAATTGTTTGCTCACTCTTGCACTAAACATTGCAGCTAAGCCAGAAAAGTAGGAGGAGCCATCTACGAGTAAAGGAAAGGGCAAGTTGCAGAAGTAGCTTAAGACTTGTTGTCTAATTGATGTTTTATGTAACAAGACTTGTTTAAAATTAAGTTTTATTCCGCATTGATGTATTAAGGTTAAGATGACCTAGGATTTGATTGTTTAATAGTTTGGTGATGTAACCCATTTTGGGAAGATGTTTACTTAAGTTTATTTAATGGTTCTTAATTATGGGTAGTTAGATGTGAATGTTTGAGATAGTGAACACCAAATCAGTGGAAATTAAGTGTCCGGATTTGGGGGTGTCATAGGTTGGTATCAGAGCTGTAGGTTATGAACCTTTAGGTAGGGAAAACCTTAGGGTAGTAGCCTTTTAGAAGATAGAGAATATAGTGGTGATAAACTCTTATCGAGTTTTAAGGAATGGATTACGGAAATTCATAAAAGATAATAAAATGATTATGTGCTATGTGCTTACTTGATAACAAACTTATGTGCTCGCGAGTATTATCGATTAGTAATTAAAACTTAAAATTTTGTTGTCAGGATGACTGATAGAGGAGAGACCAGCCAGGCTAGGGAGGAGGAGCCCCGAGATATTCACGTAGTTCATGAGCAGCTAGTGCAGAGGGAGCCATCCCCATTGGTCACAGTTGCAGGTCCCGAGTACAAGCCTGAGACTGATCCTGAGGAGGATCCGGAGGAGGTTGAGGAGGAGGAGGACCCTGAGGAGATATCACTAACCTCCTTAGGTGTTCAGATGTATGAGCAGGTGTATGATCGCAACATTGAGTTGCAAGATAGGGTGGAGGAGTTAGAGAGGCAGCTGGCCGAGCGACAGACTGTCTTGGAGCAGAAGAACAGTGAGATAGAGGAGCTAGATATACGTCTTGGAGACGTGGAGTGGAAAATGGTTCATGTAGAGAGTGAAAAGGAGGAGTTGGAAGAACAGGTTTCGGAACGTCAAGCCACTCTAGAGTAGAAGGATGCTGATATTCAAGACCTTTCATCACGTCTTGCAGAGGCTGAGCAGAGGTTAGCACAGTCTAAGTATCGACGAGGACAGTTGATAGCCAGGAATGAAATTGTACGAGATGAGTTGAAAAAGGAGTCAGCCGAGCGGGTGAGAGCTGAAACTGCTTGGTTGAGGGAGGCTAACCGCGCAGATCGTGTTGAATGTGAGGTGCGGTCAAAGAAGGCCAAGATTGATGAGATGGAGTATATTTTTCATACCATGGTAGATAGAGCTCAGGATCGAGTTCATCGTCATTCGGATATAACGGGTCGAAGGATGGTGACTCGTATTATGGAGCAGGAACGCCAGGAAGCTGTGCGCCGTGGAATGTCATCGTAGAGAATGATTAGATATGCTAGTATGAAAGATATGAAGTTAATAAATTGTAAATCCCAGTTTTATATAATGGGATAGAATAATGATGTAATCCTGGAACTTTGTGATTTAAGGATAGATGATGTAAATAACTATGATGTTATTTTTGTTATGTTTTAAAGCAGTAAATGAATAAAATGCGAAAGTTTATCAGATGTGCTATGTGTTAAGTGTTGTTTATAAATGTTTAAGTTAAGACTTAAATATTTAAGTAATTGAGTAATAATCTAATAGCATAAATTTTTAACAGTAAAATGCCGCCAAGAAGACAAACCCGTCAACAGACCCCTGAGGGATCTACCAACAACAACGAAGAAGCCAACGCTAATCCGATGCAGCAGTTGGTGAATCTGCTAACGGGAGCATTTGCTAATCAACCCCAAGCTCAGGCCACGACTTTTAAAGACTTCAAGGCTGTCGGACCTCCGGAATATCACGGCTCTATGAATCCGATCGAGGCACAAACGTGGGTCATGGAGATGGAGAAGGTGTTTGATGTCGCTAGGGTCAATGAGGACCAAAAGACGACATTTGTAACGTTCATGCTTAAATCAGAAGCAAGTTACTGGTGGCAAGCAAATAAGACTCGAGGTGGCCAATGGATTATTCCGTGGGAGCGATTTAAGGAGATGTTTTTCGAGACCTACTTTCCGGCAAGTGCACAAAATCAAATGGAGGTGCATTTTCTGGAATTGAAGCAAGGTACCATGACGGTACCTGAATATGCTGCAAAATTCAATGAGCTGGCGAGGTTTGCACCATATCAAGTCAACACGGATGAGCGAAAGGCTAGGAGGTTTGAACATGGACTAAAGCCTTGGCTGTATAGCCGAGTTTCAATGTTCCAACTAAACTCATTTGCAGCAGTTCTGGAAAAGGCAATTATCGCTGAAGGAGGTAGTGATGCTCTGTCCAAGTATAACCAGGAGCAGAGAAAGAAGAAGAATGAGAATGAAAACAAAGCAAGTGGTAGCCATGGGGGCAGTAATCAGAATAGAAAATGGAGTGATAGTAACTCTGCGGGAAGTCGGCAGGGTAATCAGAAGAAGATAGAGGTGTGCAACAACTGCGAAAAGAGCCATATGGGTGTGTGCTTAAAAGGTAAGAGGGTGTGCTTCAACTGCGGACAGGAGGGTCATATCGCACCAAGTTGTCCTAATCCGAAGAAGGGAGCATGTTTTATTTGCGGGTCAAAGGATCACTTTGCCCGAGACTGCCCTAAGAAAGCAACTACAACAGGTGGAGCTAATGCAGGTAAGGGGAACAGCAGTGGTGGTAATCTAACTATCACCGGACCGACACAGCCCAATCGACCTACCGCTCGAACATTCAACATGACGGTGCAGGATGCTGTGCAGTCAAAGGATGTAGTGTCAGGTATCATTCCAGTCAATAATGTTAATGCTTATGTATTGTTTGACTCGGGTGCTACTTGCTCATTTATATCCGATGATTTTGCTAGAAAATTAGAGTTACCTCAGGAAGAATTAGATTACCCCATGAATATAGAAATTGCAAATAGGGAAGTGATTCCTGTTAGGTTTGTCCACAAGAACTGTAGGGTAGATATTAAAGGTCATGTGATGACAGTAAACTTGATCCCAATTCGTCTTGGGGAGTTTGATGTCATTCTGGGAATGGATTGGTTGTTCAACCATGGGGCAGTTATTGACTGTCAAAAGAAGTGTGTGAACCTTATGACTCCGTCAAAGGTAGTGTTTTATGGCAACAAGTCGCCTAGACAAACGAGTTGTCTGACGATGATGCAGGCCAAAAAGATGTTGAGACAAGGATGTGTAGGATATCTAGCCTACATAGTTGATACCCGAAAGGTGGGTGCAAAGCTGGAGGAGATACCAGTAGTTAGGGATTTTGCGGACGTGTTTCCTGATGATTTTCCAGGATTACCGCCAGATAGGAAAATCGAGTTTGTGATTGATTTAGCACCGGGAACGGCCCCTATATCGAAAGCCCCGTATCGAATGGCTCCAGTAGAATTAAAGGAGTTGATGGTGCAGCTACAAGAGCTGCTAGATAAGAAGTATATTCAACCGAGCGTTTCGCCATGGGGAGCGCCGGTATTGTTTGTTAAGAAGAAGGATGGATCAATGCGTCTTTGCATTGATTATAGAGAGTTGAACAAGGTCACGATCAAAAACAAGTACCCGTTGCCAAGGATTGATGACCTGTTTGATCAGCTGAGGGGAGCAAGGTACTTTTCAAAGATAGACCTGCGAAGTGGATACCATCAATTGAAGGTGAGAAAGGAGGACATACCAAAGACGGCACTTCGGACTAGATATGGTCACTATGAGTTTTTGGTTATGTCATTTGGTTTAACGAATGCGCCTGCAACATTCATGGACTTAATGAATAGGGTGTTCAAATTATTTCTGGATAAATTTGTAGTGGTATTTATAGACGACATTCTGGTCTACTCCAAAACTCAGGAAGAACATGTGGAACATTTGAGGGTGACATTGGAGGCGTTAAGGAAGGAGAAATTGTATACAAACCTTTCGAAGTGCGAATTTTGGTTGGAGCGTGTTCAATTTCTTGGACATGTAATTGATAAAGATGGGATTTCAGTGGATCCAGCGAAAGTGGAAGCTGTGATGAACTGGGATCAGCCGAAGATACCGTCAGAAGTGAGGAGTTTCCTAGGTTTGGCAGGATACTACAGATGTTTTATTCAAGATTTCTCCAGGATCGCCACTCCGTTAACGAATTTAACAACAAAATTCGTGAAGTTTGTTTGGACGGAGAGGTGCGAACAGAGTTTCCAAGAACTAAAGAAGAGACTAAGTTCGGCGCCTGTGTTGTCTTTACCAGATGATACAGGAAATTTTGTGGTGTATAGTGACGCATCGCATAAAGGACTTGGTTGTGTGTTGATGCAGAATGGTAAGGTTATTGCATATGCATCGCGCCAACTAAAAGACTATGAAAAAGGTATCCGACCCATGATTTGGAGTTAGCAGCTGTGGTGTTTGCTCTGAAAATCTGGAGGCACTATCTCTATGGGGAGAAGTGTGAAATATATACAGACCATAAAAGTCTGAAGTATATTTTTACACATAAGGATTTGAATATGCGACAGAGAAGATGGATAGAATTGATCAAAGACTATGATTGTGAAATTATATACCATCCGGGAAAGGCTAATGTGGTTGCCGACACTTTGAGTAGAAAAGGTCGGTAGAAACTATTTTTGTTAACTGATCAGGAGAAGCTCGTAGCGGAAATGGCTAAATTGGAGTTAGAGGTGAAGGGTCCGACAGAGTCTAATGAAAAATTGTTCCAGATGGAAACTCAACTAACTTTGGTGGACAAAGTCAAGGAAGCGCAACTCCAGGATGAGGAGTGTGTTAAGATACGGAAAAGAGTGCTCGAGAGAGAAGAGCTTAAATACAAAATCGACACCGAAGGAATGCTAAGATTTGAGGGCAGAATCTGGGTTCCGTCAGTGCCAGAGATCAGAGAAGAGATTTTGAACGAAACTCACAGTTCAAGATTTTCGATTCACCTGGGTAGCACAAAAATGTACCAAGATCTTCGACAACATTTTTGGTGGCCAAACATAAAAAGAGAGGTTGCTGAGTGTGTTGCGAAGTGTCTCACTTGTCCGAGAGTTAAAGCGGAGCATCAACGACCAAGTGGTTTGCTACAGCCCTTTGAGATACCAGAATGGAAGTGGGAGCATATCACAATGGATTTTGTGGTAGGGCTTCCAACTACTCAGAAGGGGTATGACGTAATACGGGTCATAGTTGACAGATTGACGAAATCAGCACATTTCTTGCCTATCAAAATCAGATTCACTTTGGATCAGCTGGCGAAATTATACGTAAAGGAGATTATCTCAAGGCACGGTGTTCCAGTGTCAATAGTGTCAGACAGATATCCACGTTTCACATCAAAATTTTGGAGGAGTCTGCAAGCGTGTTTGGGGACACAGTTAAGAACGAGTACAGCCTATCATCCTCAAACCGATGGCCAGAGCGAAAGAACAATTCAAACGTTGGAGGATATGCTTCGGGCGTGTGTTATGGATTTTAAAGGCAACTGGGAGGATCATTTACCTCTGGTCGAGTTTGCCTATAATAATAGTTATCACGCGAGTATTGGAATGCCGCCATATGAAGCGTTGTATGGAAGGAAGTGAGGAACTCTATTATGTTGGGATGAGGTTGGTGAATGTCGCCTATTGGGACCCGAGCTGGTACAACAAACTGTTGAAATTGTCAAGGTGATAAGAGCCAGATTGTTAGCTGCTCAAGACAGGCAGAAGAAATATGTGTATCAGCATCGTCAACATCGCGAATTTGACGTTGGGAGTTTTGTGTTTCTCAAAGTATCCCCCTTGAAAGGCAAAATCAGATTTGGTAAAACGGGTAAACTCAGTCCACGATTTATTGGACCTTTCGAGGTGCTCAAACGAGTAGGCGAGGTGGCTTATGAGATAGCTTTACCTCCCGAGTTAGACCACATTCACAATGTCTTTCATATATCGGTGCTACGACTGTATAAGTCTGATTATAAACACGTAATCGAATATGAACCAATACAGTTTGAGAAAGATTTATCCTATGACGAGATACCTGTACAGATAGTGGACAGAAAGAGCAAGTACTTAGAAATAAAGTGATACCTTCTATTAAGGTAATCTGGAGAAACCACAGTGCTGAAGAAGCAACGTGGGAACTCGAAGAGCAAATGATGCAAAATTTTCCTCAATTATGTGTTTAATCTTTATATTACAATTCTGGGGACAGAATCTTTGTAAGGAGGGGAGAATGTAACGGACGATTTAATTGCGTTGTGATTCTGGGGACAGAATCCTTTTAAGGAGGGAAAGATGTAACGAATGCAATTTTTGTGCTTGAATAAAAATATTTATTGAATTATATAAATATTTTTATTAATTTATTGAGCTAAATAAATAATTTATTAAGTTTTTGTGAAATAGGTATATGTTAAGTTTAATAATGTTAAATATTATTTGAATGTGATTGTTATGTTTTGTCTAATCTAATTTAATAATTAAATTAGATGATGAAAAGGTTTATTTGAATGAATGATTTATTTGAATAATATAATTCATTTGGTGTTATTGTTATTGGTTAAATAAATTTATTATTTAAGATTAGTAAGGTTTAATTGAATTTATTTAATAATAAGTTCAATTAAATTAGAAGTGTGACATTTAAAACTATATGTTATAATGATTTATTAAAATAAATGAGAAAGTGTTTAATTCAGTCTTACCAAACAAGGCCCTATGACCTTTGTTTGGAAATAATGGGTTATTTTAATTTTATTTTACCAAACAAGGCCTTATGACCTTTAGTTAGAATAATAGATTATTTTAATTCTGTTTTGCCAAACAAGCCTTAGAGGCTTTTGAATTATATGTAACTGATGGATTTTAATTATGAGTTATTATTTGTTTTTAAAACCATCAGTTTTATTTTAAAACTCCATCAGTTTTATTTTCATTCTTTACGTATCTTTACCAAGCCTAAAGGAAACACAGAAGAGAAAGAAAAGAACAGAGTTGAGAGAGAACTCTGTGAATTTGAGAGTTGAGAGAAAAGAGAGAATTGAGAAGAAGAGTTTGGGAATTGAAGGTAGAAATTCTAAAACCCAAGGAGATTAATCAAAGCAATAAAAGGTATAATCCTTTTCTAAAAGTTCTTCACTATACTTCTCTATATATGATTTTTATTTTCCTGTATATAAATTCTATGCTAAATACATGAATTACTTGTTTATAGTTGTTAGTAAACATGCAATTGATGATTATATGATGAATATTAACTAGTTGGAAGAGTTAGTTCATCAAAATATGTTTTGGAATTGAGTTTTTAGTTTTTACAGAGTTTTATTTCATGAATGGTTTATATGTATCAAAATTGATGCTCTATTTGATTATTAATTGGTTAATTGATAATTGTTTATGATTATATGATGAAAAACAAGAATAATGCAAGAAGCATGGTTTTAATTGATTGAAAGATGAAGTTACAGAGCTTAGTTTCATAAAAATGGTTAAAACATGAATAAATTGTTTAACAGTGAATTTTTGGATTTAAACTGGTTGATTATGTATTTTATAATGGTTAAATGTTTAGAAAACATGTTGGGTAATTTTTTTCTAGCATATTTGATGTCTGGGTAAGTTTAAATTATGTGTTGGATGGTAGAATTCGAAAAATTTGGCCAAAATTGGCCTAAGTTTTCACTGTCCGCGAACTACAGGAGACGTTAGCCAAGTCTCTCTCCCCGGCGAGAGAAATGAACTGACTTTCCTCGCCCCGGCGAGAGTTTTGTTAAGAAAATCTTCGCCCCGGCGAGATTTTTGTTAAGCATTTTCCCGCCCCGGCGGTGGAACGGTATAAAAAAAATAATAATAAATATATATATATATATATATATATATATATATTTTATTAATTTATTTTATGGTTTTTGCTATGTGTTAAGACCTATAATAAAGTATTAAGTAATTAATGAAATTCCAAAGATGGTTGATACTTGTTGATTATGGTGTGCTAAATGAGATATTATAATAAAATGAGATAAAGAGCAAACCTAAAATGCTTTTTAATTTTGTGACTAATTATGTTACCATTTTATAATTAATGTATATGTTGTTTAAGGATCGTGAATTACTTAAATTTGTAATCTACGCTTGAGGCAAGTTCCTTATCTCAATTTATTACTTTTACGTTGAGCAAGTTTTCCTCCCTTAAAATTTGAATATTATTTATAGCAAGTTGTTCTTCCCTTTTAACTTGTTAATTTATTCAAAGCAAGTTTATTTATATTGAGCAAGCTTATTGACCTTAGCTTATTGATATTCAAGCAAGGTTACTATCATGTTACGTACTTAAGCTTTATTCCAATCATTGTTTGTTATTCAAATTTCGAGTATAGTTTCTATTGAATAAACTTTATTGTTGAATCGAATGTATTAGAGACTAGCAAACCCTTATTGATTCAGCTAGTCCTTAGTTGATGAGTGTTTCAAAGACTTAGAATATTTTCTATACTTGTTCCAAGCCAAGTTCCTTTTGGTATGGTTTCAGACGATAAACTGAGATGAACAACCCTAGTATAGGGGATTACTTACGCGACATCGTTAAAATGTTTGTGCACAATACATTGTACAAAGGGCTGATCCCTCTGAGTACGAGATAATGGTCCATAGTCTATATGACTGTTAAAGGTTACAGTAGAAATACTTGTTAACCGAGGACATAGTTCGAGGTCTTGTGACCCTCAGATATAATTTCTAAGTCTTGAGATCTATTTTTCCTTGAATCGAGCATTCTAACGAGCTTTTAGACTTTAATCATTTATTAACTGGGATTCATAAAACTATTATTCCTTAGCTGAAATCCATTTCATTTGAATTTTATTGTTATCGTACTTGTGAGCAATTGTTTGCTCACTCTTGGACTAAACATTGCAGCTAAGCCAGAAAAGCAGGACGAGCCGTCCACGAGTAAAGGAAAGGGCAAGTTGCAGAAGTAGCTTAAGACTTGTTGTCTAATTGATGTTTTATGTAACAAGACTTGTTTAAAATTAAGTTTTATTCCGCATTGATGTATTAAGGTTAAGATGACCTGGGATTTGATTGTTTAACAGTTTGGTGATGTAACCCATTTTGGGAAGATGTTTACTTAAGTTTATTTAATGGTTCTTAATTATGGGTAGTTAGATGTGAATGTTTGAGATAGTGAACACCAAATCAGTGGAAATTAAGTACCCGGATTTGGGGGTGTCACACTGATGTTCTTCCTTGACCCTCTAACAAGTTAAACACCGGCTGACGCATTCCGCAACCTCTCTCTTCATATTCAGCCACCAGAAATGCTGCCACAAGTCTTGATACATTTTTGTGCTTCCCGGATGAACTGAATACCTTGTGTTGTGAGCTTCTTTAAGAATCTCCTCCCTCAATTCAGGCACTATCGGTATCCAGATTCTCCCTTCAAAATTTAGTAGTCTTGTGCTATCAACCCTGTACTTTAACTTTTCACCTTCGGAAATTCGCTTCCTTATACCATCGCATTCTTCATCCTTCTCCTGAGCCTCCTTTATTTTATCCAATAAGGTCGGACTTGCCGCTACTGCAAATAATTTTTCGTTTGACTCCATTGGATATCTCACCTCCAACTCTAGTCGTTCAAATTCTTTCACCAACTCCTCCTGAGTCATTAGCATCAACAACTTCTCCCTGTCTTTTTTGCTCAAGGCATCAGCCACAACATTTGCTTTGCCCGGATGGTAAAGAATCTCACAATCATAATCTTTGATCAATTCCAACCATCGGTGCTGCCTCATGTTCAGCTCTTTCTGAGTGAAGATATACTTCAGGCTCTTGTAATCTGTGTATATCTCACACTTTTCTCCGTACAAATAATGTCTCCATATTTTCAAGGCAAAAATCATTTGGGCTAACTCCAGGTCATGAGTTGGATACTCCTTCTCATAATCTTTGAACTTGCGTGATGCGTACGCAATGACCATGCCATGTTGCATTATCACACAACCAAGACCCTTATGTGATGCATCACTATACACCATAAATCCTCCTGTATCATCTGGCAATGATAACACATGTGCTTCACTAAGCCTCTTCTTTAGCTCCATGAAACTCTCCTCACATTTATCTATCCAAATGAACTTTACGGTTTTCCTTGTCAGATTGGTTAACGGCGATGCTATTTTCAAAAAATCTTGAATGAATCTCCGATAGTATCCTGGTAACCCTAAGAAACTCCGAACCTCTGTTGGCATCTTCGGCTGCTCGCAATTGATAACGGCTTCCACCTTTGATGGATCCACCGAAACACTATCTTTGTCGATCACATGCCCCAGAAACTGCACCCTTTGCAATCAAAATTCACACTTAGAAAACTTAGCGTACAACTTCTCCTTCCTCAATGCCTCCAACACAATTCTAAGATGTTCAGCATGCTCCTCCTCTGTCTTCGAGTACATCAGAATGTCATCAATGAACATGAAAATAAACTTGTCCAAGTACTGCTTGAACACTCTGTTCATCATGTCCATGAATACTGCTAGCGAATTCGTCAACCCAAACGACATCACCAAAAACTCAAAATGTTCACATGGAGTTCTGAATACTGTCTTTGGAATATCCTCCTACCTCACTTTCAGTTGGTGATATCCCGTCCTCAAGTCGATCTTCGAAAAGTATTTCGCTCCTTTCAATTGATCAAACAAATCATCAATTCTGGGCAGCGGATACTTGTTCTTAATGGTAACCTTGTTCAACTCCCTGTAGTCGATACAGAGCCTTAGCAACCCATCCTTCTTCTTCACCAACAGAACTGGCACTCCCCACGGAGATACACTCAGACGAATATACCCTTTATCTAGCAGCTCCTGTAGTTAAACCATTAGTTCTTTCATCTCCACCGGTGCTATCCTGTATGGTGCCTTTGAGATCGGTGCGGTTCTCGGTACCAAATCGATTACGAATTCCATTTTTCTATCCGGTGGCAAACCAGGTAAATCATCGAGGAAAACATCGGTGAATTCCCTTACAACCGGTATCTGACCCAGCTCATCCTCTACTCTTTGAGTATCAACCACATGAGCCAGATAACCTATGCAACCTTTCCTTATCAATCTCTTCGCTTGCATCATCGTCAGACAACAAGATTGTCTCGGCGATTTACTACCGTAGAATGCAACCTTCGACTTATTCGGAAGTCTTCAGGTGTACGCACTTCTTCTTACAATCAATTACAGCTTTGTGACTAGATAACCAATCCATCCCAAGAATTACATCGAACTCTCCCAAACGAATTGGTATCAAATTCACGTCAAGCTTAAACCCTCTCAAATCGGCACAACAATTCCTATAAATGTAATCTACGAGGATAATTTATTTATTGGCTACTTCTACATTCATGGGGTTCTCTAGTTTTTCACGAGGTAAGCCTAACCGTTTAGCAAAATCTTCCGAAATAAAAGAACAGGTAGCACCCGAATTAAATAATACATATGCACTGATATTATTGATCGAAATAATACCTGACACCACGTCATTTGACTCCATCACATCCTATAGTCCTGTGCCCATGGAGTAGTCATGTCGTAGGCAAAACTCTATGTGACGTGGGAGCTAGTTTACAGTTTGAGCCATGGCGTGATGAAGTAGAGGTTCATGAAAAGATAGATGAGGATCCACTTGTGTTTGGGAAACTTAATTTCATTATGTCATTCATAGACACAATAGAGCATGCTCCTAGCTACTTTCAGTCCATACAAGAGGATTTATATAAGAACAATAAGCTAGGTGAGCTTGAGATAATGGACCCCGCAATGCCATTAGATGTTTCACCCCTACTGATGGATGAAGTGAATGGAGAAAGTTTCTTTTTGCTGATGGATGAAACTGAATTCGGGAATCGCCTAGTATGCACTCATACCATGCAAATCAAAGAAATGACAGCACGGAGGCATGCTATGGTCATTTTTGCAATCGAGCCGGACTAAAAGGTAACAGGAAGTTAGTCAGGCTGAGTACTTTAACTCAAGCGCTATTTGGGAGGCAACCCAAATATCCATTTAATTTTTCGAGCTATTTTATTTTATTTTTTTTAATTTTTTTTTATTTTAATCTCAAAAAAAAAGTTTGGTGTGGTTTGTTTTTGATTTTATGTTTAATTGTGTTTAATGTGTGTAATATTTGTTGCTGCAGTTTGGCGCTTACGACCACCATTGAAAACTATAGGAGTAGCACAACATCAGCATGCTGAGCAGCTCAGCACCAACACACTCAGCAACTGCCCAACAAGCTAGCCTTGGCAGCCACCAGCAACTTTTATGCAGCCATCAGCTTATTTCTACAGTCTAAACTTATATCTCTCTCCTCCCACTCCAAAGCCAACTTACATGCATTTTCCCCAAACCTAAATTCGTGCCTCATCACTCCAATTGGGCATCCAATCTCTGCAATCCATCAGCATTGTCATCTTCTAACTTGAAATTCAACAAAGATTTAGCGGATTTTGAAGAATTCCCATGGCTTTTCAATAGTTTTCCAAGAAAAGGTAACAAGGTCTTTTATTTTCAAATTTTACTTGCTTGGGACTGTGCTTGGGTTGAGTTTTATTACAGGAACACTCCAATTCTACCATTGCAAGACTTCTGTGGAGGGCTAGCCCTGCTTCCCAATGCATTGACAGCTGAGACTTTGAGAGGTGCACACCAAATGTTCGATATTTGGCCTGAGAGGGACTCCTTCATAATTTTGGCTCTTTTTCTTGAGGCATTCTACTGGTATGGCTTTTAAGCAACATAAGGGTGAAGCTTCATCGTCCAAGCTAACCAAAGCCTATGACAAGAAGTGTATTTGTGTGGAAGCGTCCAAGCGATACAACACTAGAAGGACGTAGCTGCTTGATTACCTATAGTGAAGTTCTCTATTTTAATTTTGTCTATTATAAACATCGAGGACTATGTTCATTTTAAGTTTGGGGGTGTGGTAGTCTAATTTAGTTATTTTATTTCGTGTAAATTGTGTTGTGCTACAAGAATGACCAATGATATTTTGCTGGTTATTGTGTTTTCATCTAAAATAAGGCTTGAGCATGTTAGTTACTTATTAATAGTTTGGCTAACCACTCTACTCTCGGTTGTGTAAGCTCCTCACGTACACAGTATGCTTGTTTAGTTAGTTAGCATTGAGAAATATCGTTTACTTAAATACTTGGGATATTATACTTTAAATACACCAAACTCACGTCATCAGCCTTTTATGTTTATTTTAGACTTTCATATAAGTTTGGGGGAAATAAAAAAGCATAAATAAAAATAAAAAAAAATAAAAAAATATTATTATTATTTGCTGACTAAGTTTAATTACGTGGCCTTTGCTACTCGAGTTAATAGATCCTTAGGGGTGTCTCTACACCTAGTGCCCTAAAGCCATATAGTTTGGGAGTCATTGATCAAACACTCGTTACATGGGTATCTCTGAATAGCCTAATGTAATTAGACATCGCACGGTCATGCGCTTAGTTAAGGTGAGATAGAGCGTAAAATGCACTCACTAATGTGATTACCCATTACTGCAATAATCCCTTGGGAACCCCCTTCTTATATGGTCGTCTTGTTTGGTATTTATCAAGATAATGATGAGTTTGTAGATTTATAGTATAATCCCTCATATGTTGAGTTCATGCGTTAGCTCTTTCCTAACTCGCATAAATAGATAGCACACGCACACACACATTGCTGAGATCTTGAGTAGCTGTGAGCTTAGAAATTTTGTTAATTTGTAACTTTACGTTGTTCTTGGGCCCCTTTTGATCGTTTTCCTTTTAGGCCAATTCTTGAGTCGTTCTTCTCTAATTCAGTTGTCATTGTGTTTAATTCAAGAAATTAGTTTATCTCTGTTTGCTTGAGGACAAGCAAAGGGTTAAGTTTGAGGGTATTTGATGAGGGTGTTTTATACACACAATTTGGGTACTTTTGACCTTGATAGTTTGTTAGTTTTTAGGACTTTTATATGGTGTTTAGTTATTTTTATCATATTTCCACAATAATTTAGTTTTTAGTTATTTTTATATGTTTTATGTTGATTTGATGCATTTTCATTATGTTTGTAGGAATGGAAATAAAGACCGCTCAGATCGATGCGCGTAATGACTTTTTATCCGTGCTTAGACGTATGTGCCCGAATGGTAGTATGATGAAAATTTGTGTTTGGCGACGCTCGGTGCTTAAGTTGATGACATTTCGTAGTTGGGCGTGCATGGCGTCGGAAAGCGTGCACGGCGTTCGGCATCGGCCATACCACGAGGGCAAGCCCGTGCGTCGATATTCGTGCCCGAATGATAATACGGCGAAAAGTTGTGTTTGGCGATGCTCGGCGTTGAATTTGGTGACATTTGGAAGTTGGGCGTGCATGACGTTGGAAGGCATGCACGGCGTGCGGCATCAACCAAGTCGCGGGCACGACGTGCAGCAGCTGGGGGCACCAGCCAGGCGCTGGGCATGGACGCCGCAAGGCGCGCGCGGGCGCATGGGCGCTGGGCGCCTGGGGCTCGGCATGGCTCGGCAGGCGTCGGCATTGGGCACGCGCGCGCACACAGGGCTCGGAACCGCTCGGCAGCCTTGTGCGGCTCGGCAGCAGGCGCTGGGCCAACCTGGGCTTGGGCGAGCGACGCGGGCGTGCAGCAGCCAGCGTGCGGGCGTGCGGCACTTAGCTTGGGCCACCCTGGGCTTGGGCGCGCGCGTGCGCCAACGCCGTCCTGAGTGCGATCTGACACAGTTTTAGTGTGATCTGAGCTCCATTTTGTCCGATTTTGGCTAGGGTTTCTTGAAGGAGGCTATATATAATCTCTTCTAAGCTTCATATCAGATATCTAGAGAGAGGGAGGCTACAAAATACATCAAACAACAGGGTTAAAGGCTGCAAATCAAGCTGAATCAAGCCACAAGCCAAGGAACTCAGTCAACAAGAATTACAAAACTAAGGAGGAGAGCTGGAAACCAACAACAACCAAAGAAACAACAGCTGAACAACTTCAAAAGTGGTTTCATTTCTAGATTTTCAACTCCTTTGTAATTCGAATTTGACAATGTATAAATTCAAATTGATGTTTATTATAGCTATCATGAACTAACCTTATATTCTAAGATTGCAATGGAACCCAACACTTAAATTGAATTGATTTCTCTCTCTATTGATTTCAGTTATTCATTTGTGAATTGATTGTCATAACATTTGCTTTCTAGATTAATTGCTTGGCCCGTAATTACCTTGGGAACCTATATGAACTTGACGAACGGATTATAGGTTAAGACATAGTCATGATAACATGCGAGAGTATAGATTGTTGTGGGTTATTAATCGGATTAAGTGACGTGTGTCTTATTAATTATCTGCAATAATAGGTATCTTGAGAGTAGTTGGGATAGATATATACCTAATTACCGCATGCAACCAATTGAGAATCTAGTCTTAATGACTTTCGATGTGAAAGTTGGTAATTGAGGGGACGATTAATTAGATTTGGTGACACGTGTCTATTAATCATTCCTAAAATTAGTCTCTTGATAGTGTATAGGATAGACATATACCTATGCACCGCTTAGGAAGATTCGTGATTGACCATCGACAGAGGCTCTTATGTAGTTTTGATTTCTCGGTTTCCAATTCGTATGTTATAACTGATTGAAAAGAGAGAGTTAGGAGATTCAAATGACGTGTTTTGGGAAATTGTAATCTTAGACCTCTCTATCTTGATATTTTACCGCATTTTATTCATTGCTTAACTTGTGAACTCAACCAATCAACAAACAATCAAACCTTCATCGTTTAAATTAGATCAAATTGATATACGATTTGTAATTGGTTATTATTCGTAACAATTCCCTGTGGGTTCGACTCATATCTTATCATATATTACTTGTGGACCGTGTATACTTGCACGTGTGTGTTTATCGATAGCTAAATCGACCAACACATTACCAGAGAGTACTCAAAAGGAGAAACAGGATGTGCAAGTGTAGTTAGATCGAGTTGTTCAAGGGTGTCGTAACTTATTCGACAACTTAGAGCGCCGAGTGATTAGATATCTAGTAGAAGAGAAGAAGGTGGATTATATGATTTATCGATCAGTGGTATGCCACATGGTCCAGGATGCCTATGATGAGGCGCGTGGTCGTTAAGTATAGTATAATACTTAGGTTTACTTTCAGTAGTGTGTACTATAAAAATTTTGGTTGTAAATAGAGAATCATTTGTACTAACTAGTGGTAGTATAACCCACTAGTCGGATATGTAAACTTTCAGTATGTAATATACAAGTTATGTTTGTACAAATCAAGTTGTTAACTATGTGTGCAATATATACTTGTATTTAATGTTTTTCCTTTATTTACAGAATCATGGCAACAAGAAGGAGAAATTAGACAAAAAGAGAGAATGAGGAGAGAGAAACAAACCCTACCCAACAATTAGTGGATCTACTCTTAGGAGCCTTACAAAGTCGTCAACCAAACCAACCTAATGCAGTTACCCCACAGGGCACTGTATTTAAAGACTTTAAACTTGTAGGTCTGCCTGAATTTAAAGGGACCGCAGAACCCGTTGAGGCTTAAGCCTGGATTACTGAAATAGAGAAGTTCTTTATTGTAACTAATGTCAGCAAAGACCAAAAGATGGTCTTTGCCACCTTTTTCCTCAAAGGTGAGGTGAATCATTGGTGGGAAACCAACAAGGTTCGTGCAGGTGTTGGGATAGTTCCTTGGGATAGGTTCAAGGAATTATTCTTTGAGAATTACTTTTCCCAATCAATGCAGGATCGTATGGAGGTACGATTCCAAGAGTTGAAACAAGGGGAGCTCATTGTATCTCAGTATACAGCTAAGTTTAATTAACTAGCTAGGTTTGCCCTGCATCAAGTAGATTCGGAGGCAAGGAAGACCAGGAGGTATGAGGAGGGTTTGAAACCCCAGATTCCTAGTAAGTTGTCGGTGTTTCAAGTAAAAACCTTTCCAGAAATTCTCGAGAAAGCTATCATAGCTGAAAACGAGAGTGAAGCTGTAATATCCTAAATATTTATAGAACTTATAAATATGATATTGAATGTCTAAAATTAGCTGTAAAGTTAATTTCGAGGACGAAATTCTTTGAAGTAGGAGTGAATGTAATATCCTGAATATTTATGAGGCTTATAAATACGATCGTATATGGTTAGAGATTAATTTAGTGACCTACAACTAGGTATCGAGAAGTTTAAAACCTTCAGACCTAATGAGATTCGAATTTATGTGCTTAATAAAGATCCAAATGATATTTCGAAGCAGGTGTTTTGTGATTATATTATGTAAATGATGAATTAGGTCAAATAAAAAAAAATTCGAAGCTGCTTAGTCGTGCTTATATTGACAAAATGATTTGTCGTGCTTTCCACAATTTCACCAAGAAGTATCCCGACAAATTATTTTTAGTAAGCTGCTTTGTCATGCTTAAACTGATATAGTGCTTTGTCGTGCTTACGGTAACAAGCTGCATTGTCGAGCTTATGAGATATTTTCATTGAGGAGCTTAGAAGATAGGTTCAATTGCAAGCTGCATTATCGAGCTTAGAAGATATTTTCATTGAGGAGCTTAGATTGCAAGATGCATTGTCGAGCTTGGAAGATATTTTCATTGAGGAGCTTAGAAGATAGGTTCAATTGCAAGCTGCATTGTCGAGCTTAGAAGATATTTTCATTGAGGAGCTTAGATTTCAAGCTGCATTGTCGAGCTTGGAAGATATTTTCATTGAGGAGCTTAGAAGATAGGTTTAATTGCAAGCTGCATTGTCGAGCTTGGAAGATATTTTCATTGAGGAGCTTAGAAGAATATTCTAAGAATTTGCTAGGTACTAAAGTGTAATTAACCTAGGTACCAAAGTGTAATAAGCCAAGCCCTTAATGTGCAATTAACGAAACTTGGTTTTTCTATAAATAGCAAGCTCAGTTCATTCATTCTTTACTATTTTTCAAGAGCAGTTCAAGAGCAAAAACACTCTATATTTATATTCTGATAGATATTGTGAGATAAAAATTACTTTCTAAGCATCGAAGCGTTGCGCGATTGAAAGTAAAGGTAGCAACTACAAGAGGTATTACTCTAGTGGTTATTATTTTCATTTTTCTTTATATATTTAGTAAAAATATACTTTTATAAGCAGTTATAATGCCCAAATTATTTTTAGTATATAGTACATAAGTCCTATTTACAAGCAGTTATAATGCCCAAATTATTTTAAGTATATAGTACAAAAGTCCTATTTGCAAGCAGTTATAATGCCCAAATTATTTGAAGTATATAGTACAAAAGTCTTATTTTCAAGCAGTTATAATGTCCGATTTATTTCTCTTATATATTAGAAAATATACTTTTATAAGAAGTTACTATGTCCGATTTTCTTCAAGTATTTAGTAAGAATATTCATTTTATAAACAGTTATAATGCTGAAAGTATTTCAAATATAATAGTTGAATATTCATTTTATAAGCAGTTATATGCTCAATTTATTTTAAATATAGTTGATGAATATTCATTCTATAAGCAATTATAATGCTGAAATTATTTCATGTATATTAGAAGAAGTCTTATTTATAAGCGGTTATAATACCCGAAATAAAACTTAAAAGATTTAATCGTTAAATGCTTAATTAGTCTACATGAACTTATAATCATATAGGATATACGACGAACGTTTAGACGGTATATTAACTGTAAAAGACATACGAGGCAAGTCTTCTAACCTTATTACATTTAAGCAAGTCTATTGCATCTTGCTATCAATTATTGTGAAGTTATTTCTTCTTGTTCAGCACAACTTAAGAAATTAATCATTATTCATATATTGTTTATTCGAGCGTAAAATGTTGTGTCAAACCAAATTATTTTGGTACGACTTATACTGAGAAATGGAACACCTTGATGTAAGGTGAACTGAAACACCTTGATATAAGGTGGTGGTAAATGTTGATTATATATCGACACAAAATTGTAGGATGATATGCATACTCCTAGGATATTGGTTAGGTTGATCCCCTACCAGATATCCGAAATCAAGCGGTTCTAAGTCATTGAAGAATAATAGAACTAATTGAAATATATGGTTTATGTACAGAACCCTCAGTTATACATCATTGACATCTTTCAAATCAAACACATTGTGTTTATATTTTTGAAATAAACTTGTTGAGCATTCTTTAGCTCATCCTTGTATAAACTTTCCTTTACAGTTTTAGATGGTAATCCCGGAACTTCAGGAACAGACAAGGGAAGGAGACTGTGTTAATTAGTTTTATCGTACTATTTTGAATAAATTCAAGTCTTATAAGACTTTATTGTAATAAGAACATAGTACTGAGAATGTTGTAACCAAACTAAAGTTTATGGAATAGATATCATCTTTTGTTACATCTCTTACGTTGTATTTACATTCTTAGGTAAGTTAGAAGATAACATTTGATCTATAAATTTTAGAATGATTGTACTAAGTTAGTACAGTATTAATATGAACTATACATCTAAATGAGGGTACTAAATGATTGAAGGAGTTCTGTAAGAACAAGGGGTCGCTCCTCTGTTCCAAGAACAAACTTATTATTTAAATACTGTGAACTTTAGATAGATAGGAATTATTTATATGAAAGAGATATCCTTGATACATAAACCTCTACATCCAAGTGAGGGTATTCAGACACATTGACAGTTCTGACGAGAACAATGTATGTGATGGAATACTATGAATCTTGGATAGAGAGAAGTTTTATATTATGGAATATCTACTAGTTGGTTAACTAGTTAAGCTTGAACACCTGATCTATTATAGAGGTATAAAAATTTAAGTTCGTAGATGTTGAAGTCATTTAACTATTCTAGGTTAACATTATTGGCAATGTCTAGAAAGTTCTGACGAGGAAAGGGGTTAGGTCATTTAATTGCATGTCGTTTTAATGGAAAGCCCCCTCTTTCCTGGGAACTTCCTGGTTGCTAAAATGGAGATTTGTTTTAAGTCTTTTAGGACTTATTTGTAATAAAAACAAGTTATCTAGGAATGTTGTAACAATGAACAAATGATATTTTATAATATTATCACTTTTCCGCCTTTTACTCTGATTATTAGAAGTCAAGATTTGTATAGTAGTATGTAAAGGTTGTACACCTGAGCACGAAGTCTGACCTGGCTAAAAGAAGCTAGTAGGTGGATTTTCGGGGCGTCACAGAAGCTCTGTTAAAATTTCACAAAGAGAGAAAGAGTCAAACTGAAGGGGGGAGGTTTAAAGGGGAAGCAAGTACTGATGGGTTTAATAATAACAAAAGAAAGTGGGATAACACTTTTAATAATAATTTTGGGATAAGGGGAAATAACTATAACAATAATAATAACAACAACAACAGAAACAACAATAATAGAAATGACCTTTGTGCTATATGTGGGAAGAATCATAGAGGAGTGTGTCTTAAAAAGAAGGTAACTTGTTACAAGTGTGGTCAGGAGGGACACTATGCCCCTGAGTGTCCTAAAACCAATAGCAGTAGGTGTTTCAACTGTGTGTCAATGGATCACATAGTTAGAAATTGCCCAAGAACCAGGAATCAAAATGGAAGGGGAAACCAAACAACCAACAATAGCTTTAAACCAACAGTAGCAAGAGTTGGAGGTCAGAGTCGTCCAACCGCCAGAACATTTAATATGACGATGAGGGATGTTGTTAGTTCACAGGATGTGGTGACAGGTATCATCCCTATCAACACTTTAAATGCATATGTGTTATTCGACTCTGGTGCTACTTGTTCATTTGTGTCTAATAGCTTTGCTAAAAACTTGAATATGCCATGTGAAGATTTATACATACGTTTCAGTGTAGAAATTACAAATAAAGAGATAATTCCCGTTAAAACCATATATAGAAATTGTAACGTAGAGATTAAAGGGCACAAGTTTCTTGTGAACTTTATTCCTATACAGCTGGGGGAATTCGACATAATTTTAGGCATGGATTGGTTGGTTAATCATAATGCAATGATTAACTGCCAACGAAAGCGTGTAAACCTATTGACTGCGTCGAAGTCAAAGGTAGTGCTCAACGGTGGTTGTTCACCTAAACCATCTCGATGTCTAACAGTAATGTATGTAGAGAGATTGTTTAGGAAGGGTTATATGGGTTATTTGACATATATAGTAGATACTTGAAAGGAAAGTGTAAAGCTAAATCAAATATATGTAGTTAGGGAATTTCAAGATGTGTTTCCCGATGACTTACTAAGTCTTCCTCCGGATAGGGAGATCGAGTTTGTTATCGATCTTGCACCTGGTACGGTGCCAGTTTTGAAGACACCTTACAGGATGACACCAGTTGAGTTGAAGGAGTTACTTATGCAGTTACAGGAACTGTTAGACAAGAAATACATACAACCTAATGTTTCACCTTGGGGAGCACCGGTGTTGTTTATAAAGAAGAAGGATGGAACTTTGAGGTTATGTATCGATTATCGAGAATTAAATAAGTTAACCATAAAGAATAAATATCCTTTACCAAGAATTGATGATCTGTTTGACCAGTTGAAAGGGGTCGAACACTTTTAGAAGATCGACCTACGATCAGGTAATTATCAGTTGAAGATGTGCCGAAGACAGCGTTTAGGACACGCTATGGACATTATGAGTTTCTTGTGATGTCCTTTGGATTGACGAATGCACCGGTAGCATTCATGGACTTGATGAACCGAGTGTTTAAACCATGCATAGACAAATTTGTCGTAGTGTTCATCGATGATATTTTAATATACTCGAAAACATGGGAGGAGCCTGCAGAACATTTGAGGAGCATATTGGAGATATTACGAAACGAACAACTTTATGCAAAGTTTTTCAAGTGTGAATTCTGGTTAAAATGAGTTCAATTCTTGGGTTATGTGATTGATAAGAATGGGATCTCGGTAGATCCAATGAAGATAGAGACGGTTGTGAATTGGGAACAACCAATAACTCCAACAAAAGTAAGAAGTTTTCTCGGTTTAGCGGGTTATTATCGGCGTTTTATACAAGATTTTTCAAAAATAACAACCCCGCTAACCAATTTAACTAGAAATATAGTAAAGTACGTCTGGACAAATAAATGTGAAGAAAGCTTCCAAGAGTTGAAGAAGCGTTTGAGCATGGAAACCAGTGTTATCTTTGCCAAACAATACAGGGGGCCTTGTAGTTTATAGTGATGCATCGCACAAGGGATTAGGTTGTGTGTTAATGCAGCTGTAGACACCCAATTTTTGCGTTCCCTGTACTAACCATGACAGGAGGGCAAAATCGTCAATTGAACCGGCTTGCGGGAGCGAAGGAATGGGCACAAGTGCGCTCGTCCAACCCCACCGCAATGATTGGCGACCAAAGCTGACGTGATAATAAGGCCGTCCGAAGCAAGCATTCCCGAATGAGGTGGCACGTCTCCCGGAAATTCCCAGACTGCAAAATACGAGCCTGTCAGCGAAAACCGACGTTACGGCACGAAAATCGAGGCGTGGCACAAAAATTGAGAAAGTCAAACCGTCCAGCTGCGGATTGATCTGCGGCCAAATAGTGCGCCTTTTGAAAACACGGAACTCGAAATCAGGTGAGTGGAAGGCAGGCGACTGGCTTTGGCCAGCCTATTTCATCTCATTTTCGTTTCAGCATACAAGGGATGAACAGAAGGTGAGCAGTGGGAGAAGAAGAAGAATTCAGCAGCAAAAAGCTCGGGAATTGAGAGGAGAATAGCAAAATTTGCAAACAAATAGGAAGAAAAGAGAGAAAAAAAGAGAGGATTTATTTCTTTTGAATTTGATTGTATCAAATACACTCCTTATCCTATTCAAATACACAAGTTCACATCCATTTGAGATAATTTGCAAGGTGATAATTCCTATTTGTTCTAGCAATTTATATCATATTGTTTGGTTAAATTAGATGTAATTTTCATGTATCTTGTTGAACAATCATGGATTAGGGATTATTAGTGAGGGTTCCATCGGAACAAAATTCTTCCTAATAACCCGAGGATATCCAATTGGTGAAATTTCTAGCTCATTTATGGTGATTTATGGGGTGTAATTTATTTAGATTATCATTTTCGGATGTCATGGTGTATTAGATAAATCCGGGTTGGTTAGTTATGTAGTATTCATTTCGTGGGCATGTAGCAATCTCGGGTGTGAGCCTAGGAACGCGACCCTGTGGTCCAAATCCGATGATGGACGTTTTGACACATGTAATAGATTCAAAGTACTTATTTTTTTGTAACATGTAATCGTCGGGCCTTAAAACGACGCTAAGGCGAGAATCGGGTTTAAGGCCCCGTAGTAATGGAACATGTGATTGTTGGCGTTCGGGGATGTTTTGATAGCTTACATGCCCATGAATAGCCCCGACGCGTATTTATGCTTTGATTGGATTCCGTGACACTCAAATGATTTCAAAGATTAAATGATGAAGGTTTTTTTTTATTAAAATCAAACAAGCTAGGTTACTAGAATCACGAGGCTAAAAAATTGGAAGTGTTAATAAATGTCGATTCCTATTAAACGAGAAGGCCAAAGGAAATCATTTTCAACCATCACCAAAAAATGGCTTTTATGAATGAACGAAATGTTTTATTAGACCTTTGTGCATAGGGTTAAAGATATCCTAGAAATTGCCCATCATTTTATGAAAGCAATGTATAGATTTCAATTCCTATTTTGACAAAGGTTTAAAAGATTCTTGTTTTGCCAAAACAACGCCTAATAAAAATCTCATAGCTTTTGACAAGTAAAATCAAACCTTTCGCATGAATAAAGGAGCTCTCTCGTACTAACGGAAACGACGTTCTAAAACATTCCCAAAACAAAACACGATTTCTCAACAAAATGCCAAATATTTCATCTCTCATGAAAAAAACTCACCACAACATTCACATAAGCACACACACACACACATACGCACGTATACACATTTTATGAATCAAAGGATAGGAAAGTATCAAGATTGCGGTAACCGTGTTTCACGGAAGTCGGGGGGTGCCTAACACCTTCCCCTCGCTTAAGCAAGCCCCCGAACTCTATGAATCTCGATTCGCAGACCAATAAATTCGGAGTCACATATGAGCCAGTGATTTATAAAAAAACGAAAACTCGGATGAGTTGGTACATCCATTTCAAACATACCAACTGGCGACTCTGGGTAATTGGCTCATCATAAAAACGATCTTTCAAAACCCCGTCGACATTAATGCCGATCTTTTCCCAAAATCATATATTAAAGAAGGCTAAAAAATCGGGAGAGGCGAGAAATCGACGTCGACAGCTGGCGAGTCTGCTGGGGACCCATTAGAGGGCTTAAGCCGCGTTCAAATCTTGATGCTATCCTATCCTTTAAAATTCATAAAATGTGTGTGTGTGCGATATTTTGATTTTTTACTTTTGTTGTGTGAATGTGTGTTTTGCCCAATAAATTGAATGGAATTGCTTTACTTTTAAGTAATCATTTGCATACGGTGAGGACGATGAATGTGAATGTATGTTGAGAGAGTACCTCCTCCTGAGGCGAACCTGTCGGTTGCTTATTACTGGACTCGAAGGGGCTGCTCCCCGGAGATGGCTCAGGAAACGCACCACCCAAATTCGCTCCAATCGAAAGGGCTCAGATGAGTAGATTGCGAAGATTTGGGGACCTTCATGCCGAAAAGCCCGTGAGAGTAACCCTAGGATAGGTTAGCCTCAGATTAACCCAGCGCAGGAAAAGTCTCTTCATGCCTTTTTGCATTCACGCGTAAATGTCATGATCTCATTCATATATGCCTCCCTTTTTGTCAAAAGAAATTACTAACCTCTATCTTTTACATGGAACAGCTGGGGAGCATAATAAAGTCATGTTTAGCATTTGTTATTGCATTAAAGGACTACTAACTTTCTATTTTACAGGGAAAGATTAAAAAACCCAAAAACACAAAAATTACAACTTTAGCATGCATCCACATTTTTCATTCCCCAGGACTAAACTTCGAACTGTTGTTTTCTGTAGGATTGCTCCTCAAACACGTTCGCAATCTAAAAGAGTCCAAAACTCTACATCTGAAATGGCTGACATCCCATCTACCAATTCCGGTTCCATATCTAGGGAGGAATTTGATGACTTTAAAAAGCAGATGTTAGAAATGGCCATAATGCTAAAGGAGCAATTGATGCCCAGGCAGGAACCACCTAAGGAGGATCCACCTCAACTTAAGGGCGAGCCAGTCGTCCCAAAGGCCATTCCTGTACCAAACAAAACAGTGATTACTATCCCGGAAGAGGGAGATACGGATGACCTGCGGAAGAAAATGAGACAAATGGAGGAAACCATCCAATCTATGAAGGGCATAGGGTCCCTAGGCAGGGTTAACTATTCAGATTTATGTATATTCCCCGGAGCCAGATACCCGGAGAAATTTAAAGTCCCCGAATTTGAAAAATACAATGGGAAGAGGGATCCTTACACACATTTGAAAATCTACATCGGGGAACTTAGATCTTACGCCGAGGATGAGGGTCTAAGGATGCAACTTTTCCAAAAGAGTTTAACGGGGGAAGCGAGAATCTGGTACGCCCGTCTTGACAATGCCCGGATCCATAATTGGGAAGAGTTGGCCCATACCTTCTTGACCCAATATAGCTTCCAGGCCCAAATGGCCCCGAATAGATACCAAATGACAAAAGTTAAGAAGCAACCCAGGGAATCCTTCAGGGAATATGCGCAACGATGGAGGGGTATGGCCGCGCAGGTGAATCCCCCGATGAGCGAATCGGAAATGGTGATGACCTTTGTAGACATTCAAGAGGCACCGTATTATGAACGAGTCATCTCGGGGATTGGAAGACCCTTTGCTGAAATGATTAAACATGGAGAAATGGTGGATATGGGGTTAATATCTGGCAAAATCCGGGATTTTACGGCTTTGGAAACGGCTGCAGAACAAATACAGAATGGAAACTATGGCAGCACTTCCCGGAGGGTCCAAAAGAAGAAGGAGGAGGATGTTTCCCTCATCCTGCAGGGGTCGTCCAGAAAAACAGAAAACCATCTTCCAGTACAGGTGCAGAGAGTGGGGCCATCCCGACAGCCTAACTTCGCTGAGCAGAGGGCAGAAGGGCGAAGGAGATATGAGGCCTCGCAAAATCGAGTATTCATTCCGCTCGGGGAGCCTCTTGAACGGGTCTTAGCGGTATTAGTAGCCCAAAAGAAGATAGTTGGTTTGGCACCCCCGAGTGACCCAAAGGGAAGAAGGTTTGATCCAAGCAAGCGATGTGCATACCACTCAAGTTCCCCTGGTCATGATACACAAGACTGTTGGACGTTGAAGCACAGAATTCAAAACTTGATTGATAATGGGGACATTGTGGTGGAACAGCCAGACTCCCCGAATGTTAAGGTCAATCCCCTGCCAAGGCATGATGGAGGGGGAGTCAATGTGGCGGAGGCCAGTGAAACCGAAGGGACGTCAAGGCTGAACTATGTGAAGAAAATTGATGAAATGATCAACATGATAAATGATCACGGGAATGCGCGGGGAGTGCCCATTAGGTTGATGGGTGTAAGTCGAAATACCACAGAGGGACCTGTCAAGTTGGCGGCTCCGAAACCCCTCATCCTTGCGGCGAGACCGCAAATCCCTGTCAGCAGTCTAAAGACGGTACCATGGAATTATGGGGGGGTGCCGGAGGAAGCGGCCAGTTGTGCTTCCGTGACGACAAGGAGGAACCCCTTATATCTTCCCGGGCGTGTGCCAAAAGAAGAAAAATGAAGAAATCTCCGAGGAAAAGGCCATAGAATTCTTAAAAAGGATGGATCACCCGGAAACAAGGGGGATCCAGATTTTAAATAAGGAATCGACCCTGACATCAATCATGGACTTGGTGTTATCGTCCAATGATCATTGCAAAACCCTGGCAAAAGTCCTGGAGGAGGCATACGTGCCCAAGGAAATTAGTGAGGAAGGTTTCGGCCAGCTGGTGGGCCACTTGTTGGAGAATGATGTAATATCCTTTGCAGATGATGACATCCCCAAGGAGGGAAGGGGGCACCGAAAACCACTACATATTGAGGTAATCTCCTCAGGTTATATCATGAATGGGGTGTTGATTGATGGGGGATCGGCGTTGAATATCTGTCCCCTCAGTACATTGCAGAAGATGAACATCAATCCCAAACGCCTACGGGCCAGTCATGTGGTGGTGCGAGCTTTCGATGGTTCCCGGAGGGATACAATGGGAGAGATAGAATTGCCGGTGGAAATAGGACCTTGTACTTTTGATATCTCTTTCCAGGTCCTAGATATTGCAGCCAGCTATAACCTGTTATTGGGGAGGCCGTGGATACACATGGCCGGGGCAGTTCCTTCCACGCTACACCAGCAAATCAAATTAATCATCGACAGAAATCTGGTAACGATCTCGGCAGAATGTGATGACCATTCTCCTCCCAGAAATGGCCTGCCAGTGATTAATGTGGATGAGTCAGCGGCACCTGCCAGTTTTCAGGCGTTGGAAATCAGCACTCCCAACTACAGATGCCTGGGAGCTCCAGCCATGAAACCTAGGGTCTCTCCAGAGCTCACCTTCGTTGCAAAGGAAATGATGAGAATGAAATTCCAGCCTGGACAAGGGTTAGGAAAAAGCAGCCAAGGAATCACTGAGCCCATTCAGCTACCCCATCAGATAGGTAAAGCATGGTTGGGATATCGTGAAGGCATAGCACGGAGACACCGTCAAGGTGCGGCTCCGATTCGGCTAGCTGGCAGTCCGGTGACCAAGGTCAGCAATGAACAGGGGACTAGCGAGCCTGTGATTGGGTCGGGGAATGAAGGGTTAACCCCCGCAAGTGATGAGTCGGCCCGGAGGGAAAGTTTCCTGCAGGAGATCGCGAAAGAATTTGAAACCAAGTGCTATATCCCCGGACTATTAACAAGCTGTAGAGAGGGGACGGATGTTGTCACGTCACTAGGAGCCCAACAAGTTGTGCCTGTCATTGATTGGGCAGGATTAATTATTCCCGAAAAAGGTAAGAGGGGGGACTCGGGCGATGTGGCCGTAATCATCGGGGAAGTGTCCGATGTGAAGCCACCTTTCATCCAGCGCATTTCATCTGACCTGACCGTCAACAACTGGACCATGAAACCAGTGATATCCAAACAGGGGTAAAACCCGACATCAGGGTGGTAAACCCCAGAGGATGGGAGGATGAAGAAGTTTATTTTTGTTGTTGTTTTATATTTTGCATAATTATGTCGTTTCTTCATGTTATCTGAAAATGTGATCATCGTGGAAAATAACTTATATATGACAAGTATTTTGTTTCATGTCAGGTGTACCAATTTGAGTAATCCTTGCCTAACAAACGGTCTTTCAAATTTGAATGATGATTATGATTTTGACATTGAGCTCGATTTCGATTTGATGGGCATTGAGCAAGATGAGACAGATTACGACGACGCGCCTGACGAGATCAAAGGATGGGTCGAAGATAAACCCAAACCCAACTTAGACCAAACCATCACTATAGATATCGGAACCCCTGACAAGCCAAAAGAACTCAAGATAGGGACGGACCTTACCCCCAGCCAAAAAGCCGAAATGACTGAGTTGCTAAGCCAATATGAGGATGTCTTTGCCTGGTCTCATGAGGATATGATCGGATTGTCCACCGACATTGTGGTACACCGATTGCCCATCAAGGAGGGTTTCAGGCCTGTCAAGCAAAAATTAAGAAAGTTGAAACCGGAGTGGAGCTTAAAAGTGAAGGAAGAGATCATCAAGCAGTTCAGGGCGGGAATCATTATGGTATCCACTTACCCAGAGTGGCTGTCCAATGTAGTCCCAGTGGCTAAGCCTGGAGGGAAGGTGAGGGTATGTGTAGACTATAGAGATCTAAATAAGGCCAGTCTCAAGGATAATTTTCCAGTGCCTTTCATACACATCCTGGTGGATAACACGGCCCAGTACGAAATGTATTCTTTTGTGGATTGCTTTGCCGGGTATCATCAGATAATGGTGGCGGAGGAAGATCGGGAAAAGACCGCGTTCATCACCCCTTGGGGCACCTTCTGCTATAGGCGATTGGCTTTTGGTCTCACAAACGCGGGGGCCACTTATCAGAGAGCCATGATGGCCCTGTTCCACGACATGATGCATAAGGAAATAGAGGTCTACGTGGATGACATTATCGTGAAGTCAAGGGTAGAATCTGACCATATAACCCATCTTAAAAAGCTATTTGATCGGCTTAGAAAGTATAACTTGAAGCTCAATCCAGCAAAGTGTGCTTTCGGAGTGCAATCGGGTAAGCTCTTGGGATTCCTGGTTAGTGATCGAGGTATTGAGTTGGATCCAGCAAAGATTAAGGCCATTGTGGATATGCCAGCACCTCACACAGAGAAGGAGATAAGAGGATTCCTCGGAAGAATAAACTTCATCAGTCGTTTTATATCCCACTTGACGACTACATGCGAGCCAATTTTCAAATTGTTAAGGAAAGGTGCTTCCCAAGAATGGAATGAGCAATGTCAGAAGGCTTTTCAAACCATTAAAAAGCAACTGACTGAGGCACCAGTGCTGGTACCCCCGAAGGACGGGATCCCTCTGTTTATGTATATATCAGTCAATGCCATCGCGATGGGATGTATGCTGGGACAGAAGAATGAGGCAGGTAAAGAGCAGGCCATCTATTACCTCAGCAAAAGATTTAGCCAATGTAAACAGAATTACACTCCCATCCAGAAGACCTGTTGTGCTCTGGCCTGGGCTGCAGGGAGATTACAGCACTACCTCCATGGGCATACGACGTACCTGATATCAAGAATTGATCCCCTGAAATATATTTTTGAAAGGCCCATGCTGAACTGTCAATTGTCAAGATGGCAGTTAATCTTACAACAGTTCGACATGGTGTACGTGACTCAGAAGGCCATGAAAGGGCAGGGAATTGCAGATCAGTTGGCAGAAACCCCGTCAGGAGGGATGGAGCCATTAGAAACTCCTCTACCAGGCGAAGATATATTTTGGGTATCACACGCAAAATGTGATGACGAGGGACAGTTCTGGAAGTTGTATTTTGATGGTGCCATGAATGCCGGAGGGGCAGGAGCCGGAGCGGTCCTGGTCTCTATCACCGGAGAGCAATACACTGTGGCCACTAAACTGAAATTCAGCAATTCGAACAACACCGCTGAATACGAGGGATGTATCTTGGGACTCCGCTTTGCCCGCGACATGGGAGTGAAGAGGCTAGCGGTGTTCGGGGATTCAGAATTGGTAATCAGACAGGCAATCGGGGTGTACAACACTAAAGAGCTTCGGTTACTTCCATACCATCGTTGTGTTACCCAGTTGATGCAAGAGTTCGAAGATATCGCTTTCCGACATATCCCCCAGGGACGGAATGATTTTGCAGATGCATTGTTAACTCTGGCCTCCTTAATCCATATAATCAAAAGAAAAGACATTCCACAGATTGAGATAGTCGTACAGAATGCCCCGGCATATGAGGAACATGTGGCAGTGTTATCAGACGAGGTGGTGTTGCCAAAGCAACCCTGGTATCACGACATAAGGGAGTACCTGAGGGATAGATCCATTCCCGACCAGGCGAGCCGAGCTGAGAGGATGAGGATTCAAAAGATGGCGATGAAATTTTACCTGAGTGGGGATTCACTCTACAAGAGGGATGCTGGGTTGGGACTGTTGCAATGCGTAGATGAAACACAGGCCCAAAGGATTATGAATGAAATACATGGTGGAGTGTGTGGGCCCCATATGAGCGGACCGATGCTGGCCAAGAAGATCTTAAGGACAGGGCATTATTGGTTAACGCTGAAAGCCGATTGCGATGATCATGTCAAACGGTGTTACCAATGCCAGGCGCACGGTAATGTGATCCATACGCCTCCCAATGAATTGCACTGTATGACCTCCCCGTGGCCATTTTCAATGTGGGGAATGGATATAATCGGACCAATAGAGCCCAAAGCAAGCAACGGGCACCGATTCATTTTTGTCATGATTGATTACTTCACCAAATGGGTAGAAGCAGCTTCTTTCCCCAAAGTAACTCAGGAGGTCATCGTTGGTTTCATCAGGAATAATGTCATTTGTTGATACGGGCAACCTGAGGTTTTGGTCTCCGACAATGCCAAGAATTTAAACAACGCCCTCATGAAGGGATTGTGCGACCAGTTTAAGATCAAACACCTCAATCCTGTCATTTACCGTCCTAAGATGAATGGGGCAGTGGAGGCTGCAAACAAGAACGTCAAGAAGATTATGGCGAAAATGTCTGCTAATCATGGGGGATGGCCGGATTTGTTACCCCTCACCCTGCTGGCATACCGAACGTCAACGCGTACTTCTACAGGGGCAACCCCTTACGCTTTGGTATATGGAATGGAGGCCGTTTTGCCAGTTGAGGTTGAAATGGCATCCCTCAGAATAGTGATCGATGCTCAGATAAGCGAGGAGGATTGGATGCAAAGTCGATACGACCAATTGGCTCTAATCGATGAAAGAAGGGTGGCTGCTGTTTAGCACGGTCAGTTATATCAACAAAGGATCTCTAGATCATACGACAAAAGGATAAGACCTCGGAAGTTCAAGGAAAATGATTTGGTGCTAAAAAGAGTCATGCCTTGTCAAGACGAAGCCAAGGGGAAGTTCGCCCCGAACTGGGAGGGACCATTTGTAATTAAGAAAGTGTTATCCGGAGGAGCCCTCATGTTGCAAGAAATGGATGGGGAGGTATTTCCACAACCTCTCAATTCCGACTCGGTGAAGCGGTTCTACGCTTGAATCATCAATTCTCCTTTTTCTTTGAAGGAATGAACTACGTAGGACCTGATCTCCCAACTTGTAGGGGTACGTAGGCAGCCATCACGGCACGGTCTGATCCCTTAAAAATAATCCTTTCCCTAAAACGAAACCAATTCCCAGCAGCCAGATAAACCTTCTTATACCCTCAGAACCTTCCCGAAACCAGCCGCCTAATCAGCTTCATCCCAAATGACATAACCCTGATCCAACCAAACAGTTACCAAAAATCTAAGACCCAATCCGATGAAATCGACAGAGTGTGCGGCAATATCTGTCAAATCTCCGTCAAGACTTAAGAGGAGAAAGAAGGCAAAATGTCAAAATCATGGTTAGCTGGATAAAATGAGGATCCAATGAAAGGCAGCGATACGACAAAAAGGGAAAATGACTAAATTTAAATGCATGTCTACATATATAAGTCATTTTGTTACAAGATTTCTCTTTCAATAACCGATGAAACTAACATAGTCTATGCAGGAAATAAAATAATCTACAAATCTGAAACTAGCTGAAGCAGGATGGATAAAGTGGTGGATAGATATGAAGCATCAGCATCCCCTGCAATCTGCTGCCCCATCATATCAATACGATCCAATAAAGCAGTGGCTCGGCTGACAGTCCCAGAATGAGCATCTATAACTGCCCTGGTCTGAAGTATAATGGCATCTTTGTCAGCAATGGCAGCATCTTTAGCCTGAATGGCATCATCTCTCTCGACAAGAGCGGCATCCCTCTCAGCCTCAGTAGTAACCAAGGCCAAGCGGAGTCGGGTATCCTCAGTGACCCGACTAGGGGCAGAATCAGCTGAGATGGAGTGATCTGCGGTACCATCTGGGAAAAGCAGTCCAGAATCACCAAAGGCCCCAGTCTGACTCAAACCAACCGGATCCAAGTCTCCGCGCAACCACTGCACGTAAGCAAATGTTTGGATGTGGCAGCCCTCACTATATTCGGCAAAGATCCTGCGAGACCAAAGATCGTATGCCCGCAATAGTTCCCTCTCTGTCTGGGATGATATAAGGAATCGGTAGGCAGCTGCACCCGTGAAAAGGTGGAAACCCTGTGTCTGATCAAACTGCCTTGTAACAGCCAAGGGATGATAAGTCGTCACGCCCCTCAAGCCAGCAATGGGAATGAAGTCCAGGTCAGGCACATGAGTCAAGAAGCTTGTCGACGCCGGGTTTTCGCTTTCTAGTCTCCTTAGTCTTTTCCAATTTTAGCCTTTTGATTTAGATGACGTTTGGAAAAGGTCGGCATTGATGTCGACGGGGTTTTGAAAGATCGCTTTTATGATGAGCCAATTAACCAGAGTCGCCAGTTGGTATATTTGAAATGGATGTACCAACTCATCCGAGTTTTCGTTTTCTTATAAATCGCTGGCTCATATGTGACTCCGAATTAATTGGTCTGCGAATTGAGATTCATAGAGTTCGGGGCTTTGCTTAAGTGAGGGGAAGGTGTTAGGCACCCCTCGACTTCCGTGAAACACGATTACCGCAATCTTGATGCTTTCCTATCCTTTAATTCATGAATGTGTGTGTGTGTGCGTGTGTGTGTGTGTGTGCCTATATGAATGTCGTGGTGGGTTTGTATGAAAGAGTCATTTGGATTTTAGGGAAAATCGTGTTTTAATTTGAGAACGTTTCGGAATATCTTTTCGGTATACACGAGAAAGCTTTATTCTTTATGAGAAAGGTTTGATTTTAATTTATCAAAACTATGAGATTTTCATTAGGTGTCGTTTTGGCAAAACAAGAGTTTTAAACCTTCGTCAAAATAGGAATCGAGATCTATACGTTGCTTTCGTGAAACGATCGGGCAATTTCTAGAATCTCTTTCACCCTATGCACAAAGATTTAATAAAATGTTACTTATTTGCAAAATCATTTTGTGTGATATTTGAAAACGATTTTCTTTAGCTTTTTCGTTAGATAGGAATCGACATTCATTAACATTTCTCAAATTTTAACCTCGTGATTCTAATATCCTACTTTGCTTGATTTTTATGAAAATCTTATCATTTGGCTTTGAAATCAATTTCGCGTCATAAATCGAATCGAGCATAAACACGCGTCGGGGATATTCATGGGCATGTAAGCCATCAAAATATCCCCGAACGCCAACAATCACAAATTTCACTATTTCGGGGCCTTAAACACGATTCCCGCCTTGGTGTCGTTTTAAGGCCCAAAGGTTACATGTTACAAAACGAGCATCTTGAATCTATCACATACATCAAAACGTCCATCATCGGATTTGGACCTCGGGGTCGCATTCCTAGGCTCACATGAGATTAATACATGCCTACAAAATGAATATTACATAACTAACCAACCCGGGTTTATCTAATATACCATGATATCCGGAAATGACAATCTAAATAAATTACACCCAATAAATTATCACAAACAAGCTAGAAATTTTATCAATTGGATATCCTCGGGTTATTAGAAAGAATTTTGTTCCGATGGAACCCTCCCTAATAATCCATAATCCATGATTGTTCAACAATATACATGAAAACTACATCCCATCTAAGCAAATAAGATGATATGAATTGTTATAGCAAAAGGAATTTTTACCTTGCAAAATGATCTCAAAAAGGATGAAATCTTGGTATTTGAATAGGATGAGAAATATATTTGATACAATCAAAATTAAAGGAGTAAAATTTCTCTCTTTTTCCTCTCTTTTCTTCCTATTTTTATTGCACAATCTACTATTTTTCTCTCAAATTCCGTGCTGCTGTTTGTTGTTTTTCTTCTTCTTCTCCAAAATTTGCTGAACCTCCTGTATGCTGCCGAAGCTGGCCTTAAATAGGCTGGCCAGAGCCAGCCGCAGATCTATCTGCGGCTGGCCGCAGATGGATCTGCGGCTGGCCAGCTGGCACGCCTCCCATCGCACTCAGCTGGTAGTGCTGATTTCCCGGTTTTCGTGCTGGCGCACCCACTTGGCCGCAGATCTATCCGCGGCTGGCGGGCTTGACTTTCTCGATTTGCGTGCCACGCCTCGATTTTCGTACCGCAACGTCGGTTTTTTCGCTGCCAGGCTCGTACTCCGCAGTCCGGGAATTTCCGGGAGACATGCTACCTCATTCGGAAGTATATGCCTCAGACGGCTTTATTGTCACGTAAACTTGGGTTGCCCAAAACATTGCGGCGGTGCCGGGCGCTCGCCCTTGTGCCCGCTCCTTTGCTCCCGCAAGCTGGTTCAATTGACGATTTCGCCCTCCTGTCATGGTTAGTAGAAGGAAACGCAAAATTTGGGTGTCTACAGCTGCCCCTCTTTATCATGTTTATGAAATGATAAATGAAATGAACAGGATAAAGAATAGACACTCGATGCACGAATGACAGTGTGTAAGAATGACAGTGCATACATGATGTCTCACACATATAGCTTATGATGCAACATAAGATGCAATGCATGCAAGACATTCGTAAGAGTGTCAATGTATCAACCCCTTGACCGTGTTTGTTAGTCTTTGGGTTCACTCTTTCAATCTATCGTCTCGTTCGGGGGGCCGGGTATCGTCGCCGGTCACCCATCGCGTAACCCCCGGTTATCGTCGCCGGTTGGTTATCTTGTCGGAGCCGGTTATCGTCGCCGGTCATCCTTCTCGTGATCGCCGGTTATCGTCGCCGGTCGATCGTCATGTCGGGGCCGGGTATCGTCGCCGGTCACCCATCTCGTAACCTCCGGTTATCGTCGCCGGTCGGTTATCTGTCGGAGCCGGTTATCGTCGCCGGTCATCCATCTCGTGATCGCCGGTTATCGTCGCCGGTCGATCGTCATGTCGGGGCCGGGTATCGTCGCCGGTCACCCATCTCGTAACCTCCGGTTATCGTCGCCGGTCGGTTATCTGTCGGAGCCGGTTATCGTCGCCGGTCATCCATCTCGTGATCGCCGGTTATCGTCGCCGGTCGATCGTCATGTCGGGGCCGGGTATCGTCGCCGGTCACCCATCTCGTAACCTCCGGTTATCGTCGCCGGTCGGTTATCTGTCGGAGCCGGTTATCGTCGCCGGTCATCCATCTCGTGATCGCCGGTTATCGTCGCCGGTCGATCGTCATGTCGGGGCCGGGTATCGTCGCCGGTCACCCATCTCGTAACCTCCGGTTATCGTCGCCGGTCGGTTATCTGTCGGAGCCGGTTATCGTCGCCGGTCATCCATCTCGTGATCGCCGGTTATCGTCGCCGGTCGATCGTCATGTCGGGGCCGGGTATCGTCGCCGGTCACCCATCTCGTAACCTCCGGTTATCGTCGCCGGTTGGTTATCTTGTCGGAGCCGGTTATCGTCGCCGGACATCCATCTCGTGATCGCCGGTTATCGTCGCCGGTCGATCGTCATGTCGGGGCCGGGTATCGTCGCCGGTCACCCATCTCGTAAACTTTTCACTTCAACACGTCAAATGGCTGTAAGGGAGCAAGGTGGGACCCACCAGGGCCAGCCGCAGATGGATCTGCGGCCAGCCGCAGATGGATATGCGGCCAGCCGCAGATACATCTGCGGCCATGATCGGGCCTTAAATCCAACGCGGCTCCTCCAGATCTGTCACTTTCAACTTGTAATCCAAAGAGATTCTCTCGATTTTTCTTGTTCGCGAGGGCTTTTTTGTCGATTTTTTCAACCTTCCTGCAAAAACTGTTCCGGTAGGATCGATCTACGCGCTACAGGTAACACTTTGACCGGTCACTTTTCAATTTCGTCAATGTTTTGCTGTACATTTGACTATTTGCATGTTTAGAGATAAAATGTATGCTTTACAATGCTATGTAATGTACCATCATATATACATGCTATGTATCAACTATGTGAGTCCTATTTTATGTTCATGAGGCGGTCCCACATATTGTTATTCCTTTTCTGCAATAAAATCATGCATTACATGCTGTAATTACATATATGAATGCCATTTAAATCTGTTTGAGGCTTTGATTGATGGAAAACACGTTTGGCTTGTGCCTGGGATGTTCAATTTTCAAACGGAACTCTGCCGATTTTTTTTTTTTTTTTTTTTTTTTTTTTTTTTTTTTTTTTTTTTTTTTTTTTTTAACATGCATCATGTTGCATTAATCATATGATGAGGCTAGAAATTTAGAATGTTCATTACATAATTTTAAAAGGAAACTTACCTTCTTTCTCGCCCGTTCTATTCCAGCTATGGATCGTGATGCGCCCAGTAGCTCCTCCGCCTCTCGGACTTCGGGTGTTCGCCGTCGTAGGGCTGCACCTGCCCCTATTCCCCCTCGTACCCGTCAGGCTCGTCGCTTGGCGGAGTCTGTCATCCGTCCTGATCACCCGGACGTTGAGGAGGTTGCTCCTCCGGAGGTCGCGGCAGAGGGACCATCCTCCAGCACACCGGCTCCAGCTCCTCATAGTGCCTCGTCTGGCGCATCGGTGCAGATCCCCGATCTATTGGGTCGGGATCTCAGTCGTCATCCCTCGGCATCTCTCGTGGCTAACGAGGTATATTCGGTTCTATTCTGATTTTATTCTCAATTTCTCCATTCTCCTTTTATCCGGACTGACCCATTGGTGATTGCCCCAGGTACCCGAGTTTACTCAGCCGAGGGGCAACTGGTTCAACATCTACTCCCTTTACACGGCTTTGCACAGTGACTACCGGGCGGTGGTGGATTCTTGGGGCTTTCGTCACTTCTTTACCATCATTCCCCGGCAGTGCCCCTGGGGTTACATGAGGGCTTTATCCGAGCGATGGTTCCACCATACGCAGTCTCTCCATCTTCTTGACTGCGAGGTCGTGTTGACCCCATGGGACTGGAGGTACATTACCGGCATTGAGCTTACCGGGTCCCGCGTCCCCTTGGATCTTGATATCACTCCTGTGGAGGTTCGAGCTTTGCTGGGCTTCGCTGCTGAGGACCGGGTCTTTAAGGCCCGCAGTATCCGATCTGGTGCTTTGGCTGTCGATGCAGTCGGGGGTCTCTATGCGCTGCCTATTCCAGCAGATCAGGGCACCAGGGACATTCTGCTACGACGCCTGTTCCTGACCATCATGAGGGGTTGTTTTCTGGGGAACAACTCCTCCACCATTCATTTCAGCGTCGTAGGAGCGGTCAGAGACGTGGACCGCATCGGTGATTATGACTGGGGGTCATTCACCTTTGCCTATTTCCTCCATGGCATGCGTCTACGCTCAGGAGGGACAGACTGATGCCTGGCTCGGCTTCTACCATTTTCTGTTGGTGAGTCCCCTCCTCCTCTCTCTTACCGTATTTCTTTTCCTTTCATCTCTTTTCTGTATTTGATAGTGACTCATGCCTTGCCTTGTTTCTATTCACAGTTCTGGGCTTACGAGCGGCTGCCATGTCTGAGGCCTATCACTACTCTGGGCCCGAACACTTATCCTCGGGGTCGGCGATGGCATCACAGCACTCTGGAGGAGGTCCCCGTGTCGGGCAGCTTTGCACATTGTCGTATTCAGCTGGAGTTGATCACGGCTGCCGACGTCGTCTGGATTCCCTACCTCTCCGAGCATCTGACCGTGGGGTTTGCTGACGGGCATCCTTCCGGCCCGGAGTTCGAGCTTTCCACCCGTCGCCTCACTTTGCAGAGTGTTGGAGGCTGGGTGATGTATCTGGGAGAGCGCGCATTCAGATGCGTCACTGGGGAGATCCGCATCCCGCACTCCCTTTCCTTCATTACTTTCTGGCCGCTGGATTCTCAGCCCTCGGAGATCATGCTTGCCGGGGAGGACGGTCGGATGCTTTCCACGGGTCCCACTACGAGTGATGCATTCCGCACATGGTGGGTGCCCCGTACCATCGGTCCTCAGACTCGGGCCACTTTCTTCCTTGGAGACATGGTTCCAGGCTCGGTGACGATGACCGATTGGGCTGCCTGTGTTCGGACTCCCACCCACGCTGAGCAGATCGCCGCATTGACCCGTCAGGTAGATCAGTTGTCGCTGTTTATTCGGGGGTTGGGCCGGGCCCCAGAGGAGGCTTACACCTACGATCCTGACGGTGCAGGTTATGATGCAGGCCCGAGTTCATCTGATGCCACAGCGCATCCCTACATCCCCGATATGAACTTTGGTCCTCCGAGCTCGACGACTCCAGGGGATCAGTTCGAGGATCCTGCTTTCATAGATGATACTGATTTCATTTAGACCAGGATATGATAGGGCCTTTTGTATCGGCACCTGCTTAGATTTCTTTTTCATTTATGCACTATGTACTGAACTCATTTATTTATTTATGCACAGTTTTCTTTTTCATTTTTATGGGATTCACCTGCTTTATTATTAACTGTATGATGCATGCTCTTTTATTTATGGATAGAGAATGACCCCTGTACAGTCTTTTTGATACTATTTTCTCACAGATGTCGTCCTCGGATGCTGTGGTTCGTTTGGATTCCATTCTTCCCACAGGGTTGGTTGGCAGCCTCTTCCGCTGGTTGGACAGTCTACTGCCAGCAGATAGGGTTATCGTAGATGGTCTTTTGGGACATTCTTGGTCCTTATTAACCTTCCGGGTGCCAGCGGGCTTTGTGGATGGTCTTCTGAGCTGTTGGGCCCCTGCCCGTCAGGTGTTTAGGTTTGGGACAGTAGAGCTGACCCCCACCCTTGAGGAGTATGCTCGCTTCAACACCGGCTTGCCGTTGGATGGTCCCTGTGCTAGGGTTACCGTTGGTTCCATGCGCCGTCAATTCTTGACTTTTACCGGTTTGCGGAGGGCTGTCTTATTACCGGTAATCACATCAGACCATATGGTTCCCCTTCAGTTCTTCATTGACCGATTTGGCTCACCTGACGGTTTTCGACTCTTCTTCGGTGATTTTTCCGTGTCCGAGGAGCGCTGGGGCGCCTTGAGAATGGATGTCCTGATGGCCTGTGTCATCTCAGTTTTGTATTTGCCTGCCGGACCCGATCATCTGGATATGCGGATTGTGGCGGCCGTTCGAGCCCTTCGGGAGGATCACACCCTTCTCCCCATGATATTGGCGGATACCTATATGTCGGCCACATATTGCCAGTCCTTCCGAGGAAGATTCTTCAGAGGGAGTTCAACCTTGTTGTATATGTGGTTTATGAGTCATCTTAGTCCCATCGGCCATTTCCGTCGCCAAGGGTTTTGCTTCAGCCATGACATAACCACGCAGTTTTCGCTTCGTCCTGCGCGTTGTACTGATGTGGCCTCCTGGACATTATTTTTGTCTATCATTGAGGACCCCTTTCATCTATTGGTTTACTCGGGCTATTGCTCCTTCATGAGCTTCTTGACTCATGTGCCTGGCATGGATTTCATTCCCATTGCTGGGTTAAGGGGCGTGACGACCTATCATCCCCTGGCGGTTATGGGGCAGTTTGATCAGACACAGGATTTACACCCCTTTGCGGGTGCAGCCGCATACCGATTCCTTATATCATCCTGTACAGAGAGGGATCTATTGCAGGTATACGAGCTTTGGGATCGCAGGATCTTTGCCGAATATAGTGCGAGCTGTCACATCCAGACAATTGCCTACGCACAGTGGTTACGTGGAGACCTGGATTCGGCTAGTTTGAGTCGGACGGGGGCCTTTGATGACTCTGGAGTGATTTTCACAGAAGATACAACAGACCATCCCATCTTAGTCGATTCTGCCCCGAGTCGGGTTGCTGAGGATTCCCGACTCCGCCTGGCCCTGATTACTACTGAAGCCGAGAGGGATGCCGCCCTTGCCGAGAGAGATGAGGCCATTCGGGCTAGAGATGCTGCCATTGCTGATAGAGAGGCCATTGTATTTCAGACCAGGGCAGTGGTAGATGCTCATTTTGGGACCGTCAGCCGAGCTACTGCTTTACTGGATCGTATTGATATGATGGGGCAGCAGATTGCAGGAGATGCTGATGCTTCAGATCTATCCACCACCCTGTCCATCCTGCTTCGGCTAGTTTCAGATTTGTAGATTATTTTATTTCCTGCATAGACTATGTTGGTTTCATCAGTTATTGAAAAAGAAATCTTGTAATAAAACGACTTATATATATAGACATGCATTTAAATTTAGTCATTTTCCCTTTTGTCGTATCATTGCCATCCATTGGGTCATCATTTTATCCAACTGACCATGATTTGACATTTCGCCTTCTTTCTTTCCTCAAGACTTGATGGAGATTTGACAGATATTGCCGCACACCTTTTGATTTCGTCGGATTGAATCTCAGATTTTGGGATAACTGTTTGGGTTGGATCAGGGTATGTATTCTGGGATGAAACTGGTTAGGCAGTTGGTTTCGGGAAGGTTTTGAGGGTGTAGGAAGGTTTTATCTGGCTATCGAAAATTGGTTTTGGTTAGGAAAGGATTGTTTTTTTTTTTTTTTTTTTTTTTTAAGGATCGGACCGCGCCATGATGGCTGCCTACGTACCCCCTCAAGTTGGGAGATCAGGTCCTACGTAGTTCGCTGTCAGGGGAAAAAGGAACTGATGATTTAAGCGGTAGAACCGCTTCACCGAGTCAGAATTTAGGGGTTGTGGAAATACCTCACCATCCATTTCTTGCAATATGAGGGCCCCTCCGGATAGTACTTTCTTGATCACAAATGGCCCTTCCCAGTTCGGGGCAAACTTCCCCCTGGCCTCGTCTTGACAAGGCATGACTCTTTTCAACACCAAATCGTTTTCCCTGAACCTCCGAAGTCTTATCCTTTTATCGTACGATCGAGAGATCCTCTGTTGATATAGCTGACCATGCCAAACGGCAGCCACTCTCCTTTCATCAATCAGGGCCAATTGGTCGTATCGACTTTGCATCCAATCCTCCTCGCCTATCTGAGCATCGATCACTATTCTGAGGGACGCCATCTCCACTTCAACTGGCAGGACAGCCTCCATTCCATACACCAAGGAGTATGGGGTTGCCCCTGTGGAAGTACGCGTTGACGTTCGGTAGGCTAACAAGGTGAGGGGTAACAAATCCGGCCATCCCCGATGATTAGCAGACATTTTTGCCATGATCTTCTTGATGTTTTTATTTGCAGCCTCCACTGCCCCATTCATCTTAGGACGGTAAATGACGGAATTGAGATGCTTGATCTTGAACTGGTCACACAATTCCTTCATGAGGGCGTTGTTCAAATTCCTGGCATTGTCGGAGACCAAAACCTCAGGTTGCCCATATCGGCAAATGACATTATTCCTGATGAAGTTGACGATGACCTCCTGAGTTACTTTAGGGAAAGAAGCTGCCTCTACCCATTTGGTGAAATAATCGATCATGACGAAAATGAACCGGTGCCCGTTGCTCGCTTTGGGCTCTATTGGTCCGATTACATCCATTCCCCACATTGAAAATGGCCATGGGGAGGTCATACAGTGCAGTTCATTGGGAGGTGTATGGATCACATTACCGTGCGCCTGGCATTGATAACACCGTTTGACATGATCATCGCAATCGGCCTTCAGCGTTAACCAATAATACCCTGTCCTCAAGATCTTTTTGGCCAACATCGGTCCACTCATATGTGGCCCACACACCCCGCCATGGATTTCATTCATAATCCTTGGGGATTGCGTTTCGTCTACGCATTGCAACAGTCCCAACCCGGCATCCCTTTTGTAAAGTGAATCGCCACTCAGGTAAAACTTCATCGCCATCTTTTGAATTCTCATCCTTTCAGTCCGATTTGCCTGATCGGGAAGGGATCTGTCTCTCAGATATTCCCTTATGTCGTGATACCAGGGCTGCCTCGTCAACACCACCTCGTTTGATAACACTGCCACATTTTCCTCGTATGCCGGGGCATTCTGTACGGCGATCTCAATCTGTGGACTGTCCCTACTCTTGATCACGTGGATTAAGGAAGCCAAAGTCGCCAATGCATCGGCAAAATCATTTCGTCCCCGAGGAATATGGCGGAAGGCGATATCTTCGAACTCTTGCATAAGCTGGGTGACACAACGATGGTATGGAAGTAACCGAAGCTCCTTAGTGTTGTATACCCCGATTGCTTGTCTGATTACCAATTCTGAATCCCCGAACACCGCTAGTCTTTTTACTCCCATGTCACGGGCCAATCGGAGTCCCAAGATACACCCCTCGTATTCAGCGGTGTTGTTCGAATTGCTGAAACGAAGCTTGGTGGCCACGGGATATTGTTCTCCGGTGATAGAGACTAGGACCGCTCCGGCTCCTGCCCCCTCGGCATTCATGGCACCATCAAAATACAGCTTCCAAAATTGTCCCTCGTCATCACATTTTCCGCGTGATACCCAAAATATATCCTCGCCCGGAAGAGGAGTTTCTAACGGCTCCATCCCTCCTGCCGGGGCTTCTGCCAACTGATCTGCAATTCCCTGCCCTTTCATGGCCTTCTGGGTCACGTACACCATGTCAAACTGTTGTAAAATTAACTGCCATCTTGATAGTCGACAATTCAGCATGGGCCTTTCGAAAATATATTTTAGGGGATCCATTCTTGATATCAGGTACGTTGTATGCCCATGGAGGTAGTGCTGTAATCTCCCTGCAGCCCAGGCCAGAGCACAACAGGTCTTCTCAATGGGAGTGTAATTCTGTTCACATTGGCTAAATCTTTTGCTGAGGTAATAGATGGCCCTGTTTCTTTACCCGCCTCATTCTTTTGTCCCAACATACATCCCATCGCGATGGCATTTACCGATATATACATAAACAGAGGGATCCCATCCTTCGGGGGGGTAACCATCACTGGTGCCTCCGTCAATTGCTTTTTAATGGTCTGAAGCGCCTCTTGACATTGCTCATTCCATTCTTGGGACACCCCCTTTCTTAACAGTCTAAAAATCGGCTCACATGTGGTCGTCAAGTGGGATATAAAACGGCTGATAAAGTTTATCCTCCCGAGGAATCCTCTTATCTCCTTTTCTGTGTGAGGTGCCGGCATATCCACAATGGCCTTAATCTTTGCTGGATCCAACTCAATGCCCCGATCACTAACCAGGAAACCTAAGAGCTTGCCCGACTGTACTCCGAAAGCGCACTTGGCTGGATTGAGTTTCAAATTATACTTTCTGAGCCGATCGAATAGCTTTTTGAGATGAGTTATATGATCGGACTCTACCTTCGATTTCACAATAATGTCGTCCACGTAGACCTCTATCTCCCTGTGCATCATATCATGGAACAGGGCCATCATAGCTCTCTGATAAGTAGCCCCTGCATTTGTGAGACCGAAAGCCAGTCGTCTATAGCAGAAAGTGCCCCAGGGGGTGATGAATGCGGTCTTTTCCCGGTCTTCTTCCGCCACCATTATCTGATGATATCCTGCGAAGCAATCCACAAAAGAGTACATTTCGTACTGGGCTGTGTTATCCACCAGGATGTGTATGAAAGGCACCGGGAAGTTGTCCTTGAGACTGGCCTTGTTTAGATCTCTGTAGTCTACACATACCCTCACCTTTCCTCCAGGCTTAGCTACTGGGACTACATTGGATAGCCATTCCGGGTAAGTAGATACCATAATGATTCCCGCCCTGAACTGCTTGATGATTTCCTCCTTCACCTTTAAACTCCACTCAGGTTTCAACTTCCTCAGTTTCTGCTTGACAGGCCTGAAACCCTCCTTGATGGGTAATCAGTGCACCACAATGTCGGTGGACAATCCGATCATATCCTCGTGCGACCAGGCAAAGACATCCTCATATTGTTTAAGCAACTCAGTCATTTCGACTTTTTGGCGGGGGGGGGGGGTAAGGTCCGTCCCTATCTTGAGTTCCTTTGGCTGGTCAGGGGTTCCAATATCAATGGTGATGGTTTGGTCCAAGTTGGGTTTGGGTTTATCCTCGACCCATCCCTTGATCTCGTCAGGTGCGTCGTCGTAATCTGTCTCATCTTGTTCAATGCCCATTAAATCGAAATCCAGCTCAATGTCAAAATCATAATCATCATTCAAATTTGAAAGACCATTTGTTAGGCAAGGATTACTCAAATTGGTACACCTGACATAAAACAAAGTACTTGTCATATATAAATCATTTACGACGATCGCAATTTCAAATAACACGAAGAAACGACACAATTATGCAGAAATAAAACAACAACAAGATAAAACTTCTTCATTCCCCCATCCTCTAGGGTTAACCACCCTGACGTCGAGCTTTACCCTTTTTTTGGATATCACTGGTTTCTTCTGGGTCCAATTATCGATGGTCAGGTCAGATGAAATGCGCTGGATAAAGGAGGGCCTCACATCGGACACCTCCCCGATGATTACGGATACGTCGCCTGAATCCTTCTCTATATCTTCTCCAGGAATAATCAGCCCTGCCCAATCAATGATAGGTACAACTTGTTGGGCTGCCGATGGTGTGATAACATTCGTCCCCTCCTTACTGCTTGTTGATTGTCCGGGGATATAGCATTTGGTTTCAAACTCTTTTGCGACCTCCTGCAGGAAACTTTCCCTCCGGGCCGACTCATTACATGTGGGGGTTAACTCTTCATTCGCTGCCCCAATCACAGGTCCGCTGATCCCCTGCTCATTGTCGACTTTGGTCACTGGACTGCCAACTAGTCGAATCGGAGTCGCACCCTGACGGTGTCCCCGTACTGCGCCCACATGGTATCCCAATCCTGCCTTGCCTATCTGCTGTGGTAGGTGGATGGGCTTGGTGATTCCCTGACTGCTTTTCCCTAGTCCCCTGTCCAGGTTGGAAGTTCATTTTAATCATTTCCCTTGCCACAAAGGTGAGTTCCGGAGAGACCCTTGGCTTCACAGCTGGAGCTCCCAGGCATCTATAATGAGGATTGCTAATCTCTAGTGCTTGGAAGCTGGCAGGCGCCGCTGACTCATCCACATTGATTACTGGTAGGCCATTCTTGGGAGGAGAAGGGTCATCACATTCGGCCGAGATTGTTACCAGATTCCCATCGATGATCAACTTGATTTGTTGGTGGAGCGTGGAAGGAACTGCCCCGGCCATGTGTATCCACGGCCTCCCTAACAGCAGGTTGTAGCTTGCCGTGATATCCAGGACTTGGAAGGAGATATCAAAAGTACAGGGTCCTATCTCCACTGGCAATTCTATCTCTCCGATGGTGTCCCTCCGGGACCCGTCAAAAGCCCGAACCACCACATGACTGGCCCGCAGGCGCTTGGGACTGATGTTCATTTTTCTTCAGCGTACTGAGAGGACATATATTCAATGCCGATCCCCCGTCGATCAGCACCCCATTCATGACATATCCTGAGGAGATTACTGCAATGTGTAGCGGTTTTCGGTGCCCCCTTCCCTCTTCGGGAATGTCCTCATCTGTAAAGGATATTGCATCGGTTTCCAATAAGTGGCCTACCAGCCGGCCGAAACCCTCCTCACTAATTTCTTTGGGCACAAATGCCTCCTCCAGAACCTTCATCAGGGTTTTGCAATGCTCACTGGATGACAACACCAGATCCATGACTGATGTTAGGGTTGATTCCTCGTTTAAAATCTGGATCCCCCTCATTTCTGGGTGATCCATCCTTTTCAAAAACTCTATGGCCCTTTCCTCAGAAACCTCTTCATTTTTTCTCTTTTGGCTCTCAAGGACTCGCCCGGGCAGATATAAGGGGTTCCCCTTGGTCGTCACGGAAGCACAACTGACCGCTTCCTCTGGCATTCCCCCATAATTCCAGGGTACAGTCTTCAGACTACTGATAGGGAGTTGGGACCTTGCTGCAAGGATGATGGGCCTCGGGGCTGTCAGCTTGACAGGTCCCTCTATGTTATTCGTACTTACCCCTATCAACCTGATGGGCGCTACCCGTGCATCCCCATGATCATGTATCACGTTGATCATCTCCTCAATTTTCTGCACATAGTTCAACCTTGGCGGCCCCCCAGCCTCACTTGCCTCCGTCACATTGACTCCCCCCCCCATCATGTCTTGGCAGGGGATTTGCCTTAACATTCGGGGAGTCTGGCTGCTCCACCACAATTTCCCCGTTGTCGATCATGTTCTGAATTATATGTTTCAATGTCCAACAATCCTGTGTATCATGACCCGGGGAAACCCGGGAAGGAGTGTTGTAGTGATAGGCGCACCGCTTGCTTGGATCAAATCTCCTTCCCTTCGGGTCACTTGGGGGAGCCAAATTGATTATCTTCTTTTGGGCCATCAATACCGCTAATACTCGTTCAAGCGGCTCCCCGAGCGGGGTGAATACTCGGTTTTGCGAGGCCTCATATCTTCTTCGCCCTTCTGCTCTTTGATCTATGAAATTGGGCTGTCGGGATTGCCCTCCCCTCTGTACCTGTACCGGAAGGTGGCTTTCTGCTTTTCTGGATGACCCTTGTAGGATGAGGGAGACATCCTCTTCCTTCTTCTTTTGGACTCTCCGGGAAGTGCTGCCATAGTTTCCATTCTGTATTTGCTCGGCACAGCAGTTTCTAAAGCAGTAAGGTCCCGGATTTTACCCGATTTCAACCCCATGTCTACCATCTCTCCATGTTTGATCATTTCAGCAAAAGGTCTTCCAATCCCCGAGATGACCCTCTCATAATACGGTGCCTCCTGGATGTCTACAAAGGTCATCACCATCTCTGATTCGTTCATTGGGGGGGTCACCTGTGCGGCCATGCCCCTCCACCGTTGTGCATACTCCCTGAAGGATTCCCTAGGCTGTTTCTTAACCTTTGTCATTTGGTACCTGTCAGGGGCCATCTGGGCCTGAAAGCTGTATTGGGTTAAGAAGGTATGGGCCAATTCCTCCCAGTTGTGGATTCGGGCGTTTGTCGAGGCGGGCATACCAGATTCTTGCCTCCCCTGTTAAGCTTTTCTGGAATAGTTGCATTCTTAACCCCTCGTCTTCAGCATAAGACCCGAGTTCTCCAATGTATATTTTCAAGTGTGTATAGGGGTCTCCCTTTCCATTGTACTTTTCAAACTCGGGAACTTTGAACTTTTCTGGATATCTGGCTCCGGGGAAAACACATAAATCCGAGTAATTAACCCTGCCCAGGGATCCTATGCCCTTTAGAGATTGGATGTTTTCCTCCATGTGTTTCATTTTTCTACGAAGGTCGTCATTATCCCCCTCTTCTGGGATAGTAATCACTGTCCTGCTAGGTATGGGAACGGGCTTTGGGATGACTGGCTCGTCCTTGAGTCGGGGTTTGGTCCTCTTTAAGCAAGTTTGTACCATTTTTAGGAGGAATCTGATCATCCCCTGGTGGTGGAATATTATGCGATCCCGGGTTTACCGGATCCTGTCTGATTAAGAACTGTTCCTTTAGCATTGTGGCCATTTCCATCATCTGTCTTTTAAAATCATCAAACTCCTCCCGAGATATGGAATTATGGTTAGGAAGATCAGCCATTTCAGATGTAGAGACCTGGGCTTTCTTAGACTGCGAACGGGTTTGAGGAGCAATCCTACAGAGACAAATGGTTCGAAGTTTAGTCCTGGGGAAATGAAAACATGGATGCATGCTAAAGCTATAACTTTTTTTGTGTTTTTGGGGTTCTTTAATCTTTCCCTGCAAAAGAGAAAGTTAGTAGTCCTTTAGTGCCATAACCAATGCTAAACATGCTTTATTATGCTCCCCCAACTATTCCCTGCAATTCACAGCGGTTAGTAATCTCTTTTGACATAGAAAAGGGATGTATGAATATTGAAATGAGATCATGACATTTAGACATATAAACGTAAAAAGGCATGAAGAGACTTTTCCTGCGTTGGGTTATTCTGAGGATGACCTATCCTAGGGTTACTCTCACGGGCTTTTCGGCATGAAGGTTCCCAAATCTTCGCAATCTACTCGTTTGAGCCCTTTCGATTGGAGCGGATTTGAGTGGTGCGTTTCCTGAGCCATCTCCGGGGAGCAGCCCCATCGAGTCCAGTAATAAGCAACCGACAGGTTCGCCTCAGGAGGAGGTACTCTCTCAACATACATTCACATTCATCGTCCTCACCGTATGCAAATGATTTCTTTAAAGTAAAGCCATTCCATTCAATCATTCATTCATTGGACAACAACACACATTCGCACAACAAAAGTAAAAAAATCAAAATATCGCACACACACACAGATTTTAATGAATTTTAAAGGATAGGACAGCATCAAGATTTGAACGCGGCTTAAGCCTTCTAATGTCCCCAGCAGAGTCGCCAGCTGTCGACGCCGGGTTTTCGCTTTCTAGTCTCCTTAGTCTTTTCCAATTTTAGCCTTTTGATTTAGATGACGTTTGGAAAAGGTCGGCATTGATGTCGACGGGGTTTTGAAAGATCGCTTTTATGATGAGCCAATTAACCAGAGTCGCCAGTTGGTATATTTGAAATGGATGTACCAACTCATCCGAGTTTTCGTTTTCTTATAAATCGCTGGCTCATATGTGACTCCGAATTAATTGGTCTGCGAATTGAGATTCATAGAGTTCGGGGCTTTGCTTAAGTGAGGGGAAGGTGTTAGGCACCCCTCGACTTCCGTGAAACACGATTACCGCAATCTTGATGCTTTCCTATCCTTTAATTCATGAATGTGTGTGTGTGTGCGTGTGTGTGTGTGTGTGTGCCTATATGAATGTCGTGGTGGGTTTGTATGAAAGAGTCATTTGGATTTTAGGGAAAATCGTGTTTTAATTTGAGAACGTTTCGGAATATCTTTTCGGTATACACGAGAAAGCTTTATTCTTTATGAGAAAGGTTTGATTTTAATTTATCAAAACTATGAGATTTTCATTAGGTGTCGTTTTGGCAAAACAAGAGTTTTAAACCTTCGTCAAAATAGGAATCGAGATCTATACGTTGCTTTCGTGAAACGATCGGGCAATTTCTAGAATCTCTTTCACCCTATGCACAAAGATTTAATAAAATGTTACTTATTTGCAAAATCATTTTGTGTGATATTTGAAAACGATTTTCTTTAGCTTTTTCGTTAGATAGGAATCGACATTCATTAACATTTCTCAAATTTTAACCTCGTGATTCTAATATCCTACTTTGCTTGATTTTTATGAAAATCTTATCATTTGGCTTTGAAATCAATTTCGCGTCATAAATCGAATCGAGCATAAACACGCGTCGGGGATATTCATGGGCATGTAAGCCATCAAAATATCCCCGAACGCCAACAATCACAAATTTCACTATTTCGGGGCCTTAAACACGATTCCCGCCTTGGTGTCGTTTTAAGGCCCAAAGGTTACATGTTACAAAACGAGCATCTTGAATCTATCACATACATCAAAACGTCCATCATCGGATTTGGACCTCGGGGTCGCATTCCTAGGCTCACATGAGATTAATACATGCCTACAAAATGAATATTACATAACTAACCAAACCCGTCGGGGGTTTATCTAATATACCATGATATCCGGAAATGACAATCTAAATAAATTACACCCAATAAATTATCACAAACAAGCTAGAAATTTTATCAATTGGATATCCTCGGGTTATTAGAAAGAATTTTGTTCCGATGGAACCCTCCCTAATAATCCATAATCCATGATTGTTCAACAATATACATGAAAACTACATCCCATCTAAGCAAAATAAGATGATATGAATTGTTATAGCAAAAGGAATTTTTACCTTGCAAAATGATCTCAAAAAGGATGAAATCTTGGTATTTGAATAGGATGAGAAATATATTTGATACAATCAAAATTAAAGGAGTAAAATTTCTCTCTTTTTCCTCTCTTTTCTTCCTATTTTTATTGCACAATCTACTATTTTTCTCTCAAATTCCGTGCTGCTGTTTGCTGTTTTTCTTCTTCTTCTCCAAAATTTGCTGAACCTCCTGTATGCTGCCGAAGCTGGCCTTAAATAGGCTGGCCAGAGCCAGCCGCAGATCTATCTGCGGCTGGCCGCAGATGGATCTGCGGCTGGCCAGCTGGCACGCCTCCCATCGCACTCAGCTGGTAGTGCTGATTTCCCGGTTTTCGTGCTGGCGCACCCACTTGGCCGCAGATCTATCCGCGGCTGGCGGGCTTGACTTTCTCGATTTTCGTGCCACGCCTCGATTTTCGTACCGCAACGTCGGTTTTCGCTGCCAGGCTCGTACTCCGCAGTCCGGGAATTTCCGGGAGACATGCTACCTCATTCGGAAGTATATGCCTCAGACGGCTTTATTGTCACGTAAACTTGGGTTGCCCAAAACATTGCGGCGGTGCCGGGCGCTCGCCCTTGTGCCCGCTCCTTTGCTCCCGCAAGCTGGTTCAATTGACGATTTCGCCCTCCTGTCATGGTTAGTAGAAGGAAACGCAAAATTTGGGTGTCTACAAAGCTCATAAAGGAGCAATAACCCGAATAGACCAGTAGATGAAAGGGATCCTCAATGACCAACAAAAATGATGTCCAGGAGCCCACATCAGTACAGCTCACGGGACAAAACGAAAACTGCGTAGTTATGTCGTGGCTAAAGCAAAACCCTTGGCGACGGAAATGGCCGATGGGATTGAGATGACTCATGAACCACACGTACAACAAAGTCGAGCTCCCTCTGAATACTCTACCGCGGAAGGACTGGCAATATGAGGCTGACATGTAGGTATCCGCCAATATCATGGGAAGAATGGTGTGATCCTCCTGAAGGGCTCGAACGGCCGCGACAACCCGCATGTCCAACTGATCAGGTCCTGCGGGCAAGTACAAAACTGAAATGACACAGGCCATCAAAACATCCACTCTCAAAGCGCCCCAGCGCTCCTCGGACACGGAAAAATTGCCGAAGAAAAGACGGAAACTGTCGGGTGAGCCAAATCGGTCAATCAAGAACTGAAGGGGAACCAGGTGGTCTGAAGTGATCACCGATAACAAGACAGCCCTCCGCAAACCAGTGAAAGTTAAGAATTGACGGCGCATGGAACCAACTGTAACCCTAGCACAAGGACCATCCAAAGGAAGGCCGGTGAAGCGAGCATACTCCTCGAGGGTGGGGGTCAGCTCTACTGTCCCTAACCTGAACACTTGATGGGCAGGGGTCCAATAGCTCAGAATACCCTCCACAAAGCCCGCTGGCACCTAAAAGGATAATAAGGACCAAGAATGTCCCAAAAGGCCATCTGTGATAACCTTGTCGGCCAGCGATAAACTGTCCAACCAACGGAGGAGGCTGCCGACCAACCCTGTAGGAGGAATGGAACCCAAACGTACCACGATATCTGAGGACGACATCTGTGAAAAAATAGTATCAAAAAGACTGTACAGGGGTCATTCTCTATCCATAAATAAAAAGCATGCATCATACAGTTAATAATAGAGCAAATGAATTTCATAGATATAAAAGATAAAAAAACTGTGCATAAATAAATAAATGAGTTCAGTACATAGTGCATAAAATGAAAAATAAATCCAAACAGGCGCAGGTACAAAAGCCCTATCCTATCCTGATCTAAATAAAATCAATCTCATCTATGAAAGCGGGATCCTCGAATTGATCCCCCGGAGTCGCCGAGGTCGAAGGCCCGAAGTTCATGTCGGGGATGTATGGCTGCGCTGTGGCATCAGATGAGCTCGGGCCCGCATCATAACCCGCACCGTCAGGATCGTAGGCATAAGCATCCTCTGGAGTCCGGCCCAACACCCGAAGATATAGAGACAATTGGTCTACCTGACGGGTCAGAGTGGCGATCTGCTCAGCATGGGTAGGGCTCCGAACGCACGCTGCCCAGTCAGTCATCATCACCGAGCCGGGGACCATATCCCCGAGGAAGAATGTGGCCCGGGTCTGAGGACCGATAGTGCGGGGCACCCACCAAGTACGGAAAGCATCACTCGTACTGGGACCCGTAGAAAGCATCCGGCCGTTCTCCCCTGCGAGCATGATCTCCCAAGGCTGAGAATCCAGCGGCCAGGAGGTAGTGAAAGGAAGGGAATGCGGGATGCAGATCTCTCCAGTAACGCATCTGAATGCGCGCTCCCCCAGGTACATCACCCATCCTCCAACACTCTGCAACGTGAGGCGACGGGTGGAAAGCTCGAACTCCGGGCCAGAAGGGTGCCCATCATCAAATCCCACAGCCAGATGCTCGGAGAGGTAGGGAACCCAGACGACATCAGCAGCCGTGATCAGCTCCAGCTGGATGCGGCAGTGTGCAAAGCTGCCAGATACCGGGACCTCCTCCAAGGTGCTATGATGCCATCACTGGCCCCGGGGATAAGTGTCCAGGCCAAGAGTAGTGACGGGCCTCAGGCATGGAAGACGCTCGTAGGCCCAAAACTGCGAACAGAAACAGTGAAAAGCATGAGCAACCGACAAATGCAAAAAAGAGAAATAAATGAAGGAAAGTCCAGTAAGAAAAGAGGAGGAGAAGCCTCACCAGCAAGAAGTGATAGAATCCGAGCCAAGCGTCTGTCTGGCCCTCCGAACGTAGACGCAGATCGTGGAGGAAATAAGCAAAGATGAATGACCCCCAATCATAGTCACTGATACGGTCCACGTCTCTGACGGCTCCTACGACGCTGAAATAAATGGTGGAGGAGTTGTTCCCTAGGAAACAACCCCTCATAATGGTCAGGAATAAACGCCGTAGTAGAATATCCCGAGTGCCCTGATCCGCTGGAATAGGCAATGCGTATAGACCCCCGACAGCATCGACAGCCAAGGCACCGGATCGAATGCTACGGGCCTTGAAGACCCGGTCATCGGCGGCAAAGCCCAATAAAGCCCGGACCTCCGCTGGAGTAATGTCGAGATCCAGAGGGACACGGGACCCGGTGAACTCTATACCTGTGATGTACCTCCAATCCCAGGGGGTCAGCACAACCTCGCAGTCAAGAAGATGAAGGGACTGTGTCTGATGGAACCATCGCTCGGATAAGGCCCTCATGTAACCCCAGGGGCACTGACGGGGGATGATAGTGAAAAAGTGACGGAAGCCCCAAGAATCCACCACCGCCCGGTAGTCGCTGTGCAAAGCCGTATAGAGGGAGTAGATGTTGAACTAATTGCCCCTGGGCTGAGTAAACTCCGGCACCTGTGGCAATCATCAATGGGTCAGTCCAGGTAGAACGGGAATTGAGAAATTGAAAATGAAATGAGAATAGAATTGAATATACCTCATTAGCTACAAGAGATGCCGAGGGGTGACGACTGAGATCCCGACCCAAAAGATCGGGTATCTGCACAGGGGCGCCAGAAGGAGCATGATGAGGAGATGGAGCCGGTGTGCTGGAGGATGGCCCCTCTGCCACAACCTCCGGAGGAGCAGCCTCCTCAACGTCCGGATGATCGGGACGGATGACAGCCTCCGCCAAGCGGCGAGCCTGACGGGTCCGAGGAAGAAGAGGGGCAGGTGCAGCCCTACGACGGCGAACACCCAATGTCTGAGACGCAGAGGAGCTACTAGGAGCATCGGGATCCATAGCTGGAACAGAACAGGCAAGGAGGAAGTTAAGATCCCTTTTTTTAATTTATGCCACAAATATTCCAATATTTATCGTAGAATTAATGCAACATGATGCATGTTTATTATATAAAAAAAATAAAAAATTAATTTCGGCAGAGTTCCGTCTGTAAAATGGACATCCCAGGCATAAGCCAAACATGTTTTCCATCAATCCAAGCCTCAAACAGATCAAAGTTGCATTCATATGTGTAATTACAGCATGTAAAGGACCATGATGCATGATTTTCTTTCAAAAAAGGAACAACAGATATGTGGAACCGCATCATGAGCATAAAATAGGACTCACACAGTTGATACATAGCATGTATATATGATAATACATAGCATAGCATTGTAAAGCATACATTTCTATCTCTAACCATGCAAATAGCCAAATGTATAGCAAAACGTTGACGAAATTGAAAAGTGAACGGTCAAAGTGTTACCTGTAGCGCGTAGATCGATCCTACCGGGGCAGTTTTTCCAGAAAAGTTGGAAAATTCGGCAAAAGGCCCTTGCAAACGAGCAAAACCATATTCAGTAAAACCTAATCTAGCAAGTTGGATTATTTAAACATACTAATCCAGTAACCCAGATTTAAACCAACATCCAATCCATCAACCTGGATTCAAACTATCCTACAATTCAGCAAGCTAGATTCACTAATTCAGGAAACCATATTCATTAATTCAGCAAACTATTTTCATTAATTCAGCAAACTATTTTTATTAATTCAGCAAACTATATTCACCAATTCAGCAAGCCGAATACCACAATCCAGCAAGTTGAATACAAGTTAACATACTAATTCAGCAAGCTGAATACATCCATGCAGCAGGCTGAATAAATCTATGCAACAACCTCATTTTCTGGACAGTCTTACTAAATAATTTGTTTCAAAAGTGTTTTGCTCCATAAAATGACTCAATCTCGCAAGTCTAACTACAAAACTTCAAGATCTACAACTTTCATGTTTACATGATCTTCAAATTCCAAACACACGAGGCTCCATACCTCAAGGAATGCCTAACTTAAAACTGTCTCGCGAGAAAACTTCCTGTCAGACCCTAGCTCGCTATAACAGTCATAACTTCTTCGTTTTTTACAATTTTTGGGTGATTCCAGTGGCTACGCGAAGCTAACTTCCATATCTACAGCTTTGTCCTACAAAAAATTTTCCAATTCCCAACACATCAATACAGGAATCTCACGCAAGGGGGCTGACCTAAATCGTTGGACAGTTTTTGCACGACAATTTAGATTGGTCATAACGTTTTGCTCCGAAGTCGGAATTAGTCCGTTCCAGAGTCTATAGAAAGCTTATTCAGTTTATAATAACATACCCAAAGCCCAGAATTTTTAGAGCAATCTAGCTAATCCCAAAATTTCCATTTTTGGGCAGCAGCTCACTAGTTTCCAACACGGATGTGTGTTAATATAAATTTCATATCTTATTCATTTCTCAACATTTTTGAGTTATTTCAAAGGGCTTTGGCTCATAACTTATACTTCTAGCATAACCCACAAACAAAACACTAATACCAACATGGATTTCAAAATAATTAACATAGATCTCAAAATATTTTACGGAACAAACAAAAACTCAATAGTTTTCATTTTCCCCAAATTTTCCAACATAAAATCACATATATTCACATGATACACCATAAAACTTTAGATCTAACCCTTTCATAGAGTTTTAACCAACAAGATCATAAAATTTTATGGATCCAAAATAATAAGATAAAACATTAACTAGATCTCACTTATTCACTAAAACTTTCATTTACAGATTTTTGATTTCAATAACCAATCTACCATCAAATCTTCCTTGTTTCTTCGGATCTATCATGATCCATAATTACCACATCAAACTTTCACCATCAACATTTTTATTTATTTATATTTTTTTATACTATGAACATAAAATAAAACTAGGTTTAAAGTTAAAGAAAACTTTTCAACCTTTAATCGAGTTTTCTCTTCTTCTTCTTGAATGGATGCTAGACTTCATAGCTAGACTCCTTCTCCTTCTTTCTTGATGATACCCGAAATGGGTTCCTCTCCCTTTCTTCTCCACCCGAAGCTCTCTCTCTCTCTCTATCTCTCTCTCTTTCTTAATTTGCTACATTGGGAAGTGAGAGAAACAAAAATAAAAATAAAGTAAAGTGTTTTAATTATTGTTAGTAAAAATGTATACATATAATACCTATATCTATACATCATCTCCCAACAAATCTTCTCTCTCTATCTTATCTTATCTCATATTATCCCTTTATACTATAAATCTTGGATAAGAATATGGGGGTCAAATAAGAGAGTGACACATTACTTGTTGGTACAAACTTAAAAATCTTCCATTTGCTTATAATACTCCCTCCTTTCCATCCGCCCATCCTTCTCCATTTTTCTTCATTTTTGATTTATTTTAATTGCATTATTAAGCCCCACAAATGACCTTAATGCCCTTCCTTATTTGGGTTAAATTTTGGGTCATTCATTTAAGTGTTTGGGTTCTCTAATTATTTCATTTGGGCCATGAAATTAAATTAGGTCCAACACATTTAATATTATTCTACCCTAATTATTTAATTAGGGTCTCTAGTCCACTCATTTGTAATTTAAATCATTACTCATGTACATTTAATTTCCTAACCTAATTAGACTTACTTTAATTAGGTTATAAAATTAATTAGTTGAGGTATATAAAATAAATCTCTTATGGTTAGTATTTATTTTAAATACTATTATTCTCACATGGCATAACCCTTAAGTTATTAAATTTTCATACCTAATATATAATGATTAGGTTACAAGACTTTCTTTTATTTGTTTATTATATATTAAACAAATATAAACAATCACATAATATTCATATGCATTTACTTACATATTCTTACAAAACAATTTAGTACATTGAGATAATAAAATAAATCTCTTAGATTAGGTCACTAGTATATAATTAAAATACTAAGACCACTAAATAAAAATAACTCTTTAGGTTATTTAATTCTAATGCCTAATTTATAATATTATGCTACCAAACTTTCTTTAATTCTCTTTCATTATTAGAATAATTAACTTAATAGAAAGTTTACACCAAATATGCCATTAATTGGGCTTTCATTTAAAAATAGTTTGGGCCACTAGTAGTCAATCATTATTGTAATATCCTGGATAGTTATGAGACTTGTAAATAAGGTCTCAAATATTGAATAAAGGTTAAAGTCAAAACCTAGATTGTTAACAGAGAAATGTGTAGAGAAATGACTCAATATTTTCTTTGGTTTTGAAAGAATTTATATGAATTGAGGACGTATTCAATAAGTTTATGCTATGAAATAAATGTCGCAAGAGTTTAGAAGTTAACCGAACTTGAGCGTTTCGGTAGTAGTGATTCTGATGATGGAATCCTTATAAGGGTTGAGTTTAAAACCTAGTTTTGAAGAAGATGATTGTGTAGAGATGATTAAACACTTTAACCTAATCTCTGTGTTAGAAATTAAATGTGTGAAACGATATGTAAGGGATTGAAACCCTAGAATTGATAAGGTGGTATACAAACATGTATAAGCTAGATGGGGTTAGAGAAGCTACCCTAGAAACTTTCCATAAGTAGAAAGTTTAAAGAAGCAATGATATATTTGTGTATTATGATTTTAAGTGATCAATGAAGATGGATTTCTGCGATCTAATCAATGTGTTATGTGATACGATATAAGCATTAATGAATCGTAGAGGAAAAATATTTTCTTAGAAAATAACGCGGGAAACACTATTCACGCGAGAAACGCTTCTTCGCTTTTTGAATTTTCACATTCCCGAATAGCGTTTATATGGAGCATAAGAGCGTATTTACTATTCAAAAATACGAGAGGAGAAGCTTTCCATAAATGGAAAGTTTGAGAATTCTTTATAAAAGGAAAGTTGTGGTGTATAGATGTCCACCAATAAGAAGAGGTTAGAGACCTTCCATAAATAGGAAGTGTAGGATGAAGGGTAGGATGGTATGTCATATGAAGAAGTTCTTGTTGAAATCATAAATAGGAAAGAACAAATTCTACTGAATAAAGTGATACCTTCAGTCAAGGTAATTTGGAGAAATCAAAACATAGAGGAAGCTACGTGGGAGTCGAGAGTAAAATGCGAGACAACTACCCACATTTATTTCTATAACCTATACTGTAATTTCGAGGACGAAATTCTTATTAGAGGGAATGAATGTGATATTCCAGACCTTGATAAGATTCGTATATGTAAATTATGTGTTTATTAAATGAAATATCTTGTTCCAACTCTGTGTTATGTGATTGTATATTTTAATAAAGAATTAGGTCAAATAAAATTTTTTTGAAGCTGCTTAGTCGTGCTTACACTGACAAAATGATTTGTCGTGCTTTCCACGATTTCACCGAGAAGCATCCCGGCAAATTATTTTCAGTAAGCTATTGTGTCATGCTTAGGAATGACAAAGTGATTTGTCGTGCTTCGAAGTTAATATAATAATATATTAACTGATAAAAACCTAAATAATGTAATTAGGGTTAAAAATGATAAATTGGATTACAAACCCTAATTATAAAACCCTAATTGATGATTGTTAACCGAATTAACGAACCAAAATCCTAATTGGTGCACAAGAACCCTAATTAATATAATTAGATTTTTAAGTGACGAAACATAATATAAATTATAAATCATTAAACTTAAAATTAAAACTTAGTTGAAGGATTGAAACCCTAAACCCTAATTTATAAAACCCTAACCCTAATTAGGAAACCCTAACCCTAATTAAGAAACCCTAATTCTAATTATGAGACTTCTAAACCTTAATTATGGAACCTAAGCTTAATTAAGGTATTACTAACCTAATTAAGTTATCCTAAACATTAATTTCAAAACCCTAATCAAGATTAGTGTGAATTAGACCTAGATTAGTAAACTAACCAATGGGAACACTTGAAGAAGTGTGCTAGCTTGTGCCCAACACACTTCCGCGCACTTAAACACAAGCCTAGCACACTCCAATACAAGTAGGTCAAGTCAGATCATAAGCAACACAAGTAACTAAGCAAGTTGATTAGATTTTTGTCCAAAATAAGCTTCTTAAGCTTTGCTATAAATAGAACCAACCTCTGACCATTAGACTTACGAATTCACAAGTTCAAACACTCATAAATATAGTCTAGATAACATCTAACTGAAGTCCCAATCAGAGCCTAAGCATCAGATCAAAAAGTTACTCAAAAGGTACAAAACCTTAATTTTATGCTAGATCTTTAAAGCTTTGTTAGATGTTATGTTTTAGTGTTTACGAATGCTTAATAACATGTTATTTGATGATCTGGGCTGTTATAACATGTTTCCATAACACCTAGATAGGAGAATTAATCAAACATAGTAAACTGTTCAAGGCAGTCAAGAACAGTCTGATAGACTACTTTGTCAGACCTTTTGATCCCCTTAGATTGTTTGTTTGATGTGTTTTAAAGGTTGTATTTGTAGTCTGCCATAAGGTTAGTAATATAAAATTAGAATTATACCAAACAAATCCTTGAGTTGAAAGTTATTAATGGTCAAAACCCATTGACCGACCATGGTAAACTGATTTCTCGGTAACCCAGAAATCATATGAAGGTTCTGACAGGTTACTGACAATCTTTGACCGACCTAGATCTTGATCATGTGATCTAGTTAATGTTATCTTATTACATGTCGTTGTACCTTGCCATATAAGCTACAATTACAAACTAATTAAACACTAAAAACTTTCACCAGATGGAAATTAAATCAAGTTGAAAGTCCCTGTTTGACCATGACCAATGGGTTTCTGGGTAACCCAGAAACCTCAAGAATAGTTTGGTCAACGTATTTTGACCAAGCATACCTTCCTCCCATGATGTAATTAGACATCCAAACCTATATATAATTGTAGAATTACATGCATACTATAAGCTAAAACAAATTTCATAATCAAACAGTTAATCAATTGGAAGTTATTCAAAGTCAAAGTAGCCTATTCAACCTTGACCAACTGTTCTTCATGAAATGAAGAACACTTATAGCGACAAACATTCGTCGCTGTAGCCTTTAGCGACGGAAACTAATAAAAATAAATAATAATAATTAAATTAATTAAAATAAATAGTAAATAATTATTAATAATTAAGTTTTAAAATTTATTTTAAATTATATTTATTAACTTTTAATATTTTGACATAAATTTCATTAATAATTTAATTTAATTAAATATTAATGATAATAAATTATTTAATAGTTATATTAAATAAATAATTTAAAAATGATATTAAGGTATTAAAATTATTTTAAATGATAAATAAATTATTTAAATAATATATTAACTTTCTAAAAATATTATAAATGATAAATAAATCATTTAAATAATATTCTAAATTACTAAAATTATTTTAAATGATAAATAAATTATTTAAATAATATACTAAAATTCTAGAAATGTTATAAATGATAATTAAATCATTTAAAAATACTACCAAGCTTGTAAAAATTATTTTAAAATAGTATGAAGCTTCTAAAAATATTATAAGTGATAATTGAATTATCTAAGTTAATATTTAAACTTTTAAATAGAGTTTTATTGATAAACCTATGTGTTTAATTATCTAATAACGCTATCGAAAGACCGAATCAATGTTGAACCTTAACGATACTTGACTAGTTCAATTCGATACGTGTTATTATAAGTTCTAATGCTTATTATTGATATAAATAGACTACGTGACGTAGATAAACGGCGTAAACTAAACGTACTACGCACAGGCAAGTCTCCAAACTTTGTTACCCTTGTTACCTTTATGCAAGTATTATACATCTTGCTATCAATTGTTGTAAAGTTATTGCTTCTTGATTCATCATAACTTAGGAAATGAATTATTATTCATATATTGTTTATCCGAGCATAAATTATTGTGTCAAGCCAAATTGTTTGGTACGACATCTTATACTGAGTATACAAACACCTTATATGGGTTATTATTGTCGATAATATATTGACATCTAGCGCATGTTGGGCACGATTAGGATGGTATGCATACTACTAGGATATCGAATAGGCTGATCCCCTACAAGATATCTGAACAAAACTTTTCTAAGTCATTGAAGACTGATAGAACTGGTTGAAACATATGGTTCATGTATTGAACCCTCAGTTAGGCAAAAGCTTTTGAACTTCCTTCAAATCAAACACATTGTGTTTACATTTTTGAAATACACTTGCTGAGCATTCTGTAGCTCATCCTTGCATAAACTTTCCTTTGCAGTTTTAGATGGTAATCTCGAAACTTCAAGGACGAACAAAGGAAAGAGGTCGTGTTAATTAGTTTTATCTTACTGCTTTGAATAAATTCAAGTCTTTTAAGACTTTGTTATAATAAAAACATAGTACGAAGAATGTTGTAACCAAACTTAAGGTTATGAAATATATATCATCTTTTATTATATCGAATGCGTTGTATTTACATTTTTAGATAAGTTAATAAATAGCATTTAATACAGTATCCATATGAACTATACATCTGAATGAGTGTATTTAAATGATATTGGGAGTTCTGTAAGCACTGAGGTTACACTTAATGAGCGCCGATAAGGTGCCACCTTTACCGGAATGCGCCCCTCAGTTCCAAGAACAATCTTATCATCAATACTGTGAATGTCAGATAGATAGGGAATATCAATATGAAAGAGATATCCATAAGATTTGAATCTATACATCTAAGTGAGGGTATCCAAACATAGTTAACGTTCTGACGAGAACTATTATCTGTTATGGGATACTGTGAACCTTAGATAGATAGAAGTTATATATTATGGAATATTTATAGTTAAATAAATTCACGCAAGCACCAAATCTGCTACAAGGAGTGTAGAGAATTTGAGGGCTTCACAAGTAGTCTCCAGCTGATCCTCTACCCGCTCCGTCAATCCTACCGACACCACATTCCTCCCTAAGAGGTCATAAACCATCACACTAAGCTGAACAGAAACCTCATGGCAACCGTGAACCTCTGTCTCTAGCTCGGCAATCCTCTATTCCTTTTCCTGTAGCCTCTGGGTCAACTCCGCCTTTTCCCCCAAAGTCTGATACGCTAATGACTTGTACTGCTACTCTTGGTCCTGGTGATCCTAGTTCTGATTCTCTAAATGGGCTACTCGATTCTCGAGCTCCTTATTCCTATTTGTTAGCTCTTCGATGATGTCACTAGCAGTAGTGCCCATGCCATCTGCATACTCAACTGGCTCATCATCCTCTGTCACTAGATCCTCCTCGGGATCCTCATCCCTAGTGTCCATCATCTCTGACTCACTCGGCTGCACCTCTACTAAACGCTCGGTGTCCACATGAATGTCTGTGAACTCCATCTCCCCAACATGACTGGACTCTCCTATCTCAGGCATCCTACAACTACAGACAGAAACAAACAGACAGCAAGATGTTAGTATCAAAATAAAATATATTCATTGATAAAATGAAATGATATTTTATCATGTATAACTCGACTCGATGGATTTCCACAATCCACCTCCAAACATGACCATCAAATGAATCTCCTCGATTCACCTCCTAGCGTACTCAATACGAGTTTAATACTAAGGTTATAACCTAGGTTTCACGATCCTAAAGTTTATAGCCTACAGCTTTGATACCAAACTGTGACGCCCCCAAATTCGGGTACTCGTACCTCGAAATCAGTGCTCATGATCCAATACAAACATCCACCTCTAAACAACATATAATAACTAATGTGAAAAATAATAAACATATGTTGTTCATTACAAAAGATTAACTATATCCCGAGGTCTACAACATTAAACAGAATACAATACAAGACCCAGAAATAGCTTCTAGAGTTTAAGTTACAATACTGATAGTTAAACAAAACAACAAGAGAGATAAATCAGCTAACAGAAGTCTAAGACTTCATCTTTCCTTTGCCCTTATCTTTGTTTGAGCTTTCGGGCTTAACTACAATAAGTTCATGATATAGCAAGGATGAGTAACTAGTTTTCTTAGCAAGTTTGAAAATGAATAGGGATAATATATCATGAAAGAACAAGGAATAACTGTAATGATTCAACAATATGAACAATGAACAAGATAATCAATGATGAATAAAAGATGAGTAGTCAAATAAACTATGAACATACTTTAAGAAATCAACCATTTGATTGACCCTTTTAGGTTACTGTTTCAGAAGTTTGTACTTTAGGGGATCAGCCTCTTGTATACCATATATATGCATAACATTATTTCTGCTTTGTATCTGTTATTAGATACTTAGGAAGCTCCCCTATATGTAAGGTTGTTCATCTCAGTCTAAGAATCCGCACCACCAATTGGTTTAGATAGCTTTTAAAATCTTTAACATGCATATGTCTAGCCGAACAATGGCTTAGACTCATATTTGAACAGTTCATAATAGAACTTTAAATAATGATGTAGTTCCAATTACTGTATCGAATTCAAATGCACTATGCGCAAATATTAATAATATTGATGTGGAAACATTTTAAAGTAATTAAACCACTTAGCACATGCTTGAGAAATGATACTCGAGCTTAAATCAGGTAAATTGCAATAAAGTAATAAGTTTGAGGTAAGGAACTTGTCTGATTCTCGACTTACAGCTATCTAGCTTTATACGACTCTCTTCAATTGACCTAACATTAATAATATTGGTCTATCAATTAGCACTACATACAATTGTATATTGATACGCTTACTTATGCTATTTATTTAGCAAATAAGTCAATCACATAGCACACATAATTTAATAAACTATCATTAATCCTATAAGACATTAATTGATCTTAGGTTAATGATTTAATAATAACCAATTTTTGCATAACACAATTATTTGTAGAACCATAGTCTTGTTCCCCTATAGGCAGGCTATACTACAGCAAAACAATCCCTGTAATCTTAATTCAAACTGTCCAGACCCTCACTCACAGTACATGAAAAATTTACAAACCCCATTATACAGAACCTAAGTGTGATTTATTTAAGCAATGTGTTTTGACTATTCCCTTCAATATCAACTGGAACTCAAATTGCAATTAACAGTTATATGGATACAATGCTGATTATCATACCCAAAAGAAACCAAGGTTTGATTTTTATGTGCAACAAGGCTGTCGACAGAATATTGAACATCAACATGAATCACAGCCTTGTTTAGGCATTTCAACAAACATCTTGTGGGCTTAATGTCTATCAATACTGGCATATACATACTATACAAGTTGTACTGCCTGAACCTTTAAGGTTCATCAACACTAAATTCCCAACAACAAACAACAAACAAAAGTAACACAATTCAATACCAGATTCTTAATCAAGATAAACCAACACAATACAGTATTGTGAAATCAACCAAGAACAATCCTAATACAATAATCACAACTACTAACCAGAGAAGGAAAATACTTAAAATCTAAATCACAAAATTGTTATAGCAGTTTACTGCTATACCTTGAACTTGATAGAATGGCAATCCTTCTTCTTTTTCCACAATAATCAACGAACCCAGACATTCACCTCTCGTTCACCCGCGTCCGACCTCCCCTGTTTTCTCCTCTCTGCGACTTGTTTCTCTCTCCCCAATTTGGACTCACAAAACTCGGTGGCTGGGCTAGGGTTTGGACGCCCAATTTATAGGAGAAATTTTACCCGCTTGCTGGGTCTTACCCCAATCGCTCGCACCTTTGACCGTTGGTAGGAAGGAGGCAGCGACTGGCGGTTTCCATCAGCTCCCAGCTGGGTTCGGCCGGCACCTCGAGCCGTGTGGTCCCGTCGGTCGACTCACCGGATTTCTGGAACCCCTGGTCCGTTTGGTTGTCTTTTGGTCGTTGATATCCCTCCCCGCTTCGTCTGCTAGTTGCTCACTTGTCGACTCTCCCTTCAGTCAATCGCTCACGCCCCGTCCGATTGATTGAAAAGCTAGGGCTTGCTTTGGTTGGATTTGAGGTGAGGGTTAGACAGCTGGTATGACTGAATTGAGGGCTTGAGGTTTTCTTTTTCCCCCAATTTGATTTCTCTGTCGATATGAACCCCTCCCAATTGCATTTACCAGTTATCCCAAATTAAGGGAAACGGATATAACCCGTTGCTTGACTCAACCCGACCGAGGAGAAGATTGGGCTCAGCCCAATTGGTTTAGTGACGAATATTTGTTCAGTCCACTTGGGTTGGGCCCAACTTAATTTAAAAAATGGGTTCGGCCCAATAGGAAATTAAATGGGAATTTGGGCAGTTAAAAAAAAAGAAGAATAGCCCAACTTGTTTATTAAATTAATAACACTATGCTTCTAATATTTAAATTAAATAACTAATTAAATTAATTAGTTATTTAAAATATTTGTTTCCACAATAATTTTTCGTTCGAATTATTTAAATCCGGAAATAGTAAATTGAAATTATTTATTAATCTCTCCCAATCTTCTTGCAAATCAATTCTTAGGGTTAACTCACTAATTTACTCGAACTATTAGTGAGCCCCCTTAAGGCAAAGAAAATTATTGGACCACGTATTCATATAAAAAAATACCTACATGGATCCAATTAAATTCATAAAAAAAAATATATAAAATGAATTTTATCTATTAAAATAAATTCGATACAATGTTTAAAAATTCCCGGACATTACATCCTCTCCCCCTTATAAAAATTCCGTCCTCGGGATTTCAATCTAAGGTTACTCAAATAACTAGGGGTAATTGGCTCTCATCTTCTCTTCGAGTTCCCACGTGGCTTCTTCCATCGCGTGATTTCTCCAGAGTACTTTAACCGAATGAATGACCTTATTCCTCAGTGTTTGCTCCTTCCTATCAAGTATTTGGACAGGAATAAGTCCCTTTCGACTTGAATTGGTTCATAAGAGATGACATGCTTGTAGTCTGGCTTATATGGACGTAACACTGATACATGAAACACGTTGTGAATGTGCTCAAGCTCAGGGGGTAACGCTACCTCGTACGCCACTTCGCCTATTCTCCTTAGTATTTCAAAAGGTCCTATGAACCTAGGGCTCAGCTTGCCCTTCTTCCCAAAACGGATCTTCCCTTTCCAGGGAGATACCTTCAAAAACACAAAGCTTCCGACTTCAAAGTCTCGTTTCTGACGACGTAAGTCAGCATACTTCTTCTGGCGATCCTGGGCTGCTACTAACCGCTGTCTTATTACTTTAATAACTTCCACGGTTTGTTGTACCAATTCTGGTCCCAACAATTTCCGTTCACCAACTTCATCCCAACACAACGGTGTTCGACACTTCCTTCCATACAACGCTTCGTACGGTGGCATACCAATGCTAGCATGGTAACTATTGTTGTAGGCGAACTCTACTAGTGGCAAGTGATCGTCCCAGCTGCCACTTAAGTCCATCACAACTGACTGGAGCATATCCTCTAGAGTCTGAATTGTTCGCTCACTCTGACCATCAGTCTGAGGATGATACGCCGTGCTCATTCTCAACTGTGTTCCCAGTCTCTCCTGTAGACTTCTCCAAAAATTTGACGTGAAGCGCGGATCTCTGTCAGATACGGTAGACATCGGCACTCCATGTCGTGATACTATCTCCTTCACGTAAAGTCTCGCCAACTGCTCTAATTTGTACCTGATCTTGATCGGTAGAAAATGGGCAGACTTGGTCAAACGATCTACGATCACCCAGATGGCGTCTAGACCCTTTTGTGTCGCCGGGAGTCCTACTACAAAATCCATAGTGATGTGCTCCCACTTCCACTCTGGAATTTCGAAAGGTTGCAACAATCCGCTCGGCCGTTGGTGCTCTGCCTTAACCCTCTGGCAAGTTAAACACCGGCTGACGTATTCTGCAACTTCTCCTTTCAAATGCGGCCACCAATAATGTTGACGAAGATCTTGATACATTTTGGTGCTACCCGGATGTACCGAAAATCTCGTATTATGGGCCTCCTGCAATATCTCTTCCCTTAAGTCTGGTACGTAGGGTATCCAGATCCTTCCCTCGAATCTTAGCAGCCCTGTGTTGTCAACCTTGAACTTCAACATTTTTCCCTCCGATAGTTGCTTCTTAATGTCAATGCATTCTTCATCAAATTCTTGAGCCTCCTGTATCTTATCCAGTAGAGTCGGACCTACTGTCACGGTGAACATTTTTTCGTCTGCCTCCATTGGATACCTAACCTCCAGTTCTAGACGTTCAAAGTCCTTTATCAATTTCTCTTGAACTGTCAGCTGCATCAATTTCACCTTGCCTTTCCTGCTTAAGGCATCAGCCACTACATTTGCTTTGCCCGGATGGTACAGAATTTCACAGTCGTAGTCTTTGATCAATTCTAACCATCGGCGCTGCCTCATGTTCAGCTCCTTTTGAGTGAAGATATATTTTAGACTTTTGTGATCTGTATATATCTCGCACTTCTCCCCGTATAGGTAGTGCCTCCAAATCTTTAAGGCGAAAACTACCGCTGCTAATTCCAGGTCATGAGTCGGGTACCCCTTCTCATAATCCTTCAGCTGACGTGATGCGTACGCCACGACCTTGTCGTGCTGCATCAGCACACAGCCAAGACCTTTGTGTGATGCATCGCTATATACTACAAAACCCCCAGTGTTGTCTGGTAAGGTCAACACCGGTGCTCGGCTAAGTCTCTTCTTCAATTCCATGAAACTTTCCTCGCATTTCTCCGACCAAACGAACTTAACTGTTTTTCTGGTGAGATTGGTCAATGGCGATGCTATCTTTGAAAAATCCTGTATGAACCTTCGATAGTACCCCGCTAATCCCAAGAAACTCTGAATCTCTGTTGGCGTCTTCGGTTGCTCCCAATTGATAACCGCTTCTACTTTTGCTGGGTCCACCGAAACACCATTTTTGTCGATGACGTGACCTAGAAACTGTACCCTCTGCAACCAAAACTCACACTTCGAAAATTTTGCGTATAACTTCTCCTTCCTGAGAGCTTCCAATACAATCTTCAAACGTTCAGCATGCTCCTCCTCTATCTCCGAATACACCAAGATGTCATCGATGAATACGACTACGAACTTGTCCAAGTACTGCTTGAACACTCTGTTCATCATATCCATGAATGCTGCTGGTGTATTCGTCAATCCAAATGACATTACCAGAAACTCGAAGTGCCCGTAACGCATCCTGAATGCAGTCTTCGGGATATCTTCTTGCCTCACCTTCAGCTGATGATAGCCTGTCCTTGGTCGATTTTCGAAAACTATTTTGCTCCCTTAAGTTGATCAAATAAATCATCAATCCTAGGAAGAAGATACCTATTCTTAATCGTAACCTTGTTCAACTCCCGATAGTCGATACAAAGTCTCATCGAACCATCTTTCTTCTTTACAAACAGAACTGGCACTCCCCATGGGGACACGCTTGGTCTGATATAACCTTTATCTAATAGTTCCTGCAGTTGCACCATCAACTCTTTCATCTCTACAGGTGCCATTCGATACGGCGGCTTCGATATTGGTGCGGTTCCCGGTGCCAAATCGATAACGAACTCGGTTTCCCTGTCCGGTGGCAGTCCCGGAAGTTCATCGGGGAAGACATCAGCGAAATCCCTCACGATTGGTATTTGACTCATCTCATCCCTGACCTGACGAGTATCAATTACATGTGCCAAATAACACACGCAACCTTTCTTAAGCAGTTTCTTGGTTTACATCATAGTCAGACAACAAGATTGTGTTGGTGACTTACTACCGTAAAATACCACCTTCGACTTATTAGGAGTCTTCAGGTGTACACATTTCTTCTTATAGTCAATAACTACTCCATGAATTGATAGCCAATCCATTCCCAGGATTACATCAAACTCTCCCAGCCGAATTGGTATCAAATCCACATTAAGCTTAAATCCTCGCAATTCAGCACTACAATTCCTATGAATGGATTCTACGGGGATAATTTCCTTGTTTGCTACTTCTACGTTCATAGGGTGTTCTAACTTTTCACGAGGTAAATTTAACTGACTAGCAAATTCTTCGGAAACAAAAGAGCAGGTAGCACCCGAATCGAATAACACATATGCATTTATATCATTGATTGGGATGATACCTGACACCACGTCTTTGGATTCCATGGCATCCTGAACAGTCATGTTGAACGTGCGGGCTATTGGCCTGTTGGCTTGACTGGCTGGTGCCCCGTAGTTCAACCGGTTGTTATTCCCGCTGTTGTTGTTGCTCCTGTTGCCACTCCCGACGTCGCCCTTCCTCTTCAGATAGTCCTTAATCTGGTGGTCGGGTGCTCCACAAGAGAAACATCCTCCTTTCTGTTTGTTCGGACACTGGGGAGCCATGTGCCCCGGTTGTCCACACCGGTAACAGCCACTTTTCCCTTTCATGCATTCCCCAGTGTGGTTCTTCCCACAATTGCTGCACCTGCCAGTTTTCTTCACCTCCCCTCCAGATTGGTTTCCTCTGGATTTATTGCTCCCGAACGATTGGCTTTCATTCCATTTGCGCTTATTGGGGTTGCTGCCTCCGCTGCTCCCCGCCTTGGCTACTTCCTGACTCTTCTTTCTTTCTTGGTTGAATCAGGCCACGGCTTCATTGCCCCCTTCCGCAATGATAGCCCTCTCCAACAGTTCCGAGAAGTTCTTAAGCTTCAATATCGCAACTGACTTCTGTACCCACGATTTCAGCCCCAATTCAAATCTTCTTGCCTTCCTGGCCTCGGTGTCCACTTGATGTGGGGTAAATCGGGCCAGCTCATTGAACTTTGCCGCGTACTCGGCGACAGTCATATTCCCCTGTTTCAGTTCCAGGAATTTTACTTCCATATCTTGCTGGGTGTTCTCCGGGAAGTAATTTTCGAAAAATAGTTCTTTGAATATATCCCATGGAATGACTCCCTCACCTGCTCGACCCTTATTGGCCTTCCACCAATAGTTAGCCTCGCCCTTCAGCATGAACGTGGCAAATCCTGTTTTTTGTTCCTCGGCCACCCGTGCGACCTCGAAGACCTTTTCTATCTCTTCGATCTAGGTCTGTGCTTCGATTAGATTAAGAGTTCCCTTGAACTCGGGTGGCCCGACCAGTTTAAAATCTTTAAAATTTGCCAAATGATGTGTTGGCCCGGGGGCTGCTTGGGTCCCTACAGGTGGCGGTCTTGATTGCATGGCTTCTGCCAGCATTTCTGCGAACATTCTCATTGGATTGGATTGATTTCCAACCTCACTTTCTGACTCTTCAACTTGTCGGTTACATGGTCTTCCTCTTGGCGGCATGATTTGAATTATGGCCGACTTTTACCTATAGTTTCATATTTTACACAATATGTCATTAAAATCAGCGATCAAGAGTAGAAACATTTATCAAACACGTTTGATTTAAGTGAAACATCTGCATTTATATTCATATACCACTGTTTGTTACATTCAGACTAAACATGTAGCATACTTCTATAAATGCGCCACTACCTGCCCTATCCGTCATTAAACATTCCCCTAAGACAAAAGTGGGGATCCTAACTTTCCATCCCTCAAGACAACAAAAGTTGGGGTTTAACTGCTACCCCAAACATGAAAACAAATATAGAGTTCCACAAGACAAACATGAATACGTCCCTAATATAACAAAAAGTGGGACTGGCTGTACTAAAGACAAAGCACCCATCATATCACGTCACTACACGTCGTGACGAATCCGTGCCTGCTGACCAGAACAGAATGCTCCACCCCCGACCCTGCGACGAACAGAGCGGCTAGACTCCCCTACCTCAGTCCGGGGCCTCCTTTAGGCTGCATCTAAAGCATATCCTAGGGTCTCTATCCTCACTGCTCTGGCCTCCAACTGGTCCTCTAACTGATCCACCCTTCTAGCTTCCCTGACCCAGGCCTCTCTGACATGCATCCTCTCAGACACCTCCAGCCCAAACTCGAACCTCATGGCCTCCTGCTTGGCCTTCAGGTGGGCGATCTGCAGATCCTTCTGCTCCAGCCTCTCCCTCAGCTCAGCGTTTCGGGCCACTAGCTGATGTAGCAGTGGTCCGATCTGCTGCGCTAAGGACTCGTAACCCTACAGTTGTACCTTCGCCACTCCCAACTCATGCTCGAGCTGATAGGCTAGGTCTCTATATTGGTCCTCTCTGATCTGGTGGGTCTGATTCTGCTCCTCCAGATGAGCTATTCGAGCCTCCAGCTCCTCGTTCCTGCTGGTCAGTCCCTCAATGATATCGTCGGCAGTGGACCCCATGCCATTAACATAAGCAGGTGGCTCCTCTCCCTGGGTCTCGGGGTCCTCCTCACTGTCATCCGGGTCCTGACTACCGGATCTCATCACCCTACCTATAACAGGCTCTGGTAGCTCCCTCTGATAGTCCTCCTCTGGCTCGGACTCCTCCAGTGCTACCCCTGGGGCAATAGGAGCATACCCCACCAACTGCTCATCAACTACTGGTATATCTAGGAATGTCTCCTCCTCCTGGGTACCACTAGTCCCTCCTATGTCAGTTATCCTACAATCACACCGAAAATCAACATTAGTACAGCAATAAAATATATTCATTGAAGAAATGAAATTATATTTCATTGGGTACTACTCGACTCGATGAATTCCCCAATTCATCAAAACCACATATAATAAATCTCCTTGATTTATCTCCTAATACTCAATACGAGTTTACTATGAAGGTTATAACCTAGGTTTCGCGATCCTAAAGTTTATAACCTACGGCTCTGATACCAACCTGTGACGCCCCCAAATTCGGGTCTCCAAATACCTGAATCCGGTCATCACGATCTAATACATCGTTCACCTCCAACAACATACATTGACTAAAATGCGGAAATAAACATATGTTGTTCATCAGAAAGGTGTTACTAGTCCCAAAATATAATAACCTTAAACACATACACAAAACCATACCCTAAATAACAAACAGGGTTTAAATTACATTAACAGTGATTAACTACACATAAATTTAAAATCTGCTACATGAAGTCTATCACTTCATCTTTTCTTTCCCTTTGTTCTTCCCTGACGTCTCGGGTTTAGCTGCAATGAAGTTATGATATAGCAAGGATGAGCAACGAGTTTGCTCAGCAAGTTTTAAAGTACAACAATAAGGATATATCATGATGAAAGGGATATAGAAAGAGATTTCAACAATAGAATTATCAGAAGCAATAACAATAAATGCTTTAAGAACAATTGATAGTCAAGTAGACTTTGAACAATAACTTCCAAAGGAGTCAATAGCTAGTTGACCCTCTGGTTACTGGCTACAGAATAAGTACTTGAGGGGATCAGCCTCGCGTACGCTATGTGTATGCATAACATTTAACTCTGCTATTTGTACCTTATATACGGTACCTGTGGTACTCCCCTATAATAAAAGGGGTGTTCATACAGTCTAAGAATCCTTACCATCGATTGGTTCGAATAGCTTTTATAAATTCTCACATACTTGCCTGACCGAATAAGGGTTCAGACTTAACCATGAATAGTTCATAAATTTCTGAACTTAAATGAATATACGAATTCAAATGCACGAGTGCGAATGTCAATAAATACATAGATGTGGAATAATTTTAAAAGTAATTAGACCACTTAAGGCATGCTTGGAGATAAGATTCAAGCTTAAAGAATAACTTGCAATACCGATGCTTGCGTGATAACTGTTGTTGTAAGCAAACTCCACTAACGGTAGATGGTCATCCCAACTTTCTTTGAAATCCATAACGCATGCTCTCAACATGTCCTCTAAGGTTTGAATCGTTCTTTCACTCTGCCCATCTGTCTGGGGATGATATGCAGTGCTCAACCTCAGTTGTGTTCCCATGCGTTCTTGGAAGCTTTTCCAGAAATTTTTCGTGAACCGTGTGAAAGTAGTATGCACACAAGCTAATCATATTTGATATGATGTAGCATATACTTTGTAATCTTATTCATTTATTAATAAAAGAATTGATTTTCTTAAAAGGCATTTTATATTATCTACATAGTGCTGTTTTATTAAATGTAATAAACCCATAGTTTTGAGCAATGCTTTTAGAATCATAATGATGATCATGCTAATGAGATCTAAATTCTAGATAGCTCACAAACAAAAAATTGTTCCTAATCGTTGGATTACTGAAAAGGGGATTAGTGAATCCGGATAGATTAGTACATACGTTGCTTGCTCTTAAGAAGAGGATGATTGATCTCATAATCATTTGTGTTGAGACACTAAAGCAAGTATGTAGGTGCTTATTGGAGAATAAGTTCACTGAACGTGGCTCGCTAAGGAATACCTAATGGAGTTTTACTCGCCTGTCAATAGGAATTCCTCTAGTGATAGTAGTACAAGTGATCCTTGGACTTGAGATCATCATAGTATCTTGTGTATGATGAGTTATACTTTGACATATCCCTTAAGACCTTTAGGGTATATCAAAGGGTATGATTGGGTATAGTCAGTTGTACATGGAGATAGGTGAATGATCAACAAAGAATATACCTCGTCTTATAAAAGATGTGAATGTCCTACGTGATTCGATAAATGACAACTCAGTAGTCCTTGGCCAAGGCAGAATGAAATTATAAAGGAGTTTCTAATTTGCATTATTTAGAGTTGTGCATTTGGGAATCGAAATACATATAATTAAATAAAATAAGACTTGACAGTAAATCCATGTCTTATATTTAATTGGGACATTGTATGGTAGAAGGATTGAATTGTACGGCAACTATTCACTGAAAGGTTCTTTTGTGATTAATGTTGAAATCTATATTATCTAGAAAGTCGTTGATCGCTAAGGGGGCTTACCTTTATTGTAGAATAAATATTATTTATTTAAATAAATTAAATAGTTTAATTTATTTATTTAAATAAGATTAGAATTGTTCTAATTGATTTATTCACAACCGGTTTAATATGGAGAACCTAAAGGGTCACACCGCAAAAGGAAAATATTTATTTAAAAAGTAAATGACATAATTGTAATAGTAAGTTAAGTGTATTTAATTTAGTCTATGGAGATAGAATAAATTAAATAGCTTAATATTTATTATTTAATATTTTGGAATATTAAATATAAATTAATAAGAGGAGTCTTATTATTATTATTACTATTACTATTATTTAATTCTTAATAGGGATTGAGAATTAATTAATAGAAGTACTCTCCCATAAATTCTTAATTGGATAGAGTACTTGCAATTTCTATAGAGATAGAAACTAGGTTTTGCCAATACCCAACTTCTTGTATACCTATTCTTCCTTGGTGGATCACCTCTAGATGCCAAACACTTAGGTGGCTAACGTTGATCAAAGGAAGGAATCTCATCGGTGGAATTCGAGGAGAACACAAAGGACTAGGAGTTGAACTTGTACTCGAGGAAGCTTTGATCTACGAGGGTATAATTCGTATTCTCTTTCTCTTCCGTTTAATTGATAATTGAACACAAGGATAAATCATGGTGATGGTTTGTATTAAAATTTTAAAATTCGTTTTATCACGCTTCCGCTCTATTTGTGTAATTTGATTGCTTGCTTGCGTTATATACCAACTTAACAGTGGTATCAGAGCCAAATCCTTGTGTTAATTATTGATTTTGATGATTTCATGTATGAATTGATATGCGATACGATCGGATTTTTGGGCTGAAAATTTTTTTCTGAATCTGCGTCGCGGCGCGGCCGCGCCGCTTCCAATTCATTCTGGAGCGCGGCCGCACCCTAACCCAGAAAACGTTTCTGGGGGTGCAGCGCGGCCGCGCCTCTCCTAGTTCAATTTGGAGCACGGTCGCGCAGGTGTGCAGACTTTGAAATTTTTTTTTGTTTTCTCAATTAACATAAATGGTTTATTTAATTGATAAACGTTTAAAATAAAAGAGTTTATTTTATCTGGAATAGGATTTCAGATTGCTAAAATTAAAGGAGTTTAATTTAGATTTGGTTTTTGATTAAAATAAAAGAGTTTATTTTGTTTCAAAACTAAATATTAGCAAAACTTTTGCCCATTAATTGATATCAATGCATATATGGAATGGTTTAATTATTCATGAGATGAATGTTATTTATTGATACATATAGAGATATGTATGATAATAAATAGGGATTGATTATGGACTATTGACCAATGTGTGATTGGAATTATTTTAGAGGATGCTTGAATGTATGGGTTTTTATAAATGGGGTCTGCATACCTCGTCTTCTCTAATTTTTCTTAATGTAAATTCTATCTCCCTCCTATGTACTTCCCCTTGACTGCTGATCAAGGTTTCTATTTATTGTAAATAGTTTATGTAATAGGACTAGTTAGAATTAATTTTGAAGAATTGGAGACAAAGGATCAAGGAGTGCTTGAAGACCCGTTTGTAATGGAGCCCGGGTTTAAATGTTATAGTTATATTTAAATTTTATTCTTGCACCCTAGGTTTGACCTTTTGGTTCACTTGGTGGCTCTAGTGAACCAAACTAGAATAAAAGTCCATAATCAATCCGGGTAGAATATAGTATTCTATATGTGCATGCTTACTATATATATATATATATATATATATATATATATATATATATTATATTATCCAACATGCTTCACATGTTAAATAATATGACGCGTATTTTATATATATATGTGCATGCGCGCTAAACAAGATGAGACTAATAATAACAAACCCCTCAAAGAAATCATATTAAGTCCTAAGCGTTCAAAGAAATTTGGAATATCGAACGTCGCCTTCTAGCATGGTAAAACAATAGAGTATTAAATATTTAATATGAGTTTGTTGTGCACACACAAGGCGAGTATTAAACATTTAAGATGTTTTATCACATTTGATCTTATAAATAGACTAAACGATGCTGTTTTGTTGTGTCACCACAAGAACAGTGTTTTTCTTTCGAATATATGGAAGTGCCAGGATGGACTTAACTTAGATTATTTTAGTTCGGATGTGCACACACTTGACCATTATAATCTAAGAGGCAAAATACAAGGAGTTACATAGTAATGTAATTGACAATAATTGTCTACCTATTTATTTATATATAGTTTGTTGTGCACACACAAGGCTATATACATTTGAAATGAGATCCTTAATCTCACTAGCAAATCTTTAATTATATTTGCCGAACTATATAATGAGGTAATATAGTTTGATGAAAATAGTGGGAGATACCAATTTAAAATAAAGACCTAATTTATTTTGGTAATTAAGTAAATGAATGTATGCTAAAATATTGTCTATTTCACATGCAGAATTTAAAAATGTCAAACTCACTATTACTGCGTAGTATACTTGATGCTAACAAACTGACCGGACTGAATTACACGGACTGGTTAAGGAATCTGAGAATTGTTCTCACTGCTGAAAAGATTTCTTATGTCCTAAATTCGCCAGTCCTTGCAAATGTTGCAGAAACAGCCTCTGAGGAAGAGATTGCTACTTTTAGAAAGTAGCAAGATGATGCAATCTTGGCTCAATGCATCATGCTCGCATCCATGAGTAACGAGCTTCAGTATCAACATGAAACTATGGATGCTCCTACTATATTGCTGCACCTCAAAGAGTTGTATGGTGAGAAAAGTAGGACTGTTAGATATCAGATATCTAAGGAGCTCTTCCGATCTCGTATAACCGAGGGCACTGCTGTTGAGACTCATGTCCTTAAGATGATCAATCTGATTGAACAACTTGGACAGCTTGGGTTCGTGATGGATGGGGAGTTAAGTCAAGATTTGATCTTGCAGGCACTCCCGGACACCTTCTCACAATTTGTTGTGAATTTTCACATGAATAAGTTTGACGTCAGCTTGCCTGAGTTACTTAACATGCTGAAAACTGCTGAAGGTCACTTCTCATCCAACAAGAACCAAGTCTTACTAGTGGATGATTCTTCCAAGAAAAGGAAGAGGCCCAAGGTATCTTCTGAAAAAGAAGAAAAACAAGAAGGCTAAGGGCAAGGCGAAGAGAAAGGATAAAAAGAAACCTGATCCAGATAGCAAAGGAATTTGCTACCATTGCAATAAGCCGGGACACTGGAAGAGGAACTGCAAGGAGTATCTTGCGGACCAAAAGAAGCTTGGAGAAGCTTCAACTTCTGATCTAGGTTTGTTAATGATTGAAATTATTTTTTTTGAAAGTCAAAATTGTACTTAGGTATTGGATACCGGCTGTAGTTCTCACATATGTAATAATATGCAGGGACTAAGCAGAAGTAGAAAGCTGAACAAGGATAAAGTCGTCCTACGAGTGGGAAATGGAGCAAAGGTTGCTGCATTAGCTGTAGGGACTTATTGTTTAGCACTGCTTTCGAGCAAGTTCATTAGTTTAAATAATTATTATTATGTTCCGACACTCATTAGAAACATTATTTCAATTTCTGTATTGGATATGGATGGTTTTGATATTATAATAAAGAACAACAGTTATTCTATTTATAATAAAAATGTTTTATATGGTGTTGGGAACCTACTGAATGGACTTTACATACTTGGCTTGCATGAAAATATACTTCAAATTGAACAAACTAAGAAAAGAAAAAGAGATGATGTTAATTATACCTTTATGTGGCACTGTAGACTCAGTCATATCAATAAAACAAGATTATCCAAGTTGCATAAAGATGGGCTTTTAGAGTTATCTGATTACGAATCATATCCAACTTGTGAATCTTGTGTCATGGGTAAAATGACTAAATCTCCTTTTACTGGAAAAAGGAGAAAGAGTTACAAAGTTGTTAGCATTAGTACACACAGACGTATGTGGACCTATGACAACGAATGCACAAGGACGGTATTCTTATTTTATTACTTTCACTAATGATCATTCTAGATTTGGATATGTGTATTTAATGAAATACAAATCTGAATCATTTGAAAAGTTCAAAGAATTCAGAAGTGAAGTAGAGAAGCAAACTGGTAAGAGTATTAAGATTCTTCGATCGGATCGAGGAGGGGAATACTTGACCAATGAGTTTCTCAATTGTCTCAAAGAAAATGGTATAATCTCACAATGGACTCCACCAGGGACGCCACAGTTGAATGGTGTATCTGAAAGGAGAAATCGAACATTATTGGACATGGTTCGTTCCATGATGAGTTTTACCGACCTTCTAGTATCCTTTTGGGGTTATGTCCTAGAATCGGCTGCATACCTACTTAACAAGGTACCTACCAAATCCGTCCCAAAGACCCCATATGAGATATGGACAGGGAGGAAACCTAGTCTTAAGCATGTTAAGACTTGGGGTTGTCCAGCTTATGTCAAAAGGTTTGAACATGATAAGCTGAATACTAGATCCGACAAGTGTAGATTTGTGGGATATCCTAAAGAAAGTTTAGGATATTATTTCTATCATCCTACTGATCAAAAGGTGTTTGTAGCGAAACACGTTGCCTTCCTGGAAAAGGAGTTTATCCTCGAAGGGGTCAATGCGAGTAAGATATATCTTGAAGAAGTTCAAGAACCACAAAATACTACGGATCAAAGTCAGGTACCTGACCAAGTAGAAGAACCTACTGTACCATTACCTATTCGTAAGTTTGGAAGAGTACCGAAGATACCTGAAAGGTATGGATTCATCATAGAGGATGATGATGAGGTACGCATCATAGATGATGATGATCCATTGACTTACGAAGAGGCTATGAGTAGTGAAGACTCAGAGAAATGGCTAGAAGCCATGAAATCCGAGATGGACTCCATGTATGAAAACCAAGTATGGACTTTGGTTTCACCACCTGAGGGCATTAAGCTTATTGGGTATAAATGGGTCTTTAAGAGAAAGACTAGAGCGGATGGCAAGGTAGAAACCTATAAGGCCCGACTAGTTGCAAAAGGTTTCAAACAAAGACAAGGAGTTAACTATGATGAAACCTTCTCACCAGTAGCTATGCTCAAGTCCATTCGGATTTTGCTTGCAATTGCAGCTTATTATGACTACGAGATCTGGCAAATGGACGTGAAAACGACCTTCCTCAATGGAGAGCTTGAGGAGAATGTATATATGATACAGCCAGAGGGTTTTGTTTCAACGGTTGGAACAAACCAAGTCTGTAAGCTACAACGATCCATTTATAGATTGAAGCAAGCTTCTCGAAGATGGAACATCCGTTTTGATGAGATAATCAAAAGGTTTGATTTTATCAAAAATGAGGATGAACCTTGTGTGTACAAGAAGGTTAGTGGGAGCGTTGTTTCATTCCTTGTATTATATGTTGATGATATATTACTGATAGGGAATGATATTCCTATGCTACAGTCGATCAAAATTTGGTTATCTAAACACTTCTCCATGAAGGACTTGGGTGAGGCATCCTATATTTTGGGGATAAAGATCTATAGAGATAGATCTAAAAGGATGCTGGGCTTGACCCAAGGAAAGTACATTGACTCGATGCTAAAGAAGTTTAGCATGGAATATTCCAAGAGAGGTCTCATCCCGATGAGCCATGGAATACATCTCTCCAAGAAACAGGCCCCAAAGACACCTGAGGAGAGAGACCGTATGAGTAAGATTCCTTATGCTTCCGCAATAGGATCTATCATGTACGGTATGATATATACTAGACCATATGTCACTCATGCACTTAGTGTAACAAGCATATATCAGTCGAATCCAGGAGAAGAGCACTGGAAGGTAGTGAAAAACATCCTAAATTACTTGAGAAGAACTAAGGATGTATTATTTTGTCTACGGTGGGTCTGAATTGAAACTAGAGGGCTATACAGACTCAAGTTTTCAAACGGACCAAGATGACAGTAAATCCGTTTCAGGGTATGTGTTTACCTTAAATGGTGGCGCGGTAAGTTGGAAGAGTTCCAAGCAGCAAACAGTTGCTGATTCAGTGACAGAGGCAGAGTGCATAGCTGCAAGTGAAGCTGTTTGGATGAAGAAGTTCATAACTGAACTTGGAGTGGTTCTTAGCATTATAGGAGCCGTACCTTTATTCTGTGACAACAACGGAGCTGTTGCGCAGGCTAAGGAACCCAGGTCTCATCAGAAATCCAAACACGTGTTGCGGCGGTTTCATTTGATTAGAGAGACCATTGAAAGAGAAGATGTCAGCCTGGAGCGTGTGGACTCTCAAGACAACATTGCAGATCCATTTACTAAAGCTTTAACACAACAGCAGTTTGATCGTCACTGAGAAAAGATGGGTATTAGATACCAAGGCGATTGGCTTTAGTGCAAGTGGGAGATTGAAAGTAGTATGCACACAAGTCAATCATATTTGATATGATGTAGTATATACTTTGTAATCTTATTCATTTATTAATAAAAGAATTGATTTTCTTAAAAGACATTTTATATTATCTACATAGTGCTGTTTTATTAAATGTGATAAACCCATAGTTTTGAGCAATGCTTTTAGAATCATGATGGTGATCATGCTAATGAGATCTAAATTCTAAATAGCTCACAAACTAAAATTATTCCTAATTGTTGGATTACTAAAAAGGGATTAGCGAATCCGGATAGATTAGTACATACGTTACTTGCTCTTAAGAAGAGGATGATTGATCTCATAATCATTTGTGTTGAGACACTAAAGTAAGTATGTAGGTGCTTATTGGAGAATAAGTTCACTGAACGTGGCTCGCTAAGGAATACCTAATGGAGTTTTACTCGCCTGTCAATAGGAATTCCTCTAGTGATAGTAGTACAAGTGATCCTTGGACTTGAGATCATCATAGTATCTTGTGTATGATGAGTTATACTTTGACATGTCGCTTAAGACCTTTAGGGTATATCAAAGGGTATGATTGGGTATAATAAGTTGTACATGGAGATAGGTGAATGATCAACAAAGAATCTACCTCGTCTAGTAAAAGATGTGAATGTCCTATATGATTCGATAAATGACAACTCAGTAGTCTTTGGCCAAGGCAGAATGAAATTAGAAAGGAGTTTCTAATTTGCATTATTTAGAGTTGTGCATTTGGGAATCGAAATACATATAATTAAATAAAATAAGACTTGACAGTAAATTCATGTCTTATATTTAATTGGGACATTGTATGATAGAAGGATTGAATTGTACGGTAACTATTCACTGAAAGGTTCTTTTGTGATTAATGTTGAAATCTATATTATCTGGAAAGTCGTTGATCGCTAAGGGGGCTTACCCTTATTGTAGAATAAATATTATTTATTTAAATGAATTAAATAGTTTAATTTATTTATTTAAATAAGATTAGAATTGTTCTAATTGATTTATTCACAACCGGTTTAATATGGAGAACCTAAAGGGTCACACCGCAAAAGGAAAATATTTAGTTAAGAAGTAAATGACATAATTGTAATAATAAGTTAAGTGTATTTAATTTAGTCTATGGAGATAGAATAAATTAAATAGCTTAATATTTATTATTTAATATTTTGGAAATATTAAATATAAATTAATAAGAGGAGTCTTATTATTATTATTATTATTATTATTATTATTATTATTATTATTATTATTATTATTATTATTATTATTATTATTATTATTATTATTATTATTATTACTATTACTATTATTTAATTCCTAATAGGGATTGGGAATTAATTAATAGAAGTACTCTCCCATGAATTCCTAATTGGATTAGGAGCATAATTAATTAAAGGAGTTTAATTATAATAGAACCCTTAATCCTAAATTGTTTAGGGAAGGGTTATTCCTACATCAATAAATAAGAGGAGTCTTATCATAGATTATGCATTAGATTGTGGAGAGTACTTGCAATTTCTATAGAGATAGAAACTAGGGTTTTGCCAATACCCAACTTTTTGAATACCTATTCTTCCTTGGTGGATCACCTCTAGAGGCCAAACACTTGGGTGGCTAATGTTGATCAAAGGAAGGAATCTCATCGGTGGAATTCGAGGAGAACACGAAGGACTAGGAGTTGAACTTGTACCCGAGGAAGCTTTGATCTACGAGGGTATAATTCTTATTCTCTTTCTCTTTCGTTTAATTGATAATTGAACACAAGGATAGATCATGGTGATGGTTTGTATTAAAATTTTAAAATTCGTTTTATCACGCTTCCGCTCTATTTATGTAATTTGATTGCATGCTTGCGTTATATATCAACCTAACACCGTGGATCGCGATCTGACATAATGGATACTAGCACACCATGTCTAGAGATGATTTCTTTGATATACAGTTTTGCCAATTGATCCAAGTTAAATTTGATCTTGATCGGTAAAAAGTGCGCTGACTTAGTCAATCGATCAACGATAACCCAAATAGCATCATAACCCTTCTATGTAGTTGGAAGTCCTACCACAAAATCTATTGTGATATGTTCTCATTTCCATTCCTGTATTTCTAGAGGTTGTAGTAACCCGCTCGGTTTTTGATGGTCTGCCTTAACTCTTTGCCAAGTTAAACACTTGTTGACGCATTGCACGACCTCTCTCTTCATATTGGGCCACCAATAATGTTGGCGCAGATCCTGATACATTTTTGTGCTCCCTGGATGAACTGAGTAACTCGAACTATGAGCTTCCTGTAGAATTTCTTCTTTTAACTCAGTTACTGCTGGCACCCAAATTTTCCTCTCAAATCTTAACAGTCCATCACCATCCACACTGAATTTAAGCTGTTCCTCATCTACAATTCTTTTCCTCACCTTTTCACATTCTTTATCGCTGCCTTGTGCTTCCTTTATTTTGTCCAACAGAGTCGAACGAGCCTTCATCGTGAACAATTTCTCACCAGATTCCTTTGAAAACTTTACTTCGAGCTCCAATCTTACCATTTCCTTAATCAACTCTTCTTGAGCTGTTAACATTGCCAACTTTTCGCTTCCCTTCCTACTTAACGCATCTGCAACCACGTTAGCTTTTCTCGGATGATATAAGATTTGGCAATCGTAATCCTTAATCAGTTCCAACCATCTCCTTTGTCGCACGTTCAACTCTTTCTGAGTGAAAATATACTTTAGACTTTTATAGTCCGTATATATTTCACACTTTACACCATATAAATAGTGCCTCCATATCTTTAGGGCAAATACTACCACTGCCAATTCCAGGTCGTGGGTAGGATATCCCTTTTCGTAATCCTTCAGCTGTCGTGATACGTACGCAATAACTTTACCATGTTACATTAGCACACAGCCAAGTCTTTTATGTGACGCATCACTGTAAACTAGGAAGTCCCCCGAATCATCTGGTAAAGACAACACTGGTACTTCACTCAGCCTTTTCTTCAGCTCTTGAAAACTCTCCTCACACTTTTCTGTCCAAACAAATTTTACCGACTTTATTGTCAGATTGGTCAGCGTTCCTGCTATTTTCAAAAAATCTTGAATGAACCTTCTGTAATAGCCTGCCAATCCTAAGAAACTTCTTACTTCTATTGGTGTCTTTGGCTGCTCCCAATTAATTACTGCTTCCACCTTTACTGGATCATTAGAGATTCCGTCTTTGTCAATCACATGACCCAGGAATTGAACTCTTTCCAACCAGAATTCACACTTCGAGAATTTTGCGTATAATTTCTCCTTTCTTAACGCTTCCAACGCCATCCTTAAATGTTCAACATGATCTTCCTGAGTCTTAGAATAGATCCGAATATCATCTATGAACACAACTACAAACTTATCCAAGTATTGCTTGAATACCCGGTTCATCATATCCATAAATGCTGCTGGCGCATTCGTTAACCCGAATGACATTACCAGGAACTCGTAATGGCCATAATGAGTCCTGAATGTTGTCTTAGGTACATCTTCCTTCTTCACCTTCAATTGATGATAACCCGTCCTCAAATTGATTTTGGAAAAATGTTTCGCTCCCTTCAACTGATCAAACAAATCATCTATTCTAGGTAGTGGGTATTTGTTTTTGATCGTCACTTTGTTCAACTCCCGATAGTCGATACAAAGTCTCATCGATCCGTCCTTCTTTTTCACAAATAAAACTGGTGCTCCCCAAGGAGACACACTCGGTTGGACATACCTCTTATCTAATAACTCTTGCAGCTGTACCATCAGCTCCTTCACCTCCACTAGTGCCATTCTGTATGGGGCTTTCGAAATCGGTGTCGTTCCAGGTACTAGATCTATAACGAATTCAGTCTCCCTATCTGGTGGTAGACCTGGCAAATCCTTCGGGAACACATCGGGAAACTCATTTACAACAGGTATCTGCCCCATCTCTGCTTTCACCCTCTGGGTATCAATAATATGGGCAAGATAACCTACATAGCCTTTTCTCAACAATTTCCTAGCTTGCATCATCGTCAAACAACTCGAGTGTCTAGGCGATTTGCTACCATAGAACACTACCTTAGACTGATTAGGAGTCTAAAGGTTTATACACTTCTTCTGGCAATCTATTATTGCCCCATGGTTAAATAACCAGTCCATACCTAGTATTACATCAAATTCTCCTAGTTGAATTGGAATTAAATCCACAGGCAACTTATGCCCCCTTATATATACAACACAATTTCTATGAATATGGCTAACGGGAATTATTTCTTTATTCGCAACTTTTATATCCATAGGGTGTTCTAATTCTTCTTGAGGTAATTTTAATCGTTGGGAGAATTCATGTGATACGAAGGAACAAGTAGCACCCGAATAAAATACTATGTATGCAGATATATCATTGACTGGAATGATACCTGAAACCACATCCTTAGATGCGACCGCGTCCTGAACTGACATGTTAAAAGTCCTTGCTGTTGGTCGATTTTGAGTTGGTGGTCCCGAAATTGTGAGATTTCCACCACTTGATCCCCTTCCTCCATTTCCTCCACCTGAATTTTTTCTTTGGGCAATTCCTGGCCTGATGATCCAATGCTCCACAGTTGAAGCATCCATTCCTCTTTGGTGCGGGGCAATTGGGAGAGATGTGCCCCTCCAGTCCGTAATTGAAACATACATTCTTTCCCTTTAGGCAAGTGCTTGAGTGACTCTTTCCACACTCCTTGCAAGCCTCCGCTCTTTTTTTCGACTCTCTAGTCTTACTTCCAAAACTTGCTGGGTTATTGTTGTTGTTATTGATCCACTTCCTTTTGTTTGCACCACTGCTGCTACCTTCCCCTCTATTCCCTACTTCGTTCCTCTTCTTCTTTTCTTTGTTGAACTTCATCAGGGCTTCACTTCCGCTCTCAGCAATTATGGCTTTCTCCAGGAGAGTAGCAAAGCTGTTCGTGTGCAACACAGAAAGTCTGCTATATAACCACGACTTGAGACCCTGCTCAAACCTCCTCGTCTTTCTCTCTTTAGTGTCGACCTGATGAGGTGCAAACCTTGCCAGCTCGTTAAACTTTGCAGCGTATTGGGGTACTGTCATGTCATCTTGTTTCAGCTCCAAAAATTGCATCTCCATGCGACTCTACATACTCACAGGAAAATAATTTTCGAAAAAGACCTCTTTAAACCTCTCCCAGGATATCACACCTTCTCCAGCCCTATTCTAGTTCGCCTCCCACCAGAAGTTAGCTTCACCTTTCAGCATATACGTGGCAAAGATCGTTTTCTGATCATCTCTGACTCGAGTGATTGCAAACGCCTTTTCGATTTCTTTGATCCATGACTGGGCTTCAATGGGTTATGTGGTCCTTTTAAATTCAGGGGGTCCCACACTTTTGAAGTCCTTAAATGTTGCCACTTGGGTCGTCGGAGGGATATTATTATTATTCGGGGTTCGATTCTGTAATGCCCCAACTAGTAGGTCTACAAATTGTTGCATAGGGTTAGGTTGATCCCCAGCACTACCGGCTGACTCTTCTGGTGATTGTTGACGTCTACGTCTTCCTCTAGGCATTTTCTGTTTAATAAAAATTTACATGTTATCATCTCATAACTTAATCTTACAACATTTATAGCTTATATATATAAGCTTAATCATTACATCACACATATAAATAAACATATCTTATTAATATGAAAAACCATAAACCAAAGTACTTAACATCTTATGGCAAAATGCCATTTACATCCCTTAACTTAAGACTGAAATTTAAATATTTACATCAGTAGAGAAGCGTTCGATACGACGCTAATAAAAAGTTCATAACAATATAAACTCAAAGACCTCTCCTAATGGCATCTTCATGTTCCTCATCAGCTATGTCTAGAACTAGTCCCCGACTTATAGCGTGTCTAGACCGGTGCTCCTCACGCGAAAAATGATACACCCTATGTTGGAACCTGCCATGCGCCGATCTAAATGCGTACTGCATTCTATCCCTTCTAACCTTCTTGTTTCTCACCTCATCCTCTAACTCATCCCTTTGGTTTTGAGCCCTTACACGACCTTTCATCTCATCCCTCCAATAAGTGGTAATCAACTGTTTGTCTGTTTGAAGGCTCTGAATTCTTGTCTCCATTCCGTTTATTGTATTTCCCAAGTGGGACCGGATGGCCTCCTTTTCTACCCTCAACCTATCTACCTTCTGGTCTGATGCACGCAGTTTGTCAGCCAGATCTGCGTTCCTAACCATCAGATGATGCACCACCGAGCAGTACCACTGCCCCCTTCTCTTCCTGGTACTGTTCCTCCAACTCATGGACTCGATCGTCTAACTTTGTATTGCTGTCCATTAACTTATCTAGCAATCTATCCTCCGGTGCTTCCTCAGAGTTCTCCCCAGGCTCCTCTTCCTCGGAATCCTCCTCAGGGTCCTTATCTGGGTCTAAATCAGCTTCTGCCTCAGCTACAGGCTCAGGTACAGCTGCTACTATCTACTCACTAACCACATGCATATCTCTAATCTCCTCTTCTCCTGACATCCTATAATCAAAAGAAATAACTAGATTAGTATTTAAAAATAAACTTTTTCTTTTTTTTAGTAAAAGTAACTAGACTCAACACTTTAAACTCTATGTGAGTTCATCTCTTTCTATCTCCACTAATTTCTCTACGGTTATAATCTAAGGCTCTCCCACCTAAGGTTTATAACCTACAGCTCTGATATCAACCTGTGACGCCCCCAATTCCGTGTATCATTAAACACAAGATATGGTGTTCATGATACATCTTACACCATCATCATTCTAGTAAAACTCCATAAATTAATAATAATAATAAAATATACACCAACATCTAAATAAAATCCCAGGTTTACATAACCTTAAATAATCTTTAACTTAGCATTTATTGCTACATTACATCAACGCGAAAATCTAAATCTATTACAGAAATAAACTTTCAATTCTTCATCTTATCTTTACCCTTGTCCTTGCCTGAGCTCTCTGCCTTCTTTCCCTTAACTGAAATGTTATAGCAAGAATGAGCACAAATTGCCCAGCAAGTAATAAAATAAATTGATAAAAGACATCAAAGATAGGATCATCTGTTTTGGCATTTCTCAATAATCGAAAGAATAATTAAGAAATAGTGTCGAATGTCAAAGACAAGAGTTTCTAGAATTTTCAAAAGCGTACTAAGGGGTATAAGAACCCTGAACATTGTTTTTAATTCATCAAAAACCATAAGAAGTTTTAGCAATCAAATAGACTGTAAAACATTCTCCGCAAGTACTCTAGGTGATCAGCCTATCGTACCCTACATTGTGCACAAGTATAAAGTTTAAACGCATAAGCGTAAATGGGACTATATGCCCGATATTAGTTTTACCCCGTTATCCGGGTTGTTCATCTTAGTATTCATGCAGGACCGCACCAAAACAATTTAGATTGGTAGACTTTAATTAACTATAATGAATCTGAATAATTCAAATAAGAAATCGTTTCGCATCAATAACATCTAGCCGAAACAAAAGGCCAGAAGTAGTTCATAATTAATTAAGAACTTATACACGATTGGAATTGAGTTATCATCAATTGAACTTGAACAATATATAAACTCGAATAAGATTTAACTTGCAACATGAGAGGCTTGTACAAAAATTGCACAAGTTAGGAAACTCACTTTCACATAAACAAAATGAATTAAGGTATGATACTTGCCTTTCGCGTAGTTTACGATTATTTCTTAACTTTACTGCAAATATCCGCTAAGATGAATTCTTCTTCTTGAATTTACTCGGATGATGCTTCACTTCTTGCTTGCTTACTCCTCTGAAATCCCAGAAACACTTCAAGCTCTCACTCTCACACACCCATTCACAATTTCTTTCTCTCGGGTGAAATTTTTGCAAAATGGAAGAGTACTTTAGGATGATAGTATATATAGGATCTTGGTTATCCATGCTTTTACAACCCTTATCACTACTAATCATCAGTTGCAAAACTTTTTCAATTCCTACATCAATTAGCCAATGAATTTAGAGAGAGAGGCGGGTTGAGAAATTGAAAGGATATTGATTAAAGAAATGAAACTCCTCCCATTTCATTTACTCCCTCTATTCCCATTTTGAATAACCGTATATTCCTTTACTTTAGTCCCAAATTGTTAGTCACATGGGTCCCTCCAAATTCAGCTGATATAATTTTAATTAATAAAATATTATAATAACCAATTAATCAATTAAATAAATCATTTGACCATTGTGTCCTCCGGAATCCAATATTTTTGTTACTAATATCGATTCCTAGTAAAATCGACGTTCCGAATGTCGTGGGAATATTTGTTTAGTCAAAATCATTCCTGTACACGAGTTTGACTTTTTATCCAAAAAAGTCCATCGGTTGACTTTGACCAAAAAGTCAACCCCGACACATTTTGTGATTACAGTCTATTCTGACTAATTTCGACGTTCCGGACTCAAATATACAGTCCGCATTTTCAATTTCCACTTTGAACTCAAATTTGAGTTTTTAACTCCATTCTTTGAGTAAAATTGTTAACTACTTAGTTAAATTCAAATAATTAAATTAATCCAAACCAACTATCTAAATACATCTCATCATATAACTCAATATAATATATATATATATATATATATATCATATACATATATTTATTAAAATCAATCAATAGATTCACGTAAATTCAATTTATTAATTCCATTAAATTACATAACGATCTCGGGTATTACAATATATATCAACTCAAACTTCTAAACTTATTCTTTCATTCAATATATACCAATTTAATATATCTGCACTCATATTCAATACAATACTTGTGAATAATCACAATTCATAGTCTATTTTTAATAAAACATCTCTTGTATATATTTACATTATCCAATCCAATCAGAAGTTATACATACAACTCAACAATTATAGTAAGAATCTTTATTAACTTAGCTATATCAAGTTTTTAATATCATCACAAAAGACATTCGTCTACTGTCATGTAATATCTTCATTGTTTCCTTATTTGAGAGAATTCTATATCTTCAAATAATCTTCTCAGCTGCAAAAGTAAATTTTGCAAGTATGAGCACGACGCGACGGCTCAGCAAGTCTAATAGTTACATCCTCATGCTTCATGTTAACACATATGTTTGCATATCAATTATGCATTCTGCATTTTGTACTGTGATATCCCAGATGTTTATGAGTTAGTAAATCATGATATTAAATTATTATGATGATTGTGACATACAATCATCCTTAGAAAATGAAATTGATGGTTAAAGATAGGATAAAACCTACGAGAGTTGGTTGAGGAAAGTGGATTAAATAGGTAATATGAAACCTATGTTATAGTAATACGTTGAAATTATTCAACGATAAAATTTCGGAAGAAAGTAGATGAAAACCAAGTAAGAGAGGTTTGATATTTGTGATTCCGAGGACGGAATCCTTATAAGGAGGGTAGGATGTGACAAACCGGATTTTCGAGAATAATTATAATAAAAATTTAATATAGAATAATTCTTATTATGAGTCGTGTTTGAATATGTATGTGTTATATATATTTATGTGATTTAATTGGTGAGCTTAATATGTATATATATATATATAAATGTGAAATATATACATAGATTCAAAATGAATGAGTTAATAGTTAATTATTGTAACGATCGCGAGTCGTGGATAGCTGGATAATCCGAGCTTATGAATATTATTGAATAAAATAGACTTTTACTAATAATATTATGTGTTAAGCGTTTAAAGGTTATATTATGACCTAGATTGTGTGTAGACGATGAATAGTAAGTATGAAAGTTTTCGTATAAGCTAGTTTGGTGGTTTCGAGAAATATCGCTAGAGTACTATTTATTGGATTAAATAAATAGTTAGAAGATAATATTATTGAACGAGTTATGTGTTGTAAAGACGCTAACCCGAATTATGGACGAGATGTATGTGCGATGATGTATATGATTATGGGGAGTTAATCGTGAAGAGCAATGATCGCGAATCGTGAATACCCTTATAATTTGGGTTTGTTAATATTATTAAATGGATTAAATATTATTTTTTATGTAACATGTTTAATGGTTATTTTATAACCTGGATGATGTCAACGTATGAAGTTTTATGCGTTATTGAACCGTAGGAGTTAATAATTGATTTTATAAAATATCGCAAAATCACTATTCACGGGACACGTTTCCCGAGGCACTATTCACGCCCAAATATTTTTACGCCATTTTCGATTTCTATTAATTTTGTTAAGACGTGTACGCGAAGGAATAATTTTTCCAAGTGTCAGAAATTTTATTTGAGCTGATACGTGATTTTATCTGTATCCGAAATGTATTATATGAGTGTTCCGAATATATGGACAAATCCCGTAATAATTATTTTTATGCATCCCAATATTTTATGGGAATACCCATTTTAATTTTGGGTAGAGTTATTTACCAATTTTGATATGAAAGTGGGAGTTTTCGGATATAATTTGGTGCATTTGGGTATTTATTTTGGCTTGTTACTCCAAGAGGGAACCAACCCCCTATTTTAGACCAATTAGAATTGAGAGATGAGGGAGTTTACCGGCAAGCCTAGGATTTTTGGCCACCTTGAGCCACTCCCATTTCCTCCCAAAATTCCTCCACTTCTCCCAAATAATTCATTCCCTCCCATACCATTCCATTTCATTTTCTTTCTCCAAAGTGGTGCTGCAGATTTTATAGAGAGAGAGAGAGAAAATTGCAGAAAATGAAAAGGAAGAAGAAGAAGAACAAAGAATAGAAGAAGGGTTCGGGAGATAAGGAGAACAAGAAGAATAGGAGTGTGCGGGTGAGCCCAAGGAGGAAGAAGAACCTTCAAGCAAGCTCTAGTTCATCTTCTCTAACTTTTGAATGGATTAACAAGAGGTATAATCCCAACCTCAAGCTCATTTCCTCCATTTTTGAGTTTTCAAGTTTTTGCGATGGGTTTTGATTTTCTGGAGATTTTCTATTGTTGTTGTTGGTTGTGAACGGTTTTATATGTTGATGAGAGGTTATAGAAACCATTAATAACTTCTAGAAGTGGAACCAAGTGAAAGAAATCCATACATATACTTAAAGGATGAAGAACATGGAAACTTTGGACAATATGAACATTCGGACGAATTTTAGAAGATTTAGAACATAGATTCGGTGTTGGTATAATATGTTTAATATTATGGGATTGTAGTTCCATGGGTTACGAAGCTAACCCAACTGGAACGGATTAAAAAGACCTAAAAAAAATGTTTTGGTGATGATTTTTGTGAAGAACACCAAGAATACGAAAATATAGCATGAGTTGATACTTTGGCCTAAGATTTGGCCATGTTAATGTTAATGGATAGCTTTGAATTTTTGATATGTTGTAGTCCTATGTCTTAGGAGTCTATAGAGTCCGAAATGGACCAATTTGAATGTGTATAGAAGGAGTTATGAGGATTGGAGTGAAGGAGGGTCAAAATCGTGAAGCTGGATAAACGAGCACCATAACCTCCTGCATACAGCGTCGGGGCGCTGGTATTTGTAACGAATGCAATTTTTGTGATTAAATAAAAATATTTATTGAATTATATAAATATTTTTATTAATTTATTGAGCTAAATAAATAATTTATTAAATTTTTGTGAAACGGGTATATGTTAAGATTAATAATGTTAAATGTTATTTGAGTGTGATTTGTTATGTTTATTCTAATTTAATTTAATAATTAAATTAGATGATGAAAATGTTTATTTGAATAAATGATTTATTTGAATAATATAATTTATTTGGTGTTATTGTTATTGGTTAAATAAATTTATTATTTAAGTTAGTAAGGTTTAATTGAATTTATTTAATAATAAGTTCAATTAAATTAGAAGTGTGACATTTAAAACTATATGTTATAATGATTTATTAAAATAAATGGAAGGAGTTTTAATTTAGTTTTTCCAAACAAGGCCTTATGACCTTTGGTTGGAAATAATGGATTATTCTATTTTAATTTAACCAAACAAGCCTTAGAGGCTTTTGAAAATTTTTAACTGATGGATTAAATTTAGATTATACGTTATTGTTTGTTTATTAAGTTATCAGTTTATATTTTAAAGATACGTCAGTTGTAAAAAAGAAGAAGAAACACAGAGCTTGAGAGAAAAAGGTGAGAGCAGAGTCTTGAAAGAAGAAGAGAGAGATTGAGAGAAGAGTTTGGAATTGGAGAGAAGATTTCTAATATCAAAGGAGACTAATCAATTTTCTAAACAATTGAAGGTATAATCTTTTTTAAGTTTTTTCCTGTATTTCATTATTTTAGTTCTCTGTATAAAATTTATTAGCTTAATATATGAATTTCTTAGTGTAATTGGAAGTAAATATGTTTTAGATGATTATATGATGATTATATGATGATTATAAGTTAAATTGAAGGTGTTAAATTATGAATGTATGTTTAGAATTGAGTTTTGGTTTTCACAGAGTTTTATTTCATGTATGGTATACATATATAAAATTGATGTTTAATTTGGTTATTAATTGGTTAATTGATAATTGTTTATGATTATATGATAAAAAAAAACAAGAATAATGCAAGAAGAATGGTTTTAATTGTTTGAAAGATGAAGTTACAGAGCTTAGTTTCATAAAAATGGTTAAAACATGAATAAATTGTTTAACAGTGAATTTTTGGATTTAAACTGGTTGATTATGTACTTTATAATGGTTAAATGTTTAGAAAACATGTTGGGTAATTGTTTTCTAGCATATTTGATGACTGTTTGCGAACTGCAGGAGACGTCAGCCAAGTCTCTCGCCCCGGCGAGAGAAATGAACTGACTTTCCTCGCCCCGGCGAGCCTCTCGCCCCGACGAGAGTTTTGTTAAGAAAATCTTCGCCCCGGCGAGCATCTCGCCCCGGCGAGCATCTCGCCCCGGCGAGCATCTCGCCCCGGCGAGATTTTTGTTAAGCATTTTCCCGCCCCGGCGGTGGAACAGTATAAAAAATAATAGTAAAAAAAATATATATTTTATTAATTTATCTTATGGTTTTTTTTGCTATGTGTTAAGACCTATAATAAGTATTAAGTAATTAATGACATTCCAAAGATGGTTGATACTTGTTGATTATGGTATGCTAAATGAGATATTATAATAAAATGAGATAAAGAGCAAACCTAAAATGCTTTTAATTTTGTGACTAATTATGTTACCATTTTATAATTAATGTATAGGTTGTTTAAGGATCGTGAATTACTTAAATTTGTAATCTACGCTTGAGGCAAGTTCCTTATCTCAATTTATTACTTTTACGTTGAGCAAGTTTTCCTCCCTTAAAAATTTGAAAATTATTTATAGCAAGTTGTTCTTCCCTTTTAACTTGTTAATTTATTCAAAGCAAGTTTATTTATATTGAGCAAGCTTATTGACCTTAGCTTATTGATATTCAAGCAAGGTTACTATCATGTTACGTACTTAAGCTTTATTCCAATCATTGTTTGTTATTCAAATTTTGAGTATAGTTTCTATTGAACAAACTTTATTGTTGAATCGAATGTATTAGCGACTAGCAAACCCTTATTGATTCAGCTAGTCCTTAGTTGATGAGCGTTTCAAAGACTTAGAATATTTTCTATACTTGTTCCGAGCCAAGTTCCTTTTGGTACGGATTCAGACGATAAACTGAGATGAACAACCCTAATATAGGGGATTACTTACGCGACAGCGTTAAAATGTTTGTGCACAATACATTGTACAAAGGGCTGATCCCCCTGAGTACGAGATGATGGTCCATAGTCTATATGACTGTTAAAGGTTACAGTAGAAATACTTGTTAACCTAGGACATAGTTCGAGGTCTTGTGACCCTCAGATATAATTTCTAAATCTTGAGATCTATTTTTCCTTGAATCGAGCATTCTAACGAGTTTTTAGACTTTAATCATTTATTGACTGGGACTCATAAAACTATTATTCCTCAGCTGAAATCCATTTCATTTGAATATTTTTGTTATCGTACTTGTGAGCAATTGTTTGCTCACTCTTGCACTAAACATTGCAGCTAAGCCAGAAAAGCAGGACGAGCCGTCCACAAGTAAAGGCAAGGGCAAGATGCCAAAGTAGCAAGAGATTTATTATCCACTTAATGTTTATTTGTATTAAAGACTTGTTTAATATTATGTTTTATTCCGCATTGATGTATTAAGGTTAAGATGACCTGGGATTTGATTGTTTAACAGTTTGGTGATGTAACCCATTTTGGGAAGATGTTTACTTAAGTTTATTTAATTGTTCTTAATTATGGGTAGTTAGATGTGAATGTTTGAGATAGTGAACACCAAATCAGTGAAAATTAAGTACCCGGATTTGGGGGTGTCACAGGTTGGTATTAGAGCTGTAGGTTATGAACCTTTAGGTGGGGAAATCCTTAGGGTAGTAGCCTTTTAGAAGATAGAGAATATAGTGGTGATAAACTCTTATCGAGTTTTAAGGAATGGATTACGGAAATTCATAAAAGATAATAAAATGATTATGTGTTATGTGCTTACTTGATAACAAACTTATGTGCTCGCGAGTATTATCGATTAGTAATTAAAATTTAAAATTTTGTTGTCAGGATGATTGATAGAGGAGAGCCCAGCCAGGCTAGGGAGGAGGAGCCTCGAGATATTCACGTAGTTCGTGAGCAGTTAGTGCAGAAGGAGCCATCCCCATTGGTCACAGTTGCAGGTCCCGAGTACGAGCCTGAGACTGATCCTGAGGAGGATCCGGAGGAGGTTGAGGAGGAGGAGGAGGACCCTGAGGAGATATCACTAACCTCCTTAGGTGTTCAGATGTATGAGTAGGTGTATGATCGCAACATTGAGTTGCAAGATAGAGTGGAGGAGTTAGAGAGGCAGCTGGCCGAGCGACAGACTATCTTGGAGCAGAAGAACAGTGAGATAGAGGAGCTAGATATACTTCTTGGAGACGTGGAGTGGAAACTGGTTCATGTAGAGAGTGAAAAGGAGGAGTTAGAAGAACAGGTTGCGGAACGTCAAGCCACTCTAGAGCAGAAGGATGCTGAGATTCAAGACCTTTCATCACGTCTTGCAGAGGCTGAGCAGAGGCTAGCACAGTATGAGTATCGACGAGGACAGTTGATAGCCAGGAATGAAATTGTACGAGATGAGTTGAAAAAGGAGTCAGCTGAGCGGGCGAGAGCTGAAACTGCTTGGTTGAGGGAGGCTAACCGCGCAGATCGTGTTGAATGTGAGGTGCGGTCAAAGAAGGCCAAGATTGACGAGATGGAGTATATTTTTCACACCACAGTGGATAGAGCTCAGGATCGAGTACATTGTCATCCAGATGTAATGGGTCGAAGGATAGTGACTCGTATTATAGAACAGGAATGCCAGGAAGCTGTGCGTCGTGGGTTATCATCGTAGATTATGATTAGATTTGTTATTATGAAATTTATGAGTTAATAAGTTGTAAATCCCAGTTTTATATAATGGGATAGAATAATGATGTAATCTTGGAACTTTGTGATTTCAGGAATAGATGATGTAAATAACTATGATGTTATATTTGTTATGTTTTAAAGCAGTAAATGAATAAAATGCGAAAGTTTATCAGATGTGCTATGTGTTAATTGTTGTTTATAAATGTTTAAGTTAAGACTTAAATGTTTAAGTAATTGAATAATAATCTTATAGCGCGAATTCTTAACAGTAAGATGCCGCCAAGAAGACAAACCCGTCAACAGACCCCTGAAGGATCCACCAATAACGAGGAAGCCAACGCTAATCCGATGCAGCAACTGGTAAATCTGCTAACGGGAGCATTTGCCAATCAACCCCAAGCCCAGGCCACAACTTTTAAAGATTTCAAGGCTGTCGGACCTCCGGAATATCACGGCTCTATAAATCCAATTGAAGCCCAAACTTGGGTCATGGAGATGGAGAAGGTGTTTGATGTCGCTAGGGTCAATGAGGACCAAAAGACGGCATTTGCAACCTTTATGCTGAAATCAGAAGCTAGTTACTGGTGGCAAGCAAACAAGACTCGAAGTGGCCAAGGGATTATTCCGTGGGAGCGATTTAAGGAAATATTTTTCGAGACCTATTTCCCAACAAGTGCTCAGAATCAGATGGATGTGCAGTTTCTAGAGCTGAAGCAAGGTACCATGACGGTACCCGAGTATGCAGCAAAATTCAATGAGCTGGTAAGGTTTGCGCCATATCAGGTCAACACGGATGAGCGAAAGGCTAGAACATTTGAGCAGGGATTGAAGCCCTGGTTATATAGTCGAGTTTCGTTGTTTCAACTGAACTCATTTGCGGCAGTGTTAGAAAAGGCGATTATCACCGAAGGAGGTAGTGATGCTCTGTCCAAGTACGATCAGGAGAAGAAGAAAAAGAAGAATGAGAATGAAAACAAAGCAAGTGGTAGCCATGGGGGCAATAATCAGAAGAGAAAGTGGAGAGATAGTAACTCTGCGGGAAGTCAGCAGGGTAATCAGAAGAAGAAGATAGAGGTGTGCAACAACTGCGGAAAGAGCCATATGGGTGTGTGCTTAAAAGGTAAGAGGGTGTGCTTCAACTACGGACATGAGGGTCATATCGCACCAAGTTTTCCTAATTCGAAGAAGGGAGCATGTTTTATTTGCGGGTCAAAGGATCACTTTGTCAGAGACTGCCCTAAGAAAGCAACTACAACAGGTGGAACTAATGCAGGTAAGGGGAACAGCAGTGCTGGTAATTTGACTATCACCGGACCGACACAGCCCAATCGACCTACCGCTCGAACATTCAACATGACGGTGCAGGATGCTGTGCAGTCAAAGGATGTAGTGTCAGGTATCATTCCAGTCAATAATGTTAATGCTTATGTATTGTTTGACTCGGGTGCTACTTGTTCATTTATATCCGATGATTTTGCTAAGAAATTAGAGTTACCTCAGGAAGAATTAGATTATCCCATGAATATAGAAATTACAAATAGGGAGGTGATTCCTGTTAGGTTTGTCCACAAAAACTGTCAGATAGATATTAAAGGTCATGTGATGACAGCAAACTTAATCCCAATTCGTCTTGGGGAGTTTGACGTCATTCTGGGAATGGATTGGTTGTTCAACCATGGGGCAGTCATTGACTGTCAAAAGAAGTGTGTAACCCTTATGACGCCATCAAGGGTAGTATTTTATGGCAGCAAACCGCCTAAACAAGCGAGTTGTCTGACGATGATGCAGGCTAGGAAGATGTTAAGACAAGGATGTGTAGGGTATTTAGCCTACATAGTTGATACACGAAAGGTGGGTGCAAATCTGGAAGAGATACCGGTAGTTAGGGATTTCGCAGACGTGTTTCCTGATGATTTACCAGGGTTACCGCCAGACAGAGAAATCGAGTTTGTGATTGATTTAGCACCGGGAACGGCCCCTATATCGAAAGCCCCGTATCGAATGGCTCCAGTAGAATTAAAGGAGTTGATGGTGCAGCTACAAGAGCTGCTAGATAAAAAGTATATTCAACCGAGCGTTTCGCCGTGGGGAGCGCCGGTGTTATTCGTTAAGAAGAAGGACGGATCAATGCGTCTTTGCATTGATTATAGAGAGTTGAACAAGGTCACGATCAAAAACAAGTACCCGTTGCCAAGGATTGATAACCTGTTTGATTAGCTGAGGGGAGCAAGGTACTTTTCAAAGATAGATCTGCGAAGTGGATACCATCAACTAAAGGTGAGGAAAGAGGACATACCAAAGACGGCGTTTCGAACCAGATATGGTCACTATGACTTTTTGGTTATGTCATTTGGTTTAACGAATGCGCCTGCAGCATTCATGGACTTAATGAATAGGGTGTTCAAACCATTTCTAGATAAATTTGTGGTGGTATTTATAGACGACATTCTGGTCTACTCCAAAACTCAGGAAGAACACGTGGATCACTTGAGGGTGACACTGGAGGCGTTAAGGGAAGAGAAATTGTATGCAAAATTTTCGAAGTGCGAATTTTGGTTGGAGCGTGTTCAATTCCTTGGGCATGTTATCGATAAAGACGGGATTTCAGTGGATCCAGCGAAAGTGGAAGCTGTGATGAACTGGGATCAGACGAAGACACCGTCAGAAGTGAGGAGTTTCCTAGGTTTGGCAGGATACTACAGACGTTTTATTCAAGATTTCTCTAGGATCGCCACTCCGTTAATGAATTTAACAAGAAAATCCGTGAAGTTTGTTTGGACGGAGAAGTGCGAAGAGAGTTTCCAAGAACTAAAGAAGAGACTAAGTTCGGCGCCTGTGTTCTCTTTGCCAGATGATACATGAAATTTTGTGGTCTATAGCGACGCATCGCATAAAGGACTTGGTTGTGTGTTGATGCAGAATGGTAAGGTTATTGCATATGCATCGCGCCAACTAAAAGACTATGAAAAAGGGTATCCGGCCCATGACTTGGAGTTAGCAGCTGTGGTGTTTGCTCTAAAAATCTGGAGGCACTATCTCTATGGGGAGAAGTGTGAAATATATACAGACCATAAAAGTCTGAAGTATATTTTTACACAGAAGAATTTGAATATGCGGCAGAGGAGATGGATAGAATTGATCAAAGACTATGACTGTGAAATTCTATACCATCCAGGGAAGGTTAACGTGGTTGCTGACGCTTTGAGTAGAAAGGGTCGGGAGAAACTACTTTTGTTAACTGATCAGGAGAAGCTCGTAGCAGAAATGGTTAATTTGGAGCTAGAGGTGAAGTGTCTGCCAGAGTTTAATGAAAAATTGTTCCAGATGGAAACCTAACCAGTAGAAAAGGTGAAGGAAGCGCAACTTCACGATGAGGAATGTGATAAAATACGGCAAAGAGTGCTTAAGGGAGAAGAGCTTAAATACAAAATCGACACCGAAGGAATGCTGAGATTTGAAGGCAGAATCTGGGTTCCGTCAGTGCCAGAGATCAGAGAAGAGATTTTGAACGAAGCTCACAGTTCAAGATTTTCGATTCACCCGGGTAGCACAAAAATGTACCAGGATCTTCGACAACATTTTTGGTGGCCAAACATGAAAAGAGAGGTTGCTGAGTGTGTTACGACGTGTCTCACTTGTCAGAGAGTTAAAGCGGAGCATCAATGACCAAGTGGTTTGCTACAGCCCTTGTACCAGAATGGAAGTGGGAGCATATCACAATGGATTTTGTGGTAGGGCTTCCAACTACTCAGAAGTGGTATGACGCAATATGGGTCATAGTTGACAGATTGACGAAATTAGCACATTTCTTTCCTATCAAAATCAGATTCACTTTGGATCAGCTGGCGAAATCATACGTAAAGGAGATTATCTCAAGGCACGGTGTTCCAGTGTTATTAGTGTCAGACAGAGATCCACGTTTCACCTCAAAGTTTTGGAGGAGTCTGCAAGCTTGTTTGGGAACGCAGTTGAGAATGAGTACAGCCTACCATCCTCAAACCAATGGCCAGAGCGAAAGAACAATTCAAACGTTGGAGGATATGCTTCGAGCGTGCGTTATGGATTTTAAAGGCAACTGGGATGATCATTTACCTCTGGTCGAGTTTGCTTACAACAATAGTCATCACGCTAGTATTGGCATGCCGCCTTATGAAGTATTGTACGGAAGAAAATGCAGAACTCCGTTATGCTGGGATGAGGTTGGTGAACGACGACTATTGGGACCCGAGCTGGTACAACAAACTGCTAAAATTGTCAAGGAAATAAGAGCCAGACTGATAGCCGCTCAAAACAGACAAAAGAAGTATGATGATCAACATCGACAAAATCGCGAATTTGAAGTCGGAAGCTTTGTGTTCCTCAAAGTATCTCCATGGAAGGGAAAAATCAGATTTGGTAAAAAGGGTAAACTCAGTCCGCGATTTATTGGACCCTTCGAAGTGCTAAAAAGAGTGGGTGAGGTAGCTTATGAGGTAGCTCTACCTCCCGAGTTAGACCACATTCACAATGTCTTCCACATATCGGTGCTACGACCGTACAAGCCAGATTATAAACATGTAATAGAACATGAACCGATACAATTTGAACAAGATTTATCCTATGAAGAGGTTCCTGTACAGATAATAGACAGGGAAGAACAAGTACTTAGAAATAAAGTGATACCTTCTGTTAAGGTAATCTGGAGGAACCACAGTGCTGAAGAAGTAACGTGAGAACTCGAAGAGAAAATGATGCAAAATTTTCCTCAATTATTTGTTTAATCTTTATATTGCGATTCTGGGGACAGAATCTTTGTAAGGAGGGGAGAATGTAACGGACGATTTAATTGCGTTGTGATTCTGGGGACAGAATCCTTTTAAGGAGGGAAAAATGTAACGAATGCAATTTTTGTGATTAAATAAAAATATTTATTGAATTATATAAATATTTTTATTAATTTATTGAGCTAAATAAATAATTTATTAAGTTTTTGTGAAACGGGTATATGTTAAGATTAATAATGTTAAATGTTATTTGAGTGTGATTTGTTATGTTTATTCTAATTTAATTTAATAATTAAATTAGATGATGAAAAGGTTTATTTGAATAAATGATTTATTTGAATAATATAATTTATTTGGTGTTATTGTTATTGGTTAAATAAATTTATTATTTAAGTTAGTAAGGTTTAATTGAATTTATTTAATAATAAGTTCAATTAAATTAGAAGTGTGACATTTAAAACTATATGTTATAATGATTTATTAAAATAAATGGAAGGAGTTTTAATTTAGTTTTTCCAAACAAGGCCTTATGACCTTTGGTTGGAAATAATGGATTATTCTATTTTAATTTAACCAAACAAGCCTTAGAGGCTTTTGAAAATTTTTAACTGATGGATTAAATTTAGATTATACGTTATTATTTGTTTATTAAGTTATCAGTTTATATTTTAAAGATACGTCAGTTGTAAAAAAGAAGAAGAAACACAGAGCTTGAGAGAAAAAGGTGAGAGCAGAGTCTTGAAAAAGACGAGAGAGATTGAGAGAAGAGTTTGGAATTGGAGAGAAGATTTCTAATATCAAAGGAGACTAATCAATTTTCTAAACAATTGAAGGTATAATCCTTTTTAAGTTCTTTCCTGTATTTCATTATTTTAGTTCTCTGTATAAAATTTATTAGCTTAATATATGAATTTCTTGGTGTAATTGGAAGTAAATATGTTTTAGATGATTATATGATGATTATATGATGATTATAAGTTAAATTGAAGGTGTTAAATTATGAATGTATGTTTAGAATTGAGTTTTGGTTTTCACAGAGTTTTATTTCATGTATGGTATACATATATAAAATTGATGTTTAATTTGGTTATTAATTGGTTAATTGATAATTGTTTATGATTATATGATAAAAAAAACAAGAATAATGCAAGAAGAATGGTTTTAATTGTTTGAAAGATGAAGTTACAGAGCTTAGTTTCATAAAAATGGTTAAAACATGAATAAATTGTTTAACAGTGAATTTTTGGATTTAAACTGGTTGATTATGTACTTTATAATGGTTAAATGTTTAGAAAACATGTTGGGTAATTGTTTTCTAGCATATTTGATGTCTGGGTAAGTTTAAATTATGTGTTGGAAGGTAGAATTCGGAAAATTTGGCCAAAATTGGCCTAAGTTTTCACTGTTTGCGAACTGCAGGAGACGTCAGCCGAGTCTCTCGCCCCGGCGAGAGAAATGAACTGACTTTCCTCGCCCCGACGAGAGTTTTGTTAAGAAAATCTTCGCCCCGGCGAGATTTTTGTTAAACATTTTCCCGCCCCGGCGGTGGAACAGTATAAAATATTATAATAAAAAAAATATATTTTATTAATTTATCTTATGGTTCTTTTTGCTATGTGTTAAGACCTATAATAAGTATTAAGTAATTAATGACATTCCAAAGATGGTTGATACTTGTTGATTATGGTATGCTAAATGAGATATTATAATAAAATGAGATAAAGAGCAAACCTAAAATGCTTTTAATTTTGTGACTAATTATGTTACCATTTTATAATTAATGTATAGGTTGTTTAAGGATCGTGAATTACTTAAATTTGTAATCTACGCTTGAGGCAAGTTCCTTATCTCAATTTATTACTTTTACGTTGAGCAAGTTTTCCTCCCTTAAAAATTTGAAAATTATTTATAGCAAGTTGTTCTTCCCTTTTAACTTGTTAATTTATTCAAAGCAAGTTTATTTATATTGAGCAAGCTTATTGACCTTAGCTTATTGATATTCAAGCAAGGTTACTATCATGTTACGTACTTAAGCTTTATTCCAATCATTGTTTGTTATTCAAATTTTGAGTATAGTTTCTATTGAACAAACTTTATTGTTGAATCGAATGTATTAGCGACTAGCAAACCCTTATTGATTCAGCTAGTCCTTAGTTGATGAGCGTTTCAAAGACTTAGAATATTTTCTATACTTGTTCCGAGTCAAGTTCCTTTTGGTACGGATTCAGACGATAAACTGAGATGAACAACCCTAATATAGGGGATTACTTACGCGACAACGTTAAAATGTTTGTGCACAATACATTGTACAAAGGGCTGATCCCCCTGAGTACGAGATGATGGTCCATAGTCTATATGACTGTTAAAGGTTACAGTAGAAATACTTGTTAACCTAGGACATAGTTCGAGGTCTTGTGACCCTCAGATATAATTTCTAAATCTTGAGGTCTATTTTTCCTTGAATCGAGCATTCTAACGAGTTTTTAGACTTTAATCATTTATTGACTGGGACTCATAAAACTATTATTCCTCAGCTGAAATCCATTTCATTTGAATCTTTTTGTTATCGTACTTGTGAGCAATTGTTTGCTCACTCTTGCACTAAACATTGCAGCTAAGCCAGAAAAGCAGGACGAGCCGTCCACAAGTAAAGGTAAGGGCAAGATGCCAAAGTAGCAAGAGATTTATTATCCACTTAATGTTTATTTGTAGTAAAGACTTGTTTAATATTATGTTTTATTCCGCATTGATGTATTAAGGTTAAGATGACCTGGGATTTGATTGTTTAACAGTTTGGTGATGTAACCCATTTTGGGAAGATGTTTACTTAAGTTTATTTAATTGTTCTTAATTATGGGTAGTTAGATGTGAATGTTTGAGATAGTGAACACCAAATCAGTGGAAATTAAGTACCCGGATTTGGGGGTGTCACAGTATTAGACTTAGTTTCAGAGCCGGGGCGCTAGGCCTTAGGTGGTAAAAGTCAGTTTTGACATCCTTTAGTAAAATGGGCATAACAGTCTCATACGAACTTGGACTGAGTTGATTCAAGATGATTCGGAAAGAGGACTAGTAGACCTACAACTTTTGTTCTTTACGTTTTTTCATTTGAGGTCGGGATTAATTCTCAAATTGACCATTTGTATGACTGATGTGTTTTTGGGGGCAATCGGAGAGTGTCGGGCATGCGCGTAAGCACGCGTAATGCTCCCGACAATGTTAAATGATGTTCTAAGTTCTAAAACATGATTTATTATGATATATAATGATACTTAATATTAACCATTGAGTATTAGACAATTCGAGTGAGGGTGCTAAGCGTACGCAATCGCGTGTCACTTGGACGTTCGAATAGGCAAGTGTGGCATACGGACATGAAAACGTAGTAATGCCATAACAAGTGTGTATAACCTTGTTTAATATTTTGTTTCTAATAATAATGAAACATGATAGAGTGTTATAACCCAATGTATGAGCATGCTATGCACACGCAAAAGAAGCAAATTAGGCGTGTAACGTGTAAACGTCGAAACGCCGTGTAAGTGTTAATGAACTTAAATAATGTTTCGATTCAAATGAAACGAACATTATATGATATGGAACGGGGTTAATGTAACCAATAAGTATTGATGATGATAAGGGTCATAACGTTTTCAAACGACGCGATACTGAGTAACGTTTTAGAGTTAATCGCGTTTATTAATTTATAATGCGCGAACAATATGAGATAAGAGTTGTTATATTGTAAACCATTATATGAAGCCTTTTTAGTGGCTAATTGGTATTTTATTGTTAACTAAATTGTGTAGGATATTTGAAGGACGAGCCATCATAATTTGGCAAGGAAAGCTTAAGGCAAGTTCTTTCTGTAACTTGTTGACTTGTTTAAATGTATTGACATACATGATTAAATTACTATGTCTTTCACTAATATGTGGATTATATGCGAACATGATTAAAGTGTGCACAATGTGCAACTATGTGACTATATTGTTCTATGTGGAACTTGAATTATTGTAAATATACAATGTGAGAAGCATGAGGTATGCTATGAGATGCATGATGCATATATATTGATGAATTGCATAAGATTTATAATGCATGAGTAAGATGCATAGTATGAGAATCATGATGCATGGATAAAATGTAAACTTATGTGTTACGTGAACCATGAAAGGTGAAAACTGTTAGTTCTTGTTGAGCTGTCGTGCTTATTCTTGCAAAATAAAACTTTTGCAGATTTACGATGCAATGCAATTATCTTAACATCGTGATGATAAGGATTAGAGGCACATGGATACAGGAAGGTTGCTAAATGTTCTTTTATTGTAATTATTTAGCTATGATGACGGTATATGATGTACTGAAATTTGTCTATGTAAACCTTGAGTTAGAAATGAAGGTTATGTATTATAGTATTTATGATGTGATTATGTTAGTTACTTGTTATAGTAAACTAGAAGGATGACAATGATATACAAAGGACATTTTTTTTATAACGAATGTATAGTTGTTAAATAACTTTGCTTATATTCAGGGATTGAATAAAGTCAGAATCTGAACCTTGCGTTCACATAGGAGATTTTATAAATGATCATGGTATTTATTCAACCTTGATCATAAGTGTATTATTTAAGGTCTTCGTGCCTGGGATTAGATGAGAATATGTTGTAATATTATTGCAATTACATATTTGTAGTAAGCCTATATTGCATGGGTTGTACCGTGACGCGCCGGAATCGGGTTCAAGGTAAGACCCGAGTTTCGGGGGCGTTACATGTACAGTGTACTTTATACGTATGACATGCATCTCATGTTTTGCAATTTAAAGCATGCTTCGCAGTTTGCATTGGTAGCATTTACTAATTTCACAGTTAAAATACGTTTCATATATTATCAAATTCATCAAGTTCACACAATGCAACAAGTTTCATCATATATTACATATCAATGATTCAACATCACAATATAGCACATTTTGACATAACAACAATTCACAAGGTACTAAAAGAACTTGCCTTTGCGATGTAAAGCTATCGATTCTATGCAATTATGCGAACTCAAAGCGTCATTATGTTGCGTAATACTAACACATTCCATGAATTTGAATTTAAACTTGTATTTTTATACTTAAGTATCAACAGGTCATTTACTTCTTAATAGATTTCTAGCCTAATTTAACTTATATAAATCATTAAATTCACTTCATATAACATGCATAAAGATGTTCTTGACCTCAAACCTCCCTCCATTCCTTTATTTGGGTTGAACAGTCCCTAAGAGGACATTTATCAAACATAATGTGTGCATTAGTTTCAAAGACAATTCATAGCTATTCATACATGATTAAACCCAAAATTTTCCTCCCTTATCCTTCCAATACCCTGTACAAAACTTCTTTAACAATCCACAACCCAATAGCAGTCCAATTATAGCTATATATAACATCTATAGCAATTGTTTCCAAGTTTTCTAATTAAATAGTTATGAATGTATAACTTACCTTATATTTATAACATGTGAATTTGATGAGGATTCAATTTTCTTGATACTTGACTCCCACAATCTCCCTACTGCAGTTGCTCAAAACCATCACTATCACCACACTCACTCATTACTTCATCTCTTAACCGAATTCAAGAGAGCTTTGGTAGCTTTTAGGTATTAGCGATAGAGAGAAAGAGGAATGAGACGGAGGAAGTTTTCATATATCTGATATCTTTTGAGTGAAAAGGAATGAAATGGAACAGATGAAATGGTATGAACTGAAGGAGCAGATCAGTTACTTCTTGGCTTTCATGCTTAGCTAATTGCCCTGCTTAGTCACCCACTTAATAACAATAAACTGCCACCTCTTGCTTTAGCTAGTGACTCAGCTTAACCCACTTAACAATTATCTTCTTTTAATTCCTGAAGTCTCAGCCTTATCTCCATGTTACATACATAAACAAATACTATTATATTATTATAGCAACTCATGTTATATGAAACACAATTTGCATTACATATATTATACCTCCATCACACATAATGTATATACAATTTATATAATAAATACATATATTATATAAATAAACAATTTTATTACACTTAAATAATTATACAATAATAACATGTATAATATTCACCTTACTAATTATGAAGTTAGATTCATAATTTTTTAAAAATAACTCTCATAATAACATGAATTAATGATTTGTATAATTACCTTTTACTTCCATAATCAATTAAATAACATTCATAGTATAACAAATAAATTGTTTGAATATATTCAATATTTATCTCATCAAATATTGAATAACTTATATATTTTAATAACTACAATTCTTTATATTTTTTTTCTCATGGGTATATTGGAAGAAACCATGGGGTCCCATGTTGCACTAGTTGGTGGAATTATTCTATGAAAGCAAATGGATAAAGAAAAAACATCTCATTACTAATTTGTTTTGTCGTTTTCCCACGTGGGCTGCCCATATTGCAATGTCTGAGAGTAAATTTCCATTGCATGTGACTGCATATTGATACTATATAAAGTCAAAACCTAGATTGTTAATAGAGAAATGTGTAGAGAAATGACTCAATATTTTCTTTGGGTTTGAAAGAACCTATATGAATTGAGGATGTATTCAATAAGATTATGCGATTAAATAAATGTCGTAAGAGTTTAGAAGTTAACCGAACTTGAGTGTTTCGGTAGTAGTGGTTCCGATGATGGAATCCTTATAAGAATTGAGTTTAAAACCTAGTTTTGAAGAAGATGATTGTGTAGAGATAATTAAACACTTTCACCTAATCTATGTGTTAGAAATTAAATGTGTGAAACGATATGTAAGGGATTGAAACCCTAGAATTGATAAGGCGGTATACAGAGATATATGGGTATACAAGCATGTATAAGCTAGATGGGGTTAGAGAAGCTACCTAGAAACTTTCCATAAGTAAAAAGTTTAGGAGAAGCAATGATATATTTGTGTATTATGATTTTAAGTGATGAATGAAGATGGATTTCTGCGATCTAATCAATGTGTTATATGATACGATATCAGCATTAATGAATCGTAGAGGAAAAAAAAATATTTTCTTAGAAAATAACGCAGGAAACACTATTCACGTGAGAAACGCTTCTTCGTTCTTTTCGCATTTTCACATTCCCAAATAGCATTTATATAGAGTATAAGAACGTATTTACTATTCAAAAATACGAGAGGAGAAACTTTCCATAAATGGAAAGTTTTGGAATTCTCTATAAAAGGAAAGTTGTGGTGAATAGATGTCCACCAATAAGAAGAGGTTAAAGACCTTTCATAAATGGAAAGTGTAGGATGAAGGGTAGAATGATAATGATCCAAGCCTAGATGAGTAATTAACTAGGTTAATTAATGAGAAACAAGATAAAACTATGTTCTGAATTAATATAGCTTGAATGTTGGCCTTGATTGGCAAACGAGAAGGGTGATCATCATTAAGTAATTAACTAGTATGATTAATGTAGGGAATTTCAATAAGAGGATTAATTATGGTAGCCCAATATGGGATTGCCTAGATGTGAAGTGGGTAATTTAAATATAAGCCCAAATGTATGATAATTGATAGTCCAAGAGGGATTTATTATAAGCCCAAGCTATGAGTAAGGATTTAATGTGTTAGGGTTTTATGAGTAACCCAACAAATTAGCCAAAGGATGAGTAAACTAGGTTGACCATATTTTAACCAACCTTGAATTAAAGAAGCCCAAAGAAATGGAAGGGTAGAAACTTTCCATAAATGAAAAGTTTGGAAACTTTCCATAAATGAAAGGTTTAGATAATGAAGAGAGAGAAGAGTATGTATTGGTGTATTTATATATATGCATTAGTATATTTATACATATATATATATAATTGTCCAAGTATTCTTATTAAAAGAAAAGGAAAAAAAAAACTTTAAAACAAGTGGGTAGACTTTTGCTTTTGTTTTATCCAAAGTTGCATTGGTAGGAGCAAAAAGAGGATGGAAGTGACAAGCTGGTGATATGTGTAAGTAGTGTAAGAGAGCTATGATGGACTAGGTTGGTAGCTTGTGTTGGAGAAATGAAAGGTTGTAGAGAATTAACCAATGTAAGTTTAATTGAATAATCCTAGTTGGTAAACAAGAGAGAGCATTAACCAAACATTGGTTAAATGCTAGATGAATGCATGTGATGATGAGAATTAACCATAGATGGTTTAATTGAGTATCCCTAGGTGGTAACTAAGTTAAAGCTTTAACCATGCATTGGTTAGTTGCTAGCAAAATGTGTATAAATATATAATTATATGTATACATGATAGATGGGACTTAACTAAGGTGGAGTTAGTGAATTCACTCTAGGTTAATTCTTATAAGGGAATAATTGACTAACATGGAATTAGCAAGTAACCATGGGATTACATGTTTATACAGAATTAACCATACCTTGGTTAATTGTTGGGAGAAGGAGGATAAGTTGATAACTAACTGAGGTTGATTGAATTTTGACCTTGAGATAAATGTTAGAAAGTTAACTACAACTAAGTTAAATGGTGGAGGGATTAGATAGATACACATATATGTAAGTAATATTATTGCAAGTATATTTATATAAATTAAATGAAAAATAAAAACAAAAATGTGGGGAAATGGAGCATGGGGAAACTGCCCATCTTGGGCCAAGAGAGGGCTAGAGCTAGCCTCTCACATCTCTTACAAAGTAGCCCCCAAATGTCTTGTCCCATCTACTTTAATTAATGTCTTGTCCCCTAGTTTATTTAACCACCTTTGGTTACCTAGCTTTGGTTAAGTGGCGGGAGAAAAGAATAGATATAGATTATGTATGTAATGTTATTGCAAGCATAATTGCAAGAGGAGAGAAAAGCTTGGTTGATTAACCAAGGCTTGACAATTTCATTTCATTCATTTTCACTTATTTTCCTTAAGCTAAATAGCTAGAACAAGAGAGAGAGTGAGGGAGAAATTCGTGGATGGCCATGAGAAGGAGGTAAATGAGCTCTAGCTATGTTCTATCAAAGCCATGAAAATAAGAAGAGGAGGATGCTCAAGCTTGACATCTTTTCATCTAGAAGAAGAAGAAGAAACCTTAAAGGTTTAAAAGTATTTCTAAAACCTAGAACTTTATGTTTTTGGTTAATATTGTTAGATCTAGGTTTGTGTTGGGAGATCTATGATCTATATGGTGGAACATGGTGGTTCCAATGGTATAAGGCGGATCTATGATGGTAAAAATGTAGATAGATCATATATTTTTTCCATGTATATTTAAGAAACGTAGATATAGTTGTTTAAAGTTAAGCCTTAACTTTGTTGGTTGTGAATTTCAAAAGAAAACCACATATTTTTTTTATGAGTATTTTTAAATATCCATAAGTTTATTTTATAGATCAACAAGTGGTGATAATAACATCTTTCAAATAAATGAAAAAGGAGCTATGTTATGTTCATAATAAGTTTTAAACTTAAAAGTTGTCGTTGTGTAAAAACCCTAAGTATCGATTTTGAATCGATCATTGTTTGATCTTGAAAACATGTTTTAAAAGTGTTAGACTTTGTGTTGGTTTATGTATTACTATGATTGTAAGTCATATAACACGATGAACTAGCTAAATAATACATAAGATGTCAAGGTTTGTCTTTCAAGTGAAGGAAAATGAAGTTTAGTTGCATTCTGTCCTTTAAAGCGATTTTGAGTCAACTTCCGATTGGAATCTTGATTTGAAATCTAAATGAAATTTGTAGAGGGGGAAATTCTAATGAGAATGGACTCCAGAATCACCCAAAATGGTTATGAAACGAAGAAGTTATGGCCGTTTAACCGAGTCGGGGTCTAACAGGCTACACTCTGCGCGAACCCACGGGTTTGACCTCTTAAATCGAACTTTTTGAGTTCGATTATTTTGTTGCTTATAACACCTATAGGGGTAGTTAGACCATGTTATGGGTAGTTCATTATCTAAAGATGAACCAATTTCGAGTTGGTACGAATGAGATATGAATTAGCTAAGCTATCGTAAAAGTTGAGAAAATTGAAAGTTAAATTCATAATTAAGACTTGTAATGCGTATTGTGACTAATGTGAATCTGTTAACTATATTACTATTGTAAGTTATTCAAGGAACATAATAATGTTAGCATGTGCTAGATAAATTTATCAGGCAAGTTTTTCAAAACTTGTTGCTATGTGCATTGTTATGTTACAATGTGATATTAACTTGTTAATATGAATCTATATTAATGTTATTGATGTTATGTGGAATCAATGGGTGTGATTATTTGTGAAGTATGTGAAAAGCATGAAACAGGATTACATGTGAAATATGTACAAATTGTGAAGCATGATTTGATATAAGTTACTAAGCATGTTTTAAGTGCGATGTATAATAATTGAGAAGAATGTATACAATGTCATACATGAATATATTGCCAAGCATGCATGATGCATGATTTATGTGTTATGTGAAACTGTTGAACTTGTTGAGCCCTCGTGTTCACTCTTGCTTTAAACAAACATTTTCAGTGAAGTATGAGGTATACGGAGATCCCGGTAAAGAGGAAGGAAAAAGATGGGATTGAAGAGGAGTTTAACAACAAAAACTCTATAGGTAGAAGAAATAAATTTTTGTATTGTAACTCTGTTATGTTATATCTGTTTGAGATGTTATAAGTTAGAAAACTTGTAGTATGGTATTATTTGTACTTATGCTAGACGACATTTATCTTTAGCAGACTCGCTTGAGTAAAGAAGTTATTGTCTAAAATAGAAAGACTTATTGTTGTGATGTGAGTTTTATTTTTACTCACTGATAATGTATTAAATCAGACCATTTGGTATATGATCTTGAGTTGTATTAAGGAATTGTAAAGATTTCGATTCTGAGGCAAAGTTATAAGGAACATTATAAAAGTTTTAAATTTATTGAGTTTTTAACAACATATTATTATAAAATGTTGTGAATAATAAGGTAAGGTTGTACATTAACGCACGAGGTCGCCTGTAGCGAGTACGGGGATTCTCAGGTCATTACAGTTGGTATCAAAGCTGATAGGTTATAAACCTTAGGTAAGAGTACCTTAGGCTAACCGTAGAAGAGATGATGAAAATAGTAGCGAAATAAACTCAGAAAAAGTTTAAGTGATAAAAGACGAATATAGAAAATTCGAAGTTAAGAAATGAATAAGTAGGTCCATGGAATGATCTTGAGAAGAAATAAAGAGTTTAATCCTGAGTCTACTGACTCAAGGAAGTGAAAAGAATGAAAAAAAAGGAAGTCTAGTATAAGATTCCTGCAAAGTCCCGCAGAGGCTGTTAGACTGTGAAATAGTTTAACCGAAGTGGTTAAAATTACACACGTAATGATTAGAAATTACTAGATTATGGATATGAAAATCCAAAGTAAACTATGAAGAAGTTAAGAATTGTGGATTTCTACTAAGGACTGAGTTTAGTGGCTAAGTTAAACGAATTCCTTGTATGGGCAGGGAAGTGGTGCTTGGTCTAACGACCACTTAGCTTCCTATTTTGATAATCAGTGAAATCTGTGGTCGCGCTATTAGTTATCTATATGATGGTAAGGTGATTCTTCCTCATATACATAGCTGATAGGTAAAGAATGTCAAGGTTAAGCACTATTAGTTATCTATATGGTGGGAAGGCGATTCTTTCCTCGTATGCATATCTGATAGGTAGAGAAGGTTAAGGCTAAGTGTGAGTTCTTAAAAACTCATACGTATGGTAAGTTTATGACTTATAATCATATGGTATGTTTTTGAACCCATCAGCGAATGGACATCTTTGGTCTGACTAGGATAAGTTCCTAAACTCATATGATTGTTGTAAGTTTGATGAACTGGGTATAGTTAAGAGATGCTAAGGAAGAGAAGGAAATTTAGAGATATTTGAGGTTTTAGGATATTCTAAATCATCTAGCTATGCTAGATCTCGGAATTCTTAAAATCATGCGATTATGCGCATACGTGTTTTTATTTTAAAGATTATGTCGGTTTTTTTAAACCGATAAGTTTTCAAAAGTGTTATTGTTCAAATATCTATGTTAATTGTGTCAGCTAGACAAAGTGATTTAAAATCATCAAAATGTGTTTATAAATTATCAAAATGTATTTAAGAGATCGTTACTGCACCATGGAACCTGGTGCGGATATGATCAAATGACGGAATCCTCAACGCACGATAACAGAGTGTGGATATGGTCATAGAACCATTAACACATCGTTATACACTGCGGTATCATGAAGTCATAAAATAGTTTTCAATTTTATGGAAGGTATTTAAAATTTTGAGGTTCATGATTCATGAACAAAATTATAATGCTAGTTTATGCCAATTATTTCGGCTAGACTGAGGTGAGACAGATACGATTAATTTTGTATAAGTCATTTTAATGTGTTTCCAATCCAATTATTTTGGTGCGGAAGAAGATGATTTTTGTGACGCCCCCAAATTCGGGTCTCCAAATACCCGGATCCGGTCATCACGATCCACTACAAACATTCACCTCTAACGACATATGGTAACTAATATGCGGAATATAATAAACATGTGTTGTTCATTTCAAAGGTGTTACTAGTCCCAGAATACAACAACCTTAAACACTTACACAAATCCATACCTTAAATAAATGTCAGGGTTTAAATTACATTAACAGTAATTAACTACACATAATTTAAAATCTGCTACATGAAGTCTATCACTTCATCTTTTCATTCCCTTTGTTCTTCCCTGACGTCCCGGGTTTAGATGCAATGAAATCATGATATAGCAAGAATGAGCAACGAGTTTGCTCAGCAAGTTTAAAGTACAACAATAAGGATATATCATGATGAAAAAATATAGGAAGAGATTTCAACAATAGAATTATCAGAAGCAATAACAATAAATGCTTTTAGAACAATAGGTAGTCAAATAGACTTTGAACAATAACTTCCAAAGGAGTCAATAGCTAGTTGACCCTCTGGTTACTGGCTACAGAATGAGTACTTGAGGGGATCAGCCTCGCGTACGCTATGTGCATGAATAACATTTAACTCTGCTATTTGTACCTTATATCCGGTACCTGGGGTACTCCCCTATAATAAAAGGGGTGTTCATTCAGTCTAAGAATCCTTACCATGATTGGTTCGGATAGCTTTTATAAATTCTCACATACTTGCCTGACCGAACAAGGGTTCAGACTTAACCATGAATAGTTCACAAATTTCTGAACTTAAATAAATATACGAATTCAAATGCACGAGTGCGAATGTCAATAAATACAAAGATGTGGAATAATTTTAAAAGTAATTAGACCACTTAAGGCATGCTTGGAGATAAGATTCAAGCTTAAAGAATAACTTGCAATAATAATATATACCTTTTGCACGAATTAAAAATAATGCATAAGGTTTAGAAATTTGCTCAATATAAAAGTTGAGTAAGATAGGACTTGCATTCAATATATTGAAAGAATGAAGTTAGGGAACTTGCAATATTTAAAGTTTCGGGATAGAGAACTTGCCTGTTTGCTCAACTACAGATAAATTTTAGCTTTAATTAATTGATCTTGGATAACCTATCAGTTGATAAAATCGGTTTATCCATTAGCATTGCACAACTGTATATCGATACACTCACTTATGTCATTTATTTAACGTATAAACCATTCACCATATACATTTAACTAATAGTTAACATTAGCTAAGCAGAAATTCATTAATGACTCTTAGCTATTAAAATAAATGATAGTTGATATGATCACTTATCATGAGAGTACCTTTTGTTTGTCTCAGAATGTGGGCTAACAATCTTTTTTTATTATTATAAAATAAATAATAAATTTATTCTGGCTTAATGACAACTAAGTAACAATTGATCACTTATTCAATTCATTTACCATTAATTACCAATCACCCTTAAGGGTAATTGAGTAATTATTAATCTTGTTCCTTATTAATTATATACTTAATATATTAATTCTACACGCACTTAGTTGTTATTAAATAGTCCTTAAGTGTTTATTATCATTATTTATTAAGGGCCAAAAATAGTTAACTTATTAATCTCCCTCATACTTAATCATTATTTCATTAATGATTAAGTAATTGTCATCCTTATTAGCTTTATTCATATCTAATTATTATTAATATTAATCAAATATTAGATATTTATCATCTTTGTTTATTAGGTAACATTAAACAATAAATAATTATTAAATACTCATTACTTTTAGTCATACGTAATTATTAGTAGATATTTATTATCTCTGTTTATCATTTATTGGGAGAATGATAAACAATTATTTATTAACTTTATTCATATTTAATTATTATTTAATCAAATAATAACTAAATATTTATTATCTTTATTCATATTTAATTATTTAATCAAATAATAATTAAATATTTATTATCTAATACAAATAATTATTAATTCATCTTAATGAATAGACCCATTTGTGGATTATTTTGGCTGAATAACGCTGAATTAATAAAGCACTATCCAGCCCACATTAACAACTAACCAGGAACCAAAGTTCAGTTTGTTTTTATTCAGACCTTTCAACAAGCACATGGTGGGCGTATAGAAACTCAACACTGGCCCAATTACTCTACAACTTTAGGATGTCCGAACCTTAAGGTTCTTAGATACCAGAGTTTCAGTCAATACATACCAATACCAGAACGAAATTACTCAATACAAGAAATAAGACACCGGTACAGAGAAACAATTTAATTCCATACAGTACCAACCCAATGTGTTCACACAATTTAATACCAGATTCTGAATCAATTGAGCTAACACAGTACAATACAATGTATAATATAACCACACAACCCATTCCGCAACACCAATCCATGTACAGTGGAAGAAAATTTTGTACAGAAAAAGAAACTTATACAAAACCCCTAAAGAAACTATCACAGACGCTTGTTGGTATACCTGGGGGTGGTTCGAATGGCAGAAATTGAAACCCACAACTAGCCACCCCTGCTTCCTCTCTCGCTTAAATTTTGAACCCTAAATTTTCTAAATTAGAAATTACACAGACAAAGGATTCGACAGCTATGGCTTAGGATTTTGGGGGCTCAATTTATAGAGGAAGAATTACTCAACTCGCTGGCTATTTCCTCGCTCATCCGGACAATACCCAAGGGTTAGAGGAGCGGGCTGTCACTGGTCTTCATCGCCACCCATCCGAGTCCAGCTAAGCTCAGTCGGTGGCCCTCGAGCCATGCGTCTCACCGGTCGCGTCACCGGTTTTTCTGGAACCCTTGGTCCGAACGTTGAACACTCGGTCGTCCACTTCAGTCCTTGAATCGCCCGCTGGTTGCTCGTGCCGTCGCCGGCGCACGCCTGGTGACACCCTCTCCCGTCAGTTGCGCCTGTCCCGTCCGATTGGATCGAAGGTTTGGGTCTCGTTTGGCTAGGTCTTGGCTGAGGATTTGGGATTTTCCCCAATTTTGATTTTGTCGATATGAAACCCCTCCAAATGAATTTGCCGATTTAATCCCACCGGTCAAATTTGGTTTTCCCCAAATTCCTTGCCATTTGCCCCAAACGGATCCGAACCGGCCAAAAGAATAGGGAATGGGTTGATTCGGCTGGAAAGAAAAATTTGGGCTCAACCCAATAGGGTTGGGCCGGTAGGTTTAATTAAAAAGGCGGCCCAATAGGACAATAAAAAGAAAGGAATTTGGATTGGGCCAGCTGAATTAATTAGGAAAATGGCTCAAAAGAAAATAAAAAGGAAAATGGTTTCAGCCCACTCGATATTAGGTTAGCTTAAATAAATAAAAAAAATGACCCAATTAAAATAACATTATGCTTCTAATATTAAATAACTAATTTAATCTAAAATAATTAGTTATAATATTTATCCCCACAATAATTCCTCATGGCAATTATTTAAATGAAATTATTCATTAATTCTTCCAAATTTCTTGCAAATCAAGTCTTAGGGTTAACTCACTAATTTATTCAATCTATTAATGAGCCCTTTTAATACAAGAAAAGTATTGGGCCATATATTTATATAATTAAATAATAATACCTACATGGATCCAATTTAATTCAAAAAATTATGAGAGGAAAAAAAAGGGATTTTATTTATCAAAATAAATTTGATACAATGTTTAGAAATTCCTGGACATTACATCCTCTTCCCCTTATAAAAATTTCGTCCTCGGAATTTCAACCTAAGGTTATTCAAATAACTGAGGGTGATTTGCTCTCATCTTCTCTTCAAGTTCCCACGTGGCTTCTTCTACCGCGTGATTCCTCCAGAGTACTTTAACGGAATGAATGATTTTATTCCTCAGTGTCTGTTCCTTCCTATCTAGGATTTGAACAGGAATCTCCTCGTACGATAAGTCCTTTTCGACTTGAATTGGCTCAGAGGAAATAACATCCTTGTAATCTGGCTTATACGGACGCAACACTGATACGTGAAACACGTTGTGAATGTCCTCAAGTTCAGGAGGTAATGCTACCTCGTACGCCACTTCACCTATTCTCCTCAAAATCTCAAACGGTCCTATGAACCTAGGGCTCAATTTGCCCTTCTTCCCAAAACGGATCTTCCCTTTCCAGGGTGATACCTTCAGAAACACAAAGCTACCAACTTCAAAGTCTCATTTCTGACGATTTAAGTCGACATACTTCTTCTGACGATCTTGAGCTGCTACTAACCGCTGTCTTATTACTTTAATGATTTCCACGGTTTGTTGTACCAATTCTGGTCCCAACAATCTTCGTTCACCAACTTCATTCCAACATAACGGCGTTCGACACTTCCTTCCATATAACGCTTCGTACGGCGGCATACCGATGCTAGCATGATAACTATTATTGTAAGCGAACTCTACAAGGGGCAAGTGATCGTCCCAGCTGCCACCTAGGTCCATCACAACTGCCCAGAGCATATCCTCTAAGGTTTGAATTGTTCGCTCACTCTGACCATCAGTCTGAGGATGATATGCCGTGCTCATTCTCAACTGTGTTCCCAGTCTCTCCTGTAGACTTCTCCAAAAATTTGACGTGAAGCGCGGATCTCTGTCAGATACAATAGATACCGGTACTCCATGTCGTGATACTATCTCCTTTACATAAAGTTTCGCCAACTGCTCCAATTTGTACCTGATCTTGATTGGTAGAAAATGGGCAGACTTGGTCAAACGATCTACGATCACCTAAATGGCGTCTAGACCTTTCTGCGTCGTTGGAAGTCCTACCACGAAATCCATTGTGATGTGCTCCCACTTCCATTCCGGAATCTCCAAAGGTTGCAACAATCCGCTCGGTCACTGGTGCTCTGCCTTAACCCTCTGGCAAGTTAAACACCGGTTGACGTATTCTGCAACTTCCCCTTTCAAATGCGGCCACCAATAATGCTGACGTAGATCTTGATACATCTTGGTGCTACCCGGATGTACCAAAAATCTCATATTATGGGCCTCCTGCAATATCTCTTCCCTTAGGTCTGGTACGTACGGTATCCAGATCCTTCCCTCGAATCTCAGCAATCATGTGCTGTCAACCTTGTACTTCAATATTTTTCCCTCCGATAGTTGCTTCTTAATGTCACTGCATTCTTCATCAAATTCTAAAGCCTCCTTTATCTTATCCAGTAGAGTCGGACCTGCTGTTACGGTACACAATTTTTCGTCCGTCTCCATCGGATACTTAACCTCCATTTCCAGACGTTCAAAGTCCCTTATCAATTCCTCTTGAACTGTCAGCTGCATCAATTTCACCTTGCCTTTCCTGCTTAAGGCATCAGCCACTACATTTGCTTTGCCCGGATGGTACAGAATTTCACAGTCGTAGTCCTTGATCAATTCTAACCATCGGTGCTGCCTCATGTTCAGCTCCTTTTGAGTGAAGATATATTTTCAGACTTTTGTGATCTGTATATATTTTGCACTTCTCCCCGTATAGGTAGTGCCTCCAAATCTTTAAGGCGAAAACTACCGCTGCTAACTCCAAATCATGAGTCGGGTAACCCTTCTCATAGTCTTTCAGTTGACGTGATGCGTACGCCACGACCTTGCCGTGTTGCATCAGCACACAGCCCAGACCTTTGTGTGACGCATCGCTATACACTACGAAACCCCCAGTGTTGTCGGGTAAGGTCAACACCGGTGCTTGGCTGAGTCTCTTCTTCAGCTCCATAAAACTTTCCTCACACTTCTCCGATCAAACAAACTTAACTGTTTTCCTGGTGAGATTGGTCAATGGCGATGCTATCTTCGAAAAATCCTGGATGAATCTCCGATAGTATCCTGCTAATCCCAAGAAACTCTGGATCTCTGTCGGCGTCTTCGGCTATTCCCAGTTGATAACGGCTTCTACTTTTGCTGGGTCCACCGAAACACCATTCTTGTCGATGACGTGACCCAGAAATTGCACCCTCTGCAACCAAACCTCACACTTAGAAAACTTTGCATATAACTTCTCCTTCCTAAGAGCTCCCAATATAATCTTTAAATGTTCAGCATGTTCCTCCTCCGTCCCTGAATACACCAGAATGTCATCGATGAATACGACTACGAACTTGTCCAAGTACTACTTGAATACTCTGTTCATCATATCCATAAATACTGCTGGTGCATTCGTCAATCCAAAAGACATTACCAGAAACTCAAAGTGCCCGTAACGAGTTCTGAATGCAGTCTTCGGGATATCTTCCTGCCTCACCTTCAGCTGATGATAGCCCGTCCTTAGGTCGATTTTCAAAAAGTATTTCGCTCCCTTAAGTTGATCAAATAGATCATCAATCCTAGGAAGTGGATACCTATTCTTAATCGTAACTTTGTTCAATTCCCGATAGTCGATACAAAGTCGCATAGAACCATCTTTCTTCTTTACAATCAGAACTGGCGCTCCCCACGGGGACACGCTCAATCTGATATAACCTTTATCTAATAGTTCCTGCAGTTGCACCATCAACTCTTTCATTTCTAAAGGTGCCATTTGATACGGCGGCTTCGATATTGGTGCGGTTCCCGGTGCCAAATCGATAACGAACTCGGTTTCCCTGTCCGGCGGCAGTCCCGGAAGTTCATTGGGGAAGACATCAGCGAAATCCCTCACGATTGGTATTTGACTCATCTCATCCCCGACCTGACGAGTATCGACCACATGGGCCAAATAACACACGCAACCTTTCTTGAGTAATCTCCTTGTTTGCATTATAGTAAGACAACAAGATTGTCTTGGTGACTTGCTGCCATAGAATACCACCTTCGACTTATTAGGAGTCTTTAGGTGTACACATTTCTTCTTACAATCAATGACCGCTCCGTGAATTGATAGCCAATCCATTCCCAGGATTACATCAAACTCTCCCAGCCGAATTGGTATCAAATCCACATTAAGCTTAAATCCTCGCAATTCAGCACAATAATTCCTATGAATGCATTCTACAGGAATAATTTCCTTGTTTGCTACTTCTACATTTATAGGGTTTTCTAACTTTTCACTTGGTGAGTTTAACTGACTAGCAAATTCTTCGGAAACAAAAGAGCAAGTAGCACCCGAATCAAATAACACATATGCATTTATATCATTGATTAGGATGATACCTGACACCACGTCTTTGGATTCCATGGCATCCTGAACAGTCATATTGAACGTGCGGGCTGTCGGCCTGTTGGCTTGACTGGCTGGTGCCCCATAGCTCAGCCGGTTGTTATTCCCGCTGTTGTTATTGCTTCGGTTTCCACTCCCGGTGTCGCCCTTCCTCTTCGGGCAATCCTTGATCTGGTGGTCAGGTGATCCACAGGAGAAACAACCTCCTTTCGGCTTATTAGGGCACTGTGGGGCCATGTGCCCAGGTTGTCCACAACGGTAACACACGCTTTTCCCTTTCATGCATTCCCCCGTGTGGTTCTTGCCACAATTGTTGCACCTGTCTGGCTTCTTCACCTCCCCTCCAGATTTGTTTCCCCCGGAGGACTGACTCTCGACCCATTTCCGTTTGTTGGGGTTACTTCCCCCGCTGCTTCCTGCCTTCTGGCCCTCATGACCCTTCTTCTTTTCCTGATTGTACTTAGTCAGGGCCTCACTGCCACCCACTGCAATGATCGCCCTCTCCAACAATTCTGCAAATGTCTTGATTTTCAATACCGCAACAGAACGGTATAACCATGGTTTCAACCCTTGCTCAAACCTACGAGCTTTCCTTTCCTCTGTGTCGACTTGGTGAGTTGCAAACCGTGCCAACTCATTAAACCTAGCCGCATACTCAGCCACGGACATGTTTCCTTATTTTAGTTCCAGGAACTTGATCTCCATCTCTTGCTTCATGCTCTCTGGAAAGTAATTCTCCAAGAACATCTCCTTAAAGCGTTCCCATGCGACAATGCCTCCTTCCACTCGGCCCCTGTTGGCCTTCCACTAGTAGTTTGCCTCGCCCTTTAGCATGAAGGTAGCAAACCTTGCTTTCTTTTCCTCTGCCACCCTTGCTACCTCGAAGACCTTTTATATCTCCTCGATCCAGGTCTGCGCTTCGATTGGGTTAAGAGTTCCCTTGAACTCGGGTGGTCCAACCAATTTGAAGTCTTTAAAACTTGCCAGATGATGCGCTGGCTCGGCTGCTGCTTGGGTTCCTCCAGGTGGCGGTCTTGATTACATGGCTTCTGCCAGCATTTCGGCGAACATTCTCATTGGATTAGATTGATTCCCAACCTCACTTTGTGACTCTTCAACCTGTCTGGTACGTGGTCGACCTTTCGGCGGCATGATTGGATAAGGGAAATCCGCTGTCTCTTACCTATAGTTTTATATTTTACACAATATGTCATTAAAATCAGCAATCAAGGTAAAATATCTATCAACACATTTGATTTAAGTGAAATATCTGCATTTATATTTATATACCACTGTTTGTTACAAAGACTAAACCTGTGGCATACTTCTATAAATGTGCCACTGTGTGCCCTATCAATCATTCCCCCTAAGACAAAAGTGGGGAATCCTAACCTTTCATCCCTCAAGACCACAAAAGTTGGGGTTTAACTGCTACCCCAAGCATAAATACAAATATAAAGTTTCACAAGACAAACATGAATACATCCCTAATATAACAAAAAGTGGGACTGACTGTACTAAAGATAACGCAACCATCATATCACGTCACTGCATGTCGTGACGAATCCGTGCCTGCTGACCAGAAGAGCATGCTCCACCCCCGACCCTGCGACGAACAGAGCGGCTAGACTCCCCTACCTCAGTCCGGGGCCTCCTGTAGGCTGCATCTAAAGCATATCCTAGGGTCTCTATCCTCACTGCCCTGGCCTCCAGCTGGTCCTCTAACTGATCAACCCTCCTGGCCTCCCTGGCCCAGGCCTCTCTGACATGCATCCTCGCAGACACCTACAGCCCAGCCTCGAACCTCATGGCCTCCTGCTTTGCCTTCAGGTGGGCGATCTATAGATCCCTCTGCTCCAGCCTCTCTCTCAACTCAGCGTTTCGGGCCACCAACTGATGTAGCAGTGGTCCGATCTGCTGCGCTGAGGACTCATAACCCTGCAGCTGTACCTTCGCCACTCCCAAGTCATGCTCGAGCTGGTAGGCTAGGTCTCTATACTGGTCCTCTATGATCTGGTGGGTCTGGTTCTGCTCCTCCAGATGAGCTATCCGAGCCTCCAGCTCCTCGGTCCTGCTGGTCAGTCCCTCAATGATATCGTCAGCAGTGGAACCCATGCCATCCACGTAAGCAGGTGGCTCCTCTCCCTCGGTCTCGGGGTCCTCCTCTTCAGCATCTGAGTCTTGACTGCCATACCTCATAACTCTACCTACCACCGGCTATGGTAGCTCCCTCTGGTAGTCCTCCTCTGGCTCGGACTCCTCTAGCGGTACCCCTGGGGCAATAGGAGCATACCCAACCAGCTGCTCAGCAACCACTGGGATATCTATGAATATCTCCTCCTCCCGGGTCCCACTAGTCCCTGCCCTGTCAGCCATCCTACAACCACAGACATAGATAACAAATATCAGTATCATAATAAAATACATTCATTGATAAAATGAAAAGATATTTTATCATGTACAACTCGGCTTGGCAGATTTCCACAATCCACCCCCAGACCAGGCTATTACTCGAATTTCCCTGATTCGAATCCTAACGTACTCAATACGAGTTTAAAAATACTAAGGTCATAACCTAGGTTTCGCGATCCTAAAGTTTATAACCTACAGCTCTGATACCAACCTGTGACGCCCCCAAATTCGGGTCTCCAAATACCCGGATCCGGTCATCACGATCCACTACAAACATTCACCTCTAACGACATATGGTAACTAATATGCGGAATATAATAAACATGTGTTGTTCATTTCAAAGGTGTTACTAGTCCCAGAATATAACAACCTTAAACACTTACACAAATCCATACCTTAAATAAATGTCAAGGTTTAAATTACATTAACAGTAATTAACTACACATAATTTAAAATCTGCTACATGAAGTCTATCACTTCATCTTTTTCTTTCCCTTTGTTCTTCCCTGACGTCCCGGGTTTAGCTGCAATGAAATCATGATATAGCAAGAATGAGCAACGAGTTTGCTCAGCAAGTTTAAAGTATAACAATAAGGATATATCATGATGAAAGAAATATAGGAAGAGATTTCAACAATAGAATTATCAGAAGCAATAACAATAAATGCTTTTAGAACAATAGGTAGTCAAATAGACTTTGAACAATAACTTCCAAAGGAGTCAATAGCTAGTTGACCCTCTGGTTACTGGCTACAGAATGAGTACTTGAGGGGATCAGCCTTGCGTACGCTATGTGTATGCATAACATTTAACTCTGCTATTTGTACCTTATATCTGGTACCTGGGGTACTCCCCTATAATAAAAGGGGTGTTCATTCAGTCTAAGAATCCTTACCATGATTGGTTCGGATAGCTTTTATAAATTCTCACATACTTGCCTGACCGAACAAGGGTTCAGACTTAACCATGAATAGTTCACAAATTTCTGAACTTAAATAAATATACGAATTCAAATGCACGAGTGCGAATGTCAATAAATACAAAGATGTGGAATAATTTTAAAAGTAATTAGACCACTTAAGGCATGCTTGGAGATAAGATTCAAGCTTAAAGAATAACTTGCAATAATAATATATACCTTTTGCACGAATTAAAAATAATGCATAAGGTTTAGAAATTTGCTCAATATAAAAGTTGAGTAAGATAGGACTTGCATTCAATATATTGAAAGAATGAAGTTAGGGAACTTGTAATATTTAAAGTTTCGGGATAGAGAACTTGCCTGTTTGCTCAGCTACAGATAAATTTTAGCTTTAATTAATTGATCTTGGATAACCTATCAGTTGATAAAATCGGTTTAACCATTAGCATTGCACAACTGTATATCGATACACTCACTTATGTCATTTATTTAACGTATAAACCATTCACCATATACATTTAACTAATAGTTAACATTAGCTAAGCAGAAATTCATTAATGACTCTTAGCTATTAAAATAAATGATAGTTGATATGATCACTTATCATGAGAGTACCTTTTGTTTGTCTCAGAATGTGGGCTAACAATCTTTATTTATTATTATAAAATAAATAATAAATTTATTCTGGCTTAATGACAACTAAGTAACAATTGATCACTTATTCAATTCATTTACCATTAATTACCAATCACCCTTAAGGGTAATTGAGTAATTATTAATCTTGTTCCTTATTAATTATATACTTAATATATTAATTCTACACGCACTTAGTTGTTATTAAATAGTCCTTAAGTGTTTATTATCATTATTTATTAAGGGCCAAAAATAGTTAACTTATTAATCTCCCTCATACTTAATCATTATTTCATTAATGATTAAGTAATTGTCATCCTTATTAGCTTTATTCATATCTAATTATTATTAATATTAATCAAATATTAGATATTTATCATCTTTGTTTATTAGGTAACATTAAACAATAAATAATTATTAAATACTCATTACTTTTAGTCATACGTAATTATTAGTAGATATTTATTATCTCTGTTTATCATTTATTGGGAGAATGATAAACAATTATTTATTAACTTTATTCATATTTAATTATTATTTAATGAAATAATAACTAAATATTAATTATCTTTATTCATATTTAATTATTTAATCAAATAATAATTAAATATTTATTATCTAATACAAATAATCATTAATTCATCTTAATGAATAGACCCATTTGTGGATTATTTTGGCTGAATAACACTGAATTAATAAAGCACTATCCAGCCCACATTAACAACTAACCAGGAACCAAAGTTCAGTTTGTTTTTATTCAGACCTTTCAACAAGCACATGGTGGGCGTATAGAAACTCAACACTGGCCCAATTACTCTACAACTTTAGGATGTCTGAACCTTAAGGTTCTTAGATACCAGAGTTTCAGTCAATACATACCAATACCAGAACGAAATTACTCAATACAAGAAATAAGACACCGGTACAGAGAAACAATTTAATTCCATACAGTACCAACCCAATGTGTTCACACAATTTAATACCAGATTCTGAATCAATTGAGCTAACACAGTACAATACAATGTATAATATAACCACACAACCCATTCGGCAACACCAATCCATGTACAGAGGAAGAAAATTTTGTACAGAAAAAGAAACTTATACAAAACCCCTAAAGAAACTATCACAGACGCTTGTTGGTATACCTGGGGGTGGTTCGAATGGCTATCCTCCTTCTTCGTCCACAATAATCGACCCAACTAGACATCCACTCTAGCAGAAATTGAAACCCACAACTAGCCACCCCTGCTTCCTCTCTCGCTTAAATTTTGAACCCTAAAATTTCTAAATTAGAAATTACACAGACAAAGGATTCGACAGCTTTGGCTTAGGATTTTGGGGGCTCAATTTATAGAGGAAGAATTACTCAACTCGCTGGCTATTACCTCGCTCATCCGGACAATACCCAAGGGTTAGAGGAGCGGGTTGTCACTGGTCTTCATCGCCACCCATCCGAGTCCAGCTAAGCTCAGTCGGTGGCCCTCGAGCCGTGCGTCTCACCGGTCGCGTCACCGGTTTTTCTGGAACCCTTGGTCCGAAAGTTGAACACTCGGTCATCCACTTCAGTCCTTGAATCGCCCGCTGGTTGCTCGTGCCGTCGCCGGCGCACGCCTGGCGACACCCTCTCCCGTCAGCTGCGTCTGTCCCGTCCGATTGGATCAAAGGTTTGGGTCTCGTTTGGCTAGGTCTTGGCTGAGGATTTGGGATTTTCCCCAATTTTGATTTTGTCGATATGAAACCCCTCCAAATGAATTTGCCGGTTTAATCCCACCGGTCAAATTTGGTTTTCCCCAAATTCCTTACCATTTGCCCCAAACGGATCCGAACCGGCCAAAAGAAAAGGGAATGGGTTGATTCGGCTGGAAAGAAAAATTTGGGCTCAACCCAATAGGGTTGGGCCGGTAGGTTTAATTAAAAAGGCGGCCCAATAGGACAATAAAAAGAAAGGAATTTGGATTGGGCCGGCTGAATTAATTAGGAAAATGGCTCAAAAGAAAATAAAAAGGAAAATGGTTTCAGCCCACTTGATATTAGGTTAGCTTAAATAAATAAAAAAAAATATGACCCAATTAAAATAACATTATGCTTCTAATATTAAATAACTAATTTAATCTAAAATAATTAGTTATAATATTTATCCCCACAATAATTCCTCATGGCAATTATTTAAATGAAATTATTCATTAATTCTTCCAAATTTCTTGCAAATCAAGTCTTAGGGTTAACTCACTAATTTATTCAATCTATTAATGAGCCCCTTTAATACAAGAAAAGTATTGGGCCATATATTTATATAATTAAATAATAATACCTACATGGATCCAATTTAATTCGAAAAATTATGAGAAGAAAAAAAAATGGATTTTATTTATCAAAATAAATTTGATACAATGTTTAGAAATTCCTGGACATTACAATTTTTAAGGCTGAGGAGAACGACCCTACAAAAGGGGATTGATGAAGTGAGGATTGGTTAATGTGGTTCAATCCAGAGGAAAAACAGTAAGGGTTGGTTAACGTGGTTCAACCTATGAAAGTCGCTATGCACAACGCAATAGTACGATAGGCTGATCACCTAGAGTACACTGGAGGTAGTTTATTTTCTTGTGATTATAAACAGACCTGGCAAAGGATGCTTACAGTCTTAAGTGACTTAAACATTCTAGATATGAATTGACAGAAATCAAGCAAATGTTCATGGTCTTTATGGCCCCTCAAACAGATCTGTAAAAGTTTTAAAGGAACCTTTTAATTCCTAGTTATTCTATACTACTTCACGATTATCGAACGGTCCTTGAAGACTCCTGAAAGATATTCCAATATCCTGGAAAGCTAGTGATAAGAAGGTGAGATCTTCTTAGAGAAAGATGAGAATATAAAGGTTAGTATGAAAACCTAGATATGATGAATAGAATGAGTAGAGATGAGTATGATGTAATTTCGAAGACGAAATTCTTAGAAGAAATGGTGAATGCAATATCCCGGATAGTTATGAGACTTGTAAATAAGGTCTCAAATATTAAATAAAGGTTAAAGTAAAAACCTAGATTGTTAACAGAGAAATGTGTAGAGAAATGACTCAATATTTTCTTTGGGTTGGAAAGAACCTATATGAATTGAGGATGTATTCAATAAGATTATGCAATGAAATAAATGTCGTAAGAGTTTAAAAGTTAACCGAACTTGAGCATTTTGGTAGTAGTGGTTCCGATGATGGAATCCTTATAAGGGTTGAGTTTAAAACCTAGTTTTGAAGAAGATGATTGTGTAGAGATGATTAAACACTTTCACCTAATCTATGTGTTAGAAATTAAATGTGTGAAATGATATGTAAGGGATTAAAACCCTAGAATTGATAAGGCGGTATATAGAGATATATGGGTATACAAGTATGTATAAGCTAAATGGGGTTAGAGAAGTGTTGGGATATTTGTATGTATAACAAATACGACTCATACACGCAAGTGCACGTGATCCACAAGTAATATAAAGTAAGTAAAGTATCGATCCCACGAGGAATTGAATTGCATTTATGACTACAAACACCGATTTTATAATTATTTCAGTCTCTTTAAACTATTGATTTTAGTGATGAGATTAACTAACGATTACTAATGAAACAAATAGAACAAATTATGGTTGTAAAAATACAGATTTTAAGAGCTTGGGATTATAATTTCACTTAATGCAAACTTAGATTTCCATGCTTCCTATTGTTGCTAATTGACTACTATAGAATGTTGGTCGAGAACACGAATGTAAAATATGACCATCTCTCGATGCACCATATTCATATCACACTAAATTCACAATTGATAGAATGAATGTGAACACCCTAGATGATTAACGCACTATATCTCTATGTGAATTAGAATCAAAATGGTTTAAGAACAAGTTCTCAAATGGCCACATATGGTGCTTCGGTATATTTCTATCCTAAGCACGAAACATAATTTCACGAGGAATGTAATAATTATGAACATATGCTAGCATAATTAGATCTCAATTTATATTTCCTTTCTCAATTCCATATAAATTATCACTGTAATTGGTGATCAAGCAATTAAGCATTAAGTATATATTATGCTAGACATTCATTACATAGCCAACTAGCAATAATAAGGAAGCATATCAATTTTAGTTAAGGAAAAGATCCATTATAATCCCAAGAATTGAATTTAGTTCATAATAACAATACTAGAATTCATCATACACAATTGGTTCGTCATCATAATTACAGAATAGGAAAATTAATCAAAAACAGAAAATATTCAAGCTCCCTGTTTCCGTTCTGCAACTTCTGATGGTTTTCCAAGTTGTGTAGATTGTTGATTTCTTGCTCCCAATCTCCAATTCAGCATCCATATGGCTCCATTCTTCAGTTCCCAAATGCAATTTTTTGCTCAGCTGGTTGTTTCCAAGTTTGAAGCTAGAATGCAGTAAACTACTCTAATTTTCGTGTAGGAGAGAGAGCTCTTCAAATTGAATTCCACATTGGTTAATAATACATGCTTAATTTGTCTTATTTTGACTTATTCTGATTTCCACTAATAAAGTTTAAACCCACTGATCCCTCAAAATCTGGCATTGCATGATTTCCTGATAATGCTGCTTTGCTGGATGGAACGTGCTGCATGGCTGGCTGGCGACAGGCGCAGCTGCGCCGGCGCCCTTTGTAAAAGGGCCGCAGCTGTGCCGGGGGCAGGGAATTAACATGAGGGGCGTAGCTGCGCCGGCCTCAAGGCCAAGCAGGGCGCAGCTGCACCGGTTGCCAGTCTGTTGTTGTGCTGCTATAGCTTGATCTCTCGATTCTCGTGTCCTGTACAAGCAACAAATAATCAAATAGCTCCCAACCAACAAATGCAATATACTCCATGTTAAATTTACCAAAAACCGTGCAAAAACCGTGCAAAAGCCATATAATGAGAGTAGTAAATCAAAACCGAAAGAGAGGGAAAAATGCATGAAAACGTGCTAAGTAGCTATTAGATAAGCAACGAATGAAACCAAATAGCATCCAATAAGTAAATATGAAACCTACTTATCAAATACCCCCAAACTTAAATTGTTGCTTGCCCTCAAGCAAATACAATGAAATAAATGCAAACATGAATGCAATGTAATGATATAAGAATGCACCATGACCCTCATCAATTAGTAATCAATCCAAAAGTTTTGCCTCAGAAAAATCTAGTGTCACATCAAAACTTGGTCCGTGTACCATGATAGTCATGCAGCTCAAATTATGTGGTGAATGATAGAGTGTGTGTGTGCAGTATTCATCAAACTTATAGCAATCCTAATCGATTCTCATAATGTGTTTCTTAGGGGAAATTTATATACTCAAACTTTCATAATAACAAATGGGGTAAATATAGTTAAAACCACGCTATGTCCAAATTGAGGACCGACTTAGAGGTTATTCGGACTATGACGCTTGGTTGTGCAATGCCTAGTTCCCTTAGGCTATTCAATGATACCCATGTAGCGAGCTTTCAGCCAACGACTCCCAAACCAATTGGTCTTAGGGCGCTAGGTGTAGAGACATCCCCTAGGGTGTACTTACTCAAATATCAAAGGCCACAAAACTAGGCTAACCAAGCATTTATTCAATATTTTTATATATATATATATATCAACGAATGCGTTTTACGCTCTATTTCGTTGCACAAATACTCTACTAAGTGTTCCCCCAACTTGAACACGTGTGGTCTCAGCTAATACTATCCACAAATACCTCAATTATTAACAACACAACAAATTCCCCCAGAACTCAATTATGCGAATCTTTAGGCTACTTAGTGAGAGAACTACTAAAAAAAACGTGCAAACCGGTTCTATCATAATCAACACAAGACAAGAGTTGCAATATATCATGGCATTCGACCCAAGTCTTAGCATTTAGCAATTTCCAAAAATTTTCATCACAGGCAAGCGAGGATGTTTACTAATCAAGATATTAGGATCATGCAACTAAACTACATGATATGCATGAGAAATTCACCATTTTTTTTCCTTTTTTTTTAAATTAAAGCAAATAAGCAAACAAATAATTAAACTAACAATAAAAACAGATAATTAAAAGCATCACAAAAGAAACTATAAAAACAGATAATTAAAAGCATCATAAAAGAAACTAGGCAAGCCTAATACCCCCAAACTTAAAATATACAATGTCCTCATTGGAGATAAAAGGGTAAAGAGTACTCCCCTAAGAAGCGTCCTCAGCGCCGCTAGGCGGCGTGTCGGGCGGAGGATAAGGGATGCCGGAACCGAATGTGGGAAACTCAACGTGGACCCCCTGCTGACTGAATGCCTCCGATAATGCACCTGCAAAGGAGACGCTGTAATCCCTGAAGCTCGTGTGCAACGCGTTCATGCGGCGCTGCAGGCGGCGCATCTCGCGCTCATGTCCACTGACTCCCCTCTGCTGTACTGGCGGGGCAGGCATGTCCTCCTCACTGGCCTCCTCCTCCTCCTCGTCAGCCATAATAAAACCCAACCCACTAGGTCAGGACTCTCCACCGCGCCATACATTGTACTTTCTGATCGTGGCGCTATCAATGTCCCGCATGGGCAACTGGAGGGTCTCCTCGCCCCATTCCACGTTCGCCACTAGACATAGGTGTGTGATAATCGAGGCGTGTGGAATTGCACCAGAAGTGACAGCCCGCATGAAATGAAGCATGGACTGGTTAATGATATATCCCACGTCAATTCTCCCTCCACGCAGAATGCGGTGTAAGAGAACCGCGCGGTCCCGGGTCACATCCTGGTGATGGGTGGTCGGCAGTATACTCGCGCAGATGAAGGCGTACCATGCCTTGGCATATCTGTTCAGCACGGTCTGAAGGAAGTGGACCTTCAGAGTGGTGCCTGGCTGGGTCCTCCACTGAGTGCCCGGTTGGCACATCTCCTGTACCAAAGCGTCAAGGTCGGTCTCGAAGCGCTCATGTACCACCCAGTTGGTGGCCTCAGCAGTAGCAGATGGCAGGCGGAAAAGTTCATTGATTGCCTGCGCAGAGTAAGAGACCTGCTTGCCCCGCACGAAGGAAATCCCATTCTGCGTCTCCCGGGCGTTGGCATAGAATTCCCTAACAATGGCCATCGGGGCTGACTTTAGCGTCTCAATAAATAACAACCAGCCCAAACGCCGGATTTGGTCAAGAATACGCCCATCCTGTGCCTTGGGCTTCAAGCCCCTCTCTGGTATGAAGGATTTGACGCTTAGAACTTCCCAATAGTAATGTTGAGCAGAGAGATTGACAAACTTGGTGGCATCCAGAGTGTTGATGCCACCACCAGTAGATTCGGGACCACTGCTGCTAGAAGAGGAAGGTTGGGGTGTGCGTGCACGCTTCGGCATGGTTGAATGTAATTAGGGTTTGGTGTAGGATTGTATGTAACTAGGGTTTAGTGAGAGTGGCTAGAGATGAGAGGAGAGGTTGTGCTCTGCTGCTAGTGAGTGTTTTAGTTTTAGGGTTTATGATTGTGATGTGATATGACTGATGGGGACTGCCTTTATATAAAAAATATTTTCCCGCGAGGGGCGCAGCTGCGCCATGGTTGAATTGGGAATGGGGCGCAGCTGCGCAACTGCTCAGATTTGGCTCAGGTAGACCCCGGCGCAGCTGCCCCGATGATGAACTGGTGGTGGGGCGCAGCTGCGCTGATGTTCAGATGCTGCATGCTGCTGGACCAATGCGCAGCTGCGCACCTGCTTGGCTTGAGGTGCGGCGCAGCTGCGCCGGCCTTCCGACTCCCTGGATAAATTTTTTTTTTTTTGAAAACACACTTGACACACGTTAGAATATCAAGTGAACAACATAATTCTTATAAATAGCCAACAAAACTAAAAAGAAACGAACATCTCAATACAAACTAGTAAACTTACGAACGATGCATACGTAATGTAATGGGACGATGCACCCCCAAACTTAAAGTGTGCTTAAGTCAAACGATTGAGGGCGCGATTGGACACCTGAAAACAAACAAGCATGTTAAAATGAAATCATACAAACTAAATTAAAATCACACAAGAATAAAAATAATAATAGAATTTCGGGTTGCCTCCTGAGGAGCGCTTTGGTTAAAGTCGGTTAGCTCGACTATCATTGATGCTTAGTGCATGGCTAGGACAACTGAGGATTTTTGGCGATCGAATTCGCCTCCCCAATAGTGCTTCAACCTTTGGCCATTAACTTTGAATGGTTGCTCACTGTCCTTTCCAACAATTTCGATAGCTCCGTGTGGGAATACAGTTGTGATGGTAAAGGGACCCGACCATCGGGATTTGAGCTTTCCCGGGAATAACTTGAGCCTGAAGTTGAATAGCAAGACCGCTTGGCCAGGTTCAAATTTCCTCTCGATGATTTTTCGGTCGTGCCATTTCTTTACCTTCTCCTTGTAGAGTTTAGAATTCTCATAGGCCTGCAATCGGAACTCATCAAGCTCATTTAGCTGTAGAAGTCTCCTCTCTCCCGCTGCAGATGGGTCGAAATTCAACTTTTTAATCGCCCAGTAAGCTTTGTGCTCTAATTCGACTGGGAGATGAGATGCTTTGCCATAGACCATGTGGTAAGGAGACATGCCGAGAGGTGTTTTGTATGCAGTTCTATAAGCCCACAAGGCTTCATCTAGCTTTAGAGACCAATCTTTTCCAGAATTCTTTTTACCTCTCGGTTGGATACTTCGGCTTGACCATTTGTCTGTGGGTGGTATGCTGTGGCAATTCGGTGTCTCACTCCATTTTGGCCAGGAGGGCTGTGAACTGTTTGTTGTAAAAATGGTTGCCCTCATCACTGATGATCGCCCGTAGAGTGCCAAACCTAGTGAAAATGTTCTTCTGTAGAAACCTCAAAACCACCTTAGCATCATTGGTTGGTAACGCCGAAGCTTCCACCCATTTGGACACATAATCAACTGCTAGAAGGATATATAGATTGTTGCAGGATGATGGAAATGGTCCCATGAAGTCTATGCCCCATACGTCAAAGATCTCCACCTCCAAGATCACATTTAGTGGCATTTCATTGCGGCTGGAGATGTTGCCCACCCGTTGGCATCGATCACAATTCTTTATGAATTGGTGGGCATCTTTGAACAAGGTGGGCCAATAAAACCCAGCCTAGAGTACCTTGGCTGCTGTTCTCTGCGTTCTATAATGGCCGCCATATAGAGAAGAATGACATGCATGTAATATACTAGTAGTCTCGACATCGGGGATGCATCTTCGGATCACAAGATCCATGCATTGTTTGAACAAGGCTCGTCCCACATGTATCTCTTTGTATCATGCAAAAATTTCTTCTTCTGCTGAGACGTTAGATCCGGTGGTAGTACATGACTCACAAGATAGTTGACAATATCAGCGAACCATGGGATCTCAGATGTGACTGCAAATAACTGTTCATTAGGGAAGCAATCGTTTATTTCAACCTTCTCTTTGCTCTCTAAATCCGGATTGTCTAATCTGGAAAGATGATCGGCCACCAGATTTTTTGTGCCTTTCTTGTCCTTAATTTCCAAGTCAAATTCTTGGAGCAAAAGGATCCACCTGATTAATCTTGGCTTGGCATCTTTCTTTGAGATCAAATAGCGAATGGCTGCATGATCAGTGTACACCACTACCTTTGTTCCAATGAGATAGGATCGGAACTTGTCGAATGCATAAACAATCGCGAGTAGTTCCTTCTCGGTGGTGGTGTAATTCATTTGGGCCTCTGAAAGTGTTTTGCTGGCATAGTAGACTGCATGTAGAACCTTATCTCTGCACTGTCCTAATACCACGCCCACAGCGTAGTCACTAGCATCACACATAAGCTCAAATGGAAGAGACCAATCTGGTGCCACTATCACAGGTGCCGTTGTCAACTTCTGTTTCAACAACTCAAAGGCTGCTAAGCAATTTTCATCGAATAGAAACGGAACATCTTTTTCCAATAGATTGCACAGGGGTTTTGTGATTTTGGAGAAGTCTTTGATAAATCTCCGGTAGAATCTAGCATGGCCCAAAAAACTTCGAACTCCCTTCACAAAAGTCGGTGGAGGCAGTTTCTCGATAGTTTCTAACTTTGCTTTATCCACTTCCAAACCTTTTGCTGAGACCTTGTGACCCAAGATTATTCCCTCTTGAACCATGAAGTGACACTTCTCCCAATTAAGTACGAGGTTTGTTTCTACGCATCTCTTTAGTACCATGACCAAATTCTCGAGACAGCTGTCGAAGGAATTTCCAAACACTGAACAATTATCCATGAAAACCTCCATGTTGATTTCCACCATGTCAGAAAATATTGCCATCAGGCACCACTGGAATGTAGCTAGAGCATTATAGAGACCAAAAGGCATTCGCCTGAAAGCAAAAGTTCCATATGGACAAGTAAAAGTGGTCTTCTCTTGATCCTCTGGAGCGATGGCAATTTGATTATAACCAGAATATCCGTCAAGAAAATAGTAGTACTCATGCCCTGCAAGTCTGTCCAACATTTAATCAATGAATGGAAGTGGGAAGTGATCTTTCCTTGTGGCTTTGTTGAGCTTTCGGTAGTCCATGCAAACTCTCCACCCCGTGACTGTTCGGGTTGGTATTAGCTCGTTGTTCTCATTTCTTACCACAGTTATTCCTCCCTTCTTGGGTACACACTGCACCGGGCTCACCCACGGACTGTCAGAGATGGGATAAATGATCCCGGCGTGTAGCCATTTCAGAATTTCTGCTTTAACCACTTCTTTCATGATGGGATTCAGCCTTCTTTGATGCTCTATGGTAGGCTTGCTGTCATCTTCCATCAGGATCTTGTGCATGCAAAATGAGGGGCTGATTCCTTTTATATCAGCAATGGTCCATCCGATAGCTCCTTGGAACTCTCAAAGGATTCTTATCAGCTTGCCTTCCTGCAAAGATGTTAGTGCAGAAGAAATAATGACAGGTAATGTATCTGAAGTGCCTAGATATGCATACCTGAGGTGACTAGGCAAAGGCTTTAGTTCAAGCTTAGGAGGTACCTCTCTAGATGGTTTCAAATGCGATGAGGAATCATTTGAGCCTTTCAAGGGCTCAATCAGTACCTTGAACTTTGCCATCCTGGGTATTGCATCTAGAAAATGAACATACTCACAGTTTTCGGGCTCATCCAAATCGATGTCCCCTGTCAGTGTCATCTCAAGCAAGTCACTATGTGTGGCCTTAATGAATTCCTCGGTCACTGCATTTTCAATGATGTCAACTCGGAAACACTCTTCCTCTTCGGTCGGAAATTTCATAGCCTTAAAGACATTAAAGGTGACTTCTTGGACTTGAACCCTCATTGTCAATTCTCCTTTTTGCACATCAATGAGAGTTCTCCCGGTAGCTAGAAATGGTCTCCCAAGTATGATGGGGATGTCCTTGTCCTCCTCAAAGTCTAGGATTATGAAATCAGCTGGGAAAATGAACTTATCGACCTTAACAAGGACATCTTCCACAATACCTCTCGGATAGGTGACTGAACGATCTGCTAGCTGAAGAGAGACATTTGTTGGCTTGGGTGCTGGTAATCCCAACTGAGTGAAGACGGACAATGGCATGAGATTAATGCTTGCACCAAGATCACATAAACATTTTTTGAACGACAGGTCTCCAATGGTGCAAGGAATGGTGAAGCTGCCCGGATCCTTCAACTTTGGAGGTAGCTTCCTTTGTAATACCGCACTGCACTCCTCTGTCAAAGCTATAATTTCAAAATCTTGCAATTTCTTCTTCCTTGACAGAATACTCTTCATGAACTTGGCATAGCTCGGCATTTGTTCTAAGGCTTCTGCATATGGTATATTGATCTGAAGCTTTTTGAAAACTTCAAAAAACTTAGAAAATTGCTTGTCCATTTTCTGCTTTTGCTGCCTTTGAGGGTATGGAACTGGTGGGTAATATTTGGTGGGAGGAGTTTGAGTCTTCTCTGTGCTTTTTGTTGGTGTGGGCTCAGATCTCTCAAGGCTATCCTCCTCTTCAAAAATTTTAGCAGAGGCAGTTTCTGGGGAGGGGCGCAGCTGCGCCGTCTCCTTTTGCAAAATGGGCTCAGCTGCGCCGGTTGATTCCAGCGCTAAAGAGGGGCGCAGCTGCGCTGTCTGCTCGTGTGACAGGGGCACAGCTGCGCTGTCTGGCAGGGTCTGCTTCCCACTTCTGGTGGTGACAGCTTGGCATTTCTCCTTCCCATTTCTCCTTGGATTGATTTCTGTGTCGCTAGGAAGAGCTCCTTGAGGTCTACTAGATAGCAAACTGAACAATTGACTCCTTTGATTCTCCAAATTCTTGAAACCTAATGTTTGGCCTTGTTCCAACTTGTCAGTTTTGGCCATGTATCTCTCCAAATTTTCACTCATTTCGGCAACCTTTTTGTCAGTAGCCGAGACTTGTTGCTGAAGGTGGAACCCCGGAGGATTGAGAGGTTTTCGAGCTTGCTGTTGGTCTTGTCAGTTGCTCCACGAGAAGTTGGGGTGATTCCTATTCCCCTGAGTGTAGTTGTTCTGATATTGATTTGTTGGCCTCTGGTAGTTGCTCACAAATTGCACTGACTCAGCATTGATGGCACACTGATCAGAAGAGTGTGAACCTGCACAAAGCTCATAAATCATGGAGACTTGCTGCCCTTTTCCTTCATATATGTTATCAATCTTTTTGACTATAGCTGAAATCTGGGCTTGAAATGAAGTGGTCGTGTCAACCTCTAGTATCCCTGCTACTTTTAGTTGGCTGGATCTAGAAGATGGCCATTGATAGTTATTTGCAGCCATGGTCTCCACAAGTTCATAAGCTTCGTCATAGTTTTTACCCATGAATGCTCCACCCGCAGCTGCATCGATGCCTGCCCGTGTTTGAATATTCAACCCATTGTAAAATGTGTTAAGCTGCATCCATTGGGGCAAACCGTGATGTGGACACTTTCTCAATAGTTCCTTGTACCGCTCCCATGTCTCATACAAGGATTCTCCATGATGTTGTTCATATGAAGAGATGTCATTTCTCAACTTGGCAGTTTTGGCCGGTGGGAAGAATTTTGCTAAGAATTTCTGGGCCAAATCTTGCCAAGTAGTAATAGTGAGTGTAGCCAACTCTTTACTTTATCCCTCAATGTGAATGGGAATAACCGCAATCTCACCGCATCTTCCGAAATCCCACTGAATTTGAATGTATCACAGATCTCTAAAAAGTTTATCAAGTGCTCATTTGGGTCATCAACCACCATTCCTCCGAATTGGACAGAATTTTGGATCATATGGATAGTCCCTGGCTTGATTCGGAAGGAATTGGCCGTTATGGCTGGCCTTGAGATACTTGATTGCAAATCATTGATTCTTGGCATAGCATAATCTCTCAATGCTTTTTGTGCTTCTCCCGCCATTGGTTGTGGTTGGTCTAGATCCTCCAGAGTATTTTCAGCACACTTTCTTGACTGTTGAACCATTTTCTCAATGTTATCCACGAAAGGCAGTAGGTTAGGATTCTTCGATCGAGTATGCATACACTACTCAAGAGTACCTATCACAATGTAGAAGAAAATAAAATAGAATTAGGATAAGAACAGATTTGTTTAACTAAGACCAATCTAATTTAAATTGATGATGAAAGTTATAAACGCGATTACAACTCCCCGGCAACGGCGCCAAAAACTTGTTGGGATATTTGTATGTATAACAAATACGACTCATACACGCATGTGCACGTGATCCACAAGTAATATAAAGTAAGTAAAGTATCGATCCCACGAGGAATTGAATTGCATTTATGACTACAAACACCGATTTTATAATTATTTCGGTCTCTTTAAACAATTGATTTTAGTGATGAGATTATCTAACGATTACTAATGAAACAAATAGAACAAATTATGGTTGTAAAAATACAGATTTTAAGAGCTTGGGATTATAATTTCACTTAATGCAAACTTAGATTTCCATGCTTCCTATTGTTGCTAATTGACTACTATAGAATGTTGGTCGAGAACACGAATGTAAAATATGACCATCTCTCGATACACCATATTCATATCACACTAAATCCACAATTGATAGAATGAATGTGAACACCCTAGATGATTAACGCACTATATCTCTATGTGAATTACAATCAAAAGGGTTTAAGAACAAGTTCTCAAATGGCCACATATGGTGCTTCGGTATATTTCTATCCTAAGCACGAAACATAATTTCACGAGGAATGTAATAATTATGAACATATGCTAGCATAATTAGATCTCAATTTATATTTCCTTTCTCAATTCCATATAAATTATCACTGTAATTGGTGATCAAGCAATTAAGCATTAAGTATAGATTATGCTAGACATTCATTACATAGCCAACTAGCAATAATAAGGAAGCATATCAATTTTAGTTAAGCAAAAGATCCATTATAATTCCAAGAATTGAATTTAGTTCATAATAACAATACTAGAATTCATCATACACAATTGGTTCATCATCATAATTACAGAATAGGAAAATTAATCAAAAACAGAAAATATTCAAGCTCCCTGTTTCCGTTCTGCAGCTTCTGATGGTTTTCCAAGTTGTGTAGATTGTTGATTTCTTGCTCCCAATCTCCAATTCAGCATCCATATGGCTCCATTCTTCAGTTCCCAAATGCAATTTTTTGCTCAGTTGGTTGTTTCCAAGTTTGAAGCTAGAATTCAGTAAACTACTCTAATTTTCGTGTAGGAGAGAGAGCTCTTCAAATTGAATTCCAAATTGGTTAATAATACATGCTTAATTTGTCTTATTTTGACTTATTCTGATTTCCACTAATAAAGTTTAAACCCACTGATCCCTCAAAATCTGGCATTGCATGATTTCCTGATAATGCTACTTCGTTGGATGGAACGTGTTGCATGGCTGGCTGGCGACAGGCGCAGCTGCGCCGGCGCCCTTTGTAAAAGGGCCGCAGCTGCGCCGGGGGCAGGGAATGAACATGAGGGGCGCAGCTGCGCCGGCCTCAAGGCCAAGCAGGGCGCAGCTGCGCCAGTTGCCAGTCTGCTGTTGTGCTGCTGTAGCTTGATCTCTCGATTCTCGTGTCCTGTACAAGCAACAAATAATCAAATAGCTCCCAACCAACAAATGCAATATACTACGTGTCAAATTTACCAAAAACCGTGCAAAAGCCATATAATGAGAGTAGTAAATCAAAACTGAAAGAGAGGGAAAAATGCATGAAAATGTGCTAAGTAGCTATTAGATAAGCAACGAATGAAACCAAATAGCATCCAATAAGTAGGTATGAAGCCTACTTATCAAGAAGCTACCCTAGAAACTTTCCATAAGTAGAAAGTTTAGGAGAAGTAATGATATATTTGTGTATTATGATTTTAAGTGACCAATGAAGATGGATTTCTGCGATCTAATTAATGTGTTATGTGATACGATATAAGCATTAATGAATCGTAGAGGAAAAAAAATATTTTCTTAGAAAATAACCCGGGAAACACTATTCACGCGAGAAACGCTTCTTCGTTCTTTTCGAATTTTTACATTCCCGAATAGCGTTTATATGGAGTATAAGAGCGTATTTACTATTCAAAAAATACGAAAGGAGAAACTTTCCATAAATGGAAAGTTTGGGAATTCTCTATAAAAGGAAAGTTGTGGTGTATAGATGTCCACCAATAAGAAAAGGTTAGAGACCTTTCATAAATGGAAAATGTAGGATGAAGGGTAGGATGGTAATGATCCAAGCCTAGATGAGTAATTAATTAGGTTAATTAATGAGAAACAAGATAAAACTATGTTATGAATGAACATAGCTTGACTGTTGGGCTTGATTGGCAAACGAGAAGGGTGATCATCATTAAGTAATTAACTAGTATGATTAATGTAGGGAATTTCAATAAGAGGATTGATTATGGTAGCCCAATATGGGATTGCCTAGATGTGAGGTGGGTAATTTAAATATAAGCCCAAATGTATGATAATTGATAGTCCAAGAGGGATTTATTATAAGCCCAAGCTATGAGTAAGGATTTAATATGTTAGGGTTTTATGAGTAACCCAACAAATTAGCCAAAGGATGAGTAAAGTAGGATGACCATATTTTAACCAACGTTGAGTTAAAGTAGCCCAAAGAAATGGAAGGGTAGAAACTTTCCATAAATGGAAAGTTTGGAAACTTTTCATAAATGAAAGATTTAGATAATAAAGAGAGAGAAGAGTATGTGTTAGTGTATTTATATATATGCATTAGTATATTTATACTTATATATAATTGTGCAAGTATTCTTATTAACAGAAAAGGAATTTTTTTTTAAAACAAGTGGGTAGACTTTTGCTTTTGTTTTGTCCAAAGTTGCATTGGTAGGAGCAAAAAGGGAATGTAAGTGACAAGTTGGTGATGTGTGTAAGTAGTGTAAGAGAGCTATGATGGACTAGGTTGGTAGCTTGTATTGGAGAAATGAAAGGTTGTAGAGAATTAACCAATGTAAGGTTAATTGAATAATCCTAGTTGGTAAACAAGAGAGGGCATTAACCAAACATTGGTTAAATGCTAGATGAATGCATGTGATGATGAGAATTAACCATAGATAGTTTAATTGAGTATCCCTAGGTGGTAACTAAGTTAAAGCTTTACCATGCATTGGTTAGTTGCTAGCAAAATGTGTATAAATATATAATTGTATGTATACATGATAGATGAAACTTAACTAAGGTGGAGTTAGTGAATTCACTCTAGGTTAATTCTTATAAGGGAATAATTGACCAACATGGAATTAGTAAGTAACCATGGGATTACATGTTTGTAGAGAATTAACCATACCTTGGTTAATTGTTGGGAGAAGGAGAATAAGTTGATAACTAACTAAAGTTGATTGAATTTTGACTTTGAGGTAAATGTTAGAAAGTTAACTACAATTAAGTTAAATGGTGGAGGGATTAGATAAATACACATATGTGTATGTAATATTATTGCAAGTATACTTATATATAAATTAAATGAAAAATAAAAACAAAAGTGTGGGGAAATGGAGCATGGGAAAACCGCCTATCTTGGGCCAAGAGAGGGCTAGAGCTAGCCTTTCACATCTCTTACAAAGTAGCCCCCAAATGTCTTGTCCCATCTACTTTAATTAATGCTTTGTCCCCTAGTTTATTTAACCACCTTTGGTTACCTAGCTTTGGTTAAGTGGTGGGAGAAAAGAATAGATATACATTATGTATGTAATGTTATTGCAAGCATAATTGTAAGAGGAGAGAGAAGCTTGGTTGATTAACCAAGGCTTGACAATTTCATTTCATTCATTTTCACTTATTTTCCTTAAGCTAAATAGCTAGAACAATAGAGAGAGTGTGAGAGAGAAATTCGTGGATGGCCATGAAAAGGAGGTAAATGAGCTCTTGCTCTGTTCTATCAAAGTCATGGAAAGAAGAAGAGGAGGATGCTCAAGCTTGACATCCTTTCATCTAGAAGAAGAAGAAGAAACCTTAAAGGTTTTAAAGTATTTCTAAAACCTAGAACTTTATGTTTTGGTTAATATTGTTAGATCTAGGTTTGTGTTAGGAGATCTATGATCTATATGGTGGAACATGGTGGTTCCAATGGCATAAGGCGGATCTATGATGGTAAAAATGTAGATAGATCACATTTTTGTCCATGTATGTTTAAGAAACCTAGATATGGTTGTTTAAAGTTAAGCCTTAACTTTGTTGGTTGTGATTTTCAAAAGAAAACCACATATTTTTTTATGAGTATTTTTAAATATCCATAAGTTTATTTATAGATCTACAAGTGGTGATAATAACATCTTTCAAATAAATGAAAAAGGAGCTATGTTATGTTCATAATAAGTTTTAAACTTAAAAGTTGTCGTTGTGTAAAAACCCTAAGTGTCAGTTTTGAATCGATCATTGTTTGATCTTGAAAACATGTTTTAAAAGTGTTAGACTTTGTGTTGGTTTATGTATTACTATGATTGTAAGTCATATAACATGATGAACTAGCTAAATAATACATAAGGTGTCAAGGTTTGTCTTTCAAGTGAAGGAAAATGAAGTTTAGTTTGCATTCTATCCTTGAGAGCGATTTTGAGTCAACTTCTGATTGGAATCTTGGTTTGAAATCTAAATGAAAGTTGTAGAGAGGGAAATTCTGATGAGAATGGACTCAAGAATCACCCCCAAAAGGTTAAGAAACGAAGAAGTTATGGCCGTTTAACCGAGTCGGGGTCCAACAGGCTACACACTGCGGGAACCCACAGGTTTGACCTCTTAAATCGAACTTTTTCAGTTCGAGAAATTTGTTGTTTATAACACCTATAGGGGTAGTTAGACCATGTTATGGGTAGTTCATTATCCAAAGATGAACCAATTTCGAGTTGGTATGAGTGAGATATGAATTAGCTAAGCTATCGTAAAAGTTGAGAAAATTGAAAGTTAAAGTCATAATTAAGACTTGTAATGCGTATTGTGACTAATGTGAATATGTTAACTATATTACGATTGTAGGTTTTCGAGGAACATAATAATGGTAACATGTGCTGGATAAACTTATCAGGCAAGTTTTTCAGAACTTGTTACTATATGCATTGTTATGTTACAATGTGATATTAACTTGTTAATATGAATCTATATTGATGTTATTGATGTTATGTGGAATCAATGGGTGTGATTTTTTTGTGAAGTATGTGAACAACATGAAGCAGGATTACATGTGAAATATGTACAAATTGTGAAGCATGATTTGATATAAGTTACGAAGCATGTTTTAAGTGCGATGTATAATAATTGAGAAGCATGTATACAATGTCATACATGAATATATTACCAAGTATGCATGATGCATGATTTATGTGTTATGTGAAACTATTGAACTTGTTGAGCCATCGTGCTCACTCTTGCTTCAAACAAACACTTTCAGTGAAGTACGAGGTATCCGGAGATCCCGATAAAGAGGAAGGAAAAAGATGGGATTGAAGAGGAGTTTAACAACAAAAACTCTATAGCTAGAAGAAATAAATCTTCGTATTGTAACTCTGTTATGTTATATCTGTTTGAGATGTTATAAGTTAGAAAACTTGTAGTATGGTATTGTTTGTACTTATGCTAGATGACATTTATCGTTAGCAGACTCGCTTGAGTAAAAAAGTTATTGTCTAAAATAAAAAGACTTATTGTTGTGGAGTGAGTTTTATTTTTACTCACTGATAATGTATTAAATCAGATCATTTGGTATATGATCTTGAGTTGTATTAAGGAATTGTAAAGATTTTAATTCTGAGGCAAAGTTATAAGGAATATTATAAAAGTTTTAAATTTATTGAGTTTTTAACAACATATTATTATAAAATGTTGTGAATAATAAGGTAAGGTTGTACATTAACGCACGAGGGCGCCTGTAGCGAGTATAGGGATTATCGGGGCGTTACAATAAATCACACCCACAGACATTGTGTCACTCTTGGCGACAATTAAACAAATTTATTTGTTAATATTTGATGAGTGTATTTTATATACACAAATTGGGTACTTTTAGCCTTACTAATTTGTAAGTCTTTAGCTATTTCGTTTGGTTTTATGTGTTTTCATCTTATTATTGTGTAATGTAGCTTTGTATTACTTTTATATGTATTTGTGTACTTTTATGTGTTTGTACGTTGTTTTGTAGGTATTGAAATAAAGGCCCCTTGAATCGATGCGTTTTTGGCTTGAATCTAGCATTTTCGCTGCTTGTTTCTCCCTTTGACCCATGATGCAATCCGAATCTATCAAAACTCAAAGAATAAAAGTTTTCGATTTTGATCTTAGCTTTCCAGAACATCCAGAATCATCCAATTTGAAGTTCGTATGAGAGAGTTATGGTCATTTTACCATCAGATTTTGTATGAATTTTACATAGCAGCTGCTTCCAGGCCAATTTGATCCTTTCTCCGGCCATTATCTCATCGAGATCCAGTTATGCAAGTTGTAGAGCTACTTCTTAGCTTTCCATAGCCTCCTTAATCGCCTTAATCCGAGTTCGGACGAAGAAGTTATTGCCATTTTACCAACAGACGTCGAAACTGTCTCGCGGTACAGAATACCGCCGGGGCGAGAAACGCTTCTGACTTTGCGAATTTTTTGGTCCAAAACTCGGGAAATGCTAGGGTTTGAGACACCCATCTCTTATAACACCAAAGTGGCGGCTGGAACTTCATTCTAACACATACCCACTCATTCTAACACATACCCAGTCATTCTAACTCATCCTAACACCTTCTAACACAAAATCTAGAGAGAGGAAGCTACCAAATACATCAAATTAGAGGGCCAAAGTGCTAAAATCAAGCTACATCAAGCAAGGCCAAGGAGCAAAAACATCAAGGATTGCAAAATCAAGGAGGAGAAGCTAGTGTTCATCATCAACCCATCAAACATCATATAAAAATCTACAAAAGTGGTTCTATCTCTAGTTTTATCTTCTATTTTGTAATCCAACATGATGTATAATTTGAATATGATGTTATTTGTAGTTACCATGAACTAGAACTAATTTTCTAAGATTTCAATGGAACCCAATATGTAGTTTGAATTGAATGCTCTCTCTTGGATATTGGTTATTCATTTGTGAATTGGGTATCATAATTTATGCTTTATGGATTAATTGCCTAGCTAGTAATTACCTTGGGAACTTATATGGAATTGAGAGAGGAAGTATAGGTTGAGACCTTGTTATGATATAATGTGAAAATTAGATATTCCTATGGGTAATTTATGAAATTAAGTGACGTGTGTTTTATTTATTACCCTCATGAATGGATAATTTGATTGTATTTAGGATAGACATATACTTAAATACCACATGTATCCATTTGAGAATCATGCTTAATGATTTCCATTGCGAAAGTTGGTAATTGATAGGGTGATTAATGAGATTTGGTGACACGTGTCTTGTTGATTATTCTTGATATTGGATTCTTACTAGTGTGTAGAATAGAGATATTTATACACCGCATTGGGAAATACGTATTTGACCATCGAGAGAGGCTTGTATATACTTGTAAATTCTCGGATAACAATCCTTGTGATTTAACTAGTTGAAAAGAGAGAGTTAGGATATTCAAGTGAAGTGTTGGGAGAAATTGTGATCTTAGACTTGTTAATATTTGATTTCATTATCTTAAAGCTTTCCATAGTTCTTTGATTATTTGTTATCTTCATTAATGCAAAACAACAAAAACAATTATCGTTTGTTTAAATAAGATTGAGATGATAAAAGGTTAATACTTGGAAAAGACTAGTAACAATTCCTCGTGGGATCGATACTCTACTTACTCTTTATTACTTGTTGACCGCGTATACTTGCGCGTAAATTGTTCATATACAAATCGGACAACAAGTTTTTGGCGCCGTTGCCGGGGAATTATTTTTCTAGTGTTTTTCCAATATTAGTCATAATCAAATTAGTCTTAATTTAAACTTGTATATAAATTTGCTTTTAGTTTATTTTATCATTTATTTTTCTGTTTTAATGCTTTCTTCTTTACAAGGTACACCATGGATGACTTTGTTGATCAATGGTCGTACACAAGTATGACTCAACCAATGGAAACTGAGATTGATGGACTCAATGCACTCTCTGCATTGTCAACACAATTTGAAACGCTATCGAGGAAGTTGGATGCCTTAGTAGCAGAGAGCACTCAAGATTGGGGGTATCACCCGGATTCTACATGGAGCTACAATTATGATGATCAATGTTATGCTCCAAGTCCAGCTTTTGCACCGGAATTCTCATGTCCACCTCCTATTCAAGAAGAGAAGATGTTAAACTTTGAGGAACATGTAACCAAGATCATGGCTTCGAAGGAGGAGATGTTGAAAAGTCAAGAAATATCAATTCAAAATCTTCAGAATCAGATTGACCAAATGTTCAAAGCTTTGAACAACTGTCCTCAAAATAATTGGTGTTATGACATGGATTCCGAGACTTATGGTGAGCCCGAACCAAATCTGCAACTGGATGAGCCACGAGAGATAGAAATAGAGGAGACAATTGGGGATAAGGTTAACACAATCGGCGAAGAGATTTGTATGAGTTCAAACGAAGATGAGACAATTGTGTTAGTGCCTCAAGTGCCTTATCCACCAAAGCTCAAGGATTCGGGCAGTTTTGCAATACCGTGTCCACTTGGTAGTCATTTCTTAGGCAAGGCTCTATGTGACGATGGAGCTAGTATGAATGTGGAACCATGGTGTGAGGACGTAGAGGTCCATGAGGAGAAAACCAATGGTTCTATTGTGTTTGTAGAGCTTCAATTCAACATTCCATCCACAGACACAATGGAATAATCACCTAGCATTGTGCAGTGCATAAATAAGAATGTATCGAACAAAAACAAGCTCGGTGAACTTGAAACAATGACCCTTACTGAGGAGAAGCCCTCAAATATTACATGGTTATCAATGGATGGTGGGTTCCTCAATTATCGAAGGGGAATTGGATAAAAGCAGGGAGTTAGTTAGGCCGAAGACTTTAAAACAAGCGCTTCTTGGGAGGCAACCCAATTTTATTGTTTTGATTTTGATTTTTTTCAATTGCTTTTTAGTTTGTTTAATTGCATTTTAATTTCTTTAGTCAATTGCTTTTAGGTACTGAATACTAAGCAATTTGGTGTGCGCTCCCAACTTAGGGGACTTGAAAGATGATATTAATAGCGCTTGACACGTTCTCAGGAAAGTCTTCTATTTTATTTTTTTTCCCTATTTTAGACATTGAGGACAATGTCAAGTTTAAGTTTGGGGGTATAGGCTTTAGTATTTGTGTTTTTAATTTAGTATTTGTGTGTTGTTAGTGTGTTTTTTTTTAAAAAATAAATAAATAAATTATTTTTAGGATGTGTCTCTTGAGCATTGTTTTAATTTGATTTGAACTACAATTCATGGTCGATGATAAAAACTTGATTGAATAGTTTCTAACTCATGGAAAATGGATAATTGTTGCTTAGTCGTTGTGCTTATCGTTATTGTTGGTTATTGTTTTGCTTATGCGTCCTTTCAGTTTTATGCACTCACCCATGAGTATTGAGCTAGTCGTATGTTTAGAGAAGGCTTTTATAACCGAATGCTTATGGGAAATATCTATAGACTCTTGAACTCGTTTAAACATCACTCGAAGCAAGGTGTCCAAAGTTGTTGTGTTTGAATTGTTGGTCATGTGGTGAGTTGAGATGGAGCGTAAAACGCACTCACTCATGGACACATGCGTAGGAGAGATAGAGCGTAAAACGCACTCTCTTATAATTTTGATAAAAGTGAGACATTTATGTTTATCAAATCTTGTGTTGGGTTGAGATGGAGCGTAAAACGCACTCACCCACAAGAGTGGACTTAGGATAAGACGGAGCATAAAATGCACTTACCTAGAGTCTTTTGATTTCAAATTTTTGGAAATTGTGATTTGTATACCTTTGTATTGAGTGGTGTGTTAAGCATGTTATTTTGGGGTTTATTTTGATTATTTCATAAGGTAATGTGGTTGCATAACTTCATCTGAGCTTGATTGGTTTAGTGCTATTGGGTACTCACACACACACACGGAAGGGACCTAAAGCAAGCTATAACTAGCTAATTGTAAATCTAGACTTGCAACGTTTTGAAAGTTTCCTTGAATTTTATTGTGTTTATGCTTTGAGACCATTGGTTAACTTATTAAATCATTGCTCAAGATAGTTTTTATTTCGAAATGTTTAATTTTTTATAGTTTGAGTGTTTTGCTTGGGGACAAGCAAAGGTTTAAGTTTGGGGGTATTTGATGAGTGTATTTTATATACACAAATTGGGTACTTTTAGCCTTACTAATTTGTAAGTCTTTAGCTATTTCGTTTGGTTTTATGTGTTTTCATCTTATTATTCTGTAATGTAGCTTTGTATTACTTTTATATGTATTTGTGTACTTTTATGTGTTTTTACGTTGTTTTGTAGGTATTGAAATAAAGACCCTTGAATCGATGCGTTTTTGGCTTGAATCTAGCATTTCCGCTGCTTGTTTCTCAATTTGACCCATGATGCAATCCGAATCTCTCAAAACTCAAAGACCAAAAGTTTTAGATTTTGATTTTAGCTTTCTAGAACATCCGGAATCATCCAATTTGAAGTTCGTATGAGAGAGTTATGGTCATTTTACCATCGTATTTTGCATGAATTTTACATAGCAGCTGCTTCCAGGCCAATTTTATCCTTTCTCCGGCCATTATCTCGTCGAGCTCAAGTTATCGACGTTGTAGAGCTACTTCTTAGCTTTCCATAGCCTCCTTAATCGCCTTAATCCGAGTTCGAACGAAGAAGTTATGGCCATTTTACCAACAGACGTCGAAACTGTCTCGCGGTACAGAACACCGCCGGGGCGAGAGCGTCGCCGGGGCGACGGAATTCAGGCCAAAATTGGCGCAGGGGCGAGAAACGCTTTTGACTTTGCGAATTTTTTGGTCCAAAACTCGGGAAATGCTAGGGTTTGAGACACCCATCTCTTATAACACCAAAGTGGCGGCTGGAACTTCATTCTAACACATACCCACTCATTCTAACACATATCCAGTCATTCTAACTCATCCTAACACCTTCTAACATAAAATCTAGAGAGAGGAAGCTACCAAATACATCAAATTAGAGGGCCAAAGTGCTAAAATCAAGCTACATCAAGCAAGGCCAAGGAGCAAAAACATCAAGGATTGCAAAATCAAGGAGGAGAAGCTAGTGTTCATCATCAACCCATCAAACATCATATAAAAATCTACAAAAGTGGTTCTATCTCTAGTTTTCTCTTCTATTTTGTAATCCAACATGATGTATAATTTGAATATGATGTTATTTGTAGTTACCATGAACTAGAACTAATTTTCTAAGATTTCAATGGAACCCAATATGTAGTTTGAATTGAATGCTCTCTCTTGGATATTGGTTATTCATTTGTGAATTGGGTATCATAATTTATGCTTTATAGATGAATTGCCTAGCTAGTAATTACCTTGGGAACTTATATGGAATTGAGAGAGGAAGTATAGGTTGAGACCTTGTTATGATATCATGTGAAAATTAGATATTCCTATGGGTAATTTATGAAATTAAGTGACGTGTGTTTTATTTATTACCCTCATGAATGGATAATTTGATTGTATTTAGGATAGACATATACTTAAATACCACATGTATCCATTTGAGAATCATGCTTAATGATTTCCATTGCGAAAGTTGGTAATTGATAGGGTGATTAATGAGATTTGGTGACACGTGTCTTGTTGATTATTCTGGATATTGGATTCTTACTAGTGTGTAGAATAGAGATATTTATACACCGCATTGGGAAATACGTATTTGACCATCGAGAGAGGCTTGTATATACTTGTAAATTCTCGGATAACAATCCTTGTGATTTAACTAGTTGAAAAGAGAGAGTTAGGATATTCAAGTGAAGTGTTGGGAGAAATTGTGATCTTAGACTTGTTAATATTTGATTTCATTATCTTAAAGCTTTCCATAGTTCTTTGATTATTTGTTATCTTCATTAATGCAAAACAACAAAAACAATTATCGTTTGTTTAAATAAGATTGAGATGATAAAAGGTTAATACTTGGAAAACACTAGTAACAATTCCTCGTGGGATCGATACTCTACTTACTCTTTATTACTTGTTGACCGCGTATACTTGCGCGTAAATTGTTCCTATACAAATCGGACAACAATATTCTCTTTTGCTCCATAACTTTACAATACGCGTTATTGTTTATTAATTATCGTACAATTGAACTGTATAGTTCCTTCATTTTCATTTATATATGTGACACCCCCAAATCCGGGTTTCCTAACCTCGAATTCAGTGTTCACGATACTCAACAACAAACATACTTTCTAACTAATGCGGAATAATAAACATGCATTGTTTATCGAAATAGTAATAAAGTCTTACAATCATGGTCCCAAGGTTCTTTAACCTTAACTTAAAACATACCCTTAATACAATAAGAGTTCACATAACCAAATAACATTTAAGATAAACTAGTACATAAGCCATATCAGGCAACTACTCTTGCATCTTCCCTTTTCCTTTGTCCCCTTTAGATGTTTCTGCCTTAGCTGAAATAAAGATCATGATATAGCAAGGGTAAGCAACTAATTTGCTTAGCAAGTTTATACACAAGGGAGATATATCATGAATAGAAGGAAGCTTCGCTTTCAATGTTCAACATCAGTATAAAATTGTGAAGAAACATTAATTAATAATCGACAATTGAATATTCGAATAATTGAATGACTGTTACTGAGTGCTTGAAAATAACCATAGACAATTTGCCAAGGTTCTCAGCATTTAAACTGGACCTCTTAAAAGTTTTGGTAATCAAGGGGATCAGCCTTTCATACCCCATGATTTATGCATAAACACTTAATAAACCAGCATTGATATCATGCCTTAATCAAATTTATCCTTTTCTCAGCCAAGAGTTCTTACTATAGCAAATTAATAGGAACAACTTTTAAAATACATTTGATTTCACAAATTTAGACATGCTTGATCTAGCTAATACAAATAGCATAGATCTATCTCATAAACAGTTCATGCTTGAAAGAACTTTAATCTAATTCACAATTCAATAACAATAGAATAGGAATTCAATTGCATAAGGTGCGAATCTCAATAACCAGTATAGATGTGAATAATCAACAATAATTATTCACTAACATGCTTCAAAAATCATAACTCGAGTTTGAGTTAGGGAACTTGCCTGTCTGCTCAGCTATAAATAATTCTAGCTTTAACTAATTGGCCTTGAAAAACCTAACATTGATAACGTCGATCTACCAATTAGTATTGCATAGTTGTATATCGATACGCGTACTTATGCTATTTATTTAACAACTAAGCAAATCACATAGCACACATAAGTTAATAAACTATCGTAAATCCTATAAGACACTTAATATAATTAATCCTGATAATATTTAATTCACCTCTTAGTATTACTAGTCCACTAATAACACTTTTATTCGTTTACTAATATTATTAACATCTTAATAATATTTTAATCATCCAATAATACTTTAATCTAATATTATTAATCTCTTAATAATATTTTAATTCTCATATCATTAATAATATTTTAATCTAATATTATTAGCCATTTTAATAATATCTTAATCATTTATTAATGGTTAAAACAAATATTATTACCCATTCAATAATATTTCCATAAAGTTTTAATCTTAATATTTCTTTGTTTACTTAAAAATATCGAATTCTTATTTTACAAATATCATATGAATATTTTAATAAGTTATTAGGCGAATAAACAATTTATTCTAATTGTTTTACCCTTTATTAAACAACTATTTTACTACCCATAAAAGATCATAAATATTATTTATCATAATAGATTACCAAAATACCTCACATAGGTTAGATTATACTATAATAGTAGTACCTAAGCTTTAACATCCTAGTTTCCTCATTTATGACATTATTTAACCATTTATTTTCTTTTAACCATAACTATAATATTATTATGAAAAATAGCAAATAAGTTCTGAAAATTATTATCTTCTGGATCTGGATAGTATATGACCCAACAATAATTTACAAATTTTCCTGGAATTTTAAAAAGTGATTTACTATTTTTAAAGTACTCAAAACCTCTAAATCCCGTTACATTTTTCATAAATCGAGTTTTGCTCAGCAAATTCTAAATTATTTACGGTACACTCTCACAACATATATAAACATACTGTAAAAATTTCATATGTGTTCAAGGTATACACAGTGAGTAATCCGGGTTTGAATATTTAGGAGTCCTTCACGGTAAAAGCCATTACACAAAAACCACACATCGAAACGTGTTTGTTCTTTTTCCCACTTGTAGATAATTCTTAAGGTACCTCTGTGATTTTTCCCAGATTTTTAAAAGATACATAACTAGCCGAAACAATCTTTGGAAAAACGAGGACAACAAGCTTTTAGGGTTTTAAAGCTTCAAGTTTTATAGCTGGACTGTTTTGGGAAAATAGCCCCCAAGGCTTCAAAAATTATTGGATTTGTGTTCTACCACTTGGGTTTACTAGCTAACTCATGTATCTAGCACCTCCTTTTGACGGATCACAAATCCAAGTTGTAGATCTCAAGTTATGGGTGATCCAAGTGAAGAAAAGCTAGGGTTTTTACCCTTTAAGAACATAAGTTTCTTTTCTTCCTTTGAATCTCCATTCTAACACTCAAGAGGATTAGATCTATACATGAAGCATGAAGATATAATGATTCTTGAGTTTAAAACAAAATCTCTCAAAAACTATGAAAATAAAACAAAGTAAGAAAGAAGAAAATGGTTTAGGGTTTCACCTTGATCTTGTAGCTACTCTCCTTGATCTACCAAAGTATGTGATGAACTTGGGATGCATGAACTATGCTAATCTCACTCTTTTTTCCTCTCTAAGCTCTTACTCTGTGTTCTAGCTTGGGAGAAATGAAAGAAGGAGATGAAAAGAAGAAATGAACTTGAAATGAAATGAAAGGATAGAATACTTGCAAGTATAATGCTAAATTAGAATTCATGCTATTATCCCCCACATCTTTCTTGCCCCTTGGATATAAGAGTTCACCTTATCCCTTCCATTTAGCCTTAATCTTATCTTTAAGTGTGCTAATTAGATTTTCCACCAATGGGAGCTCGGCAACCTTGTCCTTTGTGTAAGAGTTACTAATATCCCCCATATCTTTGTTGTCCCTTGGATAAAAGGCTTACTAATTGGATAATAGCAAGAAACCTCTACCTTTTAATTGTCATCATGGAGCTAGTGAGTAGCCTTGTGTCACTAGGGTGACTAGTTGACATAATAGGAAGCTATGACATAATAGGAAGCTACTTGACATGATAGGAAGCTATGATATCAAGTCTACAATTTCAACTTCCAAGACAAGCTAGCTACTTAATTAAAGTAAAATTTAAAATCAACTTGCTCTCCCATCTCTCCTAGTGCACAGCCAAGAAGGAAGTTGTCCCAAAAACGTTGTCCCAAATAGCTTTAATTAATAAACAAATGCTACACATTTAATTTTACAAATGGCTAGGTTTTGGACCACACATTAAATACCATTGGGCTTCCAATTTAAATGATTAGGCTAATAAAAATTCAAATCTATTTAATACAATATTGGGTCATTTAATTTAACCCCATGATAGCTCATTTAATAAGCCACACAATTAATACCCAAATCTATGATTAATATAAATGATTGGACTAGGTTCATTAATTAAGTAACTTAGTCAATTAATAAATAAATTACTAAATTAACTATTAATTATTATTATTCAATTTGGACCATATCTCATCAACAATTACTATCATTAATTAACTCACACACTCTATTTACTAACTATATTCAATTTACTTGAATACTTAATTTAGTAAATACCTTGCCAACTTTATGGATATAAAGCCTTAGGGTTTGCTCACTAGTTTAAATATACTACTAGTGATTCCCTTAACACAATTTATATCAATAAATCACATAGTCACGTAATCCACCAATACACCCAAAGGTTTAAATAAGAACACAAAGTTAACTCATTAAAATTAAATTATATTTAATTAATAATGACGTTCAAAATTTACGGGCATTACATCCCTCCCCCCTTATAAAAATTCCGTCCTCGAAATTGAAAAAATAAGGTTACTTAAATAAAAACGGATAATTCGCTTTCATTTTCTCTTCGAGTCCCCACGTAGCTTCTTCGACTGCGTGATTCCTCCAGAGAACCTTGACGGAATGGATGGTCTTGTTTCTCAGCTTCTGTTCCTTCCTATCGAGAATCTGGACAGGAACCTCCTCGTACGTTAAGTCCTTCTCGACTTGGATTGGTTCATAAGAGATAACGTGCTTATAGCCTGGTTTATACGGCCGCAATACTAACACATGAAACACGTTGTGAATGTGCTCAAGTTCAGGAGGTAACGCTACCTCGTACGCCACCTCGCCGATTTGCCTCAAAATCTCGAACGGTCCTATGAACCTAGGGCTCAATTTGCCCTTCTTCCCAAACCGGATCTTTCCTTTCCAAGTAGATACCTTCAAAAATACAAAGCTACCAACTTCAAAGTCCCGCTTCTGACGATGTAAGTCGGCATATTTCTTCTGGCGATCTTGAGCTGCTACCAGACGGTTTCTGATCAGCCGCACAATGTCTGTAGTCTGTTGCACCATTTTTGGTCCCAACAATCTTCGCTCCCCAACCTCGTCCCAACCCATCGGGGTTCGGCATCTCCTCCCATATAGCGCTTCGTATGGTGGCATGCCGATACTGGCGTGATAGCTATTGTTGTAAGCAAACTCCACCAGTGTCAAATGGTCATCCCAGCTGCCCTTTAAATCCATCACGACTGCCCGAAGCATATCTTTTAAGGTCTGAATCGTTCGCTCGCTCTGGCCGTTGGTTTGAGGATGATACGCTGTACTCAACCTCAACTGCGTTCCCATTCTTGCCTGCAGACTTTTCCAAAAACTTGACGTGAAGCGCGGATTTCTGTTAGATACAATTGATACCAGTACTCCATGTCGTGACACTATCTCTTTCACATAAAGCTTTGTTAATTGCTCCAGATTGTACCGTATCTTGATTGGCAGAAAATGAGCAGACTTGGTTAGACGATCCACAATTACCCAGATGACGTCTAAACCCTTATGAGTTGGTGGCAGTCCCACCACAAAGTCCATTGTGATGTGCTCCCACTTCCATTCCGGAATCTCTAATGGTTGAAGTAGTCCGCTCGGTAGTTGGTGCTCTGCTTTAATTCGATGGCATGTCAGACATCGGCTGACGCACTCTGCCACTTCTCGTTTCATATTCGGCCACCAAAAATTTCGCCGCAAATTCTGATACATTTTTGTGCTCCCGGGATGTACTGAGTACTTCGTGCTGTGAGCTTCCTGAAGGATTTCTTCCCTCAATTCCAGATCCAACGGTACCCAGACTCTCCCTTCAAACCTTAGCAACCCAGTGCTATCAATCTTATACTTAAGCTCCTCGCCTTCGGCAATTCGCTTCCTTATTGAATCACAATCCTCATCCTTTTCTTGAGCCTCCTTAATTTGATCCAATACGGTCGGGCTCGCTGTCACTGTGAACAATTTCCTGTCCGTCTCCATCGGATACTTAACCTCCAATTCCATACGTTCGAACTCCTTTATCAACTCTGCCTGAGTCGTGAGCCTCATTAATTTCTCTCTGCCTTTCCTACTCAGGGCATCTGCCACTACATTTGCTTTGCCCGGATGGTACAGAATCTCACAGTCGTAATCCTTGATCAATTCTAACCATTGGCACTGCCTCATATTCAGCTCCTTCTGAGTGAAGATATATTTCAGACTTTTGTGATCTGTATGTATCTCGCACCTCTCTCCATATAAATAGTGCCTCCAAATCTTCAAAGCGAATACTACTACTGCCAACTCCAGATCATGAGTTGGGTATCCCTTCTCATAGTCCTTCAGCTGATGTGAAGCATATGCAATGACCTTGTCGTGCTGTATCAGTATACAACCAAGACCTTTGTGTGACGCATCACTATACACTACAAAACCTCCAATGTCGTCCGGTAAACCCAACATCAGTGCTTGGCTAAGTCTCTTCTTCAGCTCCATGAAACCTTCCTCACACTTCTCCGTCCAAATGAAATTTACCGTCTTTCTGGTTAGATTGGTCAAGGTGTTGCTATCTTCGAGAAATCCTGGATGAACCTCCGATAGTATCCTGCTAACCCTAAGAAACTCCTGATCTCCATTGGCGTCTTCGGCTGCTCCTAGTTGATAATGGCTTCCACCTTTGCTGGGTCTACCGAAACACCATTCTTGTCAATGACGTGTCCAAGAAATTGCACTCTTTGCAACCAAAATTCACACTTTGAAAACTTCGCGTACAGCTTCTCCCTTCTTAATGCCTCCAAAACAATCCTTAGATGTTCATCATGTTCTTCCTCTGTCACTGAATACATTAAGAAGTCATCGATGAATACTACCACGAACTTGTCCAAGTACTGCTTGAACACTCTGTTCATCATATCCATGAATGTCGCTGGTGCATTTGTTAGTCCAAATGACATTACCAGAAACTCGAAATGTCCATAACGAGTTCTGAATATCGTCTTCGGGATATCCTCCTGTCTCACCCTTAGCTGATGGTAGCCTGTCCTTAAATTAATCTTTGAAAAGTATTTCGCTCCCTTGAGTTGATCAAACAGATCGTCTATTCTAGGTAGCGGGTACCTATTCTTAATCGTAACCTTTTCAATTCCCTGTAATCGATACTGAGCCTTAACGATCCATCCTTCTTCTTTACGAACAGAACTGGCGCTCCCCGCGGAGATACACTCGGATGAATATACCCTTCTTAACCTCTCCTCCAGAATTGTTGCCTCCGTAAGATTGGTTATCGATATTTTTCCCTTTATTCGGGTTACTTCCCCCACGGCTACCTTCCTTGTGACCATCATGGCTTTTCTGATCTTGGTTGTGCTTTGTCAACGCTTCATTTCCTCCTTGGCAACGATTGCTTCCTTAAGTAACGTAGGAAATGTGTTAATCTGCAAAACCACAACCTTACTATACACCCAGGGCTTCAACCTTTGTTCAAATCTCTTCGCTCGCCTAGCTCCGGTGTCCACTTGGTGTGGAGCAAACCTAGCTAGTTTGTTAAACTTCGTTGCGTACTCTGCTACCGATATATCATCTTGCTTCAGAACCAAGAACTTTATCTCCATACTTGCCTGCGTGCTTTCTAGAAAGTAATTTTTTAAAAAACAGCTCCTTAAAACGAGTCCACGCAGTTGTGCCTTCCCCAGCTCGGCTTCTATTCGCTTTCCACCAGTAATTTGACTCACCCTTCCTCATGGAAGTGGCAAACGAAGTCTTCTGTTCCTCGGTCACTCTTGCGACCTTGAAAACTTTCTCCATTTCTTCTACTCATGTCTGGGCTTCACTCGAATCCGTATTCCCACGAAACTCCGGTGGTCCTAGTAATTTGAAACCCTTAAAGTTCGCCATGTGGCTTCATGGCCGAACAACCGCAATGGCTGGTCTGCCTTACATCGTTTCCTCTAACAAGTTCGCAAAGGTCCTCTTGGGGTCAGTCTGACCCTCCTCGTTATTCACTGACTCTTCCACCCTCGTGTATCGGGGTTGTCTCCTTGACGGCATTGTTTGTTCTAAACAAAACCTTACATAAATCCTTCTTGTTTTACACATCGTGCAAAATTCTACTGATGTTATCATTTAAGAGTCAAGGCACAAATCGATCACAATCAATCATGTAATAATAATACCACATTTATATTCATACACCCCTTAGTGTGTTAAACACTTATAATTCTGGCATATTCCTATAAATGTTAACTATCCCATTAAGACACAAAAGATGGGATTAATAAGAACTGCATTCCCCTAGATCTGAAAAGTGGGGATGTATCATCATCATATCAACTCAAGGCACCTTTAGTAAATACTAATAAGCTCATCTTAGTACCTCGTACTACTTACATCATATAGCATTCCTGATATCCACTTATCCCTCTGTTACTAACAACAAGATGGGATTCAAATAACTACTCCACAACTTACACAAAGTTGGGACTTACAACAGATATACTGCTAACTGTACAAAAACTGAGATTCATATTTCTTACATGCATAGATATACTAGTACATATACATTGACCACTATTCTTCATTCATTACGAGTCACAAAGGTCTTATAACTCTCAGACTTAACCTTTCTTTCTTTCATTTCCTCCATCCATTCCCTACATCGGGCTCCAATTGATCCTCCTTAGGGATTTCCATTATCTCATCATTCAGTTCCATCTCTAGATACTTTTTCCAGATCAGACACTAAATCTACCCTTGGTTCATTTCTTATAATCTCTCTGTTGTCTCTCCTTTCTAATCATCAAAACAATCTAAATTGCCATCAGTCTTCTCTTAAATTTTTTAATTTTTTTTGCATATAACATCATTCATCTCAATACTCTCAACTTTTGCTTAACAACTCTATATGAGTCCATTACCTTTGTCTCACCTGGCATTCCACAATAAAGCTTAATAACTTAACTAACACCTCTAAATATCGATATATTCATTATTTATAGAATCAATCATTTCCTTCTTGCAAACCTTAACCCAATAGATTCTAAGGTACCCTCTTTTCATCATCACAAAGAAACTCCATACAACATCACTCCAATATCTTATCTAATGAATAGCCACAAAAATTGATCAATAGCCACAGAATTGATCAATAACATCAAATGATTAATCTAATTACCTCGAATATCTATAACTTAAGTTTACAATGGATCGTCCATACTTAATGGTCTTCACTTTACCATATTATCTCATCAATACACATTCGTCAAATTATCCACAAGCTTAATAACACCAACGTATGATCCAAATCCTCAATTCTAAGATCATAATAAATTTCTACCCAAAAATAACTCTATATGAGTTCTATCCCCTTCTATTCCTCTACATTCTCTCAGGTTATAGCCTAAGGACTCTTTCTCCTCAGGGTTATAACCTATAGCTCTGATACCAACCTGTGACACCCCCAAATCCGAGTTTCCTAACCTCGAATTCGGTGTTCACGATACTCAACAACAAACATACTTTCTAACTAATGCGGAATAATAAACATGCATTGTTTATCGAAATAGTAATAAAGTCTTACAATCATGGTCCCAAGGTTCTTTAACCTTAACTTAAAACATACCCTTAATACAATAAGAGTTCACATAACCAAATAACATTTAAGATAAACTAGTACATAAGCCATATCAGGCAACTACTCTTGCACCTTCCCTTTTCCTTTGTCCCCTTTAGACGTTTCTGCCTTAGCTGAAATAAAGATCATGATATAGCAAGGGTAAGCAACTAATTTGCTTAGCAAGTTTATACATAATGGAGATATATCATGAATAGAAGGAAGCTTCGCTTTCAATGTTCAACATCAGTATAAAATTGTGAAGAAACATGAATTAATAGTCGACAATTGAATATTCGAATAATTGAATGACAGTTCCTGAGTGGTTGAAAATAACCATAGACATTTGCCAAGGTTCTCAGCATTTAAACTGGACCTCTTAAAAGTTTTGGTAATCAAGGGGATCAGCCTTTCATACCCCATGATTTATGCATAAACACTTAATAAACCAGCATTGATATCATGCCTTAATCAAATTTATCCTTTTCTCAGCCAAGAGTTCTTACTATAGCAAATTAATAAGAACAGCTTTTAAAATACATTTGATTTCACAAATTTAGACATGCTTGATCTAGCTGATACAAATAGCATAGATTTATCTCATAAACAGTTCATGCTTGAAAGAAATTTAATCTAATTCACAATTCAATAACAATAGAATAGGCATTCAATTGCATAAGGTGCGAATCTCAATAACCAGTATAGATGTGAATAATCAACAATAATTATTCACTAACATGCTTCAAAAATCATAACTCGAGTTTGAGTTAGGGAACTTGCCTGTCTGCTCAGCTACAAATAATTCTAGCTTTAACTAATTGGCCTTGAAGAACCTAACATTGATAACGTCGATCTACCAATTAGTACTGCGTAGTTGTATATCGATACGCTTACTTATGCTATTTATTTAACAATTAAGCAAATCACATAGCACACATAAGTTAATAAACTATCGTAAATCCTATAAGACACTTAATATAATTAATCCTGATAATATTTAATTCACCTCTTAGTATTATTAGTCCACTAATAACACTTTTATTCGTTTACTAATATTATTAACATCTTAATAATATTTTAATCATCCAATAATACTTTAATTTAATATTATTAATCTCTTAATAATATTTTAATTCTCATATCATTAATAATATTTTAAACTAATATTATTAGCCATTTTAATAATATCTTAATCATTTATTAATGCTTAAAACAAATATTATTACCCATTCAATAATATTTCCATAAAGTTTTAATCTTAATATTTTTTTGTTTACTTAAAATATCGAATTCTTATTTTACAAATATCATAGTAATATTTTAATAAGTTATTAGGCGAATAAACAATTTATTCTAATTGTTTTACCCTTTATTAAACAACTCTTTTACTACCCATAAAAGGTCATAAATATTATTTATCATAATAGATTAGCAAAATACCTCACATAGGTTAGATTATACTATAATAGGAGTACCTAAGCTTTAACATCCTATTTTCCTCATTTATGACATTATTTAACCATTTATTTCCTTTTAACCATAACTATAATATTATTATGAAAAATAGCAAATAAGTTCTGAAAATTATTATCTTCTGGATCTGGATAGTATATGACCCAACAATAATTTACAAATTTTCCTGGAATTTTAAAGAGTGATTTACTATTTTTAAAGTACTCAAAACCTCTAAATCCCGTTACATTTTTCATAAATCGAGTTTTGCTCAGCAAATTCTAAAATGTTTATGGTACACTCTCACAACATATATAAATATACTGTAAAAATTTCATATGTGTTCAAGGTATACACAGTGAGTAATCCGGGTTTGAATATTTAGGAGTCCTTCACGGTAAAAGCCATTACACAAAAACCACACATCGAAACGTGTTCGTTCTTTTTCCCACTTGTAGATAATTCTTAAGGTACCTCTGTGATTTTTCCCAGATTTTTAAAAGATACATAACTAGCCGAAACAATCTTTGGAAAAACGAGGACAGCAAGCTTTTAGGGTTTTAAAGCTTTAAGTTTTATAGCTGGACTGTTTTGGGAAAATAGTCCCCCAAGGCTTCAAAAATTATTGGATTTGTGTTCTACCACTTGGGTTTACTAGCTAACTCATGTATCTAGCACCTCCTTTTGACTGATCACAAATCCAAGTTGTAGATCTCAAGTTATGGGTGATCCAAGTGAAGAAAAGCTAGGGTTTTTACCCTTTAAGAACATAAGTTTCTTTTCTTCCTTTGAATCTCCATTCTAACACTCAAGAGGATTAGATCTATACATGAAGCATGAAGATATAATGATTCTTGAGTTTAAAACAAAATCTCTCAAAAATTATGAAAATAAAACAAAGTAAGAAAGAAGAAAATGATTTAGGGTTTCACCTTGATCTTGTAGCTACTCTCCTTGATCTACCAAAGTATGTGATGAACTTGGGATGCATGAACTATGCTAATCTCACTCTCTTTTCCTCTCTAAGCTCTTACTCTATGTTCTAGCTTGGGAGAAATGAAAGAAGGAGATGAAAAGAAGAAATGAACTTGAAATGAAATGAAAGGATAGAATACTTGCAAGTATAATGCTAAATTAGAATTCATGCTATTATCCCCCACATCTTTCTTATCCCTTGGATATAAGAGTTCACATTATCCCTTCCATTTAGCCTTAATCTTATCTTTAAGTGTGCTAATTAGATTTTCCATCAATGAGAGCTCGACAACCTTGTCCTTTGTGTAAGCGTTACTAATATCACTCATATCTTTGTTGTCCCTTGGATAAAAGGCTTACTAATTGGATAATAGCAAGAAACCTCTACCTTTTAATTGTCATCATGGAGCTAGTGAGTAGCCTTGTATCACTAGGGTGAGTAGTTGACATAATAGGAAGCTACTTGACATGATAGGAAACTATTATATCAAGTCTACAATTTTAACTTCTAAGACAAGCTAGCTACTTAATTAAAGTAAAATTTGAAATCAACTTGCTCTCCCATCTCTCCTAGTGCACGGCCAAGAAGGAAGTTGTCCCAAAAACGTTGTCCCAAATAGCTTTAATTAATAAACAAATGCTACACATTTAATTTATCAAATGGCTAGGTTTTGGACCACACATTAAATACCATTGGGCTTTCAATTTAAATGATTAGGCTAATAAAAATTCAAATCAATTTAATACAATATTGGGTCATTTAATTTAACTCCATGATAGCTCATTTAATAAGCCACACAATTAATACCCAAATTTATGATTAATATAAATGATTGGACTAGGTTCATTAATTAAGTAACTTAGTCAATTAATAAATAAATTACTAAATTAACTATTAATTATTATTATCCAATTTGGACCATATCTCATCAACAATTACTATCATTAATTAACTCACACACTCTATTTACTAACTATATTCAATTTACTTGAATACTTAATTTAGTAAATACCTTGCCAACTTTATGGATATAAATCCTTAGGGTTTGCTCACTAATTTAAATATACTACTAGTGATTCCCTTAACACAATTTATATGAATAAATCACATAGTCACATAATCCACCAATACACCCAAAGGTTTAAATAAGAACACAAAGTTAACTCATTAAAATTAAATTATATTTAATTAATAATGACGTTCAAAATTCACGAGCATTACAATATATATGCATATAAAATATATGTATATATATATATTCATCTTAATATTTAAAAAAAATTGGGATATTACAGTTTTCATGTTTCAAATAATTTCATAATATCAATAAATCCACATATCTCATATGATGACAGTAAATCACAACTCTTTGATATAGTTTGAAAATATATTTTATTAAATTTAATATTTTTTTCTTCTAAAAATCCTGGTTATCATAGATTATTAATCACACACAAAGGTTTAAATTAAACTGCACAAAGTTAATTCATTAGGAATTAAATTATTTATTTAATTATAATAATGAAGTTGAAAAATTTCTGGTCATTGCAGGTATAGTATAAATCCAAACCCCCTCCCATTTGGCTAAGTGCTGAAATTTTTTTCCAACTTTGCAAGTTTGGCCCATGTGAAGAAATGATGAGCTAGGCTATTGGCTAAATATACTTAAAGTGGAGATTTGGTGAAACTTTTCACCAAATACTTTTCTACTCTTGGTTAATAACTTGGTTATTGCATAATAATCCTCCTATAAATAGGAGGCACCTATTTCTTCATCCAAGTTTACTTCCTTGCTTGAAATTACTAAGTTAGAGAAAGTTAGAGAGAAATAATGAAAAACCTAAAGGAACTCTTGCATTTTGGTGGTTCAAGAGGAGTCCAAGAAGAAGGAAGAAGGTGGAGAAGTACTTGAGCTTTGTTGCTAGGAGAAGGAAAACATCAAAGAGGTAAGATCATAACCTAACTTTGATTTTACAAGTTAAGTTAGTATATTTTGTTTATAATAGAAAATGCATGCTTGGTTATGGGAGTTCTACTTGTTGTGGGATCACGTAGGATCCGAAGATATAAGGATGATTATTGGAAGAAGATTATGTGACATGCATGCCTTTGTATGTATATTATGTCTAAATGAACAAAAGAGTACATGAAAGCTTGAAAACCTAGAATAAACTACTTGAAAACATGAGATTGGTGATAAATGAAATAAAATGTGTAAGCTATTTGTTTGATCTAAAAATTTTATATAAAAGATCTATGAAATACGAACACTACCCGAGTAGAATCATCGAAAACGGAGTTATAATGAACTTGTGGCGAATCATTTAGTAGAACATGTCAAAATGAAAACACTAGATTGGAGAATCAATATTTTTGGCTAAATAAATTTTGTGAAAAATGATTTAAGAAGTTAAATATTGAAAATGTATGAGTTTATGAGATAATAAAACTAGTTTGAACTCATTTGAATATAAAATGAACAAGTTATGGAAGATTGAATAAAAAAAGGGGGGGAAATCAAAAATGCTGAAAAGTTGGATTTGAGGAGTCTGCCAACCAGCATCGGGGCGCTGGCATAAGAGCAAAACCCAGCGCCGGGGCACTGGGCCGATTTTTCAATAGAGCAGATCCGGGTCAAACCGGGTCGGGTTAGGTCAAACCGGGTCGGACCAGATTTTTTTTAATAATAAAATAATAATTAGAATTTATTAATAATAACTAAATATAAAATAAAATGATAATTAAAATAAATTGTGAATTAATTAACAATAAATAATTAAAATAATATTAAAAGATTATTTTAATTGTTTATTAAAGATTACTCCAACTATGATTAAACAATTAAAATATTAAAGATTATTTTAATTGTGGATTAATAAATTGTAAACAACTAAAATTAATATTAAAGATTATTTTAATTGTAGATTGATAAAGTGTAAACGATTAAAATAATATTAGAGATTATTTTAATTATGGGTAATGAAGAATAAACAATTAAATAATTTTAAAGGTTATTTAATTGTGGGACATAAATAATCAAAGTGAGAATTAAAGATAATTCTAATTATAAATTGAACAAATAAAATAATAACTACATTATTTTATTTGTGAATTAATAAAGTATGAATAGCAACTAAGAAGCTTGATTAAAGAATGATTAAATATTAGCAAGTAAAGTAAGAATACTTTATTTGTGAGACATGGCTAAATAAAATGTGAACGATTAATTAAACAAGTAAAATATTAAAGGAATTATTTTATTCGTAGCAAATGGAATAAATGAAAGTAGTATGCATACAAGCCAATCATATTTGATATGATGTAGCATATACTTTGTAATCTTATTCGTTTATTAAAGGAATTTTACTTTATCTACATGGTGATGTTATATTAAATGTGATAAACCCATAGTTTTGAGCAATGCTTTTAGAATCATGATGATGATCATGCTAATGAGATCTAAATTCTAGATAGCTCACAAACTAAAATTGTTCCTAATCGTTGGATTACTAAGAAGGGGATTAGTGAATCCGGATAGATTAGTACATACTTTGCTTGCTCTTAGGAAGAGGATGATTGATCTCATAATCATTTATGTGGAGACATTAAAGTAAGTATATAGGTACTTATTAGAGAATAAGTTTACTGAATGTGGCTCGCTAAAGGAATACCTAATGAAGTTTTACTTGTCTGTCAATAGGAATTCCTTAAGTGATAGTAGTACAAGTGATCCTTAGACTTGAGATCATCATAGTATCTTTTGTATGATGAGTTATACTTTGACATGTCCCTTAAGACCTTTAGGGTATATCAAAGGGTATGATTGAGTATAATAAGTTATACATGGAGATAGGTGAATGGTCAACAAAGAATCTACCACTTTTAGTAAAAGGAGAGAATGTCCTATGTGATTCGATAAATGACAACTCAAAAGTCTTTGGCCAAAGCAGAATGAAATTAGAAGGTGTTTCTAATTTACATTATTTAGAGTTGTGCATTTAAGAATCGAAATACATATAATCAAATAAAATAAAACTTGACAGTAATTCTATGTCTTATATTTGATTGGGACATTTTATGGTAGAAAGATTGAATTGCACGGTAACTATTCACTGAAATGTTCTTTTGTGATTAATGTTGAAATCTATATTATCTGGAAAGTCATTGATCGCTAAGGGGCTTACTCTTATTGTAGAATAAATATTATTTAATTAAATAAATTAAATAGTTTAATTTATTTATTTAAATAAAATTAGAATTGTTCTAATTGATTTATTCACAACCAGTTTAATATGGAGAACCTAAAGGGTCACACCGTAAAAGAAAAATATTTATTTAAGAAGTAAATGACATAATCGTAATAATAAGTTAGGTGTATTTAATTTAATCTATGGAGATTGAATAAATTAAATAGCTTAATATTTATTATTTAATATTTTGGAAATATTAAATATAAATTAATAAGAGGAGTCTTATTACGATTATTACTATTATTATTATTTAATTCTTAAAGGGGTTTGAAAATTAATTAATATAAGTACTCTCATAAATTTCTAATTGGATTAGGAGTTTAATTAATTAAAAGAGTTTAATTAGAATAAAACCATATTCCTAAATAGTTTAAAAGGGTTCCCTATATCTATAAATAAGAGGTGTCTTATCATGATTTGGGGTTACACACTCTTCCATAAGAATTGGAGAGAGAGTACTGTTGTCCGATTTATATAATGACAAATACGCGCAAGTATACGCGGTCAACAAGTAATAAAGTGTAAGTAGAGTATCGATCCCACGAGGAATTATTACTAATCTTTTTCAAGTACTAACATTTTATCATCTCAATCTTATTTAAACTAATGGTTAATGTTTTTGTTATTTCGCACTAATGAAGATAACAAATAATCAAAGAATTATGGAAAGTTTTTAAGATAATGAAAATCTAATATTAACAAGTCTAAGATCACAATTTCCCCCAACACTTCATTTAAATATCATAACTCTCTCTTTTAAACTAGTTAAATCACAAGAATTGTCATCCGAGAAATCACAATTACATAAAAGCCTCTCTCGATGGTCAATTATAAATTTTCCTAATGCTGCATGTAGGTATATGTCTATCCTACACACTATCAAGAGACCAATATCAAGAATAATTAACAAGACACATGTCACGGGAAAATCTCGATAACTACTCCTTCAATTACTAACTTTCGCACAGGAAGTCATTAAGAATAGATTCTCAATTGGGTGCATACGGTATTTAGGTATATCTCTATCCTAAATACTATCAAATTATCTATTCTTGATGAGAATGAATAAGACACATGCCACATAATCTTATAGATTATCCACTAGAATATCTAATTTTCGCATGATATCATAACAAGGTCTTAACACTATATTTCATTTCTCAATTTCATATAGGATTCCCTAGGTAATTACTAGCTAGGTAATTAATATATGAAGCACACATTATGATATCCAATTCACAAATGATAACTATTATCCAAGAGAAAATATTCAATTCAAACTAAATGTTAGGTTCCATTAAAATCTTAGAATAAAAATTCTAGTTCATGGTAGCTTCAAATAACATCATAATCAATTTATACATCGTGTTGGATTACAAAATTGAAGGGAAACTAGAGATAAAACCACTTTTGAAGATAATTCCTGGTTGCTTGTTGGGTTGATGATGAACACTAGCTTCTCCTCCTTGATTTTGTAATCCTTGATGCTTTAGCTCCTTGGCCTTGCTTGATGTAGCTTGATTTTAGCACTTTGGCCATTTAATTTGATGTATTGTGTAGTCTTCCTCTCCCTAGAATTCCTGATTTCCGAGCCCCGAAAGAGATGTATATATCCCTGAATGGAAAACCTAGCTTAGCCCACCAAATTGGACCAAAATCGCACATTCTGCATAGTTCTAGGTGAGCCAGCCCCTGTGCGGAAAATTGCACTATAAAATGGCGCCCCGACGCGAACACTTTTGGACTTGGCCCCGACGCGGAAAATGAACTGAAAATCCGCGCCCGAATATGCTCTGTTGGGAAAATGGCCATAACTTCTTCGTTCTAACGCTGATTTAGGCGATTTACAAGGCTACGGAAAGCTAAGAAGTAGCTCTACAACTTTAATTGGTTGAGTTAGGAGAGATATAGACTGGAGCAAGGGTGAAATTGAGCTCAAAGTGACTGCTGTGTAAAATATAAGCCAAATCCGATGGTAAAATAACCATAACTCTCTCATACTAACTTTGATTTGGATGATTCAAGATGCTTCGGAAAGCTGCGACAAATATCTACAACTTTCATTCTTTGAGTTTTGAGAGATACAGATTGAATTAAGGTTGAAATTGAGCTGCAAGCAGCTGCTATGTCAATGGGAAGCTCAAAAATACGAATCTATTATCCGCAAACATCGATTCATGTAGCCCCCAATGTACTTCCTACAAAACAAAGTAAAAACACATAAAAGTAATACAAAACACATAAAAGTAATATCACATTATATAATAATAAGATAAAAATACATTAAAGCCAAACGAAATAGCTAACGACTTACAAATTATCAAGGCCAAAAGTACCTAATTTGTGTATATAAAACACACTCATCAAATACTCCAAACTTAAATCTTTGCTTGTCCTCAAGCAAAACAAACATAAACTATAAAAATTAAATATTTCTAATAATACCTTTCTTGAGCAACGAGTTAATAAGCTTAAAAACGTCCTCAACGATGCTAAAACATGAAACTCTAGAAAAACTTTCAAAAGATCGTAAGTCGGGAATTTGAAATAGTTAGTCATATCTTGCTTTAGATCCTTTCTCTGTGTGTGTGAGTAACTAATACCACTAAATCAATTAGCTTGGATAAGCTTATGCAACCACGCTACCTTATGAGAGAGATCAAAATAAACTCTAAAAATTACATGCTTAACACATCACTCACCGCAAATGTAGACAAATCAAAATTTCTAAAAATTTGAAACCAAAGGACTCTAGATAAGTGCATTTTATGCTCTATCTTATCCTAAGTCCACTCTTGTGGGTGAGTGCGCTTTACACTCCATCTTAACTCAACGCAAGATTAGATATAAATTACTATCTTACTTTTATCTTCATTCTATAGGAGAGTGCGTCTTACGCTATATCTGCCCTAATCGTGTGTTTATGAGTGAGTGCGTTTTACGCTCCATCTCAACTCACCACATGACCAATAAATCAAACTTGGATACATTGCTTCGAGTGATGTTTAAATGAGTTCTAGAGCTTAATGATAACTCCCACAAGCATTCGGTCATAAAAGCCATCCAAATCATACAACTAGCTCATTACACATGGGTAAGTGCATAAAAGTGAAAGGACTTGTGACACCCCCAAATCCGGGTACTTTGTTTCCTCAAGATTTGGTGTTCACAATCCAAAAACATCACATCACATCTAATTACCCATTTAATAAAAATGAAAACTCTTAATTGAAATAGAAATCTCCCAATAACGGGTTACACATCATTCATAAACAAATCCCAGGTTATCTAACCTTAAATAAACATCAGTGCGGAAACATAAATTAAATCTATTACATAAACATCATTTAATCAAATAAAACAAGTCTTCATCACTTGTTTGCTTTTCCTTTGCCCTTACTAGTGGATGGCTCATCAGTTCTTTCAACTTTAGCTGCAATGTTATTATGCAAGGGTGATTGCCCATAATGATTGCCCAGCAAGTATAACAACAACAGTAATAATAACATGCGAAATAATTAACGGATATTGAATAATCGAAGATTTAGCTTTTGAGTCAAGAATGTAAGACAAGATTCAAAACAACGTCTGAGGGCCTTAAGACCACGAACTATGTCCCAGGTTATCAAGTATTTCTACTTTAAACCTTTAACAGTCGTAAGACTATATGGACCTTGCTTCTTGTACTCAGGGGGTTCAACCATTTGTACCATGTATGTGCACAACATCTTAACGCTAACGCGTAAATAAAATCCATGTATAAGGGTTGTTCATCTTAGTTTGACATCAGAGTCCGCACCAAAGGAAGTTTGGTTTGGATTTACTTCAATAACATTTCTAGAATTTAGAACACTCATCAACTATGGACTAGTCGAATCAATAAGGGTTCGCTAGTCAATCAAGGTTCAAAAGGTGTAATTTAAGAATCAAAACTAAATCTCACAAAAGGTACAATTGAATAAGTTCTATATAACTGAGGCATTACAAGGAGGAAATTAAAACGTCTCATTGAATCCATGAAATTGAATGGAATAGAAACAATAACTTGCTCGAGTAAGTAATAGCATTATGAAACATATATGATAAGAGAATTAAGTTCAGGAACTTGCATGATTGAAATCAAGGTAGAAAACTTGCGTAAATGTAAAAGTAGGGATAAGATACTTGCCTCGTGCGTAGACTATAAATTTAAGACTCACGTTCTCTAATCAACCTATACATTCCGTTTATAAAACAGTAAGAATAATTAGTTACAGTATTATAAACACTTCAGAACTCATTCTCATCTAATTTCATTTTAATAGCTCAGTTGACACCGGACAATCAATGGGTTTATGCTTACCACCCTTCACAGTACCTTAACATTCATTTTATATATTAGCCTAAGCTTTAGGTATGTCTACGATATCATAACATGATCTCAAAGAAAGAAGAAAATTTTTACTCTCGTCTTTTTACTCTTTTTTTTTTTTTAATTCCCGCCGGGGCGAGAAAATCCTTCACAAACTCTCGCCGGGGCGAGCTCCCGCCGGGGCAAGGAATTCCTTCAAAAAATTCTCGCCGGGGCGAGCTCTCGCCGGGGTGAAGAATTCCTTCACAAAATTCTCGTCGGGGCGAGACTCAAGAATTCCAGTTTCTGCAGTTCGCGAAGAACGCAGAAACAGACCAAAAATTCCCAATTTTGTTATTCTTATGTCAAATCAAACATACCCAAACACTATAATTCATATGTAATCGTTACCCAAGCCTTCTAGCATGATTCTAACAACTTAAATCATTAATCTAAGAATCAAATTTTTGAGGTTTCTATCAGTTTATCAAAATTTCTATGAAATCAATAAAATTACACATAATATGTTCGTTAAAACACCAAATTGAACCGTTTAAATCTTGTTTTCTTCATTTATACATGCATAATCAAAATAAGTTATCAATTTAACTCATTAACATGCAAAACAAGTACTAATTTTATACAATCAAACTATGTTCGTACACTGTACTACTTTGTAACTTTCTGAATTCTCATATAAACATAATTTCACGGATTAAATTACTCTAAATCATATTTAAATCATATAAAACACATAAATACATGCTTACTAACATCTAACATCAAATTATTTAAATATTTAGCCATACAATTTGGTTTACAAAGAACTCAGAACATGCATTCATGAAGAAAATTAAGAAAACGTAATTTAAAGATTAAAATCTAAGAATTACCTTTGATTTGGTGCTAGATTATGCAACTAGATGAAAGGATTTCCTTATGCAATTATTAATTCTTCACAATTCTCTCTCTTTTCTCTTTGTGTTCTCTCTTAGAAACTGGTAACAATGAACGTACGTGAAATAAACTGGCAGATCATGGTGTCAGTTAATAACTGGCACCAACTCTCCCTAAGGCCATGTTTGGCTACTCAATTATTCCCCCTTCTAATTTATTTTAATAAACTACTTATTATATAGTTCATGTCACATATTTAAATTAATAAAATAATCTTACTAAAATCAATTAAATAAAGTAGAATAATTCTACATTAAATCACATGGTCATAAAATAAAATCCTTATTTATTAATAATGACAATTTACTAAATCTCTAATTAATAATTAAATTAATTAGAGATTACATTATACTTATTTAAATAATGTATTTAATCAAATAAATTCAATTAAACACATATTTTAAATATAAAAATTCTCCACATTAATCTAATTAATGTAACATATATAATTAAATTAATCTACCACAAATTCATCGATTAATCAATTAATTCAACAATCAAATCATCGAAAAATATTTATTCAATCAATAAATATTCAAATTAAGTTACAAAATTCTCGTTTGTCACAGGACTCATAAGCAAATCAATTACCAACACTAAATTAAGCACATAGACTAAGCAACCTTTGTCCATTTTTCATGAGTTAGAAACTATTCAATCAGGTTCTTATCATTGACCATGGATTATAATTTAAATTAAATTAAATCAATGCTCAAGAGACACATCGTAAAAATATTTTTTTTATTTATTATATATATATATATATATATATATTTTCAAACTAGCATACAAACATTAATATACACAAATAACTAACACAAGTAATGTAACTATGATGCCAATGCTAAATGATCCACCCCCAAACTCAAAGTGAACAATGTCCTCATTGTTTATAAGATAAAGAAATGCAAACTGAGAACTTTCCTGATTGGCCAAGCATCATGCTCGACCATAACATCCTAAACATCTGAGTTGGATGGTGGATAAATTGGTAACGGTTGTGGCTCAGGAACATGCAATGGGGCGGTACTTGGATAATAACTAAGTAATTCCATACCAAACAATGCTCAATCAGGCCAACTTTTCTTTAAGACAATTCGTCGAATACGTGGTATGCGCTGACTAAAATTCTTCTTCAAATACCTCCCCCCAAACTCAGTTTCAACAGAAATTGCCAAGTTATTTCAATATTCAATCAAATCATAGCAATGAATATCCCAAAATCCTCCAATTGAGCCAACACAAACTCAATTGGGCAACCAATCTAAATTTATCCAATTTCAACAATATATGATTACCCAATGCAAATCCAAATACAACAGTTTAATTAACCAAGAATACCTATCACAATTGAGAATTTATTTTACTTGTATGCAATAATTGGAGTGAGTACCTTGCTTTGTGTTGGCAAAAGAAGTTGTTTGTTAGTACCTTCAATTTGGAGATGAATCCTTTTGAATGCTCAGTGGGTTGAAGATGAATCTGTGTGAAACCCTTTGCTAGAATCCCCAATTTGAGAAACCAAATCCAATTGCAGAGTGAATCAATGTGGGTTTGTTGAATCCAAGTGGGAGATGAGAAGAATGAGTTTGGGAGTGTTTAGGAATGACAATCCAATCTGGCTTTAGAAGAAATAAAAAAAAATTGATTTCAGCAAACTGCGTCGGGGCGTGCTCAACAAGCCACAAATTCGCGCCGGGGTGCGCTCGGCAGAGAGTTAGTGCCGGGGCGCGAATATCCCTCTTTGCGAGCTCGTCGGGGCGAGCTGACCTGTTCCGAAAAATATGATTTTTTTTACAGTTTAAACCTCGCGTGCAATCTCAATACCTCCCATCTGCAATAGTGCAATATATCACGCATTAGTTTGAGCAACATAAGATCAAGAGAGACAAAATATGCAAATTCACCCGAAAAACTAAACTTAGCTAAAAACACACAATACTTGAACACTTGAAATTTTGAAAATTTCGGCAATTGAAATATAATGACTAAACATATAAGGGTATGGATGTAGTTAATGTAAGGAAAGGGATGGAAATGAATGGGTTACCTCCCATCAAGTGCTTGGTTTATAGTCCTCGGCTTGACTAGCTCCCTGTTTCCTTTCAGTCCGGTTCAATTGCAAAAATGACCATAACATGCTGCCTCGCTGTCATTTCTTTGATTTGCATGGTATGCATGTATACTAAGCGACCCCCAAACTCAATTTCATCTATCGGCAAAAGAAACTTTCTCCATCCGCGTCATCCATTAGTAGTAGTGTAACTTTTACAAGCTTTGCTCCGGTAGGGGCCATTATCTCAAGCTCACCTAGCTTGTCACTTGCAGACACAATCTCATTTGTGAACCTCGAATAGCTAGGCGTTTGCTCCATTGAGTCTCCCATGTCACATATAGCTATGTCGATGATATGACTACCAATTGGGCATGGGACTGCAAAACTGCCCAGGTCCTTGAGCTTTAGTGGAGAAGGTACATGGGACACTAACAAAATCGGCTCATCTGCATTGGAACTCAAGGTTTGATCTTCGTCGGCCTTCTTTTCCTGCTTCCCACTTGTCTCCTCCAATTTAGAATCCTCAAAAATTAGCTCGGGCACTCCATTAGTTTCTGGAACTAAGTCGTTGGGCCATGCTTCATGATAACTATTGTTGAAGGCGATGATAAGTTGTCCCATCTGGTTCTCGAGATTTCGAATTGACATCTCCTGACTTTTCATAATCTCCTCATTCGAAGCTATGATCTTGGACACCAGTTCCTCTGAGTTTGACATCCTTTCTTCTTGAGTAGGAGTTTGATCTTGAAATTCTGGAGTGTATGATTGGCATGGAACACATGTTTGAACTTGATTATTATGGCTCTATGAAAAATCCGAATGATTTTCCCAACTATGATGATAATCGTTGGAATAGTCATAACCGTTGGGGCAATCGCCGAAGTTGCCACCATACCATATTGACTCGAAATTGATGGTGCAATGATAACTTGGGTGGTTTCCAACACAATAATCACAAATCACTGCTTCAGTTTGAAAAGATTGTGCTTCTAACGCCTCATGAATCCTTAAAACTAACTCTATTTGTGGTGAAAACTCCTCGAGTCCATACCTCCCTGCCGCACTTTATTGAGTCATACACGTGTAAGGCCATTGCTCATTATAGCTATCCATGATGTACCTCGTAAAGCATTAAAACAGAAAAATGTTAAAATAAAGTAAGAACAAATTTATATACAAGTTTAAATTAAGACCAATTTGATTATAATTAATATTAGAAAAACACTAGAAAAATAATTCCCCGGCAACGGCGCCAAAAACTTGTCCGATTTATATAATGACAAATACGCGCAAGTATACGTGGTCAACAAGTAATAAAGTGTAAGTAGAGTATCGATCCCATGATGAATTATTACTAATCTTTTCCAAGTACTAACCTTTTATTATCTTAATCTTATTTAAACCAATGGTGAATGTTTTTGTTGTTTCGCACTAATGAAGATAACAAATAATCAAAGAACTATGGAAAGTTTTTAAGATAATGAAAATCTAATAGTAAAAAGATTAAGATCACAATTTCCCTTAACACTTCATTTAAATATCCTAACTCTCTCTTTTTAACTAGTTAAATCACAAGAATTGTCATCCGAGAAATCACAATTATATAAAAGCCTCTCTCGATGGTCAATTATAAATCTTTCTAATGCGACATATGTCTATCCTACACACTATTAAGAGGCCAATATCAAGAATAATTCACAAGACACGTGTCACGGGAAAATCTCATTAACTACTCCTTCAATTACCAACTTTCGCATAGGAAGTCATTAAGTATAGATTCTCAATTGGGTGTATACAGTATTTAGGTATATCTTTATCCTAAATACTATCAAATTATCTATTCTTGAGGATAATGAATAAGACACACGCTACATAATCTTATAGATTACCCACAAGAATCTTTAATTTTCACATGGTATCATAACAAGGTCTTAATACTATATTCCATTTCTCAATTTTATATAGGATTCCCAAGGTAATTACTAGCTAGGTAATTAATATATGAAGCACAAATTATGATATCCAATTCACAAATGATAACTATTATCCAAGAGAAAACATTCAATTCAAACTAAATGTTGGGTTCTATTGAAATTTTAGAATAAAAATTCTAGTTCATGGTAGCTACAAATAACATCATAATCAATTTATACATCATGTTGGACTACAAAATAGAAGGGAAACTAGAGATAAAACCACTTTTGAAGATAATTATTGCTTGCTTGTTGGGTTGATGATGAACACTAGCTTCTCCTCCTTGATTTTGCAATCCTTGATGCTTTAGCTCCTTGGCCTTGCTTGATGTAGCTTGATTTTAGCACTTTGGCCCTCTAATTTGATGTATTGTGTAGTCTTCCTCTCCTTAGAATTCCTGAGTTTTGAGCCCCCAAAGAGATTTATATATCCCTGAATGGAAAACCTAGCTTAGCACACCAAATTGGACCAAAATCGCACATTCTTCATAGTTCTAGGCGAGCCGGCGTGGAAAATTGCACTATAAAATGGCGCCCCGGCGAGAACACTTTTGGACTTGGCCCCGACGCAGAAAATGAACTGAAAATCCCTGCCCCGACGCGGTCACTTTTCTGCTGCCCGAATCAGCTTTGACGTCTGTTGGGAAAATAGCCATAACTTCTTCGTCCGAACTCAGATTTAGGCAATTCATGATGCTATAGAAAGCTAAGAAGTAGCTCTACAAGTTTAATTGGTTGAGTTAGGAATGATATGGACTGGAGCAATGGTGAATATAAGCTCAAAGTGACTGCTGTGTAAAATGCAAGCTAAATCTGATGGTAAAATGACCATAACTCTCTCATACTAACTTCGATTTGGATGATTCAAGATGCCTCAGAAAGCTACGACGAATATCTACAACTTTCATTGTTTGAGTTTTGAGAGATACGGATTGGATCAAGGTTGAATTTGAGCCACAAGCAGCTGCTATGTCAATGGGAAGCTTAAAAATACGAATCTAGCAACCGCAAATGTCGATTCATGCAGCCCCCAATGCACTTCCTACAAAATAAAGTAAAAACACAAAAAAGTAATACAAAACACATAAAAATAATATAAAATCACATTATATAATAATAAGATAAAAATACATAAAAGCCAAACGAAATAGCTAACGACTTACAAATTATTAAGGCCAAAAGTACATAATTTGTGTATATAAACATGCTCATCAAGTACTTACAATTTATATAGAGATAGAAACTAGGGTTTTACCGACACTCATCTTCTTGAATACATAGTATTCCTTGGTGGATCACCTCTAGAGGCCAAATACTTGGGTGGCTAAAGTTGATCAAAAGAAGGAATCTAATCGATGGAATTCAAGGAGAACGCGAATGATTTGGAGTTGAACTTGTACCTGAGGAAGCTTTAATCTACAAGGGTATGAATCTGATTCTCTATCTCTTTCATTTAATTTATAATTGAGCACAAGGATGATCATGGTGATGGTTTGTAAGAAAAATTTTAAAATCCGTTTTTATCGTGTTTCCGCACTATTTATGTAATTTGATTGCATGTTCGCGCTATATACAAACCTAACAGTGGTATTAGAGCTAGAGGTGAGCATGGTGTGGTTTGCGTACAGTTTGACAAATCCAAAACCACACATGAAACCGCTTGTGATTGGTGCGGTACAGTTTTGAATCGTGCGATGCGGTTTCATTTGGTGTAGTTTCGGTTACAAAACCAATTGAAACAACAATAATTCCAAACATGCATCATTACATAAAAATATTTGAAGCAATAGTAATCAACAAATTAAGTAAAGCTCACAAGGTAGGAGATTAAAACTGTCATACCAATATTAAGAAATATCAAAGGATCTTATTGTCACAGATATTTGTACCATTTTTATAACCATTAAAACCATTTTTTTACTTGTTTGGACACCCACCAGGCCACCAGTATAGGCTGCAATTGTTTTATGCCATATTGACACCAAACAAGCATTCATATTGTAAACAAGCTTAAACATTCAGCAATATGTGTAAGAAAGTTATATATACCTCCTGCATTAAGTCACCAGGCAATAAACATCTTGTTTCTCTCCACATAAGTATCACCATAAAAAGCATAGTCATTTAAGTTTTAACCATAACCCACAACCAATTTAAATAAATTTAAATTTAAAACTATCAAACAAAAAACCCCTAATTAGCATAGGCAAGTAAATCTATCATAAAAAAAACAAAGAGGCATGCCCGAAGTGTAAAGATATTCTATATAATTTATTTTTATTTTAAATATAAAGAGACTTCAATCTCTTACCTCCATGGCTGCAGCATTACATAGAAGCAAAGTCACAAGAAGCTAGTGTTGCTTCTGAACAACTGGGAAGATGACAGCTGAAAATAGGAATACCAAATAAAATTTATCCGAAAATACATAATAGAAGACTATACATACGCTTCTTGAAACCTTATAATTATGCCAGTCAGAGCACCACGTTAAAATGAACTACATGGTTTGTTCATCCAATATGCTATTTGTGTTTTATAAAATATGAGAACAAAACTGGGCTCCATAATTTTTGTTAATTTTTAATTATTTGCAGTTACTATATTTTAAAGTTCAGCATATTAGCACATATGTGTCAGAAACATTAAAGTAAAATTGAGTTTTTCTCAGACAATCACCTTTCACATGACTATCTAATAATTTCATTTGATTTTTTCATATATAGAAAATGGAAATTTTATTAGAAAGGTCAAAGGAGAGTAGAAAATAGGAATCCTCAAGAAAAGAAAGAAATAAAGATGAAAAAACAAGGCCTTCAATGAAATGCAACCAGCCAGGAAGTCAACACTATGAAGATCAGAAATAGAAACCTAGCCAGCTAACACTGTGAAGATCAGAAACATAAACTTTGGGAAGACCTCAAATGCAGAAGCCTATAAAGAAGATAAAAAATGTCACTCTCTCCCACAACAGATCCAAAATGCAAAGATCTGCCATGAAAAATTTACACATTCCTCTCCGACCATAATCTCCAAAACCTCATTTAGATAGATAGATCATATAGTGGTGAAACCTCAAAAGAGATTGGAGAATAAGTTACTAGAAACCAGAGGAGTAGACTAATGGTGAGAAACAAATCCTTTCAATAGGAAATCCTTTGCAAAGCAAGAATAATATAAACTTTGCCTCACAAGTCACAACAAAACATGAGTTACCCACTATGTAGATTAAAAATGTCCACACATTTAACAATTCATCTCCCTTGCTTCTGATTGTATTTGTCTACTTTGTATAAAACTACTTTACATATCAATTTGATATATAGCTTACATCTTCATAATTGTTACATTTCTGCCATACAAACAAACGCAAAGCACACACTCCAGTATTACCAAAATTATATTGATATCGAACAATTATATATCGATTTATCAATCAGATAACACATAAATACATGAGCAATTACAAATACAGAGATAATACATATCTATACAATTGAAATGGAGAAATTAAGAGAGAAAAAATTTTGTGAATTACCAGCTTGTTTCTTCTTGACGGGGGTGCCGCTGCGCTGGAGGATCTCAAGGTCAACGAGACCGTGTGACATTAAACCTAAGGTGAGTCCGGACATTATATCGGGAAGAGGACGAGAAAGCAAGAGAACCCTTGGCTAAACAGTGAAGCTCTCGCTGCTCTCTAACTCTCTCTAAGCTTGTATATTTGTAGTAGTAGGGAATTAGGGATATTAGATAGGATGAAGAATTAAATATTTTTCTTTTGCCCCACCAAGTTAAATTTGTTTATTAATCTGCCCCCTTGAGTTTACTAACTTATAAATTCCGCCCCCTTGAGTTTACCTATAAAAAAAAAGTGAGCATAGAAACATGCTTCCTGCTGCCCTATATACATATATACAGATATGGTACGGTTTCAGTTTTATGCGTCCGGTTTTGGCCAGTAAGCAAACTCAAACCGTAAATTTGGTTTTTCAACCCACCTAAAACCACCACATACGCCGAAACCGTTTGTGCTATTTTTGGTGCGATTTCGGTTTCAATTTGGTTCTTTGCTCAGCCCTAATTAGAGCCTAACCTTATGCTAATTATCGGGTATGTGATTAGATCAATTTTTTGGGCAAAATCAAATTTTCAAACTCTGCGATGCAGCGCGACCGCGCCGCTCCCAGTTTATTCTGGAGCACGGCCGCGCCCGAACCCATAAATCGTTTCTGGGGGTGCAGCACGGTCGTGCCGCTCCTAGTTTATTTTGGAGCGCGGTCGCGCCGGTCTGCAGATTTTGAAATTTTATTTTATTTTATTTATTTCAATTAAGATAAAAGGTTTATTTTGAATTGAAATATGATTAAAATTAAAAGTTTTATTTTAACTTGGAATTGAATTCCACGTTAACTAGAATAAAGGAGTTTATTCTATTTTGGAATAGGATTCCATGTTTTCTAGAATAAAGGAGTTTATTCACATATAGAATAGGATTCCATGTTTCCTAAAAAATAAAGATGTTTATTTTGATAAGGAATATGATTCAACATATTTTATTTTTCAGCAATTTTAAGTTAAAATAAAGGAGTTTATTTTGAACTTGAAATTGGATTTCATGTTAATTAAAATAAAGGAGTTTATTTTGATTTGGAATTTGATTAAAAATAAAGGAGTTTATTTTTATTCAAAATTGGATAAAATAAAATAAAGAAGTTTACTATGATTTAAATTTTGATTAAAATAAAGGAGTTTATTTTGTTTCAAAATTGGATTTCTAGTAAACTTTTAACTGCCCATTAAATGATATCAGCGTATATATGGAATGGTGTTCTTATTCATGGGATGGATGTTATTTATTGATGCATATGGTGATATGTATGATAATAAATGAGATTAATTATGAACTATTGACCAATGGATGATTGAATTTTATTTTATGAGGATGCTTGAATGAATGAGTTTTTATAAATGGGGTCTGCGTACCTCGTCTTCTCTAATTTTTCTTAATGTAAATTCTATCTCCCTCCTATGTACTTCCCTTGACAGCTGATCAAGGTTTCTATTTATTATAAATAGTAAATGTAATAGGTTTAGTTAGAATTACTTGAAGAATTGGAGACAAAAGAGCAAGGAGCGCTTGAAGACCCGTTTGTAATGAAGCTCGGGATTTAAATGTAATAGTTATATTTAAATTCAGTTCTTGCACCCTAGGTTTGATCTTTTGGTTCACTTGATGGCTCTAGTGAACCAAACTAGAATAAAAGTCCATAATCAATCCAGATAGAATATAGTATTCTATATGTGCATGGTAACTATGTATATATTATATATTATCCAACATGCTTCGCATGTTAAATAATATGACGCGTATTATATATATATATAGATATATACGTGCATGCGCGCTAATCAAGATGAGATAAATAATAACAAATCCCTCAAAGAAATCATATTAAGTCTTAAACGTTCAAAGATACTTGGAATATCGAACGTCTCTTTCTAGCATGATAAAGCAATAGAGTATTAAATATTTAATATGAGTTTGTTGTGTTACCACAAGGCAAGTATTAAATATTTAAGATGCTGCCTTATCACATTTGATGCTTATTAAGGAATTGAACATTACTGTTTTGTTGTGTCACCACAAAGACGGTATTTTTCTCTTCACATATATGAAAGTGCTAGGTTGGACTTATCTTGGATAATTTTGATTCGGATGTGTCACCACTTGATCAAAATAATCTAAGAGACAAAATACAAGGAGTTACATAGTGATATAATTGACAATAGTTGTCTACCTATTTATTTATATATCGTTTGTTGTGTTACCACAAGACTATATACATTTAAAATGAGATCCTTATTCTCACTAACAAATCTTTAATTAGATTTGTCAAACTATATATTGAGGGTAATATAGTTTGATGAAAAATAGTTGGAGATACCAATTTAAATAAAGACCTAATTTATTTTGGTAATTAAGAAATGAATGTATGCTAAAATGTTATTAAATTACAAATTCATTTACAGAATTTTTACAATTTCTAATTCACTATCACTGCGTAGCATATTAGATGCTAATTAACCGGACCGGATTAAACGGATTGGTTAAGGAATCTGAGAATAGTTCTCAAGGTTGAAAAGTTATCTTATGTCCTTAATATGCCTATCCCTACAATGTTTGCAGAAAATGCCTTTGAGGAAGAGATTGCTACTTTTAGAAAGTGGCAAGATGATGCACAGTTGGCTCAATGCATCATGCTCGCATCCATGAGTAATGAGCTTTAGCATCAGTATAAAACTATGGATGCTCCTATTATACTTATGTACCTTCAAGGAGTTGAATGGTGAGAAAAGTAGGACTATTAGATATCAGATATCTAAGGAGCTCTTTCGATCTAGAATGACTGATGACACTACAATACAGACACATGTTCTCAAATGATTAATTTGATTAAATAATTAGGACAACAGGGTTTTTGTAATGGATGGAGAGTTGATCCAAGATTTGATCTTGCAATCACTTTCAGACTCTTTCTCACAATTTGTTGTGAATTTTCACATAAACAAGCTAGATGTCAGCCTGCCTGATTTGCTTAACATGTTGAAAACTGCTGAGAGTCACTTTCCAACCAAGAAAGACCAAATCTTACTGGTTGGGGCCAAATGATCTTTTGAAAAGAAGAATAATTCAAAGAAAGTATCAGGAAAGGCAAAAACAAAGGACAATAAGAACAAAACTGATGCGGATAGCAAAGGAGTTTGCTTCTACTGCAATAAGCTTGGATACTATAAATGAAACTGTAAGGAGCATCTTACAAAGGCTAACCAGAAGAAGCTTAGTGAAGCTTCGGTTACAGATATAGGTTTGTTCATGATTGAAATAAATCTTTTTGTAAGTCAAATTTATACTTGGGTATTGGATACTGGCTGTAGATCTCACATATGCATTCGATGCAGAGACTAAGCAGAAGTAGAAGGCTAAACAAATAGGAAGTAATCTTACGTATGTGGAATTGAGCAATGGTTGCTGCATTAGCCGTAGGAACTTATAGTTTTGCATTGCCTACGTGAAAGTCTATTAAGTTGATAAGTTGTTATTATGTTCCAGTTCTCTTTAGAAACATTATTACTTTCGTTGTTGGACAAGGAAGGTTCTAGTATTATATTTAAGAACAATTGTTATTCTATTTATAATGATAATGTTTTGTTTGAAACTGGAAGATTGCTTAATGGACTTTGTATACTTGACTTACATGAAAATTAATTTTGCAAATTAAACAAACTAGTAAAAGAAAATGGAGATGATCATTCAAAGAGTTGAATATGTGTATTTGATAAAATATAAGTCTGAATCATTTAAAAGGTTCAAAGAATTTAGAAGTGAAACAGATTGACAAAGTATTAAGATTCTTTGATCAGATTGAGGAAGGAATACTTGTGCAATGAGTTTCTAGATCATCTCAAAATGGTATTTTCTCATAATGGACACCTCCTGATATGCAATAATTGATTGATGTATCTAAAGGAGAAATCGTACCTTGTTGGACATGGTGCAATCCATAATAATTTTTACCGACATTCTAGTATCCATCTAGGGTTATGCCCTAGAAATGACTGCATATCTACAAAATAAGATAACCTCAAAAATCCGGCCCCAAGACTCCATAAAAGTTATGGATAAGGAGGATTCTTAGTCTTAAGTAAGTTAAGATAAGGGGTTGTCCAACTTATGTGAAAAAGGTTTCAAAAGATAAGTTTGGAATAAAATCTGACAAGTGCAGATTTATGGGATATCTTAAAGAAAGTTTAGGGCATTATTACTATAATCCTACACGCTGCCTTCTTGGATAAATATGTTTATCATTGAAGGAGCTAGTGGGAGGGTAATAGATCTTGAAGGAGTTCAAGAACCACAAAACACTATAAGTCAAACTGAGGAACCTGTAGATATACCTATTGTACCACAATCGAATCTTAAATATGTAAGAGTACCGAAGATACCTATAAGGTAAGGATTCATCATAGAGGATGATGATGAGGTACACATCATAGAGGATGATGATCTAGCTATATACGATGAGGCTATGAGTAGTAAACACTCAGAGGAATGATTGATGGCCATGAAATCCGAAATGGACTCCATGTATGAGAACCAAGTATAGACGCTGGTTACTCCACCAAAAGGCATAATGCCTATAGAGTGTAAATGGGTCTTTAAGAGAAAGACTGGAGCAGATGACAAGGTGGAGACTTATAAGACCATAATGGTGACAAAAGATTTCAAATAATGGCAAGGAGTTGTCCATCATGAAATCTTCTCACTGGTATCAATGCTCAAGTTCATTTTGGGTTTTGCTTGTGATTGCAGCTTATTTGATGAGTAGATTTTTATATCTATTAATTGGCTATATTTGACTTAAGTATTTTGCTTTTCTTAAGAGTTTTTAGTAGTATTCTAGTGCATTTTAATAGTTTTTGTGAATAATTGATTTCAACATGTGATTGTATAAATAATGGATATTCTTGCAAGTTTAGCCTAGATGGTGACGATTATTGTTTGGCGAAAGATTAAACAGGTGAATAAGTTTTAGTAGCTGCAATTTATGAGGAAGATTGGCCAAAACAGATGAACAAAGGAGAATTAGAGAAGGTCAGGGTCTTGGAGTCGTGGCTTGCGACATACAAAGGAGAAATCGCGACGCATGAATCAAGAGCCGCGACGCAAAATTATATATGGGCAGAAGCCGCGGTGCTTAGACACGGAAGGCACGCGCGTGGGGCTATGCGCCCGGAGGATTTGTTTCCTTTGGCTGCAGATTTGATTTTATTTGCACTTATCATTTACGGGTTGGATCTTATCAGTAGTTAGTAATAGACTAATAATTAGGGTTTTATTATTCATTGAAAAAGAGACAGAAAAGAGTGACTAGAGGGAGTATGTAATGCCCCCAAATCTGGGTCCCTTGAACCTCGGACCTGGTGCGTCGAGATACATCATATTTACAGCTACTGCGAAAGATATAAACATAAATTGTTTATACAATAATCTCTGCTACATATCCCAAGGTCTATAACCTTTATTTTAATACATATTTACCTTTAGATTCATAAAAGGTTTACACAATTAACTTACATCAAATAACTAATTTGGTTATCATGCATAACACTATAATCTTGTCCTTCGCTTCTGTCTCTGTCTTTCCTCGTACATTCATATTAATCTGAAATTTGTTATCATGATATAGCAAGGGTGAGCAACTATTTTGCCCAACAAGTTTAAATGCAAGAAAGATATATCATGATTAAAAGAATGAATAAGCTTTTGAATTTTCAACAATATAATAATTGTGAAAGAGCATCAATCAAAAATTTCAATGATTGAATGACTGGATTCAATAATACAAGGTGTCAATAATGACCATGAACTAATTTAACTGAACATTATGGCAATGAAGGTGATCAACCTTTCATACCTGATGGACATATGTAACATGCACTATGTGTGAATCAATAATTTAAGGAGGTGAAATAATTATAAAGAATTAAACCACTAGCATGCTTGAAACATAACGACTCAAGTTTGAGTTAAGAGGAACTTGCTCAATATAAAAGTTGAGTAAGATGGAACTCGCCTGTACCGTCGATTACTGCTACGTAATTTAACTTAATCTCTTATGAAAGACCTATCAGTTATAAGATTGATCTTTCAATTAGCATCACATATATCACCTTATAATATCACTTCTTTATAAATAAATTATCTACCATTTAATCATATAACTAAATATTAGATAACATCTTATCACCATACGCATTCATAATTCTAAAGCTGGCACACATCGAGTCTTTAACGGTGTTCAATATAGTATGCTGAGTGGTTTCCCACAAACAGCCAACAAACTAGTTTCCGTCTCGACTACACATACGAACATATATTCCATACTCACAAATACTTTCCATATGAAAGTTTTCAATTTCTTTTAACATTTTTCAAACGTCCGTTTTAACTTTCGAAACTAAGAAACATGATCACTATGTTGCACAATTCCGATGACTCTAAATTTTTGATAGCATCTTATACATATTAACAAGTACTCCCAGTTAAAATTTCGTGGTCATCGGATTTATAGAACTCCAATTTTAGCCGTTTTTGTCGAAGAAATGTACGTTTTTATTTTAGCCATAGATTCTTCGTTACAAGTCAGAATGTGGCAATTTTTGGACAAGAGCTACGTAACTCCCTATATTTTTAGTGGTAAAAAGAACTAAATTTATTACACTGGCTAAGGGGTCGAAACAGTGCACGTAAGCTAAGGGTCAGCGGGTTTTGGTCCCGTTTCTCGATTTGGGGTCCTTCACCATAAAATCCATAACTTTCATTCTACAAGGCCAACAATTCTCAAATTCTTACAGGACTCACATAACTTCTCATATTATCACTCCAAAGTTTTCTAGAATTTTTAGAGTATATATATTTGACGAAACTGCCCCTGGATGAGACTTCCCTGTAGCAGTCCCTTTCCCCTTCTGAAAAACCTGGAAAAAACAGTCCCTATGAATTTTGTACACATTATTTTTGACTTCTACCACTTGGATTTAACACTTAACTTATATATCTAGCACCTTTCTTTGACGGATCGCAAAAAGAGTGCATAGATTTCAAATGGTAACTAATTAAAGTGAAAGGAAACTAGGGTTTTCTAACCCTTTTTTTAAATGAACTAAGTTTTCTTTTCTTTCTTTTCAATAAATCAACACCCAATCTTGTAAAGTCTATGCATAATACACTCATTAACATATAGATCAAGAGTTTTTAAGTTTGAAATCAAAGATCCTAGTTTTGATTGAAAGTAATCAAAATAAATTACATAACATAGAGTTAGGGTTTTATACCTTTTATGTGCTATCCTTCTCCTCCTTTCCAAGATGGCTACGGAGCTTTACAAAACTCTCTCTCCTTCTCCCTTCTTAGCCCACCGCTGGACACCTTCCTCTCTCTCTTTGTATTTTATTTTTCTTTTTGTCTATTTGGGTTTAGAGATGAGAGAGATGACATGAAGTAAATATGTATAGATATAAGTGGTATATCTATTCTTAATCTCCTAACATATCTTGCAATATCTATCCTTTCTCTCTCTTTTATCTTATCTTATCTCTTTATCTAGCTTGTAATCTTGGTGACCCAATAAAATGGTGACACATAAGGGAGTTAGGTGAGAGTGGGTGGAGAAAAAAAATAGCCCACATGCTAAATACTCACTCCTCTTCATCTGTGTACTACCCCCTCCATTTCTCCCAATTTTTTATTTATTTTAATTGCTAAATTTTGCTTAATCAAATGACTAAAAAGTCCCTCCCAAATTGGCTAAAGTTTGGGCTCCCGTTTAATTCATTTGGGCTTTCCAATTTATTGTTTGGGCTTGTATTTTAATTAGTTTGACCTACTAATTAATATAAACTTGGGCTTCCTTAAATAATTAATTGGTTGGGCTTATAAATTAACATTACCCTATATCTTAATTTTATCTTTCACTAATTATTTAATTATGGTATACATCTCACTCCTTTAGAATTTAATTCTTTACTCATGTACATTTAATTTCTTAACCAAATTAGTCTTACCTTAATTAGGTTATAAAATTAATTAATTTAGATATATAAAATAAATCTATTAGGGTTATTATTTATTTTAAATACTATTATTCTCCCATACAATAACCCTTAAGGTTATTAAATTTTCATACTTAATATATAATAATTAGGTTACAGTAGTTTTCTTTTATTTGTTTATTATATAATAAACAAATATAAACAATCACATAATATTCACATTGTTTCACTCACACATTCACACAAACTAATTTAATAAATTGAGATAATAAATTGAATCTCTTAAATTAAGTCACTAGTATATAATTAAAATACTAAGACCACTGAATAAAAATACCCCTTTAAGTTATTTAATTCCAATACCTAATTTATAATATTAGGCTACCAAATTTTCTTTAATTCTCTTTTATTATTAGAATAATTAACTTACTACAGACCATTAATTGGACTTTCATTTAAAATTGTTTAGGCCACTAATATTCAAGCATTAATAGACCATCACTTGAGCTACTAGTTTATTAAATCTTTTGATAAACATTCCAATTGGGCTAAGTTAGTAAGTTTACATATTAATTATCCAAGTCCATCATCAATTAAATGAGTGGGCTTAGTTATTTAACCAATTGGACTAGTCTACTAGTATTTATTTATTAGTTGGACTATTAATATAACACTTAAGTTTATTAACTCCTCATATTTATAATATTTATAAATATGTTACATAGCTTTCCTTTTAATTTCTTTGTCACTTAAATTAAATAAATTTATTAACTTATTTAATTCACCTAACACATATTCATTCATATTTCCTTACAAATGGAAATTTATTCAATAAATAAGATATTATAATCAAAATAATATTCCCTCTTTATTAAAATAATTCAATGATGGAATTTATTATAATATCCTTTATTTAAAGTATACAATATTTCCGTATACTAAACTAATGGTTTAGCTTCATAATATAAATTGTTTAATAACAATTTATTCATGCGCAATATATATATATATATATATATATATATATATATATATATATACACACACATATTACATATTCACATTCCTTTCCTTGCACACATTCCCATACTTACTTTAATATATAATAAAAATAATTTTATTATATAAAAAATAATTCATACATAAAATTTCTCATTTTAATATATCAAAATCCTTGGGTTATTACATTCACCCTCCCTTATAAGGATTCCGTCCCCGGAATCACTATTACACCAAAAGTACATATATATTTTCATTAATACCTTCACCAAGGGTATAATCATACATATTTACATACTTGGCAAGTGTTGATTTGCCACTGCTTTTCCCACCGGTCCTTTTATTTGGACAACTCTTTGCCTGGTGATCCATCGATCCGTAACTATAACACCCGTTTTGTTTTGGATTAGGGAAATCAGGAGAGATGTGTCTTTCTTGCCCACAATTAAAGCATATCCTCTTAGCTTTCCTACATATCCCTATATGATGCTTCCCACAATTCTGGCAACCACCAATCTTTTTCTTTAGGTCGCATTGCTTCTCTTCAAAATGATTATTCCTTGTTCGCTTCTTGTTTTCTTCGATCTTATCTTTTCCCTTGTTTTTCTTATTATAATTCTCCTGATTTTATTGACTTGACGTCTTATCTCCTCCCTCTGCTATTATAGCTTTTTCTAAAAGTGCTCCAAATGAGTTGATTTGTAACACTGATAGCTTTCGTATAGTGAAGGTTTTAAACCTTGCTCAAACCTACGTGTCTTCCTCTCTTCAGTATCCACTTGATGTGGAGCAAACCTTGCCAGTTCGTTGAACTTGGCTGCATACTGGGACACTGATATATCTTCTTATTTTAGCTCTAGAAATTTTATCTCCATTCAGTTTTGTGAACTGGGAGGAAAATAGTTCTCGAAGAAAATTTCTTTGAACTTTTCCCAACTAATTATTCCTTCCCCAGCTCTATTCTTATTCACTTCCCACCAAAAATTTGCTGCACCCTTAAGCATATAAGTAGCAAAAGAAGTCTTCTGCTCCTCACCTACCCTGACAATATCAAATGCCTTCTCTATTTCCTTAATCCATGCTTGAGCCTCAATAGGCTCAGTGGTTCCTTTAAATTCTGGCGGTCCCACATTCTTAAAATCCTTGAAACGTGCAACCTGCAATGTTTGAGGACTTGCTTCTTCTTGAATAGGATTTCTATTTATCGCTCCTACAAGAAGATTCACAAAGTGCTACATAGGATCCACCTGATCTCTAGTCTCACCTTCTGACTCTTCTTGATTACGCTGATTCCTTCTTGGCGGCATTGTTCTGTATATATATAAAAAAAATATGTTATTTTCTCATCCTTTTTATTATAAAACATTTTATTATACATACTAAATCTTGATTACCACTTAGCACATTCTAATATACACGTACTCATGCATCTCCGAATAATTGATAGCCTTTTGCCATTTTATACGAAATCTTCTACTATTGTAAAAGGTTCTAAAATTTTCGGACTCAATCTTTTTATGCTTTTGACCCTCTTCGGATCCTAATTTCTTTACTATTTGTATCTATCCACCTTTGATATCACCTATATCTTACTTTCGATATCCCTTATGCCTGTTCTTACTATCATAACACCGCTTGTGTTTATTTTTAACATTATCTATGTTTATCTTATCTTGACATCACCATTGTCTACTTTACTCTAGCCCCACCCATGACTAGCTTCTTATGACACATAACAAGTGTTCATTTTATTGTGACGCATCACTAGTGTTTGTTTCATTTTATTATGACACATTACCAGTGTTTGTTTCATTTTATTATGACACATCACCAGTGTCTGGCTTTTTATGGCATATCACCAATGTCTATGATACAATACCAGTGTCTGTTCCATTATGACACATCACCAGTGTCTATCTTTCTATGACACAACACCAATGTCTATTAAATTATGACACAACACCAGTGTCTGTTTTGTTATGACACATCACCAGTGTCTGGCTTTTTATGACATATCACCAATGTCTGTGACACAACACCAGTGTATGTTCCATTATGACACATCACTAGTGTCTATCTTTCTATGACACAACACCTGTGTCTATTAAATTATGACACAACACCAGTGTCTATTTTGTTATGACACATCACCAGTGTCTGGCTTTTTATGACACAACACCAGTATCTAATAATTTATGACACAACAACCAGTGTCTATTTTATTAGAACATCATTTGAGTCTGCTCTTTACTTTGACATCTTTTATGTCGATTTAATAAATCATTACAATATTTATCTAGCCGAATCAAATAGCTTAGACATATACCAATAATTCGAACATCAATCGAAACATGTGTCTGGCCAAATTCAAGTGGCAATACATTATCTTTAAAGTTCTGAAAATCATTTTATGACGTCATGATACCGCACTGTATTTACAGTCCGTTGATGATTCCGTCATTTTGTGACTTTGTCATACTACATCATACCATAGTGGGTTGACGATACTATGATCACATCTAACACTAGGTTAATCTGCATTGATGACTCCATCATCTGTCATTCTACACCAAGTTACATGATGCATTGATGACTATTCAAAAATACATTTTGATATTTTAAATCATTTTTGTCTAGCCAAAACAAATAGCGTAGACTCTTCTTTAAACAGCTCAAAACCATTGTAAAAGAAATCATTTTTGGTGTTATCTTGCCGCAACAGATAACGATGTGATAATGGCTCGAAGTCCATCTACATACCCTTGTCACCTTGTTTTGAAGATAACATAAATTTTATTTTTATTCTTAAAGGCACATCAGTGCAAATTTGGCTTGATATCAAAAATTTTGAAATCTAGCATAGCTAGAAGATTTGGAATACCTATGCTTCCACCATCAACTCCGATTTCTCTAATGATCCATTGCTTAATAATTATATCTATTTCTATCATCCTTCAAGCTTACTATACTAAAAATCCTCAATTCTTCATCCATAACCTTTCTATACCCCAGTATAGTTCATCAAACATACCATACGTTGTGAGTTCAGGAACTTACCACAATCATATGGGTTTAGGAACTTATCCTAGTCAGACCAAAATCGTCCATTCGCTGAGGGGTTCTACCATATGATTATGAGTCACGAACTTACCATACGTCTGAGTTTAAAGAACTTGTACCTAATCTTATATTCTCTAATTATCAAATATATATATATGAGAAAAGAATCACCTTCTCGTCATACGTATATCGATAGCGCAACACCAATATTTTAATGATTATCAATATAGGAAGCTAAGTGGTTGTCAAACCAAGCACAAATTCCCCGCCCATACAAGGAATTGCACAACTCAGCCACTAACATGAGTCCTCCATTGAAATCCCACCTAATTCTAACTTTCCCTTTACTCAATACGAATTTCATTTAATTCGTATATCAACATTAATCACTCTTTCACGAGTTTACATAGTACAATTTCATAGTACAACTTTCATACAACAATTCTGCTATAACATTTCCAATCAATAGATTGATCCTCTAGCTTTTTTATGACCTCACCAGACCACGTTGTGACGTTTTTTTTATAATCGTATTATATTACGATTCTTTTCTAGCTTATGATCGTTTTGTTTTACGACCTTCTTATTTTTCACTTTAATCATATATTATGATTTTATTTAAGCATTTTATCTTTACTACTAGAGTCAGGTAACTCCAGATTTTATCTTTATAACTTTTCAAGATTCTTCTTTGAATCATATTTATCTTTTTCTTTACTTAATAATGAATTTCCAAATATTCATCTTTTAGCACTTAAACTCTATTTGAGTTTATTCCTTATCCTCATCCCTGTGGTTATAGCCTAAGGTACCCCTGCCTAAGGTTTATAACCTACAGCTCTGATACCAACCTGTAACGCCCCCAAATCTGGATCCCTTGAACCTCAGACCTGGTGCATCACGATACATTATATTTACAACTACTGCGGAAGATATAAACATAAATTGTTTATACAATAATCTCTCCTACATATCCCAAGGTCTATAACCTTTATTTTAATACATATTTACCTTTAGATTCACAAAAGGTTTATACAATTAACTTACATCAAATAGTAATTTGGTTATCATGCATAACACTATAATCTTGTCCTTTGCTTCTGTCTCTGTTTTTTCTCGTACATTCGTATTAATTTGAAATTTGTTATCATGATATAGCAAGGGTGGGCAACTATTTTGCCCAGCAAATTTAAATGCAAGAAAGATATATCATGATTGAAAGAATGAATAAGCATTTGAATTTTCAACAATATAATAATTGTGAAAGAGCATGAATCAAAATTTTCAATGATTGAATGACTGGATTCAATAATACAAGGTGCCAATAATGACCATGAACTAATTTAACTGAACATTATGGTAATGGAGGTGATCAGCCTTTCATACCTGATGGACATATGCAACATGCACTATGTGCGAATCAATAATTTAAGGAGGTGGAATAATTATAAAGAATTAAACCACTAGCATGCTTGAAACATAACGACTCAAGTTTGAGTTAAGAGGAACTTGCTTAATATAAAAGTTGAGTAAGATGGAACTTGTCTGTAACGACCGAAAATTCTGAAATTTCCTTGTAATTCAAATTTTTGAATATTAATGAATATTTTATAATTTATCAATATTATATTTGTGTTACGTGTTTAAAGGTTGTGTGACAATCTAGATCATGTGAATGTATGAATTTTATGTGTTATAGTTTTATTTTAAGTGAATAATTGATTTCGCGTAGCGTCGCTAAATCACTATTCACGGGGCACGTTTCCCGAGGCAATATTCACGCCATAAAATTTTTGTGTCTTTTTCGAAGTTAATAAATTTCATAAATACGTGTATGCGTACGAATAATTTTTTCAAGTGTCGAAAATTTTATTTGAGCTGATACGTGATTTTATCCGTATCCAAAATGTGTTATATGGGTGTTCCGAATAAATGGACAAATCCCATAATAATTATTTTTATACATCCCAATAATTATGGGAGTACCCATTCTAATTTTAGGTAGAGTTATTTACCAGTTTTGGTACAAAAGTGGGAGTTTTCGGATATATTTTTGATATTTTTGGGTATTTGTTTTGGCTTGTTACCCCAAGAGGGAACCAATCCCTCATTTTGGACCAATGAGAATTGAGCAAGAGGGAGGTTGCCGGCAAGCTCCTTAAGCAACCAACCCCATTTTCATTTTTCTTCCACTTCTCCCTAATTCACTCCACTCCTCCCAAATTCAAACATTCATTCTCTTTTGCAATCCATCAGCTCTTCATTCAAACCCATTCTGCAGAGAGAGAGAGAGCTCACCGGAAAGGAGGAAGAAGTCGCTGGAAAAGAGGAAGAACTCGCCGGAAAAGGAAGGAGGAAGAAGAAGAGGGCACGGGTGGAGGAACCAAGCAAGAAGGACCTTCAAAATCAAGCCTAGCCAAGCTTCTTAACCTCTAGGAAGGATTTACAGAGGTAAAACATCAACCAAATCCTTTCCATTCGATTTCTTGTTAAACTTTTCAAGTTTTTCTTAGTTTTGAGCTCTTAAGCTTGTGGGTCGGATTTTTGGCGATTCTTGGTGTTTTTGTTTGTGGTGATTGTTTATAAATGTTGTTAAGAGGTTATGTAAGCCATTAATAACATCAAAGTGGAACAAAAACGCAAGAAATCCTTACCTTGGCTTAATGGAGCAAGAACAATGGACAAAACATGGACTTTGGACATTCGGACTATTTTAGAGGACTGTAAAGCTATGATTTTGTATTTGTTAATTTTATTTGTTGCTATGGTGTTGTAGTTCCATGGGTTATGAAGCTAACCCAGTTGGAATGGAGTAAAAAGGAGTTAAAACGAGTTCGTAGTAATGATTCTTGTAAAACATGTCAAGAACACGAAGAACAGAGTATGAACTTTACACTTTGGCCTAAGATTTGACCATGTTAAGGTTAATGGGTAGCTCTGCATTTTTAATATGTTGTAGCCCCATGAGTTAGGAGTCCATAGAGTCCGGAATGGACCAATTTTCTTGTGTATTGAAGGCGATATGGAGGTTGGAGTGGCCGGAGGTCGGAGTCGCGTTCTGGAAACAAACCCAGAATCCGGCTACTGCAGAATGGCGCCGCAGCGCCACCCATATGCCCTGCAGCTCACGCTGCAGCGAGGGGCAAGTGGGGAAAAACCGGGGCTCGCGCCGCAGCGTGAGGCCCAAGCTTTAAGGCTCACGCCGCAGCGTGAAGCCCGGTCATGGAGAAGACACGGGACTCACGCCGCAGCGTGAGGTCCAGTGCTTGAGCTTGGCGCTGCAGCGCCAGCTCCGTGTCCGGTCCAGGTCGGGTTAGTCAGACCGAGTCGGATCGGGTCGGACCTAATGAGCCCACTTCAGCATGGTCCAACACTTATATTTTTCCTTGTATTAAATGATTAGACACGTTAACTAAGCATATTTTGTTAAGCCCTAAATGCTTAATTATTTATTAAATGTCAACCAAATTAGTATTGTCTTAAGGCGGAAATTGTATAATCTAATTGCAATTTAGGCTTGTCTAACCCTTGTGTTGGGCAAGTTTTCCCTAACCTTACTCGAATTATATTTTGAGCAGGTTTCATATTTTATACAGGTTGTATATTGATGCAAATTTCATGACTCAAATTGAGTTATTACTTTTGAATCATATTAGTGGACTAATTATTGTCAATTACTCCACTTCCAAGATAATTAGTGATATTCGCAACTTATGCATTTGAATTCATTATCTATTGTTGGATTGTGAAACGTTTAAGTTCTTCATTCATGAACTATTTAAGGAGATAGTCTACGCCATTTGTTTCGGTTAGACATGTACAGGTTATTATTTTAAAAGCTATCCAAACCGATTGTTGGTGCGGATTCTTGGACTGAGAGAGCAACCCTTATGTAGGGGATTATAATGTGTCGGTTATTCGATGCAGTCAGAGTTAAATGTTATGCATATACATGGTGTACGAGAGGCTGATCCCCTCGAGTACAACTGACGGGGCCAGGTTTTAAAAGAGTTAGTCGAATGATTGACTCTTTGGCCAAAAGTTCATGGTCGGTTGGACCACTCAGCAGTAAATAATCATTATTCATTGATTCATTTGGACTTTGATTATGTCATTTCAGCTATTTCATCAATGTTCATAAATTGTTGATCTATGCAGCTATTATTCTTATTCATTCATGATATATCTTCATTCTTGCTTTTAAACTTGCTGAGCAAAGTAGTTGCTCACCCTTGCTATATCATGAACCTATTGCAGTTAAGCCGGGGAGTTCCAAAGCGGACAAAGGCAAAGGAAAGCTTAAGGAATAGTTATATATACTATCCCGTTGTGTAATCGTGGAATAGTTTTGTATTATTAATGTATTCTGCGATGTATTTATTTAAGGTTGTAGACCTTGGAACCGTAGTGAACCTTTTGTAATGAACAACATATGTTTATTTTATTCCGCATTAGTTAATTTATGTTGTTTAGAGGTGTATGGATGCATTTTATCGTGAGCACTAAATTCGAGGTATTGGTACCTGAATTTGGGGGTGTCACAGGTTGGTATCAGAGCTTTAGGTTATAAACTTTAGGATTTGCGAAACCTAGGTTATAACCTTAGTATTAAACTCGTATTGAGTACGCTAGGTGATGGATCGGGGAGATTCATTTGATGGTCATGTCTGGAGGTGGATTGTGGAAATCCATCGAGCCGAGTTGTGCATGATAAAATATCATTTCATTTTATCAATGAATATATTTTATTGTGACACTGACATCTTGCTATCTATTTGTTTCTGTTTGTGGCTGTAGGATGTCTGAGATGAGAGAGTTCAGTCCTGCTAGAGAGGGAGAGTTCACAGATATTCATGTGGACGTAGGGCCCATAGTGGAGGTGCAGCCGAGTGAGCCAGAGATGATGGACACTAGGGATGAGTCCGAGGCCGAGTATGGTTCTGAGGAGGAGCCAGTTACCGGAAGAGTGCTGAGGCTGTTAAGCGACGAGGGGGAGGATGAGGACCCCGAGGAGGATCCATTGACGGAGGATGATGAGCCACCTCAGTATGCAGATGGCATGGGCACTACTGCTAGTGATATTATCGAAGAGCTGACAAATAGGAATGAGGAGCTCGAGAATCGAGTAACTCACTTAGAGGAGCAGAACCAGGAGCACCAGGACCGAGAAGAGCAGTACAGGACATTGGCATATCAGACTTTGGGGGAAAAGACTGAGTTAACCCAGAAGTTGCAAGAAAAGGACCAGAGGATTGCCGAATTGGAGGCAGAGGTTCACGGTCGCCGAGGGGTTTCTGTACAGTTTGGTGTGATGGTTTATGACCTCCTAGAGAGGAATGTGATGCTGGTAGGACAGATAGAGCGGGTGGAGGATCAGCTAGAGACTACTCGTCTAGAGCGAGATGAGGCTATGGAGCACTTGGCAGCCCTAACTGCAGAAATTGATTCCCTCAGGTCAGGCTTGACTACTTCCATAGGCAGGCTGAGGGACAGGGTGAGGAGGTACCCTAGGGATGAGGGTAGCAGCAGGCGCGTGATTAGGCGCCGAGTGGTTGACAGGTTGGCTCGACGGGAGCTCAGGGTTGCAATTCGCCGCAGCAGGCGGTGATGTGTTATTTTTAGCATTATGTTTACAGTAGGTCCCACTTTTGTTGTAATAGGGGCTTACTTATGTTATAAATCCCTCTGCTGGTAGCGTGCGTGGGATAGTAGTTGAACCCCAATTTTGCTTCTAGTATAGGGGTGGAAGGTTATTATTCCCCAATTTTGTTCTTTAGGGGATAGTTAATGGTTGGCAGGCTATGTCATTTAGCATTTATAGAAGTATGGCACCCGTTGAGTTGTATTAAGACAGTGACATATGGTTATAAATGCAGTTGTTTTATTTAAATCAAACGTGTTTGATAGATGCTTTTACTTTTAATTGTTGACTTAAATGACTTGTTGCATGAGGCCTAGATCTATTAGTAATAGCCGACGGTTTTCTTTTAGCAGATCATGGCGCCAAGAGGACGACCGCGTAACCAAAGGGTTGAGGAGTCGGTGAATAACGAGGAGGGTCAGGCAGACCTTATGAGGGCTTTTGTTAATTTATTAGCAGAAGCAATGCAGGGCAGACAAGCCGCTGCAGTTGATCAGCTAGGAAGTCACATGGCGAACTTTAAGGACTTCAAATTAGTAGGACCACCGGAATTTCGTGGTACTACGGATCCGATTGAAGCCCAGACATAGGTAGAAGAAATAGAGAAAGTTTTTGAGGTCGCAAGGGTGGCCGAAGAATAGATGACGTCGTTTGCCACTTTCATGATGAAAGGTGAGGCAAATTACTGGTGGAAGGCGAACAAAGGTCGAGCCGGGGAAGGCACGATTACATGGGCTCGTTTCAAGGAGCTGTTTTTCGAAAATTACTTTCCAATGAGTATGCAGGCAAGCATGGAGATAAAGTTCCTGGAACTAAAGCAAGGGAGCATGTCAGTTGCGGAGTATGCCATAAAATTTAATGAGTTAGCTAGGTTTGCTCCACATCAGGTGGACACCGAAGCTAGGCGGGCAAAGAGATTTGAACAAGAACTGAAACCTTGGGTGTATAGTAAGGTTGCGGTTTTGCAGATCAACACATTTTCTACGTTACTTGAGAAAGCAATCATTGCTGAGGGAGGAAGCGAAGCTTTGGCCAGGCACAACCAAGATCAGAAAAAGAAAAAGAGTCATGAGGGTCATAAGGAAGGTAGCAGCGGGGGAAGTAACCCAAATAAGAGAAAATAGAACGACAGTCAGATGACAGGAAGCAAATCCGGAGGGGATACAAAGAAGGGTAATAAATGCGAGAAATGTGGAAGGAATCACTTTGGAGAATGCATGAAAGGAAAAGGAGTTTGTTTCAACTGTGGTCAACCAGGGCACTTTAACCCACAATGCCCAAAGGCGAAGGCAGGAAGTTGTTTTTCTTGTGGCGCTTTAGATCATCAGAAGAAGGATTGCCCAAAGAGGAAGAGTGATGCAGGCAGTGCTAACCAAGGGAACAACAGTAAGCTGACTATCGGAGGACCAGCCCAGCAGAACAGACCAGTAGCACGCACCTTCAACATGACAGTGCAGGATGCGATGGAATCAAAGGATGTGGTGTCAGGTATCATTTCGATCAATAATATTAATGCATATGTATTATTTGATTCGGGAGCTACCTGTTCTTTTGTGTCGGATGAATTTGCTAAACGGCTAAACTTACCTCGTGAAAAATTAGAGAATCCAATGAATGTGGAAGTAGCTAATAAAGAAGTTATTCCTGTGGAATACATCCATAGAAATTGTTGTGCTGAGATAAACGGGTTTAAACTGAGCGTAGATTTAATTCCGATACGACTAGGAGAATTTGATGTAATTCTTGGGATGGATTGGTTGTCTAGCCACGGGGCTATGATTAATTGTCAGCAGAAAAGTATACACCTAAAGACTCCGAATAAGTCGAAGGTCATATTTTACGGTAGTAAATCGCCGAGACAATCTTGTTGTCTGACGATGATGCAAGCAAAGAAATTGCTACGGAAAGGTTGTATAGGTTATCTGGCTCACGTGGTTGATACCCGAAGAGTAGAGGGTGAGCTAGGTCAGATACTTGTAGTAAGGGAATTCCCAGACGTTTTCCCAGATGAGATACCAGGATTGCCGCCGGATAGAGAAGTGGAATTTGTGATCGACTTAGTACCGGGAATCGCACCGATCTCAAAGGCACCGTACAGGATGGCACCGGTAGAGATGAAAGAACTGATGGTTCAACTGCAGGAGCTGCTAGATAAAGGATATATTCGTCCGAGTGTATCTCCGTGGGGAGCGCCAGTATTGTTCGTGAAAAAGAAGGATGGATCATTAAGGCTTTGTATTGACTACAGGGAATTGAACAAGGTTACCATTAAGAACAAGTATCCGTTGCCTAGAATTGATGATTTGTTCGATCAATTGAAGGGAGCGAAATTCTTCTCAAAGATTGACTTGAGGACAGGATATCACCAACTGAAGGTAAGGCAGGAGGATATTCCAAAGACAGCATTCAGGACTCGATATGGACACTTTGAGTTTTTGGTGATGTCGTTTGGGCTGACGAATGCGCCAGCAGCATTTATGGACATGATGAACAGAGTGTTCAAGCAATACCTAGATAAATTTGTCGTCGTTTTCATAGATGACATTCTTGTTTACTCGAAGACGGAGGAGGAACACGTCGAGCATTTAAGGATAGCCCTGGAAACGCTGAGAAGGGAGAAGTTGTATGCAAAGTTTTCCAAGTGTGAATTTTGGCTACAAAGAGTGCAGTTTTTGGGGCATGTGATTGACAAGGATGGTGTATCGGTGGATCCTGCCAAGGTAGAAGCAGTAATAAACTGGGAGCAGCCGAAGACACCGACAGAAGTCCGAAGTTTCTTGGGATTAGCAGGTTACTATCGGAGGTTTATTCAGAACTTTTCAAAGATAGCAACACCGTTGACAAATTTGACAAGGAAGACTGTGAAGTTTGTATGGATAGATAAGTGCGAAGAGAGTTTCTTGGAGTTGAAGAAGAAACTTAGTGAAGCACCTGTGTTATCCCTACCAGATAATACCGGGGGATTTGTGGCGTACAGTGATGCGTCACACAAAGGCCTTGGGTGCGTACTGATGCAGCATGGGAAGGTCATTGCGTACGCGTCACGACAGCTGAAGGACTATGAGAAGGGGTATCCGACTCATGACCTAGAACTAGCGGCAGTAGTGTTTGCTCTGAAGATTTGGAGACACTATCTGTATGGGGAGAAGTGTGAGATATACATAGACCACAAAAGTCTGAAGTATATCTTCACTCAAAAGGAACTAAACATGAGGCAGAGGCGATGGTTGGAGATGATCAAGGACTACGACTGTGAGATTCTATATCATCCCGGTAAGGCCAATGTAGTGGCCGATGCTCTAAGTAGGAAAGGCAGAGATAAGTTGATGATGCTGACAGCTCAAGAGGAACTGATCAAGGATATGGAAAGACTGGAGTTGGAAGTCAAATATCCGACGAATGCAGATGAGAAACTGTTCACAGTGGAGGCGAGTCCAACTTCATTAGACAAGATAAAAGAGGCTCAAGAAAAGGATGATGAATGTATCGCCATAAAGAAGCGAATCTCAGAAGGAGAGGAATTAAAGTACAAAATTGATGGCACAGGACTACTAAGGTTTGAAGGGAGGATCTGGATACCGATGGTTCCGGAGTTGAGAGAAGAGATTCTGCAGGAAGCTCATTCTACAAGGTATTCGATACATCCTGGTAGTACCAAAATGTATCAGGATTTACGCCAACACGTCTGGTGGCCGAACATGAAGAGGGAGGTCGCAGAATGTGTTGGGCGATGCTTGACATGTCAGAGGGTAAAAGCAGAACATCAGAAACCGGGTGGACTGCTACAACCGCTGAATATTCCAGAGTGGAAGTGGGAGCATATCATGATGGATTTTGTGACGGGGCTTCCACCAACTCAGAAGGGTTACGACGCGATCTGGGTGATTGTGGATCGTTTGACTAAATCTGCACATTTTCTACCGATCAAGATAAGGTATAGGCTGGAGCAGCTAGCAAAGTTATATGTGAAAGAGATTGTGTCACGACATGGAGTACCGGTATCTATTGTATCTGACAGAGATCCGCGCTTCACGTCCAATTTCTGGAAGAGCTTACAAGAAAGATTGGGAACTCAGTTGAGGTTGAGTACGGCGTATCACCCTCAAACGGATGGGCAAAGCGAACGAACAATTCAGACGCTGGAGGACATGCTTAGAGCATGTGTGATGGATTTTAAAGGTAGCTGGGGCGATCACCTACCGTTGGTGGAGTTTGCATATAATAACAGTTATCATGCAAGTATTGGCATGCCGCCATACGAAGCATTATACGGAAGGAAGTGTCGAACACCTCTGTGTTGGGACGAAGTCGGTGAACGAAGACTGTTGGGACCTGAATTTGTGCAACAGACTGTGGATGTCGTCAAAGTGATAAGAGCTCGATTGGTAGCAGCTCAGGATCGACAGAAGAAATACGCCGATTTGCATCGTCAGAAGCGAGACTTTGAAGTTGGCAGCTTTGTGTTTTTGAAGGTATCTCCCTGGAAGGGGAAGATCAGATTTGGTAAGAAGGGAAAATTGAGTCCCAGGTTCGTAGGACCATTTGAAGTTTTAAAGAGAGTAGGTGAAGTGGCGTACGAGGTAGCTTTACCTCCTGAACTAAAACATATTCATAATGTGTTTCACGTTTCTGTGTTGCGGCCATATAAACCCGACTACAAGCATGTGATATCCTATGAACCAATTCAAGTGGAGAAGGACTTATCATATGAGGAAATTCCTATCCAGATATTAGATAGGAAGGAACAGAAGTTAAGAAATAAGGTCATTCATTCGGTTAAAGTACTTTGGAAGAACCACGCAGCTGAAGAAGCTACGTGGGAGCTAGAAGAGAGGATGAGGAAGAATTATCCGCATCTTTTTGAGTGAACCCGTTAAGTTTTCCGTACCTAGACTGTAATTCTGGGGACAGAATTCTTATAAGGGGGGAGGATGTAACGACCGGGAATTCTGAAATTTCCTTGTAATTCAAATTTTTGAATATTAATGAATATTTTATAATTTATCAATATTATATTTATGTTACGTGTTTAAAGGTTGTGTGACAATCTAGATCATGTGAATGTATGAATTTTATGTGTTATAGTTTTGTTTTAAGTGAATAATTGATTTCGCGTAGCGTCGCTAAATCACTATTCACGGGGCACGTTTCCCGAGGCAATATTCACGCCATAAAATTTTTGTGTCTTTTTCGAAGTTAATAAATTTCATAAATACGTGTATGCGTACGAATAATTTTTCCAAGTGTCAGAAATTTTATTTGAGCTGATACGTGATTTTATCCGTATCCAAAATGTGTTATATGGGTGTTCCGAATAAATGGACAAATCCCATAATAATTATTTTTATACATCCCAATAATTATGGGAGTACCCATTCTAATTTTGGGTAGAGTTATTTACCAGTTTTGGTACAAAAGTGGGAGTTTTCGGATATATTTTTGGTATTTTCGGGTATTTGTTTTGGCTTGTTACCCCAAGAGGGAACCAATCCCTCATTTTGGACCAATGAGAATTGAGCAAGAGGGAGGTTGCCGGCAAGCTCCTTGAGCAACCAACCCCATTTTCATTTTTCTTCCACTTCTCCCTAATTCACTCCACTCCTCCCAAATTCAAACATTCATTCTCTTTTGCAATCCATCAGCTCTTCATTCAAACCCATTCTGCAGAGAGAGAGAGAGAGAGAGAGAGAGCTCACCGGAAAGGAGGAAGAAGTCACCGGAAAAGAGGAAGAACTCGCCGGAAAAGGAAGGAGGAAGAAGAAGAGGGCACGGGTGGAGGAACCAAGCAAGAAGGACCTTCAAAATCAAGCCTAGCCAAGCTTCTTAACCTCTAGGAAGGATTTACAGAGGTAAAACATCAACCAAATCCTTTCCATTCGATTTCTTGTTAAACTTTTCAAGTTTTTCTTAGTTTTGAGCTCTTAAGCTTGTGGGTCGGATTTTTGGCGATTCTTGGTGTTTTTGTTTGTGGTGATTGTTTATAAATGTTGTTAAGAGGTTATGTAAGCCAATGAGTTAGGAGTCCATAGAGTCCGGAATGGACCAATTTGCTTGTGTATTGAAGGCGATATGGAGGTTGGAGTGGCCGGAGGTCGGAGTCGCGTTCTGGAAACAAACCCAGAATCCGGCTACTGCAGAATGGCGCCGCAGCGCCACCCATATGCCCTGCAGCTCACGCTGCAGCGAGGGGCAAGTGGGGAAAAATCGGGGCTCGCGCCGCAGCGTGAGGCCCAAGCTTTAAGGCTCACGCCGCAGCGTGAAGCCCGGTCATGGAGAAGACACGGGACTTACGCCGCAGCGTGAGGTCCAGTGCTTGAGCTTGGCGCTGCAGCGCCAGCTCCGTGTCTGGTCCAGGTCGGGTTAGTCAGACCGGGTCGGATCGGGTCGGACCTAATGAGCCCACTTCAGCATGGTCCAACACTTATATTTTTCCTTGTATTAAATGATTAGACACGTTAACTAAGCATATTTTGTTAAGCCCTAAATGCTTAATTATTTATTAAATGTCAACCAAATTAGTATTGTCTTAAGGCGGAAATTGTATAATCTAATTGCAATTTAGGCTTGTCTAACCCTTGTGTTGGGCAAGTTTTCCCTAACCTTACTCGAATTATATTTTGAGCAGGTTTCATATTTTATACAGGTTGTATATTGATGCAAATTTCATGACTCAAATTGAGTTATTACTTTTGAATCATATTAGTGGACTAATTATTGTCAATTACTCCACTTCCAAGATAATTAGTGATATTCGCAACTTATGCATTTGAATTCATTATCTATTGTTGGATTGTGAAACGTTTAAGTTCTTCATTCATGAACTGTTTAAGGAGATAGTCTACGCCATTTGTTTCGGTTAGACATGTACAGGTTATTATTTTAAAAGCTATCCAAACCGATTGTTGGTGCGGATTCTTGGACTGAGAGAGCAACCCTTATGTAGGGGATTATAATGTGTCGGTTATTCGATGCAGCTGTCGACGCCGGGTTTTCGCTTCGCGTGTCCTTTTCCAATTTTAGCCTTTTGATTTAATGATTCTTTTGGAAAAGATCGGCATTGATGTCGACGGGGTTTTGAAAGATCGTTTTTATGATGAGCCAATTAACCAGAGTCGCCAGTTGGTATATTTGAAATGGATGTACCAACTCATCCGAATTTTCGGGTTTTATAAATCGCTGGCTCATATGTGACTCCGAATTAATTGGTCTGCGAATCGAGATTCATAGAGTTCGGGGGCTTGTTTAAGTGAGGGGAAGGTGTTAGGCACCCCTCGACTTCCGTGAAACACGGTTACCGCAATCTTGATGCTTCTCCTATCCTTTAATTCATGAAATGTGTGTGTGTGTGTGCGTGCGTGTGTGTGTATGTGTGCTTATGTGAATGTTGTGGTGAGTTTGTATGAAAGAAATCATTTGGATTTTAGGGAAAATCGTGTTTTACTTTGAGAATGCTTCGGAATGTCTTTTCGGCATACACGAGAAAGCTTTATGAGAAAAGGTTTGATTTTGATTATCAAAACTATGAGATTTTCGTTAAGTGTCGTTTTAACAAAACAAGAGTTTTAAACCTTCGTCAAAATAGGAATCGAGATCTATACGTTGCTTTCATAAAATGACGGGCAATTTCTAGGATCTCTTTCACCCTATGCACAAAGATTTAATAAAACGTCAATTATTTATAAAATCATTTCGTGTGTTGTTTTGGAAAACGATTTTTTTCCTTTAGCTTTCTCGTTAGATATGAATCGACATTTCATTAACGTTTCTCAAATTTTAACCTCGTGATTCTAATATCCTACCTTGATTGATTTTATGAAAATCTTATCATTTAGCTTTGAAATCAATTTCGTGTCATAAATCAAATCAAGCATAAACACGCGTCGGGGCTATTCATGGGCATGTAAGCCATCAAAATATCCCCGAACGCCAACAATCACAAATTTCACTATTTCGGGGCCTTAAGCACGATTCTCGCCTTAGCGTCGTTTTAAGGCCCAACGATTACATATTTACAATGAGAACTACGTCATTTCTACTTCTTACATCAAGATATGTCCATCATCGGATTGGGACCCCGGGGTCGCTTTCCTAGGCTCACAACCAAGTATCCACACACAAACAATCGGATATTACAAGAAAATAAACCAACCCGGATAATCTAACGATACCAAGACATCCTAAAATAACGATTTAAAGGAATTGATACCAAATATAACACCTTAAAACAAACAAAGAAATTAATGAACGAATATCATCGGGTTATTAGGAAGAGTTTTATTCCGATGGAAACTTCACTCATAATCCCTAATTCATTGCTCAACAAGATACATGAAAGTTACATCTAATTTACCCAATCAATATGACATGAATTGCTAGAACAAATAGAAATTTTCACCTTGCAATTGATCTCAAATGGATATGAACTTGTGTATTTGAATAGGATAAGGAGTGTATTTGATACAATCAAAATTAAAAGGATTGAATTCTCTCTTTTTTCTCTCCTTTCTCTCCTATTTTTGTAGCAAAATCTCACTATTTTCTCTCTATTTCCGTGCTCTTTTGCTGCTGGAATTTCCTTCTTCTTCCCAATTCTTTCAAATTTGCTGAACTCCCTGTATGCTGCCGAAGCTGGCTTAAATAGGCTGGCCAGAGCCAGCCGCAGATCTATCTGCGGCTGGCCGCAGATGGATCTGCGGCTGGCCAGCTGGCACGCCCCCCATCGCACTCAGCTGCTGAGTGCTGATTTCCCGGTTTTCGTGCTGGCGCACCCACTTGGCCGCAGATCTATCCGCGGCTGGCGGGCTTGACTTTCTCGATTTTCGTGCCACGCCTCGATTTTCGTACCGCAACGTCGGTTTTCGCTGACAGGCTCGTATTCCGCAGTCCGGGAACTTCCGGGAGACGTGCCACCTCATTCGGAAATGCCTGCCTCGGACGATCATGCTGTCACGTCGACTTGGGCTGCCCAAATCATTGCGGCGGTGCCGGGCGCTCGCCCTTGTGCCCGCTCCTTTGCTCCCGCAAGCTGGTTCAATTGACGATTTCGCCCTCCTGTCACGGTTAGTAGAAGGAAACGCAAAATTTGGGTGTCTACAGCTGCCCCTCTTTATCATGTTTATGAAATGATAAATGAAATGAACAGGATAAAGAATAGACACTCGATGCATGAATGACAGTGTGTAAGAATGACAGTGTATACATGATGTCTCACACATATAGCTTATGATGCAACATAAGATGCAATGCATGCAATACATTCGTAAGAGTGTCAATGTATCAACCCCTTGACCGTGTTTGTTAGTCTTTGGGTTCACTCTTTCAATCTATCGTCTCGTTCGGGGCCGGGTATCGTCGCCGGTCACCCATCGCGTAACCCCCGGTTATCGTCGCCGGTTGGTTATCTTGTCGGAGCCGGTTATCGTCGCCGGTCATCCTTCTCGTGATCGCCGGTTATCGTCGCCGGTCGATCGTCATGTCGGGGCCGGGTATCGTCGCCGGTCACCCATCTCGTAACCTCCGGTTATCGTCGCCGGTTGGTTATCTTGTCGGAGCCGGTTATCGTCGCCGGTCATCCATCTCGTGATCGCCGGTTATCGTTGCCGGTCGATCGTCTCGGGGCCGGGTATCGTCGCCGGTCACCCATCTCGTAACCCCCGGTTATCGTCGCCGGTTGGTTATCTGTCGGAGCCGGTTATCGTCGCCGGACATCCATCTCGTGATCGCCGGTTATCGTCGCCGGTCGATCGTCTCGTCGGGGCCGGGTATCGTCGCCGGTCACCCGTCTCGTAACCCCCGGTTATCGTCGCCGGTTGGTTATCTTGTCGGAGCCGGTTATCGTCGCCGGTCATCCATCTCGTGATCGCCGGTTATCGTCGCCGGTCGATCGTCTCGTCGGGGCCGGGTATCGTCGCCGGTCACCCATCTCGTAACCCCCGGTTATCGTCGCCGGTTGGTTATCTGTCGGAGCCGGTTATCGTCGCCGGACATCCATCTCGTGATCGCCGGTTATCGTCGCCGGTCGATCGTCTCGGGGCCGGGTATCGTCGCCGGTCACCCATCTCGTAACCCCCGGTTATCGTCGCCGGTTGGTTATCTGTCGGAGCCGGTTATCGTCGCCGGACATCCATCTCGTGATCGCCGGTTATCGTCGCCGGTCGATCGTCTCGTCGGGGCCGGGTATCGTCGCCGGTCACCCGTCTCGTAACCCCCGGTTATCGTCGCCGGTTGGTTATCTGTCGGAGCCGGTTATCGTCGCCGGACATCCATCTCGTGATCGCCGGTTATCGTCGCCGGTCGATCGTCTCGTCGGGGCCGGGTATCGTCGCCGGTCGCCCATCGCGTAACCTCCGGTTATCGTCGCCGGTCGGTTGTCTTGTCGGAGCCGGTTATCGTCGCCGGTCACCCGTCTCGTAACCCCCGGTTATCGTCGCCGGTTGGTTATCTGTCGGAGCCGGTTATCGTCGCCGGACATCCATCTCGTGATCGCCGGTTATCGTCGCCGGTCGATCGTCTCGTCGGGGCCGGGTATCGTCGCCGGTCGCCCATCGCGTAACCTCCGGTTATCGTCGCCGGTCGGTTGTCTTGTCGGAGCCGGTTATCGTCGCCGGACATCCATCTCGTGATCGCCGGTTATCGTCGCCGGTCGATCGTCATGTCGGGGCCGGGTATCGTCGCCGGTCACCCATCTCGTAAACTTTTCACTTCAACACGTCAAATGGCTGCAAGGGAGCAAGGTGGGACCCACCAGGGCCAGCCGCAGATGGATCTGCGGCCAGCCGCAGATGGATCTGCGGCCAGCCGCAGATACATCTGCGGCCATGATCGGGCCTTAAATCCAACGCGGCTCCTCCAGATCTGTCACTTTCAACTTGTAATCCAAAGAGATTCTCTCGATTTTTCTTGTTCGCAAGGGCTTTTTGTCGATTTTTTCAACTTTCCTGCAAAAACTGTTCCGGTAGGATTGATCTACACGCTACAGGTAACACTTTGACCGGTCACTTTTCAATTTCGTCAATGTTTTGCTATACATTTGCCTATTTGCATGTTTAGAGATAAAATGTATGCTTTACAATGCTATGTAATGTACCATCATATATACATGCTATGTATCAACTATGTGAGTCCTATTTTATGTTCATGAGGCGGTCCCACATATTGTTATTCCTTTTCTGCAATAAAATCATGCATTACATGCTGTAATTACATATATGAATGCAATTTAAATCTGTTTGAGGCCTTGATTGATGGAAAACACGTTTGGCTTATGCCTGGGATGTTCAATTTACAAACGGAACTCTGCCGAGTTTTTTTTTTTTTTTTTTTTTTTTTTTTTTTTTTTTTTTTTTTTTTTTTTTTTTTTTTTTTACCATAACCATGCATCATGTTGCATTAATCATATGATGAGGCTAGAAATTTAGAATGTTCATTACATAATTTTAAAAGGGAACTTACCTTCTTTCTCGCCCGTTCTATTCCAGCTATGGATCGTGATACGCCCAGTAGCTCCTCCGCCTCTCGGACTTCGGGTGTTCGCCGTCGTAGGGCTGCACCTGCCCCTATTCCCCCTCGTACCCGTCAGGCTCGTCGCTTGGCGGAGTCTGTCATCCGTCCTGATCACCCGGACGTTGAGGAGGTTGCTCCTCCGGAGGTTGCGGTGGAGGAGCCGTCTTCCAGCACATCAGCTCCCCCCACTCATCGCACCCTATCTGGCGCTTCTGTCCAGATACCCGATCTATTGGGTCGGGATCTCAGTCGTCATCCCTCGGCATCTCTTGTGGCTAATGAGGTATCCTCGATTCGGCTTTTCATTTGTTCTTGATTTCTCCATTTCCGGTTTTATCTGGATTGACCCATTGGTGATTTTCACAGGTGCCTGAGTTTACCCAGCCGAGGGGTAACTGGTTCAACATCTACTCTCTTTACGCGGCCCTGCACAGTGATTATCGGGCGATGGTGGACTCTTGGGGCTTTCGACATTTCTTCACTATCATCCCCCGCCAGTGCCCCTGGGGTTATATGAGGGCTTTATCCGAGCGATGGTTCCACCAGACGCAGTCTCTTCATCTCCTCGACTGCGAGGTCGTGTTGACCCCATGGGACTGGAGGTACATTACCGGCATTGAGTTTACCGGGTCCCGCGTCCCCTTGGATCTTGATATCACTCCTGTGGAGGTTCGAGCTTTGCTGGGCTTCGCTGCTGATGATCGGGTCTTCAAGGCCCGTAGCATTAGATCCGGCGCTTTGGCTGTCGATGCTGTTGGGGGTCTGTACGCACTGCCCATTCCCGCGGATCAGGGCACCAGGGACATTCTACTACGACGCCTGTTCCTGTCCATTATGAGGGGTTGTTTTCTGGGGAACAACTCCTCCACTATTCATTTCAGCGTCGTTGGAGCGGTCAGAGACGTGGACCGCATCGGTGACTATGACTGGGGGTCATTCACCTTTGCCTATTTCCTCCATGGCATGCGTCTACGCTCAGAGGGACAGACTGATGCCTGGCTCGGCTTCTACCATTTTCTGTTGGTGAGTCCCCTCCTCCTCTCTCTTACTGTATTTCTTTTCCTTGCATCTCTTTTCTGTATTTGATAGTGACTCATGCCTTGCCTTGTTTCTATTCACAGTTCTGGGCTTACGAGCGGCTGCCATGTCTGAGGCCTATCACTACTCTGGGCCCGGACACTTATCCTCGGGGTCGGCGATGGCATCACAGTACTCTGGAGGAGGTCCCCGTGTCGGGCAGCTTTGCACATTGTCGTATTCAGCTGGAGTTGATCACGGCTGCCGACGTCGTCTGGATTCCCTACCTCTCCGAGCATTTGACTGTGGGGTTTGCTGACGGGCATCCTTCCGGCCCGGAGTTCGAGCTTTCCACCCGTCGCCTCACTTTGCAGAGTGTTGGAGGCTGGGTGATGTATCTGGGAGAGCGCGCATTCAGATGCGTCACTGGAGAGATCCGCATCCCGCACTCCCTTTCTTTCACTACTTTCTGGCCGCTGGATTCTCAGCCCTCGGAGATCATGCTCGCCGGGGAGGACGGTCGGATGCTTTCCACGGGTCCCACTACGAGTGATGCATTCCGTACATGGTGGGTGCCCCGTACCATCGGTCCTCAGACTCGGGCCACTTTCTTTCTTGGAGATATGGTTCCGGGCTCGGTGACGATGACCGATTGGGCTGCCTGTGTTCGGACTCCCACCCACGCTGAGCAGATCGCCGCATTGACACGTCAGGTAGATCAGTTATCGCTGTTTATTCGGGGGTTGGGCCGGGCCCCGGAGGAGGCTTACACCTACGATCCCGACGGTGCAGGTTATGATGCAGGCCCGAGTTCATCTGATGCCACAGCGCATCCCTACATCCCTGATATGAACTTTGGTCCTCCGAGCTCGACGACTCCAGGGGATCAGTTCGAGGATCCTGCTTTCATAGATGATACTGATTTTATTTAGACCAGGATAGGATAGGGCCTTTTGTATCAGCACCTGCTTAGATTTTTTTTTCATTTATGCACTATGTACTGAACTCATTTATTTATTTATGCACAGTTCTTTTTCATTTTATGGAATTCACCTGTTTTATTATTAACTGTATGATGCATGCTCTTTTATTTATGGATAGAGAATGACCCCTGTACAGTCCTTTTGATACTATTTTTTTTCACAGATGTCGTCCTCAGATGTCGTGGTTCGTTTGGATTCCATTCCTCCCACAGGGTTGGTGGGCAGCCTCCTCCGCTGGTTGGACAGTTTACTGCCGGCAGATAGGATTACCGCAGATGGTCTTCTGGGACATTCTTGGTCCTTATTGACCTTTCAGGTGCCAGCGAGCTTCGTGGATGGCCTTCTGAGCTATTGGGCCCCGGCCCGTCAGGTGTTTAGGTTAGGGACAGTAGAGCTGACCCCCACCCTTGAGGAGTATGCTCGCTTCACCGGCTTGCCGTTGGATGGTCCCTGTGCTAGGGTTACCGTTGGTTCCATGCGTCGTCAATTCTTGACTTTCACCGGTTTGCGGAGGGCCGTCTTATTACCGGTAATCACATCAGACCATATGGTTCCCCTTCAATTCTTGATTGACCGATTTGGCTCACCTGACAGCTTTCGTCTATTTTTCGGTGATTTTTCCGTGTCCGAGGAGCGCTGGGAGGCCTTGAGAGTGGGCGTTCTGATGGCCTGTGTCATCTCAGTTTTGTACTTGCCTGCAGGATCCGATCATTTGGACATGCGGATTGTTGCGGCCGTTAGGGCCCTTCAGGAGGATCACACCATTCTCCCCATGATATTGGCGGATACCTATATGTCGGCCACATATTGCCAGTCCTTCCGAGGGAGATTCTTCAGAGGGAGTTCGACCTTATTGTATATGTGGTTCATGAGCCATCTCAGCCCCATCGGCTACTTCCGCCGCCAAGGGTTTTGCTTCAGTCACAACATAGCCGCGCAGTTTTCGTTTCGTCCCGTGAGCTGTACTGATGTGACCTCCTGGATATCCTTTTTGTTCGTCATTGAGGACCCTTTTCATCTATTGGTCTACTCAGGCTATTGCTCCTTCAGGCGCTTCTTGACTCATGTGCCTAACCTGGATTTCATCCCCATTGCTGGTTTAAGGGGCGTGACGACCTATCATCCCCTGGCGGTTATGGGGCAGTTTGATCAGACACAGGATTTACACCCCTTCGCGGGTGCAACCGCATACCGATTCCTTATATCATCCTGTACAGAGAGGGATCTATCGCAGGTATACGAGCTTTGGGATCGCAGGATCTTTGCCGAATATAGTGCGAGCTGTCACATCCAGACATTTGCCTACGTACAGTGGTTGCGTGGAGACCTGGATTCGGCTAGTTTGAGTCGGACGGGGGCCTTTGATGACTCTGGAGTGATTTTCACAGAAGATACCGCGGACCATTCCATTTCAGCCGACTCTGCCCCGAGTCGGGTCGCTGAGGATTCCCGACTCCGCCTGGCCCTGATTACTACTGAAGCCGAGAGGGATGCCGCCCTTGCCGAGAGAGATGAGGCCATTCGGGCTAGAGATGTTGCCATTGCTGATAGAGAGGCCATTGTATTTCAGACCAGGGCAGTGGTAGATGCTCATTTTGGGACTGTCAGCCGAGCTACTGCTTTACTGGATCGTATTGATATGATGGGGCAGCAGATTGCAGGAGATGCTGATGCTTCAGATCTATCCACCACCCTGTCCATCCTGCTTCGGCTAGTTTCAGATTTGTAGATTATTTTATTTCCTGCATAGACTATGTTGGTTTCATCAGTTATTGAAAAAGAAATCTTGTAATAAAACGACTTATATATATAGACATGTATTTAAATTTAGTCATTTTCCCCTTTTGTCGCATCATTGCCCTCCATTGGATCATCATTTTGTCCAACTGACCATGATTTTGACATTTCGCCTTCTTTCTTTCCTCAAGACTTGATGGAGATTTGACAGATATTGCCGCACGCCTTTTGATTTCGTCGGATTGAATCTCAGATTTTGGATAACTGTTTGGGTTGGATCAGGGTATGTATTCTGGGATGAAACTGGTTAGGCAGTTGGTTTCGGGAAGGTTTTGAGGGTGTAGGAAGGTTTTATCTGGCTATCGAAAGTTGGTTTTTGGTCAGGGAAAGGATTATTTTTAAAGGATCGGACCGCGCCATGATGGCTGCCTACGTACCCCCACAAGTTGGGAGATCAGGTCCTACGTAGTTCGCTCTCAGGGGAAAAAGGAACTGATGATTTAAGCGTAGAACCGCTTCACCGAGTCAGAATTTATGGGTTGTGGAAATACCTCACCATCCATTTCTTGCAATATGAGGGCCCCTCCGGATAGTACTTTCTTGATCACAAATGGCCCTTCCCAGTTCGGGGCAAACTTCCCCTTGGCCTCGTCTTGACAAGGCATGATTATTTTCAACACCAAATCGTTTTCCTTGAACTTCCGAAGTCTTATCTTTTTATCGTACGATCGAGAGATCCTCTGTTGATATAGCTGACCATGCCAAATGGCAGCCACCCTCCTTTCATCAATCAGGGCCAATTGGTCATATCGACTTTGCATCCAATCCTCTTCGCTTATCTGAGCGTCGATCACTATTCTGAGGGACGCCATCTCAACCTCGACTGGTAGAACAGCCTCCACTCCATACACCAAAGCGTAAGGAGTTGCCCCTGTAGAAGTACGCGTTGATGTTCGGTATGCCAGCAGGGTGAGGGGTAACAGATCCGGCCATCCCCGATGATTAGCAGACATTTTCGCCATGATCTTCTTGATGTTTTTATTTGCAGCCTCCACTGCCCCATTCATCTTAGGACGGTAAATGACGGAATTGAGATGCTTAATCTTGAACTGGTCACACAGTTCCTTCATGAGGGCGTTGTTTAAATTCTTGGCATTGTCGGAGACCACAACCTCAGGTTGCCCATATCGGCAAATGACATTACTCCTGATGAAGCTGACGATGACCTCCTGAGTTACTTTAGGGAAAGAAGCCGCCTCTACCCATTTGGTGAAATAATCGATCATGACGAAGATGAATCGATGCCCGTTGCTTGCTTTGGGCTCTATTGGTCCGATTACATCCATTCCCCACATTGAAAATGGCCACGGGGAGGTCATACAGTGCAGTTCATTGGGAGGTGTATGGATCACATTACCGTGTGCCTGGCATTGATAACATCGCTTGACATGATCATCGCAATCGGCCCTCAGTGTTAACCAATAATGCCCTGTCCTCAAGATCTTTTTGGCCAGCATCGGACCACTCATATGGGGCCCACACACTCCACCATGTATTTCATTCATAATCTTTCGGGCCTGTGTTTCATCTACGCACTGCAACAGTCCCAACCCAGCATCCCTTTTGTAAAGTGAATCGCCACTCAGGTAAAACTTCATCGCCATCTTTTGAATTCTCATCCTTTCAGTCCGATTTGCCTGATCGGGAAGGGATCTGTCTCTCAGATATTCCCTTATGTCGTGATACCAGGGCTGCCTCGTCAACACCCCCTCGTTTGATAACACTGCCACATTTTCCTCATATGCCGGGGCATTCTGTACGGTGATCTCAATCTGTGGACTGTCCCTACTCTTGATCACGTGGATTAAGGAAGCCAAAGTCGCCAATGCATCGGCAAAATCATTTCGTCCCCGAGGAATATGGCGGAAGGCGATATCTTCGAACTCTTGCATAAGCTGGGTGACACAACGATGGTATGGAAGTAACCGAAGCTCCTTAGTGTTGTATACCCCGATTGCTTGTCTGATTACCAATTCTGAATCCCCGAACACCGCTAGTCTTTTTACTCCCACGTCACGGGCCAATCGGAGTCCCAAGATACACCCTTCGTATTCAGCGGTGTTGTTCGAATTGCTGAAACGAAGCTTAGTGGCCACGGGGTATTGTTCTCCGGTGATAGAGACTAAGACCGCTCCGGCTCCTGCCCCCTCGGCATTCATGGCACCATCAAAATACAGCTTCCAGAATTGCCCCTCGTCATCACACTTTTCGCGCGATACCCAGAATATATCCTCGCCCGGAAGAGGGGTTTCTAACGGCTCCATCCCTCCCGTTGGGGCTTCTGCCAACTGATCTGCAATTCCCTGCCCTTTCATGGCCTTCTGGGTTACGTACACCATGTCAAACTGTTGTAAAATTAACTGCCATCTGGATAATCGACAATTCAGCATGGGTCTTTCAAAAATATATTTCAAGGGATCCATTCTTGATATCAGGTACGTTGTATGCCCATGGAGGTAGTGCTGTAATCTCCCTGCAGCCCAGGCCAGAGCACAACAGGTCTTCTCAATGGGAGTGTAATTCTGCTCACATTGGCTAAATCTTTTGCTGAGGTAATAGATGGCCTGCTCTTTACCCGCCTCATTCTTTTGTCCCAACATACATCCCATCGCGATGGCATTTACCGATATATACATAAACAGAGGGATCCCATCCTTCGGGGGTACCAGCACTGGTGCCTCCGTCAGTTGTTTCTTAATGATCTGAAAAGCCCTCTGACACTGCTCATTCCATTCTTGGGAAGCACCCTTTCTTAACAATTTAAAAATCGGCTCACATGTAGTCGTCAAGTGAGATATAAAACGGCTGATGAAGTTTATTCTCCCCAGGAATCCCCTTATCTCCTTCTCTGTGCGAGGTGCTGGCATATCCACAATGGCCTTAATCTTTGCTGGGTCCAACTCAATGCCCCGATCACTAACCAGGAAACCCAAGAGCTTGCCCGACTGTACTCCGAAAGCGCACTTGGCTGGATTGAGCTTCAAATTATACTTTCTGAGCCGATCGAATAGCTTTTTAAGATGCGTTATATGATCGGATTCTACCTTTGATTTCACAATAATGTCATCCACGTAGACCTCTATCTCCTTGTGCATCATATCGTGGAACAAGGCCATCATGGCTCTCTGATAAGTAGCCCCTGCATTTGTGAGACCGAAAGCCAGTCGTCTATAGCAAAAAGTGCCCCAGGGGGTGATGAATGCGGTCTTTTCCCGATCTTCCTCCGCCACCATTATCTGGTGATATCCTGCGAAGCAATCCACAAAAGAGTACATTTCGTACTGGGCTGTGTTATCCACCAGGATGTGTATGAAAGGCACCGGGAAGTTATCTTTGAGACTGGCCTTGTTTAGATCTCTGTAGTCTACACATACCCTCACCTTTCCTCCAGGCTTAGCCACTGGGACTACATTGGATAGCCATTCCGGGTAAGTAGATACCATAATGATTCCCGCCCTGAACTGCTTGATGATTTCCTCCTTCACCTTTAAACTCCACTCAGGTTTCAACTTCCTCAGTTTCTGCTTGACAGGCCTGAAACCCTCCTTGATGGGTAATCGGTGTACCACAATGTCGGTGGACAAGCCAATCATATCCTCATGAGACCAGGCGAAGACATCCTCATATTGTTTAAGCAACTCAGTCATTTCGGCCTTTTGGCTGGGGGTAAGGCCCGTCCCTATCTTGAGTTCCTTTGGCTGGTCCGGGGTTCCAATATCAATGGTGATGGTTTGGTCCAAGTTGGGTTTGGGTTTATCCTCGACCCATCCCTTGATCTCGTCAGGTGCGTCGTCGTAATCTGTCTCATCTTGTTCAATGCCCATTAAATCGAAATCCAGCTCAATGTCAAAATCATAATCATCATTCAAATTTGAAAGACCATTTGTTAGGCAAGGATTACTCAAATTGGTACACCTGACATGAAACAAAATACCTGTCATATATAAATCGATTTTTTCACGATGATCGCATTTTCAAATAACAAGAAGAAACGACATAATGATGCAGAAATAAAACAACAACGAAAATAAACTTCTTCATTCCCCCATCATCTGGGGTCAATCACCCTGACGTCGAGTTTTACCCCTGTTTGGATATCACGGGTTTCTGGGTCCAATTGTCGATGGTCAGGTCAGCTGGAATGCGCTGGATAAAGGAGGACCTCACATCGGACACCTCCCCGATGATTACGGATACGCCGCCTGAATCCTTCTCCATATCTTTTCCAGGAATAATCAGCCCTGCCCGATCGATGACAGACACAACTTGTTGGGCTCCCGGTGGCGCGATAACATTCGTCCCCTCCTTACTGCTTGTTGATTGTCCGGGGATGTAGCATTTGGTTTCAAACTCCTTTGCGACCTCCTGCAGGAAACTTTCCCTCCGGGCCGACTCACTATGTGTGGGGGTTAATTCTTCATTCCCTGCCCCAATCACAGGTCCGCTGATCCCCTGCTCATTTTCGACTTTGGTCACTGGACTGCCCACTAGTCGAATTGGAGTCGCCTCTTGATGGTGTCTCCGTACTGCGCCCACATGGTATCCCAATCCTGCTTTGCCTATCTGCTGTGGTAGGTGGATGGGCTCGGTGATTCCCTGACTGCTTTTCCCTAGTCCCTGTCCAGGTTGGAAGTTCATTTTAATCATTTCCCTTGCCACAAAGGTGAGTTCCGGAGAGACCCTTGGTTTCACAGCTGGAGCTCCCAGGCATCTATAATGGGGAGTGCTAATCTCTAGTGCTTGAAAGCTGGCAGGAGCCGCTGACTCATCCACATTGATTACTGGTAGGCCACTCCTGGGAGGAGAAGGGTCATCACATTCGGCCGAGATTGTTACCAGATTCCCATCGATGATCATCTTGATTTGTTGGTGGAGCGTGGAAGGAACTGCCCCGGCCATGTGTATCCACGGCCTCCCTAACAGCAGGTTGTAGCTTGCCGTAATATCTAGGACCTGGAAGGATATATCAAAAGTACAGGGCCCTATCTCCACTGGCAATTCTATCTCTCCGATGGTATCCCTCCGGGATCCGTCAAAAGCCCGAACCACCACATGACTGGCTCGGAGGCGCTTGGGACTGATGTTCATTTTCTTCAGCGTGCTGAGAGGACATATATTCAATGCCGATCCCCCGTCGATCAGCACCCCATTCATGACATATCCTGAGGAGATTACCGCGATGTGTAGCGGTTTTCGGTGCCCCCTTCCCTCTTCGGGAATGTCCTCATCTGTAAAGGATATTGCATCGGTTTCCAATAAGTGGCCTACCAGCTGGCCGAAATCCTCCTCACTGATCTCTTTGGGCACAAATGCCTCCTCCAGAACCTTCATCAGGGTTTTACAATGCTCACTGGATGACAACACCAAGTCCATGACTGATGTTAGGGTTGATTCCTCATTTAAAATCTGGATCCCCCTTGTTTCTGGGTGATTCATCCTTTTCAAAAACTCTATGGCCCTTTCCTCGGAAACCTCTTCATTTTTTCTCTTTTGGCTCTCAAGGACTCGCCCGGGGAGATACAAGGGATTCCCCTTGGTTGTTACGGAAGCACAACTGGCCGCTTCCTCTGGTATTCCCCCATAATTCCAGGGTACAGTCTTCAGACTACTGATAGGGAGTTGTGGCCTTGCAGCAAAAATGATGGGCCTCGGAGCTGTCAACTTGATAGGTCCCTCTATGTTATTCGTATTGACCCCTATCAACCTGATGGGTGTTACCCTCGCATTCTCATAACCATGTATTACGTTGACCATTTCCTCAATTTTCTGCACATAGTTCAACCTTGGCGGCTCCCCCGCCTCACTTGCCTCCGTCGCATTGACTCCCCCTCCATCATGTCTTGGCAGGGGATTTGCCTTAACATTCGGGGAATCCGGCTGTTCCACCACAATCTCTCCACTGTCAATCAGGTTTTGGATTCGATGCTTTAACGTCCAGCAATCTTGTGTATCATGGCCAGGGGAACTGGAGTGGTATGCACACCGCTTGCTCGGGTCAAACCTTCTACCCTTTGGGTCACTCGGGGGTGCCAAACCAACAATCTTCTTTTGGGCTACTAATACCGCTAATACTCGTTCAAGCGGCTCCCCGAGCGGGGTGAATACTCGGTTTTGCGAGGCCTCATATCTTCTTCGCCCCTCTGCTCTTTGATCTGAGAAATTGGGCTGTCGGGGTGGCCCTCCCCTCTGTGCCTGTACCGGAAGGTGGCTTTCTGCTTTACTGGACGACCCTTGTAGGATGAGGGAGACATCCTCTTCTTTCCTCTTTTGGACTCTCCGGGAAGTGCTGCCATAGTTTCCATTCTGTATTTGCTCGGCAGCAGTTTCTAAAGCAGTAAGGTCCCGGATTTTACCCGATTTCAACCCCATGTCTACCATCTCTCCATGTTTAATCATTTCCGCAAAAGGTCTTCCAATCCCCGAGATGACCCTCTCATAATACGGTGCCTCCTGAATGTCTACAAAGGTCATTACCATCTCTGATTCGCTCATCGGGGGAGTTACCTGGGCAGCCATGCCCCTCCATCTTTGCGCATATTCCCTAAAGGATTCCCTAGGCTGTTTTTTAACCTTTGTCATTTGGTACCTGTCAAGAGCCATCTGGGCCTGAAAGCTGTATTGGGTTAAGAAAGTATGGGCCAATTCCTCCCAGTTGTGGATTCGGGCGTTGTCGAGGCGGGCATACCATATTCTCGCCTCCCCTGTTAAGCTTTTCTGAAATAGCTGCATTCTTAACCCCTCGTCTTCGGCATAAGACCCGAGTTCTCCAATGTAGATTTTCAAGTGTGTATAGGGGTCTCCCTTTCCATTGTATTTTTCAAACTCGGGAACTTTGAACTTTTCTGGATATCTGGCTCCGGGGAAAACACATAAATCCGAGTAATTAACCCTGCCCAGGGAACCTATGCCCCTTAGAGATTGGATGGTCTCCTCCATGTGTTTCATTTTTCTTCGAAGGTCGTCATTGTCCCCCTCTTCTGGGATAGTAATCACTGTCCTGCTAGGTATGGGAACGGCCCTTGTAATGACTGGCTCGTCCTTGAGTTGGGGTTGGTCATCCTTACCCAGGTTTACAACATTTTTAGGAGGATTCTGGTCACCCCCTGGTGGTGGAATATTATGTGGTCCTTGGCTTGGCGGATCCTGTCTGAGTAGGAACTGCTCTTTTAGCATCGTGGCCATTTCCATCATCTGTTTTTTGAAGTCATCAAACTCTTCCCGAGATATGGAACTATGATTAGGAATGTCAGCCATTTCAGATGTAGAATTTTGGGCTTTCTTAGACTGCGAACGGGTTTGAGGAGCAATCCTACAGAGACAAATGGTTCGAAGTTTAGTCCTGGGGAAATGAAAACATGGATGCATGCTAAAGCTATAACTTTTTTGTGTTTTGGGGTTCTTTAATCTTTCCCTGCAAAAGAGAAAGTTAGTAGTCCTTTAGTGCCATAACCAATGCTAAACATGCTTTATTATGCTCCCCCAACTATTCCCTGCAATTCACAGCGGTTAGTAATCTCTTTCGACATAGAGAAGGGATGTATGAATATTGAATGAGATCATGACATTTAGACATATAAACGTAAAAAGGCATGAAGAGACTTTTCCTGCGTTGGGTTATTCTGAGGATGACCTATCCTAGGGTTACTCTCGCGGGCTTTTCGGCATGAAGGTTCCCAAATCTTCGCAATCTACTCGTTTGAGCCCTTTCGATTGGAGCGGATTTGAGTGGTGCGTTTCCTGAGCCATCTTCGGGGAGCAGCCCCATCGAGTCCAGTAATAAGCAACCGACAGGTTCGCCTCAGGAGGAGGTACTCTCTCAACATACATTCACATTCATCGTCCTCACCGTATGCAAATGATTTCTTTAAAGTAAAGCCATTCCATTCAATCATTCATTCATTGGACAACAACACACATTCGCACAACAAAAGTAAAAAATCAAAATATCGCGCACACACACATTTTATGAATTTTAAAGGATAGGACAGCATCAAGATTTGAACGCGGCTTAAGCCCTCTAATGTCCCCAGCAGAGTCGCCAGCTGTCGACGCCGGGTTTTCGCTTCGCGTGTCCTTTTCCAATTTTAGCCTTTTGATTTAATGATTCTTTTGGAAAAGATCGGCATTGATGTCGACGGGGTTTTGAAAGATCGTTTTTATGATGAGCCAATTAACCAGAGTCGCCAGTTGGTATATTTGAAATGGATGTACCAACTCATCCGAATTTTCGGGTTTTATAAATCGCTGGCTCATATGTGACTCCGAATTAATTGGTCTGCGAATCGAGATTCATAGAGTTCGGGGGCTTGTTTAAGTGAGGGGAAGGTGTTAGGCACCCCTCGACTTCCGTGAAACACGGTTACCGCAATCTTGATGCTTCTCCTATCCTTTAATTCATGAAATGTGTGTGTGTGTGTGTGCGTGCGTGTGTGTGTATGTGTGCTTATGTGAATGTTGTGGTGAGTTTGTATGAAAGAAATCATTTGGATTTTAGGGAAAATCGTGTTTTACTTTGAGAATGCTTCGGAATGTCTTTTCGGCATACACGAGAAAGCTTTATGAGAAAAGGTTTGATTTTGATTATCAAAACTATGAGATTTTCGTTAAGTGTCGTTTTAACAAAACAAGAGTTTTAAACCTTCGTCAAAATAGGAATCGAGATCTATACGTTGCTTTCATAAAATGACGGGCAATTTCTAGGATCTCTTTCACCCTATGCACAAAGATTTAATAAAACGTCAATTATTTATAAAATCATTTCGTGTGTTGTTTTGGAAAACGATTTTTTTTCTTTAGCTTTCTCGTTAGATATGAATCGACATTTCATTAACGTTTCTCAAATTTTAACCTCGTGATTCTAATATCCTACCTTGATTGATTTTATGAAAATCTTATCATTTAGCTTTGAAATCAATTTCGTGTCATAAATCAAATCAAGCATAAACACGCGTCGGGGCTATTCATGGGCATGTAAGCCATCAAAATATCCCCGAACGCCAACAATCACAAATTTCACTATTTCGGGGCCTTAAGCACGATTCTCCGCCTTAGCGTCGTTTTAAGGCCCAACGATTACATATTTACAATGAGAACTACGTCATTTCTACTTCTTACATCAAGATATGTCCATCATCGGATTGGGACCCCGGGGTCGCTTTCCTAGGCTCACAACCAAGTATCCACACACAAACAATCGGATATTACAAGAAAATAAACCAACCCGGATAATCTAACGATACCAAGACATCCTAAAATAACGATTTAAAGGAATTGATACCAAATATAACACCTTAAAACAAACAAAGAAATTAATGAACGAATATCATCGGGTTATTAGGAAGAGTTTTATTCCGATGGAAACTTCACTCATAATCCCTAATTCATTGCTCAACAAGATACATGAAAGTTACATCTAATTTACCCAATCAATATGACATGAATTGCTAGAACAAATAGAAATTTTCACCTTGCAATTGATCTCAAATGGATATGAACTTGTGTATTTGAATAGGATAAGGAGTGTATTTGATACAATCAAAATTAAAAGGATTGAATTCTCTCTTTTTTCTCTCCTTTCTCTCCTATTTTTGTAGCAAAATCTCACTATTTTCTCTCTATTTCCGTGCTCTTTTGCTGCTGGAATTTCCTTCTTCTTCCCAATTCTTTCAAATTTGCTGAACTCCCTGTATGCTGCCGAAGCTGGCTTAAATAGGCTGGCCAGAGCCAGCCGCAGATCTATCTGCGGCTGGCCGCAGATGGATCTGCGGCTGGCCAGCTGGCACGCCCCCCATCGCACTCAGCTGCTGAGTGCTGATTTCCCGGTTTTCGTGCTGGCGCACCCACTTGGCCGCAGATCTATCCGCGGCTGGCGGGCTTGACTTTCTCGATTTTCGTGCCACGCCTCGATTTTCGTACCGCAACGTCGGTTTTCGCTGACAGGCTCGTATTCCGCAGTCCGGGAACTTCCGGGAGACGTGCCACCTCATTCGGAAATGCCTGCCTCGGACGATCATGCTGTCACGTCGACTTGGGCTGCCCAAATCATTGCGGCGGTGCCGGGCGCTCGCCCTTGTGCCCGCTCCTTTGCTCCCGCAAGCTGGTTCAATTGACGATTTCGCCCTCCTGTCACGGTTAGTAGAAGGAAACGCAAAATTTGGGTGTCTACAGCAGTCAGAGTTAAATGTTATGCATATACATGGTGTACGAGAGGCTGATCCCCTCGAGTACAACTGACGGGGCCAGGTTTTAAAAGAGTTAGTCGAATGATTGACTCTTTGGCCAAAAGTTCATGGTCGGTTGGACCACTCAGCAGTAAATAATCATTATTCATTGATTCATTTGGACTTTGATTATGTCATTTCAGCTATTTCATCAATGTTCATAAATTGTTGATCTATGCAGCTATTATTCTTATTCATTCATGATATATCTTCATTCTTGCTTTTAAACTTGCTGAGCAAAGTAGTTGCTCACCCTTGCTATATCATGAACCTATTGCAGTTAAGCCGGGGAGTTCCAAAGCGGACAAAGGCAAAGGAAAGCTTAAGGAATAGTTATATATACTATCCCGTTGTGTAATCGTGGAATAGTTTTGTATTATTAATATATTCTGCGATGTATTTATTTAAGGTTGTAGACCTTGGAACCGTAGTGAACCTTTTGTAATGAACAACATATGTTTATTTTATTCCGCATTAGTTAATTTATGTTGTTTAGAGGTGTATGGATGCATTTTATCGTGAGCACTAAATTCGAGGTATTGGTACCTGAATTTGGGGGTGTCACATTGTCTGTACCGTCGATTACTGCTACGCAATTTAACTTAATCTCTTATGAAAGACCTATTAGTTATAAGATTGATCTTTCAATTAACATCACATATATCACCTTATAATATCACTTCTTTATAAATAAATTATCTAACATTTAACCACATAACTAAATATTAGATAACATCTTATCACCATACGCATTCATAATTCAAAAGCTAGCACACATCGAGTCTTTAACAGTGTTCAATAAAGTATGCTGAGTGGTTTCCCACAAACAACCAACAAACTAGTTTTCGTCTCGTCTACATTGTTTTCACAGTGAGTTAGATCGGTTGCTAGTTCGTATATACCTCTGCTCCCTGAAGGAATTGTTTAGCCCAGCTACTATACATCAACTATTAAAGAACACGACTGTACTACTACTTTATCATAAATCTTATAACTTAACACTAAGTCTTTCATTTTATAAGTTCTCTTTATAATCCATTAAGCCTAAATACCTAAACCAGCAAGTTGGATTATCCAATATACCAATCCAGCAGCCTGGATTTAAACCAACATCCAATCCATCAACCTGGATTCATACTATCTTACAATTCAGCAAGCTAGATTCCCTAATTCAGCAAACCGGATTCATTAATTCAGCAAACTATATTCACCAATTCAACAAACCGGATTCAATCAATTCAGCAAGCCGAAATATGAATACAACAAACCGGATTGGAAGCTGCATTATTAAAATGACTTAACCTCTTTTAATCATCGATTTTTATTTTCTTCAAATCTTGCCACACATACGAACATATATTCCATACTCACAAATTGTAACGACCGGAAATTCTGAAATTTGCCTTGTAATTCGAATTTTGAATATTAATGAATATATTATATATTAATATTATATTTGTGTTACGTGTTTAAAGGTTGTGTGACAACCTGGATTATGTGAATGCATGAAATTTTACGTGATATAGTTTTGATTAAGTGAATAATTGATTTCGCGTAGTGTCGTTAAATCACATTTCCCGAGGCACGTTTCCCGAGGCACTATTCATGCCATAATATTTTTGTGTCTTTTTCGATGTTAATAAATTTCACAAATACGTGTATGCGTACGAATAATTTTTTCAAGTGTCGAAAATTTTATTTGAACTGATACGTGATTTTATCCGTATCCGAAATGTATTATATGGGTGTTCCGAATATTTGGACAAATCCCATAATAATTATTTTTATGCATCCCAATATTTTATGGGAGTACCCATTTTAATTTTGGGTAGAGTTATTTACCAGTTTTGGTACAGAAGTGGGAGTTTTTGGATATATTTTTCTGTATTTGGGTATTTATTTTGGCTTGTTACTCCAAGACGGAACCAACCAAAACCCATCAACCAATCAGATGCTAGGAAAATGAGGAGAGAGAAGGGAGGTTGCCGACAAGCCACATTGAGCACCCAACCCACTCCCATTTTCTCCCAAAATTACTCCACATCTCCCAAATCATTCAAACCATTCCATTTCTCTCTTGCATTCCATCAACACCATTCCATCAGCAGATAGAGAGAGAGAGAAGGAAAATCTGCAGCAAAGAGGAAGAAGAAAGAAGGAGGTCACCGGAGAAGTCGCCGGAAAAGAAGAAGAGTCGCTGGAAAAAGAAAGGAGGAAGAAGAAGAAGCAGGCACGGGTGGAAGAAGAAGAGAGTCCAAGCAAGAAAAACTCAAGCCAAGAAAGCCTAACAAGCTTCTTAATCATCTAGGAAGGATTTATAGAGGTAAACATCAACCAAATCCTTTCTATTCGATTTCTTGTTAAGTTTTTCAAGTTTTTCTTAGTTTTGAGCTTTTAAGCTTGTGGGTCAGATTTATGGCAATTCTTGGTGTTTTTGTTTGTTGTGATTATTTGTAAATGTTGTTAAGAGACTATATAAGCCATTAATAATATCAAAGTGGAACAAAAACACAAGAAATCCTTATCCTGGCTTAATGGAGCAAGAACAATGGACAAAACATAGACTTTGGAGATTCAGACCATTTTAGAGGATTATAAAGCTATGATTTCATGTTTGTTAATTTTATTTGTTATTATGGTATTGTAGTTCCATGGGTTACGAAGCTAACCCAGTTGGAATGGATAAAAAGGAGTTCGTAGGAATGATTTTTGTAAAACTTGTCAAGAACTCGAAGAATAGAGTATGAACTTTATATTTTGGCTTAAGATTTGGCAATGTTAATATTAATGGATAGCTCAGTATTTTTGATATGTTGTAGCCCCATAAGTTAGGAGTCCATGGAGTCTGGAATGGACCAATTTGCTTGTGTATTGAAGGAGTTATGGAGGTTGGAGTGGCCGGAGGTCGGAGTCGCGAACTGGGAACAAACCCAGAATCCGGCTACTGCATAATGGCACTGCAGCGCCACTCATAAGCCCTGCAACTCACGCCGCAACGAGGGGCAAGATGGGAAGGGACGGGACTCGCGCCGCAGCGGTGAGCCCAAGTACTAAGCTTCACGCCGCAGCGTGAAGCCCTGCCATGGAGAACACACGGGACTCACACCGCAGCGTGAGGTCCAGTGCTAAGGCTTGGCACTGCAGCACCAGTGCCGTGTCCGGCCTGGGTCGAGTCGATCCGACCGAATCAGGTCGGGTCGGACCTAATGAATCCTTTTAGCGGGTCCAACACTTATATTTTTATCCTAAATGATTAAACAAGTGAGTGAGACCCCCGACTGGGTAGTCGTAGGGCAATCAATGTGTTTTAATGATGCAATGTCTGTTTTGAACCTAGACTTTATGTGACTAATTGTTATGTGAATATGGATTTACATGTGTAGGATATTAAGGAACGTGTGTTATAATATTGTAGCAGCGCATCAGGCAAGTTTCCTTACCCTAGCTCGATTTAATATTGGGCAGGTTTTCTCAACCGTACAACTTTTGTTTATTGTACGAGTTATTTGTTGATTGAGCAAGCATTCTATATTATTGCAAGTTCCTTACTCGACTGTTTCATTTGAGCAAGTTTCCATAACCTTACTCGAATTATACTTGAGCAGGTTTCCTATTTTATACAAATGTTATATATTGTTGCAAGTTTCATGACTCAAATTGAGTTATTACTTTCAAATTATATTAGTGGATTAATTATTGTATATTACTCCACATCAAAGATAATTATTGATATTCGCACCTTGTGCATTTGAATTCATTATTTGTTATTGGACTGTGAAACGTTAAGTTCTTCATTCATGAACTGGTTAAGGAAATAGTCTACGTCACTTGTTTCGGCTAGACACATACATGTTATTATTTTAAAAGCTATCCAAACTGATTGTTGGTGCAGGTTCTTGGACTGAGAGAGCAACCCTTATGTAGGGGATTTTAATGTGTCGGTTATTCGATGCAGTCAGAGCTAAATGTTATGCATATACATAGGATACGAGAGGCTGATCCCCTCGAGTACTACTGACGGGCCAGGCATTTAAAAGGGTTAGTTGAATAACTGATCCTTTGGCCAAATAGTTCATGGTCTATTGGACCACTCAGCAGTAAATAATCAATATTCATCATTTCTTTTGAACTTTGCTTATATTGTTAGCTATTTCTTCAATGTCTTAAATTAATGAACTATGCGATTATTGTTCTCATTCATTCATGATATATCCTCTTTATTTATTTTAAATTTGCTTAGCAAAGTAGTTGCTCACCCTTGCTATATCATGAACCTATTGCAGTTAAGTCGGGGAGTTCCAAAGGGGACAAAGGCAAAGGAAAGCTTAAGGAATAGTTATATGTACTATCCCGCTATGTAATCATGGAATCGTTTTGTATTATTATTGTATTATGCGATGTATTCATTTAAGGTTATAGACCTTGGGACCGTAGTAAACCTTTTGTAATGAACAACATATGTTTATTTATTCCGCATTAGTTGATTTATATTGTTTAGAGGTGTATGGATGTATTTTATCATGAGCACCAGATTCGAGGTATACCTACCTGAATTTGGGGGTGTCACACAAATACTTTCCTTATGAAAGTTTTCAATTTCCATTAACATTTTTCAAACGTCCGTTTTAACTTTCGAAACTAAGAAATATGATCACTATCTTGCACAACTCCGATGACTCCAATTTTTTGATAGCATCTTATACATATTAACAAGTACTCCCAGTTAAAATTTCGTGGTCATCGGATTTATAGAACTCCAATTTTAGCCATTTTTTGTCGAAAAACTGTACGTTTTTATTTTAGCCATAGATTCTTCGTTACAAGTCTGAATGTGGCGATTTTTGGACAGGAGCTACCTAACTCCCTATATTTTTAGTGGTAAAAAAACCTGAATTTATTTCACTTGCTAAGGGGTCGAAACAGTGCACGTAAGCTAGGGGTCAGCGGGTTTTGGTCTCGTTTCTCGATTTGGGGTCCTTCACCATAAAATCCTTAACTTCCATTCTACAAGGCCAAAATTTTTTTACAGGACTCACATAACTTCTCATATTATCACTCTAAATTTTTCTAGAATTTTTAGAGCAAAAATAATTAACGAAAATGCCCCTGGATGGGACTGCCCTGTAGCAGTCCCTTTCCCCTTTTAAAAAACCTAGAAAAAATAGTCCCTACAAATTTTGTACACATTATTTTTGACTTCACCACTAGGATTTAACACTTAACTTATATATCTAGCACTTCTCTTTGACGGATTGCAAAAAGAGTGCATAGATTTCAAATGATAACTAATTAAAGTGAAAGGAAACTAGGGTTTTCTAACCCTTTTTTAAACGAACTAAGTTTTCCTTTCTTTCTTTTCAACAAATCAATACCCAATCTTATAAGATCTATGCACAATACACTCATTAACATATAAATCAAGAGTTTTTAAGTTTGAAATCAAAGATCCTAGTTTTGATTAAAAGTAATCAAAATAAATTGCATAACATAGAGTTAGGGTTTTATACCTTTTATGTGCTATCTTTCTCCTCCTTTCCAAGATGGCTATGGAGCTATACAAAATCTCTCTCCTCCTCCCTTCTTAGCCCATGGCTGGACACCTTCCTCTCTCTCTTTGTATTTTATTTTTCTTTTTGTCTATTTGGGTTTGGAGATGAGAGATATGAAATGAAGTAAATATGTATAGATATAAGTGGTATATTTATTCTTAATCTCCTAACATATCTTGCAATATCTATCCTTTCTCTCTCTCTCTCTCTTATCTTATCCTATCTATTTATCTAGCTTGTAATCTTGGTGATCCAATAAAATGGTGACACATAAGGGAGTTAGGTGAGAGTGGGTGAAGAAAAAAAATAACCCACATGCTAAATACTCTCTCCTCCTCATCCGTGTACTACCCCCTCCATTTCTCCCAATTTTTGATTTATTTTAATTGCCAAATTTTGCTTAATCAAATGACTAAAAAGTCCCTCCCAAGTTGGCCTACTAATTAAAATAAACTTGGGCTTCCTTAAATAATTAATTGGTTGGGCTTATAAATTAACATTACCCCATATCTTAATGTTATCTTTTACTAATTATTTAATTAGGGTATACATCTCACTCCTTTAGAATTTAATTCCTTACTCATGTACATTTAATTTCTTAACCAAATTAGTCTTACCTTAATTAGGTTATAAAATTAATTAATTGAGATATATAAAATAAATCTCTTAGGGTTATTATTTATTTTAAATACTATTATTCTCCCATACAATAACCCTTAAGGTTATTAAGTTTTCATACCTAATATATAATAATTAGGTTACACTAGTTTTATTTTATTTGTTTATTATATAATAAACAAATATAAACAATCACATAATATTCACATTCTTTCACTCACACATTCACACAAACTAATTTAATAAATTGAGATAATAAATTGAATCTCTTAAATTAAGTCACTAGTATATAATTAAAATACTAAGACCACTAAATAAAAATACCCCTTTATGTTATTTAATTCTAATGTCTAATTTATAATATTAGGCTACCAAACTTTCTTTAATTCTCTTTTATTATTAGAATAATTAACTTACTACAGACCATTAATTGGACTTTCATTTAAAATTGTTTGGGCCACTAATATTCAAGCATTACTAGACCATCACTTGTACTACTAGTTTATTAAATCTTTTGATAAACATTCCAATTGGGCTAAGTTAGTAAGTTTACATATTAATTATCCAAGTCCATCATCAATTAAATGAGTGGGCTTAGTTATTTAACCAATTGGACTAGTCTACTAGTATTTATTTATTAGTTGGACTATTAATATAACACTTAAGTTTATTAACTCCTCATATTTATAATATTTATAAATATGTTACATAGCTTTCCTTTTCATTTCTTTGTCACTTAAATTAAATAAATTTATTAACTTATTTAATTCACCTAACACGTATTCATTCATATTTCCTTACAATTGGAAATTTATTCAATAAATACGATATTACAATCAAAATAATATTCCCTCTTTATTAAAATAATTCAATGATAGAATTTATTAAAATATCCTTTATTTAAAGTATACAATATTTCCGTATACTAAACTAATGATTTAGCTTCGTAATATAAATTGTTTCATAACAATTTATTCATGCACAATAAATAAATAAATATATATATATATATATATATATATATATATATATATATACACACACACACACACACACACACACATTACATATTCACATTCTTTTCCTTGCACACATTCCCATACTTGCTTTAATATATAATAAAAATAATTTTATTATATAAAAAAATTCATACATAAAATTTCTTATTTTAATATATCAAACTTCTTGGGTTATTACAGAGTACGTAGAAAAAGAAGGGTTTCATCAGACTTTATTCCTGAGAAAACTTGGAGCTTAGGAGGAAGACTGGATTCGACAGAGTTTATTTCTTCTCTCTTATTTCTTCATTTTGTAATCTAGAATAAGTTCTGATAAATCATTGATGTTCTCTATTTATGAACTAATTCTTTTAGTTAAGGATTTAATGGAACCCGATGATGATTTTATTTAATATTTATTAGTTCTTCTAGTTAAATTGATTATGGATTGAATTGTTTATTATAACTTGTTTTAATTATATAATTGCCTGATCAACAATTATTAGATGGACTTAGATGACATTTGGCAATGGAATCTAAGTTGAGATTTAGTTATAATAACTTGTGATTAGTGATTTCTTCGGTAAGAAGGATTACTGATTGAATGTTGATTTTGTGGACGGGATAAAAATATACCTGAATACCTCAAGCAACTATTGGAAAATGAATCTTAATGAATCTATTATTATTGTTTCTCATAGAAGTAGAAGGGAATTAATAGTAATAGGTATGCTTTATAATTATTTGAAAGGTAGTTATAATAATTATTAGTGATTTTCCGTTGACAATTCTAATTAACCAATTGAATCGGGGGAAATTGATTCCTTAACCTCTTTCTTTATTGATTTAATATTTCAGCAGTTGATTATTTAGTTAATTCACTCAGTTGATATCGAAATTATCTAGATTAAATTAATTAATGAATAATTAGTGTTTAGAATTAGTTAGGTTATAATTCGCTCCTCGTGGGTTCGATACTCTACTTTTATTTTATTACGTGATTGACCGTGTATACTTTCACGTAAAATTGCTAGTATAGATTTAGCCATCAAGTTTTTGGCGCCGTTGCCGGGGAGCAATTGATAGCTTAAAATTTTCTTTTTTTTAATTTTCATCATTTAGTTTTAATTTAGATTTTGTTACGGATTTACAAATTTGGTCTCTATTCGCAAGTAGCTTTGTATGCAAACTAGGTCAAAGGAGAAAGAATTACTGCCGTTTGAGGACGAGATTGATAGAAGGCTTCGAAGAATACGGCATTTTGCCAAAGAAACACTTCAGCAACAAGCTATGGCTGCGGAAGAAGCATCAAAATCACTTAAAGACTATGCAATGCCACAAGTCACTTAAATTCATTCAAGCACTAGGAGGCCAGCAATCCAGGCCAATTTTTTTGAAATCAAACCTGGTATGATTCAGATGGTGCAGAATTCAATTCAATTTGGGGGCATGCCAAATGATGATCCGAACGATCACCTTGTAAGTTTCTTGGAGATAAGCGATACATTCAAGTACAGGGATGTGACTGACGATGCAGTGAGACTTAGGCTCTTTCCTTTCACACTTCGTGATAAGGCAAAGAGTTGGCTACATTCGTTACCAGCAGGGTCAATCACTACTTGGGATGACTTAGCTCAGAAATTTGTAGCTAAATTCTTTCCCCCCAGCAAAAACAACAAAGACGAGAAATGAGATTACATCTTTCACACAATTAGATTCTGAATCATTGTATGAAGCATGTGAACGATTCAAGGAAATGATAAGAAGATGTCCATCTCATGGACTTCCGAAGTGGTTGCAAGTACAAACTTTTTACAATGGGTTGTTTAACACAACACGCACTTCTATTGATGTAGCTACCGGAGAAGCCTTAATGGGTAAGAGCTTTGAAGAAGCATATGAATTATTAGAGACAATGGCTGCAAACAATTATCAGTGGCCAACTGTGCGAATGACTCAGCCAAGGACTGGAGGAAAAATTGAGGTAGATGCAGTGACAGCTCTGGCTGCACAAATGCTAAATTTGTCGAAAAAGGTTGATGCAATGGGAACACAGTCAGTGCAACAGATAGCTGTAGTCTGTGAATTATGTGCAAGAAATCATCATACAAATTAGTGTGCAATCAATACTGAATCAGTGAATTTTATAGGAAACAAACATGGTGCATATTCTAACACCTACAATCTAGGGTGGAGAAATCATCCAAACTTTTCTTAGAGCAACAATCATAATCAATCATCAGCCCAAGACAGTTCCATCCCCTAGGATTCCAAGGTCAAGTAAATCCCCAACCAGAAAGAAAGGACAACATAGAAGAAATACTCACAAAGTATATTACAGTGAATGACATGAGGATGAATAGCTTAGAAGGTTCACTTCGAAATTTGGAAACTCAGATGGGACAACTAGCAAGTACAGTGAATAGTCGTCCACAGGGTGTTTTACCGAGTGATACCGAAGTCAACCCGAGAAGAGAAAATCACGAGCAATGTAAAGTTATTACTTTGAGAAGTTGGAAGAGTTTGACGAAAGAGGATACCATACCAGCAAGAACGATTGACACTGATAAAGAAGATGGAATTGACAATGACGTGAATAGGAGTGAAGAAAAGAAAAACGAAGAATTGGGATTGAACCAGTGCATAGGTAAGCAAGGAGCAAAGAATTCTGTTGTACCATATCCATAACGGTTAAAGAATCAGAAGTTGGACAGTCAATTTTCAAAATTCTTGGAAGTTTTTAAGAAATTGCAGATCAATATATATCACTTTCGCAGAGGCATTAGAGCAGATGCCGAGTTATGTCAAGTTTTTAAAGGAAATTCTCTCAAAGAGAAGAAGGATGGGGGATTGTGAAATGGTAGCCTTAACAGAGGAGTGCAATGTAGTTATTCAGCATAAGCTACCAACTAAAATGCAAGATCCAGGGAGTTTAACAGTCCCGTGCACTATTGGGAAGAAATTTGTGGGAAACGCTCTATTTGATCTCGGTGCGAGCATTAATCTCATGCCTTTGTCAATCTATGAGAGACTTGGGTTGAAAGGAATAAAACCAACGAAAATGATTATACAACTGGCAGATAGATCAATCACACGTCCAAAAGGGATTATCGAGGATGTGCTACTGAAGGTTGATGCATTTATTTTCCCGGTGGATTTTGTTATTCTTGACTATGATGAAAATGAGAAGATTCTATTGATTCTAGGACGACCATTTCTAGCCACTGGACGCACGTTGATTGATGTTAAGAATGGAGAGCTCATATTAAGGGTTAATGACCAAGAAATCACATTCACTGTGATATATTCCATGAAAATGCCAAATGAGGTGGAGGAGTGCTATGTGACACAAGAGATTTTAGAGAATGAAACCGGGGAAGAGGATACTAGCGAAGAAGAAAAAGGAAATGAAAAGCAAGGGAACACAGCCGAGATTGGGCAAGGAAAGTGTGATATGGGATGCGCAACCAATGGCATTCTCGATCATGTCGACAAGCCCGAGTGATCGAACAAGAAAAAGTCAGGCTGAAGACTTAAAAACAAGCGCTAATGGGAGGCAACCCATGGGTTTAATGATAGTTAGATTTGAATTTATTCATTTTAGGTTCAAGTATTTCAGTTTAAGTTTTTATTAGGAGTTTGTAAAATTAATTAATTAAGTCGAGTTTTTTTTCATAGAAGATACAAGCTTGGTAGCATCAAATTTGTGGCAAGCATGCTAGGAAGGGGCGCACCATGCAGGGATTTGGGGCCGCGACACGAAAGCATAAGAGCCGCGGCATGCATCAGGAGTCGCGACGCCCACAACTAAGAGCCGCGACACTTAACACTTAAATAGAAAAGTAGCAGCGAAATAAAAAGGCCATACAGGGATTATGTGCCGCGGCGCATAAACACAAGGGTCGCAGCCCGCATTTACATGCCGTGGCGCACATGTTAGAAGTCGCTGCACTCGTGCGCATATTAACAGAATCTACACGGCATCAGGAGCGAATTTCTCCCATTCTTTCCCCATCTATTACCACCATTCTCTCCCATTCAAACACAAACTTCCCCAAAAACCACCCACATTCCATATTTACCCAACCAAATCAACTCCTACCATAAATAGAGATTCAATTCCATAACAATTCAATAACTTAACCCTAATACCATCTTTGCAAGGAGGGTTCAAGTATTTATATTAGAAGGAGTTGGAACCTCACATTCACAAGTTCTTTTCATCTTCTTCAAACACACACATGCAATCACTTTTGTCCATTATTTTGATCGAATTACACTAGTTGTGATCCTTTTTGGTGTTTGAAACAACGATTTGAGGGAATGCACATATTCAAAAGGCTTTGATTTTGGGTCAAAAATTGCGCGCATACCACGTGTTCGTAAAATTGCCCAAACCACATCTTTCATCACTATTTTGGTTTTTAAGCATTATCAAGCTTTCCAATGGCACCCAAATGTCAATGTACCTCTCAGGCTTCCTCTTCCACATATGATCATTCAAAATTTGTCAGTGAAGAAGCCTCGGAGCGCTTCCATGCCTCGTTGGTGAACAAAAATTTAATTTCGAAATGTGACTTGGTGCCACTAGAGAGCAATGGAGTTGAAATTCGACGAATGATTCAGGAGCGTGGTTGGGGAACATTGACATCTCAACCCGAAGCCGCTGTAGTAGCAGTTGTAACGGAATTTTATGCTAATGTAGTAACTTTGTGGTCTGCTTGTAGTACTCATGATAGATATTCTCGTAGTATGATGAGATGATGACATTAAGCTTTCTTACGCTTAGTAGAGAATGCTGCCTAGATGCAACGTACCACCCCCAGCAACACCTGAGGGATCGGTTAACAATGGAGGAGGTCCGACGGACCCCATGCAGTGGTTAGCGGATATATTGGAGAGAATGGAAAGGAGAAATGTGGTACCCATGAATGCCAACCCACCGACAGTACCCATAACAAGTTTCAAAGATTTCAAAAGCGTAGGACCCCCAGAGTTCAGGGGAACGACTGATCCGATTGAAGCCCAGTCTTGGGTGAAGGAAATGGAGAAGGCTTTCGTTATCGCACGCATGGGGGATGACTAGAAAACAGCATTCGCCACCTATATGGTGAAAGGAGAAGCAAATTATTGGTGGGAGGTGATGAGTATATTTTATATACACAAATTGGGTACTTTTAGCCTTACTAATTTGTAAGTCTTTAGCTATTTCGTTTGATTTTATGTGTTTTCATCTTATTATTGTGTAATGTAGCTTTGTATTACTTTTATATGTATTTATGTGCTTTTATATGTTTTTACGTTGTTTTGTAGGTATTGAAATAAAGGTCCCTTGAATCGATGCGTTTTTGGCTTGAATCTAGCATTTCCGCTGCTTGTTTGTCAATTTGACCCATGATGCAATCCGAATCTCTCAAAACTCAAAGAACAAAAGTTATAGATTTTGATCTTAGCGTTCCAGAACATCCGGAATCATCTAATTTGAAGTTCGTATGAGAGAGTTATGGTCATTTTACCATCGGAGTTTGCATGAATTTTACATAGCAGCTGCTTCCAGGCCAATTTGATCCTTTCTCCGGCCATTAGCTCGTCGAGCTCCAGTTCTATAAGTTGTAGAGCTACTTCTTAGCTTTCCATAGCCTCCTTAATCGCCTTAATCCGAGTTTGGACGAAGAAGTTATGGCCATTTTACCAACAGACGTCGAAACTGTCTCGCGGTACAGAACACCGCCGGGGCGAGAGCGTCGCCGGGGCGAGAGCGTCGCCGGGGCGAGAAACACTTCTGATTCAGCGATTTTTTTGGTCCAAAACTCGGGAAATGCTAGGGTTTGGGAGACCCAACTGATATAACACCAAAGTGGCGGCTAGAACTTCATTCTAACACATACCCACTCATTCTAACTCATCCTAACACCTTCTAACACAAAATCTAGAGAGAGGAAGCTACCAAATACATCAAATTAGAGGACCAAAGTGCTAAAATCAAGCTACATCAAGCAAGGCCAAGGAGCAAAAACATCAAGGATTGCAAAATCAAGTAGGAGAAGCTAGTGTTCATCATCAACCCATCAAACATCATATGAAAATCTACAAAAGTGGTTCTATCTCTAGTTTTCTCTTCTATTTTGTAATCCAACATGATGTATAATTTGAATATGATGTTATTTGTAGTTACCATGAACTATAACTAATTTTCTAAGATTTCAATGGAACCCAATACATAGTTTGAATTGAATGCTCTCTCTTTGATGTTGGTTAATTATTTGTGATTGGATATCATAATTTGTGCTTTATATATTAATTACCTAGCTAGTAATTACCTTGGGAACTTATATGGAATTGAGAGAGGAAGTATAGGTTGAGACCTTGTTATGATATCATGTGAAAATTAGATATTCCTATGGGTAATTTATGAAATTAAGTGACGTGTGTTTTATTTATTACCCTCATGAATGGATAATTTGATTGTATTTAGGATAGACATATACCTAAATACCACATGTATCCATGGGAGAATCCATGCTTAATGATTTCTATTGCGAAAGTTGGTAATTGATGGAGTAGTTAATGAGGTTTTGTGACATACACCTTACTAATTGTTCTTGATATGAGAGTCTTGCTAGTGTGTAGAATAGAGATATATCTATACACCGTAATGGGGAATACATATTTGACCATCGAGAGAGGCTTAGACATACTTGTGATTTCTCAGGTAACAATCCTTGTGATTTAACTAGTTGAAAAGAGAGAGTTAGGATATTCAAGTGAAATGTTGGGGGAAATTGTGATCTTAGACTTGTTAATATTTGATTTCATTATCTTAATGTTTTCCATAGTTCTTTGATTATTTGTTATCTTTGTTATTGCAAAACAACAAAAAGATTTATCATTAGTTTAAATAAAATCGAGATGATAAAAGGTTAGTACTTGGAAAAGACTAGTAATAATTCCTCGTAGGATCGATACTTTACTTACTCTTTATTACTTGTTGACCGCGTATACTTGCGCGTAAATTGTTCATATACAAATCGGACAACAAGTTTTTGGACCAACAGCGAGCAAGTGAAGGAATGATACCGTGGGACAAGTTCAAGGAATTATTTTTCGAGAATTATTTCCTAAAGAGCATGGCAAGACAAATGGTAGTGAAATTCTTAGAACTAAAGCAGGAAGACATGACAGTGGCTCAGTATGCCGCCAAATTCAATGAACTTGCACGTTTTGCACTGCTTCAAGTAAGTACTGAAGAGCTGAAGGCGCAAAGGTTTGAACAAGGGCTAAAACCATGGATATATAACAAGGTAGCCGTTCTTCAGATCGAAACCTTTAGTGCACTACTGGAAAAAGCCATCATTGCTGAACGATTGAGGCCTTGAATCAACACAAGAAGAATAAGAAAAGTGGAGGAGACTACCGGGAGGTGGCAGTAGCGGTGGAAGCAATTCGAGTAAAAGAAAATGGGACGGTGGCAACAGCAACAACACCAACACTAATCAGACGGGGAATAATCAAGGAGGATTTAAGAAGAGGATTGAAACGTGTTCCAAACGTGGGAAAAATCATAAGGGGGAGTGTTGGAAGGGGTGCAATATCTATTACAATTGTGGCCAGGAGGGGCACATGGCACCAAACTGCACAAACCCAAACAAGAACCGTGGATGTTATTCTTGTGGATCCGTGGAGCATCAGATCAAAGACTGTCCGAAGAAAGGAAGCAGTGGTGGAAACATTAACCGAGGAGGAGGTAATAAACTGACAATTGGAGGACCTACTCTGCCGAACCGAACCCCTGCCCGAACCTTCAACATGACTGTCCAGGATGCAGTGATTGCTAAGGACGTGGTGTCAGGTATTATCCCAATCAATAATATAAATGCCTGCGTATTATTTGATTCGGGTGCTACCCGTTCTTTTGTATCTGAAGATTTTGCTAAACGGTTAAATTTACCCCAAGAACGGTTAGAAAATCCTTTGAGTATAGAAATTGCGAATAATGAGGTAATTCCAGTAGAGTTTATTCTTCGTAATTGTTGCGTTGAGATTAGGGGATATAATTTTTACGTGGATTTGATCCTAATAAGGTTGGGAGAGTTCGATGTAATATTGGGAATGGACTGGTTGTACGATCATGCGGCAATGATTGACTGTCAGAAGAAAAGTGTGAACCTTCGGACCCCTAACCGGTCGAGGGTAGTGTTTAATGGTAGCACATCGCTGAGACGTTCTTGTTGTCTTACAATGATGCAGGCCAGGAAGTTGCTAAAGAAAGGATGTGAAGGCTAATTAGCCTATATTGTAGATACAAAGAAAGAATGTGTAGGAATTAAGGATATACCGATAGTAAGAGAGTTTCCAGATGTGTTTCCAAGCGAATTACCTGGTCTTCCGCCAGATAGGAAAATTGAATTTGCAATAGACTAAGTGCCAGGGACTGCACCAATTTCGAAGGCTCCGTATCGTATGGCGCCAGTGGAGATGAAAGAATTGTTCATACAACTTCAGGAATTACTGGATAATGGGTATATTCAGCCAAATGTGTCTCCATGGGGAGCACCGGTTTTGTTTGTCAAGAAGAAGGACGGATCGATGAGACTCTGCATCGACTACCGGGAGTTGAACAAATCGACGATCAAGAACAAGCATCCATTGCCAAGGATCGACGACTTGTTCGATCAACTAAAAGGAGCCAGACACTTCTCGAAGATAGATTTAAGGACCGGATATCATCAGCTAAAAGTAAGGAAGGAAGATGTACCTAAAACTGCGTTTCAGATGAGATATGGTCACTACGAGTTTTTGGTGATGTCTTTTGATTTGACTAATGCGCCAGCAGCATTCATGGACTTGATGAACCTAGTTTTGAAGCCGTACTTAGACAAGTTCGTAGTAGTTTCCATCGATGACATTTTGATTTATTCAAGGACTGAAGAAGAGCATGCCGACATCTGAACAAAGTACTAGAGACACTTAGAAGGGAGAAGTTATACGCAAAATTATCCAAGTGCGAATTCTGGATGGAGAAGGTGCAATTTTTAGGGCATATGATCGACAAAAACAGTATCTCAGTGGACCCTGCGAAGGTGGAGGCAGTTAGTAACTGGGAACAACCGAAGACGCCGATAAAAGTGTGAAATTTCTTAGGGTTAGTCGGGTACTATCAAAGATTTATCCAGGATTTTTCGAAGATAGCAACCCCGTTGACCAACTTGACGAGAAAGACGGTGAAGTTTGTATGGTTTGAAAAGTGCGAAGACAGTTTTCAGGAGTTGAAGAAGAGGTTAAGCGAAGCGCCTGTATTGTCTTTACCAGATTATACAGGAGGTTTTGTAGTGTATAGTGATGCGTCACACAAAGGTTTTGGTTGTGCGTTAATGCAACACGGTAAGGTCATTGCGTATGCATCACGACAGTTGAAGGATTACGAGAAGCGATACCCCCATGACCTAGAATTAACAGCTGTCGTCTTTGCATTAAAGATTTGGAGACATTACCTTTATAGGGATAAATGTGAGATATATACGGATCATAAGAGTTTGAAATATATCTTCACACAGAAGGAGTTGAACATGCGACAGAGGCGATGGTTGGAATTAATCAAGGATTACGACTGTGAAATTCTTTATCACTCAGGAAAAGCAAACGTAGTGGCAGATGCATTGAGTAGGAAGGGGAACGAGAAATTGTTTATGTTGACAACTCATGAGGAGTTAATACTAGAAATGGTGAGACTGGAGATTGAGGTGAAAAGTCCAAAAGAGGCAGCAGAGAAGTTATTTGTAATTGAAGCTCGTCCGACGTTACTCGATAAAGTGAAAGAAACACAGAAAAAGGATGAAGAGTGTGAAAGGATACAGAAAAGGATCGTAGAAAATGAGGAAGTGAAATTCCGAATGGATAAGGATGGTATCTTGAGATACGAGGAGCGAGTGTGGGTGCCAGCCGTGACTGAATTAAGAGATGAGATCTTATATGAGGCACATAATTCAGCATATTCTGTTCACCCAGGAAGCACGAAAATGTACTGGGATCTTCGTCAATATTTTTGGTGGCCTAACATGAAGCGGGACGTAGCAGAGTACGTCAGCAAGTGTCTCACCTGTCAACAAGTCAAAGCAAAACATCAGAGACCAAGTGGGTTACTTCAACCACTGAATATACTGGAATAGAAATGGGAACACATCACTATGAATTTCGTGGTAGGACTTCCAGTTACACAGAAGGGTTATGATGCCATTTGGGTTATCGTAGATCGATTGACGAAATCAGCACACTTTCTACCGATAAAGATCCGATTTAATTTGAACCAATTAGCTAAGTTGTATATAAAGGAAATTATTTCACGACATGGAGTACCAATATCAATTGTCTCAGATCGAGATCTGCGCTTCACGTCAAATTTTTGGAAAAGCTTGTAAGAGAGAATAGGAACACAGTTACGACTAAGTACTGCTTACCATCCTCAAACTGACGGACAGAGTGATCGAATAATTCAGACACTAGAGAACATGTTGAGAGCTTGTGTGATGGATTTCAAGGGAAATTGGGATGACCACTTACCGCTTGTGGAATTCGCTTACAATAATAGTTATTATGCAAGTATCGGTATGCCGCCATACGAAGCCCTCTACGGAAGGAAGTGCAGAACACCGTTAAGCTGGGATGAGATTGGCGAACGGCGACTGTTGGGACCAGAATTGGTGCAGCAGACAGTAGAAGTGGTCACAGTAATCAGGGCAAGATTAGTTGCAACCCACGACCGACAAAAGAAGTATGCAGATCAACATCGCTAGACGAGAGACTTCGATGTCGGCAGCTACGTGTTTCTGAAGGTGTCTCCCTAGAAAGGGAAGATACGTTTTGGAAAGAAGGGAAAGTTAAGCCCGAGGTTCGTAGGACCGTTTGAAGTATTGAGGAGAGTGGGTGAAGTGGCGTACGAGGTAGCCTTGCCTCCTGAACTGGAGCATATCCACAATGTGTTCCATGTCTCAGTGTTGCGACCATACAAGCCCGATTATAAGCACGTGATATCCTATGAGCCCGTCCAAATAGAGAAAGATCTAACGTATGAAGAAATTCCTATTCAGATAATCGATAGGAAAGAGAAAGTATTAAGAAATAAGGTTATACCTTCTGTAAAAGTAGTTTGGCGAAACCACAATGCCGAGGAGGCGACGTGGGAATTAGAAGATAAGATGAGGGAGAATTACCCTCAACTTTTTGCTTAACCTTGTATTGTGATTATGGGGACAGAACCCTTACAAGGAGGGGAGAATGTAACGATCGGAAATTTTAACTTCCTTGTAACCCGAGTTTATGTGAATAAAATGAATTTTTATTTTTTATTATGTGTTATGTGCTTAAAGGTTGTGTTATAACCTAGAATATGTGTACGTGTAGAATTTTTCGTGTTATAGTGTCGTTAGGGTGAATATGTTGCCTTCGCGAAAAATCGCAAAATCACTATGCACGGGGCACGTTTACCGAGGCACTATTCACGCCATAATATTTTTGCATCTTTTCTGACCTTAATAAATTTCAATAATACACGCATGCGAAGTGATAATTTTTTCAAGCGTTGGAATATTTATTTGAGCTCGCTAGCGATTTAATTTGTATCCGAATTATTTTATATGGGTGTTCTAAATAAATGTGCAAACCCCGTATTTATTATTTTTACCCATTCTAATATTTTATGAGATAACTCATTTTAATTTTTGGGTAGAGTTATTAAGCAAATTGGGTACAAATAAGGAAGAATTCGGGTATGGAAGACCAAATGTGTGTATTAGTTTATGTGTGTTGCTAATATGGGGAACCAACTTAATGCATGGACCAAGGAAGAATTCGAGAGTGGTTGGACGAGTGGCCTTGAGCCAAGTAATTACCTTGAAATTTTCTATTTTCCCAACATTCTTATTGGGTGAGAGACCCACCACCTTGGAGAGAAAGAACTGGGTTTGTTCGGGAAGGAGCCAAGAAGAAGAGGAAGAGGAAGCTTCAAGCTCTAACCAAGTCTTTAAGCATCAAGGAGCAAGAATCAAGAGGTAAACATCAACCATAACCCTTCTCTCTCAATATTTCAAGCTTTCATAGTTTTGAAGCTTATATGCTTGGTGGGTTTGATTTTCGTTATTTATAATTGTTGTTAGTTGTGTGTAAGTTGTTATGGAAGTTCTTAAGACTCTAAAAACCTTCCTAATAACAGTAAAGTGGAACAATATAACGAGAAAATCCGAACTCATGCGTAAAGGATGAAGAACAATGAAGAACATGGACACTTTGGACAAATATAGACATTCGGACTGTTTTAGAGAACTTGTAGTTTCTATTCTATGTTTGTTTGCTTTATTTGTTATTGTTATATTGTATTTCCATGCGTTATCTTCATAACCTAGTTGGAACGGAGTAAAAAGCTTTTAAAACGAATTTGTGACAAAGATTTTAGTAAACTATGTCAAGAAAACGATTATTTTGTGTGAACAGTGACCTTGCGACCAAATATGGTATTAATGTGTTAGTTGTAAAATTGTGAGCTTTTGGAGTAGTATAGTACACTGAATTAGGAAGTCATGGGCTTTGGAATGAACGCATTTCGACCTCGGATGAGGGAGATATAGCGATTTTAAGAAAATGAGTCAAGGCTGTCAAGAACACGAAAAATTAGTGCGACGGGTCTCTTTGGAGCCACGGTTTCGACTAGTTAGGGAACCTGGAAGGTTTTGATTTTTGGATATGTTGTAGTTCAGGTTGCAAGCTTTCCATAGCCTTAAGAACGGACTAATTCCGACTTAAAATGAAAAAGTTATGATGTTTGGTAGAAGGTGCTACGAACCTGTCATGTAGGAGGTCGTAGGATGCAAGTCGTGGGGTAACCTCTGACCATCGTAGAGTGTCAATGGTGGGATGGGCTCTGAGGGTCGTAGAGTGGCCTACGAAGGTAATTGAGTGTCTCTCGGAATCGTAGAGTGCCTTTCGGAATCGTAGAGTGCAAATTTGGCTAAGTATGGGTCGTAGAGTGTAAGGTTCGTAGAGACTCAAAATTTGACTAAGTATGGGTCGTAGAGTGTAAGGTTCGTAGAGACTCAAAATTTGGCTAAGTATAAAAACGTAGAGTAACTTTTAGCCTGAACATCACTTAGTAATTCGGGCATAACTTTCTCATACGAACTCGGATTGAGATGGTCCAGGATGATTCGGAAAGAGAAAGAGTAGACCTACAACTTTCACTTACTGAACCTTGAGAGTTAAGGTCGGGAGAAATCTCAAAATTGAACATCTTTATCACTGTTGGCGATCGTAGGGAGTTAGGGTCGTAGACTCAAAATTTGGCTAAGTATGAAATCGTAGAGAGTAAGGGTCGTAGACCTGAAATTTGGCTAAGTGTAAAATCGTAGGGACTAGTTAGACTGAACCCCATTTAGTAAAATGGGCATAACTTTCTCATACGGACTCGGATTGAGATGATCCAGGATGATTCGGAAAGAGGAAGAGTAGACAACTTCTATTAATTAGGATGGAGATTTCATGCCTGGTTCAAATTCGAATTTGGGTAGTTTGGTGATGTTGTGCATGCCACTTAAATGTTTAAGTAAGGAATTTTGGCGTATGGGCGTGCAAGCGTCGTAACACTGTAACATATGTGTTTATCCTTGTTTATTACTATACTTCTAATAAGATTATAACCTTATGGAGTAGTGTAAGCCAATGTTTGGTATTTATCATGTGAATGATTGTAATATGTTTATGTACACATACGTGTGTAGGATAATTGAAGATCGTGTGTTGTATTATTGTAGCAGACACACGAGACAAGTTTTCTCTAACCTTACTCAAATTATTTATCGAGTAAGTTTCTTTCTTTAACCCTTGTCTAACCCTTGTGTTGGGCAAGTTCTATTGTGCGAGTTAATTATTGATTGAGCAATCATTCTATATTATTGCAAGTTCCTTACTCAACTATTTTTATTTGAGCAAGTTTCCTATTTCATACAAATGTGGTATATTGTTTGCAAGTATTACTCCATTAAACGAGTTTCTTATCTTATTCAAGATACACTGAACAGGTTCCTTTACTTCAATCTTTGTTGTATTGCAAGTACTCTTAGAATGAACTGATATTCGTTCACGTTATTTAACTAAGCTTCGACGCATGTTATTCAAGCTTTCAAGTTCTATATTCCATGAACTGCATAAGATAGATGTCAAAGCCAATTGTTTCGGCTGGACGTATGTTTAATCATCATTGTTGTTAAGTAAAGCTATCCGATCAAATTGTTTGGTTTGGATTCCTATGTAAAGCTGAGATGAACAACCCTCATAGCAGGGGAAACAGTATGTATGTCGGGGAACCGACACGCGCACGAACAATATGTAAAAAGGGGTTATGCATAACACCGGGTACATTAGGCTGATCACCTAGTGTATTAGTATGTTGGGTTATCAGATGAATTTCTGGTAATTCTAGTAAAAGTTCAGTGTCATGATGACCACTCAGTATGGAATATTTCCCCCATTTGGGAACATTGAAGTCATTCGGTCAATAGAGGCCTAACAATTGTGTTAAAGAGATCATTCGTAGAAATTGTTCAAGTTCTTGAGCTATCTTTTATTCTCTTGATTCTTGTAAGCTATAAGAGTATTCATGTGATGATCCACGATTATTGTTATTATACTTGCTAAGTAAAATTGTTGCTCACCCTTGCTTTCCTTCAAATATTTCAGTTAGTGGAGCTCTTGGTGAAAGCTCAGGGAAGGATAAAGGCAAAGTCATAGCTACTGATTAGCTTTGCAGCGTTAAGATTACTATTTTGATTATGTACTAAGACTCGTTGACTTATGTAATGTGCTAAGACTTAATTACCCTTATGTATTAAGTTATGTTTTGTAGATGTTTTGGTTTCGAGACTTGGGACAGGATTATTTATGTTATATCAATGTAAATATTCCTTTATTTCCGTTGTAAGTTATCAATAGTATGATGCATGTATTAGATAGTGATGAACCAAGTCTGTGGTTCAAGTGACCCGTATTTGGGGGCGTCACATGAAGGATAAGGAGTCAAATTCGGATAGAGTCTACTACTCAGATAAGTACCTAAACTTGTACTCTTGTTAATCGTGCAAGTAAATTTATTTATGGAATGATTCTTCTATTATCTAAATTCATGAAGATTATTATTTATACTTTGAAACTCGATTTAAATCATAATTATATTCTTGAATGATTCTTTGAATCCTGTTGCGAATATTACACGAATTAATTGTTCCTAAATATGTTGAGAAGAGTGTCTATACCTTTTGATTCGGCTGGACCAATATTCATAAGTACGAAAGCGATCAAAACCAATTTCATTAGTGCAGACTCTTATAATCTGCTGAGATGAACAACCCTCATAGAAGGGAAAATTATATAACGTCGGGATACCGACACGCGCGCAAACAATATGTTTGAATGTTATGCATAACATAGGATACTTTAGGCTAGTCACCTATTGTACTTGTTTATATTGTGGATTATCAGTGAAATACTATTAATTCTCGTATGAGTTCATGGTCCATAGCGACTACTTAGTGTTAAATTTTCATCAACTTGGAAATATTGAAATCTTTGAATTATTCTAATGATCCTTCGGTCCATAGTGACTCACCAGTAGTAGAAAAGAACATAATCGGAACTATTGAGACGTACCTTGTTCACAATCTTTATCTTTAATAACCTGAGCAATCAATGATTGTTATACCCTTTGAGATTATGAAACTTTTTACATGATCGCTCACTTTATTTATCGTTATACTTGCTGAGCAAACTTGTTGCTCACTCTTGCTTTCCTTAAACATTACACTTAAGACAGAACGAGGTGGAAGCTCAAGAAAGGATAAAGGCAAAGGCAAGGCTACAAAATAGCTTTGTTTCACCATGTTAGGATAATGGTCTTTATATGTATTAAGACTTATTAATATTATGAATTAAGTTGTGTTATGTATTAGTAATGGTTTTTAGACTTAGGACGAGACTATTTATATTATATTAATGTAACTATTCTATTATTCCGCTATGAGTTGTTGTTAGTATGATGTATGAGCTAAATCGTAAAGCACCGGATTCGAGGTACAGGTATCTGAATGTGGGGACATTATAGTTAGTCCCCTAGAATTATGGGAAATAAATGGGACAGACCTTCGAATGCATAACCGTCTTGTCCAAAGACAATCATTTATATCTGCCAAAACGAGTGACAAGATCGGTAACAAAACCTTTTAGGGATGGTCGACTTCCTCGCCAAAATGGGACATAATGAGGCAAAAATTGTGAAAAGGTTGGAATAAGCACCAGCCCAGATTTCCATCCTTGATGTTGTACTGGCGTCAAAGGCTCATCGTAAGATATTAATCAAAGTTTTGGAGGAAGCACATATCCCTAAAACTATAGATATGGAGAAGTTCAGCCACTTGATTAGCTATATCTTCGATAGTAATATAATCTCTTTCATCGATGATGATATACCGGCCGAAGGAACTGGGCACCGTAAACCCCTGCACATCGCGATGATGTCCTCAAGATATGTGTTGGGTAGTGTGCTGATTGATGAGGGATCAACCTTGAATATCTGTCCTTACGATGCCTTGGAAAGGATGAAGATCCACCCCAACTGAATCCGAAGCAGCCACGTGGTGGTCATAGCATTCGACGGATTAAGGGGAGAGATACCGTTGGAGAGATTGAGCTCCCCATAGAGATAGGTTCATATACATTCAACGTCTCTTTCCAAATATTAAACATCACTACCGGATATAATCTGTTACTAGGACAACCATGGATCGATATGGCCGGGGCAGTTCCGTCTACTCTTCATGAGCAGGTGAAATATATCGTTAACGGGAATCTAGTGACCGTTTTAGCAGAACACGAGTATCCTTCCCATCTCAACGGTGATATTCCTCTGATCGGTCTAGACGACGGTATCGAACTCGCCAGTTTTCAGGCTTTCGAAGTAAGTACTGCCCAGTACCGTTCCATAGGCTCCCCGACTTTGAAATCGAGGGTATCTCCTGTGGTAATGTCAGTGGCTTAAGAAATGATCACCAGATAGTTTCAACCAGGCTAAGGATTGGGGGAAAATGGCCAAGGGATTTGGGATCCAATCCAAATACCCAATCAGTTGGGAAGAGCAGGGTTAGGCTATTCTGGCAGTTCCAAGCGAAGATATCCCTACAAGAAGGTTCCATCCCAACTAGCAGCCATCCTTATGCCAAAATTCAGTAGCTTTTGTCCTAGGGACCCATTGAAGAAGATTCCTCTGCACATATCAGACCTGTTGGTACCTAATGTTGGTAGCTCAAATGGAAACACAAGCGATGATGAAGACATGTTGATCTCGACCGATAAAAGGAAAGCAAGAAATGAACTATTCCTGCAGGAGATACATCAACAATTTGAAAGGCAATTTCATATCTCACAGAATCAAGAGCAAGTAAGAAAGAAAGGAAACAATGAGGATATCAAACAGCCTAATGCTCAGGAAATCCTCCCTTTCATTAACTGGACTTTGGTAAACATCCCTAAGGAGTATGGTGATGGGCTAAATCTATACTAGCAATTTTACGTGCAAGTATACACGGTCAATCAAGTAATAAAGCGTAACTAGAGTATCAAACCTATGAGGAATAATCTAATAAACCAATTAATATTCCCAATAACTAACTTTAAATTAACCGAATTCTATTTAAACAAGAAATAAGTGTTTCGTAATCACTAATAGTTAAACTAATAAGAGAAATAAGTATGAGTAATATAATAGAAATGAAATTATCAAGATTACAATTTCCCCCGATGATGTTTCCTATTCTTCCACTCCCTATTTAACCAATCAAACGTTACAGATTGTTAACCAATAGTTCATAAGTATTTATCTAACTTGTTCCAAGATTAGATAAGTGTCATCATTCTTAACTAGAACACTGTATTTCTATGTGAATAATTAACAATGATGTTATAATTACAAATTCTTAACAAGTTCATGCGACACTTGGGTATATTTCTATCCCTTATGCAAATTGAATAATAATTCTTAACATGAATTAGTCCAACACATATATCATATTCCACATCTAGTCTTGAATTAACGTTTCCATCTTATCTAGATCAACAGATTAATTGTTGGCCAAACAACTATTGAGTGAAAACCAAAATATAATAAACAATCTTGCAAACAGTTGATAGAAGTTAAATAGTCAATAGATTAATAAAAACCAATCATCGGGTTCCATTGCAATATTGAAAATGGAATTTAGTTCATGAGTAAAGAAATGAACAACATCTCATCAATAATAGTCATTATAAACACAATAGTTTAAAAGAAAGATAAAGAAAAGAGTCTGATGGATAGCTCCCCCTATAGTTCTTCAGATCTTGATCTTCAATCCTCTTTCCCCTTCCCTTAGATGGAATTGATTCAGAAGTGTTTTCTTCCTTTTACGTAAATTATATCCTCCGTTCTCTCTCTCTTTTCTCTGTTTGCCTCGCTTCATATATAAAAGATACAGGAAAGACCTAATTTCGCCGCACATACGCGCCACACGCGCGCGGAAAAGCGCTCCGGGCACCGCGGCCCACACAACCAGGCGCCGCGGCTCACCAAAGTGAGCGCCGCGGCTCTTAATCCCTGTATGGTTTTCTCCCTTGCTCACCCAATTGCTTCAAATATTGCGATTTTTTACCACTTAACTCCTTTATTCCTACAAAATGAACAAAAGCCATAAATTGAGTACAAACTTTATAAAATGACATAAAATACTTAAAAACACACAAATTATTAAGCCTAAAAGTACCCAAATAATAGGTATAAAACCTACTTATCAAATACCCCCAAACTTAAATATTTGCTTGTCCTCAAGCAAAAACTTAAATCAAACTACAACTAACTTTCCAAACATAAGTAATTAAACAATGTTACTCGACACTTGGCCTCAAGACAATCTTGTTCTACAACACACTCTTAATTCAACACATACAACTATGAAAATTAACCCAATTGATGGTCACACAACAACTTGTAAATCTTTACAAATGTACATAAACCCCTAAGCTTACAATAGATAGAATTTAGAAGAGTTCACGCAATCAACATTCCATAGAAATCTTAGATCCTCCTTCAAATCCTTTTAGGCACATCAATTTCCACTAATCAAGGTAACGCATAAGTTCAGCGAATCAGTAAAACATTAAAATGTCAAGCTTGGTAAGATTATTTTCTATGCTTATTTTACACAATAATCATAAATATATGTTTCTTTTTTTTTCTTTTTTTCTTTTTTTTAATAATTTCCCGATTAGTGCATTTTATGCTCCTTTTCATCCTCACATATATCTGATTGAGTGCGTTTTACGCTCCATCTCAACCATACATTTCCTTCAACAATAAGCAAATAATCTTACCTCCAAACTAATCTCACTTCTCCCCCAAACTTATGACATGCCCCCATTTAGTTTCAACCAATCATTCAATCAAGTATTCTCCGGTCTCAACAAGATTACCATGGACACATGATTGCATGAGTTTCTACAAAATTTACAAATTCTTTCACAATTTTCTACCTATTCAACTTATGGGATCCACACATCATTATGTAAGGACTGCAATCAAGTATAACCACAAACGAATTAAAAATCAAATTGCATGCATCACATTCAAGACACTATCATTGGCCATCAAGCAACAAAATTAAATTACTAATGAACTTATTCAACTGAAACTACTAAAATAGAATAACAAAAATAACAACTAAACCATCCCCCCAAGCTTGAAACAAACATTGTCCTCAATGTAATAAATAGAAAGAATTAAAGCACGAGGACTTCCCTAGACTTCTTCATTGCGAATTGGAGGAGACGTCCTCAACCACTGGATTATTATGAATGCTCTGCTGAAATAAAGGTGGAGAATGCATGATATCATTGAACCTTCCTTCTTCGAGCAGTTGAGTTAGAACAAAGTTAACTTCCTTATTTTGGTCCAGTTGCTCGTCCATTTCATGCATTAATTTGTCAACCCTACGTAAGTGACGATGAGCTACCAACCGAAATTTCTTAAGCTCACTAACTCGCGTAAGTAGCTGATCAATCAAAGTAGCCGAGGTCGATAATATCCGCCCCAATCCTTGCTTAGTAATGAATCTAGCAACCATAGGGTGAGAATCTGCTCGAGTTCAAATTCGAAAATTCTCCATCACTTCCGTCGTAATCAATGTTTGTGGCGATTGGCGCTCTTCATCAAATCCTACCCGCACGCTAGCTGCCAGACACAGCTCGTGAATTAATGATGGATGCGGTATACCATTCACAAAATTTCCTTGTATAGCCTGGCGAATGGAATTGTAGATTATGAGTCCTACGTCTATTCGCTTTCCGTTTACAATGGCATACAATAGAGACGCTTGATCATGATTTAATTTCGTGAGTGTTTTGGATGGAAGCAAGCGAACACAAATGAAGTAAAACCAAGCTAAGCCATATCGACTCAATTCGGTAGTTGAAATATATAACTCGTTGCTCATATTTGTTTCCCAAACCGCACCTGGTCTACATAAACATTACAATGCCTTATGCCATTGATTTCCACCAACTCTATATTTCTCATGTTCCTCCCCAGTCAAATCAGGTAGACAAAAATATTAATTGAAGATGGCGAGTACCACACTAGTTTACCACGCACTTGCACTATGTTTGCCTTTACTTCAATTACGTTGGCATAGAACTCCCAGACCAAATTTGAAACTGGGGCACCAAGTTGCTCGGTGAAGGCTTCCCACTTATTAGCCTCGATCAACGCAAAAATGCCGCTATCCATATGTTTCTCTGGATAAATGCCACGTTGGGGAATTCCTTTCGAGTGTGCCAATGATAATTCATAAACAATTGATACCTCCCTACTAACGAACTTTTCTGTATCATACTCATCACCATCGAAAACCTTGACTGGAGAATAACTGCCATTATCTTGCCTGTGACGTTTCCCTGCCATTATAAATGTAGCCTATACTGAAAAATTCTTGCTTCACAAGTCTATTTCTACTCTCAATAGGGTGCTATGAATATATGATGTTGCAATTGTATTTGACCCTGGATTTATACCTGAAATGAGAAATTAAAAGTTGTCTTGCAAAAGGAAAAAGGAAATAGAATCACAATTGAATTAAGCTATGCTGGATTTCCTTTCCAAATTAGAAGACATATCGCGCACTGGATTTCGCTTAGGCACCGCGGCGCTCAATGTAAGAGTCACGGCTCATGACTGACGGCCGCGGGGCGAAGTTATGGAAGCCGCGGGGTGCAACCCCTCTTCAGCTGCTCCATTTTTCCTTCGCGATTCTCCTTGCTTATTCCATTGCTTGGAGTTATAATCCTATAAAACTTATGAAAAATTACTTACACTAATATATATATATATATATATATATATATTTCAATAAACTAATAAAAGAATAAATTACTTATAACATAAAAAATTATTGGGTTGCCTCCCAATTAGCGCTTAATTTATAGTCTCAACCCGACTACTTTCCTTCGTTAATCTGGATCAGCTAATGAAATGGAGATCCTTTGTCGATCGATATATCCTCCGTAGTAGTGTTTAAGGCGCTGTCCGTTAACCATAAATGATCTATTAGATTGGAATGGTGTTACTTCTACCGCTCCATGTGAAAATACTTTCTTGATGATAAATGGTCCCGATCATTTGGATTTCAGCTTTCCTGGAAATAGTTTAAGTCGTGAATTGAATAAAAGAACTAGTTGCCCTAGCTCGAAATTCCTCTCAATTATTTTCTTGTCATGCTAACGTTTGATCTTTTCTTTATAGAGCTTTGCATTCTCGTAAGCATGAAGACGAAATTCATCCATCTCATTTAACTGTAACAATCTCTTTTCTCCTGCTGCATGTAAATCAAAATTTAATTTTTTATGGCCCAATATGCTTTATGCCCTAACTCCACTGGTAGATGGCATGCCTTTTCGAATACCAATCAGTATGGTGACATCCCGATTGGAGTTCTATATGTTGTCCTATACGCCCATAAAGCATCACCAAGTTTCAAAGACCAATCTTTCCTGTTCGGATTAATAATCTTTTCCAGATCCTTTTTACATCTCTGTTTGAAATCTCGACTTGCTCATTCGTTTGTGGATGATAAGCCGTAGCCACTTTGTGAGATACCCCATATCGAACAAGAAGAGCGGTAAACGATTTATTACAGAAATGCGTACCTTCGTCGTTGATAATTGCTCGTGGTGTACCAAATCTTGTAAAGATATTTTTTCGAAGAAAGTTCAGCACAACCTTTGCATCATTTGTTGGCAACGCAGTAGCTTCAACCCATTTGGACACATAATCCACAACTAATAATATGTATTGCTTGTTCAGAGATACTGGACACGGGCCCATAAAATCAATCCCCCACACATCAAATACTTCTACCTCGAGTATGGTGTTCATTGGCATTTCGTGGCGCTTAGAAATATTTCCAGCACGCTGGCAGCTGTCACACTTTGCCACAAAACTATGTGCATCCTTGAAGAGAGTGGGCCAGTAAAAACCCGACTGAAGTATCTTTGCAGCAATTCGTTAGCCCCCATAATGACCTCCATAAACTGACGAGTGACACTTGTGTAAAATGTCTTCAGTTTCTTATCGTGGAATACACCTTCTCAACATTTGATTTGGGCATTCTTTAAATAGGTAGGGTTCATCCCATACATAGTTTTTTCCGTCATGTAAAAACTTCTTGCGCTGCTGATAACTCAAATTTGGGGGAATCACATGGCTAACGATGTAATTAACATAGTCTGCATACCATGGTATTTCATTTGTTACTGCAAACAATTGTTCATCAGGAAAGGACTCATTAATCTCAATGTCTTCCCCACTTTGAGATTCCGGATGTTCAAGTCTAGAAAGATGATCTGCAACTTGATTTTCTGTACCTTTTCTATCTTGAATCTCTAGAAAGCAAGAGAACCCACCTTATCAACCGTGGTTTGGCATCTTTCTTTGTGACCAAATATTTGATAGTTGCATGATCAGTGAACACAATTACTTTTGTTCCCACTAAGTAAGCTCTGAACTTATCAAATGCATACACAATTGCCAGTAGCTCCTTTTCCGTGGTTGTGTAATTTAATTGTGCACCTGTTAATGTTTTACTTGCATAATAGATGGACTGAAACATCTTCTCTTTTCTTTGTCCCAATACTGCGCCAATTGCGTAGTCACTGGCGTCACGCATTAATTCAAACGGTTTAGTCCAATCAGTGCAACAATCACTAGGGTGGAAATTAACTTCTTCTTTAACAACTCGAATGCTTCAAGACAGTCCTTATCAAAGTTAAAATGAACATCTTTCTCCAAAAGACTACACAATGGTTTAGAAATTTTGGACAAATCCTTGATAAAGCGCCGATAAAATCCTGCATTCCCAAGAAAGCTACTTATTCCCTTAACAGATGTTGGTGGTGGGAGGTTTTCTATAGTCTCAATCTTTGCCCTGTTTACCTCAAGTCCTTTAGCTGAAACTTTGTGGCCCAAATTCCTTCTCTCACCATAAAATGGCATTTCTCCCAATTGAGCACCAAATTCGTCTCCACACATCGCTTCAAAGCCAATGTCAAATTGTCTAGGCAAAGATCAAAACTATCTCCAAAAACAGAGAAGTCATCCATGAACACATCTAAGTTTCGTTCAATTAAGCTAGAAAAAATAGCCGTCATACATCTTTAAAATGTGGCTGGTGCATTGCAAAGACCAAAAGACATCCTTCTAAACGCAAAAGTTCCATATGGACATGTAAAAGTGGTCTTCTCTTGATCTTCTGGAGCAATAGCAATTTGGTTGTATCCTGAATATCCATCTAGAAGGCAATAGAATTGGTGTTCTGCCAATCTATCTAACATCTGATCAATGAACGGTAAGGAAAAATGAGTTTTGCGAGTTGGCTTGTTCAACCTTCTATAATCAATGCAAACTCGCCACCCGGTCAATGTTCTTGTAGGAATGAGTCATTGTTCTCGTTTGTGACTACTATCATTCCTCCTTTCTTTGGTACATAATGAACCGGACTTACCCACGAACTATCAGATATTGGATAAATAATGCCAGCATCTAACCATTTAATAATCTCCTTTTTCACCACCTCCTTCATGATACGATTCAGTCGACGTTGTTGCTCGATAACTGGCTTCGCTTCATCCTCCATTAAAATTTTGTGCATACAAAATGAGGGGCTGATTCACTTAATATTTGCTAATGTCCAACCAATTGCTGACTTGTATTCGCGCAATACTCGCAAAAGCTTTTCTTCCTGAAATTGATTAAGTGAAGCAGATATAATAACAGGCAGAGTGCTAGAATACCCTAAATACGCATATCGTAAATGTTTAGGTAAAGCCTTTAATTCTAATTTAGGTGGTTCCTCCAAAGATAGTTTTGCACGTGATGAAGAGTCTCTTGAATTATTCAAAGCTTCATACTGTTGAATGTAACTAACAAACTCTGGAGCTGAATCTAATATCTCCAAGTATTCTTAAGACTCCCAAGATTCTGAAACTGTCGGGCTTACCAATGTTGATTTTGTAATAACCCAAGATTTTCGATATATTAAAATAAGAAATTTTACGTATGAATTTATATATATATATATATATATATATAATTATTTTTATTATATATTAAAGCAAGTATAGGAGTGTGTGCAACGAAAGGAATGTGAATAGGTAATACGTACAGATATATTTATTTCATATATGGTTTCAAGTAAATTTCTTATTAAAGAAATAGTTGATAATTATAAATGATATTCTGTTAATAAGATAATTTTTATATTAAAGATATATGATTATTTACAAAAATATGATTAATATATTATTCAAAAGATAAATGTATATGAAAGTAGTATGCACACAAGCCAATCATATTTGATGTGATGTAGCATATACTTTGTAATCTTATTCATTTATTAATAAAAGAATTGATTTTCTTAAAAGGCATTTTACATTATCTACATAGTGCTGTAATATTAATGTGATAAACCCATAGTTTTGAGCAATGCTTTTAGAATCATGATGGTGATCATGCCAATGAGATCTAAATTCTAGATATCTCACAAACGAAAATCGTTCCTAATCGTCGGATTACTAAAAAGGGGATTAGTGAATCCAGATAGATTAGTACGTACATTGCTTGCTCTTAGAAAGAGGATGATTGATCTCATAATCATTTGTGTGGAGACAGTAAAACAAGTATGTATGTGCTTATTGGAGAATAAGTACACTGAACGTGGCTCGCTAAGGAATACCTAATGGAGTTTTACTCGCATATCAATAGGAATTCCTCTAGTGATAGTAGTATAAGTGATCCTTGGACTTGAGATCATCATAGTATCTTGTGTATGATGAGTTATACTTTGACATGTCCCTTAAGACTTTTAGGGTATATCAAAGGATATGATTGGGTATAATACGTTGTACATGGAGATAAGTGAATGATCAACAAAGAATCTACCACGTCTAGCAAAAGATGTGAATGTCCTATGTGATTCGATAAATAACAACTCAGTAGTCCTTGGCCAAAGCATAATGAAATTAGAAAGGAGTTTCTAATTTGCATTATTTAGAGTTGTGCATTTGGGAATCGAAATACATATAATTAAATAAAGTAAGACTTTACAGTAATTCCATGTCTTATATTTAATTGGGACATTGCATGATAGAAGGATTGAATTGTATAGTAACTATGCACTGAAATATTCTTTTGTGATTAATGTTGAAATCTATATTATCTGAAAAGTCGTTGATCGCTAAGGGGGCTTACCCTTATTGTAGAATAAATATTTTTTATTTAAATGAATTAAATAGTTTAATTTATTTATTTAAATATAATTAGAATTGTTCTAATTGATTTATTCACAACCGGTTTAATATGGAGAACCTAAAGGGTCACACCGCAAAAGAAAAATATTTATTTAAGAAGTAAATGGCATAATTGTAATAATAAGTTAAGTGTATTTAATTTAGTCTATGAAGATAGAATAAATTAAATAGTTTAATATTTATTATTTAATATTTTGGAAATATTAAATATAAATTAATAAGAGGAGTCTTATTATTATTATTACTATTACTATTATTTAATTTCTAATAGGGATTGGGAATTAATTAATAGAAGTACTCTCTCATTAATTCCTAATTGAATTAGGAGCATAATTAATTAAAGGAGTTTAATTATAATAGAAACCCTAATCCTAAATAGTTTAGGGAAGGGTTTTCCTACATCTATAAATAAGAGGAGTCTTATCATAGTTAAGGGTTACACACTCTTGCATTAGATTGTGGAGAGTACTTGCAATTTTTATAGAGATAGAAACTAGAGTTTTGTCAACATCCAACTTCTTGAATACCTATTCTTCCTTGGTAAATCACCTCTAGAGGACAAACACTTGGGTGGCTAACGTTGATCAAAGGAAGGAATCTCATCGGTGGAATTCGAGGAGAACACGAATGACTAGGAGTTGAACTTGTACCCGACGAAGCTTTGACTTACGAGGGTATAATTCTTATTCTCTTTCTCTTTTGTTTAATTGATAATTGAACACAAGGATAGATCATGGTGATAGTTTGTATTAAAATTTTAAAATCCGTTTTATCACGCTTCCGCCCTATTTGTGTAATTAGATTGCATGCTTGCGTTATATACAAACCTAACAGTGGTATGAGAGCCTAATCCTCGTGTTAATTATTGATTTTGATGATTCCATGTATGAATTGTTATGCGATACGATCGGATTTTTGGGCAAAATTGTTTTTCCTGAATCTGCATCGCGGCGCGGCCGCGCCACTTCCAGTTCATTAGAGAGCGCGACCGCACCTGAACCCAGAAAATGTTTCTGGGGGTGCGCGCGGTCGCGCCGCTCCTAGTTCAATTTGGAGCGCGACCACGCCGGTCTGCAGGTTTTGAAAAATTATTTTTTCCTTTAATTAAAATAAATGGTTTATTTAATTGATAAAAGTTTAAAATAAAGATATTTATTTTATCTAGAATAGGATTTCAGATTGCTAAAATTAAAGGAGTTTAATTTGAATTTGGTTTTTGATTAAAATAAAAGAGTTTATTTTGTTTCAAAACTAAATATTAGCAAAACTTTTGCCCATTAATTGATATCAATACATATATGGAATGGTTTTATTATTCATGAGATGGATGTTATTTATTGATACACTAGTAATTGCCCCTGCCTGAAGGTACGAAGTAACGAAAAATTAGATTAAAATTCGAAAAATACTACATTACCTAAAGACTCTTTGCAACCTAAAATAATTTACAATCAGACATAACAATTATCATAATTCACCATACAACCACAATAAATAATACATACTCAATCATCAACACATATCAAACCACCAAAACACCAAGCTAGTCGCTACTAATTTTAAAATTTTCAGCAGAGTTTGCTTTAACAATAGATATCCAGAAAAATCTAAAAACTGTTTACAAAACTTACAATCATCAATACATATCCAAACCACCAAAACAATCATCATTCCATACCCAAAATCATCATAATCATGTATAAGTAGTTAACTTTACAAACTCATAAAGAATTAATTATTATTTTGTTAATTTAACGTATATCGTATCGTTTTCCACTTTGTATATATAGTAACATGAGGTAACATGACAATAAAGTGTTGCATTAACAGAACTATCTACCCAACTATTTATTAACATTATAATTATAATGAGTTTTTGTTTGATGCAAAAATAAAACATCATAGCCACAGTTGCATCCAACACATTGTTCTATAGTAATATGTTCAATCAATAACATATTGAATTTAACAACTTGAAAGGTATGCTACAAAAAAGATCAAAATATGCTTCAAACTACTGGAAAAGGTTGAGATTTCAATATTGATCGATACTTCAAATTATGGAATGTTCAAACAAATTTAGAGTTTTAAAAAATGAGACCCAACAAAAGATTCAAATTATATGTCAGAACAAAAGCTTAAAGGATACAAAGCAACATTAAGATTAAGAAACTAAAACTCTTAACTGCAAAACTGGTAAAAAAAATAAAAAATCATAGTTCCTCAGTAATTCAATTGTATACACAGAATCATACTATAAAAAAATAAGTAATATTCAATTAGACAAACAAAAAACATGTTGACAAATTAAACGTTATACATAAAACGAAACTTAAAATTTTTTAAAATCAATAACATCCAAATCTATTGTTAAAACAGAGAGAAAAGAATAGGATTAAAAGTGATACTAGTTGGCAATCTTTTTTATTTGCCCCTTGTCTAGAAAAAAGAAAAAGAATCTATTTAATTTTTGATTTTGTAATTATTTTTTTATAAGTAAATTATGATCTTATTTTTAATTTTGTCTCCTTACCATTGATATTTTTTTATGTATTATACATTTTAAATGTATGCATATATATACACTCCAAAAAATTATTACAATTTAAAATAAAATATTAAAATAATAATTAATTAAGCAAATAGAGGAAGAGGGGAAGAGAGAGATAGGGAAGATGAGAGAGAAAAAGAGGAAAGAAGAGAGAGAAAGAGAGAAGGCGGAGGAAATAGGAGAAAGGAGAGAGAAAATGAGGAGCAGAGGAGAGAGAAAGAAAAGGAAGAGAGAAATTTGATAAAAAAGAAAAAAAATAAGATAAAAGAAAAAATAATATGTTTTTTTTTATTTCTGCTCTTTTTTTTTCTCTCTTCTCTCTCCTCTGTCCTTAACACGTGGTGATTTCCGGCGAAAAATTGGTGGATCCGGCCAAAAGGGACACATTTGTTGTTTTAAAATACTTAGAGGTATTAATTGAATATTCCTAAACTTTGAGTATTAAATTAATTTTCGTCCAAACTTGGGGGGACAATTTTGTCATTAGCCCAATATAATTTGGGCAAGATCCATTGTAAAAGAGAGAAAAGAATAGGATTAAAAGTGATAGCAGTTGACAATCTTTTTTATTTGTTTCTTGTTTAGAAAAAAAGAAAAAGAATTTATTTTGTAATTATTTTTTTTATAAGTAAGTTACGATCTTGTTTTTAATTTTGTGTTCTTACCATTGAAGTTTTTTTATGTATTATACATGTTAATTGTATGCATATATATACACTCCAAAAAATTATTATAATATAATATAAAATATTAAAATAGTAATTAATTAAGTAAATGAAGGAAGAGGGGAAGAAAGAAAGAGGAGAGAGGAGAGAGAAAAAAAAGGAGGAGCAAGAATAGGAGGAGAGAGAAAGAGAGAAGGTGGAGAAAATAGGAGAGATGAGAGAGGAGAGAAAAAGAGAAGGAGAAGAGACGAGAGAGAAATTTGGGCGGAATTTTTTTGTATGAGATGAAATGTGAGCCTTTAGATTATGTTGCAAAAATTGAGATGAAATCTGAACCGTCCTTGTGCTTATAATAAAAAAAGATTCAAAATGGATTGTGTTTTATTATATACATATAGAGATATGTATGATAATAAATAGGGATTGATTATAGACTATTAACTAATGTGTGATTGGAATTATTTTAGAGGATGCTTGAATGTATGGATTTTTATAAATGGGGTCTGCGTACCTCGTCTTCTCTAATTTTTCTTAATGTAAATTCTATCTCCCTCCTATGTACTTCCCCTTGACTGCTGATCAAGGTTTCTATTATAGTAAATAGTTCTTGTAATAAGATAAGTTAGAATTATTTTGAAGAATTAAAGACAAAGGAGCAAGGAGCGCTTGAAGACCCGTTTGTATTGGAGCCTGGGTTTAAATGTAATAGTTATATTTAAATTTAATTCTTGCACCCTAGGTTTGACCTTTTGGTTCACTTGGTGGCTCTAGTGAACCAAACTAGAATAAAAGTCCATAATCAATCTGGGTAGAATATAGTAGTCTATATGTGCATGCTTACTATATATATATATTATATATTATCCAACATGCTTCGCATGTGAAATAATATGACGCGTATTTTATATATATACGTGCATGCGCGCTAAACAAGATGAGACTAATAATAATAAACCCCTCAAAGAAATCATATTAAATCCTAAGCGTTCAAAGATATTCGGAATATCGAACGTCGCCTTCTAACATGGTAAAGCAATAGATTATTAAATGTTTAATATGAGTTTGTTGTGTCACCACAAGGCAAGTATTAAATATTTAAGATGTTTCTTTATCACATTTGATGCTTATTAAAGAATTGAACATTACTGTTTTGTTGTGTCACCACAAGGACGGTATTTTTCTCTTCACATATATGGAAGTGCTAGGATGGACTTAATTTGGATAATTTTGATTCGGATGTGTCACCACTTGATCAAAATACTCTAAGAGGCAAAATATAAGGAGTTACATAGTGATGTAATTGACAATAGTTTTCTACCTATTTATTTATATATCGTTTGTTATGTCACCACAAGGCTATATACATTTGAAATGGGATCCTTAATCTCACTAGCAAATCTTTAATTAGAATTGCCGAACTATATAATGAGGGTAATATAGTTTGATGAAAAAGTGAGAGATACCAATTTAAATAAAGACCTAATTTATTTTGGTACTTAATTAAATGAATGTATGCTAAAATGTTGTCTATTTCACATGCAGAATTTTAAAATGTCAAACTCACTATCACTGCGTAGCATACTTGATGCTAACAAACTGACCGGACCGAATTACACGGACTGGTTAAGGAATCTGAGAATTGTTCTCACTGCTGAAAAGATTTCTTATGTCCTAAATTCGCCAGTCCCTGCAAATGTTGCAGAAACAGCCTCTGAGGAAGAGATTGCTACTTTCAGAAAGTGGCAAGATGATGCAATATTGACTTAATGCATCATGCTCGCATCCATGAGTAATGAGCTTCAGCGTCAGCATGAAACTATGGATGATCCTACTATATTGCTGCACCTCAAAGAGTTGTATGGTGAGCAAAGTAGGACTGCAAAATATTAGATATCTAAGGAACTCTTCCGATCTCGTATGACCGAGGGCACTGCCATTGAGACTCATGTCCTTAAGATGATCAATCTGATTGAACAACTTGGACAGCTTGGGTTCGTGATTGATGGGGAGTTAAGTCAAGATTTGATCTTGCAGTCACTCCCGGACACCTTCTCACAATTTGTTGTGAATTTTCACATGAATAAGTTGGACGTCAGCTTGCCTGAGTTACTTAATATGCTGAAAACTGCTGAAGGTCACTTCTCATCTAACAAGAACCAAGTCTTACTAGTGGATGATTCTTCTAAAAAAAGGAAGAGGCCCAAGGTATATTCTGAAAAGAAGAAAAACAAGAAGGCTAAGGGCAAGGCGAAGAGAAAGGATAAAAAGAAACCTGATCCAGATAGCAAAGAAATTTGCTACCATTGCAATAAGCCGGGACACTGGAAGAGGAACTGCAAGGAGTATCTTGCGGACCAAAAGAAGCTTGGAGAAGCTTCGACTTCCGATCTAGGTTTGTTCATGATTGAAATTAATTTTTCTGAAAGTCAAAATTCTACTTGGGTATTAGATACCGGTTGTAGTTCTCACATATGTAATAATGTGCAGGGACTAAGCAGAAATAGAAAGTTAAACAAGGATGGAGTCGTCTTACGAGTGGGAAATAGAGCAAAGGTTGTTGCATTAGTTGTAGGGACTTATTGTTTAGCACTGCCTTCGGGAAAGTTCATTAGTTTAAATAATTGTTATTATGTTCCGACACTCATTAGAAACATTATTTCAATTTCTGTATTGGATATGGATGATTTTGATATTATAATAAAGAACAATAGTTGTTCTATTTATAATAAAAATGTTTTATATGGTGTTGGGAACTTACTAAATGGACTTTACATACTTGACTTGCATGAAAATATATTCAAATTGACCAAACTAAGAAAAGGAAAAGAGATGATGTTAATTATACCTTTATGTGGCACTGTAGACTCGGTCATATCAATGAAACAAGATTAACCAAGTTGCATAAAGATGGGCTTTTAGAGCTATCTGATTACGAATCATATCCAACTTGTGAATCTTGTCTCATGGGTAAGATGACTAAATCCCCTTTTAGTGGAAAAGGATAAAGAGTTACAGAGTTGTTAGCATTGGTACACACAGACGTATGTGGACCTATGATAACGAATGCATGAGGAGGGTATTCTTATTTTATTACTTTCACTGATGATCATTCTAGATTTGGATATGTCTATTTAATGAAATACAAATCTGAATCGTTTGAAAAATGCAAAGAATTCAGAAGTGAAGTAGAGAAGCAAACTGGTAAGAGTATTAAGATTCTTCGATCGGATCGAGGAGAGGAATATTAAACCAATGAGTTTCTCAATTGTCTCAAAGAAAATGGTATAATCTCACAATGGACTCCACCAGGGACGCCACAGTTGAATGGTGTATCTGAAAGGAGAAATCAAACATTGTTGGACATGGTTCGTTCCATGATGAGTTTTATCGACCTTCCAGTATCCTTCTAGGGTTATGCCCTAGAATCGGTTGTATACCTACTTAACAAGGTACCTACCAAATCCGTCCCAAAGACTCCATATGAGTTATGGACAGAGATGAAACAAAATCTTAAGCATGTTAAAACTTGGGGTTGTCCAGCTTATGTCAAAAGGTTTGAGCATGACAAGCTGAAGACTAGATCTGACAAATGTAGATTCGTGGGATACCCTAAAGAAACATCAGGGTATTATTTCTATCATCCTACTAATCAAAAGGTGTTTGTTGCGAAACACGCTGCATTCTTGGAAAAGGATTTTATCCTTGAAGGGGTCAGTGGGAGTAAGATATATCTTGAAGAAATTCAAGAACCACAAAATACTACGGATCAAAGTCAGGTACCTGACCAAGTAGAAGAACCTATTGTACCACAACCTATTCGTAAATCTGGAAGAGTACCGAAGGTACCTGATAGGTATGGATTCATCATAGAGGATGATGATGAGGTACGCATCATAGATGATGATGATCCATTGACTTACGAAGAGGCTATGAGTAGTAAAGACTCAGAGAAATGGCTAGAAGCCATGAAATCTGAGATGGACTCCATGTATGAAAACCAAGTATGGACTTTAGTTTCACCACCTAAGGGTATTAAGCCTATTGGGTGCAAATAGGTCTTTAAGAGAAAGACTGGAGCGGACGGCAAGGTAGAGACCTATAAGGCCCGACTAGTTACAAAAGGTTTCAAACAAAGACAAGGAGTTGACTATGATGAAACCTTCTTACCAGTAGCTATGCTCAAGTCTATTCGGATTTTGCTTGCAATTACAGCTTATTATGACTACGAGATCTGGCAAGTGGACGTGAAAACGGCCTTCCTCAATGGAGAGCTTGAGGAGAATATATATATGATACAGCCAGAGGGTTTTGTTTCAATGGTTGGAACAAACCAAGTTTGTAAGCTATAACAATCCATTTATAGATTTAAGCAAGCTTCTCGAAGGTGGAACATCCGTTTTGATGAGACAATCAAAAGGTTTGATTTTGTCAAAAATGAGGATGAACCTTGTGTGTACAAGAATGTTAGTGGGAGCGCTGTTTCATTTCTTGTATTGTATGTTGTTGATATACTACTAACAAAGAATGACATACAAGTGCTACAATCAGTAAGGATAAAATTGTCTAAACATTCCTCCACGAATAACTTGGGAGGAGCATCCTATAAATTAGGAATATAAATCTATATAGATAGATTTAAAAGGATGTTCGGCTTAACCAAATGAACATATATTCATTTGATGCTAAAGGTGTTTAGCATGGCAAACTCCAAGAGAGGTCTCATGATGATGAGTCATGGAGTGTATCTCTCTAAAATTGTCTCCAATTGAAAGAGAGATCGCATGAGTTACTATCATGTATGCAATGAATATATAATTCCTGATGTTGATCAGTCATATTCTGGAGAAGATCACTGAAAGACAGTGAAAAATATCTTTAAATAGTTAACCGGTACTAAGAATGTGATCATGATTAATTGTGAGTCTAAATTAAAAATAGAGGGTTAAACAGACTCAAGTTTTTTTAGACTGACCAAGACGATAACAAATCCACTTTAAGATAAATCGTTACCTTGAATGGTGGTGTAGTGAATTGGAAAAGTTCCAAACAGCAAAGAGTTGCTAATTTAGTGACACAGACAAAGTATATATCTGTAAGTGAAGCTGCAAGTTGATTGTTTGGATGAAATATTCATCACAGAACTAGGAATAGTTCCTAAGTCTCATCTTGGATTCAAACATGTGTTGTGGCACTTTCATTAGATTAGTAGAATCATTGAAAGAGGTAAAGTCACTATAGAGATAGTGGACTCTCAACAACAACATTGCATATCCATTACTGAAGCTTTATCCAAACAACAGGATGATCCTCACTTAGAGAAGATGGGTATTAGATACCATGATGATTGACTTTAGTGCAAGTGGGAGATTGAAAGTAGTATGCACACAAGCCAATCATATTTGATATGATGTAGCATATACTTTGTAATCTTATTCATTTATTAATAAAAGAATTGATTTTCTTAAAAGGCAGTTTACATTATCTACATAGTGGTGTAATATTAAATGTGATAAACCATAGTTTTGAGCAATGCTTTTAGAATCATGATGGTGATCATGCTAATGAGATCTAAATTCTAGATAGCTCACAAACTAAAATCATTCTTAATCGTTGGATTACTAAAAAGGGGATTAGTGAATCCGGATAGATTAGTACGTACGTTGCTTGCTCTTAGGAAGAGGATGATTGATCTCATAATCATTTGTGTGGAGACACTAAAGTAAGTATGTAGGTACTTATTGGAGAATAAGTACACTGAACGTGGCTCGCTAAGGAATACCTAATAGAGTTTTACTCGCCTGTCAATAGGAATTCCTTTGGTGATAGTAGTACAAATGATCCTTGGACTTGAGATCATCATTGTATCTTGTGTATGATGAGTTATACTTTGACATGTCTCTTAAGACCTTTAGGTTATATCAAAGGGTATGATTAGGTATAATAAGTTGTACATGGAGATCGGTGAATGATCAATAAAGAATCTACCACGTCTAGTAAAAGATGTGAATGTCCTATGTGATTCGATAAATGAAATTAGAAAGGAGTTTCTAATTTGCATTATTTAGAGTTGTGCATTTGGGAATTGAAATACATATAATTAAATAAAGTAAGACTTGACAGTAATTCCATGTCTTATATTTAATTGGGACATTGTATGATAGAAGGATTGAATTGTACAGTAACTATGCACTGAAAGGTTCTTTTGTGATTAATGTTGAAATCTATATTATTTGGAAAGTCGTTGATCGCTAAGGGGGCTTACCCTTATTGTAGAATAAATATTATTTATTTAAATAAATTAAATAGTTTAATTTATTTATTTAAATATAATTATAATTGTTCTAATTGATTTATTCACAACCGGTTTAATATGGAGAACCTAAAGGGTCACACCGCAAAAGAAAAATATTTATTTAAGAAGTAAATGACATAATTGTAATAATAAGTTAAGTGTATTTAATTTAGTCTTTGGAGATAGAATAAATTAAATAGCTTAATATTTATTATTTAATATTTTGGAAATATTAAATATAAATTAATAAGAGGAGTCTTATTATTATTATTACTATTACTATTATTTAATTCCTAATAGGGATTGAGAATTAATTAATAGAAGTGCTCTCTCATGAATTCCTAATTGGATTAGAAGCATAATTAATTAAAGGAGTTTAATTATAATAGAAACATTAATCCTAAATAGTTTAGGGAAGGGTTTTCCTACATCTATAAATAAGAGGAGTCTTATCATAGATTAGGGTTACACACTCTTGCATTAGATTGTGGAGAGTACTTGTAATTTCTATAGAGATAGAAAATAGGGTTTTGCCAATACCCAACTTCTTGAATACCTATTCTTCCTTGGTGGATCACCTCTAGAGGCCAAACACTTGGGTGGCTAACGTTGATCAAAGGAAGGAATCTCATCGGTGGAATTCGAGGAGAACTCGAAGGACTATAAGTTGAACTTGTACCCGAGGAAGCTTTGATCTACGAGGGTATAATTCTTATTCTCTTTCTATTTCGTTTAATTGATAATTGAACACAAGGATAGATTATGGTGATGGTTTGTATTAAAATTTTAAAATCCGTTTTATCACGCTTCCGCCCTATTTGTGTAATTAGATTGCATACTTGTGTAATATACAAACCTAATAGTATATTCTAAGGAATGATTATTATTATTATTATTATTATTATTACTATGATTATTTCTTTATGATGTGAATTTGTAAGACTAGTCAATTTATTTTAAATTGTCTAAGTATGGTAAATGAGACAAAGATAAAGGGATGATCAAAACCTAATTTGATATATGATTATGAATTTTAATGATTAATACAATTATTGTTATAATTGTATTTAAAATGGATGTATGTGTAATATGAATAATAAGAATTTATTTTCTTAAGGAAATTTGAATACTAAATATAAGTTTTGATTATATTTGAATGTATGCATTTACAATATGTGGTTCAATGGGTATACTAATTATTTATCAATGATGATAAATATGTTATAACTTATGTGAATAATGTATGTGACTAACTGTTAGTTAAAGTAGGGCCCACTAATAGTTATTTAAATTAGTGACTAACCTAAGAATATTAATATTAAACAATTGATAAGATAGTAAGTTAATTAAATATTCAATTAAAGTGAATATAGTAAGTAAATAAATTTTGTACATTCATTAATATGGGTATTAATTAATGTGAATTATGTGTTATATGTATAATTTATTTTAATAGTCCAATTAGTAAGGAATACTAATGGACTAGCCTAATTAGTTTACTAACCAAGTCCACTCATTTAATTAATCATGAACTTGGATAATTAATGTGTGGACTTATTGAATTATCCCAACACTTATTAAATTAGTAACCAAACATGGATTAATAAAATTAGAAAACTAGTGGCCCAAACTTATTAAAAGTGAGCCCAAATGTAATTAAAACAAAGCCAAATTGCTAGCCCACTTGAAAGATATTTTGATCAAATTAATTAATTCATTAAAACAATAAAAGAAAAATCAAAAGTGGAGCAAAATGGAAAGGGGCAGCCGACAAGAGGATGTCCTCTAATGGGTGATGTGTTAAATTTTTAAAAGCTAACTTGTAAGCATGAAAAAAAAGAAGTACAAAGTTGTAATCATAACACATCACCAAGTTATCTAATAATGTGTAAGATGTATACTTGGTAATCATGATAATATATATAGATATAACTTATATATCTATAGGTAGTGTATGTAATTAGTTCGTTTGCAAAACCCATCTTATTTCTCTCTCATCTATCATTTTTCACTTAGTTAAACAAAAAAAAAAGAAAACAAGAGAGAGAGAAGAGAGGATTTTGGCAGCCATAAAGGTGAGAAGGGAGAGAGTTTTTTTCCATCTAACTCCATAAACAAAGTATAGAAAGAAGGAGAAAGAAAATAGCGCAAAGATATAACAAAAACCCTAACTATTTATTTTTGTTTTGATTTGATTTTTGATGGTATGAAGTTATGATCTTAGGGTATAAAACCCTTAATCTACATGTTAGATGATGTTTATGTTTGGTTGTGCTCAACTTGTGTATTGATGTGCTTGGATGGTTAAGAAAAGAAAAGAAACAAAACTATGTTTTGAAAACAATTAGAAAATCCTAACTTTTTAGCACTTTGTAAGTTCATAACTTGAGATCTATAAACTCTTTTTGCGATCCGTCAAAGAGAGGTGCTAGATATATAAGTTAACTACTAAATCCAAGTGGTAAAACTCAAAAATAATAAGTACAAAATTTGTAGCGACTGATTTAGTCTAAACTGTCTAAGCTTTTCTCAAAATGGACATAGAGCCTGCTGACTGTTGACTGGCAGGGGTATTTTCGTCAACTTTTTGTGCTCTAAACATTCTAGGAAAATTTGGGGTGATAATATGGGAAGTTATATGAGTCCTGTAAAAATGTGAAGATGTTTGACCATGTAGAATGAAAGTTATGGAGGTTATCGTAAGGGACCACCGTCAACAGTATTCTGGAATAACTCTTTGTGGTTAACTCCAAAAATTATGAAATCATTACTGGGAGTATATATATATAGCAGGAACATACCCTGTAATTTGCAGAATTTTCTAAAAAGGTTTCAATTTATGAAAAATATAGCAAGATTTGGCTATTTTGGACTATTTAAATATAGTAAATGGATTTTAAAAATTTCGGGAAAAATATATTTTCATAAGGGGACTATATATAGCCTATGTCCAGAAAAGAAATAATTTTGAAGATGGTTTGCTAGTTTTTATGTAAATGATGAAGTTATGTATAAATGAATTTAATTAATTATGTGAAGTTGAAAATTTGAAAAATGGGTTTTTATGGCTTGAGAACCCTAAATATGGTTTATACAGACTCTTGATAAGGATTTTGGTCATTTGTAAGGTGGTATAATAGTTATGACATTTTAGATCGATTAAATGAATTATTTAATAAAATAGAAAACTGTTTTAATCTAGCTTGCTGAATAGTGTGATCCAGCTTGCTGAATTGAATAGTGTGCATCCAGTGTAACGACCCCAAAATTCATACAATCCAACTTTCCACATCGGTCGTTAGCAATACATTCTCAATCTGACTTTACAACATTATTAAATGTTAAACTTAATAAAATGCGAAAATATTTTAATCTTTCAGTGTTCTTTTTCATCTTTCCCTGAATCACAACCTTTAGCATTACATATTCCAAAATTATATTCATTCTATGATTTATTTCATCATCATTTCGAAATAAGACCTTACATCTCAGATTGTTATTCTTACACGTAGGATAATATAACTTCACATCAAAACAATAAAATCTTACAACTCATTGTAAATTACACATTTTAAATCATCAAATACATTTATAAAACTCTTAATCATGGTTCAACATAACTACATCAACTATATTTATATGATCTTCATGTTACACTTTGTTCTATGCCTTTCAAGCATCATATAACATTACCTTGGATCTTTAACCTGCAAAAATGGTTATTTGCAAGAATGAGCTTGACAGCTCAGCATATCTAACAGTTTGCATGCATCATCACATAACACATAGATAACATGCTCAATATATACATTGTAAACATCTGGCTTAACACATCATACAAAAGGATCAATACATATCAAATAAAGATTGAGTTCCATAACTCAATCAGCATTCTTTACTCAACGAACGTAGTCATATTTTGACTTTGTCGTTTCATACTTGCAACATATATAAAATGCATCATGTTTTTTTACATCAAAGATTCTAAATAGTTAATCATTTAGTTCACATAATAAATAGGAACTGAAAGACTTGCCTTGCAAGTTGATTACAACTACCGCTACCTGCGCTTCACGAATCCTTTAATTAGTTAGATGATAAGGAGAGCTTGACTAGTCACCTTCTTCCTCTTGATTTCTTCCTTGATTTTGTCTCTCAATTTCATTGAGAGTTTCTTCTCTCTGTTTCTCTCGTCCTCCCCTCTTCTCAACTCAATGGAAGTCACGTAAATTCTAATGTGGCTTTCAGTTATGAAAACCAAAGGCCTCAACTGTTATAGAATAAAAAGAGTCTAGGCCACGTTTGGCAAAACCAATTTAAAACTCCATTCTAATTTATTTTCATAATATACCTCTTACTATATGATACATTGTCACACTTTAATTTAATTAAACGTATTCCATTTATTTGCCCAACACCATATTTTCATAGCCAATTACTCACCCCCTAATTTAATTATTTAATTAAATTAGAATATTACCATTCCATTAGCGTAATAAAAATACGCACCGATTATAAAATTGTTTATCATCAATTACTTAATATCATCATACTTAAATAAATTATTCTCATAATAATTTCCATCAAAATATTTATTTTATTTAATAAATATCCCAACTAAAATATTTATTTTATTTAATAAATATTTTAACTATTTACGAAATTCTCAATCGTATTACATTAACATATTACATTTACATGTAACACATTCCTTTCTCATTCTATTAATACAATATATATATATATATATATATATATATATATATATATATATATATATCCTCATTAAAGTGAATTACTCTCATTATTAATGAAATTTAATTCATAAAAATATCATTGCCAACAAAACATAATAATCAAATTATATTATTTCAAAATATAATTTTCAACCTAATTAAATTAACAACAATATTTAGTAAAAAAAAATTTTCGTAACAATTTCATTTACTTCAATAGTTTAATTAACTATTGAACTTCGTTTCCATTTCTCAATATATATAAATATATATTTCTAAAGTATGTTCACACCAAATCACATAACCAAAATACATCGCACATCAATATAAACTTAACCCGACACATAACAAGAATTTTTATTTATTAAATTCTCATTTTAATAGTTTTTGAAAATCCGGGTTGTCACATCCTTCCCTCCTTATAAGGATTTCGTCCTCGAAATCAACAAAACCTCCCTTACTCAGTTTTCACTAAATCTCCTTCACAATTATCGTTGAATAACTTAACGCATTACTTAATATAAGCTTTATAATTTCTACACCACCCATTCTCTCAATAAATTCTTGTAGGTTCTATTTCATAATCTCGGTTTTATTACAAAATAACCATAATCGCATTTAACACATACAATAACACATTCTTACATAAATAGTTATCCTTATTTAAGAATAATCATACAATATTATCACATAAATCATTTAAGGCTATACTTCTAGCCATACAAATATTCGGGGTGTCATATTCACCCATTCTTCTAAGAATTTCGTCCTCGAAATTAAGGCGTAGCCATCTCTATTCATTCTACCCATCAAAACTAAGTTTTCAAGTTAACCTAACAATCTTTTCTATAACAACTACTCATCATTTTCCTCCTTTGAGAATCTCACATCAATCATCACCTTCAAACATCGCTTCTTTTGAGTCTTCACAATTGTTCAATATTTGTGAAGCAGTATAAATTACGAGGAAAGAAAATGTTGCCATCATGCTGAGGGGTCATAAATGTGACGCCCCCAAATCCGGGTTACCTCAAACCACACAGATTTGGTGCTCACTATGCATACATAATCACTAACTACCCATAAACAAAAGATTTTAAGTAAAGCGAACTGAATAATAAACAAAAGAAATATCTCCCATAAAAGGGTTACATAGCTTTCCAAAATAAGTCCCAGGTTTTCTAACCTTTAATACATCATTTAAACGCGGAAACATAAATAACTAATAAGTCCCAATTACACAGTCATATGAAAAAAATAACAAGTCTTCACGTAATAGCAAATCATCGTCACTTGCTCATTTTTCCTTTTCCTTTGCTAGTAGACGGCTCATTTGTTATCTCAGCTTTAGCTGCAAAGGTTTAGCATGCAAGGGTGAGCAAAACGAGTGCCCACCAAAACAACAATGAACACTTTTCAAATAATCTAATTTGTATGGAATAACTTTTCTGATGAATGTTAATTAGAAATGGAAACGTCTGAAAGCTCAATAGAATATAAATAGAACTTTAAGATATACTAGGAGTGATATACTGAGGGTCACAAGACCTCGAACCATGTCCTAGGTTAACAAACAAGTTTGCTATAACCTTTAACAGTTTAATAAACTATAACTGGACTATTCGTCTCGTACTCAGGGTGATCAGCCCGTTGTACAATGTATTGTACACAACCATTCAACACTTTTGCGTAAGTATTCCCCTATACTAGGGTTGTTCTTCTCAGTTTTGCCATCCAAGAATTTAGTTCAACAAAATTAGAATTTTAACAATTTAGATTATGAACAAGGATCATCAACAATGATATACAATGATATGGATTTTGTATGTCCAAGACATTAGAATAACGATTTCAATTAACTTAAGCTTTGAACATCAAGAATCCACAAATCAGAAGTTTATAACATGCAATGATAGCTTGCTAGATGAGAAAGTAGGGTTTAGAAGCTTACATAAACTGGAATCGAGATAAGATAGGAACACTTGCGTCAAGTAAATTTAAGATTGAAAACATATTTAATGTGAAAGAGTTGAGAATAGGAAACTTGCCTCGTGCGTAGTTTTTCCTAATTACAAACCACGTACAATAAATAACCTACATATACCGTTTGTATAGCAACAAAATGATTAGTTATAACATTCGTATTCATTAACACTTCAAGAATCTCTCTCAATCAATCTCATCTCAATTCCCTATTGACTTCTGATTATTAACTCTATCTCGGAAGCTACAAGCTTAGATATAAAAATGTTAATCTTTAAGAGCTTCTAGAACTTGTCTTTAAATTAAGATATAACAACTTTGTATTTCATAGATACCAAACATAAGCTTAACATCTACCTTATTATCTTGGTATTTGTTCTATACATTGGTTTAAGTTTTAACCCTACATAAGATAGTATATCATAAAAGAGAAAATCAAAAATAATAAAAATCCCATGTTCTGCAATTCTCGTCGGGGCGAGAAATATTAAGCTCTATGGGCTCGCTGGGGCGAGAAAAATGAACTTGCTGAGCTCGCCGGGGCGAGCTTCCCAGATTACAGGTTCTGCAGTTCGCGAACTGCAGAATTTTCCAACCCAAAACACAAATTTTCCAGCATCAAGACACCAAATTAAGCATTCTAAATTAACACAAACCTCTTATGAACAGTATTTAGCATCCATATAACGATTCTAACAAACTAAAACAATCAAACCAACAAAACCCAAAGGATTAAACCATGCTTTTGCTAAAAACTCATTTTTTTGACATTTTTTATAAAATCAACTACTACAAACCCATTATTTGATGAAATCAGATGGCTAAGCATGCAATCTCTTCATAATTGAACATTGAATCATATATCACCATCAATTGCAAATTAATACATGAATTGAGCACTAATTTAAACCCAAAGTAGACCAAAACACACATATTATCAAAAACCCAATTTCCTCATTCTCAAACTTGTCTTCACAAATTAAATCAATCCAAATAATACTAAAACATTATATAACAGATTACTTGCATATATATACTAACAAATTAACAACTCTTGTAACAAATTAGCCACCAAAATCAATCATATAGAACTAATTTTTGAATACATTGAATAAAACTTTAAATAAAATTATACCTTGGTAGATGATTAAGAACACTAGTTGATGATTATCAAGCTTCAATTCCACTCTCAATTCTCACAAATTCTCAACTTTTCTCTCTACTTCTCTCCCTTTCTCACTTCTCTGGCTTTTTGCAAAACAACCAAGCCAATAGCAAATATACGTGAAATATAAAACTGACCCTTACGTGATTGTCAGTTAAGAGAGAGCAAAGGGTTTTCAGTTAAAAATCCCAAAGGCCATAAGGCCACGTTTGGCAAAACAACTCTCCCAAACCAAATTATTCTAATAAACTACATATTATATAGTTAAATAATTGTCACACCCTTAATTAAACAATAATATTAACTCAAGTAAATTTCATCATACATTAGCTATAATAATTTCATTGCAGTTATAATTCCATTCAATAAATTAATAAAGCTCCAATTCAATTATTAAAATAAATTAGAATTTATACAACATTGTAATTACTAACAATATATTAATAATTTAATTAACTTAATCATCTTATTAAATCAAATCTTCAAATCAAAACATTAATTTAATTATACCACATCTAATTAAATTAACGCACAACAAATTCATCAGTTATTAAAAAAACAACAATTAAAACATTCATTCAACTCCAATAAATATTTCAAATAATTATAAAATTCCAGATTGTTACATCCTTCCCTCCTTACAAGGATTCTGTCCTCAGAATCGCAGAACTAGGATGACACAAACAACTCAGGATAATTCTTCATCATTTCAGCTTCTAGTTCCCACGTAGCTTCATCAGCATTGTGGTTCCGTCATAGTACCTTAACAGAAGGTATCACTTTATTCCTGAGAACCTGTTCCTTCCTGTCTACTATCCGAAGTGGAATTTCCTCGTAATTTATGTCTTTCTCGAATTGTATAGGTTCATATTTTATGACATGTTTATAATCTGGCTTATAAAGTCGTAAAACAGATATATGAAAAACATTGTGGATATGAACCAGCTCTGGAGGTAGAGCTACTTCATAAGCCACCTCACCAACTCGTCGCAGTACTTCAAAAGGACCAATAAATCTTGGACTAAGCTTACCCTTCTTGCCAAAACGAATTTTTCCTTTCCAGGGTGAAACTTTCAGAAATACGAAGCTTCCTACCTTAAATTCTTGTTTTTGCCGATGTTGATCCGCATACTTCTTCTGCCTGTCTTGAGCAGCTAATAGTCGCGCTCTTATAACTTTCACGATCTCTGCGGTTTGTTGTACCAGTTCTGGTCCTAGCAGTTGTCGTTCACCAACCTCGTCCCAACATAGAGGAGTCCTACATTTCCGTCCGTACAACGCTTCGTATGGCGGCATGCCAATGCTTGCGTGGTAACTATTGTTGTAAGCAAACTCGACCAATGGTAGGTGGTCATCCCAGTTTCCCTTAAAATCTATGACACAGGCGCGTAACATATCCTCTAGAGTTTGGATCGTTCTTTCTCTCTGGCCATTAGTTTGAGGATGATATGCAGTGCTCATTCTCAACTGAGTTCCCAAGCATTCTTGCAAACGCTTCCAAAAATTTGACGTAAACCTCGGATCGCGATCAGACACAATAGACACAGGAACACCATGTCGCAAAATAATTTCCTTGATGTATAATTTGGCTAACTGGTCTAAGTTGAATCTAATCTTGATCGGTAAGAAATGCGCTGATTTTGTCAGTCTGTCCACGACTACCCAAATTGCGTCAAAACCTTTTTGTGTAGTTGGCAAACCTACCACAAAATCCATCGTTATGTGTTCCCACTTCCATTCTGGTATTTCTAACGGCTGCAACAAACCACTGGGTCGCTGATGTTCAGCTTTCACTTTCTGGCATGTCAAACATCTGGCAACACATTCTGCCACATCACGCTTCATTCCTGACCACCAATAATGTTGACGAAGATCTTGATACATTTTTGTACTCCCTGGGTGAACTGAGTAACGTGTGTTGTGAGCTTCATCCAAGATCTCCCTTCTAACATCCGGTACCAATGGAACCCAAATTCGATGTTCAAATCTGAGTAATCCCTTGGCATCAATACTGAACTTTCCACCTTGTCCCTCAAAGACTTCCTTTCTAATCTTTTCACACTCCGCATTGTGAAGTTGAGCTTCTTTAATTCGGTCCAGCAACACAGGACGTACCTCGATCTGAAATATCCTCTCCTTTGATTCATGCTGGCACTTCACCTCCAATTCCAACTTCGCCATCTGTTTAACAAGTTCCTCCTGAACTGTCAATAACATAAGTTTCTCCCGACCCTTCTTGCTTAATGCATCAGCAACGACATTCGCCTTTCCTGGATGATAGAGAATTTCGCAATCGTAATCCTTAATCAGCTCTAACCATCGCCTTTGTCGCATGTTGAGGTCCTTCTGTGTAAAAATGTACTTGAGGCTCTTATGATCCGTGTAGATCTCACACTTCTCACCATAAAGGTAGTGCCTCCAGATCTTTAAAGAAAACACCACCGCTGCCAATTCTAAATCATGCGTTGGGTATCCCTTCTCGTAATCTTTCAGTTGTCGTTAAGCGTACGCAATAACCTTGCCGTTTTGCATAAGTACGCAGTCAAGGCCCTTATGCGACGCGTCACTATAAACCACAAAATTTCCGGTACTATCTGTCAAAGATAATACAGGTGCCATACTTAACCTCTTCTTTAGTTCCTGAAAACTTTCCTCGCACTTCTCCGTCCAGACAAACTTAACCGCTTTCCTAGTCAAATTTGTCAATGGAGTGGCGATTTTAGAAAAATCTTGTATAAACCGTCGATAATACCCTGCCAAACCTAAGAAACTCCTTACTTCCGACGGTGTCTTCGGTTGCTCCCAATCTATTACAGCTTCCACTTTAGCCGGATCCACCGAAATCCCATCTTTATCAATTACATGTCCAAGAAATTGAACGCGATCTAACCAAAACTCACATTTTGAAAATTTCGCAAAAAGCTTCTCTTTTTGTAATGCCTCTAAAGTTAGTCTCAAATGCTCCACATGGTCTTCTCGTGATTTAGAATACACTAAAATATCATCGATAAACACCACCATGAACTTATCTAGAAACAGTTTAAACACCCTATTCATTAAGTCCATGTATGCCGCAGGTGCATTCGTTAGACCGAATGACATAACCAGAAACTCGTAGTGACTGTAACGAGTTCTGAATGCCGTCTTCGGAACATCCTCCTTTCTCACTTTCAGCTGATGGTAATCGCTTCTTAAGTCTATCTTTGAAAAATGAGTAGCTCCCTTCAGTTGATTGAATAGATCGTCAATTCTCGGTAACGGGTATTTATTCTTGATTATAACCTTGTTCAATTCACGATAATCTATGCAAAGACGCATCGAACCATCCTTCTTCTTAACAAACAACACTGGCGCTCCCCACGGCGAAACACTCGGCACTAAATCAATAACAAATTCAATATCTCTATCTGGAGGTAATCCCGGCAAATCATCTGGAAAAACATCCATAAAATCCCTCACCACCGGTATTTCTTCTAATTTTGTATCGGTCTTCCAAGTATCTACCACATGAGCTAAATACCCTACACATCCTTGCTTTAGTAACTTCTTGGCCTGCATAATCGTTAGACAAGTTGTTTGCCTTGGCAATTTGCTACCATAAAATACCACCTTAGACGGAGTCTTAAGGTTGACACACTTCTTTTGGCAATCAATAATCGCCCCACAATCATACAACCAATCCATCCCTAGAATGACGTCAAATTCCCCAAGTTTAATCGGAATAAGATCTACTGTCATCATATGACCATGAATATTCACCTCACAATTTTTGTACACATACCTAATTGGTATCACTTCCCTATTGGCAATCTCTATGTTTAAGGGAAAGTCTAACTCTTCTCGGGGTATCTCTAGTTTCTCAGCAAAATCATCAGAAATGAAAGAACAAGTTGCACCCGAATCAAAAAGTACATATGCATTCAAGTTATTTACTGGTAGGATACCTGCCACCACCTCCTTGGATCGAACCGCATCCTGAACCGTCATATTAAAAGTGCGAGCAGTCTGGCGATTTGCCGTAGCTGGTCCAGAAATAGTTAGTGCACCTCCACTATTGCTTCCTTTGCCTCCATTTCCCCCACTAGCAACTTTCCTTGGACAATCACGAGCAAGATGGTCTTTTGACCCGCACGTGAAACATGCACCCTTCTTTGGGGCAGTACAGTTTGGAGCAATGTGGCCCTCTTGTCCACAATTGTAACAGACTCTCTTTCCTTTCAAGCACACACCTGCATGATTCTTACCACAAGTTGCACAAGCTTCAGTTTTCTTCCTCTGGTTATTCTGCTGACTTCCAGTAGAACCACCATCATTCCATTTTCGTTTTTGGTTTCCTCCCCCACTGCTACCACTCGGCCTATTCTCGGTCTCATTCCTTTTCTTTTTCTGCTCTTGATTGTATTTGGTTAATGCATCACTTCCTCCCTCTGCTATTATCGCTTTCTCTAACACCGCCGCGAACGTGTTGAGTTGAAACATAGAAACCCTACTGTAAAGCCAAGGTTTCAATCCCTGCTCGAATCGTCTAGCTTTTCTCTCATCTGTGTTTACTTGGTATGGTGCAAACCTCGCTAGTTCATTGAACCTTGCCGCATATTCAAGCACTGACATTGTTCCTTGCTTAAGTTCGAGAAACTGAACCTCCATCTGGTTCTGCGCACTAGCCGGGAAATACATTTCAAAGAACATCTCTTTAAATCGATCCCACGGTATAACACCTTCTCCTGCTCTTGTCTTGTTGGTTTGCCACCAGTAACTGGCTTCCGACTTTAACATGAAAGTCACAAAGGCAGTCTTCTGATCATTCCCAACCCTAGCGACTTCAAAAACTTTTTCCATTTCCATTACCCAAGTTTGGGCTTCTATCGGATCCATTGTTCCCTTAAACTCAGGGGGACCAATGGCCTTAAAATCCTTAAAGGTCGTAGCTTGAGCTTGTGGTTGATTTGCAAAAACTCCTGTCAAAAGGTTCACTAATTGCTGAACTGGGTTAGCATCGGGTGGATTATTGTTATTGTTATTAGTAGACCCCTCTGGGGTGATTGTTGACGGGGTCGTCCAACTCTTCTTGGCGGCATAATTCTGTTGAAGACAACGCTTTTTAGACAATTGCTAAATTTGTTTTAAGTACTTATAACTCAATTAAAACATATTTAAATATTCAAAAGTATAAACTTAACACATAACATTTTTTTTCAACAAAAACTTGTTTATTTATTCATTCTCAAACTCAAAAGATAGCATTTTACTATTTACATCATCATTTAAGAAGACAGCTTCAGAATTTCATCATTAACGTCTTATCCCATCATTTATATAAGCTGGGATTCACATTCGAAATACTTGCTATAATATTATTTCTCTAATAGCTTAGGAAGACAACCCTCGGCGCACAGCCTCCTCACGTTCTTGCTCCATGATGCGAACCATAGTTCGGCGATCCACAAACCTCGGATAATCCTCTAACTGTGTTAGGTAATGGCGAACCCGATCTTGAGCCCTATCTATCGTCGTGTGGTAAATATACTCCATGTCATCGATCTTGAACTTCTTCGCGCGAATCTCCTCTTCAGCACGATCCAGTCGTTGAGAAACCCTAATGTGAGCATTTTTAACCCTATTACGCATAACAGTTTCCTCCTTTAAAGCTTCTTTTAACTCCTCCATCTCAATCTTTAGTTGGCCGATCTCAGACTTTAATTCATCATTCTCAGTTTTTAGTTCACCATTTTCAACCTTCACTACCTCATTCTTTGACTTCACCTTTTCATTTTCATCTAACAGATGCTCCTGCTGACCCTCTGCGTGAACCAATTTCCATTCTACATCACCCAACCGTACGTCTAAATCGTAGATCTCTCCATCCTTCTCCTCGATAGTAATACGGCGTGTCTCTGACATTTCCTCCAAAACTCTGAGTTGTTCCCGAAGTTCTACATTTTCATCGTATAACTGCTCGTACATCAGCTCCTCGGGATCCTCCTCCTCTTCCTCCTCCTCCTGAACAGTGACCAGCCTCTGCCTAGGTGCTTCCACAGTCACCAACCGTTCGCTAACAACATGAACATCTCTGGCCTCCTGGTCTCCAGGCTCTGGGATATCCTCCCTCAGTACTGGGATCTGCTCAACTCGAATCTGGCTAGTTTGTCCAACCTCTGACATCCTGACAACAAAATATTTTAATTACTTAATCGATACTACTCGCGAGCACATTAGTTATTAGGCACATAAGCACATAGAGTGTTTTATTATCTTTAATGAATTCCTTAATTCATTCCTTAATACTCGTTAGGAGTTTTATCACCACTATCTTTTCGATTCCCTAAAAGGCTAATTTCCTAAGGTTTTTCCCCACCTAAGGTTCTTAAACCTACGGCTCTGATACCAACCTGTGACGCCCCCAAATCCGGGTTACCTCAAACCACACAGATTTGGTGCTCACTATGCATACATAATCACTAACTACCCATAAACAAAAGATTTTAAGTAAAGCGAACTAAATAATAAACAAAAGAAATATCTCCCATAAAAGGGTTACATAGCTTTCCAAAATAAGTCCCAGGTTTTCTAACCTTTAATACATCATTTAAACGCGGAAACATAAATAACTAATAAGTCTCAATTACACAGTCATATGAAAAAAATAACAAGTCTTCACGTAATAGCAAATCATCGTCACTTGCTCATTTTTCCTTTTCCTTTGCTAGTAGACGACTCATTTGTTATCTCAGCTTTAGCTGCAAAGGTTTAGTATGCAAGGGTGAGCAAAACGAGTGCCCACCAAAACAACAATGAACACTTTTCAAATAATCTAATTTGTATGGAATAACTTTTCTGCTGAATGTTAATTAGAAATGGAAACGTCTGAAAGCTCAATAGAATATAAATAGAACTTTAAGATATACTAGGAGTGATATACTGAGGGTCACAAGACCACGAACCATGTCCTAGGTTAACAAACAAGTTTGCTATAACCTTTAACAGTTTAATAAACTATAATTGGACTATTCGTCTCGTACTCAGGGTGCTCAGCCCGTTGTACAATGTATTGTGCACAACCATTCAACGCTTTTGCGTAAGTATTCCCCTATACTAGGGTTGTTCTTCTCAGTTTTGCCATCCAAGAATTTAGTTCAGTAAAAATAGAATTTTAACAATTTAGATTATGAACAAGGATCATCAACAATGATATACAATGATATGGATTTTGTATGTCCAAGACATTAGAATAACGATTTCAATTAATTTAAGCTTTGAACATCAAGAATCCACAAATCAGAAGTTTATAACATGCAATGATAGCTTGCTAGATGAGAAAGTAGGGTTTAGAAGCTTACATAAACTGGAATCGAGATAAGATGGGAACACTTGCGTCAAGTAAATTTAAGATTGAAAACATATTTAATGTGAAAGAGTTGAGAATAGGAAACTTGCCTCGTGCGTAGTTTTTCCTAATTACAAACCACGTACAATAAATAACCTACATATACCGTTTGTATAGCAACAAAATGATTAGTTATAACATTCGTATTCATTAACACTTCAAGAATCTCTCTCAATCAATTTCATCTCAATTCCCTATTGACTTCTGATTATTAACTCTATCTCGGAAGCTACAAGCTTAGATATAAAAATGTTAATCTTTAAGAGCTTCTAGAACTTGTCTTTAAATTAAGATATAACAACTTTGTATTTCATAGATACCAAACATAAGCTTAACATCTACCTTATTATCTTGGTATTTGTTCTATACATTGGTTTAAGTTTTAACCCTACATAAGATAGTATATCATAAAAGAGAAAATCAAAAATAATAAAAATCCCATGTTCTGCAATTCTCGTCGGGGCGAGAAAAATTAAGCTTTATGGGCTCGCCGGGGCGAGAAAAATGAACTTGCTGAGCTCGCCGGTGCGAGCTTCCCAGATTACAGGTTCTGCAGTTCGCGAACTGCAGAATCTTCCAACCCAAAACACAAATTTTCCAGCATCAAGACACCAAATTAAGCATTCTAAATTAACACAAACCTCTTATGAACAGTATTTAGCATCCATATAACGATTCTAACAACCTAAAACAATCAAACCAATAAAACCCAAAGGATTAAACCATGCTTTTGCTAAAAACTCATTTTTTTGACATTTTTTATAAAATCAACTACTACAAACCCATTATTTGATGAAATCAGATGGCTAAGCATGCAATCTCTTCATAATTGAACGTTGAATCATATATCACCATCAATTGCAAGTTAATACATGAATTGAGCACTGATTTAAACCCAAAGTAGACCAAAACACACATATTATCAAAAACCCAATTTCCTCATTCTCAAACTTGCCTTCACAAATTAAATCAATCCAAATAATACTAAAACATTATATAACAGATTACTTGCATATATATACTAACAAATTAACAACTCTTGTAACAAATTAGCCACCAAAATCAATAACAGAGAACTAATTTTTGAATACCTTGAATAAAACTTTAAATAAAATTATACCTTGGTAGATGATTAAGAACACTAGTTGATGATTATCAAGCTTCAATTCTACTCTCAATTCTCACAAATTCTCAACTTTTCTCTCTACTTCTCTCCCTTTCTCACTTCTCTGGCTTTTTGCAGAACAACCAAGCCAATAGCAAATATACGTGAAATATAAAACTGACCCTTACGTGATTGTCAGTTAAGAGAGAGCAAAGGGTTTTCAGTTAAAAATCCCAAAGGCCATAAGGCCACATTTGGCAAAACAACTCTCCCAAACCAAATTATTCTAATAAACTACATATTATATAGTTAAATAATTGCCACACCCTTAATTAAACAATAATATTAACTCAAGTAAATTTCATCATACATTAGCTATAATAATTTCATTGCACTTATAATTCCATTCAATAAATTAATAAAGCTCCAATTCAACTATTAAAATAAATTAGAATTTATACAACATTGTAATTACTAACAATATATTAATAATTTAATTAACTTAATCATCTTATTAAATCAAATCTTCAAATCAAAACATTAATTTAATTATACCACATCTAATTAAATTAACGCACAACAAATTCATCAGTTATTAAAAAAACAACAATTAAAACATTCATTCAACTCCAATAAATATTTCAAATAATTATAAAATTCCAGATTGTTACAATAAAGACTTTGAACAATTTTGAAAACCATCAGAATATCCGTCAATCACAAAGACTGAAAAACATTCTCCGCAAGTGCTTTAGGTGATCAACCTATCGTACCCTATGTCGTGCACAACATTTAAATTTTTGATGCATAAGCGTAAATTGGGACTATATGCCCGGCATCCGTTGTTCATCCACAGTCTTAACATCGGAGTCCGCACCAAAAACAAAATTTGGATTGGAAGTTTTTTTTTTTATTCATCATCTCTCATCAAAGGTGTCTAGCCGAAATAAATAGCATAGACTTTCTTCAATAATTCGAACATCAATCAAAATATTTAGCCAGCTCAACTGGCACACTTCTTATAATTTAAAGAAAACCAAAAATTATTTTATGATTTTGTCATTCTACATCATACCATAGTTGTTTGACGATCCTTAGATCACATCTAATATTGGGTTAATCTGCATTGATGACTCCATCATCCGTCATTCTACACCAGGTTCCATGATGCATTGATGACTATTTAAAAATACATTTTGATATTTTAAATCATTTTTTGTCTAAGCCGAATCGAATGGCTTTGACATATGAATAAACAGAACTTACCCCAATAATATGGGTTCCTTAACTCACCATAACAAATGAGTTCAAGAATACTTCGAGAACTCATCATCATACCATGGGCCCAAAACGAGCTCACCATCGTAATCACTATGGCCTAAGAACTTCCATAGATTTTGATGCAAAAATCAATTTTGTCTAGCTGAGATAAATAGCATAGACATATCAACAACAACACTAAAAAAAAAAAATTTAACGGTTCAGCAATCGAACCAATCTTTTCAAAGGCACACATAAGTGCAAATACAAGCACGATTTTAGAATCTAGCATAGCTAGAAGATTTTAAATAACTATACCTCCACCATCATCTTCAATTTCTCCAATGATTCATTGCTTATTAATTTTATCTATTTCTATCATCCTTAAAGCTTACTATACTAGAAATCCTCAATTCTTCATCCACAATCTTTCTATATTCCAATATAGTTCATCAAACTTACCACACGTTATAAGTTCAGGAACTTACCACAATCATATGGGTCTAGGAACTTATCCTAGTCAGACCAAAATCGTCCATTCGCTGAGGGGTTCCACCATACGATTATGAGTCACGAACCTACTATAAGTATGAGTTTTAAGAACCGTACCTAATCTTAAATATTCCCTAACTATCAAATATAAATACGAGAAAAGAATCACCTTTTCGTCATACGTATAGTGATAGCGCGATACTAACATTACCATGAATTGTCAATATAAGAGGCTAAGTGGTTGTCAAACCAAATACAATCCCCTGCCCATACAAGGAATTGGTCCACTCAGCCACGAATCAATATAGGAAGCTAAGCGGTTGTTACACCAAGCACAAATTCCCCGCCCATACAAGTAATTATTCAACTCAACCACTATATCAATATAGGAAGCTAAGTGGTTCTCAAACCAAGCACAATCCCCTGCCCATACAAGGAATTGTACAACTCAGCCACTAACATGAGTCCTTCATTGAAATCCCACCTAATTCTATCTTGCTCTTAACTTACTCTTTGCTTGATATGAATTCCTCGTATTACATCATCCATAACTCCTCGTGAGTTTACCTCATACTATTCCATAGTACAATCTCTATATAGCATCATGTTATAACTATTTAATCATTATATATCATCTGTCATTTTACGATTTTAGCGGATCACTTCGTGATCTCATTCTATCATCGACTCTTCTTACGATTCTTTCTTATCTTATGATCGTCTCATCCTACGATCTTCTTTATTCTTCTTTTTAATCACGTTATCTTATGATTAATGTTCCCTGTTCTTTTAGCTCTTCAGGTTCTTCTTTGAACCTAACATTTTATCATAATCTTGTCTCACATGAATTCTCTATACTCTATTTGAGTTCATCCTTATCAATTTATATCATTCTCATCTTATAAATATCGTCTATTTATTAACACCATCTTTATTACTGGAGTCAAGTAACTCCTGTTCTCATCTTTCATAACTCTTCAAGATTCTTCTTTGAATCTTCTTGTTTATATATTAAGTATTCCTTTAAGAATCTCTAACTTCATTTATATTATTCAATATTTTATTCGAGTTCACTTCGCGTCATGCTCATCTTCTTCTTATAACATTCTAGGACTTAACTCATCCTATACATCTATATATATAAAAAAAATCACTTCTTAATCATACGCATCCATAATTCTATACTCGGTACATATCGGGTCTCTAACAGTGTTCAGTATAGCACCTCAGTGGTTTCCCACAAACAACCAACAAACTAGTTCCCGGCTTGTCTACACTATCTCTCACAGCGAGTTAGATCGGTTGCTAGTTCGTATCAACCTCCGCTCTCTGAAGGAATTGTTTAGCCCATATACCATACATCAACCATTAAAGAATATAATTGTACCATAATTATACTTAACTTCTTATTCTCGTACTATATCGCTTACTTTATTCGAGTTCATTACTCATCATCCCTATAGTCTTTTCTACGATTATAGCCTAAGGTACTCCTACCTAAGGTGTATAATCTATCAGCTTTGATACCAACTGTAACGACCCCAAAATTCATACAATCCAACTTTCCACATCGGTCGTTAGCAATACATTCTCAATCTGACTTTACAACATTATTAAATGTTAAACTTAATAAAATGCAAAAATATTTTAATCTTTCAGTGTTCTTTTTCATCTTTCCCTGAATCACAACCTTTAGCATTACATATTCCAAAATTATATTCATTCTATGATTTATTTCATCATCATTTCAAAATAAGACCTTACATCTCAGATTGTTATTCTTACACGTAGGATAATATAACTTCACATCAAAACAATAAAATCTTACAACTCATTGTAAATTACACATTTTAAATCATCAAATACATTTATCAAACTCTTAATCATGGTTCAACATAACTACATCAACTATATTTATATGATCTTCATGTTACACTTTGTTCTATGCCTTTCAAGCATCACATAACATTACCTTGGATCTTTAACCTGCAAAAATGGTTATTTGCAAGAATGAGCTTGACAGCTCAGCATATCTAACAGTTTGCATGCATCACATAGCACATAGATAACATGCTCAACATATACATTGTAAACATCTGGCTTAACACATCATACAAAAGGATCAATACATATCAAATAAAGATTGAGTTCCATAACTCAATCAGCATTCTTTACTCAACGAACGTAGTTATATTTTGACTTTGTCGTTTCATACTTGCAACATATATAAAATGCATCATGTTTTTTTACATCAAAGATTCTAAACAGTTAATCATTTAGTTCACATAACAAATAGGAACTGAAAGACTTGCCTTGCGAGTTGATTACAACTACCGCTACCTGCGCTTCACGAATCCTTTAATTAGTTAGATGATAAGGAGAGCTTGACTAGTCACCTTCTTCCTCTTCATTTCTTCCTTGATTTTGTCTCTCAATTTCATTGAGAGTTTCTTCTCTCTGTTTCTCTCTTCCTCCCCTCTTCTCAACTTAATGGAAGTCACGTAAATTCTAATGTGGCTTTCAGTTATGAAAACCAAAGGCCTCAACTGTTATAGAATATAAAGAGTCTAGGCCACGTTTGGCAAAACCAATTTAAAACTCCATTCTAATTTATTTTCATAATATACCTCTTACTATATGATGCATTGTTACACTTTAATTTAATTAAACGTATTCCATTTATTTGGCCAACACCATATTTTCATAGCCAATTACTCACCCCCTAATTTAATTATTTAATTAAATTAGAATATTACCATTCCATTAGCGTAATAAAAATACGCACCGATTATAAAATTGTTTATCATCAATTACTTAATATCATCATACTTAAATAAATTATTCTCATAATAATTTCCATCAAAATATTTATTTTATTTAATAAATATCCCAACTGAGAGTTTCTTCTCTCTGTTTCTCTCTTCCTCCCCTCTTCTCAACTTAATGGAAGTCACGTAAATTCTAATATGGCTTTCAGTTATGAAAACCAAAGGCCTCAACTGTTATAGAATATAAAGAGTCTAGGTCACGTTTGGCAAAACCAATTTAAAACTCCATTCTAATTTATTTTCATAATATACCTCTTACTATATGATACATTGTCACACTTTAATTTAATTAAACGTATTCCATTTATTTGGCCAACACCATATTTTCATAGCCAATTACTCACCCCCTAATTTAATTATTTAATTAAATTAGAATATTACCATTCCATTAGCGTAATAAAAATACGCACCGATTATAAAATTGTTTATCATCAATTACTTAATATCATCATACTTAAATAAATTATTCTCATAATAATTTCCATCAAAATATTTATTTTATTTAATAAATATCCCAACTAAAATATTTATTTTATTTAATAAATATTTTAACTATTTACGAAATTCACAATCGTATTACATTAACATATTACATTTACATTTAACACATTCCTTTCTCATTCTATTAAAACAATATATATATATATATATATATATATATATATATATATATATATATATATATATATATATCCTCATTAAAGTGAATTACTCTCATTATTAATGAAATTTAATTCATAAAAATATCATTGCCAACAAAACATAATAATCAAATTATATTATTTCAAAATATAATTTTCAACCTAATTAAATTAACAACAATATTTAGTAAAAAAATTTTTTCGTAACAATTTCATTTACTTACTTCAATAGTTTAATTAACTATTGAACTTCGTTTCCATTTCTCAATATATATAAATATATGTTTCTAAAGTATGTTCACACCAAATCACATAACCAAAATACATCGCACATCAATATAAACTCAACCCGACACATAACAAAAAATTTTATTTATTAAATTCTCATTTTAATAGTTTCTGAAAATCGGTGTTGTCACATCCTTCCCTCCTTATAAGGATTTCGTCCTCGAAATCAACAAAACCTCCCTTACTTAGTTTTCACTAAATCTCCTTCACAATTATTGTTGAATAACTTAACGCATTACTTAATATAAGCTTTATAATTTCTACACCACCCATTCTCTCAATAAATTCTTGTAGGTTCTATTTCATAATCTCGGTTTTATTACAAAATAACCGTAATCGCATTTAACACATACAATAACACATTCTTACATAAATAGTTATCCTTATTTAAGAATAATCATACAATATTATCACATAAATCATTTAAGGCTATATTTCTAGCCATACAAATATTCGGGGTGTCATATCTAGGTTGTTGGATTATAAGTTAGTTCAAATCTAGTTTACTGTATTATAAGTTAGTTCGAATCTAGGTTGCTGGATTGGGAAAAATAGTTGACTGAATTGAATAGTTTAAATCCAGTATGCTGGATTGTAATCCAGTTTGGAATCCAGTTTGCTGGATTGGGTACTTAACCTACAGGACCATAAAGAAAGACTTAGTGTTAATTTATAAAGTAGTAGTACAGTCGTACTCTTTAATAGTCGATGTATAGTATATGGGCTAAACAATTCCTTCAGGGAGCGAAGGTATATACGAACTAGCAACCGATCTAACTCACTGTGAAAATAGTGTAGACGAGACGGAAACTAATTTGTTGGTTGTTTGTGGGAAACCACTCAGCATACTATATTGAACACTGTTAAAGACTCGATGTGTGCTAGCTTTATAATCTAATATTTGATTATGTGGTTGAATGTTAGATAATTTACTTATAAAGAAGTGATATTATAAGGTATAATATGATTAACTGATTGAAAGATCAATCTTATAACTGATAGGTCTTTCAAAAGAAGTTAAATTAAATTGCATAGCAGTAGTCAACGACCAAGGCAAGTATCCGAACCTACGCATTTATTTTATTGAATACGTGTGTATATGCAAGTTCCTTAACTCAATCTTTTATTGTGCAAGTATTCTATCCTTTTCATTTATTTTATGAAATGGATTCAGTTTATGCAAGCTTTTAACTCAATCTATTATTGAGCAACTATTCTATCCTTTTCATTTACATTATGAATTGGCTCCGTATATTATGCAAATATCTAAACTCTTTCTTTACTATGCAAGTATCTGAACTCTTTCTTGTTGAGCAATTATCTTAACCCTTTCATTTACTTTATGCAATGGATCCATATGTTATGCAAGTATTCTTAAACTTTATTCAAGCTATCTATTGATTTCAAATATCTCGATATTGTCTCATGTGATGCATTTATAATCAAAATTGTTCTGTTCTTTGTGCAAGTGTCATCACTTGTACAAATTTTTATAATTATTATAAATTCGAATTTCCTTCGATTCATTCATTGTTAAAAGTATCGCATTACTGAATTATTATGACTCATATTGAAAATTTGTATTCTAAGTTCGGTTATGCAAGTGTCCCTACTTGTATGAACTATTATACATTATCAATTACCCTTGAATTCAAAATTCGTTGACAAGTTTTGATACATACTATTAAATTTCGGTATGTATACCTAGTTTAAAGATTGCCTAAGCTATTTGACCGGCTAAACTAATATTAATTGATATCTCATGAAACGTTCTTGTGACGCCCCCAAATTCGGGTCTCCAAATACCCGGATCCGGTCATCACGATCCACTACAAACATTCACCTCTAACAACATATGGTAGCTAAAATGTGGAATATAATAAACATACGTTGTTCATTACAAGGTGTTACTAGTCCCAGAATACAATAACCTTAACCACATACACAAATCCATACCCTAAATACCTATCAGGGTTTAAATTACATTAACAGTAATTAACTACACATAAATTTAAAATCGGCTACTTGAAGTCTATCACTTCATCTTCTCTTTCCCTTTGTTCTTCCCTGACGTCTCGGGTTTAGCTGCAATGAAGTCATGATATAGCAAGGATGAGCAACGAGTTTGCTCAGCAAGTTTAAAGTACAACAATAGGGATATATCATGATGAAAGGGATATGGAAAGAGATTTCAACAATAGAATTATCAGAAACAAAAACAATAAATGCTTTTAGAACAATTGATAGTCAAATAGACTTTGAACAATAACTTCCAAAGGAGCCAATAGCTAGTTGACCCTCTGGTTACTGGCTACAGAATAAGTACTTGAGGGGATCAGCCTCGCGTATGCTATGTGTATGCATAACATTTAACTCTGCTAGTTGTACCTTATATACGATAACTGGGGTACTCCCCTATAATAAAAGGGGGTGTTCAATCAGTCTAAGAATCTTTACCATTGATTGGTTCAGATAGCTTTTATAAATTCTTACATACGTGCCTGACCGAGACAAGGGTTCAGACTTAATCATGAGTAGTTCGTGAATTTCAGAACTTAAATAATTATACGAATTCAAATGCACAAGTACGAATGCCAATGAATACATAGATGTGGAATAATTTTAAAAGTAATTAGACCACTTAAAGCATGCTTGGAGATAAGATTCAAGCTTAAAGAATAACTTACAATAATATATACCTTTTGCGCGAATTAAAATAAGGCATAAGGTTTAGAAATATTGCTCAATGTAAAAGTTGGGTAAGATAGAACTTGCATTCAATATACTGAAAGAATGAAGTTAGGGAACTTGCAAAAATCAAAGTCTCGGGATAGAGAACTTGCAAAAATCAAAGTCTCGGGATAGAGAACTTGCCTGTTTGCTCAGCTACAGATAAATTTTAGCTTTAATTAATTGATCTTGGATAACCTATCAGTTGATAAAGTCGGTTTATCCATTAGCATTGCATAACTGTATATCGAGGTACTCACTTATGCTATTTATTTAGCAGGTAAACAATTCACTATATATATTTAATTACCATCTAATCATTAGCTAAACAGAAATTAATTAATGACTCTTAGCTATTAAAATAAATGATAGCTAATTAGGATTACTTATCCTTTGAGGACTCAACTATTACCTTTGTTTGTCTCAGAATACGGGCTAATTTATTTATAAATAATAAGTTGATTCTGGCTTAATGACAACTGAATAACAATTGATCACTTATTTAGTTGATTTACTCTTCATTACTATCTACCTTAGGGGTAATTTAGTAATTATTACTCTCGTTCCTTATTCAACATTAATTAAATACTTAATGTATTAATTCCACACACACTTAATTACTATTAAATATTTATTGAATGATTATTAAGTGCTCATTATCTTTATTTATTAAGGGCCACAGATAATTAACTTATTAATCTCACTCATACTTAATCATTATTTGATTAAGTAATTTTTATCCTTATTAGCTTTATTCATACCTAATTATTATAAATCAAATAATAATTAGATATTTGTTATCTTTACTTATCATTTATTGGGAAAATGATAAACAATTATTTATTAACTCTACTCATATTTAATTCAAATAACAATTAAATATTTATTATCTTTATTCATTATTTATTGGAAAATTAATAAATAGTACATAATTATCTTATTAACTTTATTCATATTTAATAATAATTAAATATTTATTGTCTTTGTTTATTATTTATTAATAAATAATAAATAATTATTTTATTAACTTTATTCATATTTAGTTATTATTTAATATTAATTAAATAATAATTAAATATTTATTAGCTTTATTTATTATTATTGATAAGCAAATAATAAATAATTATCTTTACTCATACTTAGTTATCATTTAATATTAAATAATAACAAAATATTTATTATCTTTATTTGTTATTTATTACTAAATAATACATAATTATTTTATTGGTCTCATTAGTAATAGTGGCCCAACCATTTACTACTCTGTACTGGGTTCGATTCCCAGCCACACCAAAAATTCGCAGAACACTGCCTTATAATATAACCTCCCCTGTTTCCAGGCTTGAAACACACACACTGCTTCGTTTAGTACCCACGGTTGGGATCCATGACACAAGTTGACTTTAACAAAATATGTATGCTACACTGATTTCATAGTCTGTAATTTAGCCCAACATTATCACACCAAAAGAATACCAAGGTTTGAGTTTGTAGTTATACTATCAACAGAATAACTTAAATACCAAAACAAATCACAGCCTTGTTTAGACATTACAACAACCATCTAATGAGCACTCTAAGACTAGACACTGGCCTAATCTCAGTGCTCCATCACGTTACCAGAACCTTATGGTTCTTATTTTACATAAAAATCCCCCAGTCAAGAACAACACAAACAAATAATTCAGAGGAAAAGAAGAAGAGTACAACCCAATACAAAACAACACAATATCAGTTTTCTCCAAATCAAAACCAAACAAGATTAACACCATTCGATACCAGGTTTTTAAATCCAAAAATTATGGTACAATGACTTAGTTTCACACCAAGGCAGTGCAATACTATACAATGTTATACCATGGATAACCTAAACCACACGAAGCTATTACAGTAACTTAATAAACCCATCACAGTCGTTTAATACCTTGATCTCGATCGATTGGCTGCCTTCCTTCTTCTGCCAAAGTATGAAACCCAGCTGGACATTCGCCAATTAATTCCCCTGTCTCTCCCTCTAATTTCGAACCCTAAATTTTGTATATATGTTGCTCCTAATTTGGGACTCACAAGAACAAAAGAGAAACGACAGCTTTGGGGGGTTTAGGGCTTCAATTTATAGGAAATTTGTTACCCAATTAACTGGGTATTACCCCTAATTTATTTGCTAGAAACCAACGGTAGGGAGGAGGCAGCGACTGTGACCCGTCGGCTGGCCTTTGAGCCGTGTGCCCTTGCCGGTCGCGTCACCGAATTCCAGGAACCAAATAAGTGCAGTAATTGTGGAAAGAATCACTCTGGAGAGTGCATGAAAGGAAAAGGAGTTTGTTTCAACTGTGGGCAACAGGGGCTCTTTGCTCCTCAATGCCCAAAAGGAAAGAAAGCGGGATGCTTCTCATGTGGAGCATCAGATCATCAAATCAAGGATTGTCCAAAAAGGAAGGGGGATGCAGCAAGTGGCAACAAGGACAACAACAATAGCAACAACAACACTAATAGGCTGAGCATTGGAAGGCCAACTAGCCAAGCCAACAGACCAATGGCACGTACTTTCAACATGACCGTTCAGGATGCGATAGAGTCAAATGACGTGGTGTCAGGTATTATTTTGATCAACAATATCAGTGCATATGTATTATTTGATTCGGGTGCTACCTGTTCATTTGTGTTAGATGAATTTGCTAAACGGTTAAATTTACCTCGTGAGAAATTATAGAATCCAATGAATGTGGAAGTAGCTAATAAAGAAGTTATTCCTGTAGAACACATACATAAAAATTATTATGCTGAGATAAATGGGCATAAACTGAGCGTAGATTTAATTCCGATACGACTAGGAGAATTTGATGTGATTCTTGGGATAGATTGGTTGTCTAATCATGGAGCTGTGATTGACTGCTAAAAGAAATGTATACAACTGAAGACTCCAGATAAGTCGAGGGTTGTATTCTATGGAAGTAAATCGCCGAGACAATCTTGTTGTCTAACGATAATGCAAGCGAAGAAATTGCTAAGGAAACGTTGTATAGGTTATCTGGCTCACGTGGTTGATACCCAAAGAGTAAAGGGTGAGCTGGGTCAGATACCTGTAGTAAGGGAATTTCCAGATGTTTTCCCAAATGAGTTACCAGGTTTACCGCCGGATAGAGAAGTGGAATTTGTGATTGACTTGGTACCGGGAACCGCACCGACCTCAAAGGCACCGTACAAAAAGGCACCTGTGGAAATGAAAGAACTGATGGTTCAACTATAGGATTTACTAGATAAGGGATATATTCGTCCAAGTGTATCTCCGTGGGGAGCGCCGGTACTATTTGTAAAGAAGAAAGACGGATCACTAATGCTTTGTATCGACTATCGGGAGTTGAACAAAGTTACGATTAAGAACAAATATCCGTTGCCCAGAATTGATGACTTGTTCGATCAACTAAAGGGAGCGAAATACTTTTCGAAGACTGACTTGAGGACGGGTTATCACCAGCTAAAGGTGAGGCAGGAGGATATTCCAAATACAGCATTCAGAACTCGATATGGACATTTTGAGTTTTTGGTAATGTCGTTTGGGCTGACAAACGCGCCCGCAGCATTTATGGACATGATGAACAGAGTGTTCAAGTAATATCTAGATAAATTTATTGTCGGTTTTATAGACGACATTTTAGTCTACTCGAAGACGGAGGAGGAACACGTTGAACATTTGAGGATAGCCCTGGAAACACTAAGAAGGGAGAAGCTATATGCAAAGTTTTCCAAGTGTGAATTTTGGCTACAAAGGTGCAGTTTTTGGGGCACGTGATTGACAAGGATGGGGTATCAGTGGATCCTACCAAAGTAGAAGGAGTAATAAACTGGGAGCAGCCAAAGACACCGACAGAAGTCCGAAGTTTCTTGGGATTAGTAGGTTACTATCGAAGGTTTATTCATAACTTTTCAAAGATAGCGACACCGTTGATAAATTTGACAAGGAAGACTGTGCAGTTTGTATGGACGGATAAGTGCGAAGAGAGTTTCTTGGAGTTGAAGAAGAAACTTAGTGAAGCACCTGTGTTATCGCTGCCAGATAATACAGGGGGATTTGTGGTATACAATGATGCGTCACACAAAGGCCATGGGTGCGTATTGATGCAGCATGGGAAGGTCATTGCGTATGCGTCACGACAGCTGAAGGACTATAAGAAGGGGTATCCGACTCATGACCTGGAACTAGCGACAGTAATGTTTGCTCTGAAGATTTGGAGGCACTACCTGTATGGGGAGAAGTGTGACATATACACAGACCACAAAAGTCGGAAGTACATCTTCACTCAAAAGGAACTAAACATAAGGCAGCGATGATGGTTGGAGTTGATCAAGGACTACGATTGTGAGATTCTATACTATCCCGATAAGGCCAATGTAGTAGCTGATGCTCTAAGTAGGAAGGGAAGGGATAAGTTGATAATGCTGACAGCTCAAGAGGAACTGATCAAGGATATGGAGAGACTAGAGTTAGAAGTCAAGTATCCGACGAATGCAGACGAGAAACTGTTCGCAGTGGAGGTGAGTCCGACTTTATTAGACAGGATAAAGGAGGCTCAAGAAAAGGATGACGAAGGTGTCGCCATAAAGAAGCGAATCTCAGAAGGAGAGGAATTAAAGTACAAGTCTGATAGCACGGGACTGCTAAGGTTTGAAGGAAGGATCTGGATACCGATGGTTCCGGAGTTGAGAGAAGAAATTCTGTAAGAAGCTCATTTTACAAGGTACTGGATACACCCTGGTAGTACCAAGATGTATCAGGATTTGCGCCAACACTTCTGGTGGCTGAACATGAAGAGGGAGGTTACGGAATGTGTTGGACGATGTTTGACATGTTAGAGGGTAAAAGCAGAGCATCAAAAATCGGGTGGGCTGCTACAACCGTTGGAGATTCCAGAGTGGAAGTGGGAGCATATTACGATGGATTTTGTGACGGGGCTTCCACCAACTCAGAAGGGTTACGACGCGATCTGGGTGATCGTGGATCGTTTAACTAAATCTGCACATTTTCTATCGATCAAGATAAGGTACAATCTGGAGCAGTTAGCAAAGTTATATGTGAAAGAGATTGTGTCATGACATGGAGTGCTAGTATCTATTGTATCTGACAGAGATCCGCGTTTCACGTCAAATTTTTGGAAGAGCTTGCAAGAAAGGTTGGGAACTCAGTTGAGGTTGAGTACGGCATATCATCCTCAAACGGATGGGCAAAGCGAACGAACGATTCAGATGCTGGAGGACATGCTTAGAGCATGTGTGATGGATTTTAAAGGTAGCTGGGACAACCACCTACCATTAGTGGAGTTTGCCTATAATAACAGTTATCACGCAAGTATTGGCATGCCGCCATATGAAGCATTATACGGAAGGAAGTGCCGAACACCTCTATGTTGGGATGAATTCGGTGAATGGAGACTGTTGGGACCTGAATTGGTGCATCAGACTGTGAATGTCGTCAAGATGATAAGAGCTCGATTAGTAGCGGGTCAGGATCGACAAAAGAAATACGCCGATTTGCATCGTTAGAAGCAAAACTTTGAAGTTGGCAGTTTTGTGTTTTTGAAAGTATCTCCCTGGAAAGGGAAGATCAGATTTGGAAAGAAGGGGAAATTGAGTCCTAGGTTCGTAGGACCATTTGAAGTTTTAAAGAGGGTAGGTGAAGTGGCGTACGAGGTAACTCTACTTTCTGAACTTGAGCATATTCATAATGTGTTCCACGTTTTTGTGTTGCGACTATATAAACCCGACTACAACCATGTGATATCCTATAAACCAATTCAAGTTGAGCGAGACTTGTCATATGAAGAGATTCCTATCTAGATATTAGATAGGAAGGAGCAGACGTTAAGAAGTGAGGTCATCCATTCGGTCAAAGTGCTTTGGAGGAACCACGCAGCTGAAGAAGCCACGTGGGAGCTAGAAGAAAAGATGAGGAAGAATTATCCGCATCTTTTTGAGTGAACCCATGTTAAGTTTTCCGTACCTAGACTGTAATTCTGGGGACAGAATTCTTATAAGGGGGGAGGATGTAATGACCGAGAATTCTGGATTTTCCTTGTAATTCAAATTTTTGAATATTAGCGGATATATTATATTTTATTAATATTATTTTGTGTTGCATGTTTAAAGGTTGTGTGACAACTTGGATTATGTGAATGCATGAAATTTTACGTGTTATAGTTTTGTTTAAGTGAATAATTGATTTCGCGAAGCGTCGCTAAATCACTATTCACGGGGCACGTTTCTCGAGGCACTATTCACGCCATAAAATTTTTATGTCTTTTTCGATGTTGAATAATTTCGTTAATGCGTATATGCGTAGTATAATTTTTTCAAGTGTTAGAATTTTATTTGGAGTCATTGGTGATTTATTTAGTGGCCCAAATGGTTATTATGGGTGGCCCAAATAAATGACCCAAACCCATGACCTAACCCATGACCCAAGACTTGACCCATATGGGATATGGGCACAAAATCAGCATTTGGTGTAAGAGAGAGAGAGGTGTACGGTTGGGAAGAGGGGAGGAGACCAAGTGTTGGGAAATTCATTTCCCAAAAACAAGCATGCCAAACATTCCATCTCCCATGCAACCTAGTGTTTCCCATTTCATTTCCCAAGCTAGACGATGAGTGGGTTTTATACCTACGAATCAGGTATTGTTAGGCTTAATTATTGTGGTCTTTAAGTGTTTTTAGTATTATTTTACTTGTTTTTGTGTTTATTTATTGTAGGTTGGAGCTGGAGGGGCAAAAGGGTAAATTTGGAGCTCAAAATAGACTTAGTGGCATTTTTTGTAAATTCCTGGGCCAGGCATAGCGCCAGCAGCGCTAGGGCTAGCGCTAGCGGCGCTAGTTCACGTTTTTGCACTATTTGTCAAGCTGAAGGAGGAAAAAGAAGTCAATTCTGAAGAGGATTCTAGTCCATATTGATCAGATAGTGAGAAGGAAACCCTAAGAATAAAAACTTGGAGACTTTTAGTAATTTTGATTATTCTATTTTCTAGATATAGTTTTAGAGAGATATTATGTGGATTACTTTTGTTCGAGCATTGGATATTGATGTGGGTTGAACTTTACTTTGGATATTATTCTTCAATTGGGTTTGATCAATCTAATTCTTCTTATTTCAATTGATTGTTTATTTTTCCATCTTTAGTTTTGATCCCATAATGGCTTTTGGTTCAGACATGAACTAATCTCCATTATGGGATTCTTACGGATTTTAGTATGTAGTTTAATTATAAACTTGATTGTTAGATTGTTTTGCATATCACAAGGAACTTCTATCATGATTGTTTTGCATGTATGAATACTTGATCACCATTCGATTTCAGTACTTATATGGAATTGAAAAATAACATATAAGTATGGATTGTAATCATGATAGCTTGCGAATATGAGGCTTAATTGGATAGCTTAATATTGTGTGAGTCAGATAGAAATATACTATTTCACCGTAAGAGTCAAAATAAGGACTTGTGCTTAAAATCAATATAATTGCAATTTCACATAGAAATATAGTGATTTTGGTTATAGTGGTGATTACATGGTGTCTATCAAGTATGGATATTATGTAAGTAGGTCATAATGCATTGACAAATGGTTATGTCTATTTTAGTGTCCTTGGCTACTTTTCTGTGATATGTGAACTTACTAGCATGATAGTGGTAATTAGATGAAATATTAAATGAAGTTAGGATCCCATTAACTCCAAGCTTGATATATTTCGTTAGTCTTTGCATATTTAGTTATTAATTAATATAGAAATAATTTTGTCACCAAAAGTAAGACAATAGTTTAGGCGAATAAGTATAGTGATAGAACTGATGCATAGTGAATTAATTTAATCCTGTCTCTGTGGGACGATACTTTACTTTCTCTGTATTACTTGTTGACCACGTATACTTGCGTGAGTTAGAGCTCTTTTATTTAAGACTTAAAAAGAGGCAACAAGTTTTTGGCGCCGTTGCCGGGGACAGGCGTTAGATTTTTATTATTATCATCAGTTTTAAGCTATATTGTTTGACTTAGACAACTCTAATCTTTTCTCATTTCTATTTTAATTTTTGTTTTGGTTTCAAGTACTTGTAGAATTTTTATGCACACGCTCATCCAACTCAGAATTAACACCAGCTCAGGATAATATTGACGGAAGAGGTTGGAAAGCAAGAGTGCGTAGGAATTTACAAGCACAGTTAGAAAGAACTATTCCGAAGATGGCGGAGGAACAGAGAATCGAGCAAAGAGAGGAACATAAAGCTTTGAGGGACTATTCCATGCCAAACATCACTGGACTACAGTCTAGCATAGTAAGACCGGCAATAGCAGCAAATACCTTTGAGATTAAACCAGGAACCATTCAAATGGTGCAGAATTCGGTCCAGTTTGGGGGTGCTGCTACAGATGATCCTAATGAGCATCTTTTGAGCTTCATTGAAATATGCGATACATTTAGGTACAATGGGGTGACGGAGGATGCTATCCGACTAAGGCTATTCCCATTCTCATTAAGGGATAGAGCAAGAAGTTGGCTCCATTCTTTGCCTGCGGGATCAATTACTACATGGGAGGACCTAGCATAAAAATTTCTAGCCAAGTTTTTCCCAATGGCTAAAACTGCAAAACTAAGGACAGCAATTTCTCAATTTGAGCAACAACAGGGTGAGTCCTTATACGAGGCTTGGGATAGGTACAAGGAGATGTTAAGAAAGTGTCCACACCATGGGATGCTAGATTGGATGGTGATCAACACATTTTATAATGGATTGGGATGGCAGTCTAGGCAGATGGTAGATACAGCTGCGGGTGGAGCTTTAGGGGCAAAAAGCTACGACGAGGCTTATAACCTTATTGAGACTATAGCAGCAAATGATTTCCAGAATCCTACAGCCAGAATGTCACAGCCCAGAGTTGCAGGTTTGTTGAAAGTGGACGCTATTACCCAGTTGTCAGCACAAATGGCGGCTATGGCAAAGAAAATAGATTCGTTGTCGGAAAGCAAAGCCAAGTCAGTTGCTTTCGTATGTGAGATTTGCGCGGGGTCGCATTCAACAGATCAATGTGCTATCAACTCGGAGTCGGCGCAGTATGTAAACACTTATAAGAAAGACCAAGGTTAGTTTCAGAACACATACCACCCCAACAACCGCAATCATCCAAATTTTAGTTGGTCAAACAACCAAGGAAATCAGCAGCAACAGTTTCAGCAGAACAATTAATTCCAGCCGGCGCAGCAACAGTATACTCCACGACCACCTTTTCCACCGGGATATTCTCAACAACAACATCCTACTCCATATGCACCTCCGCAGGAAAAGAAATCAGAAATGGAGGAGATGATGTTAAAGTACATGGCGAATATAGAGGTGATGATCAAAAGCCAGGCAGTGGCTATTAAAAATCTGGAAGCTCAGATGGGGCAAATGGCAACTATGCTTAACAGCAGGCCCCAGGGTTCATTACCAAGTAACACAGAGGCAAATCCACAGAGAGAAGGTAAGGAACAGTGTCAGGCCATTACACTCAGATCGAGAAAGCAATATTCAGGAAATGTACCAGACTCAGCAGCACCGAGTTTACAAGGGGATGACACTGTGGTAGAAACTGAGATAAAATTTGGAATTGAACAAAAAGAGAAGAAGGATAACTACGAGTCAGTAGAGAAGGAGAAAGCTAGTTCAGATGAGAAGCCCGTGAATACAGTACCGCAAGTTCACCCTCTAGTTCCATATCCGCAAAGATTGAATAAACAGAGGGAGAGAAGGTTAGACGAGTTTGAGACAGTGGCCTTGACAGAGGAATGCAGTGCAGTGCTTCAACGTAAATTACCTCCAAAGCTGAAAGATCCGGGCAGTTTCACAATTCCATGCACGATCGGAAAGATGAGCTTCGATAAATGTTTGTGTGATCTTGGGGCAAGTATCAACCTGATGCCGTTGTCAGTATTCAATCAATTGGGATTGCCGGAACCAAGACCAACAAATATATCTCTGCAGTTAGCCGATAGATCTATCACATATCCACGGGGGATAGTGGAAGACGTACTGGTGAAAGTGGACAAATTTATCTTTCCGGCGGACTTCATCATTCTGGATTATGAAGAGGACAAAAATATACCAATCATACTAGGGAGACCATTCCTAGCCACTGGGAGGACTTTGATAGACATGCAGAAAGGGGAGCTTACAATGCGTGTACATGACCAGGAGGTGACGTTTAACGTTTTCAAAGCAATGAAGCTCCCAACCGTTGAAGAAGAATGCTTCAGAGTAGATTTGGTGGATAGTATAGTGCATGATGTAGTTGAAAGTTTGTTGAGCTATGAACCATTGCAGAGAGTGATTGCTGAGAATTCAGATTTGGAGGATGAAGAATGTGCCGAACTTGTGCAATATTTGGATACCACCCCCAAATTCGGAAAATTCAGAACACCTATTGAGCCACTTACGAAAGCGGGAGAGACATCGGTAAAGTTGAAACCATCACTTGAGATACCTCCCGAACTTGAACTTAAACCACTTCCAGAACATCTCAGGTATGCATTTTTAAATAAAGATTCAAAGCTACCTGTGATTATTTCTGCTGCACTAACATCTTGTCAGGAGGAAAAACTGCTACGAGTTCTTAGAGAGTTTAAATCAGCTATTGGATGGACCATAGCCGATATCAAGGGGATAAGCCCGTCTTTTTGCATGCATAAGATCTTACTGGAAGATGGTAGCAAGCCGACAGTTGAACAGCAAAGAAGGCTCAATCCTATAATGAAAGAAGTGGTTAAGAAGGAGATACTGAAATGGCTGGATGCGGGAATAATCTACCCTATCTCGGACAGTGAATGGGTGAGCCCTGTGCAGTGCGTACCAAAGAAGGGTGGAATGACCGTGGTCACCAATGAGAATAACGAGCTGATCCCAACGCGAACCGTAACAGGGTGGAGAATTTGCATGGACTACCGCAAGCTTAACAAAGCTACAAGGAAGGACCATTTTCCACTTCCGTTTATCGATCAGATGTTGGACCGACTGGCGGGTCATGAGTACTATTGCCTTCTGGATGGGTATTTAGGCTACAATCAGATTACGATAGCTCCAGAAGATCAGGAAAAGACTACTTTTACATGTCCATACGGCACTTTTGCCTTTAGAAGAATGTCTTTTGGGTTGTGTAATGCTCCAGCCACTTTTCAGCGATGTATGACAGCGATTTTTTCATATATGGTCGAACAGAATGTTGAGGTATTTATGAATGACTTTTCGGTATTTGGTGATTCTTTCGATCTATGTCTTGAAAATTTGGTAATGGTTTTAAAGAGATGTGTTGAAACAAATTTAGTATTGAATTGGGAGAAGTGCCATTTTATGGTACAAGAAGGAGTCATACTGGGACACAAAGTGTCGAAGAAAGCATTGAGGTGGACAGGGCAAAGCTGGAAACGATTGAGAATTTACCTCCACCCACGTCAGTAAGAGGTGTCCGCAGTTTTCTTGGTCATGCAGGTTTCTACCGTAGATTCATCAAGGACTTCTCCAAGATAACTAAACCATTGTGCAGTTTATTAGAGAAGGATGCACAGTTTAATTTTGATGAGGCTTGAATGCAGGCATTTGACCATTTAAAGAATAAGTTAACGTCAGCACCAGTTATCATGGCACCAGATTGGGAGTTGCCGTTTGAGCTTATGTGTGATGCCAGTGATTACGCAGTAGGGGCTGTTTTGGGGCAAAGGAAGGAAAAGATGTTTCATGTGATATACTATGCCAGCAAGACCCTTACAGATGCACAGTTAAATTACACCACCACAGAGAAAGAGTTATTGGCAGTGGTGTACGCCTTTGATAAATTTAGGTCATATCTGATATGCACAAAGGTGATAGTGTATACGGATCACTCGGCAATTCGACACCTAGTGGCGAAGAAGGATGCAAAGCCCAGGTTAATCAGGTGGATATTGCTTTTGCAAGAATTTGATTTGGAGATCAAGGATAGAAAGGGTACCGAAAACCAAGTGGCAGACCACTTGTCTCGACTAGAGCAGCCCGAAAGGGAGGTAGACGGCCAAGTTGCAATTAATGAATCCTTTCTGGATAAGCAGTTATTTGTGGTGCAAGGGGAAGTGCCATGGTTTGCGGATTACGTAAATTACTTGGTGAGTAAGATGATACCTTCTGACTTGGTGGGACACCAAAAGAAAAAGTTCCTGCATGATGTTAAATGGTATATATGGGATGAACCGTATTTGTTGAAACAATCTGCGGATCAAATGATAAGAAGGTGTATCCCGTATAGTGAGACCGAAGGGATTTTACATGATTGTCATTCTTCTGTATATGGAGGACATTATGGAGGAGAGAGGACAACGGCTAGAGTACTTCAAGCAGGATTCTACTGGCCGACAATCTTTAAAGACGCTCACAGTTTTGTTCAGCGGTGTGATAGATGTCAGAGAATTGGTAATATTTCAAAGAGGAATGAAATGCCTTTGAATACCATCCTTGAAGTAGAAGTTTTCGACGTTTGTGGGATTGATTTCATGGGGCATTTTGTGTCTTCGTGCGCTAATCTCTACATCTTATTAGCAGTTGATTATGTGTCTAAATGGGTAGAAGTGGCAGCACTCCCGACAAATGATGCCAAGGTAGTCCTAAAGTTTTTACATCACAGTATTTTCACGAGATTTGGGACACCAAGGGCTATTATTAGTGATGAAGGTAGTCACTTCTACAACAGGCAGTTCACAGCGTTGCTGGCTAAGTATGGGGTAAATCATCGTATTGCTACAGCTTATCACCCCCAGACAAACGGCCAAGCGGAAGTATCCAATCAAGAAGTAAAAAGAATCCTCGAAAAAATTGTGAATCCGACGAGGAAGGATTGGTCCTTAAAGTTAGATGACGCTGTGTGGGCATATAGGACTGCGTACAAAACTTCGTTGGGTATGTCACCGTTTCAGCTGGTATATGGAAAAGCTTGTCATCTTCCGATGGAGCTAGAACACAAAGCATATTGGGCGATTCGGAAGTTGAACTTTGATTCGACAGCTGCAGGGGAGAAGCGTTTACTCCAAATCAATGAGTTGGACGAATTTCGACTACGGGCTTATGAAAACTCGAAGCTGTATAAGGAGAAGGTGAAGAAATGGCATGATCGTAAGATCATTGAGAGAACATTTGAACCGGGACAAAGGGTTTTACTTTTCAATTCCAGACTTAAACTTTTTCCCGGAAAACTGAAATCAAGATGGTCAGGACCATTCACAGTGAAGACGGTTTTTCCACATGGCGCGATTGAAGTATACGATAAATTTCTGGATCAATCGTTCAAGGTGAATGGACAGAGGCTGAAGCATTACTTTGGGGATGAGGTGGACAGACAGAAAGTCACCTTAATTTTGTCTGCGACATGAGATTCCGAGACAGTCAAGCTAATTGACTATAACTTAGCGTTATCTGGGAGGCAACCCAGCATTTTAATTTTCTATTTTGCTTTAGTTTAGTCATTTAATTTTGAAAAAAAAGGGGTTTCTATAACTAATTTTGGATTTGGGTTGATATGTGTGCAGATGAAAACTTGAAGTGGCCAAAAAAAAATAAAAAAAATTGACTAAGTGTGCCTATAAGCGCTGGCAGCGCCCTATCAAGCGCTTGAAGCGCTACATCATGCGGCAGTCACTGCCATTCAGCGCTAATAGCGCCCAATTCCCCACACATTTAGCGTCTGCAGCGCTAGAGGCGCAACACACACACGCCAGCTACTGTCACTCAGCGCCAGCAGCGCTTATCAACACACGAAGCAAGCGCCGAAGGCGCTGCCCCATGCCAACGCAGTTTGCTTCCTAGCGCTATTAGCGCTCAACATAGCGCCAACGGCACTGCTCAAAGCTACAACACACTACACCATAGCGCTGTCAGCGCTCCCTTTAGTTACTTCATAGCGCTAGAAGCGCTCGGCATAAAAAAAAAAATTTTAAAACCCTAAGTCGGGATTCTTGAAGGCTTTTCACTACAACATCAATTTTGTTCTTCCTCTACCTAGTTCCAGCCGACTCCAGCCCAGTTCTCTCCCTTGTTGCTACATAGAAGCACTTTTCCCCCAAATCAAACATTAACAATCACCCACCCATATTCCCAACTACCGTCGGCTTTCAACAAGTGCAACCAAAGAACTTCCATAGCCAAGAAGGATTAAAGGTTCTCACATGGGTAATTCCAACTTCAAGTAAGCTTTACTTTATTGGTCACTTAAAACTTGAAATTGTTGGCTAAAGATTTGATTTGCTAAGTATTTGGAACAAGTTTTTGATTGTGCACCCAATTGAGTTTGTGTTGGCTCAATTGGGATTGGGTTTAAGTTTCCATTGTCTATCTTTATGATTGCAAAGTGTGGGAGAATTCATTGTGCTAAATTGGGTTAGTCATAAGTTTGGGGGAACTATTGTACAAGGATTTTTAAAGTGTGCATACCAAGTGTTCGACAGATTGCCCCAACGAAATTTTAAGTTCTTTTGGGTCTTGATTTGTGTTTAATTGGTTATTCATGGCTCCCAAAAGACATAGAGGGGAAAGTTCAGGTTCATCAGCTGTGGTCAAGTATGATAAGAAGAAGTTTGTTAGCCCTGAAGCAAGTGATAGGTTTAAAAATTGGTTTTTCGGGAAATCTCTAATTCCTGAGCGTGGCTTGCTACCTATTGATCGGGTAGATGGAGAAATAGCTCAAATGATACGCAGCCGCAATTGGATGGTATTTACTGCACAACCCGAACCAGCTGCCGTGAATATTGTGAAGGAGTTTTATGCTAATGCTAAAGAAGCTAATGGGAATCTGGTTATGGTTCGGGGTCAGGAAATAAATGTGGGCCGTAAAAATATTAATGCGTATTATGGGTTGTAGAAAATTCACGGGGATGGCTATACGAAATACTTGGAAGAGGATTTGGATTATTCTGAGATTATATAAGCCCTCTGTGAACCAGGGACTGAATGGAAGCAGTCTGACCAACAAGAAGCTGTGCACTTTCCATCAGCCAAATTGAGTAGATATGGAAAAGCATGGCATGCTTTTATCTGTGCTAAGTTGATGTCGTGCCGCCATATGAGCGATGTCATTAATCTGCGGGCGGCGTTATTGTTCTGCATTGCTAAAGGGAAGATAGCGGATATAGGGGAGATAATTCATGAATCTATCATACACACGCTTGAGGGTAGTACCACAGGTGGACTGCCTCACCCTTCATTGATTACTGATTTGTGCCGTCGAGCTGGAATCCAGTGGGAGAAAGATGAATTTATGCAGGTTCCATTGCCTCCCATTGATCATGCTGCAATGGGACGGTACAGAGTATGGGGTGGAGGTGAGTCGCACCCGCGGGGTTTAGGTTTCATTCTACCACAACAGCAGCCACAGCAGCAGGCACAGGAACAACCACCGCCTGTTGAGGATCCGGTTCCAGCCCCTATTCTAGTTGAGACTATCCGACAGGATGTTCGACATCATACTCGCCGGATAGACTTAGTGGCAGGATCGATTCAGAGGGGTTTTGATCGGATGACTCGATAGCAGAGTCGACGTGCTCAGTGCCAGGCGGAGATTTATGCGTATAATCTTAACTGTTCGACAGCCTTGGCAGATATGTTTGGCCGGATGAATCCTTTGGCAGGACCATTCCAGTTTTCACCAGCTCTTCCTCTATCTATTTACCCACCACCTGACTCACCTCCTGATGCGGTTGATGATGATGATGATGACGCTGCCGATGGCAGTGATGAAGAGTAGTGTTCTTCCTCGGGGGAGTCCTCTGTTCTTAATTTCTTATTATTTTTCAATGAGGACATTGTCTTGTTCAGTTTGGGGGGTAGTTTTTGTTTTAGTTTTCATGCATATAGATTGTTATGTTTCATTGTGTTTAGACTTGTTGCATGGTAGTTGAATTGCGTTTTAGGTTGTGTTATGCATCTAGTTTCATGAATTAAGCATAAATTGATATAGTATCTAATGTGGCCAATGATAAGACTGGTTTCATGGTTTTAACTTGAGAAGAATTGAAAACTAGTGCTTAGTGAAGACTTTGATTAGGTAGTGAAGTTTAACCTGTCTAAAACTTTTGTTAGTAAGGAAAGCACACAATCAATTATTTTGATTAGTTTAATTCAAATTGTTGCATAATTTTCTTCTGGTGGAAGATTTGGGGTTAAAACTGGATAATATCGGTGAAACATCCATTTAATAAAACACAGGCAAGAATCTAAGTTTGGGGGAATCTTGGGGTGTGAAAAAAAAAAGAGAAGAAGAGAAATTTGGAAATTTTGAACCTTTCCCAATTGAAGAATGGAACATGTGGTGGGTTGAGATGGAGCGTAAAACGCACTCACTCATAAACACATGGAACGAGATGGAGCGTAAAACGCATTCGTTCGGGAAAAAAAAGTGAGATGGAGCATAAAATGCACTCACTAAAAAGAAAAAAATTTGTTTTAAATTCCTAGGGAAGGGTTTAGAAAGGATTTAAATGTGTTAAAATAACCTTAGTGATGCCCCTATGCTTAGTGATTGCTTGAATCAGTTGAATTGGTTGTGTTCACGGGTTGAATTGAGTTGCAATTAAAAGTTTTCATCTAAGAAATCAATTATGTGGTGGATTTGAATTGTAATTGATTGAAATGGTTGATATACACACACACACACGACATGGGTGATGACAGGTGTTACTTAACTACTTGGTTGGAGTTAGAAACTGTGCATTGGTTAGAGATTTTACTTAAGTATGTATGATATCTTTGAGGCCTAATGTTGGATACTATGTTGGTTGATTGTTTGATTCGTAGGCATGATAGTTTGTTTGCATTTGCATCATTGCATTGCTTGGGGACAAACAATTGGTTAAGTTTGGGGGTATTTGATGAGTGGGTTTTATACCTAAGAATCAGGTATTGTTAGGCTTAGTTATTGTGGTCTTTAAGTGTTTTTAGTATTATTTTACGTTTTTTTGTGTTTATTTATTGTAGGTTGGAGCTGGAGGGGCAAAAGGGTAAATTTGGAGCTCAAAATAGACCTAGTGGCATTTTTTGTAAATTCCTGGGCCAGGCATAGCGCCAGTAGCGCTAGGGCTAGCGCTAGCGGTACTAGTTCACGTTTTTGCACTATTTGTCCAGCTGAAGGAGGAAAAAGAAGTCAATTCTGAAGAGGATTCTAGTCCATATTGATCAGATAGTGAGAAGGAAACCCTAAGAATAAAAACTTGGAGACTTTTAGTAATTTTGATTATTCTATTTTCTAGATATAGTTTTAGAGAGATATTCTGTGGATTACTTTTGTTCGAGCATTGGATATTGATGTGGGTTGAACTTTACTTTGGATATTATTCTTCAATTGGGTTTGATCAATCTAATTCTTCTTATTTCAATTGATTGTTTATTTTTCCATGTTTAGTTTTGATCCCATAATGGCTTTTGGTTCAGACATGAACTAATCTCCATTATGGGATTCTAACGGATTTTAATATGTAGTTTAATTATAAACTTGATTGTTAGATTGTTTTGCATATCATAAGGAACTTCTATCATGATTGTTTTGCATGTATGAATGCTTGATCACCATTCGATTTCAGTACTTATATGGAATTGAAAAATAACATATAAGTATGGATTGTAATCATGATAGCTTGCGAATATGAGGCTTAATTGGATAGCTTAATATTGTGTGAGTCAGATGGAAATATACTGTTTCACCGTAAGAGTCAAAATAAGGACTTGTGCTTAAAATCAATATAATTGCAATTTCACATAGAAATATAGTGATTTTGGTTATAGTGGTGATTACATGGTGTCTATCAAGTATGGATATTATGTAAGTAGGTCATAATGCATTGACAAATGGTTATGTCTATTTTAGTGTCCCTGGCTACTTTTCTGTGATATGTGAACTTACTAGCATGATAGTGGTAATTAGATGAAATATTAAATGAAGTTAGGATCCCATTAACTCCAAGCTTGATATATTTCGTTAGTCTTTGCATATTTAGTTATTAATTAATATAGAAATAATTTTGTCACCAAAAGTAAGACAATAGTTTAGGCGAATAAGTATAGTGATAGAACTGATGCATAGTGAATTAATTTAATCCTGTCTCTGTGGGACGATACTTTACTTTCTCTGTATTACTTGTTGACCACGTATACTTGCGTGAGTTAAAGCTCTTTTATTTAAGACTTAAAAAGAGGCAACACTAGACCAATGTCTTGAGCTTCCAAATGTTCCATCCCTTTTCCAAGAAGCCTTGGATACACCAAGAGACATCTTCAATTGGCAAACACCTCCAGCCATAACATATTCATTACAACAGATTTTCTAAAAGAGGGAGAGCAAATAGGGAGAGAGGGCTTAGAAGTAAGAAAGGGGAAGAGGAGAATCAAGTTTTACTTCAGAAACTCATCCATTGCATATTGAGAGAGGGATAGGTTCAAGTTTTGAGCAAGGAGGAAGAAGGAATAGCGAGCTAAGCATCTACACCATCTTCACCATCTTCATCTTCAACCTTCAAAGCTTCTAGAGAGAGAAAGAAATGGGTGTGAGCTAACTTGAAGAAAAGGCTTCGAGAGAACTCAAGGAGGTTGAGGAGGGTTTCTAACAAAGCTCTAAAGGAGTTCTAACATCTAAGAAGTAGCTACAAAAGGTAAAACTTTAACTCAATCCATCCCATTTGTTTTGGTTGGGGTTTTTAAGGTTTTCATGGTTTGTACGCTTTTGTTCTTCGGGTCGGTTTTTGTGCGATTCTTGATGTTGTTGTTTGTTATGATTATGTATAAATGTTGTTAAGAGATGTGATTAGGAGAATTTGATGTGATTCTTGGGAAAGATTGGTTGTCTAATCATGGAGCTGTGATTGACTGCTAAAAGAAATGTATACACCTGAAGACTCCAGAGAAGTCGAGGCTTGTATTCTATGGAAGTAAATTGCCGAGACAATCTTGTTGTCTAACGATGATACAAGCGAAGAAATTGCTAAGGAAAGATTGTATAGGTTATCTGGCTCACGTGGTTGATACCCGAAGAGTAGAGGGTGAGCTTGGTCAGATACCTGTAGTAAGGGAATTTCCAGATGTTTTCCCAAATGAGTTACCAGGTTTACTGCCGAATAGAGAAGTGGAATTTGTGATCGACTTGGTACCGGGAACCGCACCGATCTCAAAGGCACTGTATAGAATGGCACCTGTGGAAATGAAAGAACTGATGGTTCAACTACAGGAGTTGCTAGATAAGGGGTATATTCGTCCGAGTGTATCTCCGTGGGGAGTGCCAGTACTATTCATAAAGAAGAAAGACGGATCACTGAGGCTTTGTATCGACTATCGGGAGTAGAACAAAGTCACGATTAAGAACAAGTATCTGTTGCCCAGAATTGATGACTTGTTCGATCAACTAAAGGGAGCGAAATACTTTTCGAAGATTGACTTGAGGACGGGTTATCACCAGCTAAAGGTGAGGCAGGAGGATATCCCAAGACAACATTCAGAACTCGATATGGACATTTTGAGTTTTTGGTAATGTCGTTTGGGCTGACAAACGCGCCCGCAGCATTTATGGACATGATGAACAGAGTGTTCAAGCAATATCTAGATAAATTTATTGTCATTTTTATAGACGACATTTTAGTCTACTCGAAGACGGAGGAGGAACACGTTGAACATTTGAGGATAGCCCTGGAAACACTAAGAAGGGAGAAGCTATATGCAAAGTTTTCCAAGTGTGAATTTTGGCTACAAAGGGTGCAGTTTTTGGGGCACGTGATTGACAAGGATAGGGTATCAGTGGATCCTGCCAAAGTAGAAGCAGTAATAAATTGGGAGCAGCCAAAGACACCGACAGAAGTTCGAAGTTTCTTGGGATTAGTAGGTTACTATTGAAGGTTTATTCATAACTTTTCAAAGATAGCGACACCGTTGACAAATTCGACAAGGAAGACTGTGAAGTTTGTATGGACGGATAAGTGTGAAGAGAGTTTCTTGGAGTTGAAGAAGAAACTTAGTGAAGCACCTGTGTTATCGCTGCTAGATAATACAGAGGGATTTGTGGTGTACAGTGATGCGTCACACAAAGGCCTTAGGTGCGTATTGATGCAGCATGGGAAGGTCATTGCGTATGCGTCACGACAGCTGAAGGACTATAAGAAGGGGTATCCGACTCGTGACCTGGAACTAGCGCCAGTAATGTTTGCTCTGAAGATTTGGAGGCACTACCTGTATGGGGAGAAGTGTGACATATACACAGACCACAAAAGTCTGAAGTACATCTTCACTCAAAAGGAACTAAACATGAGGCAGCGACGATGGTTGGAGTTAATCAACGACTACGATTGTGAGATTCTATACCATCCCGGTAAGGCCAATGTAGTAGCTGATGCTCTAAGTAGGAAGGGCATGGATAAGTTGATGATGTTGATAGCTCAAGAGGAACTGATCAAGGATATAGAGAGACTGGAGTTAGAAGTCAAGTATCCGACGAATGCAGACGAGAAACTGTTCGCAGTGGAGGTGAGTCTGACTTTATTAGACAGGATAAAGGAGGCTCAAGAAAAGGATGACGAAGGTGTCGCCATAAAGAAACGAATCTCAGAATGAGAGGAATTAAAGTACAAGTCTGATAGCACGGGACTGCTAAGGTTTGAAGGAAGGATCTGGATACCGATGGTTCCGGAGTTGAGAGAAGAAATTCTGCAAGAAGCTCATTTTACAAGGTACTGGATACACCCTGGTAGTACCAAGATGTATCAGGATTTGCACCAACACTTCTGGTGGCCGAACATAAAGAGGGAGGTTGCGGAATGTGTTGGACGATGTTTGACATGTCAGAGGGTAAAAACAGAGCATCAGAAATCGGATGGGCTGCTACAACCGCTGGAGATTCCAAAGTAGAAGTGGGATCATATTACGATGGATTTTGTGACGGGGCTTCCACCAACTCAGAAGGGTTACGACGCGATCTGGGTGATCGTGGATCGTTTAACTAAATCTGCACATTTTCTATCGATCAAGATAAGGTACAATCTAGAGCAGCTAGCAAAGTTATATGTGAAAGAGATTGTCTCACGACATGGAGTGTTGGTATCTATTGTATCTGACAGAGATCCGCGTTTCACGTCAAATTTCTGGAAGAGCTTGCAAGAAAGGTTAGGAACTCAGTTGAGGTTGAGTACGGCATATCATCCTCAAACGGATGGGCAAAGCGAACGAATGATTCAGATGCTGGAGGACATGCTTAGAGCATATGTGATGGATTTTAAAGGCAGCTGGGATAACCACCTACCATTGGTGGAGTTTGCCTATAATAACAGTTATCACGCAAGTATTGGCATGCCGCCATATGAAGCATTATACGGAAGGAAGTGCCGAACACCTCTATGTTGGGATGAAGTCGGTGAACGGAGATTGTTGGGACCTGAATTGGTGCAACAGACTGTGAATGTCGTCAAGATGATAAGAGCTCGATTAGTACCAGCTCAGGATCGACAAAAGAAATACGCCGATTTGCATCGTCAAAAGCGAGACTTTGAAGTTGGTAGTTTTGTGTTTTTGAAAGTATCTCCCTAGAAAGGGAAGATCAGATTTGGAAAGAAGGGGAAATTGAGTCCTAGGTTCGTAGGACCATTTGAAGTTTTAAAGAGGGTAGGTGAAGTGGCGTACGAGGTAGCTCTACCTCCTGAACTTGAGCACATTCATAATGTGTTCCACGTTTTTGTGTTGCGACTATATAAACCCGACTACAAGCATGTGATATCCTATGAACCAATTCAAGTTGAGCGAGACTTGTCATATGAAGAGATTCCTGTCCAGATATTAGATAGGAAGGGGCAGACGTTAAGAAGTAAGGTCATCCATTCGGTCAAAGTGCTTTATAGGAACCACGCAGCTGAAGAAGCCATGTGGGAGCTAGAAGAAAAGATGAGGAAGAATTATCCGCATCTTTTTGAGTGAACCCATGTTAAGTTTTCCGTACCTAGACTATAATTCTGGGGACATAATTCTTATAAGGGGGGAGGATGTAACGACCGAGAATTCTGGGTTTACCTTGTAATTCGAATTTTTGGATATTAACGGATATATTATATTTTATTAATATTATTTTGTGTTGCATGTTTAAAGGTTGTGTGACAACCTGGATTATGTGAATGCATGAAATTTTACGTGTTATAGTTTTGTTTAAGTGAATAATTAATTTCGCGAAGTGTCGCTAAATCACTATTCACGGGGCACGTTTCTCGAGGCACTATTCACGCCATAAAATTTTTGTGTCTTTTTCGATGTTGAATAATTTAGTTAATGTGTATATGCGTAGTATAATTTTTCCAAGTGTTAGAATTTTATTTGGAGTTATTGGTGATTTATTTAGTGGCACAAATGTTTATTATGGGTGGCCCAAAGAAATGACCCAAACCCATGACCCAAGGCTTGACCCATATGGGATATGGGCACAAAAATCAGCATTTGGTGTAAGAGAGAGAGAGAGGTGTACGGTTGGGAAAAGGGGAGGAGACCAAGTGTTGGGAAATTCATTTCCCAAGCACAAGCATGCCAAACATTCCATCTCCCATGCAACCTAGTGTTTCCCATTTCATTTCCCAAGCTAGACCAATGTCTTGAGCTTCCAAATTTCCATCCCTCTTCCAAGAAGCCTTGGATACACTAAGAGACATCTTCAATTGGCAAACACCTCCAGCCATAGCATATTCATTTCAGTAGATTTTCTAAGAGAGGGAGAGAAAATAGGGAGAGAGGGCTCGGAAGTAAGAAAGAGGAAGAGGAGAATCAAGTTTTCCTTCACAAACTCATCCATTGCATATTGAGAGAGGGATAGGTTCAGGTTTTAAGCAAGGAAGAAGAAGGAATAGCAAGCTAAGCATCTACACCATCTTCATCTTCAATCTTCAAAGCTTATAGAGAGAGAAAGAAATGGGTGTGAGCTAACTTGAAGAAAAGGCTTCGGGAGAACTCAAGGAGGTTGAGGAGGGTTTCTAACAAAGCTCTAAAAGAGATCTAACATCTAAGAAGTAGCTACAAAACGTAAAACTTTAACTCAATCCATCCCATTTGTTTTGGTTGGGGTTTTTAAGGTTTTCATGGTTTGTAAGCTTTTGTGCTTCAGGTTAGTTTTTGCTGCGATTCTTGATGTTGTTGCTTGTTATGATTATGTATAAATGTTGTTAAGAGATTATGTAAGCCATTAATAACTTTAAAGTGGAACAAAAATAGAATAAACCCATACCTATGCTTAAGGAGGATGAAGAACATGAAGAACAATGGACTTTTTGGACAATATGGACTATTGGACGAATTTAGAGGACTGTAAAGCTATGATTCCTTGCTTGTTGTGTTTATTTGTTGTTTTTATATTGTATTTCCAAGGGTTACTGTGACGCCCCCAAATCCGGGTCACCTGAGCCACGGACCTGGTTCATCACTATCTAATACCAAAATGATACAATCGATAACTTAAAGCAGAATAAAGGAATATTTACATTGATATAACATAAATAAACCTGACCCAAGTCTCGAAACCAATACTATTACAAAACATAACATAATACAAAAGGGTAAATATGTCTTAATACAAACGGTAATTCTAGAACAACAAAATACACTAATCAGTAGCTTTCCCCTTTCCCTTATCTTTTCCTGAGCTCTCGCCACGTGCCGCACTAACTGAAATGTTTTAAGGAAAGCAAGGGTGAGCAACAAATTGCCCCGCAAGTATAATAGCAGTGAATAATCACATGAATAACTTTATAGCTCTAAGGAGTAAAAATTTAGCTAACACAAGGAAATAAACAACTTCTTTCATCACCGTTATAGTGGCCACTAAGGACCGAAGGCTTTCTGAAGTATCCAAGGATTTCAAAGTTTCCCGAAGAAGGGAACTATTCAATACTGAGGGTGCACCAAGGCACATAACTCTATTCTAGAATTACTGAAAATTCATCCGATAATCCACAAAACTGGTACAATAGGTGATCAGCCTAAAATACCTGGCGTTATGCATAAGCCTTACATTTTCCATTTATGCGCGTGTCGGTTCCCCGATGTTTATACAATTTCCCCTGCCGTGAGGGTTGTTCTACTCAGCTTTACATGGGAGTCCAGACCAAAACAATTTGATCGGACAATTTTACTTAACAACAATAATAGTTAGAGGACTTTAACCTCAGTTTAGTAACCAAATCAATAACTGTCTGGCTGAAACAATTAGCCTTGACATAGCTTTTAAACAGTCTATGGAATAAAGAACTTTAAGGTTCAACAACATGCATGATAGCATTAAAAATATCTTGAATGAATAACAATTCGTAATCTTTGGAATCACACAATATATAACATTGCATGAAGTGGGCTTTCATTGCAATACTTGAATAAAAGTATAAATACTAGCACACTAATTGCTAAATTGATAAGTAATTTGAACGGAGTCAAGAAGCTCAATAAGCTTGCTAAATAAATAACATTTGCTCGAATATAATTTTGAGTAGGGTAAGTAAACTTGCACAATAATAACTGAATAAGATAGTAGACTTGCTCGATAGATAAATGAATTCGAAACTTGCCCAATAAATAAATCGAGTAAGGAAAACTCGCACAATTAAATAGGAGTTGTATGAGTTAGGAAACTTGCCTTCTACGTGCGTTAATATCTTGACGTTAATCGTCCGTCAAAAATATCCTACATAGTTCATTAAAATCATCGTAAATATTAGTCACATAAGGACTAGGTTCATTACAGTCATCACATCATTAAAATACATTGATTGCCACTACGCTTACCTAGTCGGGGGCCTTAAGACGACGTCATTTAGGTCGACACGGGTATAAATTAAACACATACAGCTTTAACAAGATATAGGCATTTTTAATCATTTTGTACAAAAATATAAGTTTTAGACTCGCGGAAAAATTTGCTGGGTTCGACCCGATCCGGCCCGACCCGACTGGGTCCGGTCCGGCCTGACCCGACCCGGTCCAGCCCGACCCGACTCGGACCAGTCGCCATGCAGTAGCAGTTGCAGTAGCGAACTGTAGTTCCTGCAAGCAGCGATACAGTCATACCTCGCCTTGCTCCAGCTGCTATATCTCCACCTAAACTCGATCAATTTCATCCCTTACGGACTCTATGGATTCCTAAGACACAAGGCTACAACATATCACAAATTTAGGACGACCCATAATCATTAACATGACCAAATCCTGAGTTAAAACATAAACTGCATGCTCTGTTTTTCGCAACCATGAAATATCTCACACAAATGGCTACTGTGACTTCATTTAAGCATCATTTTGGTTCATTCAAATTGGTATATCTTCACAACTGATAGAAGTAAAATATTCCAACAACAAACCATCAAAATAATCACAACATCCAGGCTTTATAGTCCTCTAATTGTTCGAAGGTCCAAACAGTCCATTAATGTCCATTATCTTCCTCCTTAAGCTTGGGTCCGAATCATTCTTTGTTTTTTTTTCACTTTGAAGGTGTTAATGGTTTATATATCTTCTTAAGAACCTCCATGATAGATTCAACACAACCAACAACAACAAAAATTAACAAAATCCAACCCGCAAGCATGAAAGAAATGGGTTGTAGTTTGATTACCTCTTCTTGTTGGCTTCGGGTAGGTTGAGATGTCTTGCTAGGCTGCTCTTCTCCTTGCTTGTTTCTGCTGATACCTCCTTTCATCTTCTCCTTGGTTGCCTTCTACGTTCTTGTCGCACACATACAAACACACACGCACATTTACTCTCCCTCTAGCTGCAGTGAGCTTTTTGCTTAGCAAAATAACTCTCTCTCCCTTTTAAGTTGCAAATAGATGGGTATGGCTGGAATAGAGGAGGAAAATGAGCTGAGGGGAATAAGGAGAATGCTTCGGGAGCATATGGAATGTATAGGTATGCAGAAAATGGTTTACCCGAGCCATTGGAATTGATATTAAGGCAAAGTGTTAACAGCCCCATGCATTGTGTACTGTGCTTGCTGATTCCTTTCCCTTAGTTGGCTTTCAATATACACGTGGCCTCCCCCAATTGGTTGGAGGCTTAAATGTCTCACCAATTAATTCGAATACACAGATAAATATACCCGAATATTCCCACTTTTGTACCCAAATTTGGTAAATAACTCTACCCAAAATTAAAATGGGTACTCCCATAAATTATTGGGACACGTAAAAATATTTATTATGGGATTTTCCCATTTATTCGGAACACTCATGCCATACATTTTGGATAGGGATTAAATCACGTATCAGCCCCAATAAAATTTCTGACACTTGGAAAAATTATTCCTCCACATATATGCCTCCTTTAAATTAAGAAAAATCGAAATAGACGAAGAAGTTCGAGTGTGAATAGTGCTCGTGAATAGTACCTCGAGAAGCGGGTCCCGCTAATAGTTAATTATGCGATTTTTTTTTCGGGGAAACAATTTATTCACACCAATAACACCAGGACACATAAATTTAATACATGCACATTTTCTAGGCTGCAACACAACTCTAAACACGTAACATAGATTAATATAAATAAAAATAAAAATTCATTTTATTCATACATAACTCGGGTTACAAGGAAATCTAAAATTCCCGATCGTTACAGTTACAAAGTTAACCCAATTGGAATCGAGTAAAAAGGTGTTAAAACAAAGATTTGGTGACAATTTTAGTGAAGAACACCAAGAACACGAAAATTTAGCATGAATTGATACTTTAGCCTACGATTTGGCTATGTTCATATTAATGGATAACTCTGAATTTTTAATAAGTTGTAGCTCTATGTCTTAGGAGTCCATAGAGTCCGGAACGGACCAATTTGAATGTGTATAGAAGGAGTTACGGTGGTTGGAAGCAAGATAGGTCTAGAACACGAAAAACAGAGTAGGAAACTAAGTTTGGGCGTAATGATGATGGATTTACGCCAGAGCCGCTGGACTTGGGCGTCATGACGCCGGTCATAGGCTGTTTTTGGGTGTAGCTACGCCGGGTCCAATTTAGGCCAGAATCAGCTTTGACGTCCTTTACTAAAATAGGCATAACTTTCTCATACGAACTCGGATTGAGGTGATTTAAGATGATTCGAAAAGAGAACGAGTAGACCTACAACTTTCGTTCTTTGAGTTTTTCAATTTGAGGTCTGCAGCATGGCCTAAATCGGCCATTTGTAGGAGTGATGTGTAATTGGAGACAATCGGAGGGTGTCGGGCATGCATGTAAGCACATGTAATGCTCCCGACAATGTAAAATAACGTTCTAAGTTCTTAAACATGAATGTTATGAACTATAATGATACTTATGATTATCCAATGAGTATTAGATAAATCGAAGGGGCATGCTAGGCGTACGCAATTGCGTGTCGCTTGGGCATTCGAATAGGCAAGGTTGGCGTTCAAATGTACAAGCGTCGTAATGCCGTAACTAGTGGGCATAACCCTGTTTAATATTTTGTTTCTAGTATGAATGAGACATTATAGAGTAGTATAAGACATTATTTGATATCCGGTATGCGACTAATTGTTATGTGAATATGTACTTAATTGTGTAGGATATTAAGGAGCATGTGTTGTAATATTGTAGCAGACGCACCAGGCAAGTTTCTAACACTTGTCTAACCCTTGTGTTGGACAAGTTCCCTAACTTCATTCTTTCTACATATTGAATGCAAGTTTCTTACCTTACTCAAGATTATATTTGAGCAAGTATTATATCTTGTTGCAAGTTTCCTAACCCGTACAACTTTTATTATTGTGCGAGTTTATCCTTATGAATTGCAAGTTCTTAAACTTACTCAATCTTTATAATTGGGCAAGTTTCATTATTGAGCAGGTTCTATCTTACTCGATTTATTTATTGAGCAAGTACTCTATATTATTGCAAGTTTCCTAACTCAGACATGAGTTATTACTTTCAAATGATATTAGTGGATTAATTATTGTCAATTATTCCACATCAGAAATAATTATTGGTATTCGCACTTTGTGCATTTGAATTCATGATTTGTTGTTGGGCTGTGAAATGTTTAAGTTCTTCATTTCATGAACTGTTTAAGGAATAGTCTATGCCACTTGTTTCGGCTAGACACGTACAGGTTATTATTTTAAAAGCTATCCAAACCGATTGTCGGTGCGGATTCTTGGACTGAGAGAGCAACCCTTATGTAGGGGATTTTAATGTGTCGGTTATTCGATGCAGTTAGGGCTAAATGTTATGCATATACATAGGGTACGAGATGCTGATCCCCTCGAGTGCTACTGACGGACCAGGCGTTTAAAAGGGTTAGTTGAATGACTGATCCTTGGCCAAATAGTTCATGGTCTATTGGACCACTCAGCAGTAAATAATCAATATTCATTATTTTATTTGAACTTTGATTATATTGTCAGCTATTTCTTCAATGTTCTTAACTTGTTGAGCCCTGCGATTATTATTCTAATTCATTCATGATATATCTTCCTTATTCATTTTAAACTTGCTGAGCAACGTAGTTGCTCACCCTTGCTATATCATGATCCTGCTGCAGTTAAGCCGAGAAGTTCAAAAGTGGACAAAGGCAAAGGAAAGCTTACGGAGTAGTTATATGTACTATCTCGTTATGTAATCGTGGAATCATTTTGTAATATTATTGTATTCTGCGATGTATCCTATTTAAGGTTATAGACCTTGGGACCGTAGTAAACCTTTTGTAATGAACAACATATATTTATTTATTCTGCATTAGTTAACTTATGTTGTTTAGAGGTGTATGGATGTATTTTATCATAAGCACCAAATTCAAGGTATTGGTACCTGAATTTGGGGGTGTCACAATTGTCATTAAGGGATAGTAAGTGGTTGTAACAGCAGGTGCTGTGTAATGAAAAATATGTTGTACTATTTAAAAGATTATGAATATGAATAAAATGGTATGGTTATATGTTTGATTAAGGTAGTATGTTGTTTAAATTGATAAAATTGTAATTCGACAAGCTGCATTTGGGAATTCAGCAAGCTGAATCGGGTAATTTAGCAAGCTGAATTCATGAATCTAGCAAGCTGAAATGGACAATCTAGCAAGCTAGATTGGGTAATCCAGCAAGCTGAATTGGTCTAAGTTTTGAATTTTGTTTTCAGAATGTTATGATACGGTACGGTATAAAGGAATATGAAGAATCAAATAATAGTTTAAGGTTTGGTATAACAAAATAATAAAAATGTTTGTTATGTATGATTCGTGAGAAGTATGTATTGGTATGTGTAAAGGATATATAATGAATACTATTAATAAATAGAAAATGGGTTAAAATAACTAGTTAATGAAAGGATTTTTGAAAGAAAAATCATGTGGTCGCGTTATCGTACAAAGTCTCAAACGCAAGGAAACCCTAAACGACATGGTGCAAGCAGACTGTAAGCAACGGATCAAGACGCGCAACAGTTCCAGATTCGTAATACAAAATCTCATAAGAAGGGCCGATGGGGGAAAATGCGAACACAAGGAAAAACGGCGGAAAGCTGACAATTACTTATCCAATTCTGACAAACAAACCAACCGCAAGGACCTTCAACATGACGGTTCAAGATACGGTAGCAGCCGGAGATGGAGTTCCAGGTATTATTCGAATAATAATTTATTCTTACATACACCGTGGGGTACACTTACGTTTGAAAACATCAGAATTATTGGAAAAAGACCTAGATTAATAAATAAATAATACATAATCTACTAATAAATCGTTTTATTAACGTATTTTGAAAGAGGGATTTGAGTTCTATTAGAAATCAAATTTCGTATAACCAGATAGACAAGCTTTGTGCTGAATAGTTAAAGATTGATTCGATTGAATTAGATCGTGATCTACTTGTGATATGAATGTGTATGATATTTACCCTCATGGGTGTAAGTGTTGAACGGTGATTCCGGGGACGGAATCCTTATAAGGGAGGGTGAATGTAATAACCCAAGATTTTCAATATATAAAATTATTTTTATTATATATTAAAGCAAGTATGGGAATGTGTGCAAGGAAGGAATGCGAATAAGTAATATGTATATATATATATATATTTATTTCATATATGGTTTCAAGTAAATTTCTTATTAAAGAAATAGTTGATAATTATAAATGATATTCTGTTAATAAGTTAATTTTTATATTAAAGATATATGATTATTTACAAAAATATGATTAATATATTATTCAAATGATAAATGTATATTCTAAGGAATGATTATTATTATTATTATTATTATTATTATTATTATTATTATTACTATGATTATTTCTTTATGATATGAATTTGTAAGACTATTCAATTTATTTTAAATTGACTAAGTATGGTAAATGAGACAAAGACAAAGATCAAAACCTAATTTGATCTATGATTATGAATTTTAATGATTAATACAATTATTGTTATAATTGTATTTAAAATGGATGTATGTGTATTATGAATAATAAGAATTTATTTTCTTAAGGAAATTTGAATACTAAATATAAGTATTGATTATATTTGAATGTATGAATTTACAATATGTGGTTCAATGGGTATAATAATTATTTATCAATGATGATAAATATGTTATGACTTATGTGAATAATGTATGTGACTAATTGTTAGTTAAAGTAGGGTCCACTAAGTTATTTAAATTAGGGGACTAACCTAAGAATATTAATATTAAACAATTGATAAGATGTGACGCCCCCAAATCTCTACACTCCCCTGTAGCAGATCTGGTGCTCACGTGAAACTATACATCTATAAATATTCATTAAAATATGACTTCTACCTATCCAAGATTCACAGTATCCCATAACAGGTACTAGTTCCGGCCAGAACGTTGTCTGCGATCTGGTGCTCACGTGAAACTATACATCTATAAATATTCATTAAAATATGACTTCTACCTATCCAAGATTCACAGTATCCCATAACAGGTACTAGTTCCGGCCAGAACGTTGTCTGTGTTTGGATACCCTCACTTACATATATAGATTCATATCTTATGAATATCTCTTTCATATCAATATTCCCTATCTATCTGACATTCACAGTATTAATGATAAGATTGTCTATAGAACTGAGGGGCGCATTCCGGTAAAGATGGCACCTTACCGGCGCTCATTAAGTGTAACCCCAGAGCGTATAGGACTCTCAACATCATTTAGATACCCTCATTCAGATGTATAGTTCATATAGACACTGTATTTAACTTAGTACAACTATTTTAAAGAATTTAAAGATCAGAGTATGACGCATTCTATAACATAAAGGATCATAATATATTACATAACATTTTGTTCGGTTACATCATTCGTTATACTAAGTTATTACAACAACAAGTCTTTAAAAGACTTAAAGTATTCAACAACAGAAATTAAAGCTAATAAGCATGACTTTTTCCCTTGTTAGTCCCAGACGTGCCAGGGATATCATTTATAGCTGCAAAAGAAGATATGCGCAAGAATGAGCTACAAATGCTCAGCAAGTTCATTTGAATATGTAAACACCATGTGTTTGATTTGAAAGATATCAATGATGTATACTGAGGGTTCTGTACATGAACCATATATTTCATTTAGTTCTATCAGTCTTTAATGACTTAGAACCATTTGAGTTTTGGATATCTGGTAGGTCATCAGCCTCACCAATATCCTAGGAGTATGCATATCATCCTACCATTTGTGGTCAATATATTATCGACATTTATTGGCCTTCCTATGAAGGCATTTCCATTTACTCAGTATAGATGTCTTACCAAACAATTTGGTTTGACACAACAATTTAGCTCGAATAAACAATATATGAACAATGATTCATTTCGTAAGTTATGCTGAACAAGAAGCAATAACTTCACAATAATTGATAGCAAGATGTATAATACTTGCTTAATATAAGTTGAGTAAGGTTAGGACACTTGCCTTAGCGTAGCTCACTCTAATTTAATACAATCGGTTAACGCACGTAGTCTACGTATAGCAATAATAAGTGTTAGCACGTATATAAACATGTATCACGTTAATCTAAACAAGTTTCATTAAGGTTCGACATTGATTCGGTATCTCGGTCGCGTCCTTAATGGCTAAACACATAGATTGTTCGATAAAACTTCATTTGGAAGTCTAATTATTAGCCTAAATAATTTAATTATTATTTATAATACTTTTAGAAGCTTGGTATTATTTTTAAATAATTTTCAGAAGCTTGGAAGTATTTTTAAATAATTTTACAAGCTTAGAAATATTTTTAAATGATTTAATTATTATTTAGAATATTTTTAAAACATTTAATATGTTATTTAAATGATTTATTTATCATTTAGAATATTTTTAGATATTTAAAATATTATTTAAATGATTTATTTATCATTTATAATATTTTTAGAAAGATAGAATATTATTTTAATGATTTATTTTATCATTAATAATATTTTTAGAATTTATTTTATCATTAGAATAATTTATTTATTACTTATAATAATTTTCAAAACTTAATTTAATATGTAAATGATTTAATTATCATTTAAAGTAATGATATCCCTGGCACGTCTGGGACTAACAAGGGAAAAAGTCATGCTTATTAGCTTTAATTTCTGTTGTTGAATACTTTAAGTCTTTTAAAGACTTGTTGTTGTAATAACTTAGTATAACGAATGATGTAACCGAACAAAATGTTATGTAATATATTATGATCCTTTATGTTATAAAATGCGTCATACTCTGATCTTTAAATTCTTTAGAATAGTTGTACTAAGTTAAATACAGTGTCTATATGAACTATACATCTGAATGAGGGTATCTAAATGATGTTGAGAGTCCTATAAGCTCTCGGGTTACACTTAATGAGCGCCGGTAAGGTGCCATCTTTACCGGATTGCGCCCCTCAGTTCTATGGACAATCTTATCATTAATACTGTGAATGTCAGATAGATAGGGAATATTGATATGAAAGAGATATTCATAAGATATGAATCTATATATCTAAGTGAGGGTATCCAAACACAGACAACGTTCTGGCCGGAACTAGTACCTGTTATGGGATACTGTGAATCTTGGATAGGTAGAAGTCATATTTTAATGAATATTTATAGATGTATAGTTTCACGTGAGCACCAGATCTGCTACAGGGGAGCGTAGAGATTTGGGGGCGTCACATAAGATAGTAAGTTAATTAAATATTCAATTAAAGTGAATATAGTAAGTAAATAAATTTTGTACATTCATTAATATGGTATTAATTAATGAGAATTATGTGTTATATGTATAATTTATTTTAATAGTCCAATTAGTAAGGAATACTAATGGACTAGCCTAATTAGTTTACTAACCAAGTCCACTCATTTAATTAATCATGGACTTGGATAATTAATGTGTGGACTTATTGAATTAGCTTAATACTTATAAAATTAGTAACCAAGCATGGATTAATAAAATTAGAAAACTAGTGGCCCAACCTTATTAAAAGTGAGCCCAAATGTAATTAAAACAAAGCCCAATTGCTAGCCCACTTGAAAGATATTTTGATCAACTTAATTAGTTCATTAAAACAATAAAAGAAAAAGAAAAAGTGGAGCAAAATGAAAAGGGGCAGCCGGCAAGAGGATGTCCTCTAATGGGTGATGTGTTGAATTTTTAAAAGCTAACTTGTAAGCATGAAAAAAGAAGTATAAAGCTGTAATCATAACACATCACCAAGTTGTCTAATACTGTGTAAGATGTATACTTGGTAATCGTAATAATATATATATATATATATATATATATATATATATATATAATTTATATATCTATAGGTAGTGTATGTAATTAGTTCTTTTGCAAAACCCATCTTATTTCTCTCTCATCTATCATTTTTCACTTAGCTAAACAAAAAAAAGAAAACAAGAGATAGAGAAGAGATGATTTCGGCAGCCATAGAGGCGAGAAGGGAGAGAATTTTTTTTCCCATCTAACTCCACAAACAAAGTCTAGGAAGAAGGAGAAAGAAAATCAAGCAAAGGTATAATAAAAACCCTAACTATTTATTTTTGTTTTGATTTAATTTTTGATGGTATGAAATTATGATCTTAGAGTATAAATCCTTAATCTATATGTTAGATGATGTTTTATGTTTGGTTGTGCTCAACTTATGTATTGATGTGCTTGGATGGTTAAAAAAAGAAAAGAAACAAAACTATGTTTTGAAAACAATTAGAAAACCCTAACTTTTTAGCACTTTGTAAGTTCATAACTTGAGATCTATAAACTCTTTTTGCGATCCGTCAAAGAGAGGTGCTAGATATATAAGTTAACTACTAAACTCAAGTGGTAGAACTCAAAAAGAATAAGTGAAAAATTCGTAGCAACTGATTTAGTCTAAACTGTCTAAGCTTTTCTAAAAATGGACATAGAGCCTGCTGACTGTTGACTGATAGGGGTATTTTCGTCAATGTTTTATGCTCTGAAAATTCTAGAAACATTTGGGGTGATAATATGGGAAGTTATGTGAGTCCTGTAAAAATTTGAAGATTTTTGACCATGTAGAATGAAAGTTATGGAGTTTATCATGAGGGACCACCGTCAACAGTATTCTTGAATAACTCTTTGTGGTTAACTCCAAAAATTATGAAATTATTACTAAGAGTATATATATATATATATATATATATATATATATATATATATATATATATATAGCATGAACATACCCTATAAATTTCAGAATTGTCTAAAAAAGTTTCAATTTATGAAAAATATAGAAAGATTTGGCTATTTTGGACTATTTAAATATAGTAAATAGATTTTAAAACCGGGAAAAATATATTTTCATAAGGGGACTATATATAGCCTATTTCTAGAAAAAAAATGATTTTGAAGATGGTTTGCTATTTTTCATATAAATGATGAAGTTATGTATAAATGAATTTAATTAATTATGTGAAGTTGAAAATTTGGAAAATGGGTTTTTATGGCTTGAGAATCCTAAATATGGTTTATACAGACTCTTGATCAGGATTTTGATCATTTTTAAGGTGGTATAATATTTATGGCATTTTAGATCGATTAAATGAATTATTTAATAAAATAGAAAACTATTTTAATCCAGCTTGTTGGATGCTGAATAGTGTGATCCAGCTTGCTAAATTGAATAGTGTACATCCAGGTTGCTAGATTATAAGTTAGTTCGAATCTAGTTTACTGTATTATAAGTTAGTTCGAATCTAGGTTGCTAGATTGGGAAAAATGGTTGACTGAATTGAATAGTTTGAATCCAGTGTGCTGGATTGTAATCCAAGTTGGAATCCAGTTTGCTGGATTGGGTGCTTAGCCTACAAGACTATAAAGAAAGACTTATATAAGGAAAGACTTAGTGTTAATTCATAAAGTAGTGGTACAGTCGTACTCTTTAATAGTCGATGTATAGTATCTGGGCTAAACAATTCCTCCAAGGAGCGAAGGTATATACGAACTAGCAACCGATCTAACTCACTGTGAAAACAGTGTAGATGAGACGGAAACTAGTTTGTTAGTTGTTTGTGGAAAACCACTCAGCATACTATATTGAACACTGTTAAAGACTCGATGTGTGTTAGCTTTAGAATTGAATGCGTATGGTGTTAATGTGTTATCTAATATTTGATTATGTGGTTGAATGTTAGATAATTTACTTATAAAGAAGTGATATTATAATGTATAATATGATTAACTGACTGAAAGATCAATCTTATAACTGATAGGTCTTTCAAAAGAAGTTAAATTAAATTGCGTAGCAGTAGTCAACGACCAAGGCAAGTATCCGAACCTACGCATTTATTTTATGCAATAGGTGTATGTATGCAAGTTCCTTAACTCAATCTTTTATTGTGCAAGTATTCTATCCTTTTCATTTACTTTATGAAATGGATTCAGTTTATGCAAGCTTTTAACTCAATCTATTATTGAGCAACTATTCTATCCTTTTCATTTACATTATGAATTGGCTCCGTATGTTATCCAAATATCTGAACTCTTTCTTTACTATACAAGTATCTGAACTCTTTCTTGTTGAGCAATTATCTTAACCCTTGTATTTACTTTATGCAATGGATCCATATGTTATGCAAGTATTCTTAAACTTTATTCAAGTTATCTATTTATTTCAAATATCTCGATATTGTCTCATGTGATGCATTTATAATCAAAATTGTTCTGTTCTTTGTGCAAGTATCCTCACTTGTACAAATTGTTATAATTATTATAAATTCGACTTTCCTTCGATTCGTTCATTGTTAAAAGTATCTCATTACTGAATTATTATGACTCATATTGAAAATTTGTATCCTAAGTTCGGTTATGCAAGTGTCCCCACTTGTATGAATATTGTACATTATCAATTACCCTTGAATTCGAAATTCGTTGACAAGTTCTGATGTATACTATTAAATTTCGGTATGTATACCTAGTTTAAAGATTGTCTAAGCTATTTGACCGATTAGACTAATATTAATTGATATAGCATGAAACGTTCTACTATTAGAACTAATTCGTTATTAAAGATATATGCCATTTGATTCGACTAGATCAAAATTGTTATAATATGTTGAACTCAAAGTATTTCTTTGAAAGCAATCCAAACCATATTGATGTGATACGAGCTCATGATGTAAGACTAAGATGAACAACCCTGAAAAATAAATCAGGGGAAACTTTATTGTCGGTAGCCCGACTGCGCGCTATGTTTGAGAATTATGCATAATCTCGGGTACAATGAGGCTGATCCCCTTACGTACTTGCAGAAGAGTAAAGATTAGTTTTTTTATAGCTAACTTTTACTCTTGAGGTAGTCAGTAATAATAATAACTGATGATTCCTCTAGCAGTTCTTGATCCATTGTGATCACTTAGCATGAAATCTGGGAATAACCCTTTGTATTGAATATTGTTGCAGTATTTCTAATTCATCCTAATCAATTGGATATTGTTGAAATCTCGAAAGAATTTAACTCTTTCATCCTTGATTTATTATTCAGCATGAAATGCAAGAAAATTCTTGTTACTTGAAATGACTTATTGTTCAGCTATTTCAAAGAAATCTTAAAATGATTTGATATGTTGTTGAGAATAGTTTCAAATGACTTCACCACTATTGATTCGTGGTAGAAGTAGTCCTCAAAGAAAACATTTACTTCTTCAGTGCATTATTATAATTGTTATTACTTACTGAGCAATTGAATGCTCATTCTTGCTTTGACTTAAATGTTTTCAACTAAGTGTGATCGACCAGAAGGCTCTGGCAAGGACAAGGGAAAGGGAAAGCTGAAGGAATAAGTTGTATGGTGTTATCTATAATAATTAGTCTTTTGTACTGTGATCATATATATTATGTAACATGTAAAGAATGTAATTAAAGGTTGCCATACCTAGGGAATAGACAACTTTGATATAAATATTAAGTTTGTAATATATTAAACAGCTCAAAGAAATGGTATCGTGATGTATCGAATCTGAGGTTCAACGGACCTGGATTCGGGGGTGCCACAGATTCAAGTGAGTCTGGAAGATATGTTCCTAAGAATACCTCATTCACTGCTTCTGTTATTAGATCAACTCGAAACATTCTTCCTCTTCTTTCGGAAACTTCATAGACTTTAAAACACTAAATGTGACCCTTTGATCTTAAACTCGTATGGTCAACTCACCTTTCTGCACATTAATCAGCGTTCTTCCTGTTACTAAGAAGGGTCTTCCAAGTATAATTGGTATTTCCTTGTCTTCCTCGAAATCTGCCAAAAAGATGAACTTATCAACCTTCACTAAAATATCTTCAACAATACCTCTTGGAGTGTCACAGATCTATCTGCAAGCTGTAAAGTTATGTTTCTCGGCCTTGTTGCCTTCAGTCCTAATTGAGTGTAAACAGAAAGTGACATCAAATTGATGCTGGATCCCAAATCACACAATGCACTCCTTGAAAATTGATTACCGATCGTACACGGGATAATGAAACTCCCTGGATCCTTCAGCTTTGATGGTAACTTTTTCTGTAAGATTGCACTGCATTCTTCAGTCAATGCCACAATTTCAAAATCACCTAATCTCCTTTTCTTGGATAAATGTCTTTCATGAATTTTGCGTAGCTTGGCATTTGCTCCAAAGCTTCTGCAAATGGTATGTTGATGTGGAGCTTTTTGAATACCTCAAGAAATTTTGCAAACTGATTATCCACTTTTTGCTTTTGCAATCTCTGTGGAAAAAGGACTGCAGGCACAAATTGCACCTGTTTTCCTAATTCTTCTTTGACTTGTGGATTATCTTCCTTCTTTTCTTGCTTCTTTCCTTCGTTGACTTCACCCACTGCTAAATCTTCATCCATATATACATCATCAATTACATTCTTGCTATCCGTCCTTGGTAATTCTTTACCACTTCGTAAAACAACATTACAATTTTCATCACGGTTGTGCACTTCCTTCATTGCATTACTTGAAAATTTCTGAATTTGGCTATTGATGTTGGTAGCAAAATGCCCAAATAATTTTTCCATTTTAGCAATTCTTGCATTATTTTCCGCCTGATATTTTGACAACAAATCCTCCATCATTACCTTATGTTCTTGCTGAGAAGCCTGATGCTCTTGATCTTGCTTCTTCTTCTAAATATGATCACTGGTATTGAGATTTTGATTACTTTAATAATTGGATCCTTCAACAACTTGCACTGACTCGACCTTAATTGCGTATTAACTCCTTGCATGATTTCCTACACAAATATCACATACCAACGTATCTCTTTGCATAGATTGATATCCACCAGAATCCAATTTCCTTACTAAAGTCACCACTTGCTCTACCAGTACCGAAATTATATCTTTTTGATTTACTGCCACAATTTCAATTCGCGTATTTCTTGTTGCTGACCATTGATAATTATTGTTTGCCATGATCTCCAACAATTCATATACCTTATCACAAATTTTCTCCATTAAAGACCCACATGCGGCTGCATCGATATTAGATCGCATTGTAACATTCAAACCCTTGTAAAAAGTCTGAATCTGCAACCACATAGGAATGCCATGTTGTAGACATTTCTTGAGTAATTCCTTAAACCTCTCCCAAGCTTCATACAGAGATTCTGAGTCTTCTTGAGCAAATGCTATGATATCTGACCTCAATCTTGCAATTTTACCTTGCGGAAAAAAATTAGACAAGAATTTAGGTACAAGATCACTCTATGTAGATATCGAGCCTGCTAGTAGCGAATATAACCAACTTTTCGCCTTACCACGAAGTGTGAAAGGGAAAAGTCACAATCTAAATGCATCCTCAGAAACTCTTTCATATTTACATGTATCACAAATTTCAAAGAAATTGATCAAATGCTCATTCGGATCATCATTTAGGTGACCTCCAAATTGTACCGAACTTTGAATCATCTGTATCATGCTTAGTTGAATTTCAAAGCTACTTGCTTGTATTGCAGGACTTCTAATACTGGATTGAACATCCATTACCAACGATATAGCATACTCCTGCAATGTTTTCTGTTCTTCTGCAACCATATTCTCTAAATCTTGCATTTTGAAACAATAACGAGAGTACCTACAAAAGAATACAAATTTGTGTTTAAATTAGAATCAGATTAATTGTAATTGATATTAGAAATAAGAAAATTAATTACTAGAATTATTCCCCGGCAACGACGCCAAAAACTTGATGGGCTAAATCTATACTAGCAATTTTATGTACAAGTATACACAGTCAATCAAGTAATAAAGTGTAAGTAGAGTGTCGAACCCACGAAGAATAATCTAATAAACCAATTAATATTCCCAATAACTAACTTTAAATTAACCGAATTCTATTTAAACAAGAAATAAGTGTTTTGTAATCACTAATAGTTAAACTAATAAGAGAAATAAGTATGAATAATATAACACAAATGAAATTATCAAGATTATAATTTCCCCCGATGATGTTTCATATTCTTCCACTCCCTATTTAACCAATCAAACGTTACAGATTGTTAACCAAGAATTCATAAGTATTTATCTAACTTATTCCAAGATTAGATAACTGTCATCATTCTTAACTAGAACACTATATTTCTATGTGAATAATTAACAATGATGCTATAATTACCAATTCTTAACAAGTTCATGCGACACTTGGGTATATATCTATCCCTTATGCAAATTGAATAATAATTCTTAACATGAATTAATCCAACACATGTATCATATTCCATATCTAGTCTAGAATCAATATTTCCATCTCATCTAGATCAACAGATTAATTGTTCGCAAAACAACTATTGAGTGAAAACCAAAATATAATAAGCAATCTTGCAAAGATCTGATAGAAGTTAAATAGTCAATAGATTAATAAAAACCAATCATCGGGTTCCATTGCAATCTTGAAAATAGAATTTAGTTCATGAATAAAGAAACGAACAACATCTCATCAATAATAGTCATTATAAACACAAGAGTTTAAAAGAAAGATAAAGAAAAGAATCTGATGGACAACTCCTGCTATAATTCTTCAGATCTTGATCTTCAATCCTCTTTCCCCTTCCCTTAGATGGAATTGATTCAGAAGTGTTTTCCTTCTTTTATGTAAATTATATCCTCCGTTCTCTCTCTCTCTCTCTCTCTCTCTCTCTCTCTTTTCTCTGTTTGCCTCGCTTCATATATAAAAGATACAGGAAAGACCTAATTTCGCCGCACACACGCTCTACATGCGCGTGAAAAAGCGCTCTGGGCGCCGCGACCCACACAACCAGGCACCGCCCCAAGTACGCGTCGCGGCTCACCAAAGTGAGCACCGCAGCTCTTAATCCCTATATGGTTTTCTCCCTTGCTCGCTCAATTGCTTCAAATATTGCGATTTTTTTACCACTTAACTCCTTTATTCCTACAAAATGAACAAAGGCCATAAATTGAGTACAAACTCTATAAAATGACATAAAATAGTTAAAAACACACAAATTATTAAGCCTAAAGTACCCAAATAATAGGTATAAAACCTACTTATCACATGGCAATCCAGGCAATATCCAAGTCTCGGTGATGATTGAAGACGTTACCAATGGAAGTATGGCCTTCATGTCAGCTATTGGCGATTGCATGACTACCGATAATAGTCCGCAAAGGGTAAAGGCAGGAGTCAGGTGTAGATCCCCAGAGTATAGGGTGTCATCATTTTTGCTTTGCTTTATTCTCTGTGTCGACGCCGGGAGGAATCGCTTCTGTTGCGATATTTATCCTTTCCAATTTTAGCCTTTGTTATTAGATGATGTTTGGAAAAGGTCGGCATGAATGTCGACGGGGTTTTGAAAGATCGTTTTTTATGATGAGCCATTTGACCAGAGTCGCCAGTTGGTATATTTGAAATGGATGTACCAACTCATCCGAGTTTCGTTTTCGTAAATCGCTGGCTCATGTGTGATTCCGAATTAATTGGTCTGCAAACCGAGATTCATAGAGTTCGGGGGCTTGCTTAAGCGAGGGGAAGGTGTTAGGCACCCCCCGACTTCTGTGAAACACGGTTACCGCAATCTCGATGCTTTTCCTATCCTTTAATTCTTAGAATGTGTGTGTGCGCGCGTGTGTGCTTGTGTGAATGTTGTGGTGAATTTGCATGAAGAAACCATTTGGAAAGAGTTGTGTTTTATTTTGAGAATGCTTTAGAATGTCCTTCGGCTTATACGAGAAGACTTTATTTCTTTATGAGAAAGGTTTGATTTTAATTGTCAAAAGTTGTGAGATTTTCATTAGGCGTCGTTTTGACAAAACAAGAGTTTTTTAAACCTTCGTCAAAATAGGAATTGAGACCTATACGTTGCTCTCATGCAAATGATAGGCAATTTCTAGGATCCCTTTGACCCTATGCACAAAAGTTTAATAAAACGTTTATTTATTCTTATAAAACCACTTTTGTGACATTTGAACATGACTTTTCTTAGCCTTCTCGTTTAAATAGGAATCGACATTCATTAGCACTTTCAATTTTTTAAGCCTCATGATGCTAATAACCTAATTTGATTGATTTTATGGAAATCTTCATCATTTAGCTTTAAAATCATTTTTTGGGTGTCGCAAATCGAATCAAAGCATTATAATGCGTAGGGATTATTTATGGGCATGTGAGCCATCAAAATAACCCCAAACGCCCACAATCACATATTTCACTATCATGGGGCCTTAAACCCGATTTTCGAGTTGATATCGTTTTAAGGCCCGACAATTACATATTTACAATAACGAATACATCAACCCGACTACATACATCCAAAAATGTCCATCATTGGATTTGGACCACGGGGTCGCGTTCCTAGGCTCACATCCAAAATTGCTACGCAACCACAAAATGGACACAACAAAAATAACCAACAACGGGTTGCCAAACACACTACAATATCCTAAAATAGCAATTTAAACATACTACGCATAATACATTACCATAACGAGCTAAAAATTGCACCAAATGGATATCATCGGGCCATTAGGAGGAATTTCGTTCCGATGAAACCCTCACTAATAGTCCCTAATCCATGGCTCCACAATAATATGTAAGAAAAACTACATTTAATGTAGCTCGAATGACAAAAAATCTTAACAAAAATGGTATAACAAAATGCTATAACAAAGGGTTTTTCACCTTGCAAATAATCCCCACGATGTGTATAAACTTGTGTATTGAATAGAGTAGAAAATATATGTGATATAATCTCCCAAAAGGGGTACAAATCCTCACTATTTTCTCTTTTTTCTCTCCCTAACTCCTGCTGCCTGCTGCTATTTTCTTCCTCCTTTCCGTTTCTTCCGCTGCTGTCCGCTCCCTGTATCCGAATGAAGAAATGAGCTGAAATAGGCTGGCCAAGGGCAGCCGCAGATTGATCTGCAGCTGGCCGGCCGCCCACCAGCCACTTAGCCTGGTTTCGAGTTCCGTGTTTTCAAAAGGCGCACTTATTCGCCGCAGATCAATCCACGGCTGGCCGTTTTGACTTTTTCGGTTTTCGTATCATGCCTCGATTCTCATGTCGTGACGTCGGTTTTCGCCGAAAGGCTTATATTTTGCAGTCCGGGAATTACTGGGAGACATGCCACATCATTCAGGAATGCTCATTTCGGATGGCCTTGTTGTCACGTCGGTTTTGGTTGCAAATCGCCGCGGTGGCGTCGAGTGTTCGTACTTGTCCACCTTCGTCTCGTAGGCTGGGTTAATTGACGATTTTGCCCTCCTGCCAGGGTTAGTATACGAAGTGCAAAATTTGGGTGTCTACACTCTGCATATCTATGTTGTGTTTATCGTCTCATCAAATGAAAACTTTTGTATTGAAAAATAGTTTTTTATATACTGAGCATTTACGTTTTATTATCAGGTGTACCGATTTGAATGATTCTAGCCCTATTGATGATTGGCCAAATCTGAAAGATGAATACAATTTTGATATAAAACTGGATTTTACCTTAATGGGAATCGAACAAGAGGAGGTGGATGACGAAGAGATGCCCGAAGAAATCAAAGGGTGGGTCGAAGATAAACCCAAACCTAACCGCGAACAAACCACTACCGTCAATATCGGAACCCTTAAGAACCCTAAAGAGCTTCAGATAGGATTAGACCTTACACCAAACCAAAGAAAAGAGTTGGTTCAACTTCTAACCTAATACGAAGATGTGTTCGCCTGGTCACATGTGGATATGATCGGATTATCCACTAATATAGTCGTTCATCGATTGCCAATCAAAGAATGATTTAAGCCAGTCAAGTAGAAGTTGAGGAGACTAAAATCAGAATGGAGATTAAAGGTTAAAGAAGAAATCATCAAACAGTTTAAGGCCGGAATAGTCATGGTATCTACATACCCCGAATGGTTCTCTAATATGGTCCCAGTACCAAAGTCAGGAGGGAAAGTTCGAGTTTGCATGCATTATCGAGATCTCAATAAGGCTAGCCTTAGAGACGACTTCCCCGTACCATTCATCCACATCTTGATAGACAACATCGCACAGTTCGAAATGTACTCATTCGTTGACTATTTTTCCGGCTATCACCGGATCATGGTCGTCGAAGAAGATAGAGAAAAGAAAACTTTTATCACCCCTTGGGGCACGTTCTGCTACAGACGTTTAGCTTTCAGTCTCACCAACGCCGGCGCCACTTATCAAAGGGTCATGATGGCCTTATTTCATGACATGATGCACTGGGAAATTGAGGTCTATGTGGACGATATTATTGTAAAATCAAAAAGGGGAGGGGATCATACGGTCCATCTACAGAAGTTGTTTGATCGCCTACGCAAATATAATTTGAAATTGAACCCCGTAAAGTGCGTCTTTGGCGTCAAATCGGTCAAAATTCTGGGATTTCTCGTCAATAACCGGGGCATTGAGATAGACTGTGCCAAGATAAAGGCCATTGCTGAAATGCCAGCGTTGCAAACTGAGAAAGAAATATGAGGATTCTTGTTAAGGGTCAATTTCACCAGTCAGTTCACATCTCAGCTTACAACGACTTGCGAGCCAATTTTTAAGTTATAACGGAAAAGTTCCTTTGGTAAATGGAATGAAGGATACCAAAAGGCCTTCCACATCATCAAGCAACAATTGGTCGAAGCACCTGTCTTAGTACCCCTAAGGGAGGGAGTCCCTCTATTTATGTACATCTCTGTCAATCCCAATGCCATGGGATGCATGCTAGGACACGTTGATCGAGAAAACCTGTTGTGTGTTAGCATGGGTCGCCATGAGACTGCAGCATTACCTGCACGGCCACACTACGTATTTAATTTCCCGCATGGATCCTTTGAAATACATCTTCGACCAGCCTATGCTAAACTGCTAGTTATCAAGATGGCAATTAATCCTTTAGCAATTCGACATCATCTACGTGACCCAAAAATCTATCAAAGGACAAGGAAGTGCTGATCAATTATCTGAAATGCCTTCAGGAGGCTTCGAACCTCTGGAAACATATTTCCCTGATGAAGGAGTTATGGTCCTCCAACAAACGAGGCACGAAAACGAAGGCTAATTTTGGAGACTATACTTTGACACTGCTATGAATATGGAAGGGGCTGGATTTGGGGCAGTTCTCGTATCCATCACAGCAAAACTACAATTCATCAACTCCAACAATACGACAGAATACGAAGGATGTATCTTACGATTAAAAATGGCTCGACGAATGGGAGTCAAGCGATTAGCCATTTTTGAGATTCAGAATTGGTCATCCGATAATCTATGGGGGTATATAACACTAAGAAGCTCCATTTATTGCCTTACCATCGACACGTCATCAAGATGGCTAGGGAATTTGAGGATATTTCCTTCAAACATATTTTACGAAATAGAAACGATTTTCCAGATGAATTGGCCATATTGGTAGCATTAATCCATATGTCCAAAAGAAAGGATGCACCTGTCATCGAATTTGCAATACAACACGACCCCGCCTATCAGCACTATGTCGAGGAAGTTTTAGACAAAATACCTCAATATGAGCAACCATGGTATTGCGACATCAAGGAATTCCTACACGACGGATCCATCCCTGTTTGGGCAAATCGAACGGAAAGGTAGCGGATCCAAAAGATGGCATTGAAATTTTATCAAAGTGGAGACACTTTGTACAAAAGAGACATGGGGCTCCTGAGATGCTTAGATAAAGATTAAGCCCAAAGGCTAATGGACGAGATCCATGGCGGAGTGTACAGTCCGCATATAAGTGGCCCACTTCTTGCCAAGAAGATCCTAAGAACAAGGAATTTTTGGTTATCACTTAAAGTAGACTATGATGATCACGTCAAGCGATGTCATCAGTGCCAGATACATGCCAACATCATCCATGCACCGCCCAACAATCTACATTGCAGGACTTTGCCCTAGCCATTCTCTATGTGGGGGATGGATGTGATTGGCCCAGTTGAGCCCAAAGCAAGTAATGGTCATCGATTTGTATTCACCATAATCGATTATTTTACCAAATGGATAGAGGCGGCATCTTTCCCCAAAGTGATGAAGGAGGTGATTGTCAATTTCATCCGCGACAACATTATATGCCGATACGGACAACCGATAATTCTAGTATCAGACTGTGCCAAGAATTTGAACAATGTGATGATGAAAGAGATATGCGACAAGTTAAAAATTTAGCATCTAAATTCAATCATTTACAAACCGAAAATGAACGGAGTCATTAAAGCGACAAACAAGAACATCAAGAGAATTATGGAGAAAATGGTCGCCAATCATCAAGGATGGCCAGATTTATTACCTCTTACCTTGCTAGCTTATCGGACGTCAATACGCACATCGACTGGGGCCACTCCTTAGTGTACGACATGGAGACCGTATTACCAGTCGAGGTTGAAATGGCATTTCTTAAAACATTGTTAGATGCCCAAATTGAATAAAAGTAATGGATACGAGATCGGTACGACCAGTTGACCCTGATAGATGAGAAAAGAATGGTCGCCATCTTCCATAGGCAATTATATCAGCAGCATATTTCCCGCTCCTACAACAGAAAGGTGCAATCTAGATAATTCAAAAAGAACGATTTGGTGTTGAAAAGGATCATTCCTTGTCAGGACGAAGCCAGAGGAAAATTTGTGCCAAACTGGGAAGGACCGTTCATCGTTAAAATAGTATTATCAAAAGGAGCCTTGATCCTCCAAGAAATGGATGGTGAAGTATTTCCAAAACTCATTAATGCAGACTCTATGAAGCGATGCTATGCATGAGAAATTATCAAAAAAAAATGAATGATGTAGAAAAGTTTTTTATATTTAGCCTAAACTATGTAAGACCTGATTTTCGCACTCTTATAGGAGTACGTAGGCAGTCATTTACGGTGCAGTTTAATCCTTGTGAAAATTCAAAATCCTTTCAGTGATTTGTCAATCATGAAGCTGTATCAATAGATCGTCTGATCCTCATTTCGACCAACCAGGTAGCCGTCCCAAACATAAATTATACCTAAACACAAATTCTGAAACCCCTAGATCTCTCCCAAATCTCCAAACCTTGGTATCCCACTGACCCAAGTCGACGACCATCTTGGTGAAATCAGACAACACCTCGACAATTATCCACCAAATTAGACACGAGTACCGAAAACAAGAGACACAATAATATAGTGAAACGATAATCATCCAGAGGAAATGACAATCAGATAAAAGGCGAGCATGCATCAAAAAGGGAAGTTGATTAAAATGTAAATCTTTTTATATATGTAACTGTTTCGACATACAAAATTCTCTATATAATGAGTGACAAAATACTATAGTATGTGCAGACAAATAAAGGAAGTATATTCTATAGATCTGAAGTCAAAGACGCCAGAAGAGAATAGCAGGGTACGATCTTTAGGGTCTCAAGAATGGATCAAAGCTCTTGCTTTGCTACCTCAATCTGTCTCAGCAAAATTAACGCAGTGCAAACAGTCTCATCCTGGTTATCCAAAACCCATCAAGCCTGGCCAACAACCTCCTCCGTATAATCCCAATGAGCATCTCTATCAGTAAACGCCGAGTCCCTATACACAAGAGTAATATCTCTCTTAGCGTAGGTAGTGTCCCTACCAGCTAAAGCAGTCATCATCATAGCCCGAGCCTGATCTCGCTCAAAAGTAAGGCTACAAATATGACTCTCTAATACTGCTCTCGTCATAGCCGTAGGTACAGAGGAAAGAGGTGCATCTCCAGCCAATATCTCTGTCAAACTAACAAATAACTCATCTTCCAAAGGCTCTACATGATCACCTTCTAGGTCCTCTAGAGGCCCCTCCCTAAGCTCACCAATATCTACGATACCAATCAACAAATCAGCCTCCAGCCAAGCCGAGTACTTAGGCGACTAACCTGAATGGCTTTCTCAGAACTCTGATATCACATGATGAGCCTAAAATCCATATACTCTGGCTAAGTCTGTCTCGGTGGATGGTAGAATGGGAAACCGATACTCAGCAGCGCCATCACATGAGTAAAGATCCTGCCTCTGGTCAAACTACCCCATCATAGCTGGGGCATGATAAGTAGTGACGCCCCTCAAAACAGCCAGGGGAACGAAGTCGAAGTCAGCCACGTGGGTGATAACTTCAAAAGGCGAACAATACCCAGAGTACATCAGTATCGAAAACGGCTCCTCAATAGATGCAAGAAAGGTCATCTAGGATGCCGGATCTATGTAAGAAGATGAACGAAAATAATATCCCATGGTAATGATATGTCCAAAACAGAAACCATGTCTACGAAAACTACCAATCGGCTTAAATGGGTCATAAACTAGACATATAACAGAACCGAACTGCCACGAAACTCCCTATCTCCGAAGGTCTTGCAATAAGAAGCAGATACGTAGGTCTCGGCCAAGATCAAAGGCAAAATAGTCTAATCATCCCCGAGAGCCCTGACTACCATCGCGATGCCCACATCCATGTGATTCTCATAAATTGGCATGTACAAGAATGAGACGATACACATCATCAGAGCATCCACTGGGCAGACCTCCATCTCTCCTCTGATATAGCAAAATCATCCCTGAAGGGTGCAAAGCTCCCAGAAGTACCAAATCTATTAATCAAGAAATCCGAAGATATGACGCGCCCGATAGTGATGGCAGATAGTACTATAGCTAGCCTCAAACCCGTGGCAGTCATGAACTGACACTGCATATGACCCACAAGAACCCGTGTGCAGGGACCCGCCAAAGGTAAGCCAGTGATGCGAGTATACTCCTCAAGGGTCGGGGTAAGCTCTAGAGATCCAAACCAAAAGACATGGCAAGCTAAAATATAATGAGAAATCATGGCCTCAATAAACCCCTCCGGCACCTGAAATGATAGATATAGTAGTGATTGCCTCAACAGCCTACCGACCGTCGAGTGGTCTGCAGTAGGCAGATCATCAAACCAATCCCTCAATCTGGAAGCAGTACTACCAGTGGTGTAATGACCTAAACGTGTAACTAAGGACGAGGCCATTTGTAAAACAGTATCAAAAGACTATACAGGGGTCAATCTCGATATGATAAGCATGTATCACGATAAATAAAATGAATAACCATATGCGATAACATCTGTTAACTGATCCATACATGAAGTTACGAATTATACATCATTTTTACATAAAACATCATCTCTATACAATACATGAAATCATAAAAATAAAATATACAGGGAAAAGGGGCACAGGCGAGTAATAACTAATACAATGCTACTAGATGAAATCTCTGTCATCCATAAAGGCAGTGTCATCGTCAAACCGACCAACTCGAGCCAAGTAATCCTGGTCAAAGCGTCTACGTCAAAGTTCAAATCAAGACAGTAGAATGTCGGAGTGCCTCTCCCAGGAATGTCAGCGGCACCCGGACCGGCAGTCGAACCAGAGCCCAATCCGATAGGATCACGTGTAAAGGCCTCTGCTGGATCCCTACCTAACTGATGAACAAAGAAGGACAACTGATCCACCTGGCGAGTCAAGCTAGCAATATGATCCTGATGCGTCGGCTCTCGAACGTAGGCTATCTAGTCAGACATCATCACTGACCCCGACACAAGATCTCCAAAGAAATGAGTAGCCCGGGTTTGCACACCAATGGTATGGTGCCTCCACCAGGCAGTAAAAACCTCTAAAGTACTGGGACCATTCGATAAAAAGAAGCCGTCCACACTCTCCAGGGGAATCTCTGAAATTGGCATGTCAACAAGCCAAGATCTCTGAGGAGAAGGGTGAAAGGGGATGCGGATCTCCCCTGAAACACATCTAAAGGCTCACTCCCCGCGATAGAGCTCCCAACATCCGTACGATAGCAATAGGACTCGGCGGGTGGACAACACAAACTCTGGCCCACTCGAAAAGCCATCCTCGAAATCGACAGATAGATGCTCAGCTGAATACGGAACCCAAGTCACATCAGCAACAATAATCAACTCTAACTGAAGGCGGCAATGAGCAAAGTTATCAGATACAAGGACCTCCTCTAAGGTAATCTGATGCCACCGGTGATCCCAAGGATAAGTATCCAAACCCAGAGTGGTAACAGGACGAAGACATGGAACCCTCTCATAAGCCCAAAACTGAAATGTAAACAACAACCATATCAGAAAAATGACGAAGGCAAGCAAAGTGGGAGGATAAAATGAATCGAGAAAAAGACCTATTAGGAAGAATGGAAAAAAGCCGAGCTAAGTGTCGGTCTGACCTTCCCAATGAAGACGCATCCCATAGAAGAAATATGCAAACGTGAACGACCCCCAATCATAATCCCCAATGCGGCCAACATCTCGACGAGCTTCCACGAGATTGGAATGAACTATAGCAGAGTTATTCGCTAGGAAACAACCCCTTGTGATAATAAGAAAGAAACATCGCAGGAGTCGATCGCGCTCAACAAGGTCATCAAGAAATGGCTCTGACAAGGCCCCTCTGATGGCCTTAAATGCCAAAGCACCGGAACGAAGGCTACGGGCCTTGAAGGCCCGATCACGTGGACAGAATCCCAGCAATGTATGAACAACAGCGAGTGAGATGTCAACCTCAAGAGGAACCAGCTAACTAGTTGATGCGTGTGTTTTATATACATAAATTAGATACTTTTGAGCTTGATAATTTGTAAACCCTAAGCTATTTCGTTTGCTTTTTATGTGTTTTTATTTACTATTGTATTATGTGATTTTTTATAGCTTTTATGTGTTTTTTGTATTATTTTTATGTGTTTTTACTTTATTTTGTAGAAATGGAATTGGAAGTCATTTAGATCGATGTTTGGGGTTGCTAGATACGCATTTTCGGCTTGTCATTTACATAGCAGCTGCTTGATGCCCAATTTCAACCTTGATCTGTCCAGTATCTCTCAGAGCACAAAGAATGAAAGTTATAGAGCTACTTCTCCTCGTTCCAAAACATCTTGAATCATCTAAATCGGAGTTTAGATGAAGAAGTTATGACCATTTTCCCAATAGACGTCGATGCAGCGCCAATATGGAATTCTAAAATTTTCAGCACCAGTTTCAGGCCAAATTGCGGCGTCGTAGCGCTGGACGCGGATTTTTGACAGTTTTTAGGTATTAAATGACCTACCCAATGACCCATTTCAAGATATCTTTCATCTAATATTTTTCCTAGAAAACCTAAGAGGGAGAAAAAAGAGAGGAGGTAGCTGACCACAAAGAGGGAGGCCATGGCCTCTTGGCCATGGTTCTTCAAGAGCTTTAAGAAGCAACAATGGTGGGAGCTTCAACAAAGCTTCAACCAACAACTTGGGGAAGCCATTCCTTTTCTTTCTTTATTTTCCCTTTATGTAATTATTAGCTTTTGATTTAATAATGTAATTGAACCCCTTTGCTTAATTTATATTGAATTTCTTATCCTTCTGATTGGCACCATATGAGTTGGTTCATTATATTTGTGCTTAATGTTTAATTGCTAAGAAATTAATGATTGGTTTAGTAATCTATATGAAATTGGGAAATGGATTGTGGATTTAGACCATGAATATAACGAAATGTGATTATGCTTGTTCTACTTAATATGGAATACATAATTTGTGTATAGGATAGGAATATACCTATATGTCATGTGTAGCCAATTTGAGAATCTAAGCTTAATGACTCCCTATGCGAAAGTTTATTCATTTGAGGAATGATTATTGAGACTTCTTGACATGTGTCTTGTTAATTGTTTTTAGAATTGAATAACTTGCTATTATACAGGATAGGAATATACCTATGTGCCGTAAAGGGTGATTTTCATATGGCTATTGGAAGAGGCTTATGAATAATTATAATTCTCGGTTGACAAATAATCGTGACCATTATTATCAATTGGAGAGTTAGGAGATGTAAATGAAGCATTGCATGCCAAGTGTTCGACAAAATGCTTGTGTGGGGAGATTATGTTCTTAGCTCATTATTTATTTATCTACTTGTGTTATTTAGTTTAATTGTAATCTTAGTTTTCATCACTTAAATCAAATTGGTTAAATAAGATCGAGACGATATAAAGTTAGTACATGGGAAAACATTAGAGATAATTCCTCGTGGGTTCAACAACTCTATTATCATTGTATTACTTGTTGGCCGCGTATACTTGTGCGTGTTTATCGATTGCGAAATTGACCAACAAGTTTTTGGCACAGTTGTCGGGGAATTATTTATCTAATGCTTTTTCAATATTATTTTCAATTGAATTGATCTTAATTTAAATTTGTATTTTTGTTTTAAATAAAGTCGGGTTGAAGACTATAAAAGACGTGCTTATTGGGAGGCAACCCAAGCTCTGTGTTAGTTAATTTTAGGTACCGAGTATCGTGCATAACGGATTGTACTCCCGACTTTGGGTGGTGAGGATGTTGTCAATGACGATTAACACAACTTCAGGGAAGTCCTCTATTTCAATTTTGTCTATCTTTTCATTGAGGAAAATGTTTGTTTTATGTTTGGGGTGCTTGTTGTAACGACCCCAAAATCTGGACAATTTCATTTCCGACTTTGCCCGTTAACAATACATTTATAATCTTCCTTTACATCATTAATCGATGATATAATTAGTAAAAATGCGGATAAATTAAAACTTTTATACTTTTCTTCCTTTATTTCCCTGAATCACAACCTTTACGATTACACAACTTAGAATCATGTTGAATCTATGATTCACTTCATCAAACTTATTTTATAAGTTAAACATTTTATTACAACATCTATTACATTTCAAAAAATTCAACAACACACTCTGACATTGAACAAACTTTATAAAACTACCAAGCACATCTTTCAAAACCCTTAGCATGGTTTAATCAAATTCTTGACAAAGCAAGTATATTTTCTTGTATGTCTTCTGATCATCATCATCCAAATGGTAGAAAACATCTCATTATATATATCCTTAACCTGCAAAATGGTTATTTTTGCAAGATTGAGCTCGACAGCTTAGCAAATCAAATAGTTTTCATACATCACATAACACATAATATCATACTCAACTTGTATAATCATAAATATTCTAACAAGTCATACATGTTGGATCTCACGTAACATACATTAAGACTCAGTTCCTTACTCAATCATCATAGTCATAGATTGACTTTCATATTTCATATACAATTCAACATTCTTACAGTAGTACACAATTCCACTAATCAGCTATCAAGTTCATATAGCAAATAGGAACTGAAAGACTTACCTGGCTCGTAGATTACCAATTACAGCCTTTTGCACTAGTAAACTTCCTACGCAACATAAGATTATACACATCAACTATTAGCCATATAACAACTGTGACACCCCCAAATCCGGGTACTTAATTCCCGCAGGATTTTGTGTTCACTATCCAAATAAATCACATCACATCTAACTACCCATTCAAATATAAATGAGAATTCTTAATAAAAATAGAAATCTCCCATTAAAGGGTTACAACATCTTTAACAAATAAATCCCAGGTCATCTAACCTTAATAAAATATCAATGCGGAAACATAACATAAGTCTATTACATAAACATCATTCAAACAAATTTAACAAGTCTTCATCACTTGTTTGCTTTGCCTTTGCCCTTACTAGTGGATGGCTCGTCAATTCTTTCAACTTTAGTTGTAATGTTATTATGCAAGGGTGAGCAACAATTGCCCAGCAAGTAACACAATAAAAATAATAATAACATGCGAATAATCAATGGATATCGGATAATCGATTACTCGACTTTTGAATCAAGATTAGAAAACAAGAATCAAAAGAACATCTAAGGGTCACAAGACCACGAACTATGTCCTAGGTTATTAAGTATTTCTACTTTAAACCTTTAACAGTCGTAAGACTATATGGACCTTACTTCTCATACTTAGGGGGATCAGCCCTTTGTACCATGTATGTGCACAACATCTAAACGCTAACGCATAAAATAACCCCCTATAAAAGGGTTGTTCATCTCAGTTTGACATCAAAGTCCGCACCAAAGGAAGTTTGTTTTGGATTTACTTCGATAACGTTTCTAGAATTTAGAACGCTCATCAACTATGGACTAGTCGAATCAATAAAGGTTCGCTAGTTAATCAAGGTTCAATAATTTAATATGAAAGTGGCGGCAGTTTTCTTTGCAACATGTCTAGGATAACAATCAACAATATACATTAGGGGGTTAAGCCCCGAGTAGCTGGAGAGGAGGAGCCCCGTGATATCCATATTATCCGGGAGCAGTTGATACAGAGAGAGCCATCTCCATTGATTACTGTTGTGGGTCAGGAGCATGAGCCTGCGTTTGATCCAGAGGAGGATTCTGAGGAGGTAGAGGTAGAAGCTGAGGATGATGAGGATTCCGAGGAGGTACCCCTTACCTCTATCGATGTTGAGATGTACAATGCATTGTATGATCGTACCATAGTGTTACAGGATAGAGTCAGAGATTTAGAAGGACTGACAAATAGACGCCAGACTATTATAGGCCAAAAGAATGAGAAGATTGAGGATCTTGATATACGTCTTGGAGACATAGAATGGAAGTTAGTTCAGGCAGAAAGTCAAAAGGAAGATCTGTTAGCTGAGAATGAGAAGATGAAACTCGAAATTGAGAAATTGAAGGATGACCTGAGTGAGGAGTCAGCGGAACGTGCTAGGGCAGAAGACACCTGGATGAATACCGCTCGACGTGCAGAAATTTCTGAAGAAGGCAAACAGGCAAAGAAAGCTAAGATTGAGGAGACAGACTACACTTTTCAAACATCGATTGATAGGGCCCAGGATCGAGTCCTCCACTATCCAGTTCAGTTCAAGGACTTGCCATGGTATATGTTGGATCACAGGATAATGTTCCGTATCATGGAGGAAGAACGCAGAAAGGCAGTTCGACGCCTTAGTAGGTCGTGATAGAAAAGGTATTGAAATATGTGTAAATATTTATGGTAATTAATGATGTAAATTCCAGTGTGATTATACACAACGGAATATGACTATTTAATCCTGAAGATTGTTTGATCTCGGGATAGTTGATGTAAATAGCAGTGATGCTATCTTTCTATGTTTAAGACTTTTGAATGAATGAAATATCAAGTTTATTTGAAGATGTTATGTGTTAAGTGTTAAGCTTGAGTTGTTTACGTTAATTATTAAACACTTAAGAAACTGAGTGATGATCTAATAAGCACATATTCTTAAATAGAGAATGCCGTCGAGATGCCAACCACGTCAACAAGCTCAAGAAAGCTCTACTAACAATAACAACAACGACGCCAATGCTAATCCTGTACAGCAGTTGGTGAACCTTTTGGCTGGGGCATTTGCGAATCAGCCGTAAACTCCACCAGTTACGTCATTGAAGGATTTCAAAGCGGTAGGACTGCCAGAGTTTAGGGGTTCCCTGAACCCGATCGAAGCCCAAACTTGGGTGATGGAAATGGAAAAAGTGTTTGACGTTGCTAGGGTTAGTGATGACCAAAAGACTGCCTTTGCAACGTTCATGCTTAAGTCAGAGGCCAGCTATTGGTGGCAAGTGAATAAGGTTCGAGGAGGTCAGGGTGTAATCGTATGGGATAGGTTTAAGGAGATGTTCTTTGAGATGTATTTTCCGACAAGCTCGCGTAATCAAATGGAAATTCAATTCGTGGAGCTGAAACAGGGTACCATGACTGTACCGGAGTACGCAACAAAGTTTAACGAGTTGGCTAGGTTCGCAACCTACCAGATGAATACAAATGAGAGGAAGGCGAGGAGATTTTAACAGGGATTGAAGTCGTGGTTGTACATCAAGGTGTCAATGTTCCAATTGAACACTTTTGCCGGAGTTTTGGAAAAGGCGATTATCGCAGAAGGTGGGAGTGATGCTCTGACTAAGTATAACCAGGAGCAGAAGAAGAAAAAGGGTGAAAATGAGAATAACAAAGCGAGTGGTAGTAACAGTGATGGTCACAATCAGAAGAGGAAGTGGAATGACAATGGAGCTACTGGGAATCAATAGGGACGTCAAAAGAAGAAAGTGGAAGTGTGTGTTACATGCAGAAAGGATCATGTGGGGATATGCCTGAAGGGAATAGGGTGTGCTACAATTGCGATCAAGAGGGCCACATAGCACCGAATTGTCCGAATCCAAAGAAGGGCGCTTGTTTTACTTGCGGATTAACCATAACTGGATCAGCACCGACAAACCGACCTACCACCAGGACTTTCAACATGACCGTGCAAGACGCCATGCAGTCTCGTGATGTGGTGTCAGGTATCATTCCGATCAATAATATAGATGCTTATGTATTGTTTGATTCGGGTGCTACTTGTTCATTTATATCCGATGAGTTTGCTAAGAACTTAGATTTGCCTAAGGAGGAATTAGATTACCCTTTGAACATAGAAATTACGAATAGGGAGGTAATTTATGTTAGGTACGTACACAAGAACTGTAGAGTGGACATTAAGGGAACTGTGATGACTGTAGATCTGATTCCAATCAAACTTGGGGAATTTGATGTTATTTTGGGAATGGATTGCTTATTCAATTATGGGGCGATAATTGATTGCCAAAAGAAACGTATTAACCTTATGACTCCGTCAAAGGTAGTATTTTATGGCAGCAAGTCACCTAGGCAAGCGAGTTGTTTGACGATGATGTAGGCCAAGAAGTTGTTGAGACAAGGCTGTATGGGATACTTAGCCTACATAGTCAATACTCGAAAAGAGAGTCCAAAATTAGAAGAGATACCTGTTGTAAAGGACTTTGTAGACGTCTTTCCCGACGATTTGCCAGGACTTTCGCCAGACAGGGAAGTTGAGTTTGTAATCGATTTGGCTCCAGGAACTGCCCCGATATCGAAAGCTTCGTACCGTATGGCCCCAGTAGAGATGAAAGAATTGATGGTGCAGCTACAAGAACTATTAGATAAGAAGTATATTCAGCCGAGCGTATCGCCGTGGGGAGCGTCGGTATTGTTTGTTGACAAGAAGGACGGATCGATGCGACTTTGCATTGATTACAGTGAGTTGAACAAGGTCACGATTAAGAATAAATACCCGTTGCTAAGAATCGACGACTTGTTTGATCAATTGAAAGGAGCTAGATATTTCTCAAAAATCGATTTGAGAAGTGGTTATCATCAGTTAAAGGTGAGGAAGGAAGATGTGCAGAAGACACCGTTCAGGACACGTTATGGTCACTACGAGTTTCTAGTGATGTCATTTGGTCTAACGAATGCTTCTGCAGCATTCATGGACCTAATGAACAGGGTGTTTAAGCCGTTTTTGGATAAGTTTGTAGAAGTATTCATCGATGATATTCTAATATATTCCAAAACCAAGGAAGAACATACAGAGCATTTGAAGGCGACATTGGAAGCATTAAGAAGAGAAGAAATTGTACGCTAAGTTTTCAAAATGTGAATTCTAGATAGAGCGAGTGTGTGACACCCCCAAATTCAGGTACCAATATCTCGAATTTGGTGCTCACGATAAAATACATCCATACACCTCTAAACAACATAAATCAACTAATGCGGAATAAAATAAACATATGTTGTTCATTACAAAAGGTTTACTACGGTCCCAAGATCTGCAACCTTAAATAAATACATCGCAAAATACATTAATAATACAAAACTATTCCACGATTACATAACAGGATAGTACATATAACTATTCCTTAAGCTTTCCTTTGCCTTGGCCCGCTTTGGAACTCTCCGGCTTAGCTGCAATAGGTTCATGATATAGCAAGGGTGAGCAACTACTTTGCTCAGCAAGTTTAAAAGCAAGAATGAAGATATATCATGAATGAATGAGAATAATAGCCGCATAGATCAACAATTTATGGACATTGATGAAATAGCTGAAATGACATAATCAAAGTTCAAATGAAACAATGAATAATGATTATTTACTGCTGAGTGGTCCAACCGACCATGAACTTTTGGCCAAATAGTGAATCATTCAACTAACTCTTTTAAAACCTAGCCCCGTCAGTTGTACTCGAGGGGATCAGCCTCTTGTACACGATGTATATGCATAACATTTAACTCTAACTGCATCGAATAACCGACACATTATAATCCCCTAATAAGGGTTGCTCTTTCAGTCCAAGAATCCGTACCAACTACTGGTTTGGATAGCTTTTAAAATAATAACCTGTACATGTCTAGCCGAAACAGATGGCGTAGACTATTTCCTTAAACAGTTCATGAATGAAGAACTTAAACGTTTTCACAATCCAATAACAGATAATGAATTCAAATGCATAAGCTGCGAATATCAGTAATTATCTTGGAGGTGGAGTAATTGACAATAATTAATCTACTAATATGATTCAAAAGTAATAACTCCATTTGAGTCATGAAACTTGCAACAATATACAACACCTGTATAAAATATGAAACCTGCCCGAATGTTAATTGGAGCTAGGGTAAGGAAACTTGCATTCAATATATAAAAAGAATGAAGTTTGGGAACTTGCCCAACACAAGGGTTAGACAAGCGTTAGGAAACTTGCCTGAAGCGCTGCTACAATATTACAACACACGCTCCTTAATATCCTACACAATTAGGTACATATTCACATAATAATTAGTCACATACTGGATACCAAATATTTATTTATACAACTCTATAATGTCCCATTCATATTAGAAACAAGATATTTAAACAAGATTATACATACAAGTTACGGCGTTACGACGCTTGCACGTCCGTACGCCAACCTTGCCTATTCGAACGCCCAAGTGACACGCATTTATGTACGCTTAACACGCCCATTCGATTTATCTAATACTCATTGGTTAATGATAGGTATCATTATAATCCATAACATTCATGTTTTAGAACTTAGAACAACATTTTACATTGTCGGGAGCATTACATGTGCTTACGCGCATGCCCGACACCCTCCGATTGCCCCCAATTACACATTAGTCCCATAAATGTCCAATTTTGACAGACCTACAGACCTCAAATTGAAAAACATAAAGAACGAAAGTTGTAGGGCTACTCGTTCTCTTTCCGAATCATCTTGAATCATCTCAATCCGAGTTCGTATGACAAAGTTATGCCCATTTTACTAAAGGACGTCAAAACTGACTTTTACCACCTGAGGCCCAAAGCCCCGGCGTCCAAACTAAGCTTAATACCAAAGCCCCGGCTTTGGTATGCAGGAAAGTATGGTTCTCACTTGCCCAGCATCGCGATTTTGACCCTCCTTCACTCCAAACCTCATAACTCCTTCTATACACGTTCAAATTGGTCCATTCCAGACTCTATGGACTCCTAGGACATAGAGCTACAACATATCAAAAATTTAGAGCTACCCATTAACATTAACATGGCCAAATCTTAGGCCAAAGTATCAAGTTCATGCTCTGTTTTTGAGTGTTCTAAGTGTTCTTCACTAAAACCAACACCAAATCTTTGTTTTTACATCTTTTTACTCGATTCCAATTGGGTTAACTTTGTAACCCATGGAACTACAATACCATAACAACAAATAAATTAAACACACATGAAATCATAGCTACAAAGTCCTCTAAATTCGTCCAAAGTCCATGTTCTTGTTCAACAGTCCATTGTTCTTCATGTTCTTCATCCTTTAAGCATAGGTACGGATTATTCTCGTGTTTTTTGTTCCACTTTGATGTTATTAATGGCTTATATAACATCTTAACAACATTTACAAACATCCAACATAAACAAAAACAACAAGAATCGCTAGAAAATCAATCCACAATCTCAAGAGCTCAAAAACCATAAAAACTTGAAAACCTAAACAAGAAATCGAATGGAAAGCATTTGGTTGGTGTTTACCTCTGTAAATCCTTCCTAGATGCTAGAGAGCTTGGTAGGCTTGGCTTGAGACTCTTCTCCTACTTCTTTGGTTCCTTTCTTCTCCACCCCTGCCTCTCCTTTCTTCTTCCTTCAAGTTCCTTCCTCTTCTTCTTCCTTTGTTCTTGTTCTTCAGCACTTTGTCTCTCTAACAGCAGCTCTCTCCCTCTCTCTCTCTATCAGCTGATGGTTGCAAGAGAGAATTGGAAAATAATTTAGGAGAAGTGGAGGAGTGAATTAGGGAGAAGTGGAAGAAATGGGTTAGTGGCTCAAGGTGGCCAGATTTTCTATTGGCTAACAATTGTTTATTTGTTCCCACTTATTCAACATGCAATTCCACTCATTTGGCCTCTCCCTTACCATGTTACCCGAATACTCCCTCATCTAAACAACAAAATGCTGATTTTTGTGCCCATATCCCACATGGGTCAAGTCTTGGGTCATGGGTTGGGTCATGGGTTTGGGTCACCCTTAAAAATCACTTGGGCTTCTAATTTAATTCCCATTGGGCTCCCATAAATCCTACACTTGGATTATTATCTCATTGCCTAAATGGGTTGGCAATAATTAGGAAAAATCGAAGTCACCCGAGAAGACGTCTCTAGATGAATATTCCCCACGTGAATACTAACTCGTGAATAGAGATTTAACAATGCTACGCGAAATCAAATATTCACGTAAACAAAACTATAACATGTAAAATTTCATGCATTCACATAATCCAGATTGTCACACAACCTTTAAACACGTAACACAAATATAATATTAATAAAATATAATATATTCATTAATATTCAAAAATTCGAATTACAAGGTAAATCTAGAATTTCCGGTCGTTACATTCTCCCCTCCTTATAAGAATTTTGTCCCCAGAATTATAGTCTAGGTACGGAAAACTTAACATGGGTTCACTCGAAAAGATGCGGATAATTCTTCCTCATCTTCTCTTCTAGCTCCCATGTAGCTTCTTCAGCTGCGTGGTTCCTCTAAAGTACTTTGACCGAATGAATGACCTTATTCCTTAACGTCTGCTCTTTCCTATCTAATATCTGGACATGAATCTCTTCATATGACAAGTCTCGCTCAACTTGAATCGGTTCATAGGATATCACATGCTTGTAATCGGGTTTATATGGCCGCAACACCGAAACGTGGAACACGTTATGAATGTGCTCAAGTTCAAGAGGTAGAGCTACCTCGTACGCCACTTCACCTACCCTCTTTAAAACTTCAAAAGGTCCTTGAAACCTGGGACTCAATTTCCCCTTCTTTCCAAATCTGATCTTCCCCTTCCAGGGAGATACCTTCAAAAACACAAAGCTGCCAACTTCAAAGTCTCGTTTCTGACGATGCAAATCGGCGTATTTCTTTTATCGGTCCTGAGCAGCTACCAATCGAGCTCTTATCACTTTGACGACATCTACGGTCTTCTGTACCAATTCAGGTCCCAACAGTCTCCGTTCACCGACTGCGTCCCAACATAGAGGTGTTTGACACTTCCTCCCATATAAGGCTTCATATGGAGGCATGCCAATACTTGCATGATAACAGTTATTATAGGCAAACTCCACTAATGGTAGATGATCATCTCAACTGCCTTTAAAATCCATCACACATGCTCTAAGCATGTCTTCAAGCGTCTGAATCATTCGTTCGCTTTGCCCATCCGTTTGAGGATGATACGCCATACTCAACCTCAACTGGGTTCCCAACCTTTCTTGTAAGCTCTTCCAGAAATTCGACGTAAAACGCGGATCTCTGTCAGACACAATAGATACCGGCACCCCATGCCGCGACACAATCTCTTTCACATATAACTTTCTAGCTGTTCCAAATTGTACCTGATCTTGATCGGTAGAAAATGTGCAGATTTAGTTAAACGATCCATGATCACCCAGATCGCGTCGTAACCCTTCTGAGTTGGTGGAAGCCCAGTCACAAAATCCATCGTGATATGCTCCCACTTCCACTCCGGAATATATAGTGGTTGTAGCAGTCCACCCGGCTTCTGATGTTCTGCTTTTACCCTTTGACATATCAAACATCGCCCAACACATTCCGCGACCTCCCTTTTCATGTTCTTCCACCAAAAGTGTTGGCGCAAATCCTGATACATCTTGGTACTACCAGGGTGTACCGAATATCTCGTAGAATGAGCTTCCTGCAAAATCTCTTCCCTTAACTCCGGAACCATCGGTACCCAGATCCTTCCTTCAAACCTTAGCAGTCCCGTGCTATCAACTTTGTACTTCAAGTCTTCTCCTTCCGAGATTCGCTCCCTTATGGCAACACATTCATCATCCTTTCCTTGAGCCTCCTTTATCCTATCTAATAAAGTTGGACTCGCCTCCACTGCGAACAATTTCTCGTCTGCATTTGTCGGATACTTGACTTCCAACTCTCCTCTTTCCATATCCTTGATCAGTTTCTCTTGAGTTGTCAGCATCATCAACTTATCTCTGCCCTTCCTACGTAGAGCATCAACTACTACATTGGCCTTACCGGGATGGTATAGAATCTCACAATCGTAGTCCTTGATCAACTCCAACCATCGCCTCTGCCTCATGTTTAGTTCCTTTTGGGTGAAGATATACTTCAGACTTTTGTGGTCTGTGTATATCTCACATTTCTCCCCATACAAATAGTGCCTCCAAATCTTTAGAGCAAACACCACTGCCGCTAGTTCCAGGTCATGAGTCGGATACCCCTTCTCATAGTCCTTCAGCTGTCGTGACGCGTACGCAATGACCTTCCCATGCTGCATCAACACGCATCCAAGGCCTTTGTGTGACGCATCACTGTATACCACAAATCCCCCTGTAATATCTGGTAGTGATAACACAGGTGCTTCACTAAGTTTCTTCTTCAACTCCAAGAAACTCTCTTCGCACTTATCCGTCCATACAAACTTCACAGTCTTCCTTGTCAAATTTGTTAACAGTTCTAGCTTGCTTTTATTTGAACATAGAAATTACGAATAGGGAGGTAATTTATGTTAGGTACGTACACAAGAACTGTAGAGTGGACATTAAGGGAAATGTGATGACTGTAGATCTGATTCCAATCAAACTTGGGGAATTTGATGTTATTTTGGGAATGGATTGCTTATTCAATTATGGGGCGATAATTGATTGCCAAAAGAAACGTATTAACCTTATGACTCCGTCAAAGGTAGTATTTTATGGCAGTAAGTCACCTAGGCAAGCGAGTTGTTTGATGATGATGTAGGCCAAGAAGTTGTTGAGACAAGGCTGTATGGGATACTTAGCCTACATAGTCAATACTCGAAAAGAGAGTCCAAAATTAGAAGAGATACCTGTTGTAAGGGACTTTGTAGACGTTTTTCCCGACGATTTGCAAGGACTTTCGCCTCTCTACAGTTTTACCGACGTTTTACCTCTCTACAGTTCTAGCTTGCTTTTATTTTTGAAAACTCTTTGTTTTTATTATTTAGAAATTTCTTATTCACTCTTCACTTGACATAGTCATTCTGTACTTGGACATGCTAGATACCATACTTGACATGTATTCTTGCTTATAGAACTTAAACAAACATGCCCCAAAGCTTGGTTTAACAAACAAAGCTTCTTACCAACTCTGCAGCACGGCGCGGCCGCGCTGCATTTTGGCCTAGGAGTGGCGCGGCCGCGCTACTCCCTTTTCAGCCCAGAACTGAGTTATTTCAACTCTATTCAACCCATTGCTATGCTAGAGTCTTCAAACAACTATCATAGCACACAAACACATGCCTTGAACATCTCTAAACTAGTGTAGATCCTCATTGACAATTACTTTCGAAATCCTTTTTATCTTTATTTTGAAAATTAGTATGAAATCATGCTCAGGCAATTCCTTTCTTGCATAGCTCATTAGGTCATAACTTTAGATTCACTTTTATGCTTAAATGATCCTAGTACACCTGCCCACAATTTTAGATGAGAAAGAAATCATAATTTCACTTCTGAGGACCAGTGCGGCCGCGCTGGTTTTAACCTGTGAAGTGGCGCGGCCGCGCCACTTCAAATTCAGCCCAGTATCAACTCTGTTCATGCAAAATCCATCCAATTCAAACCCAATTTATTCTAACATGATTCCTAAATGCATTCTTATGAATTTAAACCATCAGAAACAAAGTTTCTAATCCAATTCACATATTCTTAATCAAACCAAAGTATTGAATTCATAAATTCTAAGTTATTATAAACCAACATCTTCAATTCTTCCTTTTCAAAACATAAACACGAATTTGGTTGATTCAATATCAATTATAGATGATATCTAACATGTATAAACATCCAAAAACACATAAACCCAATTTCTCAACAATTTGACCCTAAAAATTTAATTACAGAAAACTTAGATAATAAAACTAAAACTAGAAATCTAGGGTTTTACCTTTAATTAGTTAGATGATAAGGAGAGCTTGACTAGTCACCTTCTTCCTCTTGATTTCTTCCTTGATTTTGTCTCTCAATTTCATTGAGAGTTTCTTCTCTCTGTTTCTCTCTTCCTCCCCTCTTCTCAACTTAATGGAAGTCACGTAAATTCTAATGTGGCTTTCAGTTATGAAAACCAAAGGCCTCAACTATTATAGAATATAAAGAGTCTAGGCCACGTTTGGCAAAACTAATTTGAAACTCCATTCTAATTTATTTTCATAATATACCTCTTACTATATGATACATTGTCACACTTTAATTTAATTAAACGTATTCTATTTATTTGGCCAACACCATATATTCATAGCCAATTACTCACCCCCTAATTTAATTATTTAATTAAATTAGAATATTACCATTCCATTAGCGTACTAAAAATACGCACCGATTATAAAATTGTTTATCATCAATTACTTAATATCATCATACTTAAATAAATTATTCTCATAATAATTTCCATCAAAATATTTATTTTATTTAATAAATATCCCAACTAAAATATTTATTTTATTTAATAAATATTTTAACTATTTACGAAATTCACAATCGTATTACATTAACATATTACATTTACATGTAACACATTCCTTTCTCATTCTATTAAAACAAAATATATATATATATATATATATATATATATATATATATATATATATATATATATATATATATATATATCCTCGTTAAAGTGAATTACTCTCATTATTAATGAAATTTAATTCATAAAAATATCATTGCCAACAAAACATAATAATCAAATTATATTATTTCAAAATATAATTTTCAACCTAATTAAATTAACAACAATATTTAGTAAATTTTCTTTTTCATAACAATTTCATTTACTTACTTCAATAGTTTAATTAACTATTGAACTTCGTTTCCATTTCTCAATATATATAAATATATGTTTCTAAAGTATGTTCACACCAAATCACATAACCAAAATACATTGCACATCAATATAAACTCAACCCGACACATAACAAGAATTTTTATTTATTAAATTCTCATTTTAATAGTTTCTGAAAATCCGGGTTGTCACATCCTTCCCTCCTTATAAGGACTTCGTCCTCGAAATCAACAAAACCTCCCTTACTCAGTTTTCACTAAATCTCGTTCACAATTATCGTTGAATAACTTAACGCATTACTTAATATAAGCTTTATAATTTCTACACCACCCATTCTCTCAATAAATTCTTGTAGGTTCTATTTCATAATCTCGGTTTTATTACAAAATAACCGTAATCGCATTTAACACATACAATAACACATTCTTACATAAATAGTTATCCTTATTTAATAATAATCATACAATATTATCACATAAATCATTTAAGGCTATATTTCTAGCCATACAAATATTCGGGGTGTCATATTCACCCATTTTTCTAAGAATTTCGTCCTCGAAATTAAGGCATAGCCATCTCTATTCGTTCTACCCATCAAAACTAAGTTTTCAAGTTAACCTAACAATCTTTTCTATAACAACTACTCATCATTTTCCTCCTTTGAGAATCTCACATCAATCATCACCTTCAAACATAGCTTCTTTTGAGTTTTCACAATTGTTCAATATTTGTGAAGCAGTATAAATAACGAGGAAAGAAAATGTTGTCATCATGCTGAGGGGTCATAAAGACTTTGAACAGTTTTGAAAACTATTAGAATATCCGCCAATCACAAAGACTGAAAAACATTCTCCGCAAGTACTTTAGGTGATCAACCTATCGTACCCTATGTCGTGCACAACATTTAAATTTTTGACGTATAAGCGTAAATTGGGACTATATGCCCAGCATCCGTTGTTCATCCTCAGTCTTAACATCGGAGTCCGCACCAAAAACAAAATTTGGATTAGAAGTTTTTTTTTTTATTCATCATCTCTCATCAAAGGTGTCTAGCCGAAACAAATAGCATAGACTTTCTTCAATAATTCGAACATCAATCAAAATATTTAGCCAGCTCAACTGACACACTTCTTATAATTTAAAGAAAACCAAAAATTGTTTTATGATTTTGTCATTCTACATCATACCATAGTGGTTTGACGATCCTTAGATCACATCCAATATTGGGTTAATCTGCATTGATGACTCCATCATCCGTCATTCTACACCAGGTTCCATGATGCATTGATGACTATTTAAAAATACATTTTGATATTTTAAATCATTTTTTGTCTAAGCCGAAACGAATGGCTTTGACATATGAATAAACAGAACTTACCCCAATAATATGGGTTCCTTAGCTCACCATAACAAATGAGTTCAAGAATACTTCGAGAACTCATCATCATACCATGGGCCCAAAACGAGCTCACCATCGTAATCACTATGGGCCTAAGAACTTCCATAGATTTTGATGCAAAAATCAATTTTGTTTAGCTGAGATAAATAGCATAGACATATCAACAACAGCACTAAAAAAAAAAATTTAGCGGTTCAGCAATCGAACCAATCTTTTCAAAGGCACACATAAGTGCAAATACAAGCACGATTTTAGAATCTAGCATAGCTAGAAGATTTTAAATAACTATACCTCCACCATCATCTTTAATTTCTCCAATGATTCATTACTTATTAATTTTATCTATTTCTATCATCCTTAAAGCTTACTATACTAGAAATCCTCAATTCTTCATCCACAATCTTTCTATATTCCAGTATAGTTCATCAAACTTACCACACGTTATAAGTTCAGGAACTTACCACAATCATATGGGTCTAGGAACTTATCCTAGTCAGACCAAAATCGTCCATTCGCTGCGGGGTTCCACCATACGATTATGACTCACGAACCTACTATAAGTATGAGTTTTAAGAACCGTACCTAATCTTAAATATTCCCTAACTATCAAATATAAATATGAGAAAAGAATCACCTTTTTGTCATACGTATAGTGATAGCGCGATACTAACATTACCATGAATTGTCAATATAAAAGGCTAAGTGGTTGTCAAACCAAATACAATCCCCTGCCCATACAAGGAATTGGTCCACTCAGCCACAAATCAATATAGGAAGCTAAGCGGTTGTTACACCAAGCACAAATTCCCCGCCCATACAAGGAATTATTCAACTCAACCACTATATCGATATAGGAAACTAAGTGGTTCTCAAACCAAGCACAATCCCCTGCCCATACAAGGAATTGTACAACTCAGCCACTAACATGAGTCCTTCATTGAAATCCCACCTAATTCCATCTTGCTCTTAACTTACTCTTTGCTTGATATGAATTCCTCATATTACATCATCCATAACTCCTCATGAGTTTACCTCATACTATTCCATAGTACAATCTCTATATAGCATCATGTTATGACTATTTAATCATTACAGATCATCTGTCATTTTACGATTTTAGCAGATCACTTTGTGATCTCATTCTATCATCGACTCTTCTTACGATTCTTTCTTATCTTATGATCGTCTCATCCTACGATCTTCTTTATTCTTCTTTTTAATCACGTTGTCTTATGATTAATGTTCCCTGTTCTTTTAGCTCTTCAGGTTCTTCTTTGAACCTAACATTTTATCATAATCTTGTCTCACATGAATTCTCTATACTCTATTTGAGTTCATCCTTATCAATTTATATCATTCTCATCTTATAAATATCGTCTATTTATTAACACCATCTTTATTACTGGAGTCAAGTAACTCCTGTTCTCATCTTTCATAACTCTTCAAGATTCTTCTTTGAATCTTCTTGTTTATATATTAAGTATTCCTTTAAGAATCTCTAACTTTATTTATATTATTCAATATTTTATTCGAGTTCACTTCGCGTCATGCTTATCTTCTTCTTATAACATTCTAGGACTTAACTCATCCTATACATCTATATATATAAAAAAAATCACTTCTTAATCATACGCATCCATAATTCTATACTCGGTACATATCAGGTCTCTAACAGTGTTCAGTATAGCACCTGAGTGGTTTCCCACAAACAACTAACAAACTAGTTCCCGTCTCGTCTACACTATCTCTCACAGCGAGTTAGATCGGTTGCTAGTTCGTATCAACCTCCGCTCTCTGAAGGAATTGTTTAGCCCATATACCATACATCAACCATTAAAGAATATAATTGTACCATAATTATACTTAACTTCTTATTCTCGTACTATATCGCTTACTTTATTCGAGTTCATTCCTCATCATCCTTATAGTCTTTTCTACGATTATAGCCTAAGGTACTCCTACCTAAGGTGTATAACCTATCAGCTCTGATACCAACTGTAACGACCCCAAAATTCATATAATCCAACTTTCCACATCGGTCGTTAGCAATACATTCTCAATCTGACTTTACAACATTATTAAATGTTAAACTTAATAAAATGCGAAAATATTTTAATCTTTCAGTGTTCTTTTTCATCTTTCCCTGAATCACAACCTTTAGCATTACATATTCCAAAATTATATTCATTCTATGATTTATTTCATCATCATTTCGAAATAAGACCTTACATCTCAGATTGTTATTCTTACACGTAGGATAATATAGCTTCACATCAAAATAATAAAATCTTACAACTCATTGTAAATTACACATTTTAAATCATCAAATACATTTATCAAACTCTTAATCATGGTTCAACATAACTACATCAACTATATTTATATGATCTTCATGCTACACTTTGTTCTATGCCTTTCAAGCATCACATAACATTACCTTGGATCTTTAACCTGCAAAAATGGTTATTTGCAAGAATGAGCTTGACAGCTCAGCATATCTAACAGTTTGCATGCATCACATAGCACATAGATAACATGCTCAATATATACATTGTAAACATCTGGCTTAACACATCATACAAAATGATCAATACATATCAAATAAAGATTGAGTTCCATAACTCAATCAACATTCTTTACTCAACGAACGTAGTCATATTTTGACTTTGTCGTTTCATACTTGCAACATATATAAAATGTATCATGTTTTTTTACATCAAAGATTTTAAACAGTTAATCATTTAGTTCACATAACAAATAGGAACTGAAAGACTTGCCTTGCGAGTTGATTACAACTACCGCTACCTGCGCTTCACGAATCCTACATAGCGTATGACCACGCATACTAAACATCAGTTATACATTCAAGATATATAATTAGTCATACCATTAAGGTAACTACAATCTACATTCTTTCTAAGCTTGTCTTATCCGTTCTCATTTGAAACTTGTAAATCTTGCTTCGTTTGGCATATCAAACCTGGTCATAGATACATTCTATACTTAGTCTCACATAAGTCATGTAATTACATTTACATTCTAGCTTGCTTTTATTTTTGAAAACTCTTTGTTTTTATTATTTAGAAATTTCTTATTCACTCTTCGCTTGACATAGTCATTCTGTACTTGGACATGCTAGATACCATACTTGACATGTATTCTTGCTTATAGAACTTAAACAAACATGCCCCAAAGCTTAGTTTAACGAACAAAGCTTCTTAGCAACTCTGCAGCACGGCGCGGCCGCGCTGCATTTTGGCCTAGGAGTGGCGCGGCCGCGCTACTCCCTTTTCAGCCCAGAACTGAGTTATTTCAACTCTATTCAACCCATTGCTATGCTAGAGTCTTCAAACAACTATCATAGCACACAAACACATGCCTTGAACATCTCTAAACTAGTGTAGATCCTCATTGACAATTACTTTCGAAATCCTTTTTATTTTTATTTTGAAAATTCGTATAAAATCATGCTTAGGCAATTCCTTTCTTGCATAGCTCATTCGGTCATAACTTTAGATTCACTTTTATGCTTAAATGATCCTAGTACACCTGCCCACAATTTTAGATGAGAAAGAAATCATAATTTCACTTCTGTGAAGTGGCGCGGCCGCGCTGGTTTTGACCTGTGAAGTGGCGCGGCCGCGCCACTTCGAATTCTGCCCAGTATCAACTCTGTTCATGCTAAATCCATCCAATTCAAACCCAATTTATTCTAACATGATTCCTAAATGCATTCTTATGAATTTAAACCATCAGAAACAAAGTTTCTAATCCAATTCACATATTCTTAATCAAACCAAAGTATTGAATTCATAAATTCTAAGTTATTATAAACCAACATCTTCAATTCATCCTTTTCAAAACATAAACACGAATTTAGTTGATTCAATATCAATTATAGATGATATCTAACATGTATAAACATCCAAAAACACATAAACCCAATTTCTCAACAATTTGACCCTAAAAATTTAATTACAGAAAACTTAGATAACAAAACTAAAGCTAGAAATCTAGGGTTTTACCTTTAATTAGTTAGATGATAAGGAGGGCTTGACTAGTCACCTTCTTCCTCTTGATTTCTTCCTTGATTTTGTCTCTCAATTTCATTGAGAGTTTCTTCTCTATGTTTCTCTCTTCCTTCCCTCTTCTCAACTTAATGGAAGTCACGTAAATTCTAATGTGGCTTTCAGTTATGAAAACCAAAGGCCTCAACTATTATAGAACATAAAGAGTCTAGGCCACGTTTGGCAAAACCAATTTAAAACTCCATTCTAATTTATTTTCATAATATACCTCTTACTATATGATACATTGTCACACTTTAATTTAATTAAACGTATTCCATTTATTTGGCCAACACCATATTTTCATAGCCAATTACTCACCCCCTAATTTAATTATTTAATTAAATTAGAATATTACCATTCCATTAGCGTAATAAAAATACGCACCGATTATAAAATTGTTTATCATCAATTACTTAATATCATCATACTTAAATAAATTATTCTCATAATAATTTCCATCAAAATATTTATTTTATTTAATAAATATCCCAACTAAAATATTTATTTTATTTAATAAATATTTTAACTATTTACGAAATTCACTTCAACTATAACGTATAAAACGAAATAGAAAGATTTAAGTGAAAAGATATTAGATGAAGCACAAACTATTAAGAAGATTATACTAATTTCAGGGATTTTCACCATTTAAAAATAAGGTTTTGGAAACAAATAACAATTTCTTATCATAAATGGAGAAATATGAAAGAAAACGATATCCCTTGAAGAGTACAAAAGAAATTATATTTTATACGAGTATAAAAGAATATACGAAACTGCAAATGGATTTTCACCCGTCATGCGATAATCCACGTAGACAGATCATTTCCTGTGACACCCCCAAATTCGGGTACTTCAACTCCACAGACTTGGTGTTCACTATACCATACATTCATGACTAACTACCCATAATAAAGATAATATAATTAAACTGAATGAAATATCTTCCCACAAAAAGGGGTTACATCTCAAATCTCTTAATCAAACAAATCCCAGGTTATCTAACCTCTATTACATCAATGCGGAAATAAAACGTAATTTAAAATAAGTCTTGTTACAAATAAACATCAAATGTGTAACAGGTCTCTTACTACTTTGGCATCTTGCCCTTGCCTTTACTTGTGGACGGCTCGTCCGATTTCTCAGTCTTAGCTGCAATGTTTTAGTGCAAGAGTGAGCAAACAATTGCCCACAAGCATAATAACGATAACAATTGAATAATTAACGAAATAGATTTCAACTGAGGTATTTTAGTTTTCTGAATTCAATTAATAACCAATCGAGAGATGAAAGCTTAATAGGATACTTGGCTCAAGAACTGATTATAGAATTCAAGGTTTAAAATTGTATCTGAGGGTCACAAGACCTCGAACTATGTCCTAGGTTAACAAGTATTTCTATCGTAACCTTTAACAGTCTTATAGACTATGGACCATCCATCTCGTACTCATGGAGATCAGCCCTTTGTACAATGTATTGTGCACAAATATTTTAACGCTATCGCGTAATTAATCCCCTATATTAGGGTTGTTCTTCTCAGTTTAGCATCAGAATCCGTACCAAAAGGAACTTGGTTCGAATCAATTTTAAAATATTCTAAGTCTTTAGAACGCTCATCAACTAAGGACTAGCTAAATCAATTAGGGTTTGCTAGTCTCTAAACATTTGATTCATCAATAGAGTTTGTACAATAGAAATTCTGTTCAAAGTTTGAATAACAATCAATGATCGAACAACAAATTACTGAAGTAAATATAAACACTTGCCATGATAACAACCTTGCTTGAATAATAATAAGCTAAGGTTAATAAACTTGCTCAATGAAAGTAAACTTGCTTTAAAGGAAATAACAAGTTTAAGGGAGGAAAAACTTGCCTCGTGCGTAGATTACAGATTAAATTCACGTTCCTTAATCACCCTATACATTCCGATTATAAAATGGTAACAATAATTAGTTACAAAATAATATATGTTTAAGTCTCGTTCTTATCCTATTTTATTATAACATCTCGATTGACATTCGATAATCATCAAGTACTTGCTTAACAACTTTCGTGGTATCTTATTAGTCACTTTATACCTTAATTTAAGTTTTAAACTTGTTTATAGCATCATAGTAAAATCACAAAGAAAAATAAAAAATTTAAAATTTTAACTACTGTTCCCTCGCCGGGGCGAGAATATTCCTTAACAAAAAGCTCGCCGGGGCGAAGATTTTCTTAACAATATTCTCGCCGGGGCGAGACTTCGCCGGGGCGAAGATTTACAGTTCATTTCTCTCGCCGGGGCGAGAGACTCGACAGTCATCTCCTACAGTTCGCGAACAAGTGAAATCCTAAGCCAAATTTTTCGAATTCTACCATCCAATACATAATTTAAACTTACCCAGACATCAAATATGCTAGAAAACAATTACCCAACATGTTTCTAACCAATTTAACCATTATAATACACCTAATCAACTAATTAGAATCCAAAAATTCACTGCTTATACAAAATATTCATAGTTTAGCCATTTTAATGAAATCAAACACTGTGAATTCATCGTTCAACCATTTTAATCTATTCTACTCGCATTCTTTTCATTTTTCATCATATAATCATAATCAATTGTCAATTCACCGGTTATTAACCAAATTGAACATCAATTTCATACACATAAGCCATACATAAAAGTAAGACTCTGTAAAACCAAAAACTTCATTCTAAAACATGCTTTCATGGATTAATACATTCAAATTAATCTATAGCCATCATATAATCATCTAATACATGTTTACTATCAACCATAACCAAGTAATTCATGTATTTAGCATATGAATTCACATACAGTAAAATAGAAATCATATACAGAGAAGTAAAATAATAAGAATATAGTGAAGAACTTTTAAAAAGGATTATACCTTTGAGCTATACAAGATGATTTCCTAGCTTAGCAATTTTCTTCCTTCTCCTTCTCAATTCACAAAACTCTCAATTTTTCTCTTCTTCTCTGTATTTTCTTTCTTCTCTTTTCTCTTTGTTAAACTCTGTGTTTTTTTTTCTTTCTTTTAAAAAAATAAATTGATTACTAACTTTAACGTAGCTTAGCTATCAATTTGTCAGTTAAAGAAAAACAAAGGGTTAGGCCTTGTTTGGCAAACCCAAATACCAAATAATCTATTTTTACCAACCAAGGGTCACAAGGCCTTGTTTGGTTTAACTAAATAAAACCCTTTCTCTATTTATTTTAATAATCCATTTTACTATATAGTTTTAATTGTCACACTTTTAATTTAATTAAACTTATTATTAAATAAATTCAATTAAACCTTACTAATTTAATTAATAATTCCATTTAACCAATAACAATAACACCAAATAAATTATCTTATTCAAATAAATCCTTTATTCAAATAACATTTAATCATCTAATTTAATTATTAAATTAAATTAGAATAATCACATCAAATCACATTTAAATAGCATTTAACATAAATTCTTTCACCATAACTTTATAAATTATTTATTTTACTTAATAAATAAATTAACAAAAATATTTATATATCTCAATAAATATTTTTATTTAATCACAAAAATAGAATTCGTTACATCCTTCCCTCCTTAAAAGGATTCTGTCCCCAGAATCACAACGCAATTAATTTATCCGTTATATTTTCCCCTCCTTACAAAGATTTTGTCCCCAGAATCGCGATACAAAGATTAAACAAACAATTGTGGATAACTCTGCATCATTTTCTCTTCGAGTTCCCACGTAGCTTCTTCAGCACTGTGGTTCCTCCAGATTACCTTAACAGAAGGTATCACTTTATTTCTGAGAACCTGCTCTTTCCTGTCTACTATCTGTACAGGTATCTCTTCATAGGATAAATCTTTCTCAAACTGTATCGGTTCATATTCTATTACATGTTTATAATCAGGCTTATACGGTCGTAGCACGGATATGTGAAAAACATTATGAATATGGTCTAACTCGGGAGGTAAAGCTACCTCATAAGCTACCTCACCCACTCTTTTCAGCACCTCAAAGGGTCTAATAAATCGTGGACTGAGTTTACCCTTTTTACCAAACCTGATTTTTCCTTTCCAGGGAGATACTTTGAGAAACACAAAACTGCCGACGTCGAATTCTCTATTTTGTCGGTGTTTATCAGCATACTTTTTCTGCCTGTCTTGAGCAGCTAACAATCTGGCTCTTATCACTTTGACGATTTCAGTAGTTTGTTGTACCAGCTCGGGTCCCAATAGGCGATGTTCACCAACCTCGTCCCAATATAACGGAGTTCTGCACTTTCTTCCATACAACGCTTCATATGGCAGCATTCCAATACTCGTGTGATGACTATTGTTATAAGCAAACTCAACCAGAGGTAAATGATCATCCTAGTTGCCTTTAAAATCCATGACGCACGCCCGAAGCATATCCTCCAACGTTTGAATTGTTCTCTCACTCTGGCCATCGGTTTGAGGATGGTAGGATGTACTCATTCTCAACTACGTCCCCAAACACGCTTGCAGACTCCTCCAAAATTTCGATGTGAAACGTGGATCTCTGTCTGACACTATTGATACTGGAACTCCGTGCCTCGAGATAATCTCTTTGACGTATAATTTCTCCAGTTGATCCAGAGTGAATCTGATTTTGATTGGCAAGAAATGCGCTGATTTCGTCAATCTGTCAACTATGACCCATATTGCGTCATAACCCTTTTGAGTAGTTGGAAGCCCTACCACAAAGTCCATTGTGATGTGCTCCCACTTCCATTTTGGTATCTCCAAGGGCTGTAACAAACCACTTGGTCGTTGATGCTCTCTTTAACATTCTGACAAGTTAAGCACTTCGCAACACACTCAGTAACTTCCCTTTTCATGTTTGGCCACTAGAAATGTTGGCGAAGATCCTGGTACATCTTTGTACTTCCCGGGTGTATCAAAAATCTTGAGCTATGAGCTTCGTTCAAAATCTCCTCTCTGATCTCCAGCACTGACGGAACCCAGATTCTGCCTTCAAATCTCAGCACCCCTTCTGTATCGATTTTGTATTTAAGCTCTTCTCCCTCAAGCACTCTTTTCCGTATCTTAACACATTCCTCATCCTGAAGTTGCGCTTCCTTCACTTTTTCCACCAAAGTTGGTTGGGTTTCCATCTGAAACAATTTTTCATTAGGTTTTACTAGACCCTTCACCTCTAACTCCAATCTAGCCATTTCCGCTACGAGCTTCTCCTGAGCAGTTAATAAAAATAGTTTCTCCCGACCTTTTCTACTCAAAGCGTCGGCAACCATATTAGCCTTCCCTGGATGGTATAGAATTTCACAATCATAGTCTTTGATCAATTCTATCCATCTCCTCTGCCGCATATTCAAATACTTCTGTGTGAAAATATATACTTCAGACTTTTATGGTCTGTATATATTTCACACTTCTACCTATAGAGATAGTGCCTCCAGATTTTCAAAGCAAACACCGCGGCTGCTAACTCCAAATCATAGGTCAGATACCCCTTTTCATAGTCTTTTAGTTGGCGCGATGCATATGCAATAACCTTACCATTCTGCATAAGCACACAACCAAGTCCTTTATGCGATGCGTCACTATATACCACAAAATTTTTTGTATCATCTGGCAAAGACAACACAGCTGCCGAACTTAGTCTCTTCTTTAGCTCTTGGAAACTCTCTTCGCACTTCTCCGTCCAAACGAACTTCACTGATTTTCTTGTTAAATTCGTCAACGGAGTGGCAATCCTGGAGAAATCTTGAATAAAATACCTGTAATAACTTGCCAAACCTAGGAAACTCCTCACCTCTGACGGTGTCTTCGGCTGATCTCAGTTCATCACAGCTTCCACTTTAGCTGGATCTACCGAAATCTCGTCTTTATCGATAACATGCCCAAGGAATTGAACACGCTCTAACCAAAATTCGCACTTTGAAAATTTTGCATACAATTTCTCTTTCCTTAACACCTCCAGTGTCACCCTTAAATGCTCCACGTGTTCTTCCTGAGTTTTGGAGTAGACCAGAATGTCGTCTATGAATACCACTACAAACTTATCCAGAAATGGTTTGAATACTCTATTCATTAAGTCCATAAATGTTGCAGGTGCGTTTGTTAAACCAAATGACATAACCAAAAACTCATAGTGACCATATCTAGTTCGAAATGCCGTCTTTGGTATGTCTTCCTTTCTCACCTTTAACTGATGGTACCCACTTCGCAGATCTATCTTTGAAAAATATCTCGCTCCCTTCAATTGGTCAAACAGGTCATCGATCCTTGGCAAAGGATACTTGTTTTTAATCGTGACCCTATTCAACTCTCTATAATAAATGCAAAGACACATTGATCCATCCTTTTTCTTGACGAATAACACCGGCGCTCCCCACGGCGAAACGCTCGGTTGAATATACTTTTTATCCAGCAACTCTTGTAATTGCACCATCAACTCCTTCATTTCTACTGGAGCCATTCGGTATGGGGCTTTTGATATAGGGGCTGTACCCGATGCTAAATCAATTACAAACTCAATTTCCCTTTCTGGTGGTAATCCTGGCAAATCATCAGGAAACACGTCCGCAAAATCCCTAACTACCGGTATCTCCTCCAGCTTTGCTCCCACCTTTCGGGTATCAACTATGTAGGCTAGATATCCTACACATCCTTGTCTCAACATCTTTCTGGCCTGCATCATCGTCAGACAACTCGTTTGTCTAGGCGACTTGCTACCATAAAACACTACCTTTGACAGAGTCATAAGGTTTACACACTTCTTTTGACAATCAATAACTGCCCCATGATTGAACAACCAATCCATTCCCAGAATGACGTTAAACTCCCCAAGACGAATTCGGATCAAGTTTACTGTCATCACATAACCCTTAATGTCTACCTGACAGTTTTTGTGGACAAACTTAACATGAATCACTTCCCTATTCGCAATTTCTATATTCATAGGGTAATCTAACTCTTCCTAAGGTAACTCTAATTTCTTAGCAAAATCATCGGATATAAATGAACAAGTAGCACCCGAATCAAATAATACGTAAGCGTTTACACTATTGACCGGAATGATACCTGACACCACATCCTTTGACTGCACAACATCCTGCACCGTCATGTTGAATGTTTGAGTGGTAGGTCGATTGGGCTGCGTCGGTCCTGTGATAGTCAGATTGCCTCCACTGCTGTTCCCCTTTCCTGCACTAACTCCACCTGTAGCTTTCTTAGGGCAATCCCGAGCAAAGTGATCCTTCGACCCGCAAATAAAACATGCGCCCTTCTTCGGACTAGGGCAATTCGGTGCGATATGACCCTCCTGTCCACAGTTAAAGCACACTCTCTTACCCTTCAAACAAATACCCACATGATTCTTTCCACAACTACTGCATGCCTCCACCTTCTTTTTCTGACTTCCCTGTTGACTGCCACCAAAGTTACTCTCACTCCACTTTCTCTTTTGATTGCTGCCACTATGGCTAGCACTTGCTTTATTATCATTCTCACTCTTCTTTTTCTTCTGCTCTTGATTGTATTTAGACAGAGCATCACTCCCTCCTTCAGCGATAATCGCCTTTTCTAACACTATCGCAAATGAATTCAGTTGAAACATTGAAACTCGGCTATACAGCCAGGGCTTCAGTCCCTGCTCAAACCTTCTAGCCTTTCGCTCATCTGTGTTAACCTGATATGGCGCAAACCTTGCCAACTCATTGAATTTTGCAGCATACTCAGGTACCGTCATGGTACCTTGCTTCAACTCTAGAAACTGCACCTCCATTTGATTCTGCGCTTGCCGAAAAATACGTCTCAAAAAATATTTCCTTAAATCGCTCCCATGGTATTATCCCTTACCCGCCTCGGGTTTTATTAGCTTGCCACCAGTAACTTGCTTCTGATTTGAGCATAAATGTTGCAAATGTAGTTTTCTGGTCCTCATTGACCCTAGCGACATCAAACACTTTCTCCATCTCCATGACCCAGGTTTGTGCCACGATCGGATTCATAGACCCTTGAAATTCTGGGGGTCCAACAGCTACCAACTGTTGCATTGAATTAGCGTTGACTTCTTCGTTGTTATTAGTGGATCCCTTAGGGGTTTGTTGACGGGTTTCTCTTCTTGGCGGCATCTTACTGTTAAGAATTCGCGCTATTAGATTATTATTCAATTACTCAAACATTTAAGTCTTAACTTAAACATTTATAAACAACACTTAACACATAGCACATCTGATAAACTTTCGCATTTTTATTCATTTACTGCTCAAAACATAATAAAATAGCATCATAGTTATTTACATCATCTATCCTGAAATCGTAAAGTTCCAGGATTACATCATTATTCTATCCCGTTATATACAACTGGGATTTACAACTTATTAACTTCATAGATTATCATACTAGCACCTCTAATCCTAATCTACGATGACATCCCACGTCGCATAACTTCCTCGCGTTCCTGCTCCATAATACGAGTCACCATCCTTCGACCCATTATATCTGGATGACGATGAACTCGATCCTGAGTTCTATCTACTGTGGTGTGAAAAATATACTCCATCTCATCAATCTTGGCCTTCTTTGACCGCACCTCACATTTAACACGATCTGCGCGATTAGCCTCCCTCAGCCAAGCGTCTTCAGCTCTAGCCCGCTTAGCTGTCTCCTCTTTCAACTCATCTTGTACAATTTCACTCCTAGCCAATAATCGGCCTCGTCGGTACTAAGACTGAGCTAATCTCTGCTCGACCTCTGCAAGACGTCATGAAAGGTCTTGGATCTCGACATCCTTCTGCTCTAGAGCGACTTGATATTCCACAACTTGATCTTCTAACTCCTTCTTTTGGCTCTCTTCATGAACCAGCTTCCACTCCACGTCCCCAAGACGTATATCGAGCTCCTCAGTTTCACTGTTCTTCTGCTCCAAGACAGTCTGTCGCTCAGCTAGCTGCCCTTCTAACTCCTCCACTCTATCTTGCAACTCTATGTTGCGATCATACACCTGCTCGTACATCTGAACACCTAAGGAAGATAGTGGTATCTCCTCAAGGTCTTCTTCCTCCTCCTCAATCTCCTCCGGATCCTCCTCAAGATCAGTCTCAGGCTCGTACTCGGGACCTACAACTGTGATCAATGGGGATGGCTCCCTCTACACTAGCTGCTCCCGAACTACATGAATATCCCGGGGCTCCTCCTCCCTAGCCTGGCTGGGTTCTCCTCTATCAGTTATCCTGACAACAAAATTTTAAGTTTTAATTACTACTCGATAATACTTGCGAGCACATAAGTTTGTTATCAAATAAGCACATAACACATAATCATTTTATTGTCTTTTATGAATTTTCGTAATTCATTCCTTAGAACTCGATAAGAGTTTATCACCACTATATTCTCTATCTTCTAAAAGGCTACAACCCTAAGGTTTTCCCCACCTAAAGGTTTAAACCTATCAGCTCTGATACCAACCTGTGACACCCCTAAATCCGGGTACTTCAACTCCACAGACTTGGTGTTCACTATACCATACATTCATGACTAACTACCCATAATAAAGATAATATAATTAAACTGAATGAAATATCTTCCCACAAAAAGGGGTTACATCTCAAATCTCTTAATTAAACAAATCCCAGGTTATCTAATCTCTATCACATCAATGCGAAAATAAAACGTAATTTAAAATAAGTCTTGTTACAAATAAACATCAAATGTGTAACAGGTCTCTTGCTACTTCGGCATCTTGCCCTTGCCTTTACTTGTGGACGACTCGTTCGATTTCTCAGTCTTAGCTGCAATGTTTTAGTGCAACAGTGAGCAAACAATTGTCCACAAGCATAATAACGATAACAATTGAATAATTAACGAAATAGATTTCAACTGAGGTATTGTAGTTTTCTGAATTCAATCAATAACCAATCGAGAGATGAAAGCTTAATAGGATACTTGGCTCAAGAACTGATTATAGAATTCAAGGTTTAAAATTGTATCTGAGGGTCACAAGACCTCGAACTATGTCCTAGGTTAACAAGTATTTCTACCGTAACCTTTAACAGTCTTATAGACTATGGACCATCCATGTCGTACTCAGGGGGATCAACCCTTTGTACAATGTATTGTGCACAAATATTTTAACGCTGTCGCGTAATAAATCCCCTATATTAGGGTTGTTCATCTCAGTTTAGCATCAGAATCCGTACCAAAAGGAACTTGGTTCGGATCAATTTTAAAATATTCTAAGTCTTTAGAACACTCATCAACTAAGGACTAGCTGAATCAATTAGGGTTTGCTAGTCACTAAACATTTGATTCAATAATAGAGTTTGTACAATAGAAATTCTGTTCAAAGTTTGAATAACAATCAATGATCGAACAACAAATTACTGAAGTAAATATAAACACTTGCCATGATAACAACCTTACTTGAATAATAATAAGCTAAGGTTAATAAACTTGCTCAATGAAAGTAAACTTGCTTTAAAGGAAATAACAAATTTAAGGGAGGAAAAAATTGCCTCGTGCGTAGATTACAGATTAAATTCACGTTCCTTAATCGCCCTATACATTCCGATTATAAAATGGTAACAATAATTAGTTACAGAATAATATATGTTTAAGTCTCGTTCTTATCCTATTTTATTATAACATCTCGATTGACATTCGATAATCATCAAGTACTTGCTTAACAACCTTCGTGGTATCTTATTAGTCACTTTATACCTTAATTTAAGTTTTAAACTTGTTTATAGCATCATAGTAAAATCACAAAGAAAAATAAAAAATTTAAAATTTCAGCTACTGTTCCTTCGCCGGGGCGAGAATATTCCTTAACAAAAAGCTCGTCGGGGCGAAGATTTTCTTAACAATATTCTCACCGCGGCGAAGATTTACAGTTCCTAAGCCCAAATTTTTGAATTCTACCATCCAATACATAATTTAAACTTACCCAGACATCAAATATGCTAGAAAATAATTACCCAACATGTTTTTAACCAATTTAACCATTATAATACACCTAATCAACTAATTAGAATCCAAAAATTCACTGCTTATACAAAATATTCATAGTTTAGCCATTTTAATGAAATCAAACACTGTGAATTCATCGTTCAACCATTTTAATCTATTCTACTCGCATTCTTTTCATTTTTGATCATATAATCATAATCAATTGTCAATTCACCGGTTATTAACCAAATTGAACATCAATTTCATACACATAAGTCATACATAAAAGTAAAACTCTGTAAAACCAAAAACTTCATTCTAAAACACGCTTTCATGGATTAATACATTCAAATTAATCTATAGCCATCATATAATCATCTAATACATGTTTACTATCAACCATAACCAAGTAATTCATGTATTTAGCATATGAATTCACATACAGTAAAATAGAAATCATATACAGAGAAGTAAAATAATAAGAATATAGTGAAGAACTTTTAAAAAGGATTATACCTTTGAGCTATACAAGATGATTTCCTTGCTTAGCAATTTTCTTCCTTCTCCTTCTCAATTCACAAAACTCTCAATTTTTCTCTTCTTCTCTGTATTTTCTTTCTTCTCTTTTCTCTTTGTTAAACTCTGTGTTTTTTTTCTTTCTTTTAAAAAAATAAATTGATTACTAACTTTAACGTAGCTTAGCTATCAATTTGTCGGTTAAAGAAAAACAAAGGATTAGGCCTTGTTTGGCAAACCCAAATACCAAATAATCTATTTTTACCAACCAAGGGTCACAAGGCCTTATTTGGTTTAACTAAATAAAACCTTTTCTCCATTTATTTTAATAATCCATTTTACTATATAGTTTTAATTGTCACACTTTTAATTTAATTAAACTTATTATTAAATAAATTCAATTAAACCTTACTAATTTAATTAATAATTCCATTTAACCAATAACAATAACACCAAATAAATTATCTTATTCAAATAAATCCTTTATTCAAATAAATCATTTAATCATCTAATTTAATTATTAAATTAAATTAGAATAATCACATCAAATCACATTTAAATAGCATTTAACATAAATTCTTTCACCATAACTTTATAAATTATTTATTTTACTCAATAAATAAATTAACAAAAATATTTATATATCTCAATAAATATTTTTATTTAATCACAAAAATCGCATTCGTTACATTTCCACCAAAAGATTAATAAGTAATGAATACGAATGGTTATTCACCAGACATGATTCAATCCGCACGAACATGTTATACCCACAGATGAATACAAAGGGGTATTCACCAGGTACGGTTCTCCGTACAGACAGGTTATTCCCATAGAATAATAAGAAATGAATACAAAAGGTTATTCACCAGGCATGCGATAATCCGCACGGACAGGTTATTTCCACAGATTTATAAGGAAAGAATAACAACCCTTATGAGTATGAAGTAAAATAATATCACTTACGAATATGAAAGCAAATGATATTACATACGAGTATGAAATAAATGATATCCCCTACCTTTGTTAACAAGTGACTGGATGTTGCTTTCTATGAAGTTTACTAACTTGGACAATACTAGTATTCACACAAATACTCAAGGAAGGTGTGAAATTTTCTTAAGATAATCCTTCCTATTTATAGGAAAATCAAGGTGAGGGCATTTTGGTCTTTTTCCTAAATTTTCTTAGTTTATTACACTTATACCCTTGGCATATTCTTTTAATATACTTTATACCTTAGTATATTCTTAGAATATGCTTTCTCTTAGGTTTTTAACCCTAAGATAAAATAAAAACTGAATTAACTATTTACTGACGGTAAGTCACTATTAAATGACTTGTGGGTCCCACGAAAGAAACAAAATCTGAAGAAATTATTCCACGAAAATAATTTGTGGGTCCCACCGATCAAATAGTTGTGGGTCCCACGGAATATAGTGTGGGTCCCACAGAAATATAAGTTAACTTACAACAAACGCTTCACGTATTTTTAATCAACACTATTTCAGACTTTCAACAATTATTCACCATTAATATTATAGACTTATAATATTAACAACCAGATCATTCCCAGGAAAAAAGGGGCCTTCCGTATAAACGACGCGCAATTAAATAACTTCTTTCCTTGAAAGAATTTCTAGACATCGTCAATAATGCTAAAATATCAAATCAATTAATATGAGTTACAATAGCGTGACAAATAATAAAAAGTACTATGCAAATGTTACTGCAACAATTATTGAATCAAAATACTGTGCAATTGCTACTTTATCAATTATTGAATCAATAATATAAAATACTGTGTAACACCGTGTGCTACTGTGAAATACCGTGTACTATTGTGGAATAACGCGTACGACTGTGGAATAACGTGTTTTACTGTTCTTTTTATTACCGGGTATTTCAACAGTTGCAGGTGATAATACTGTTGATAAAATACTATCGTTTTTAGTATCCGACAATTTATCGATATGGGGCCCACCACCATTGACAATTTGTGTATAAAAATATTAGTATTGTCATTTTCTGTATCCGACAATTAGTCATTATGGGGCCCAACAATATTTTGTTATTTCGGCGCCGTCGTACGTTACCGAATATAATATTTTCCTACAAAAGGAATATTCCCCGACATACTGTTTATCAGATAATTTACATATAACACTCTTAACTATAACATTATATCATTTAAGCACTTCACTATTTAGAAAATAATCATAAATAAAATAATAAACTTTTATTTCATAAAGTCGGGGTCTTACATGTGTTGTCATTTATCGAATCACATAGACATTCTCATCTTTTATTAGAAGTGGTAGATTTTATGTTGACCATTCACCTATCTCTATGTACAACTTATTATACCCAAGCATACCCTTTGATATACCCTAAAGGTCTTAAGGGACATGTTAAAGCATAACTTATCGTACACAAGATACTATGATGATCTCAAGTCCAAGGATCACTTGTATTACTATCACATTAGGAATTCCTATTGACAGACAAGTAAAACTCCATTAGGTATTCCTTTAGCGAGTCACGTTCAGTGAACTTATTCTCTAATAAGCACCTACATACTTGATTTAGTATCTCTATACAAATGATTATGAGATCAATTATCCTCTTTATAAGAGCAAACATAGTATGAACTAATCTATCCGGATTCACTAATCCCCTTCTTAGCGATCCAATGATTAGGAATGATTTTATTTTTCGAGCTATCTAGAACTTAGATCTCATTAGCATGATCATTATCATGATTCTAAAAGCATTGTTCAAAACTATGAGTTTATCACATTTATTAATTCAACTAATTAACATAGATAAATAATGTTTTTTATATTAAATAAATCTTTTATTAATAAATGAACAAGATTACAAAGTAAATGCTTATCACATCCTATGTGATTGAGGGCATATTACTTTCAATCTCCCACTTGCACTAAAGCCAATCGCCCTGGTATACAATACCCATCTTTTCTAAGTGCGATGAAACTGTTGTTATGTGAATGCTTTAGTAAATGGATATGCAATGCTGTTCTGAGAGTCCATTATCTCTATAGTGACTTCTTCTCTTTCAATGATTTCTCTAATCAAATGAAAGTGCCGCAAATCATGTTTGGATCCCTGATGAGACTTAGGAATCATTCCAAGTTTTGTAATGAACTTTTCATCTAAACAACCAACTTTGCAGCTTCACTTACAGCTATATACTTTGTCTTTGTCACTAAATCAATAACTCTGTGCTATTTGGAACTTTTCCATATCACTGCACCACGGTTCAAGGTAAACACATACCCTGAAGTGGATTTGGTGTTGTCTTGGTTAGTCTGAATAACTTGAGTCTGTATAGCCCTCTAGTTTTAAATCAGACCCACCATTAATAGATATACATCCTTAGTTCTTCTTAAGTACTTTAAGATCTTTATTTACCGTCTTACAGTGATCTTCTTCAGGAATTGACTGATATCTGCTTATCATATTTAGTGCATAAGTAATATCTGGTCTCGTACGTATCATTACATGCGATCTCTCTCTCTCTAGGTGTCTTTGGGGACAACTTCTTAATTAGAGAGATATACTCCATGGTTCATCATCATGAGACCTCTCTTGGAGTTTGCCATGCCCTTTTAGCATCAAATGAATGTACGTTCCTTGGGCTGAGACAAACATCCTTTTAGATCTATCTCTATAGATCTTTATTCCAAAAATGTAGGATGTTTCTCCCAATTCATTCATGGAGTAATGTTTAGACAACTATATCTTTACTGATTGTAGCATTGGTATGTCATTCCTTATCAGTAGTACATTAACATATAGTACTAGGAATGTCATTGCGCTCCCACTGACCTTTTTGTACACATATGGTTCATCCTCGTTTTTTGATAAAATCAAACTTCTTTGATTGTTTCATCAAAAAGATGTTCCATCTTCGAGAATCTTGCTTAAATCCATAAATGGATCATTGTAGCTTGCATACTCGATTTGCTTTTGAAACATATCCTTCTAGTTGTATCATACATACATTCTCCTCAAGTCTCTATTGAGGAAGGGCATCACCACGTCCATTTGCCAGATTTCGTAATCATAAGCTGCAATCGCAAGTAAAATCCAAATGGACTTGAGCATTTCAATCGGTGAGAATGTTTCATAATGAACAACTTCTTGCCATTGTTTAAAATATTTTGCCACCAGTCCGGCCTTATAGGTATCCATCTCGCCATTTGCCCTAGTCTTTCTCTTAAAGACCCATATATATCCTATAGGCTTTACGCCTTCCAGATGGGTAACCAAAGTCAACACTTGGTTTTCATACATTGAGTCCATTTCGGATTTCATGGCCATCTGTCATTTCTCTGAGTGTCTTTTACTCATAACCTCATCGTATATAACTGGATCATCAACTTCTATGATGCGTACCTCATCATCATCATCATATATGATGAATCCATACTTCCTAGGTATGTTCGGTACTCTTCCAAATTTATGATTTGGTTGTGGTACAATAGGTCTATCTACAGGTTCCTCGGTTTGACTTATAGTGCTTTGTGGTTCTTGAACCCCTTTAAGATCTATTTTCCTCCTACTAGACCCTTCAAGTATAAACTCCTTTATCCAAGAAGGCAACGTGTTTCGTAACAAACACCTTTTGCTCAGTAAGATTGAAGAAATAATGCCCTAAACATTCTTTAGGATATCCCACAAATTTGCACTTGTCAAATCTTGTCCCAAGCCTATCCTTTTGAAACTTTTTCACATAAGCTGGACAACCCCAAATCTTAACATGCTTAAGACTAAGTTTCCTCCTTGTCCATAACTCATATGAAGTCTTGGGGACGAATTTTAAGGATACCTTATTCAGTAGATATGCAGCCGTTTCTAGAGCATAACCCCAGAAGGATATTGGAATGTCGATAAAAATCATTATGGACTGCACCATGTCCAACAAGGTACATTTTCTCCTTTCAAATGCACAAATCAATTATTGCGTATCAGGATATGTGCATTGTGAGAAAATACTATTATCTTTGAGATGATCTAGAAACTCTTTGCTTAAATATTCCCTTCCTTGATCCGATCGAAGAATCCTAATACTTTGCGAATTTGTTTCAATTCTGAATTCTTTGAACTTTTTCAAATGATTCAGACTTGTATTTCACCAAATACACATATTCAACTTTTGAATAATCATCTCTTTTCTTTTACTAGTCTGTTTAATTTACAAAATAAATTTTCATATAAGTCAAATATATAAAGTCCATCAAGTAATCTTCCAGTTCCAAACAAAGTATTATTATTATAAATAGAACAACCATTGTTCTTAAATATAATACCAAAAACTTCCTTGTCCAACAATGAAATAGAAATAATGTTTCTTATGAGAACTGGAATATAATAACAACTTATTAACATAATAGACTTGCCCGTAGGCAACGCTAAACTATAAGTTCCTACGATTAATGATGCAACCTTTTGCTCCATTCCCCATCCGCAAGATTACTTCCCTTTTGTTTAGCTTTCTACTTCTGCTTAGTCCTTGTATCGAATTGCATATGTGAGAACTATAGCCAGTATCCAATACCTAAGTAGAACCTTGACTTACAGAAAGATTTATTTCAATCATGAACAAACCTGTATCTATAATCGAAGCTTCACCAAGCTTCTTTTGGTTAGTATCCGTAAGATACTCCTTGCAGTTTCTTTTCCAGTGTCCAGGCTTATTGCAGTGGAAGCAAACTCCTTTGCTATCTGCATCAGTTTTCTTATTGTCCTCTATATTTGCCTTTGCTTTTGCCTTCTTTGAACTTTTCTTCTTTTCAGAAGATCCTTTGGTCTTCTTCCTTTTCTTGGAAGAATCATGTACAAGTAAGACTTGGTCTTTATTGGTTAGAAAGTGATTCTCTGCTATTTTTAACATATTAAACAACTCAGGCAGGCTGACATCAAGCTTGTTCATGTGAAAATTCACAACAAATTGTGAGAAGGAGTCCGGGAGTGACCACAAGATCAGATCTTGGCTCAACTGTCTATTCATTACAAAACCTAGTTATCCCAGTTGTTCAATCAGATTGATCATCTTAGGATATGTGTCTGTACTGTAGTGCCATCGGTTATTCTAGATCGGAAGAGCTTATTAGATATCTAATATCTATAAGACCTACTATGCTCACCATACAAATCATGAAGGTGTAGCAAAATGGTAGGTGCAATAAAATGGTAGGTGCATTCATTTTCTCGTATTGACGTTGTAACTCGTTACTCATGGATGCCAACATGATGCATTGAGCCACATGTACATCATTTTTCCACTTTCTAAAAGTAGCAATCTCTACCTCAGAGGTATTGTCTGCAACCGTTGCAGGGATAAGCAACTTAAAGATATAAGATAGATTTTCAGCCGTGAGAACTATTCTCAAATTCCTTAACCAATCCGTATAATTCGATCCGGTTAACTTATTAGTATCTAATATGCTCCGTAGTGATAGTGAATTAGACATTGTAAAATTCTGTAAATGAATTTGTGATTTAATAACATATATTAACATGCATTCATTTTATTAATCACTAGATTAATTTAGGTCTTTATTAAAATGGTGTCTCCCACTATTTTCTTCAAACTATATTACCCTCCTTATATACTTCGGCAAATTTAATGAAAGATTTGCTAGTGAGAATAAGGATCCTATTTCAAATATTTATAGTCTAGTGTGACACAACAAACTATATATAAATAAATAGGTAAACAACTCTTTGTCAATTACATCAACATGTAACTCCTTGTAATTTCTCTTTTAGATTATTATGATCATGTGTGACACATCCAAATCAAAATTATCTAAGTTAAGTCCGACCTAGCACTTCTATATAAGTTAAGAGAAAAATACCGTCTTTGTGTGACACAACAAAACAACATTGTTCAATTATTTTATAAGCATCAAATGTGGTAAAACAACATCTCAAAATATTAACATAAGCCTTGTGTGATACAACAAACTTATAATGATTATTTGATACTCTATTGTTTTATCATACTAGAAAGCAACGTTCGATATTCCAAATATCTTTGAACGTTACAACTTAATATGATTTCCTTGAGGGTTTGTTATTAAATGTCTCATCTTAATTAGCGCGCATGCACACACACAGATATATATATATATATATATATATATATATATATAATATATATATATATATATAATACACGTCATATTATTTAACATGCGAAGCATGTTTGATAATATATAATATATATACATAATTAGCATGCACATATAAAATACTATATTCTACTTGGATCGATTATAAACTTTTATTCTAGTTCGGTTCACTAAAGCCACCAAGTGAACCAAAAAGGTCAAACCTAGGGTGCAAGAACAAAATTAAACATAACTATTACATTTAAACCCAGACTTCATTATAAACGGGTCTTCAAACGTTCCTTGCTCATTGGCTCCAATTCTTTAAAATAATTCTAACTAGTCCTATTACAAAACTATTTATAATAAAATTGAAACCTTGATCAGCTGTCAAGGGGAAGTACATAGGAAGGAGATATAATTTACATCAGAAAAATTAGAAAAGACAAGGTACGCAGACCCCATTTATAAAACCCATTTATTCAAGCATCCTCATCAAATAAATCTAATCACACATTGGTCAATAATCCATAATCAATCTCATTTATTATCATACATATCAACATATGTAATCAATAAATAATATTCATCTCATGAAATTAAAACCATTCAATATATATATTGATATTATTTTATGAGCAATATTAGTTAGTATGAAATCCAATTTTGAATTAAAATAAATTTCTTTATTTTAATCCAATTCTAAATCAAAATAATCTCCTTTATTTTAATTTATCCAATTTTGAATAAAAAATAAACTCCTTTATGTTTAATCAAATTCTAAATCAAAATAAACTCCTTTATTTTAATTAACATGAAATCCAATTTCAAGTTCAAAATAAACTCCTTTATTTTAACTTTAATATTGCTAGAAAAATAAAATATGAGGAATCCTATTCTATATAAAAATAAACTCCTTTATTTTAGGAAACATGGAATCTTATTCCATAACAGAATAAACTCCTTTATTCTTAGTTAACATGGAATCCAATTCCAAGTTAAAATAAAACTTTTATTTTAATCCAATTTCTAATTAAAATAAATATTTTATTTTAATATGAAAAATAAAATAATTCTTTTTTTCAAACTCTGGGGCCCAGCGCGGCCACACCTGATTTACCCTTAAAATAGCACTGCCGCGTTGATCTATCAGAGAACGATTCTCTGGGTTTGGGCGCGGCCACGCTGTAAAAGCACTTGGAAGGGCGTGGCCGCGCTGCAACGCCAAAAATGATTTCTGGGTACGGGCGCGACCGCACTCCAAAATAAACTAGAAGCGACGCAGCCGCGCTGCAGCGCAGAGTTCGAAATTTGCAGATTTTTGCCCAAAAATTGTTTCAAACACATATCAACATACATATTGAATCAAAATAATTAATAATTCGCATAAAGTTTGGCTTTGATACCACTGTTGGTTTGTAATATTCAAGAACATACAATCAAATTGCATACAAATAGCAGAAGCATGGTAAAATCAGAATTTAAAATTTTACAAACCATAATCAGGATCAATCTTTATGCGTAATTATCAATTAACAAATGGAAAATAGAGAATTATACCCTTGTAGAACAAAGCTTTCTCAGGTACAAGTTCAACTCCAATTCCTTTGCGTTCTCCTTGAATGACACCGATTAGATTCCTATGATCAACGTTAACCACTCAAGTGTTTAGCCTCTAGAGGTGATCCACCATAGAATAATAATGATTCAAGAAGTGGGTAGTAGCAAATCCTAGTTTTCTCTCTCTAGAGAATTTATGAATACTCTCCCAAATTTTAATGGAAGTGTGTGTAACCCTAATCCATAATAAGACCCCTCTTATTTATAGATATGGGAAACCCTCTTAAACTATTTAGGAGTAGGGTTTTTAATTAAACTCCTAATCTAATTAGGAACTTATATGAAAGTACTCTTATTAATTAATTCCTAAACCATTTAGGAACTAAATAATAATAATAGTAATAATAATAATAAGACTCCTCTTATTAATTACAATTAGTATTTCCAAAATATTAAATAATAAATATTAAGCTATTTAATTTATTCTATCACCATAGTATAAATTAAATATACTTAACTTATTATTAGGATTATGCTATTCACTTCTTAAATAAATATTTTTCCTTTTTGCGGTGTGACCCTTTAGGTTCTCCATATTAAATTGGTTGTAGAATAAATCAATTAGAACAATTCTAATTTTATTTAAATAAATCAATTAAATCATTTAATTCATTTAAATAAATAATATTTATTCCACAATAAGGGTAACCCCCTTAGCGATCAACGACTTTCCAAATAATATAGATTTCAACATTTAATCATAAAAGAACCTTTCAGCGAATAGTTACCGTACAATTCAATCTTTCTACCATACAATGTCCTAATCAAATATAAGACATGAAATTATTGTCAAGTCTTATTTTATTTGATTATATGCATTTCGATTCTCAAATGCACAATTCTAAATAATGCAAATTAGAAACTCCTTTCTAATTTCATTCTGCTTGGCCAAGGACTACTGAGTTGTCATTTATCGAAATACATAGGACATTCTCATCTTTTACTAGAAGTGGTAGATTCTATGTTGACCATTCACCTATCTCCATGTACAACTTATTATACCCAAGCATACCCTTTGATATACCCTAAAGATCTTAAGGGACATGTCAAAGCATAACTTATTGTATACAAGATACTATGATGATCTCAAGTCCAAGTATCACTTGTACTACTATCACATTAGGAATTCTATTGACAAACAAGTAAAACTCCATTAGGTATTCCTTTAGTGAGTCACCTTCAGTGAACTTATTCTCTAATAAACACCTACATACTTGATTTAGTGTCTCTATACAAATGATTATGAGATCAATTATCCTCTTTATAAGAGCAAGCATAGTATGTACTAATCTATCAGAATTCACTAATCCCTTTCTTAGCGATCTAATGATTAGAAACGATTTTAGTTTTTGAGCTATCTAGAATTTAGATCTCATTAACATGATCATTTTGATTCTAAAAGTATTGCTCAAAACCATGGGTTTATCACATTTATTAATTCAACTAATTAACATGGATAAAGAATTCCTTTTATATTAAATAAATTCTTTTATTAATAAATGAACAAGATTACAAAGTAAATGCTTATCACATCCTATGTGATTGGTTTGAGGGCATATTACTTTCAGTATTACCTCCTAAGTTAAGGTTTTCTAATGTAAACTATAAATAAATGTTATTAGACACTAGTGAAGGATCCTCGTCTACAACTTTCTTCTTTATTATTCTTTGGTGATTTCCATGGCTATGTGTAACTAAATTTTTATTCTTAGATTAAGGAGACGGAAGCCTCAGATTATTGTACAGTGAGATCTAATTGGTTTTAATGGTTCAATTTATATTTTGAGTATTGATTATTTTTCTGCGTTAGAATTTTACGATTGATTTGTTTAATTGCTAGGATGCATACTAGTTTATTATTTGTTGAAATCTACTGCTAAATTAAATATCAAATCCGTAAGTGTTTGATCACTCTAATTTGTGAAACAACTAAGGTTAATAATTAACTGCAGATCAGAAGATTATTATATCTTAGGAAGGATACTCAACTAAATTAAATGCAACCACTTGTGTTTGTGTTGTTTAGCTTCATCGGTCTTTCTAATTCTTAAAACTGCTACCAAATTAAACTTTTAGTGCTTGTCTAAGGTTGTTTAGTAGTTAGGGTTATTTAGATCTCTCGTTTCTATCTAACTATAATTAAGGAAAGACACGAAAGAAATTCTAACGATGAATATTCAAAATATTAGTTGTTTATGCTTGAGTCAATGATCAGTGTAAGTTTCTGAAGGTGGAAGTTAAATTAATCAAAGGGTCGTTTCTCTGATTTATTTTGTTAGATTATTTTGCGTTATTTGCGTATTTGTTTACTTTATTTAACAACATTCAAACCCCCCCCCCTTTTCTAGTATACTGATGAGTGGGTTTTATACCTACGAATTGGTTACCTTTTAGGCTCAATTCTTTGTCATCTTTAAGTATTTTTAGTTGTATTTTACTTGTATTTCATTGTTTTGTAGGATACGACTATAGATGAGCAATTGTGGAATTTTTGGACTTCAGGGGCAAAAGTGTAATTCTTGCAGAATGGTCCACCGCCGGGGCGACAGGCCCAAACTTATTTTGCCACCGGGGCGAGCCCACCGCTGGGACGGTCTCCCCAGGCATTTTCCACTGCCGGGGCGACGCCACCGCCGGGGCGAGCTCCCTAGGCCATTTCCACCGCCGGGGCGAGCTCGTCGGGATTTTTCAGCGGCTGGCTTTGTCTTGTCTGCTGATAGTGGGTATTCGTTGGAGGAAATTCGGGAGCACGATGATGACTAGTGGAGAGAGATTAATCAGTGTATTAGGCATCCAGGGAGTTGCATTCGAATTACCTAAGCTTTGCTACACACATTGGGAGCTAGGGTTTGAGCTAAGAATAAGAAGAACAAAAGAAAAGAAAGAACATCATAACATCACCAAGAAGCTGAGGATTACATTACTGAGAAGGAAAACTAAAGAGAAGGATACTACAAGCATCAATTCATGAATCAATCCAAAGAGGGGTTTTATCATTCTAACTTCTAGTATTTCATTCCAATTTTGTAATTCCAAAGCTATGTACTGTAATCTGAATATGATGTTACTTAAGGCTATTATGAGCTAATTCTTCAATTCTAAGATTCAATGGAACCCAACTCGTAATTTGTTTTGAATGCTTTCTCTTTTGAATATTAGTTACACTCTTGTGAATTGGAGTTCGTAGCCTATGTTTATGGATTAATTGCTTGGCCCGTAATTACCTTGGTAATCTATATGAAATTGAGAAATGGAATATAGGTTGAGACCTAGTTATGAATTCATGTGAAAGTTGGATATTCTTTATGGATAATGTATGAGATTATATGACGTGAGTCTTGTGTATTATTCTCGAGGGTTGATAATTTGATTGTATTTAGGATAGACATATACCTAAATAACACATGTATCTAATTGAGAATCCTTGCATAATGATTTCTATTGTGAAAGTTGGTAATTGATAGAATGGTTAATGAGATTTTACGTGGCATGTATCTTATTGATTGTTCTTGATACGAGATTCTTGTTAGTGTGTAAAATAGAGATATATCTATCCACCACAATAGGAAATACGTATTCGACCATCGAGAGAGGCTTATATATACTTGTGATTTCTCGGGTAACAATTCTTATGTTTTAACTAGTTGATAAAGAGAGAGTTGTGATTTACAAATGAAGAGTTGGGGAAAATTGTAATCTTAGATCTTTTTATCTTGAATTCTATCCGTGTTTAGTTAAACCTTGTTTTCTAAATTGTCTTTATTTAGTTTTAATCAACAACAAAATCAAATCATATTGTCTTTGTTTAAATAAGATTAATTTGTCATGCGATTGAATTGGTAGTTATTTAACATAATTTCTCGTGGGTTCGACACTCTACTTATCATATATTACTTGTGGACCGCGTATACTTGCGCGTGTTTTATTGATTACGAAATCGAGCAACATATACAAAGTATAAAAATAGATTAAACATTCTCCGTGGGATCGACTCTTACTTGCACTATTACATAAATATCATTCGTAGTAAGGTTTTATTTTTGGTTGCCTACGATAGCACACCATATGTCCTCAAGGATCAGTGTGCAGCCATTTCGCAAAGTCAGCTGATAAGTGCAAAAACCAAGCACTTGCTCCTCTGAATTGTTCCCCATGAACAAACTTTGACTCCGTTTGGAAACTCGTCGGTACTCAGTGAATCTATCGCGAGTTACATGCTTGGTTTCTCCTGTGTCAATAATCCACGAAGGATCAGATTGAGCAAGAAAAACATGTGAACACACAAAGTATTCATCGCAATAAAGAAATTTAGATTATACCTTTTTTTGCCTAGTACATTCACGAGCAAAATGTCTGACCTTTTGACAGTTATAGTAATTCATCTTCTTTTTTCCTCCTCTTTTGCCCCTATGACGCTTAGCATTACCCTTCTGTTTTGGTGCGTCTGCCCTAACCTGGTCGTTACCTTTAGCTTGTCTCTTACGCTTGCCTTTTGTATTGTGCGGACCAGCTTGAGCCATGAAGACAAAACCCCCATCTTTGGCACCACGATGCTCATATTCAAGCTCAATATGCCTTTTGAGATCAACAAGAGTTTTGATACTATCATTATGTATCATAGTCATTGTGAAAGGCTCTTAGGCATCAGGTAAAGACCCGAGCACAACTTGAATATGTTGCTCTTCAGTAAGGGTTGTGCCAGCTATACTAAGCTCGCGGATCATGGCCGACATTACTCGAAGGTGTTCTACCATAGTGTGTTTGGGCTCCTTCTTGTAACAGTCCAACTTATAATTAAGCTTGCGCAACCTAGTAGCAGTAGCCCCACCACAGGACTTCTTAAGCATATCCCACATTTCCATTGCAGTTTTACATGACTTAAATTCACCAATAAGGTCGTTGTGCATGTTGCTTAACATGGTAAAGCGCGCACAATGATCATTTTTGACACATTCATCGGAGGTTTGTTTGTCTCGATGGTGCTTTACAGTGGTGCCCTCCTGAGGCGGTTCCATAGTGGTAGTTAAAGTTTCTAGCATATCTAACTCATTAAGCATATATTGAATTTTCTTCGACCAAAGGTAATAATTTTTATCATCCAATTTTTCACCTTTGTTAAGGTCAACAATAACATTTTTAGACGCCATTTCACTACAATAAGGTTGCACGAAATATAAATATTAGCACACACATAATAATTTTGTCATTAAATTCTAATTAATCACAGTTATTTAGTCCATGGATAGAAATCGAAAAATCGCTAAGCTAATTATCATCATTTCATGTCATACGATAAATAATTATGATTAATTTTATTTTATATGACAAAAAATCCAAATAACCCATTACTACAAAAATAAGGACGGAGTTTATGAAACAAAAACCTCTATTGATAATTTAATTGTACTTTGGGAGGTAAAATCAATTAATTGACGAACAAGTGCAAAATTACATTCTCTTACAAGGCTTCGATATAAATACATCAATACTAAAACTTTACATCAAAGATTCCTACTACATCAATCTATTAATAAAATTGGGAATGCTGTACTTGTCTTCTCATAATTATTTTATCTCAGGTCTCTATCACAAAGTGAGAGTCTGTCTCCAAAAATAATTAAATATCAACCCTTTTTGGTCCATTCAAAAATAAGGGGTATGTGCATGAATGGGCCCACCACAACTCCCATTAGGAAGCCGGATGTATTTGGTCAAGTCCTAAGGGGACGAATACAACAAATATGTGTAATAAACATAATATTTACATACACAACAATAAATATGAAAAAATATTCAATGTGGCTTAAAATTGACCAAATATTTTTCTAACAATATGTATACATGAAAATGTAATACCATGAATTTTCTAGAGTTTTCAAAATTTTTTTACTATTTAATACAATTATTTTTCAAATAAAAATAATTGAAAATAAAAAAATTTAAGACACTAAAACAAACCATTTCTCAACAAAGTGGAGAACTTGTAAACATGCCTATGAATTCACAAGAAAAAAATTGGCCTAAAAAACATTTATGGATAATTTTTAAAGCACTTTAAATACCTAAAAATAATTTGTGAAAATATTTTTCATTATTGAAAAAATTCAGAAAAATAATTAAAGTGACCAGAAAATAAAAATGATTTTTTTTGCTAATTGTTTTCTTCAAAAAATGTCCAGAACTAGGCACGTGGACCCCACGAGCTACTAAGCGCGACTGGGCGTCCGCGGTGCCTCTTTTTTTTTAGCTGGCGCATTGCCCCCACGTGTGCTGATGTATGCTGACGTCAGCGTCATCTTCTCCCTTAGTAAATCAGAAGTAACATTATAGTTTGGTACATTTAAAAAAAAATCATAGTTAATTCTACAGATGTCCACAAAAATATAAACTTTATATTTCTAGAATCGTGGTGACATGTACTATGTTGTTATGTAAAGAAAATATAATTTTGACTTCTGTAGAAAAACATATTTTCATTTGAAAAAATATAAATGCGAATTAGGGTTTGCGTTTTCTCTCAAAATACAAATCCGATTGCAACAATATTTTGCAGGTGTCTTAATATGTATATGGACTACATCATACTGTATTTTCAGCCTCTAATATGTACTCTAGCATATTATGCCATTAATATCCTATTTCAAGCTTTCTAGCGAATAAAAAAATGACAAAACATTTATGCGAGATTAAGCATAACATAAAGCTCTGATACCAATGTTAAATTAAATGAAAACTAACACGTAATTACATATAAACTTACATATAAATCAGTTAGTATCCACGAAGCGGAAGCGGTTGAACCGGAATGCCAAATCTACAAGCAATGCCACGAACACAGCTACTACAATCTTTCGTACAAATGCTTCTCGTCAATATGGAGTTGCTATTAGCAACGACGCAAACGAACTTGGGTGTTCACAACAAGTACACCCAAGCCTATTAATGGAAGCTTGAAAATTATTAGAGAGAGTATTTAGAGAGAAAACTATCTGAAAAAAATAATACGTTATTTTCCTTTAGGCCTATACTCTGCTGGAATCAAGTACTTAACGATGAATCTCAATTAATATGGGATAAGTCTACAACTGACTAAATTATGAGAGTTATCTCATATAGAGTCTTAACCATATCAAGTATTATCTAAAATCCTTTCAAGTGATATGAAACTCTCTCAATCCTAATTGGGTTATCCAATATCCAGATTCAAGTGGATATCCATGATCCACGGGTCCGACCCGGATCAATTACTAAAAAATCCATAAATAAAAATTATAGAACAATTAAAGAGTCCAAAATGTTTTTAACTATAAAGTTCTTTACATAAGCCAAATTTATAAACTTGTTCAATTCGTCAACAATTAAAAAGGGATATCATAATTATATTTTTAACTTTTAGTTTTATTTTATCTTTCAATTAGTTTTAGTTTATAAAAATCCAGAAAGCTTTACACCATTACATGCATTCTAAAATTATGTTTATCCTTCACTACAATTTTATTCGTCTTTCCATTTTTCACCATCCACTACAATTTTACTCACATTCATGTACTGACTTTCAGCTATAAATACCATCTTTCAACTAATTTTTATGAATTTTTTATTGATAACAACATTTAGACACGGCTACCAATGTTGATAAAAACACTGCACGTCGAAAAAGAAAATACAGAAAAAGAATACAAAATTGAGAGTCCAGAAAATCGTACTTTGAGGAATAAATGAATAAGAAAAAAATATCAAATGAAACAAACTCAAATTCTAGGTTAATAACCAAATTATTATTCCCTTATAATATGTTTGTCATATATAAGTAGTAAAGTGATCAAAGTCTCAAATCACATATATATAAGATACACTTGTGCACTTGTAGAAGAGTCTCTATCACCCATCGGTACTATACTCATTGAGTGTAGGTGCTGTTAAGTACTCGACTGATAAGGAAACGGGAGAGGTCGTTTACGTACTTATGTGATAACGTAAGGGGTCTTAGACTGGCTTACTTGTTAAAGCCAATTTATAATAACAAAGAAAATATATACTATACAATTAAAAGCACAAACTTGATTTGACAAATTTTTGGTTCAGTTTTTTCTTTCATAACCAAATTAGTATAAGTATCATCCAAATTTGTAACACCAACATATTTTTGGTACAACTTTTTTCTTTCCTATCCAAATTAGTATAAGTATTATGTAAATTTGTAACAATTAAATACTATCCAAATTTATAAAGTAACAATTTCTAAAATTTATATATCTACCATGTAAAAAAAACACAAACTTGATTTTGGTTTCACTCAAAATTAGGTTATGCACTTTCTTTACTAAATCAATTTTCTATTTAAATTATGAGGGCACAAGTGGTAAATGACATCTCACGTTCTTGTGTGGGTGTTCTTTATAATAACAATGTTTTGAAAAATTATAAAATAATCTTTTGTACATAATATGGAAGAAATTGTATTCAATTATATAAAATGACGTCGTTTTTGTTAATTGCACATTTTCTTTTATGAGTTGATCAATTTTGGGATTGATTTAGACCAATTAATTGATTAAATTTAAATTAAATTAAAAGTGCATTTGATAGTCTAATACAAGAAGATTAAGGGATAGCAATATATAATTCAAGTAGGAATTATATATTGTATTTTAATTGTATCCAAAGTTGGGCATATGAAAAGGTTCATTGTTGTTTAAAAAACTATTTTCTTTAAGTCCCACATTGAGAAGGATAAAACTATTTAATACTTTATAAGTATAAGTGGAATAGTTTAATTTACTTGTGGTACTAAAGGAAATGTTTGAATCTGGTCGCAATGACGTGGTGCAAAGCACCACCCGCCTGCACCCGCGTCCCGGGAATCGGGACCCGGGGTCGGGTGTGGGTCGCAAAGTCGCATTGATGCACTTTGCACTTTACACGTACGCATCGTCGCTAGGAGCCTCGCCCGGGCCATGAGCCTATCGTTTTAGATAAAGCTTGAACCAGATTGATGGACCTGATTCATGATTAAACTGGTCTGTGTTTAATCACTTTAGATACAAAAGAGTTTAAAACTGTCATAAACTGATCTGTGATCATTGCATAATTTATTTTTATAAACTGATGCATTATATAGAGTTTAGTTTTTATCAGTTTTGAAACTGAGCAGTCCTTAGTTTATGTAATATATAATTCAAGTGGAATTATATATTGTATTTTAATTGTATCCAAAGTTGGGCATATGAAAAGGTTCATTGTTGTTTAAAAAACTATTTTCTTTAAGTCCCACTGTGACGCCCCCAAATTTGGGTCTCAAACACCCGGATTTGGTCATCACGATCCAATACAATCATTCACCACTAAACAACATACAATAACTAAATGCGGAATGAAATAAACGTATGTCGTTCATTCAAAAGGTGTTACTAGTCCCAAGATTCGATAACCTTAATACAGGAATACAAATTTACCCTAGTACAGTACTTTAGGGTCTAAATAACAATAGAAATTCCTTAACTACGCATGAAATAAAATACAGGCACTAGTAGACTAATACTTCATCTTTTGCTTGCCCTTGTCTTTTCATGAGGTCTCGGGCTTAACTGCAATAAGGTTCATGATATAGCAAGGGTGAGCAACTAGTTTGCCCAACAAGTTTAAATAACGACAAGAAATGATATATATCATGAATGAAGGAGATATCTGAAATTGATTCAACAATGAGAATAACGAAAGCAAGAATAATAACTGCTTTTAAAATAAACGATAGTCAATACAGACCATGAACAATACACTTCCAATGAAGTCAGTAGCTAATTGATCCTTTGGTTACTGGCTCAGAAATACGTACTCGAGGGGATCAATCTCTAGTACACTATGTGTATGCATAACATTTAATTTCTGTTCTTGTATCTTACATTTAGATACGTGGGGTACTCCCCTATATTTTGGGGTGTTCATATTAGTCCAAGAATCCGCACCTTCAAAAGGTTTGGAAAGCTTTTAAATTAGTTCATACAATTGTCTGACCGAACAAGAGTTCAGACTCAATCTGAAATAGTTCATGAATTATAGAACTTTAAATAATGTACAAGTCCAAGACTGTACGAACTCAAGGGCACCAAAGTACGATTATCAATAAAAATTGATGTGGAGTAATTGTAGAGTAATTAAACCACTTAAAGCATACTTGGAAATAAGGTTTAAGCTTAAATAAGTGACTTGCCATACAATAATACCCTGCACGAATATAATTTGAGTAGGATTAAGGAACTTGCAACAATTAAAGCTTCGGGATAAAGAACTTGCACAAATAAAATAAATACAAGGTTTGGTTCAGGGAACTTGCTCAATAAAATATGAGTAAGGATAGGAAACTTGCCTGTTTGCTCAGCTACAAGTAATCTAGCTTTAATTTAAATTGCGTTGAAATGACCTAACATTAATAAGTCGGTTCCTTAGTTAGTACAGTATAAACTAGCATGAGTTTACACTTACAAGAGGTTACGCGCCAATTACTCCGAACACATAGTCATGTAGATGGAACCATTAATACTAAGTCCATAAACATTAATTCCCATCTTAGATAAATGAGTTAACAAGTCCAGAATACCTCGATTCTATGCATCAATACAGACTTGAACACGTAGCACATTAGTTTTAATCATGCACTACACCTTAAGACATACACATATACATGCTGCAAGGCTTTGTTCATAACTTAAAGCAACTGGGCAAAACTGGCGACCGGTGCGGCCACGCTGGTTTTTGCCTTAGGAGTGGCGCGACCGCGCCACTCATTGGACAGACCCAGAACGAAATTTCATTTAGCTGGAACCCGAGCCTATTTTCCAACATACAGGCTACTGATATAAATCAAATACACATGCTCATAACATTATTAACTTGCTTTGAAACCTAGCATGCTCAATCTAAATCTAATCCAAAGTTGTAAGGCTTTATGTTGGAAATTCCTACGCTTTAGGCCAAACAAGTCTATTTCACAAGTAATACGCTATTATGGTCATAACACCACATGGTGAGACTAAAAAATACTTGATATTCATGCTCGGGTGTAAACAACACACTTACATGTTAAACACATAGCTTCCACATGGAATTTCATGCCTTAAACATACTCGCACATGCTAAAATAATATTTAGCTAAATGGTGCTCATGCCAATCATGCCTAGGGGTATAATGAGTCCTAATAATTATGCTTGTATGGTCAAAACAAAACTCCCACAATATTTGACGATACTCGTCTTTAAACTCTATATTTTCCTTTGAAAATCATACTAAGACAACTTACACCACATAGCTCATGCAAGACAACTTGGAAATCATAACTCACATACATTTGAACACATATTTAAGCTACACACACATACTCACACGGTCAAATTGTAAAAGACACTCATTTGCCAAACTTATTTCAAAGTTGAAGCTTCCTTTTAGAAATTTCATACACAGGGTAACATATGCAACTCATGGTATTTACAGGGATTCTAGATACATGGCAACCTATTTCTTTATGCATGAAGGAACTAAGCTAGCATGCTCAAAACATCAGAATATAGCAGCATTTTCTGGAAGCTAGCGCGACCGCGCTGGTTTTGGCTTTGGGAGTGGCGCGGCCGCGCCACTCCCGCACTGGTTCAAGTTCGGCTCTACTTCTGCAGAACACGAAAATTTATATGGCCTAACCTTTCTAAACTCAATTCAGACCAACCAAATGGTTCATATCAGCCATACACAACCCAGATAACATCATGGTATCAATTTTCAATCTAATTGACAAGATTACACAATTTCTTAGAATTTAATGGACTAAGAAATTAAGAACACAGTGTACCTTGTTGATGCTGAAATGAAATCCTCAAATGCTTAATAGTAGATTGCTCTCACTCTCAACAATACTTACTATATATATATATATATGATTTTAACAGAGAACTTAGCAACTGGAATTGTGAAGGCAAAGGTTCCAATTTATAGCAAATCCATTAACTGGGAAATGCGATTATCCAATTTGGTTAGCCAGCAGGAAGAAGAAGAAGATATTGGACAATGCAACTCCCTCAGTCATCATTTCACCAACTGATCAGAAGCAATGTAGACTTAGGCCTTATGCCTATACGCGGCTGAGAAGGAGGAAAAGAAGGGATGGGACTCTACTGTTCATGAGTCTGCTAATCCAAATTAGATTTCCTTTCTCTCTTCCTTATTCCAGACACGGTGGATAATGAATGGGATATGTCCCATAATTTGTGTCCCCTTCTATTGCTATTAGTTAATTTAATAAGCCATACAATACAAACCCAATTACTCTAGTATACATTTATTATCCAATTCATAATTACACAAAAGATGGAAATAATAACTTAACCTAGTCTGCTTAGTATTTAAACCCACTAAATAGACTATTAAATATTAATATCAATATTGCACACATTAACTAATAATTATATTAATTAATCTATGCAAATTAAATTCCTCCACTATATTCAAATAAATTGAATATTTAAATTAATAGACAACTTTATAAATTCTTCTGATATTAAGCCTTAGGGCTGCTGGTCCACTAATTTAATTAAATCATCTGTGACTCCCTTTAATAAATCTTGGCAACTACGCGAAGTTATATAATCACATAACCAATTAATTACACAAGATTTTTAAATAAACATACAAAGCTAACTCATTAAAAATTTAAATTTATATTTAATTAATAGTGGAGTTTAAAAATTTCATGGCAATTACATCCTCCCCCTTATAAAAATTCCGTCCTCGGAATTGTAAAATAAGGTCACTCAAATAACTGCGGATAATTCGCCCTCATCTTCTCCTCAAGTTCCCACGTAGCTTCCTCAACTGCATGATTTCTCCAGAGAACCTTAACGGTATGAATGGCCTTATTCCTTAGCTTCTGTTCCTTCCTATCGAGTATTTGGACAGGAATCTCTTCGTACGATAAGTCCTTCTCGACTTGAATTGGTTCATAGGATATAACATGTTTATAGTCTGGTTTGTAGGGTCGCAACACTGACATATAGAACACATTGTGCATGTGCTCAAGTTCAGGAGGTAACGCTACCTCGTACGCCACTTCACCGACTCGCCTCAAAATCTCGAACGGTCCTATGAACCTAGGGCTCAATTTTTCTTTCTTCCCGAAACGGATCTTCCCTTTCCAGGGAGATACCTTCAAGAACAGAAAACTACCCACTTCGAAGTCTCGCTCCTTACGATGTAAGTCAGCGTACTTCTTCTGACGGTCTTGGGCTACTACTAGGCGGTTTCTGATCAGCTTCACCATATCTGCGGTCTGCTGCACCATCTTAGGTCCTACCAGTCTCCGCTCACTTACCTCGTCCCAACATAACAGTGTTCGACACCTCCTTCCATATAGGGCTTTGTACGGTGGCATATCGATACTAACATGATAACTATTGTTGTAAGCGAACTCTACCAGTGGCAAGTGATCATCCCAGCTGTCCTTTAAGTCCATCACAACAGCTCGGAGCATATCTTCCAAAGTTTGAATCGTGCGCTCGCTCTGGCCATTAGTTTGAGGATGATACGCTGTACTCAATTTCAACTGTGTTCCCATTCTTTCCTGTAGACTCCTCCAGAAATTTGACGTGAAGCGCGGATCTCTGTCGGACACAATAGATACCAACACTCCATGTCGTGATACAATTTCTTTTACATACAACTTTGCTAACTGCTCCAGACTGTACCTGATCTTAATCGGTAAAAAATGAGCAGACTTGGTCAGACAATCTACAATTACCTAGATTGCGTTTAGACCCTTCTGTGTCGGTGGCAGACCCACCACAAAGTCCATGGTGATGTGCTCCCACTTCCACTTCAGAATCTCTAATGGTTGCAGTAGTCCGCTCGGTCGCTGGTGTTCTGCTTTAACTTATTGGCATGTTAGACATCTGCTGACGCACTCTGCTACCTCCCTCTTCATATTCGGCCACTAAAAGTATGGCCACAAATCCTGCTACATCTTCGTGCTACCGGGATGTACTGAGTACCTCGTACTATGAGCTTCTTGGAGAATCTCTTTTCTTAACTCCGGATTCAACGACACCCAGATCCTCCCTTCAAACCTTAGCAGCCCTGTGCTATCAATCTTATACTTGAGCTCTTCCCATTCGGAAATACGCTTCTTGATACTACCACAATCTTCATCCTTTTCCCGAGCCTCCTTGATTTTATCTAACAGGGTCGGGCTCGCTGACACTGTAAATAATTTCTCGTCTGACTCCCTCGAATACTTGAGTTCTAAATCGAGTCATTCGAAATCCCTTACCAACTCCTCTTGAGTGGTTATCTTCAGCAACTTCTCTCTGCCTTTTCTGCTTAAGGCATCAGCCACTACATTTCCTTTTCCCGGATGGTACAGAATCTCACAGTCGTAATCTTTGATCAATTCCAACCATCGGCGTTGCCTCATGTTCAGCTTCTTCTGAGTGAAGATATATTTTAGACTTTTGTGGTCCGTATATATCTCGCACTTCTCTCCATATAGGAAGTGCCTCAAAATCTTTAAGACGAAAACCACCGTGGCCAACTCTAGGTCATGAGTCGGGTAACCCTTCTCATAGTCCTTCAGCTGACGTGACGCGTATGCAATGACCTTGCCGTCATGCATCAGCACACAGCCAAGACCTTTGTGTGATGCATCGCTATACACTACAAAACCTCCAGTGTTGTCCAGTAAAGCCAACACTGGTGCTTGACTAAGTCTCTTCTTTAGCTCCATAAAACTCCCTTCACATTTCTCTGTCTAAACGAACTTAACTGCTTTTCTGGTAAGATTGGTCAATGGCGAGGCTATCTTTGAAAAATCCTGGATAAATCTCCGATAGTATCCTGATAATCCCAAGAAACTCCTGATTTCTATTGGCATCTTTAGCTGTTCCCAATTGATAACCGCCTCCACCTTTGCTGGATCCACCGAAACACCATCTTTGTCAATGACGTGCCCTAGAAACTGCACCCTTTACAACCAAAACTCACACTTATAAAACTTTGCGTACAGCTTCTCTCTTCTAAGAGTTTCCAACATAATTCTTAAATGTTCAGCATGCTCCTCCTCTGTCTCCGAATACACCAAGATATCATTGATGAATACGACTACGAACTTGTCCAAGTACTGCTTGAACACTCTGTTCATCATATCCATGAATGTCGTTGGTGCATTTGTTAATCCAAATGATATTACCAGAAACTCGAAATGCCCATAACGAGTTCTGAATGCAGTCTTCGGGATATCTTCCACCTTTAGTTGATGATAACTCATTCTCAAATCAATCTTTGAAAAGTATTTTGCTCCCTTAAGTTGATCAAATAGAGCGTCAATCCTGGGCAGCGGATACCTATTCTTAATTGTAACTTTGTTCAACTCGCGATAGTCGATACAAAGTCTCATCGAACCATCCTTATTCTTTATAAATAGAACTGGCGCCCCCCATGGGGACACGCTCGGTCGGATATAACCCTTCTCTAATAGTTCCTGCAGTTGAACCATTAGCTCTTTCATCTCTACTGGTGCCATTCGGTATAGTGCCTTGGATATAGGTGTCGTCCCTGGTACCAAGTCGATCACAAATTTTATCTCTCTATTTGGCAGCAGTCCGAGAATTTCATCTGGGAAGACATCATCGAATTCCTTTACGACAGGTATCTGACTCAGTTCATCCTTGACTCGCTGAGTATCAACCACGTGAGCCAAATACCCTATGCAACCCTTTTTAAGCAATTTCCTTGCTTGCATCATCGTCAGACAATAAGATTGTCTTGGCGACTTACTACCATAGAATACCACCTTCGACTTATCTGGAGTCTGCAGGTGTACACACTTCTTCTTACAGTCGATGAATGCTCCATGACTTGATAACCTATCCATCCCAAGGATTATGTCAAACTCCCCCAAACAAATCGGTATCAAGTCCATGCCGAGCTCAAATCCTCGTAATCTGATGCAACAATTCCTAGGAATGTATTCTACAGGGATAATCTCTTTGTTTGCTACTTCTACGCTCATAGGGTGCTCTAACCTTTCGCGAGGTAAGTCTAACTTTCTAGCAAATTCTTCAGAAATAAAAGAGCGGGTAGCACCCGAATCAAATAACAAATATGCATCTATTTCATTGATTGGGATGATACCTAACACTATGTCTTTGGACTCTACCACATCCTTGACGGTCATGTTGAACGTGCGTGCCGTTGGTTTGTTAGTTTGACTGGCTGGCCCTCCAATGCTAGGCCTGTTGTTGTGATTGTTGTTGTTGCGATTGCCGCTAGCTGCATCGCCCTTCCTCTTTGGGCAGTCTTTGATTTGGTGGTCTGAGGCTCCACACGAGAAACACCCTCCCTTCTGCTTATTCGGACACTGAGGAGCCAGATGCCCCGGTTGTCCACAACAATAACAAACGCTTCTCCCTTTCATACACTCCCCTGAGTGGTTCTTTTCGTAGTTGCTGCACTTCCCACTTGACTTGGCCTCTCCCCTGGACTTGTTGCCTCTGGAGGATTGGCTCTCCATCCATTTACTCTTATTGGGGTTGCTGCCTCCGCTGTTTCCCCCTTTCGGCCCTTCCTGACCGGCCTTCTTTTCTTGTTTAAAACATGTTATGGCTTTATTGCCTCCTTCCGCAATGAAAGCCCTTTCCAGCAGTTCAGAGAAATTCTTAATCTTCAACACAGCGACGGTTTTCTGCACCCACGACTTCAATCCCAACTCGAACCTTCTTGCCTTCCTAGCCTCCGTGTCCACCTAATGTGGAGCGAATCGGGCTAACTCGTTAAATTTCGCTGCGTACTCTGCGACCGTCATGCCACCTTGTTTCAGTTCCAGAAACTTAACCTCCATATCCTGTTGCGTATTCTCCGGGAAGTAATTCTCGAAGAATAGCTTCTTGAATTTGTCCCAAGGGATAACTCCATCGCCTGCACGCCCCTTATTGGTTTTCCACCAATAATTTATTTCGCCCTTCATCATGAACGTGGCAAATCCAGTTTTCTGCTCCTCGGCCACTCGTGCGACCTCGAAAACTTTCTCTATCTCTTCAACCCAAGTTTGTGCTTCTATTGGGTCGAGAGTTCCCTTAAACTCGGGTGGTCCTGTGACGCCCCCAAATTCTGACGTCACTGTCTCGAATTTGGTTCATCACGTTCTAACACAATAATGACATAAAACTAATACAGCGGAAAAGATAGAATAAATTACATTGATTTAATATAATTATTCTCGTCCCAAGGTCTCGCAACCGATACCACAATACTATCCAAAAGTCTTAATTTAACTGAAACATAGTACTAATACATAATCCATGCCTAAGCTTATTACATAACCAAATCTAGAAACTTAAAACAACATAGTAAAATAATCTCCTGCCTAAGGGGGAACAAAGCTACTCTGTAGTTTTGCCCTTTCCCTTATCTTTGCCTGAAGGTTCACCTCGCTCTGCCTTGACTGAAAGATTTAAAGAAAGCAAGAATGAGCAACAAATTTGCCCAGCAAGTGATGTAATAACAAGGGTAAACAATTAAAAGTTTGATGTCTCGAGAATATAAGGGATAGTTCGAGAATATTATGAATTATCAATTATTTCGAATAAAGATGTTATGAACGGATAATCTCAATAAGATTCAAGAAATAATCCTAGCAAAGTTCGAGATGCAAAACACTGAGTAGTCCCAAGGACTAAGAACTCCTACTAGAGTTAACAGTTTTTATACTGAAAATCCAATAAAAACAAGTACACAGGTGATCAGCCTGTAGTACCCCAGATTATGCATAACTGTCACATGCTTATAAGTGCGCACGTCGGTTCCCCGACAATATATAATTTTCCCCTTTTTTTCGGGTTGTTCATCTCAGTAGATAAGAGTCCTTACCAAGACAATTGGTTTGGAATAGCTTTCTAACACATGTATACTAGTCTAACCGAAACAATGGTTTAGACAACTTTTATAATCATATTCAATGATTTAATGAATACCAATACTCGCAATGAGGTTTAAGGGATATTAATCTTAAACCAAACTTTAGGATATGAAAGACAGTTTATAAAACATAAGAGTTATTGTCGCATACTTGTACGATACATGAATATACAAGTTTACATGCTTGCTCAATAAAGAGAAAGGGTTCGAATACTTGCACAATATACCACATCCTGCTCGAATGTAAATTGAGTAGGGTTAAAGGAAACTTGCCTGTTTGCTCAGCTACAAATACTCTATCTTTAATTTAAATTGCGTTGAAACGACCTAATCATTAATAAGTCGGTTCCTTAATTAGTATAACATTCTTACAAGTGGTTACGCACCACATGGTTTTAATACACAGTCACGTAGGTGGAATCATGATTACTAAGTCCATATTCGTAATTTCTCATCTTAGCTAAATGAGTAAGCAAACCTAGAATACCTCGACTTTAAGCATCAACATAAGCTCAAACACATGGTATATCAGTTTAATCATGCAATACATATATGCTGCAAGACTCTACTTACAAATTAAAACAACTGGGCAGTTCTGGCGACCGGCGCAGCCGCGCTAGTTTTTGCTTTAGGAGTGGCGCGGCCACGCCACTCTCTGGGCAGACCAAAAACGTAATTTGATTCAAGTGGCAATCCGGGTCTATTCCCCAACATTCAGGCTACTGATATAACTCAAATACACATGCTCATAAGGTTATTAGTCTGAGTTTAAAACTTAACATGCTCATGCTAAATGCAATCCAAGGTTATAAGGTGTTATATTAGAAACTTCTATATTTTAAGCCAATCAAATCCATCTCGCAAAGGGTCAACTATTATAGTCATGATACCGCATAAAGAGACTAGTCCATACTTAATAAGCATGCTCGTGTATATATAACACGTGTACATATTAATAACGTAGTTTACAATTGGAATGTCACTTTCTTGAACCTGCGAATATAGGTAGAATCCTTGTTTAGCTAGATGGTGCTCGTGTCAACATGTTCTAGAGGCATAATGAATCCTATTATTCATGCTTGCAAGGTTGGAACGAAATTAACACAACGTTTAACAACAATAGTCCTCACGTCTTAAGTTTTTCTTGAAAAGTTCACATTAGACTAACTAAACTTACTTAATATCTCTACGTGACTCTCCGTATGCATTCACACATATAATTAGATCATATATACATGCTTGTAAGCTCAGAACATCAAAGATACAAGGTTCACTAAGTTTTACTTCCAACACTTCAAGTTCTCTTCTAAAAAGTCGTTGGAACCGAGCTAGCACAGCTCATGTTATGCAAGGTAACCCTAGGTAATACATTGGACTTGTTTTCATACATGTCTAAGCTAGTTACATATGCTCAAAGGATCAGAGTCAAAAAGGCATCACTTTCATAAGGTTTAGTTTTCAAATTCTAAGTTTTACTTCAAAATCTTGTAAACCCAACACATTTCATGCAAGACCATACTTAGATCACTTACCAGATACACACATAGGCTTATTTAAGCTAAAATAACATGCTCATGATATCAGAAGAATCAAAAGTTGGAATTTCATTCTGGGGCACGGCGCGGCCGCGCCTGGTTTTGCCTGGGGAGTAGCGCGGCCGCGCTGCTCCTCGACAAAACCAGGTAACGGGTATGGCGAAATTTGCAAAACCAAAACCAATTCAAACAATCATCTGAGCATACCCATCTCACATAAAGTCTATAACCATGATATTAAACATACCTAGCATGATTTTAACAAGTTAAAACAAGTAATTAACTAAGTTCAAGAATTAATTCATCATTCACGCTATTTCTTCATATTTTTGCATAATTAGCGATTGATCATGCTACGAATTCGTTTCTGAACCAAAATGGTTCGTTTAACTTTCGTTGTCTTCGTATTTGACTATACTAATAATGTATAACAACCATTTGCAGATTATCACAACTTAGCTTAACCATTTTTGGTACATTATAAGCATGTATACATTTTATTTTCTGAGAATTCATAAAACTCAAGTTTGATAGCATAAAACATGATTAACACATGTATATGAACTTCACAACTTATATACATCAACTACTAACCAACTAACAAGAGATTCATGGCAAAATTTCTAGAAATTTAAATATAAAACTCAAGAACACAATTAAAGAGGAATTACCTCTTGAAGCTATTGAGTACTCTCCAATACTACTAATTGAAAATCACTCAATCTCACTCTTAACTTCAGATTTCTAGCAACAAGATTTGTGTAGAGGAGGCTTCAATTTATAGAGAATTCAAAATCTGGTTCATGGCTTTGCTCAAGGGTTTCACCCATTGGAAGAAGAAGAAGATCCTTGGTTAATGGAGGTTTGGTGGAATAGTGGTGGAGCACTATTTGGACCACCTCCCCCACCATCATGAAACCAAGGTTTGCAAGGAAGAAGAAGAAGTCTAGGCTTGTAGCCTTTTCCCATTATCAGTCACAAAGTTCTAGCTATTCACGTAAATGAAGGAAATGGGGCAAGTGACTAACAATTTGGGACAAGGAACTCAGACTTTGCAATAGAGACCACTAATACATTTAGGTTTAATAATGCAATTTAGTCATAAGGTGTATTAAAAATAAAAGTTACCATATTGTATCAATATTCATATATACCTATATCATATAATCCATGTACATTAATTTACAACGAAATCTAATTAATCGCTAACACCCAAATATTCAATATACATTATTATTTCATAATACATTTATTGTAATAACATTTAAGTATGGAAATAATTATCATGTAGCAAATATTAAATACTCCATATAATTTAAATGTACATCACACAGCAAAATGTCACATAGGACATTCATGCAATTTAAATGTCACACGTATTCCACCTTATTTAATGACTATATGAATATTCACACATGCTAATGTCACAAAATAAAAAATATCATGACACATAACATTTAATTAAATGAAAAGAGATTATTAGCCACACAATAATTAATTAAGATACATTAATAATTTCTTTTCTTATTAAATCACTCCTCTATTAAATAATCAAGAGATCATTTTATTGCATCACTATTATGGTGACATATCACATATACTCATATTTGAATAAATATTCAACTTAAATAGAAAAGTCAATAATAATATTATTTAAAATTCTCAGGTATTACATCCTCCCTCCCTTATAAAAATTCTGTCCTCAGAATTGATACAAGGTTACACAAATAAATGGGGATAGTCCCTCCTCATCTTACTCTCTAACTCCCACGTAGCCTCCTCGGCGTCGTGGTTTCGCCAAACCACCTTTACAGAAGATATACTCTTATTTCTCAAGGTCTTTCTTTCCTATCTAGTATTTGGACACGAATTTCCTCATAAGTCAAATTCTTCTCCACTTGAATCGGCTCATAGGATATCACGTGCTTATAGTCGGGTTTGTACGGACGTAACACGGAGATGTGAAACACGTTGTGGATGTGAAACACGTTGTGGATGTGTTCCAGCTCAGGCGATAAACTACCATATACGCCACTTCGCCCACCCGCTTCAAAACTTCGAATGGCCCTATGAACCTCGGAATCAATTTTCCTTTTTTGCCAAATCTGATCTTTCCTTTCTAAGGAGATACTTTTAAGAATACGAAACTACCGACTTCAAAGTCTCGGTCCTGACGATGCAAGTCTGCATATTTCTTCTGACGATCTTGAGCGGCTACTAATCTGGCTTTTATTGTTGTCACCACATCGGCCGTCTGTTGAACTATTTCCGGCCCCAAAAGTCGTCGTTCTCCGACTTCATCCCAACACAACGGTGTTCTGCACTTCCTCCCGTAGAGAGCTTTGTAAGGTGGCATATCGATGCTCGTGTGATGACTATTATTATAAGCGAATTCTACTAAGGGTAAGTGGTCATCCCAGTTTCCCTTAAAATCCAGTATGCAAGCTCGAAGCATATCTTCGAGTGTCTGTATGGTTCTTTCACTTTGTCCGTCTGTCTGAGGATGATAAGCGGTACTCAACCTCAGTTGTGTTCCCATTCTCTTGCGGGCTCTTCCACAAATTTGACGTGAAGTGCGGGTCTCGATCGGAAACGATTGACACCGGCACTCCATGTCGCGACACTATTTCCTTCACGTATAAATTTGCTAATTGGTTAAGGTTAAAATGAATCTTGATCGGTAGAAAATGAGCTGTCTTTGTTAGTCGATCCACGATAACTCAAATGGCATCAAAACCCTTTTGTGTGACTGGAAGTCCCACCACGAAATCCATCGTAATATGCTCCCATTTCCACTCTGGTATTTCCAGCGGTTGAAGTAGGCCACTCGGTCTCTGATGTTCTACTTTGACTCGTTGGCAAGTGAGACATCTACTGACGTACTCTGCAACCTCTCGCTTCAGATTGGGCCACCAAAAATGTTGTCGTAGATCCCGGTACATCTTCGTTCCTCCAGGATGAACAGAATATATCGTGCTATGTGCCTCGCGCAAAATTTCCTCCCTTAGTTCAGCAATAGCTGGCACCCACACTCGATTTTTGAATCTCAAAATACCATCCTTATCCATTCAGAACTTTTCTTCCTCACTTCCCGTTATCCGCTTCTTTATCTTCTCGCACTCCTCATCCGTTTCTTGTGCTTCTTTGATTCGATCCAATAATGTTGGACGAGCTTCCATTACAAACAACTTCTCATTGGGCCTTCGAGGTTCCCCAACTTCTATTTCCAATTTTTCATGTCTCTTATTAACTCCTCCTGAGTTGTCAATGTGGACAGTTTCTCCCTTCCTTTCCTACTCAGCGCGTCAGCTACTACGTTGGCCTTTCCCGGGTGATAAAGAATTTCGCAGTCATAATCCTTGATTAATTCCAACCACCTCCTTTGTCTCATATTTAGCTCCTTCTGTGTGAAAATATACTTCAGACTTTTGTGGTCTGTATATATCTCACATTTTTCTCCGTACAGGTAGTGCCTCCAAATTTTTAACGCAAAAACTACTGCTGCTAGTTCCAAGTCATGGGTAGGGTATCGTTTTTCGTAATCCTTCAATTGTCGTGACGCGTATGCAATGACTTTGCCGTGTCGCATAAGCACACAACCGAGTCCTTTATGCGACGCATCACCATACACCACAAATCCTCCCGTACCATCTGGTAAGGATAATGCAGGTGCTTCGCTTAACCTCTTCTTCAGTTCTTGAAAACTCTCTTCGCATTTATCCGTCCACACGAACTTCACCGTCTTCCTTGTTAAATTGATTAACGGGGTTGCTATCTTAGAAAAATCTTGGATAAATCTTCGATAGTACCCGACTAACCCTACGAAACTTCTTACTTCTGTCGGCGTCCTCGGTTGTTCCCAACCACTAACAGCCTCCACCTTCGCAGGGTCCACTGAAATCTCATTCTTGTCTATCACGTGTCCTAAGAATTGGACCTTCTCCATCCAGAATTCACAGTTAGAAAATTTTGCGTACATCTTCTCTTTCCTTAGTGCTTCCAACACCATCTTTAAATGTTCAGCGTGCTCTTCTTTGGTCTTTGAGTAGATTAGGATGTCATCGATGAAAACTACTACAAACTTATCCAAGTATAGCTTGAAAACTCGATTCATCAAGTCCATGAACGCTGCTGGGGCGTTGGTCAAACCGAACGACATCACTAAAAATTCATAGTGTCCATATCGGGTTTGAAACGCCGTCTTCGGAATATCTTCCTCTCGTACCTTTAGTTGATGATAACCCGTTTGTAGATCTATATTAGAGAACCACTTTGCTCCCTTTAATTGATCGAAAAGGTCATCTATCCTTGGTAATGGATATCTATTCTTAATCGTTACTTTGTTCAACTCTCGATAGTCGATACAAAGCCTCATCGATCCATCTTTCTTCTTGACGAATAACACTGGTGCTCCCCAAGGAGACACACTTGGCCGAATATAACCCTTATCTAATAATTTCTGCAATTGTATCATCAATTCCTTCATTTCCACTGGTGCCATACGATACGAAGCTTTCGAAATCGGTGCAGTTCCCGATGCTAAATCTATTGCGAATTCGATTTCTCTGTCTAGCGGAAGGCCAGACAGATCATCAGGAAACACGACTTGAAATTCTCTCACTACTGATATATCTTTCGCTTCTACTCCCTTCTTTTGAGTATCCGCAATATAGGCTAAATAACCCACATATCCTTTCTTTAATAATTTCTTGGCCTGCATCATCGTAAGACAACAGGATTGCTTAAGCGATGAGCTACCATAAAATACTACCTTAGACCGATTTGAAGTCTAAAGGTTCACACTTTTCTTTCGACAATCGATCATCGCAACGTGGCTAGATAACCAATCCATTCCTAATATCACGTCAAACTCTCCCAGTCTTATCGGAATCAAGTCTACACTGAGTTCGTGACCTCTAATGCTTGCAGAACAATTTCGGTAAACGAACTCTACAAAAATTACTTCCTTATTTGCAATCTCTATGTTCAAAGGATTCTCTAAATGTTCTAGGGGTAAGTTCAAACGTGTAGCAAAATCTTCAGACACAAAGGAACAGGTAGGACCCGAATCAAATAATACATATGCATTTATATTATTGATTGGTACAATACCTGACACCACGTCCTTTGCAGTAACTGCGTCTTGGACGGTCATGTTAAAAGTTCGGGCCGTCGAGCGATTGGGTTGTGCTGGTCCACCTTGTTAGGTTTGTACATAGCGCGAACATGCAATCAAATTACATTAATAAAGCGGAAGCGCGATAAAATCAGATTTTAAAATTTTATACAAACCATCACCATGATCTTTCTTTATGCACAATTATTAATTAAACGAAAGAGATGGAGAATAAGAATTATACCCTTGTAGAATTCTAGCTTCCTCAGGTACAAGTTCACCTCCAATTCCTTCGCGTTCTCCTTGAATTCCACCGATTAAATTCCTTCCTTTGATCAACGTTAGCCACCCAAGTGTTTGGCCTCTAGAGGTGATCCACCAAGGAATAATACTTATTCAAGAAGATGGGTGTTGGCAAAACCCTAGTTTCTATCTCTATAGAAATTGTAAGTACTCTCTACAATTCTTATGCAAGAGTGTGTAACCCTAATCTATGATAAGACTTTTCTTATTTATAGATGTAGGAAAACCCTTCCCTAAACTATTTAGGATTAGGGTTTCTATTCTAATTAAACTCCTTTAATTAAATTAAACTCCTAATCCAATTAGGAATTCATGTGAGAGTACTTCTATTAATTAATTCTCAATCCCTATTAGGAATTAAATAATAGTAATAGTAATAATAATAATAAGACTCCTCTTATTAATTTATATTTAATATTTCTAAAATATTAAATAATAAATATTAAGCTATTTAATTTATTCTATCTCCATAGACTAAATTAAATACACTTAACTTATTATTACAATTATGCCATTTACTTCTTAAATAAATATTTTTCTTTTTGCGGTGTGACCCTTTAGGTTCTCCATATTAAACCGGTTGTGAATAAATCAATTAGAAAAATTCTAATATTATTTAAATAAATAAATAAAACTATTTAATTCATTTAAATAAATAATATTTATTCTACAATAAGGGTAAGCCCCCTTAGCGATCAACGACTTTCCAGATAATATAGATTTCAACATTAATCATAAAAGAACCTTTTAGTGCATAGTTACCGTACAATTCAATCCTTCTACCATACAATGTCCCAATTAAATATAAGACACGGAATTACTGTCAAGTCTTATTTTATTTAATTATATGTATTTCGATTCTGAAATGCACAACTCTGATTAATGCAAATTAGAAACTCCTTTCTAATTTTCATTCTGCTTTGGCCAAAGACTTCTGAGTCGTTATTTATCGAATCACATAGGACATTCTCTCCTTTTACTAGAAGTGGTAGATTCTTTGTTGATCATTCACCTATTTTCATGTACAACTTATTATACCCAGTCATACCCTTTGATATACCCTAAAGGTCTTAAGGGACATGTCAAAGTATAACTCATCATACACAAGATACTATGATGATCTCAAGTCCAAGGATCACTTGTACTACTATCACTAAAGGAATTCCTATTGACAGGCGAGTAAAACTCCATTAGGTATTCCTTAGCGAGCCACGTTTAGTGAACTTATTCTCTAATAAGCACCTACATACTTGCTTTAGTGTCTCCACACAAATGATTATGAGATCAATCATCCTCTTCATAAGAGCAAGCAACGTATGTACTAATCTATCCGGATTCACTAATCCCCTTTTTAGTAATCCAACGATTAGGAACAATTTTAGTTTGTGAGCTATCTAGAATTTAGATCTCATTAGCATGATCACCATCACGATTCTAAAAACATTGCTCAAAACTATGGGTTTATCACATTTAATATAACAGCACCATGTAGATAAAGTAAAATGCCTTTAACAAACGAATAAGATTACAAAGTATATGCTACATCATATCAAATATGATTGGCTTGTGTGCATACTACTTTCAATCTCCCACTTGCACTAAAGCCAATCGCCATGGTATCTAATACACTTCTTCTCTAAGTGACGATTATCCTGCTGTTGGATAAAGCTTCAGTAGATGGATATGCAATGCTGTTCTCGAGAGTCCACTATCTCTATAGTGACTTTTCTTCTTTCAATGATTTTACTAATCAAATGAAAGTGCCGCAACACATGTTTGAATCCAAGATGAGACTTAGGAACTATTCCTAGTTCTGTAATGAACTTTTCATTCAAACAATCAACTTGCAGCTTCATTTACAGCTATATACTTTGTTTTTGTCATTAAACCAGCAACTCTTTGCTGTTTGGAACTTTTCCAATTCACTGCACCACCTTTCAAGGTAACGTTTTACCCTAAAGTGGATTTGTTATCGTCTTGGTCAGTCTGAAAAACTTGAGTCTGTTTAGCCCTCTAGTTTTAATTCAGACCTACCATGAACCATAATCACATCTTCAGTACCAGTTAAGTACCTAAAGATGTTTATCACTGTCTTACAGTAATCTTCTCCAGAATATGACTGATCAACATCAAGCCTAGTATATTCATTACATACATGATAGTAACTCATGCGATCTCTCTTTCAATTGGGGACAATTTTAGAGAGATTCTCTCTATGGCTCATCATCATGAGACCTCTCTTGGAGTTTGCCATGCTAAACGCCTTTAGCATCAAATGAATATACGTTCCTTGGGTCAAGCCAAACATCCTTTTAAATCTATCTATATAGACTTATATCCCCAATTTATAGGATGCTCCTCCCAAGTCATTCATGGAGGAATGTTTAGACAATTTTATCTTTACTGATTGTAGCATTGGTGTGTTATTCCTTGTCAGTAGTATATCAACATATAATACCAAGAATGTCACAGCGCTCCCACTGACCCTTTTGTATACACTAGGTTCATTCCCGTTTTTGATAAAATCAAACTCTTTTGATTGTCTCATCAAAATGAATGTTCCATCTTTGAGAAGCTTGCTTCAATCCATCATTGGATCATTGTAGCTTAAAACACGATTTGCTTCAACCTTTGAAACAAATTCCTCTGGCTGTATCATACATACATTCTCCTCAAGTCTTCATTGAGGAAGGGTGTCTCCACATCCATTTTTGCCAGATTTCGTAATAAGCTGCAATCACAAGCAAAATCCAAATGGACTTGAGCATTACCCAGTAATAAGGTTTTATCACAATCAACTCCTTTACTTTATTTGAAACCTTTTAAACAGGTCTGGTCTTATAGGTCTCCACCTTGCCATTTGCCCCAGTCTTTCTCTTAAAGACCCATATTCACACTCTAGGCACTATGCCCTTTTGTGGAGTAACCAGAGTTTATACTTGGTTCTCATACATGGAGTCCATTTCGGATTTCATGGCCATCTGCCATTTCTCTGAGTGTCTTCTACTCATAGCCTCATCGTATATAACTGGATCATCATCATTTATGATGCGTACCTCATCATCATCCTCTATGATGAATCCATATCTCCCAGGTATCTTCGGTACTCTTCTAGATTTACGATTCGGTTGTGGTACAATAGGTCTATCTACAGGTTCCTCGGTTCGACTTAAAGTGCTTTGGGGTTCTTGAACTCCTTCAAGATCTATTACCCTCCCACTAGCTCCTTCAATGATAAACACCTTTATCTAAGAAGGCAGCGTGTAGGATTATAGTAATAATACCCTAAACTTTCTTTAGGATATCCCACAAATCTGCACTTGTCAGATTTTGTCCCAAACTTATCTTTGAAACCTTTTCACATAAGCTGGACAACCCCTTATCTTAACATACTTAAGAATAGGAATCCTCCCTATCCATAACCTTTATGGAGTCTTGGGGCCAGATTTTTGAGGTTACCTTATTTTGTAGATATGCAGCCGTTTCTAGGACATAACCCCAGATGGATACTAGAATGCCGGTAAAAATCATTATGGACTGCACCATGTCCAACAAGGTACAATTTCTCCTTTTAGATACACCAATCAATTATTGCGTATCAGGAAGTGTCCATTATGAGAAAATACCATTTTGAGATAATCTAGAAACTCATTGTACAAGTATTCTTTCCTCGATCTAATCAAAGAATCTTAATACTCTGTCAATATGTTTCACTTCTGAATTCTTTGAATATTTCAAATGATTCAGACTTGTATTTCATTAAATACACACATTCAACTCTTTGAATGACCATCCCCTTTTCTTTTACTAGTTTGTTCAATTTGCAAAATAATTTTCATGTAAGTCATGTATACAAAGTCTATCAAGTGAAATTTCAGTTTTATACAAAACATTATCATTATAAATAGAACAATAATTGTTCTTAAATATAATACCAAAAACTTCCTTGTCCAACAACGGAAGTAATAATGTTTCTACAGAAAACTGGAACATAATAACAACTTTATTAACTTAATAGACTTGCCCGTAGGCAATGCTAAACTATAAGTTCCTATGGTTAATGCAGCAACCTTTGCTCCATTCCACACATAAGATTACTTACTCTTTGTTTAGCTTTCTACTTCTGCTTAGTCTCTGCATTGGATTGCATATGTGAGAACTACAGCCGGTATCCAATACCTAAGTAGAACCTTGACTTATAGAAAAATTTATTTCAATTATGAACAAACCCATATGTGTAATCGAAGCTTCATTAAGCTTCTTCTGGTTAGCCTCTGTAAGATACTCCTTACAGTTTCCTTTTCAGTATCCAGGCTTATTGCATTGGAAGCAAACTCCTTTGCTATCTACATCAGTCTTGTTCTTATTGTCCTTTATTTTTGCCCTTCCATTTACCTTCTTTGAATTGTTCTTCTTTTAAGAAGATCCTTTGGCCCTCTTCCACTTCCTGGAAGAATCATCTACCAGTAAGACTTGGTCTTTCTTGGTTGGAAAGTGACTCTTTACAGTTTTCAACATGTTTAAGCAACTCAGGCAGGCTGACATATAGCTTGTTCATGTGGAAATTCACAACAATTTGTGAGAAAGAGTCCGGAAGTGATTGCAAGATCAAATCTTGGATCAACTCTCCATCCATTAAAACCCAGTTGTCCCAATTGTTCAATCATATTGATCATTTTAGGACATTTGTCTATACTATAGTGCCATCGGTCATTCTAGATCGGAAGAGCTCCTTAGATATCTGATATCTAATAGTCCTACTTTCCTCACCCTTCAACTCCTTGAAGGTGCAGGAGTATAGTAGGAGCATCCATAGTTTCATACTGACGCTGAAGCTCGTTACTCATGGATGCGAGTATGATACATTTGAGCCAATTGTGCATCATCTTACTACTTTCTAAAAGTAGCAATCTCTTCCTCAGAGGCATTGTCTGCAACCATTGCAGGGATAAGCGTATTAAGGACATAAGACAGCTTTTCAGCCTTGAGAACTATTCTCAAATTCTTAACCAGTCCTTTTAATTTGGTCCGATTAATTAGCATCTAATATGCTCCGCAGTGATAGTGAATTAGACATCGTAAAATTCTGTAAATGAATTTGTAGTTTAACAACATTTTAGCATACATTCATTTCTTAATTAATTAGCAAAATAAATTAGGTCTTTATTTTAAATTGGTATCTCCCACTATTTTCATCAAACTATATTACCCTCCCTATATAGTTCGGCATATCTAATTAAAGATTTGCTAGTGAGAATAAGGATCCCATTTCAAATGTATATAGCCTTGTGTGACACAAAAAACGATATATAAATAAATAGGTAGACAACTATTGTCAATTACATCACTATGTAACTCCTTGTATTTTGCCTCTTAGATTATTTTGATCAAGTGTGACACATCCGAATCAAAACTATCCAAGTTAAGTCCAACCTAGCACTTCCATATATTCGAAAGAAAAACACTGTTCTTGTGTGACACAACAAAACAACATCGTTCAGTCTATGTATAAGCATCAAATGTGATAAAACAACATCTTAAATATTTAATACTTGCCTTGTGTGACACAACAAACTCATATTAAATATTTAATACTCTATCGCTTTACCATGCTAGAAGGCGACGTTCGATATTCCAAATATCTTTGAATGCTTAGGACTTAATATAATTTCTTTGAGGGGTTTGTTATTATTTGTCTCATCTTGTTTAGCGCGCATGCACATATATATATAAAATACGCGTCATATTATTAAACATGCGAAGCATGTTGTATAATATATAATATATACATAGTAAGCATGCACATATAGAATACTATATTCTACCCGGATTGATTATGGACTTTTATTCTAGTTTGGTTCACTAGAGCCACCAAGTGAACCAAAAGGTCAAACCTAGGGTGCAAGAATTAAATTTAAATATAACTATTACATTTAAACCCGGGCTCCATTACAAACGGGTGTTCAAGTGCTCCTTGCTCCTTTGTCTTCAATTCTTCAAAATTAATTCTAACTAGTCCTATTACAAAAACTATTTACAATAAATAGAAACCTTGATCAGCAGTCAAGGGGAAGTACATAGGAGGGAGATAGAATTTACATTAAGAAAAAATTAGAGAAGACGAGGTACGCAGACCCCATTTATAAAAACTCATACATTCAAGCATCCACTAAAATAAATCCAATCACACATTGGTCAATAGTCCATAATCAATCCCTATTTATTATCATACATATCTCTATATGTATCAGTAAATAACATTCATCCCATGAATAATAAAACCATTCCATATATGCATTGATATCATTTAATGGGCAATATTAGTTAGTATAAAATTCAATTTCAACTCCAATTAGTTATCATGGAATCCAATTCCAACTCTAATTAGTTATCATGAAATCCAATTTCAATTAAAATAAACTTCTTTATTTTAATCATATTCCAAATCAAAATAAACTCTTTTATTTTAATTTATCCAATTTTTTGAATAAAAATAAACTCCTTTATTTTTAATCAAATTCCAAATCAAAATAAACTCCTTTATTTTAATTAATATGGAAACCAATTTCAAGTTTAAAATAAACACCTTTATTTTTAACTTAAAATTGTTGGAAAATAAAATATGTTGAATCCTATTCCTTATCAAAATAAACATCTTTATTTTTTAAGGAAACATGGAATCCTATTCCATATGTGAATAAACTCCTTTATTCTAGAAAACATGGAATCCTATTCCATATGTGAATAAACTCCTTTATTCTAGGAAATATGGAATCCTATTCCATATGTGAATAAACTCCTTTATTCTAGGAAACATGGAATCCTATTCCATATATGAATAAACTCTTTTATTCTAGTTAACGTAGAATCCAATTCCAAGTTCAAATAAAACTTTTAATTTTAATTATATTTCAATTCAAAATAAACCTTTTATCTTAATTGAAAATAAATAAAATCAAAATAAATAAAAAAATAAAATAATTTTACACAAACAATTATGCCCAATTAAATTGTTCTAAACACATATCAATGTATATACAGAATCAAAACAATTAATAATTCGCATAAAGTTTGGCTCTCTGATACCACTGTTAGGTTTGTACATAGCGCGAACATGCAATCAAATTACATTAATAAAGCGGAAGCGCGATAAAATCAGATTTTAAAATTTTATACAAACCATCACCATGATCTTTCTTTATGCACAATTATTAATTAAACGAAAGAGATGGAGAATAAGAATTATACCCTTGTAGAATTCTAGCTTCCTCAGGTACAAGTTCACCTCCAATTCCTTCGCGTTCTCCTTGAATTCCACCGATTAAATTCCTTCCTTTGATCAACGTTAGCCACCCAAGTGTTTGGCCTCTAGAGGTGATCCACCAAGGAATAATACTTATTCAAGAAGATGGGTGTTGGCAAAACCCTAGTTTCTATCTCTATAGAAAATTGTAAGTACTCTCTACAATTCTTATGCAAGAGTGTGTAACCCTAATCTATGATAAGACTTTTCTTATTTATAGATGTAGGAAAACCCTTCCCTAAACTATTTAGGATTAGGGTTTCTATTCTAATTAAACTCCTTTAATTAAATTAAACTCCTAATCCAATTAGGAATTCATGTGAGAGTACTTCTATTAATTAATTCTCAATCCCTATTAGGAATTAAATAATAGTAATAGTAATAATAATAATAAGACTCCTCTTATTAATTTATATTTAATATTTCTAAAATATTAAATAATAAATATTAAGCTATTTAATTTATTCTATCTCCATAGACTAAATTAAATATACTTAACTTATTATTACAATTATGCCATTTACTTCTTAAATAAATATTTTTCTTTTTGCGGTGTGACCCTTTAGGTTCTCCATATTAAACCGGTTGTGAATAAATCAATTAGAAAAATTCTAATATTATTTAAATAAATAAATAAAACTATTTAATTCATTTAAATAAATAATAATTAATCTACAATAAGTGTAAGCACCCTTAGCTATCAACGAAGTACAATATAATATAGATTTCAACATTAATCCATAAAAAAAGAACCTTTTAAGTGCATAGTTACCGTACAATTCAATCCTTCTACCATACAATGTCCCAATTAAATATAAGACACCACGGAATTAAATACTGTCAAGTCTTATTTTATTTAATTATATGTATTTCGATTCTGAAATGCACAACTCTGATTAATGCAAATTAGAAACTCCTTTCTAATTTTCATTCTGCTTTGGCCAAAGACTTCTGAATCGTTATTTATCGAATCACATAGGACATTCTCTCCTTTTACTAGAAGTGGTAGATTCTTTGTTGATCATTCACCTATTTTCATGTACAACTTATTATACCTAGTCATACCCTTTGATATACCCTAAAGGTCTTAAGGGACATGTCAAAGTATAACTCATCATACACAAGATACTATGATGATCTCAAGTCCAAGGATCACTTGTACTACTATCACTAGAGGAATTCCTATTGACAGGCGAGTAAAACTCCATTAGGTATTCCTTAGCGAGCCACGTTTAGTGAACTTATTCTCTAATAAGCACCTACATACTTGCTTTAGTGTCTCCACACAAATGATTATGAGATCAATCATCCTCTTCATAAGAGCAAGCAACGTATGTACTAATCTATCCGGATTCACTAATCCCCTTTTTAGTAATCTAATGATTAGGAACAATTTTAGTTTGTGAGCTATCTAGAATTTAGATCTCATTAGCATGATCACCATCATGATTCTAAAAACATTGCTCAAAACTATGGGTTTATCACATTTAATATAACAGCACCATGTAGATAAAGTAAAATGCCTTTAACAAACGAATAAGATTACAAAGTATATGCTACATCATATCAAATATGATTGGCTTGTGTGCATACTACTTTCACACCTATCATTAGCTTGCTTCCCCCTTGGTTGCCGTTTCCCCCGGTGTTCCCCTTCTTCGGGAAATCCTTGATCTGGTGTTCAGTCGAGCCGCAACCAAAACATCCTCGGTTTTTCTTCGGCTTTGGACAATGGGGTGCAATGTGCCCTTCTTGGCCGCAGTTGAAACAGACACTGCGCCCTTTCCAGCAATCCCCTTGATGGTTCTTTCCACATTTAGAGCATACCTCAGCCCTTTTCTTAAATCCTCCCTGATAACTTCCCGACTGGTTGCTTCGGTTGTTGTTATTGTTGTTATCCCACTTCCTTTTTCCTAAATTTCTTCCTCCACTACTACTTCCCCCACGACTTTCTCCTCCAGAATTCTTATTCTTCTTCTCCTTGTTGTACTGACTTAGTGCCTCACTACCTCCCTCAGCAATGATCGCCTTTTCCAACAGTGTGGCGAACGAATCGATTTGGAGAACTGACACCTTGTTGAATAACCAAGGTTTCAGCCCTAACTCAAAGCGTCTAGCCTTCCTTTCTTCGGTGTCGACATAGTGTGTAGCGAATCGTGCGAGCTCATTGAATCTTGCCGCATACTGAGCTATCGTCATCTCTCCTTGCTTCAGTTCCAAGAATTTAATCTCCATCTTATTCTTCATGCTCTTCGGGAAGTAATTCTCGAAGAACAGAGTGGTAAACCTATCCCAGGCTATCACTCCTTCACCCGCTCTTTGTTGATTGGCTTCCCACCAGTAATTCGCTTCACCCTTCATCATATACGTGGCGAATATCGTCTTCTGATCTTCCCCCACTCGAGCAATAGTAAACGCCTTTTCCATTTCCTTGATCCAGGTTTGTGCTTCGATGGGATCGGTAGTTCTCCTAAACTCGGGCGGTCCTACACTCTTAAAATCTTTGAAGTTCGTTACTGGTGCAGCTAGGAGGTTGGGGTGTACTGGTTCGTTGTTCCTTCCCCGCAGGGCTTATCCTAGTAAGTCTACTAGTCGTTGAATGGGGTCCGCTTGGTTCCTTTCGTTATTGACTGACTCATCCAACTCGGCGATTCTACGTCTGGGCGGCATTTTCTGCAACACAAGATTTTACTCTTATTTTATAAGCATATAACTCAGGTATTTCTCTAATGCAGAAATTTAATAACACCGTGAAAAAACATTTATATTTATATGCCAAGTTGTTACATCATGATGATTTCTTGCATACTGCTATAAATGTTACTTCTATCCCCTAATATTACAAAAGTTGGGGAAAACATCAACATACTACCCTTAACATCAAAAAGGGTTCACATAACAATTCCGTATCTCACACAGTAGATCAGAGATTACATAACGATGTACATCTAGACATACTACTAACACTACTAGACTACTAATCGCTAGATTTCATCCCAACATCCCGCGCTCCACTGCACGGATAAATTCCTGCTGCGTGATATGTGCTACAAAATCCCGACTCACAGTGTATCGTGTTTGCCCCTACTGTGGCGCCCCCAAATCCGGGTCACTCGAACCATGGACCTGGTTCGTCACTATCTCATACCTGCATCAAACTATTGATAACTTACAGCGGAAATAAAGGAATATTCATATTGATATAACACAAATAATCCTGTCCCAAGTCTCGAAACCAAAACTTCTACAACGTAACTTAATACATAAGGGTAATTAAGTCTTAATACATCACAAAAGTCAACGAGTCTTAATACATTTTCAAGATGGTGATCTTAATGGTACAAAGCTAATCCGTAGCTTTGCCTTTGCCTTTATCCTTCCCAGAACTTTCACCACGAGCTCCACTAACTGAAATATTTTAAGGAAAGCAAGGGTGAGCAACAAATTTGCTCAGCAAGTATAATAACAATAATCGTGAATCATCAAATGAATACTTTATAGCTTACAAGAATCAAGAGAATAAAAGATAGCTCAAGAATCTGCATAATCTCAACGAATGACCTCATTAACACAATCGTAGGGCCTCTAAGGACCGAATGATTTCAATGTTTCCAAATGGAGGAAATATTCAATACTGAGTGGTCATCTTGACACTGAACTTTTACTAGAATCACCAGAAAATTCATCCGATGATCCAACATACTAATACAATAGGTGATCAGCCTAATGTACCCGGTGTTATGCATAACCCCTTTAACATAATGTTCGCGCGCGTGTCGGTTTCCTGACATACATACTGTTTCCCCTGCTATGAGGGTTGTTCATCTCAGCTTTACATAGGAATCCAAACCAAACAATTTGATTGGATAGCTTTACTTAACAACAATGAGGATTAAACATACGTCTAGCCGAAACAAGTGGCGTAAACTATTTCTTTAAACAGTTCATGAATGAAGAACTTAAACGTTTCACAATCCAACAACAGATAATGAATTCAAATACATAAGTTGTGAATATCAATAATTTATCTTAGATGTGGAGTAATTGACGATAATTAATCCACTAAATAATTGAAAGTAATAACTCGATTTGAGTCATGAAACCTACAACAATATACATGTCTGCACAAAATAAAAAGTAGTGCATAAGGTTTAGAAACTTGCCCAACACAAGGGTTAGACAAGGGTTAAAGAAGAACTTGCAACAACATAAAATGATCGCTCAATCAATAGTTAACTCGCACAATAGAACTTGCCCAACACAAGGGTTAGACAAGGGTTAAGGAAACTTGCCTGAAGCGCTGCTACAATAATACAACACACGCTCCTTAATGTCCTACACGATTAAGTACATATTTACATAACAATTAGTCACATTCCAAATAATGGTTTAATACGGACGTTGTATCATTAAAACACATTGATTGACCTACGACAACCCAGTCGGGGGTCTCGCTCTCCGGTGAGCTGGCGGGGGTCGGAGGACAATGTTTGCCAAAATCTATACTAGCAAAAATACGCAAGTATACGCAGTCCACAAGTAATAAAGTGAAAGTAGAGTATCGTCCCACATAGAAGAATTGATTCTACAATGACAAATTCCAAATTTAAATCAAATCAATTTTTAGTAAACGAATAGTTTTATATTTCTGAGGTTTTGAATTTAACTAATTAATTCTAAATTAAATTACTAACACTAGTTTGAGAACAGATTGTTAAAGACTTAAGACTACAACTTCACTTAATGCTTTATTTTACTTAACATGCTCCCCTTTGGATTATGCTAATTATTCTAGATTGTTAACCAGGAAGTCATCACTATTTATGATCATCTTTCAATGTTTCACAAACAACTTTACTTAAATCCACAATTGATAGATTCACGTTAATCATCCTAAATAACTAATTCACTATATTTCTATGTGAATTACAATTAAAAAGGATTTAAAGCCCAAGTTCCCTATTTTGATTACATGCGGTGATAGGTATATCTCTATCCTAATCACAAATTATGAATTCCATCGACAGCAGAAAACACAATCACATGCTATTATGGTCAGTTCTACTCCTATACTTCATCTTTCAAATTCATATAGAATAACCCGGTAATTATTGGCCAGATAATTAAGTAATTCAGCACAAACCATAATAGACAATCCAAAATTAACTAATCATAATATTCAAATAAGCATGCTATTCAAAACTACGCATTAAGATCCATTATAGCCTTAACAGAAATTTAGTTCATAAATAAACTAGAATTCATCATCCACAAGTTTAATAACATCAAAAAGTTTAGAATAGAGAGTAAAGAGAAGAAACACTGTAAGTAATCTTTCAATCTCTGTCCTGCTCCTCCTTGCTTTCTCCTTGTTCTCAACTTGCTTCAAGTCTTCTTTAATTGCTTCAAAACTAGGGTTTTTTCTAATAGATAGATCAATTACCAACTAGAAAACACCTACTTATAATATCTGATAAAACCCCTAATTAATTACAGAGTTCCAAATCCAAGTTCAAATCAAAACCAATCAAAACATCTGAAAAGTCAACTTTGCCCTTGCTCGAACCGGCGCGGCCGCGCCTGGATTAAGCTTGCAAGGCGCGCGGCCGCGCTACTCTGGCAGCAAATTTTTTTCTAACTCTGGCATCACGCGCGGCCGCGCTGCTACCCAGTTCATTTTGGGCGCGGCCGCGCTGCTCTGAAATCCTGCAACATCAGCTACATCAGCAACTTCATCCACTCAAATGTCCAATTCTCGCCCAATGCAATCCCAACACGTACAACCTACAAAAACACACAAAATACATGAAAAGTAACTGGAAACTATGGAAATAAACAATAATTCACGTAAATTGGTATCCGATTCGTAGGTATAAAACCTATTCATCAAATTCCCCCAAACTTGAACTATTGCTTGTCCCCAAGCAACAAAATGTAATGCAATAACTAACATAATACAACACAATGCCATGAATGCACTAAGAACTAGCATGCCTACGAATCCAACCAATAGCCATATGAATGTTAACTGTATGCCTCAGAGATATCAATAAACAGCTTGAAACAGTAAATCCAATCAAAAGAGACTAATAACCCCAACCAATCAAGCAATATACACCTATCATCACCCAAATTGTGCGTGTGTGTTCAATAATCAAGTTAACTGACCAAAGTTCAAAATAAAGCCACATAACCAACTCTATAACAAGAATACTTTCTTTTTACTACAATTCAAGCAAATACAACAAATCCAGCCAATATCAAGCAAATACCGAGCATGAAGGTTCTAACAAGGTTTTATTCCTACTTTATTTTACTACGAGTGCGTTTTACGCTCCATCTCGTAATTATGCTTAACTGTGCAACGTCAAGTTCTCTTAGGCGTTTCAAAATCACCCATGTAGCGAGCGTTCAATCAGTAACTCCCAAACCAGACGGCTTTAGGGCACTAGGTGTTAAGACACCCCTAAGGATCTAATTACCCGAGTGATAGAGGCCACAGAACCCAACTAGTGAACGTATTTTTTTATTTTTATTTTTATTTTTTCCTCTTTTTTTTTTTTACCTTAAAAGAACCCCCAAACTCAGCTTTTACCCAATTTAACCTTCCTTGTTAATTCACCTATCAATGTTTTACCCAATTCTCATATAAAAATCAGTTATGCAACCCTTTGAACCCTAGCAGTCAAACTAATCAATTTATTCGTGCAATCCAAAAACTCAAGTTATGACAAGCAGAATTACCCTTATGATCAAAAGTATTATATCCCAAATGACTTTCAAACTGTCCAAGCTAACACAATAATACCCATCTCATCATTGGCCGAGCCAAAATCAAAATCATAGCAACTAATCAATTGGATTCATGCAAACAAACTAAATGCACCTAACACAATCAAACCAAACCATGCAAGATACTAATATGCCAACATACTAACAGATATGATGCACAAAACCAATAAACATGCTAAACAAAAACCTAAAAGAACTCCCCCAAACTTAAAACAGACAATGCCCTCATTGAATAAAACAATAAAAGAAAAGGAAAAGGAAAGAAAAACTCCCCTAATCCGACGTAGCATCATCTGCCTCCTCCCCATCGGAAGGCGTGTCCAGAGGCGGATAAGTCGAGGTTGCACCAAATGTTGGAAATTGGACTTGAACGCCCAACTGAGAAAAGGCCTGCGAGAAACTATCTGAAAGCTGAGTGGAAAAAGAGCGAAGCTCGGTCATACTCGAATGTATAACATCCATCATGCGAGTCATACGCCTCTCCATGCGATCGAATCGAGCCTGCGATATATTAACGGGCTGTTCAGGCTCAGGCACCGGTTGATCAGACGCCTCCTCACTCTCAGAATAGTCCCCTAACAAGAATCCTGCTCCACGAGCATGCGACGGGGCTCCTTCCCACACCTTATACTTTGCTATCGTCGCGTGATCAATGGTATTCATCGGGAGCTGCACTGGCTCACTGTCGGCCCACTCCACCCCCGCAGCTGAACATAAGCGAGTAATTACCGAAGCATGCGGGATACCACCTGAAGTACCTCCCTGAAGGTAACGATAAATAGACTGATGAATCACATAACCAACATTGACAGACTTTTCCATCACTATCCCATATAGCAAAATCACCCGGTCCTTGGTCACGTCGTTCTGGTGCCTGGTGGGCATGAGATTTGCACAAATGAAGCTGTACCAGGCCTTGCCGTAGCGACTCAAGGCAGTGTGTGGGAAGTGAAGCTTCTGATCGGTCCCCTGCTTTGTAGTCCACTCGATACCCGGCTTGCACAAGACATTTTTGATTCTGTCCAGCTTGGGTTCCCAATTTGTAGAATGGAAACTCTCAGGGTCAGAAAGGGGAATGGTAGGCAAGTGGTAAATATCATTAATAGTGCGGCTATCATACGGCACCTGACAGCCCCTCACAAACGCGGTCCCATCCTTCGTAATCTTGGCGTTGGCGTAAAATTCTTGAACCACAGAAATAGGTGCTGACAATTGTGGCTCCACAAACAATAACCATCCTTTAGCCCTAATCATACGCATCATCTCTCCATCCAAACCAGGATCGGGCTTTAGCCCACACTCCAATACAAAGGTCTTGCCCAACAAAACCCGGTGATAGAAGTCCTCCGCCTCAGCCGAAACAAACCGACTCCTATCAAAATCTACATCCTCAGCGTGTGCATGGGAACTGGACGATTCCCCTCGTGGTCGTTTGGAAGCCATATCAACTCAATTCCCAACTCACAATAACGCAAAATCTCCCCCAAACTTGAAAGAAACTACACTAGGGTTTCACAAATAATAATAATCCAAAATACTTGCATGCACAACTCAAGTACAAGCAACCAAACCAATATAAAGCAAACCCCTGTGTAAAATCTGACAAGAAGCTTAAGACAATATAAAACCCTAATTGCAATATACTTACTTCAACAATCCCACTGTGATTCCTTGCTAGCCCACCGCGTTGCACTGACAATCTCCTTGATGAACTTTGTGATTGATGAAGAACTCGAATTTGTGGTGTGAATGGAGAGTATCGGCTACGTATGTAGGTATTAGAAAGAGAATGGAGATGAATGATAATATGAACTAGGGTTTGATGTTGGTAGAGTTTGATTTGTAGAATGATTTTGTGGAGATTGGGATTTGATAAGGAATCCGATTTGGGAGAGAAGGAAACAGAGAGAGTCGGTTTTTTAGATGGAATAGGTTTGAAGAAATAGAGTCCAAGTGGGAAAAGGAAATAAGAAATAGTCGTGGGTCGGGTCGAACTTGATTTTTAAAAACTGGGATCCGATCGCGGCGCGGCCGCGCTGGGATTTGACCTGAATGGGGCGCGGCCGCGCTTGTGTAGCAGCCAATTTTTTTTCAACTTCTGAGATGCGGCGCGGCCGCGCTGGTTTCCTTCACAATTTGGGCGCGGCCGCGCTGGGGTACCAGCTGCACAATTTTGACTTTCTGAAGCAGGGCGCGACCGCGCGTGTTTTCTTCACATTTGGGGCGCGATCGCGCTGGGCTAAAAACTGGACTTTTAATTGTGAAGCCCTTTTGATGATTTCTTCATGTATACTCCTTGGTGTATGACCTATGAACAATAAAAACCCAGAAACAACGTATCTAAGTACTACAAGATGAAAATAAAAATAAATCTAAGTCCTAAAAATCTCAAAATGATAACTAAAAACAATTAGAAATTGGGTTGCCTCCCAAGTAGCGCTTGATTTAGAGTCTTTCAGCCTGACTACTTTCTGTTTCATCTTTAATCGGCAAGAGTGATTGAGGTTTTCTGGCGATCAACACCACCACCCCAATAATGCTTTAATCTTTGACCATTAACTTTAAATAACTCTTCCGAATTGCTTGCAAAAACTTCAACGGCACCATGAGGGAATGCTTGTTTGACGATGAAAGGACCCGACCACCGAGACTTGAGCTTCCCTGGAAATAACTTTAGTCTTGAATTGAATAAAAGCACTGCTTGTCCCGGCTCAAACGTCCTGTTGATGATTTTTCGATCATGCCACTTCTTTACTTTTTCCTTGTAAAGCTTTGAATTCTCATATGCTTGTAACCGGAATTCATCGAGTTTATTAAGCTGAAGTAGCCTCTTTTCCCCAGTAGCCGCGAGATCAAAGTTCAACTTTCTGATGGCCTAGTATGCTCTGTGTTCCAGCTCAACCGGTAGGTGACACGCCTTTCCATAGACTAATTGGTACGGTGACATGCCAATGGGCGTCTTATAAGCTGTCCGATAAGCCAAGAGTGCATCATCCAATTTTGCTGACCAATCTTTTCTACTTAGATTGACGATTTTCTCCAGAATTCTCTTCACTTCTCTGTTTGAAACTTCGGCTTGACCACTGGTTTGGGGATGGTATGCTGTAGCAATTCGGTGGTTTACCCCATACTTAGCTAAGAGAGCCGTGAAAGACCTGTTGCAAAAGTGACTCCCTTCATCACTGATAATTGCTCTTGGGGTGCCAAAACGTGTGAAGATATTTTTCTGCAGAAATTTAAGAAACACCTGGGCATCATTAGTCGGCAACGCACTTGCTTCCACCCATTTAGAGACATAGTCGACCTCCAAAAGGATGTAGAGGTTGTTAAAGGACGATGGGAATGGTCCCATAAAATTTATTCCCCAAACGTCAAAGACTTCAACTTCTAAAATGGCATTCAAAGGCATCTCATGACGCTTGGAAATATTTCCCACCCTTTGACATCTGTCACATCTTTGCACGAAGTGGTGGGCGTCCTTAAACAATGTTGGCTAGAAAAATCCTGTTTGCAACACCTTGGCCGCTGTCTTCTCGCCTCCGTAATGACCTCCATATAGTGAATCATGGCAATGATGTAAAATACTCTCTACTTCACTTTGTGGCACACACCGTCTAATCATCTGATCGGCACAATGTTTGAACAGGAACGGTTCATCCCACTTGTATCTTTTTACATCATGCATAAACTTTTTCTTTTGTTGGCTGGTCAAATCAGGAGGGAGTACGTTGCTAACAAATAATTTACAAAATCGGCATACCATGGGACTTCTGAGTGGATCACAAACAACTGCTCATCTGGAAAGAACTCATTGATCACCGTTTTGTCTCCCTTTACGTGATCATTGTTTTCTAATCTCGAGAGATGATCTGCCACTTGATTTTCCGTCCCTTTCCTATCCCGGATTTCCAAGTCGAACTCCTGGAGTAGAAGTATCCATCGAATCAGCCTTGGCTTCGCATCCTTCTTTGAAATCAGATATCTTATAGCCGAATGGTCAGTGAAAACCACTACTTTAGTGCCAATTAAGTACGAGCGAAATTTGTCAAAGGCATATACAACCGCAAGCAACTCCTTCTCGGTAGTCGTATAGTTGAGTTGGGCATCGGTCAATGTTTTGCTAGCATAATAAATGGCGTGAAAAATCTTTTCCTTTCGTTGGCCCAAAACAGCCTCAATAGCATAATCGCTAGCATCACACATCAACTCAAACGGCCTTGACCAATCCGGTGCGACAATGACTGGTGTTGTGGTCAATTTCCTTTTCAACAATTCAAAAGCTGCAAGACACTCATCATCAAATTTAAAGTGAACATCTTTCTCCAATAGGCTACATAAAAGCTTAGAGATCTTAGAAAAGTCCTTTATGAATCTTCTATAATATCCGGCATGTCCCAAGAAACTCCGTATTCCCTTGACTGTAGTTGGGGGAGGTAGATTTTATATTGTTTCCAGCTTAGCCCGATCTACCTCTAACCCGTTTGATGACACCTTGTGCCCAAGAATTATCCCCTCTTGCACCATAAAGTGGCATTTTTCCCAGTTGAGCACTAAATTGGTCTCCACGCATCTTTTCAAAACCAGGACCAGATTTTCCAAGCAACTATCGAATGAGTCACCAAACACTGAAAAATCGTCCATGAATACCTCCATGTTACGTTCAACCATATCTGAGAAAATGGCCATCATGCATCTTTGAAACGTCGTTTGTGCATTGCATAAGCCAAAAGACATCCTCCGAAAAGCGAAAGTGCCATAAGGACACGTGAAGGTAGTCTTTTCCTGATCTTCGGGGGCAATCACTATCTGATTATAACCTGAGTAACCATCCAATAAGCAATAGAACTCGTGCCCAGCCAGTCTATCTAACATTTGATCAATAAAGGGTAGAGGAAAGTGATCGTTACGGGTTGCCTTGTTTAATTTCCTGTAATCCATACAAACCCTCCATCCAGTCACTGTCCTTGTCGGTATCAATTCATTATTCTCGTTTTTGACAACCGTCATACCACTCTTTTTAGGCACGCACTGAACTGGACTCACCCAACTGCTATCGGAGATGGGGTAAATGATACCTGCATCAAGCCACTTCAAAATTTCCTTTGTCACCACCTCTTTCATGATTGGGTTCAGCCTCCTTTGTTGCTCTATCATTGGTTTGGCATCTTCTTCCAAAAGGATCTTGTGCATATAGAAAGATGGGCTAATTCCTTTTATGTCGGCGATGGTCCAACCAATGGCTGACTGGTATTCCCGGAGAACTCGAATCAACTTACTTTCCTGCAATTCGTTAAGTACAGATGCAATAATAACAGGCAAAGTAAATGATTCACCCAAATAAGCATACCTCAGATGGCTCGGTAAAGGTTTAAGTTCAAGAGTAGGAGGTAGTTCAAGAGATGGCTTCAAGCGCTCTAAGGATTTGTCATTAAGTTCCAATGGTTCATAGGGGATATGAAATTTGCGTACTCTCGGCACTGTATCTAAAATGTGAAGAAATTCCATCATCTCTAGGTCATCCATGTCAGCCTCCCCTAATAAAACAGATTCCAATGGATCCTCAGTCAATTTCCTCAAAAACTCGTCTTCCACCACTTTTTCTACCACATCCAACCGGAAACACTCTTCCTCATCCGTAGGAAATTTCATGGCTTTCAACACATTGAATGTCACTTCTTGGTCTTGCACCCTCATAGTCAATTCTCCTTTTTGCACATCTATAAGTGTTCTTCCCGTTGCCAAGAAAGGTCTTCCAAGTATGATAGGAATGTTTTTGTCCTCCTCATAGTCCAAAATAATGAAATCGGCTGGGAATATGAATTTGTCTACTTTTACGAAGATGTCTTCAATAATACCTCTAGGATATGTAACCGACCTGCCAGCTAGATGAAGAGAGATGTTGGTCGGTTTTGGTGCAGGTAGACCCAGCTAAACATATATCGATAACGGCATAAGGTTGATGCTCGCACCTAAATCACACAAACATCTGCTGATTGATAAGCTGCCAATAGTGCAAGGAATAGTGAAACTACCCGGATCCTTCAGCTTTGGTGGCAACTTCTTCTGCAATATCGCACTACACTTTTCAGTCAATGCTACTGTTTCATAATCCTCCAGCTTTTTCTTTCTTGACAAAATTCCTTTCATAAACTTGGCGTAGCTTGGCATCTGCTCTAAAGCCTCGGCAAACGGTATATTGATTTGCAGCTTCTTAAAGACTTCAAGGAATTTGGAGAATTGTTTATCTAATTTCTTCTTGTGAAATCTCTGAGGATATGGCATAGGAGGGTATACTTCTGCTTGCCTTGCTTTCTCCTTGTCTTTCTCCTCATTCTCCGTTTTCTTGTCTTTTCCTACCAATTTCTCTGCAGGATCTGGGACTGGGGATGGGCGCGGCTGCGCTGCTTCCCCTTGTATTTCAGGCGCGGCCGCGCTGCTCTGCTGGAGTTGCTTCCCACTTCGAAGTGTTACAGCTTGACATTGTTCCTTACCATCTCTCTTGGGGTTAACCTCTGTATCACTTGGTAGTGTTCCTTGCGGTCGATTGTTCAAGACTTGAGCCAACTGACCGAGCTGATTTTCCAGATTCCGAATTGACACAGCTTGGCTCTTCACATTCAAGTCTACCTGATTTATCAACTTATCTTGCTCATTCATTCTTTTCTCCGATGTTGTGATAAATCTTGCCAAAGATTCTTCTAAATTGGGTTTTCTTTCTGCCTGTTGTGGAGCTTGGTTCTGAAAACCCGGGGGATTCTGTGATCTTGAAGCGGGATTTTGAACTTGAGTTTTATTGCTCCATGAGAAACCCGGATGATTCTTCCACCCCGGATTATATGCATTCTGATATGGCTGTTGCGGTCGGTTGTAACTCCCCAAGTACTATACAGATTCTGGATTAATAGCACAATAATCTGTCGGATGTGCACCTGCACATAGCTCACACACATAAGCTGCTTGCTGGACCTTCGACTCCGCCAAGGCTTCAATTTTCTTAGACATGGCTGCCATCTGAGCTGTTAGTGCAGTGACCGCATCTACCTCCAAAACTCCAGCTACCTTTTGGTGATTCATCCTCGACGTCGGCCATTGATGGTTATTTGAAGCCATAGTTTCTAACAAGATGTAAGCTTCATCAAAATTCTTATCCATAAGTGCTCCCCCCGCAGCTGCATCTATAATTGTTCGAGTATTACTACTCAGCCCATTGTAGAATGTCTGGACTTGCAGCCACTTGGGTAATGCATGATGTGGACATCTTCTCAATAACTCTTTGAACCTTTCCCAAGCCTCATACAGTGTCTCTCCATGACTTTGCTCAAAAGTGGAAATATCGTTTCTTAACTTAGCAGACTTAGCCGGCAGAAAGAATTTTGCTAGGAATTTCTGAGCCAAGTCTTCCTAAGTTGTGATGGACCCCGGTGGAAGTGAGTGCAACCAACTCTTTGCTTTATCCCTTAGCGAAAACGGAAACAGACGTAGTCTCACCACATCATCAGTTACATTGGGATATTTGAATGTATCACAAATCTCAAGAAAGCTAACCAAGTGTTCATTAGGATCATCGTTGGCTAATCCCCCAAACTGTACCGCATTCTGAATCATCTAAATTGTACCCGACTTGATCTCAAAGGAATTAGCCGTGATGGCTGGCCTCGTGATGCTTGACCTGATTTGATCAAGCTTAGGCATGGCATATTCCCTCAATGATTTCTGTTCTTCGTTAGCCATTTTTTCTTTCTCGATGGTCTCACGACAAAACTTTCTCAACTTGTGTAACTTGTTTTCAAGATCGTCTTCACTCTGCACAAGTTCCGGCTGCTTGGATCGTGTTTGCATAAACAAACCGAGATCACCTGAAACAGGAAGTAACAAGAAAAACAATGTTAACTAAAACTGATGTAATTAAAACTAAAACTTAAAATTATAGAAACAATTGTTCCCCAGCAACGGCGCCAAAAACTTGTTTGCCAAAATCTATACTAGTAAAAATACGCAAGTATACGCAGTCCACAAGTAATAAAATGAAAGTAGAGTATCGTCCCACAGAGAAGAATTGATTCTACAATGACAAATTCCAAATTTAAATCAAATCAATTTTTAGTAAACGAATAGTTTTATATTTCTGAGGTTTTGAATTTAACTAATTAATTCTAAATTAAATTACTAACACTAGTTTGAGAACAGATTGTTAAAGACTTAAGACTACAACTTCACTTAATGCTTTATTTTACTTAACATGCTCCCCTTTGGATTATGCTAATTATTCTAGATTGTTAACCAGGAAGTCATCACTATTTATGATCATCTTTCAATGTTTCACAAACAACTTAACTTAAATCCACAATTGATAGATTCACGTTAATCATCCTAAATAACTAATTCACTATATTTCTATGTGAATTACAATTAAAAAGGATTTAAAGCCCAAGTTCCCTATTTTGATTACATGCGGTGATAGGTATATCTCTATCCTAATCACAAATTATGAATTCCATCGACAGCAAAAAACACAATCACATGCTATTATGGTCAGTTCTACTCCTATACTTCATCTTTCAAATTCATATAGAATAACCCGGTAATTATTGGCTAGATAATTAAGTAATTCATCACAAACCATAATAGACAATCCAAAATTAACTAATCATAATATTCAAAGAAGCATGCTATTCAAAACTACGCATTAAGATCCATTATAGCCTTAACAGAAATTTAGTTCATAAATAAACTAGAATTCATCATCCACAAGTTTAATAACATCAAAAAGTTTAGAATAGAGAGTAAAGAGAAGAAACACTGTAAGTAATCTTTCAATCTCTGTCCTGCTCCTCCTTGCTTTCTCCTTGTTCTCAACTTGCTTCAAGTCTTCTTTAATTGCTTCAAAACTAGGGTTTTTTCTAATAGATAGATCAATTACCAACTAGAAAACACCTACTTATAATATCTAATAAAACCCCTAATTAATTACAGAGTTCCAAATCCAAGTTCAAATCAAAACCAATCAAAACATCTGAAAAGTCAACTTTGCCCTTGCTCGAACCGGCGCGGCCGCGCCTGGATTAAGCTTGCAAGGCGCGCGGCCGCGCTACTCTGGCAGCAAATTTTTTTCTAACTCTGGCATCACGCGCGGCCGCGCTGCTACCCAGTTCATTTTGGGCGCGGCCGCGCTGCTCTGAAATCCTGCAACATCAGCTACATCAGCAACTTCATCCACTCAAATGTCCAATTCTCGCCCAATGCAATCCCAACACGTACAACCTACAAAAACACACAAAATACATGAAAAGTAACTGGAAACTATGGAAATAAACAATAATTCACGTAAATTGGTATCCGATTCGTAGGTATAAAACCTATTCATCAGGCAGCGCCCCCTGGAAACCAAGCCTAAATTGCAATTAGATTATTCAATTTTCGCCTTAAAACAATACCAATCTGGTTGACATTTGGGAAATAATTAAGCATTTAGGGTTTAACAGAATATGCTTAGTTAACCTGTCTAATCATTTAATCCAAGGAAAAATATAAGTGTTGGACCCATTGAAAAGGATTCATTAGGTCCGACCCGACTTGACCTGCCTGACCGACCCAATCTGGCCCAAACACGGAGCTGGCGCTACAGCGTGAGGCTCATTACTAGAGCTCACGCTGCGGCGTGAGTCCCGTGTCCTTCATATAACGGGCTTCACGCTGTGGCGTGAAGCTTAACACTTGGGCCTCACGCTGCGGCGTGAGTCCCGGTCTTTTTCCCATATTGCCCCTCGCTGCAGCGTGAGATGCACGGCTTAGGGGTGGCGCTGCGGCGCCATTCTGCAGTAGCCAGATTCTGGGTTTGTTCCCAGTTCGCGGCTCCGACCTCCTGCCACTCCAACCTCCAAAACGCCTTCAATACACAAGCAAATTGGTCCATTCCGGACTCTATGGACTCCTAACTCATGGGGCTACAACATATCAAAAATGCAGAGCTACCCATTGACATTAACATGGTCAAATCTAAAGCCAAAGTGTAAAGTTGATACTCTGTTCTTTGAGTTCTTGACAAGTTTTACGAAAATCACTCCTACGAACTCGTTTTAACTCCTTTTTACTCCATTCCAATAGGATTAGCTTCGTAACCCATGGAACTACAACACCATAACAACAAATAAAATTAACAAACACGAAATCTAGCATTTATAGTCCTCCAAAAAGTTCGAATGTCCAAAAAGTCCATTGTTCTTCATGTTCCTCATCCTCCTTAAGCATAGGTACGGATTTCTTCCATTTTTGTTCCACTTTGATGTTATTAATGGCTTCTATAGTCTCTTAACAAAAATATAAACGAAATACAACCAACAATAACAATCACAATCTACCACAAATCATCCACCAAGCATAAAAGCTTGAAAACCAACAAAACTTGAAAACTCAATGATCGAAAGAAAATCGTTTGATGTTGAAGATTTACCTCTGTGAATCGTTCCTAGATGTTATAAGGCTTTGCTAGAGCTTGGCTTGAGTCTCTTTCTTCCTTCTTGGTTCACCCGAACCTCTCTTTCTCTTCTTTTCTCCTTCTTCTTCTTCTTCCTCTCTTTTCCGGCGACTTTCTTCTCTTTTTCCGGCGACCTCCGACGACTTTCCGGCGACTCTTTGCAGCTCTCGCTCTCCCTCTCCCTCTCTATCTGCTGGTGGTATAGTTTGAATGGAGTGCAAGAGAGAATTGAAATGGTTTGAATGATTTGGGAGAGTGGAGGAGTGAATTTAGGAGAAGTGGGAGAAATGGTTTAATGGCTCAATGAGCTTGCCGGCTAGCCTCTCCTTCCTTGCATTTGATTGGTCCAAATTTGGGGGTTGGTTCCGTCTTGGAGTAACAAGCCAAAATAAATACCCAAATACACAAAAATATATCCGAAAACTCCCACTTTTGTACCAAAACTGGTAAATAACTCTACCCAAAATTAAAATGGGTACTCCCATAGATTATTGGGACATATAAAAATAATTATTACGGGGTTTGCCCATTTATTCGGAACAGCCTTATCATATGTTTCGGATACCGAATAAAACACGAACGGGCTCAAAACGAAAATCCGACACTTGGAAAAATTATCATTTCGCACACGTGTATTACTATCATTTATTAAGGTTGAAAAGATGCAAAAATATCATGGCGTGAATAGTGCCTCGATAAACGTGCCCCGTGAATAGTGATTTTGCAATTTTTCGCGAAGTCAATATATTCACCCTAACGACACTACATCACGTAAAATTCAACACATATACATATTCTAGGTTATAACACAACCTTTAAGCACATAACACATAATAATATAAATAAAAATAAAAATTCACTTTATTCACACATAAACTCGAGTTACAAGGAAATTAAAATTCCTGATCGTTACATTCTCCCCTCCTTATAAGGATTCTGTCCCCAGAATCACAATACAAGTTTAAGCAAAAAGTTGAGGGTAATTCTCCTTCATCTTAGCTTCTAATTCCCACGTAGCCTCCTCGGCATTGTGGTTTCGCCAAACTACTTTCACAGAAGGTATAACCTTATTTCTTAATACTTGCTCTTTCCTATCGATTATCTGAATAGGATTTTCCTCATACGTAAGATCTTTCTCTATTTGGACGGGCTCATAGGATATCACGTGCTTATAATCGGGCTTGTATGGTCGTAACACTGAAACGTGAAACACATTGTGGATATGCTTCAGTTCAGGAGGCAAGGCTACCTCGTACGCCACTTCACCCACTCTTCTCAATACTCCAAACGGTCCTACGAACCTCGGGCTTAACTTTCCTTTCTTCCCAAAACGTATCTTTCCTTTCCAAGGAGATACCTTCAGAAACAAGTGACTGCCGACGTCGAAGTCTCTCGTCTGGCGATGTTGATCTGCATACTTCTTTTGTCGGTCTTGGGCTGCAACTAATCTTGCCCTGATCACTGCGACCACTTCTGCTATCTGCTGCACCAATTCTGGTCCCAACAGTCGCCGTTCGCCAACTTCATCTCAACTTAATGGTGTCCTGCACTTCCTCCCGTAGAGGGCTTCGTATGGCGGCATACCGATACTTGCATGAAAGCTATTATTATACGCAAATTCCACAAGTGGTAAATGGTCATCCCAATTTCCCTTAAAATCCATTACACAAGCTCTCAACATGTCTTCTAGTGTTTGAATGGTTCGTCCGCTTTGTCCGTCAGTTTGAGGATGGTAAGCAGTACTTAGTCGCAACTGTGTTCCCATTCTATCTTGCAAGCTCTTCCAAAAATTTGACGTGAAGCGTGGATCTCGATCTGAGACAATTGACACGGGCACTCCATGCCGTGAAACAATTTCCTTAATGTACAACTTGGCTAATTGGTTCAAATTAAATCGGATCTTTATCGGTAGAAAATGTGTTGATTTTGTCAATCGATCCACGATAACCCAAATGGCATCATAACCCTTCTGTGTAACTGGAAGTCCTACCACAAAGTCCATAGTGATATGCTCCCACTTCCATTCCGGTATATTTAGTGGCTGGAGCAACCCACTTGGTCTCTGATGTTCCGCTTTGACTTGTTGACAAGTGAGACACTTGTTGACGTACTCTGCTACGTCCCGCTTCATGTTGGGCCACCAAAAATATTGACGAAGATCACGGTACATTTTTGTGCTTCCTGGGTGAACAAAATATGCTGAATTATGTGCCTCGTGCAAGATTTCATCTCTTAATTTAGTCACGGCTGGCACCCACACTCGCTCCTCGTATCTCAAGATACCATCCTTGTCTATTCGGAATTTCTCTTCCTCATTTTCTGCGACCCTTTTCTGTATCCTTTCACATTCCTCATCCTTTTCCTATGCTTCTTTCACTTTGTCGAGTAACGTCGGACGAGCTTCGATTACGAATAACTTCTCTGCTGCCTCTGCCGGACTTTTTACTTCGATTTCCAATCTTGCCATTTCCAATATTAATTCCTTGTGAGTTGTCAACATAAACAATTTCTCGTTCCCCTTTCTACTCAATGCATCTGCTACTACGTTTGCTTTTCCCGGGTGATAAAGAATTTCGCAGTCGTAATCCTTGATTAATTCCAACCACCTCCTCTGTCGCATGTTCAACTCCTTCTGCGTGAAGATATATTTCAAACTCTTATGATCCGTGTATATCTCACATTTCTCCCCATAAAGGTAATGTCTCCAAATCTTCAATGCAAAGACGACAGCTGCCAATTCCAAGTCATGGGTAGGGTATCGCTTCTCGTAATCCTTCAACTGCCGTGACGCATACGCAATGACCTTGCCGTGTTGCATCAACACACAACCAAGACCTTTGTGTGACGCATCACTATACACTACAAAACCTCCCGTATCATCTGGTAAGGATAACGCAGGCGCTTCGCTTAACCTCTTTTTCAACTCCTGAAAACTGTCTTCGCACTTTTCAGACCATACAAACTTCACCGTCTTTCTCGTTATATTGGTCAACGGGGTTGCTATCTTCGAAAAATCCTGGATAAATCTTCGATAGTAGCCGGCTAACCCTAAGAAACTTCGCACTTCTATCGGCGTCTTCGGTTGTTCCCAGTTACTAACTGCCTCCACCTTCGCAGGGTCCACTGAGATACCGTCTTTGTCGATCATATGCCCTAAAAATTGCACCTTTTCCATCCAGAATTTGCACTTGGATAATTTCGCGTATAACTTCTCTCGTCTTAGTGTCTCCAGTACTTTGGTCAGATGATCAACATGCTCTTCTTCTGTCTTTGAATAAATCAAAATGTCATCGATGAAAACTACTACAAACTTGTCTAAGCACGGCTTTACAACTCGGTTCATCAAGTCCATGAATGCTGCCGGCGCGTTAGTCAAACCGAAAGACATCACCAAAAACTCGTAGTGACCGTATCTCGTCTGAAACGCAGTTTTGGGTACATCTTCCTTCCTTACTTTTAGTTGATGATATCCGGTCCTCAAATATATCTTCGAGAAGTGTCTGGCTCCTTTCAGTTGATCAAATAAGTCGTCGATCCTTGGCAATGGATACTTATTCTTGATCGTTGATTTGTTCAATTCTCGGTAGTCGATGCAGAGTCTCATTGATCCGTCCTTCTTCTTAACAAACAAAACTGGGGCTCCCCATGGGGACACACTTGGCTAAATATACCCATTGTCCAGTAATTCCTGAAGTTGTATTAACAATTCTTTCATCTCCACTGGCGCCATACGATACGGAGCCTTCGAAATTGGTGCAGTCCCTGGCACTAAGTCTATTACAAATTCAATTTCCCTGTCTGGTGGAAGACCCGGTAATTCGCTTGGAAACACATCTGGAAACTCTCTTACTATTGGTATATCCTTAATTTCTACACCTTCTTTCTTTGTATCTATAATATAGGCTAAATATCCTTCACATCCTTTCTTTAACAACTTCCTGGCTTGCATCATCGTAAGACAACAAGAACGTCTCGGCGATGTGCTACCATTAAACACTACCCTCGACCGGTTAGGGGTCCGAAGGTTCACACTTTTCTTCTGACGGTCAATCACTGCCGCATGATCATACAACCAGTCCATTCCCAATATTACATCGAACTCTCCCAACCTTATTGGGATCAAATCCACGCAAAAATTATATCCCCTAATCTCAGCGCAACAATTAAGAAGAATAAACTCTACTGGAATTATCTCGTTATTCGCAATTTCTATACTCAAAGGATTTTCTAACCGTTCTTGGGGTAAATTTAATCGTTTAGCAAAATCTTCAGACACAAAGGAACAGGTAGCACCCGAATCAAATAATACGCAGGCATTTATATTATTTATTGGGATAATACCTGACACCACATCCTTAACAATCACTGCATCCTGGACGGTCATGTTGAAGGTTCGGGCAGGGGTTCGGTTTGGCGGAATCGGTCCTCCAATTGCCAGTTTGCTGCCTCCTCCTCTGTTGCCATTTCCACCAGTGCTTCCTTTCTTCGGACAGTCTTTGATCTGATGCTCCACTGATCCACAAGAATAACATCCACGGTTCTTGTTCGGGTTTGTGCAGTTTGGTGCCATGTGCCCCTCCTGGCCGCAATTGTAACAGATATTGCGCCCCTTCCAACAATCTCCCTTATGATTTTTCCCACATTTGGAACACGCTTCAACCCTCTTCTTAAATCCCCCTTGATTATTCCCCATCTGATTAGTGTTGGTGTTGTTGTTGTTGCCACCGTCCCATTTCCTCTTTCCCGAATTGCTTCCACCGCTACTGCCACCTCCACGGTAGTCTCCTCCACTGTTCTTATTCTTCTTGTGTTAATTCAAGGCCTCAATCCCTCCTTCAGCAATAATAGCTTTTTCCAGCAGTGCACTAAAGGTTTCGATCTGAAGAACGGCTACCTTGTTATATATCCACGGTTTCAGCCCTAGCTCAAACCTTTGCGCCTTCAGCTCTTCAGTACTTACTTGAAGCGGTGCAAAACGTGCAAGTTCATTAAATTTGGCGGCGTTCTGAGCCACCGTCATCTCTCCCTGCTTCAGTTCCAAGAATTTCACTACCATTTGTCTTTCCATGCTCTTTGGGAAATAATTCCCGAAAAATAATTCCTTGAACTTGTCCCACGGTATCACTCCTTCGCCTACTCGTTGTTGGTTAGCTTCCCACCAATAATTTGCTTCCCCTTTCATCATACAGGTGGCGAATGCTGTTTTCTGGTCATCCCCCACGCGTGCGATAATGAAAGCCTTCTCCATTTCCTTCACCCAAGACTGGGCTTCAATCGGATCAGTCGTTCCCCTGAACTCTGGGGGTCCTACGCTTTTGAAGTCCTTGAAACTTGTTGTGGGTGCTGCCGATGGGTTGGGATTCACAATTCCCTTACTTCTTCTTTCCATCCTCTCCAATATGTCTGCTAACCGCTGCATGGGGTCCGTCGGACCTCCTCCATTGTTAACCGATCCCTCAGGTGTCGTTGGGGTGGTACGTTGTGTCTGGGCGGCATTCTCTGCTAAACGTAAGAAAGCTTAATGTCATCATCTTATCATACTACGAGAATATCTATCATGAGTACTACAAGCAGACCACAAAGCGACACACTCTATTAGCAGCTTGTAATGAAATATAGCTTCATCATAAGGAATGTAAATACCTTTCACAACTATCTAGGATGCGTCTATCTAAGATCGCCCCAAAACTCTACATGAGTTCTATCTACTCGTATTCTCTATACGCTTCCTAAGGTTATAGCCTAAAGACCTCTCTCTAAAGTTTATAACCTAAGGCTCTGATACCAACCTGTGGTGCCCCCAAATTCGGGTCACCCGAACCGCGGACCTGGTTCGTCACTATCTCATACCTGCATCAAACTATTGATAACTTACAGCGGAAATAAAGGAATATTCATATTGATATAACACAAATAATCCTGTCCCAAGTCTCGAAACCAAAACTTCTACAACGTAACTTAATACATAAGGGTAATTAAGTCTTAATACATCACAAAAGTCAACGAGTCTTAATACATAATCAAGATAGTGATCTTAATGGTACAAAGCTAATTCGTAGCTTTGCCTTTGCCTTTATCCTTCCCAGAACTTTCACCACGAGCTCCACTAACTGAAATATTTTAAGGAAAGCAAGGGTGAGCAACAAATTTGCTCAGCAAGTATAATAACAATAATCGTGAATCATCAAATGAATACTTTATAGCTTACAAGAATCAAGAGAATAAAAGATAGCTCAAGAATCTGTATAATCTCAACGAATGACCTCATTAACACAATCGTAGGGCCTCTAAGGACTGAATGATTTCAATGTTTCCAAATGGAGGAAATATTCAATACTGAGTGGTCATCTTGACACTAAACTTTTACTAGAATCACCAGAAAATTCATCCGATAATCCAACATACTAATACAATAGGTGATCAGCCTAATGTACCCGGTGTTATGCATAACCCCTTTAACATACTATTCGCGCGCGTGTCGGTTTCCCGACATACATACTGTTTCCCCTGCTATGAGGGTTGTTCATCTCAGCTTTACATAGGAATCCAAACCAAACAATTTGATTGGATAGCTTTACTTAACAACAATTAGGATTAAACATACGTCTAGCCGAAACAAGTGGCGTAAACTATTTCTTTAAACAGTTCATGAATGAAGAACTTAAACGTTTCACAATCCAACAACAGATAATGAATTCAAATACATAAGTTGTGAATATCAATAATTTATCTTAGATGTGGAGTAATTGACGATAATTAATCCACTAAATAATTGAAAGTAATAACTCGATTTGAGTCATGAAACCTGCAACAATATACATGTCTGCACAAAATAAAAAGTAGTGCATAAGGTTTAGAAACTTGCCCAACACAAGGGTTAGACAAGGGTTAAAGAAGAACTTGCAACAACATAAAATGATCGCTCAATCAATAGTTAACTCGCACAATAGAACTTGCCCAACACAAGGGTTAGACAAGGGTTAAAGAAACTTGCCTGAAGCGCTGCTACAATAATACAACACACGCTCCTTAATGTCCTACACGATTAAGTACATATTTACATAGCAATTAGTCACATTCCAAATAATGGTTTAATACGGACGCTGTATCATTAAAACACATTGATTGCCCTACGACTACCCAGTCGGGGGTCTCGCTCCCCGGTGAGCTGGCGGGGGTCGGGGGGCAGCGCCCCTGGAAACCAAGCCTAAATTGCAATTAGATTATTCAATTTCCGCCTTAAAACAATACCAATCTGGTTGACATTTGGGAAATAATTAAGCATTTAGGGTTTAACAGAATATGCTTAGTTAACCTGTCTAATCATTTAATCCAAGGAAAAATATAAGTGTTGGACCCATTGAAAAGGATTCATTAGGTCCGACCCGACTTGACCTGCATGACCGACCCAATCTGGCCCAAACACGGAGTTGGCGCTACAGCGTGAGGCTCATTACTAGAGCTCACGCTGCGGCGTGAGTCCCGTGTCCTTTATATAACGGGCTTCACGCTACGGCGTGAAGCTTAACACTTGGGCCTCACGCTGCGGCGTGAGTCCCGGTCTTTTTCCCATATTGCCCCTCGCTGCAGCGTGAGATGCATGGCTTAGGGGTGGCGCTGCGGTGCCATTCTGCAGTAGCCGGATTCTGGGTTTGTTCCCAGTTCGCGGCTCCGACCTCCGGCCACTCCAACCTCCATAACGCCTTCAATACACAAGCAAATTGGTCCATTCCAGACTCTATGGACTCCTAACTCATGGGGCTACAACATATCAAAAATGCAGAGCTACCCATTAACATTAACATGGTCAAATCTAAAGCCAAAGTGTAAAGTTCATACTCTGTTCTTTGAGTTCTTGACAAGTTTTACGAAAATCATTCCTACGAACTCGTTTTAACTCCTTTTTACTCCATTCCAATTGGGTTAGCTTTGTAACCCATGGAACTACAACACCATAGCAACAAATAAAATTAACAAACATGAAATCTAGCATTTATAGTCCTCTAAAAAGTCCGAATGTCCAAAAAGTCCATTGTTCTTCATGTTCTTCATCCTCCTTAAGCATAGGTACGGATTTCTTCCATTTTTGTTCCACTTTGATGTTATTAATGGGTTCTATAGTCTCTTAACAACAATATAAACAAAATACAACCAACAATAACAATCACAATCAACCACAAATCATCCACCAAGCATAAAAGCTTGAAAACCAAGAAAACTTAAAAACTCAATGAAATCGAAAGAAAATCGTTTGATGTTGAAGATTTACCTCTGTGAATCATTCCTAGATGTTATAAGGCTTTGCTAGAGCTTGGCTTGAGTCTCTTTCTTCCTTCTTGGTTCACCCGAACCTCTCTTTCTCTTCTTTTCTCCTTCTTCTTCTTCTTCCTCTCTTTTCCGGCGACTTTCTTCTCTTTTTCCGGCGACCTCCGATGACTTTCTGGCGACTCTTTGCAGCTCTCTCTCCCTCTCCCTCTCTATCTGCTGGTGGTATAGTTTGAATGGAGTGCAAGAGAGAATTGAAATGGTTTGAATGATTTGGGAGAGTGGAGGAGTGAATTTAGGAGAAGTGGGAGAAATGGTTTAATGGCTCAATGAGCTTGCCGGCTAGCCTCTCCTTCCTTGCATTTGATTGGTCCAAATTAGGGGGTTGGTTCCCTCTTGGAGTAACAAGCCAAAATAAATACCCAAATATACAAAAATATATCCGAAAACTCCCACTTTTGTACCAAAACTGGTAAATAACTCTACCCAAAATTAAAATGGGTACTCCCATAGATTATTGGGACATATAAAAATAATTATTACGGGGTTTGCCCATTTATTCGGAACAGCCTTATCATATGTTTCGGATACCGAATAAAACACGAACGGGCTCAAAACGAAAATCCGACACTTGGAAATATTATCATTTCGCACACGTGTATTACTGTCATTTATTAAGGTTGAACTGACGCAAAAATATCATGGCGTGAATAGTGCCTCGATAAACGTGCCCCGTGAATAGTGATTTTGCGATTTTTCGCGAAATCAATATATTCACCCTAACGACACTACAACACGTAAAATTCAACACATATACATATTCTAGGTTATAACACAACCTTTAAGCACATAACACATAATAATATAAATAAAAATTCACTTTATTCACACATAAACTCGAGTTACAACGAAATTAAAATTCCTGATCGTTACACCTGCTCTGCCGGGTAATGGTACACACCATCCACTAACCTCTCCATAGCTGTGCGAATAACATAGCTCATCTTATTCGTCTTCCTTTTCTTGCATCTCACCTCATCCTCTAGGTCGTTAGCTCTGTCATTGGCTTCCTCCCACTTTTCCTGGAAGTGGATCCTATCCATCACCTCCATCTCTAACTTTGCACGAAGGGCTTCCTTCTCTGCCTTCTCAGAAAACTCCCTCTGCTCGGACTCCTCCAGCTTTCCCACCAATTCTACGCTCCTAGCTACCGAACGGTGAAAAAGGGCTCCCATCTGAATACCGGCTTCCTTGCGATGTGCAAGCTCCACCTCCATCTCCTGCATCTTTAGTTTTCGTTGATCGTTCTCCTCCCTCAACTTCTGGATTTCCGCCTCTCGATCTTGAGCTTCGGTCTCTAATTCTAAGATCCGTTCTTCGTACTCTCCTAATATGAGATCCTCGATAGGAGTCTCGTCAGGGTCTGTCTCAGGCTCCTCCTCCATGGGTTCTTCCTCGGGGTCAGACTCTATCTCTATTGGTTCTTCAGGGTCAGACTCCACCTCTTCATCTATCATCGGTGCCTCATACACTACGTGTATATCACGTGGCTCCTCCTCGACAATCCAACCATTACCTCCCACGCTTGACATCCTACAGCCACAAACACAAGACAAAACAACAAACTCCATCAGAAGGTCAAACAGAACATAAGTTCATTGTATGGAATGAAATTATATTTCATAATGTTACTAAGTCTTCACAAAAACTCTATATGAGTTTTATCTCCTCCTAGTTCCTAAATTCTTCTAAGGTTATAGTCTAAGGATTCCTGCTCCTAAGGTTTATAACCTAATGCTTTGATACCAACATGTGACGCCCCCAAATTCTGACGTCACTGTCTCGAATTTGGTTCATCACGTTCTAACACAATAATAACATAAAACTAATGCAGCGGAAAAGATAGAATAAATTACATTGATTTAATATAATTATTCTCGTCCCAAGGTCTCGCAACCGATACCACAATACTATCCAAAAGTCTTAATTTAACTGAAACATAGTACTAATACATAATCCATGCCTATGCTTATTACATAACCAAATCTAGAAACTTAAAACAACATAGTAAAATAATCTCATGCCTAAGAGAGAACAAAGCTACTTCGTAGTTTTGCCCTTTCCCTTATCCTTGCCTGAAGGTTCACCTCGCTCTGCCTTAACTAAAAGATTTAAAGAAAGCAAGAATGAGCAACAAATTTGCCCAGCAAGTGATGTAATAACAAGGGTAAACAATTAAAAGTTTGATGTCTCGAGAATATAAGGGATAGTTCGAGAATATTATGAATTATCAATTATTTCGAATAAAGTTGTTATGAATGGATAATCTCAATAAGATTCAAGAAATAATCCTAGCAAAGTTCGAGATGGAAAACACTGAGTAGTCCCAAGGACTAAGAACTCCTGCTAGAATTAACAGTTTTTATACTGAAAATCCAATAAAAACAAGTACACAGGTGATCAGCCTGTAGTACCCCAGATTATGCATAACTGTCACATGCTTATAAGTGCGCACGTCGGTTCCCCGATAATATAGAATTTTCCCCTTTTTTTTCGGGTTGTTCATCTCAGTAGATAAGAGTCCTTACCAAGACAATTGGTTTGGAATAGCTTTCTAACACATGTATATTAGTCTAACCGAAACAATGGTTTAGACAACTTTTATAATCATATTCAATGATTTAATGAATACCAATACTCGCAATGAGGTTTAAGGGATATTAATCTTAAACCAAACTTTAGGATATGAAAGACAGTTTATAAAGCATAAGAGTCATTGTCACATACTTGTACGATACATGAATATACAAGTTTACATGCTTGCTCAATAAAGAGAAAGGGTTCGAATACTTGCACAATATACCACATCCTGCTCGAATGTAAATTGAGTAGGGTTAAAGGAAACTTGCCTGTTTGCTCAGCTACAAATACTCTATCTTTAATTTAAATTGCGTTGAAACGACCTAATCATTAATAAGTCGGTTCCTTAATTAGTATAACATTCTTACAAGTGGTTACGCACCACATGGTTTTAATACATAGTCACGTAAGTGGAATCATGATTACTAAGTCCATATTCGTAATTTCTCATCTTAGCTAAATGAGTAAGCAAACCTAGAATACCTCGACTTTAAGCATCAACATAAGCTCAAACACATGGTATATCAGTTCAATCATGCACTACATATATGCTGCAAGACTCTACTTACAAATTAAAACATCTGGGCAGTTCTGGCGACCGGCGCGGCCGCGCTGGTTTTTGCCTTAGGAGTGGCGCGGCCGCGCCACTCTCTGGGCAGACCAAAAATGTAATTTGATTCAAGTGGCAATCCGGGTCTATTCCCCAACATTCAGGCTACTGATATAGCTCAAATACACATGCTCATAAGGTTATTAGTCTGAGTTTAAAACTTAACATGCTCATGCTAAATGCAATCCAAGGTTATAAGGTGTTATATTAAAAACTTCTATATTTTAAGCCAATCAAATCCATCTCGCAAAGGGTCAACTATTATAGTCATGATACCGCATAAAGAGACTAGTCCATACTTAATAAGCATGCTCGTGTATATATAACACGTGTACATATTAATCACGTAGTTTATAATTGGAATGTCACTTTCTTGAACATGCGAATATAGGTAGAATCCTTGTTTAGCTAGATGGTGCTCATGTCAACATGTTCTAGAGGCATAATGAATCCTATTATTCACGCTTGCAAGGTTGGAACAAAATTAACACAATGTTTAACAACAATAGTCCTCACGTCTTAAGTTTTTCTTGAAAAGTTCACATTAGACTAACTAAACTTGCTTAATATCTCTACACGACTCTCCGTATGCATTCACACATATAATTAGATCATATATACATGCTTGTAAGCTCAGAACATCAAAGATACAAGGTTCACTAAGTTTTACTTCCAACACTTCAAGTTCTCTTCTAAAAAGTCGTTGGAACCGAGCTAACACAACTCATGTCATGCAAGGTAACCCTAGGTAATACATTGGACTTGTTTTCATACATGTCTAAGCTAGTTACATATGCTCAAAGGATCAGAGTCAAAAAGGCATCACTTTCATAAGGTTTAGTTTTCAAATTCTAAGTTTTACTTCAAAATCTTGTAAACCCAACACATTTCATGCAAGACCATACTTAGATCACATACCAGATACACACATAGGCTTATTTAAGCTAAACTAACATGCTCATGATATCAGAAGAATCAAAAGTTGGAATTTCATTCTGCGGCACGGCGCGGCCGCGCCTGGTTTTGCCTGGGGAGTAGCGCGGCCGCGCTGCTCCTCGACAAAACCAGGTAACGGGTATGGCGAAATTTGCAAAACCAAAACCAATTCAAACAATCATCTGAGCATACCCATCTCACATAAAGCCTATAACCATGATATTAAACATACCTAACATGATTTTAATAACTTAAAACAAGTAATTAACTAAGTTCAAGAATGAATTCATTATTCATGCTATTTCTTCATATTTTCGCATAATTAGCGATTGATCATGCTACGAATTCGTTTCTGAACCAAAATGGTTCGTTTAACTTTCGTTGTCTTCGTATTTGACTATACTAACAATGTATAACAACCATTTGCAGATTATCACAACTTAGCTTAACCATTTTTGGTACATTATAAGCATGTATACATGTTATTTTCTGAGAATTCATAAAACTCAAGTTTGATAGCATAAAACATGATTAACACATGTATATGAACTTGACAACTTATATACATCAACTACTAACCAACTAACAAGAGATTCATGGCAAAATTTCTAGAAATTTAAATATAAAACTCAAGAACACAATTAAAGAGGAATTACCTCTTGAAGCTAATTGAGTACTCTCCAATACTACTAATTGAAAATCACTCTATCTCACTCTTAACTTCAGATTTCTAGCAACAAGATTTGTGTAGAGGAGGCTTCAATTTATAGAGAATTCAAAATCTGGTTCATGGGTTTGCTCAAGGGTTTCACCCATTGGAAGAAGAAGAAGATCCTTGGTTAATGGAGGTTTGGTGGAATAGTGGTGGAGCACTATTTGGACCACCTCCCCCACCATCATGAAACCAAGGTTTGCAAGGAAGAAGAAGTCTAGGCTTGTAGCCTTTTCCCATTATTAGTCACAAGGTTCTAGCTGATAAGCACATAATTCATACATTTTATTATCCCTAATTTTGTCCTTTTAATTATATTAGTTTATTAAATTAATATGTTTTATTTTATTTTGTAGGATTTTATATTTTGTTGTGATAAAGTCAAAATCTTGGTGATCAAGCAGTATTTAATGTTCTTATTTATGTAAGGAAATATTCAAGAAAATTCTACAAGGAAAAGGAAGGAGGTAGAACAATCTTGGTGTGCAAGTCAAATCAAGCAAGAGAAAGGAAAGACAATCTAGAAGATATCTTTGAGAAGTTGATTGCCACTAGGAAGTTGAAAACCTACATGGAAAGGACTAAGAGAAAGAAAGGGAACAAAAGAGGCCAAGTTCAATGAATATAAATTAGGGCATAAATTTATTTTCCCTATAAATAGGTCTCTTGTTTTAGAGAGGAGGAGGTATCAGTTTAGGTTAGGAGTAGGAGTAAATTAAATTATTTTTCATTGTACGTTCGTTGGAGAATCGTTAATTAAAGGGAGTTTTCTTATTTTATTTTTAATTTTCTATTTCTTCTTTATCTTAGTTAGTTTATTTATTCTTTAATGTCTAGTTAATTTCTTTAATCTAGGATGAAGATGAAATTAAATAATTATTCATGATAATATTTTCTATCTCTTCTATTATTTATGCTTTTATGTTTAATTGATTTCGCCTTCATGTTTCGTTATTGAAATACCTTCGTTTTATAGTTCTTATGTGATTTTAAATTAATTAAGAGGTTTTGATAGATTATTGTTAAGATATGAGTTTTTCATAATCCATGCTTGCTCAAAGAAGTTTTGATGGGTTATAGTTAATCCTTAAATTTTCATAGTCTATGCTTGCCCACGTTAATTATAAAATTACTAAATTAAAGGGAAGGGAGATCAAAATCATAATTAAGTTATAAAAATAGAAGAGATTGAATTACTTGTTATGTTTATTATTTAATGGATTCGGATTCCTAGATTGCTTCCTTATTATTAGTTAGTTTAATTATAGTTAATTGATTCTCAATCTTTATTTCTAATTCGCCTAAAATAGATATTAAGGATATATTAAAATTAATCTAGTCTCTGTGGGTTCGACCTGTACTTGCCAGTTCTTCAATTTGACGCTGTGCACTTGCAGTTACATATTTTTATCACATCAAGTTTTTGGCGCCGTTGCCGGGGACTAGAATTAATTTTGTTTATCCCTTAATATTTATTTATTCGAATTAGTTTTTCAACCCTAATTTTTATTTTTATTTTTTTTCTTTCCAGGATTATCGAAGCGGATCGAAGGAGCGAAAAGATAAAGATTTTATTATTGCGTTATTCCTGGTATTTTGTATTTTAACTCAAAAAAAATAGTAGCTTAGTTTTATTTTTTTATTTTTATTTAGTTTTTATTGTTAGTTAGAAAACTAATTGTCGCATACATGCATTCACTCACGTAGAGCACATTCTGTTTAGGTTTTTAGTTTTATTTTTATTTTTGTCAATTATAAACTGTGGTGATTGCTGGAGGATCGAGGTATGTCAAATTTCTCCTTCTTTCGTAATTCACATAGTTTTAGGACACTTTATTTGTTTACAGTTTTTTTATTTTATTTGTGCATTCTCATTTGTAATTTAATTTAAGGGCAAAACCTGTAACAAGATAAGGTGGGGATTTCATCACCCTTCCTTGGCCCACAAACAACTCAACTTGCATTTTGCATAACCTTGACCTAATAAAATCAAGTAGACGTTAGCCCCTAGGACTCTTGAGCTCAATTAGGACAAGAAACTCCAAGAGGAGGCTGAATTTTTAATTAATCAAACTACTAGTGTCTAGGCAAGTGGTTCAAAAGGTAAACGCCTAAAGAACGTGTGGTTATTTAATTAGTCACCGTACCCACGGAGAGACTCCCACCGTTCTTACACTTACCTGGCTAGTGGCTTGATTAATTTTGAATTTTGTGGACCTTAAGGTGTAACTTGGAACAGTTAGGAGCTGTCTAGATTTTATTTAGGTTAACCGTAGAATTAGGATATTTAATTTTAATTTTTTTTCCTTTTGTGTGACTTTCGTGGCTAGTTGTTTATTTGTCTTGTGATTTGTGGAAAGATGGACTCCTATTATAGTTGGAATAATAATTTTACTTGGAATCAAGAACCTTATGAAAATTTTAATGCACACCAAGTAAATCAATTTTTTCCAACTTATGAAAATCCTTATCTAAGTTCATATCCATATCCATATCCGGATCCAGAGCCTCAATATCCACATGAATTTTCAAATGAAGAAGAGGAAAGATTTAATACCTTAGAGAGATTCATACAAAACACGAATCAAGCTATATCTCGTCTAGAAATTCAAATGTGTCGGTTAGCCGCCATAATAAATGAACAAGAGGTGGATGAATTTTCTAGTGACTCTGAGGTTAATTTTGAAAATCATGATGATTGTGGAAATGATGAGGAAAATGAAAATTTTGGATTTAATTCTACACACTTTGAATCAAGCCAATTTGAGGAGTCTAAAAATTATGAGTCTATGCCTAAAATTGATCATGTCACATTTAATGAATCGGTTGAAAAAGTCTATAAGCCTAAAGTTCCATATCTTGAAAGACTTATTCCTAGAAAACAACCGAGTGATTTTGTGGACCAACCCATTAAAGTAAACATGATCCAAGAGTTGTCCATGACCCAAGAAATAATTGCAAATAGACTCATGATTGAAGATAATCCAATTGATTTTTTCTTAAATCACCTTGACCAAAAGTGGAATGAATCTGAATATTTAGATAAGGTCAACGAGTTGTTGAGATCCATTTCACATAAGTCACCCAAATTGGAACCTATATTTGAACCAATTCGTCCACACTTTGAGCATATTCGTAAATATTTTCCCGAGGTAAACTTTAAGCATAACTGTGATGGAAATTCTGACTATTTTCAATTTCTTAGACCTCCGGAAAATCATGAAAAGTTCACACTCACTTATCCATTTGCATCATTCATTTGTAGTCATATACTTTTTAGGATATATGAAATTCGTAGGTATGTACATTTGTTTTCTTTTTCACCGCATTTATTGTAGCACGACGGCCCCGCATACAAGGTACAATTCTTTCACATCTTTGTTCTCTATTTTTCATTTGCATACATTGAGGACAATGCATGATTTAGGTATGGGGGGAGTTTGTATTATAGTATTAGATTTTTTTTTTCTTTTTAGGAATTTAGTAAAAAATAGGATTTGTTTTTCTTTTTAGGAAAAAATTTTAAGATTTGTTAAAAAAAATAAAAAATAAAAAATTTTGTTTGACTTTTTGTGAGTTGGATCAATTCTAATAAGTATCTGTGGAGCAGAACTCATGCGTAATATTAAAAGATTTAGAACTCTTGAACCTTTGATAAGATACAAAATCTTAGTTCGAAACACCATCTTGAGTAAAATAAAGTTCCTAAGCATTTTTGCACTTCACGTTCGCACTAACTCTTAGTTGTGGGGTATAAACTATGATTTGAGCAAATTGAAAAAAAGAGAAAGAAAAAATTTGAAGAAAAAAGAAAAAGAAAAGTTGAAAAAAGTTGAAAAGAAATAAATAATTGCTTCAATGTCCATTGAACGAAATAACTGGGTATCCAAGCCTCAGGAAGCATCGATATTCACGCTGAAAAGTGTGATGGATATAAGCAGCTTGACTAGTCTAATTTTGTGGCCTTTGTTACTCGAGTTAGTAAGCCCTTAGGGGTGTCTCTACACCTAGTGCCCTAAAGCCAATTGGTTTGGGAGTCATTGGTCCAACGCTCGCTACATGGGTAACTCTGAAAAGCCTAAGAAAATGAGACATTGCACAAGTCAAGGAAAAAGTTCAAAAAAAAAAAAGGAAAAAAAAAAGAATGGGAAAATGGAAAAAAGAAGAAGAAAAGAAAAAGAAAAATGAGGTTGCTTGATTTTCATGGTAAAAATCCCTACTAAGAGTTACATCACATACACAATGCATGCATCATATGGAATTAATTTTATGAAGGATGATGTCTAGAATGAAGATTGAGTATTTTTGATAAGGTGAAAGTGTGATTTTGAATTTGATCTTGCTTATGTATAATGCCCATGTATACTTAGAAGTTTTCTTTCGATTTCATAATTTGTTGAACCCAAAAATATTTTATTTTGAATTTTGAAATTTGAATTTTGTGGGTATATTCAATGCAAACCCTCACGAGACACAACTCGTCCACTTGGGGTAACCTTGGGGTTTAAAGGCTTGTTGCACATGCTAAGTGCAATCGTGTTTCCTACGAAAATGGGGTAGTATAGTTTTTGTTTTATTTATTTTTTATTTTACTCGAGGACGAGCAAAAGCTAGGTATGGGGGTATTTGATAAGCACATAATTCATACATTTTATTATCCCTAATTTTGTCCTTTTAATTATATTAGTTTATTAAATTAATATGTTTTATTTTATTTTGTAGGATTTTATATTTTGTTGTGATAAAGTCAAAATCTTGGTGATCAAGCAGTATTTAATGTTCTTATTTATGTAAGGAAATATTCAAGAAAATTCTACAAGGAAAAGGAAGGAGGTAGAACAATCTTGGTGTGCAAGTCAAATCAAGCAAGAGAAAGGAAAGACAATCTAGAAGATATCTTTGAGAAGTTGATTGCCACTAGGAAGTTGAAACCTACATGGAAAGGACTAAGAGAAAGAAAGGGAACAAAAGAGGCCAAGTTCAATGAATATAAATTAGGGCATAAATTTATTTTCCCTATAAATAGGTCTCTTGTTTTAGAGAGGAGGAGGTATCAGTTTAGGTTAGGAGTAGGAGTAAATTAAATTATTTTTCATTGTACGTTCGTTGGAGAATCGTTAATTAAAGGGAGTTTTCTTATTTTATTTTTAATTTTCTATTTCTTCTTTATCTTAGTTAGTTTATTTATTCTTTAATGTCTAGTTAATTTCTTTAATCTAGGATGAAGATGAAATTAAATAATTATTCATGATAATATTTTCTATCTCTTCTATTATTTATGCTTTTATGTTTAATTGATTTCGCCTTCATGTTTCGTTATTGAAATACCTTCGTTTTATAGTTCTTATGTGATTTTAAATTAATTAAGAGGTTTTGATAGATTATTGTTAAGATATGAGTTTTTCATAATCCATGCTTGCTCAAAGAAGTTTTGATGGGTTATAGTTAATCCTTAAATTTTCATAGTCTATGCTTGCCCACGTTAATTATAAAATTACTAAATTAAAGGGAAGGGAGATCAAAATCATAATTAAGTTATAAAAATAGAAGAGATTGAATTACTTGTTATGTTTATTATTTAATGGATTCGGATTCCTAGATTGCTTCCTTATTATTAGTTAGTTTAATTATAGTTAATTGATTCTCAATCTTTATTTCTAATTCGCCTAAAATAGATATTAAGGATATATTAAAATTAATCTAGTCTTTGTGGGTTCGACCTGTACTTGCCAGTTCTTCAATTTGACGCTGTGCACTTGCAGTTACATATTTTTATCACATCACTAGCTATTCACGTAAATGAAGGAAATGGGGCAAGTGACTAACAATTTGGGACAAGGAACTCAGACTTTGCAATAGAGACCACTAATACATTTAGGTTTAATAATGCAATTTAGTCATAAGGTGTATTAAAATTAAATGTTACCATATTGTATCAATATTCACATATACCTATATCATATAATCTATGTACATTAATTTACAACGAAATCTAATTAATCGCTAACACCCAAATATTCAATATACATTATTATTTCATAATACATTTATTGTAATAACATTTAAGTATGGAAATAATTATCATGTAGCAAATATTAATTACTCCATATAATTTAAATGTACATCACACAGCAAAATGTCATATAGGACATTCATGCAATTTAAATGTCACACATATTCCACCTTATTTAATGACTATATGAATATTCACACATGCTAATGTCACAAAATAAAAAGTATCATGACACATAATATTTAATTAAATGAAAGGAGATTATTAGCCACACAATAATTAATTAAGATACATTAATAATTTCTTTTCTTATTAAATCACTCCTCTATTAAATAATTAAGAGATCATTTTATTGCATCACTATTATGGTGACATATCACATATACTCATATTTGAATAAATATTTAACTTAAATAGAAAAGTCAATAATAATATTACTTAAAATTCTCGGGTATTACAGGTCCAACCAGTTTGAAATCCTTAAAGTTGGCCAAGTGATGCGCTGGCTGGGGTGCTGGTTGTCCTGCTGCTGGCGGGGTCTAACCTGCATAGCCTCGACCAGCAGTTCAGCGAATACTCTCATGGGGTCAGGTTGATCTCCAACCTCACTTTCTGACTCAACGACATGTTAGTTGCGGGGTCTACCTCTTGGCGGCATTATGATCTGCTAAAGAACAAATCTTAGGCTTCTGCTTATTATATTACGCTTTTCGCACTATGCCGGTTAAGTCAACATTCAATAGTAAAAGCATCTATCAAACACATTTGATTCAAAAGGAAATAACTGCATTTATATTCATATACCAATATTTTAATACAGACTGACTCAACAATTGGCATACTACTATAAATGCTCAATGGCACTAACTGCCTACTGCTAGCTATCCTCTATTTAGCAAAAAGGTGAGGATTCCCTACTACCTACCCCTCTATCAGAACAAAAGTTGTGGTTGACTACCATTCTAAACATACAACAAGGCATCAAAATTTTCATCATAAATCTGTCCCTATTAAACAAAAGTGGGACTACTACCACCACCAAGTAAATACAAAGGTACTAGACCAACAAGTCAATATCTACTACGGCGGACTGCCCGACGAAGTGCTTGTCAAGCCAATCGATCAACCACTCGGCGTCTGATCATGCGCTGACTACTGCCCTCCTCCCGAGGGTATCTTCTGACTCGGTCCTGTAGTCTAGCCACTGTCGTACATATAGCATACTCTAAGGTATCGATCCTAGTGGATCCATCTCGAACCTAGCACATCCACCCTTGTGGCTGCGCGAACCCAGAACACCTGTACCCGAATCCTGTCTGCCTGCTCCAAGTCTCGCTCAGCCCGAACGGTCTGTAGAACTGACTGCAGCTCCACCTCCCTGGCATCTGAGTGCTCTACTGCTTGCCTCAGTTGACTGTTTTGCAACATCAGCTACAGCACTGTGGGGCTCAATTGGGGTGTAGCATCCTCTAACTGCTGAATCTGAGCCTTTACCTCCACTACCTGGTACTGTAGTGAGTACGCCTCTGCCTTATACTGCTCTTGGAACCTTTCCAATTCACTGCACCACCATTCAAGGTAACGATTTACCCTAAAGTGGATTTGTTATCGTCTTGGTCAGTCTGAAAAACTTGAGTCTGTTTAACCCTCTCGTTTTAATTCAGACCTACCATGAATCATGATCATATCTTCAGTATGGTTAAGTACTTAAAGATGTTTATCACTGTCTTACAGTGATCTTCTCCAGAATATGACTGATCAAACATTATGCCTTGTATATTCACTGCATACATGATAATAATTCATGCGATCTCTTTTTTTATTGAGGATAATTTAAAGAGATACACTCCATGACTCATCATCATGAGACTTCTCTTGGAGTTTGCCATGTTAAATGCCTTTAGTATCGAATGAATATACATTCCTTGGGTTAAGCCGAGCATCCTTTTAAATCTATCTATATAGATTTATATCCCCAATTTATAGGATGCTCCTCCCAAGTTACTCATAGAGGAATGTTTAGACAATTTTATCTTTACTGATTATAGCATTGGTGTGTTATTCCTTATCAGTAGTATATTAATATATAATACTAGGAATGTCACAGTGCTCCCACTGACCCTTTTGTACACACTAGGTTCATTCTCGTTTTTGATAAAATCAAACTCTTTTGATTTTCTCATCAAAACGAATGTTCCATCTTTGAGAAGCTTGCTTCAATCCATAAATGGATTATTGTAGCTTAAAACACGATTTGCTTCAATCTTTGAAACAAATTCCTCTGGTTGTATCATACATACATTCTCCTCAAGTCTTCATTGAGGAAGGATGTCTCCACATCCATTTTGCCAGATTTCGTAATAAGCTACAATCACAAGAAAAATCCAAATGGACTTGAGCATTACCCGGTAATAAGGTTTTATCACAGTCAACTCCTTTACTTTATTTGAAACCTTTTAAACATGTCTGGTCTTATAGGTCTCCACCTTGCCATTTGCCCTAGTCTTTCTCTTAAAGACCCATATACACCCTTTAGGCACTATGCCTTTCGGTGGAGTAACCAGAGTCTATACTTGGTTCTCATAAATGGAGTCTATTTTGGATTTCATGGTCATCTGCCATTTCTCTGAGTGTCTTCTACTCATAGCCTCATCGTATATAACTAGATCATCATCCTCTATGATGCGTACCTTATCATCATCCTCTACGATGAATACATACCTTTTAGGTATCTTTACTCTTCCAGATTTACGATTCGGTTGTGGTACAATAGGTCTATCTACAGGTTCCTCGGTTTGACTTATAGTGCTTTGTAGTTCTTAAACTCCTTCAAGATCTATTACCCTCCCACTAGCTCCTTCAATGATAAACACCTTTATCCAAGAAGGCAGCGTATAGGATTATAGTAATAATATCCTAAACTTTCTTTAGGATATCCCACAAATCTGCACTTGTCAGATTTTGTCCCAAACTTATCTTTTGAAACCTTTTTACATAAGTTGGACAACCCCTTATCTTAACATACTTAATACTAGGATCCTCCCTATCCATAACTTTTATGGAGTCTTGGGGCCGGATATTGAGGTTACCTTATTTTGTTGATATGCAGCCGTTTCTAGAGCATAACCCCAGATGGATACTGGAATGTCGGTAAAAATCATTATGGACCGCACCATGTCCAACAAGGTACAATTTCTCCTTTTAGATACACCAATCAATTATTACATATCAGGAGGTGTCCATTATGAGAAAATACCATTTTGAGATGATCTAGAAACTTATTGTACAAGTATTCTTTCTTCGATCTGATCAAAGAATCTTAATACTTTGTCAATTTGTTTCACTTTTGAATTCTTTGAACCTTTCAAATGATTCAGACTTGTATTTCATCAAATACACATATTCAACTCTTTGAATGACCATCTCCTTTTTTCTTTTACTAGTTTGTTCAATTTGCAAAATTATTTTTCATGTAAGTCAAGTATACAAAGTTCATCAAGTAATCTTCCAGTTTCAAACAAAATATTATCATTATAAATAGAACAACAATTGTTTTTAAATATAATACCAGAACCTTCCTTGTCTGACAACGAAAGTAATAATGTTTCTAAAGAGAACTGGAACATAATAACAACTTATTAACTTAATAGACTTGCCCGCAGGTAACGCTAAACTATAAGTTCCTAAGGCTAATATAGTAACTATTGCTCCATTCTCCATACGTAAGATTACTTACTCTTTGTTTAGCTTTCTACTTCTGCTTAGTCTCTGCATTGGATTGCATACGTGAGAACTATAGCCGGTATCCAATACCCAAGTAGAACCTTGACTTACGGAAAAATTTATTTCATTCATGAATAAACCTATATCTATAACCGAAGCTTCATTAAGCTTATTCTGGTTAGCCTCGGCAAGATGCTCTTTACAGTTTCCTTTCCAGAGTCCAGGCTTATTGCAGTGGAAGCAAACTCCTTTGCTATCCGCATCAGTTTTGTTCTTAGTGTCCTTAGTTATTGTTGTAATGTCCAGGAATTTTAAACATTGTATCGAATTTATTTTAATAAATAAAATTTAGTTATTATATAGTTTTACGAATTTAATTGGATCCATGTAATAATTATTATTTAATTATATAACTATATAGTTCAATAATTTTCTTTACCTTAAAAGGGGACTCACTAATAGTTTGAGTAAATTAATAAGTTAACCCCAACATTTGATTGACGAGAAAATTGAAGAGAATCTAGATAAGTAATTTCATCTTTTCCGATTATCAAATTTAAATAAGTTGCCATAAGTAATTATTGTTGAAATAAATTTTATAACTAATTAATTAGATTAAATTAGTTAATTAATATTAGAAGCATAATGTTATTCTAATTGGGTCAAATTTCTTTTTTAAGATAACCCAATATCAAGTGGGTTGAAACCATTTTCCTTCTTAAATTCCTTTTTGGGCCGCCTTTTAATTAATTCAGCTGGCCCAACCCTATTGGGTTGAGCCCATTCCTTATTTTTCTACCGGTCGGGTTGAATCATGGGGCACGGGTCGGATTCCCTCCTAACTGAATGTGGGCAATTGGTAACTTATTTGGGGATACGGCTATGGGAGCTGAGGTTCAGTCGAACAAAAAGGGAGAAAAACCTATCAACCCTAGCTGAACCTAGCGACCCCTAAATTCCCAATCAATCAGACAGACGAGCGAGAGACGGGAGAAAAAGGGGCCGTCAAACCTTGTGTCGGCGATAGTGAGAGGACCGGCAGGACTGGCGTCGGCGTGTGAGGGCGAAAAGGACCAACTGCTACCAAGGAACGACCGGACATTGACGAACGGACCAAGGGTCCCGGATTTTCGGCGACGCGACCGGTGAGGGTGCACGGCTCAAAGGCCAGCCGGCGAGTCACAATCGTTGCCTCCCTCCTACCGTTGGACATTGACTTGATCAATTTAGGTAATATCCAGTAAATTGGGTAATCCATTGGCTATAAATTGAACCTCCCCCAAACCCCAAAGCTGTCGATTTCCTAGTTTGTGAGTCCAATTAGAGGGAAATTTAGAGAGATAAGAGGGAAACAGGGGAGGGCCAACTGCCGGGCACGGTTGCCGTTCGGAGGCGTCGACGGTGGGGCGAATGCCCTCTAACCTAGTTACGTATTGGGGGAGAAGGAGAAAGACAGCCGTTCGATCACACCCAAGGTATAACAGTGAGCGGCCAATGTTGTTTTAAATTTTTATTTTTATTTTTACCTTCCTTCTGTGTTTGGTTGGGATGTACTTGATATTGGATGGTATTGTGAATCTGTAATTTAAGGACCCTAAGAGGTTCTGGCATAATGAATTTGTACAGAATTTAGGCTAAACGATTGAATCTTAGTAAGCCCACCAGCTGTTTGTGTTAATGCCTGAACGAACCAGTAATTAGTTTTCTTCCTTCTTAGTTAAATGCATGTTCAACAAACTGTGAGTCTTGTGTTTGTTGGATGGTCATGTGTTTGTGTATGTTGGTCATCAATCGATTTTGCTAAGAGCCTTGGCTTGTGGGTGTGCCCGTGCAAGCGAGCTCGCCGGTTGGGTGGCTGTGACTGTCGACCACTAGCAGCCTTGCTTGGGTTTGCTTTGGTCGGCTTAGTCAAACTGATAATTGAACAATTGAGTCTACTGTGAGTTGGTTAATCATAGCACTGTGAATTTTCGATGTTGTTGGTATGATTTTAGTAACATTAAGAAACCATTAAATCATGTATAAATATTTATTTTTGAAAACTAAGTAATAATAATGTTATCAAAGGGTGAGTGTTATTGTTTGACCATTAAATTATTATTAAGAGTTAAGAATAATAGTTAATGTCTAAAATATTATGTTAAGTAGTTATAATAGTATAATATGCTATGTATTATTAAAAAGAGTTAGTAATACTAATGGGCAAATAAACCGTTAGTAATTAGTTGATAATGATACTTAAGAAGCAAAATATGAATATTACAATGGTATGTAGGAATTAAATTAATTTGTTACCGGACGATTTAATTACCTAATGACCTTTCAAATATTTTTGGGACGAATAACAATTTTGTTTGATAAAGTTTACTTAATAATAACTACAGGTAATGACCAATTAATTAGTATTTAATTAATAAATAATAATTAAAGGTAAGATAAAAATAAGAATAATGTCTAATTAACTATTTATTATCTAATTAGTAAATAAAGGTAATGACTAATAATAAATAAAGACAATGAATATTTAATTGTTGTTTAATTAATTATCAGTAAGTGATAAATAAAGATAACAAATATTTAATTATTATTTAATTAATATTAATAATAATTAAGTATGAATAAGTTAATAAAATAATTATTTATTATTGAGTAATAAATAAAGATATTAAATGCTTGATTGTTATTAATGATTTAATGTGAGTAAAGTAAATTATTTATTATTTCTCATTTAATAATAAATAAAAATAATAAGAACTTAGTTCTTATTAACTATTAAGTATGTGTAGAGTGATACATTAACTTTCTAGTTAATGTTAAATAAGAGAAATAATTTCGTAAATTCTCTTGAAAGTGAATAATAGCTAAGTGTGAATGGAGATTAAATAACCTATTTATTTGTTGACACTGTTAGCTAGTGATACCCTAATCAATTTGTTATTTAGTTTTGTAAATAATGAATAGAGATTTAATCAAATAGAATAATCGTTAAATTGGATACCAATGTGTCATAATACACTAACAAGATTATTATTTAGTGTTGTAAATAATAACTTGGGTTACTAAATATTGTTAAGTTGAATGTCCAATAAGCATGATTAGTTATTGAGATAATAACTAAAGATCATTAGGTAAGTTCTGATTAGCATAATATTGATTAGTAATTTAATGTTAATGGAGTTAATAAAGGAATGCGAAGTGTTTTGCTAAATAAATAGTATAAGTGAGTGTATTGATATACAGTATGCAATGCTAATGGATAAACCGACTCTATCAACTGATAGGTTATCTAAGATCAATTAATTAAAGCTAAGATTTAATTGTAGCTGAGCAAACAGGCAAGTTCCCTAATTCCATTCTTTCAGTATATTGAATGCAAGTTCTATCTTACCCAACTGTTACGTTGAAGCAATATTTCTAAACCTTATGCATTATTTTTAATTCGTGCAAAAGGTATATATTATTGCAAGTTATTCTTTCAGCTTGAATCTTATCTCCAAGCATGCTTTAAGTGGTCTAATTACTTTTAAAATTATTCCACGTCTTTGTATTTATCGACATTCGCACTCGTGCATTTGAATTCGTATAATTATTTAAGTTCTGAAATTCACGAATTATTCATGATTAAGTCTGAACCCTTGTCTCGGTCAGGCACGTATGTAAGAATTTATAAAAGCTATCCGAACCAATCAATGGTAAGGATTCTTAGACTGAATGAACACCCCTTTTATTATAGGGGAGTACCCCATGTACCGTAAATAAGGTACAAATAGCAGAGTTAAATGTTATGCATATACATAGCATACGCGAGGCTGATCCCCTCAAGTACTTATTCTGTAGCCAGTAACCAGAGGGTCAACTAGCTATTGACTCCTTTGGAAGTTATTGTTCAAAGTCTATTTGACTATCAATTGTTCTAAAAGCATTTATTATTATTGCTTCTGATAATTCTATTGTTGAAATCGCTTCCTATATTCCTTTCATCATGATATATCCTTATTGTTGTACTTTAAACTTGCTGAGCAAACTTGTTGCTCATTCTTGCTATATCATGATTTCATTGCAGCTAAACCCGAGACGTCAGGGAAGAACAAAGGGAAAGAAAGGATGAAGTGATAGACTTCATGTAGCAGATTTTAAATTATGTGTAGTTAATTACTGTTAATGTAATTTAAACCTTGACATTTATTTAGGGTATGGATTTGAGTAAGTGTTAAGGTTTTTGTATTCTGGGACTAGTAACACCTTTGTAATGAACAATGTATGTTTATTATATTCTGCATTTTAGTTATCATATGTTGTTAGAGGTGAATGTTTGTATTGGATTGTGATGACCGGATCCGGGTATTTGGAGACCCGAATTTGGGGGCGTCACAGGTTGGTATCAAAGCCGTAGGTTATAAACTTTAGGATCGCGAAACCTAGGTTATGACCCTAGTTTTTTTTTAAAAATTCGTATTGAGTACGTTAGGATTCGAATCAGGAAAATTCGAGTAATAGCCTGGTCTGGGAGTGGATTGTGGAAATCTGCTAAGCCGAGTTGTACATGATAAAATATCTTTTCATTTTATCAATGAATGTATTTTATTATGATACTGATATCTGTTATCTCTGTCTGTGGTTGTAGGATGGCTGACAGGGCAGGGACTAGTGGGACCCGGGAGGAGGAGATATTCGTAGATATCCTAGTGGTTGCTGAGCAGCTGGTGGGGTATGCTCCTATTGCCCCAGGGGTACCGCTAGAGGAGTCCGAGCCAGAGGAGGACTACCAGAGGGAGCTACCAGAGCCGGTGGTAGGTAGAGTGATGAGGTCTGGTAGTCAGGACCCGGATGACAGTGAGGAGGACCCCGAGACCGAGGGAGATGAGCCACCTGCTGATGTTGATGGCATGGGGTCCACAGCTGACGATATCATTGAGGGACTGACCAGTAGGACCGAGGAGCTGGAGGCTCGGATAGCTCACCTGGAAGAGCAGAACCAGACCCACCAGATCAGAGAGGACCAGTATAGAGACCTAGCCTACCAGCTCGAGCATGACTTGGGAGTGGCAAAGGTACAGCTGCAGGGTTATGAGTCCTCAGCGCAGCAGATCGGACCACTGCTACATCAGCTTGTGGCCCGGAACACTGATTGAGAGAGAGGCTGGAGTAGAGGGACCTACAGATCGCCCACCTGAAGGCGAAACAGGAGGCTATGAGGTTCGAGGTTGGGCTGGAGGTGTCTGCGAGGATGCATGTCAGAGAGGCCTGGGCCAGGGAGGCCAGGAGGGTTGATCAGTTAGAGGACCAGCTGGAGGCCAGGGCAGTGAGGATAGAGACCCTAGGATATGCTTTAGATGCAGCCTACAGGAGGCCCCAGACTGAGGTAGGGGAGTCTAGCCGCTCTGTTCGTCGCAGGGTCGGGGGTGGAGCATGCTCTTCTGGTCAGCGGGCTCGGATCCGGCACGACGTGCAGTGATATGTTATGGATGGTTGTCTTGTCTTGGGTACCATAGGTCCCACTTTTGCTAGATTATAGACATGTTTGTCTTGTGAAACTTTATAGTTGTTTACCTGTTTGGGGTGGCAGTTCAGCCCCAACTTTTGTCTGTTTTAAAGGGTGTAAATTTAGGATTTCCCACTTTTGTCTCGGGGGATGATTGGTTGATAGGGCATGTAGTGGCGCATTTATAAAAGTATGCCACAAGTTAGTCTTTGTAACAAGTAGTGGTATATCAATATAAATGCAGATATTTCAGTTAAATCAACTGTGTTCATAAATGTTTTTACCTTCAATACTAATTTCCATTCCATATTGTGTAAAATATAAAACTATAGGTAAAGGACAGCGGATTTCCCTTATCCAATCATGCCGCTAAGAGGACGACCACGTAATCGACAAGTTAAAGAGTCAGAAAGTGAGGTTGGGAATCAATCCAATCCAGTGAAAATGTTCGCCGAAATGCTGGCAGAAGCCATGCAATCAAGACCGCCACCTGGAGGAACCCAAGCAGCAGCCGAGCCAGCGCATCATCTGGCAAATTTTAAAGACTTCAAATTGGTTGGACCACCCGAGTTCAAGGGAACTCTTAACCCAATCGAAGCGCAGACCTGGATCGAGGAGATTGAAAAGGTCTTCGAGGTAGCACGGGTGGCAGAGGAACAGAAAACAAGTTTTGCTATCTTCATGTTAAAGGGCGAGGCAAACTACTGGTGGAAGGCCAACAGGGGCCGAGTGGAAGGAGACATTGTCACATAGGAACGCTTTAAGGAGATGTTCTTGGAGAATTACTTTCCAGAGAGCATGAAGCAAGAGATGGAGATCAAGTTCCTGGAACTAAAATAAGGAAACATGTCCGTGGCTGAGTACGCGGCTAGGTTTAATGAGTTGGCACGGTTTGCAACTCACCAAGTCGACACAGAGGAAAGGAAAGCTCGTAGGTTTGAGAAAGGGTTGAAACCATGGTTATATCGTTCTGTTGCGGTATTGAAAATCAAGACATTTGCAGAATTATTGGAGAGGGCGATCATTGCAGAGGGTGGCAGTGAGGCCCTGACTAAGTACAATTAGGAAAAGAAGAAGGGTCATGAGGGCCAGAAGGCAGGAAGCAGAGAGGGCAGTAACCCCAACAAACGAAAATGGGTCGAGAGTCAGTCCTCAAGGGGAAACAAATCTGGAGGGGAGCTGAAGAAGCCAGGCAGGTGCAACAATTGTGGCAAGAACCACATGGGGGAATGCATGAAAGGGAAAAGCGTGCGTTACCGTTGTGGACAACCTGGGCACATGGCCCCACAGTGCCCTAATAAGCCGAAAGGAGGTTGTTTCTCCTATGGATCACCTGACCACCAGATCAAGGATTGCCCGAAGAGAAAGGGCGACGCCGGGAGTGGCAACCGAAGCAACAATAACAGTGGGAACAGCAACCGGGTGAACTACGGGCCACCAGCCAGTCAAGCCAACAGGCTAACAGCCCGCACGTTCAACATGACTGTTCAGGATGCCATGGAATCCAAAGACGTGGTGTCAGGTATCATCCCAATCAATGATATAAATGCATATGTGTTATTTGATTCGGGTGCTACTTGCTCTTTTGTTTCCGAAGAATTTGCTAGTCAGTTAAATTTAACTCGTGAAAAGTTAGAACACCCCATGAACGTAGAAGTAACAAACAAGGAAATTATACCCGTAGAATGCATTCATAGGAATTGTAGTGCTGAACTGCGATGATTTAAGCTCAATGTGGATTTGATACCAATTCGGCTGGGAGAGTTCGATGTAATCCTGGGAATGGATTGGCTATCAATTCACGGAGCACTTATTGACTGTCAAAAGAAATGTGTACACCTGAGGACTCCTAATAAGTCGAAGGTGGTATTCTATGGCAGTAAGTCACCAAGACAATCTTGTTGTCTTACTATGATACAAACAAGGAGATTACTTAAGAAAGGTTGCGTGTGTTATTTGGCCCATGTGGTCGATACTCGTCAGGTCGGGGATGAGATGAGTCAAATACCAATCGTGAGGGATTTCGCTGATGTCTTCCCCGATGAACTTCCGGGACTGCCGCCGGACAGGGAAACCGAGTTCGTTATCGATTTGGCACCGGGAACCGCACCAATATCGAAGCCGCCGTATCGAATGGCACCGGTAGAAATGAAAGAGTTGATGGTGCAACTGCAAGAACTGTTAGATAAAGGTTACATCAGACCAAGCGTGTCCCCATGGGGAGCGCCAGTTCTGTTTGTAAAGAAGAAAGATGGTTCGATAAGACTTTGTATCGACTATCGGGAGTTGAACAAAGTTACGATTAAGAATAGGTATCCGCTTCCTAGGATTGACGATCTGTTTTATCAACTTAAGGGAGCGAAGTACTTTTCAAAAATCGACTTAAGAACAGGCTATCATCAGCTGAAGGTGAGGCAAGAAGATATCCCGAAGACTGCATTCAGAACTCGTTACGGGCACTTCGAGTTTCTGGTAATGTCTTTTGGATTGACGAATGCACCAGCAGCATTCATGGATATGATGAACAGAGTATTCAAGCAGTACTTGGACAAGTTCGTAGTCGTATTCATCGATGACATTCTGGTGTATTCAGGGACGGAGGAGGAGCATGCTGAACATTTGAAGATTGTATTGGAAGCTCTCAGAAAGGATGAAGTGATAGACTTCATGTAGCAGATTTTAAATTATGTGTAGTTAATTACTGTTAATGTAATTTAAACCTTGACATTTATTTAGGGTATGGATTTGAGTAAGTGTTAAGGTTTTTGTATTCTGGGACTAGTAACACCTTTGTAATGAACAACGTATGTTTATTATATTCCGCATTTTAGTTATCATATGTTGTTAGAGGTGAATGTTTGTATTGGATTGTGATGACCGGATCCGGGTATTTGGAGACCCGAATTTGGGGGCGTCACAATTGTCTTTCCTTATACCTTCTTTGAATTGTTCTTCTTTTCAAAAGATCCTTTGGCCCGCTTCTTTTTCTCGGAGGAATCATCTACCAGTAAGAATTGGTTTTTCTTGGTTGGAAAGTGACTCTTTACAGTTTTTCACATGTTAAGCAACTCAGGCAGGCTGAGATCTAGCTTGTTCATGTGAAAATTCACAACAAATTGTGAGAAAGAGTCCAGAAGTGATTGCAAGATCAAATCTTGGATCATCTATCCATCCATTACAAAACCCAGTTATCCCAATTGTTCAATCAGATTGATCATTTTTTAGGACATTTGTCTATACTGTAGTGCCATCGGTTATTATAGATTGGAAGAGCTCCTTAGATATCTAATATCTAGGAGTCCTACTTTCCTCACTATTCAACTCCTTAAAGGTGCAGGAGTACAGTAGGAGCATCCATAGTTTCATGTTGACGCTGAAGCTCGTTACTCATGGATGCGAGCATGATGCATTGAGCCAACTATGCATCATCTTGCCACTTTCTAAAATTAGCGATCTCTTCCTCAGAGGCATTGTCTGCAACCATTGCAGGGATAGGCATATTAAGGATATAAGATAGCTTTTCAGCCTTGAGAACTATTCTCAGATTCCTTAACCAGTCCGTATAATTCGGTCCGGTTAATTAGCATCTAATATGCTACGCAGTGATAGTGAATTAGACATTGTAAAATTCTGTTAAATGAATTTATAATTTAACAACACTTTAGCATAAATTCATTTTATTAATTACCAAAATAAATCAGGCGTGACACCCCCAAATTCGGGTACTTCAATCCCACAGATTTGGCGTTCACTATTCCATACATTCAAAACTAACTACCCAAGATGAAAGACAATATAATTAAACTGAATAAACCATCTCCCCACAATAGGGGTTACAACTTAAATCTCTTAAGTAAATACATCCCAGGTCATCTAACCTTTAATACACCAATGCGGAATTAAAACATAATATTAAATAAGTTCTATTACAAAAACTTTATAACAAATAATAGCACGCTAGCTACTTCTGCATCTTGCCCTTGCCTTTACTAGTGGACGGCTCATCCGACTTCTCAGTCTTAGCTGCAATATTTTATGCAAGGGTGAGCAAATAATTGCCCATAAGTATAATAACAACAATAATTAAATAATTAATGAAGTAGATTTTAACTGAGGTATAATAGCCTTTTTGAAAATAATCTACAACAATCAAAGGACTGAAAGCTCAATAGAAAACTCGGTTTAAGAATTGAATTTAGATTTCAGGATCAAAAGTAAATATGAGGGCCATAAGACCTCGAACTATGTCCTAGGTTAACAAGTATCTCTATTGTAACCTTTAACAGTCTTATAGACTATGGACTGTCCATCTCGTACTCGGGGGGATCAGCCCTTTGTACAATGTATTGTGCACAAACATTTTAACGTTGTTGCGTAATTAATCCCCTATGATAGGGTTGTTCGTCTCAGTTTAACGGCAGAATCCGTACCAAAAGATACTTGGTTTGGAATAACTTCAAGATATTCTAAGTCTTTAAAATGCTCATCAATTATGGACTAGCTGAATCAATAAGGGTTTGCTAGTCGCTTAAGCATTTGATTCAGCTATAAAATTGTACAATAAGTTTATATTCGAAGTTTGAATAATGATTCATGATCGATTAACAAATGACTGGAATAAATCATAAGCATTTGACATTATAACAACCTTGCTTGAATAATAATAAGATAAGGTTAATAAACTTGCTCAATGAAAGTAAAGTAAGAAACTTGCTCGAGTAAAAGTTAAGTTTAGGGAACTTGCTTTCAACGAAATAAAGAGAATAAGGATAGAAAACTTGCCTCGTGCGTAGATTACAGGTTAATATTCACGTTCCTTAATCAACCTATACATTCCGTTTATAAAGCGGTAACAATAATTAGTTACAGTATTATAAGCACTTTAGAATTCGTTCTTATCCATTTTCATTTTTAATATATCAATTGTCATTTGATATTCAATAGGTATTCGCTTATCATTCATTGTGGTATCTCATTAGTCATTTGATACCTTAGTCTAAGTTTTAAACATGCACTTAGCTATATAGCAAAATCAAAAAAAAAGGAAAATTTTCATTCCTGTTCCACCGCCGGGGTGGTGGATTCCTTCACAAACCATCACCGGGGCGAAGCTTCCGCGAGGGCGATGAATTTAGTTCATTCTTACCGTCGAGGCGCTAATTCCAGTACATTTCCACCGTCGGGGCAGTGGACTCGACTGTCATCTCCTACAGTTCATGAACCAGTGAAATTGCAGACCAAATTTTCCAAATTCTACCATCCGACTCACAAATTAAACATACCTAGACATCAAACATGTTGTAAAACAAATACCCAACATGTTTCTAACGATTCTAATCATTATAACACACATAATCAACTAATTAAAGACCAAAAATTCACTGTTTATACAAAATATTCATATTTTGGCCCATTTGATGAAATTGAACACTGCGAATTCATCTCTAAACCATTTTAATCCATTCCACTTGCATTCTTTTCGTTTTTCATTATATTAACATAATCAAGAGTCAATTTACCAGTTAATAAATAAATTGAACATCAATTTTCATACATATACTCTATATATAAAAGTGAAACTCTGTAAAACCAAAACTCTATTATAAAGCATGTTTTCATGGATTAATAACTCCAAAATCATATATAGACACCAAATAACGGATTAAGCATGCTTATAAACATATATTATCAATATCTCACCAAATCATTCAACCAAATTGTTTACAGTAAAGAACTTTGAAACATATATAGCATGAATTAAGAGTAATACCTTTGATTAGCTAAATGATTTGCAAGTTTATATTATCTCCTTCTTTAATTTCTTGGATTCTTGCTTTCTCTCAATTTCTCTCAATTTCTTCTCTCAATTCCTCTCCACTTCTCTAACTGAACTCTGACATTCATGCTAAGGAAAGGAACGTATATGATGAAAAGACTGATAAGCGAAAGGTTTAATCAGTTAAACCAACGAAAGGTTTAACAGATATGGAATAAGAAGAGTTTAGACCTTGTTTGGCAAAACTAGATTAATTTAGAAATTCAAAAGTCACAAGACTTTGTTTGATAAAACTAAATTAATCCTCTTTTAATTTATTTTAATAACTCATTTATCATATAGTTTAATTGTCACACTTTCAATTAGTAAATAAATTCAATTAAACCTTACTAATTTAATTATAACTTTTATTTGACCAATAACAATATTACCAGATAAATTATTTTATTCAAATAAATCCTTTATTCAAATAAATCATTTTATCATATAATTTAATTATTAAATTAAATTAGAATAAACGCATCAAATCACATTTAAATAACAACTCACCTAATTCCACAATAACTTTATCAATTATTTATTTTACTCAATAAATAAATTAACAAAAATATTTATTTAACTCAATAAATATTTTATTTATTCACAAAAATTACATTCGTTACATCCTTCCCTCCTTAAAAAGATTTTGTCCCCAGAATCACAACGCAATTAATTCGTCCGTTACATTCTCCCCTCCTTACAAGGATTCTGTCCTCAGAATCGTGATACAAGGATTAAACAAATAATTGAGGATAGCTTTGCATCATTTTCTCTTCGAGTTCCCACGTAGCTTATTCAGCGTTGTGGTTCCTCCAAATTACCTTAACAGAAGGCATAACTTTATTTCTAAGAACCTGCTCTTTCCTGTTAATTATCTGTACAGAAACCTCTTCATAGGATAAATCTTTCTCAAATTGTATTGGTTCATATTCTATAACATGTTTATAATTGGGTTTATATGGTCGTAACACCAATATATGAAAGACATTGTGAATGTGGTCTAATTCGGGAGGTAAAGCTACCTCATAGGCCACCTCACCTACTCTTTTTAACACCTCAAAGGGGGGTCCAATAAATCGCGGACTCAGCTTACCCTTTTTACCAAATCTGATCTTCCCCTTCCAAGGAGAAACTTTAAGAAATACAAAACTGCCGACGTCGAATTCTCTATTTTGTCGGTGTTTATCTGCATACTTCTTCTGCCTGTCTTGAGCAGCTAACAATCTGGCTCTTATTATTCTGACGATTTCTGTCGTGTACTGCACCAACTCGGGACCCAGAAGACGACGCTCACCGACCTCATCCCAACATAATGGAGTTCTACACTTTCTTCCGTATAACGCTTCATAGGGCTGCATGCCAATACTTGCATGATAGCTGTTATTGTAAGAAAACTCTACCAGTGGTAAATGGTCATCCCAGTTCCCTTTGAAGTCCATTACACAAGCTCGCAACATATCCTCCAACGTTTGAATTGTTCTTTCGCTCTGGCCATTAGTTTGAGGATGGTACGTTGTACTCATTCTCAACTGCGTCCCCATACAAGCTTGCAGATTCCTCCAAAATTTTGATGTGAAACGTGGATCTTTGTCCGACACAATTGATACTGGAACTCTGTGCCTTGAGATAATCTCCTTGACGTATAATTTCGCCAACTGATCTAGGGTGAATCTGATTTTGATCGGCAAGAAATGTGCTGATTTCGTCAGTCGGTCTACGATAACCCATATTGCGTCATAACCCTTTTGAGTAGTTGGAAGTCCTACCACGAAGTCTATCGTGATATGTTCCCACTTCGATTCTGGTATCTCCAAGGGCTGTAACAAACCACTTGGCCTCTGATGCTCTGCTTTGACTTTCTGACAAGTTAAGCACTTCGCAACACACTTAGCAACTTCTCTCTTCATATTTGGCCACCAAAAATGTTGTCTAAGATCCTGGTACATTTTTGTACTTCCCGGGTGAATCGAAAATCTTGAACTATGAGCTTCGTTCAAAATCTCTTCTCTGATCTCATGCATTGATGGAACCCAGATTCTACCTTCAAATCTCAGCAACCCTTCGGTATCGATTTTGAATTTTAGCTCTTCACCCTCAAGCACCCTTTTCCGTATTTTATCACACTCCTCATCCTAGAATTGAGCTTCCTTTACCTTGTCCACTAGAGTTTATCGTTTTTCCATCTGGAATAATTTTTCATTCGGCTCTGCCAGACACTTCACCTCTAACTCTAATTTTGCCATTTCCGCTATGAGCTTCTCCTAGGCAGTTAACAAGAATAGTTTCTCCCGACCCTTTCTGCTTAAAGCATTAGCAACCACATTTGCCTTCCCTGGATGGTATAGGATTTCACAATCGTAGTCTTTGATTAATTCTATCCATCGCCTCTGACGCATATTTAAATCTTTTTGTGTGAAAATATACTTCAAACTTTTATGGTCTGTATATATCTCACACTTCTCCCTATAGAGATAGTGCCTCCAAATTTTCAAAGCAAACACCACGACTGCTAACTCTAAATCATGGGTCGGATACCCTTTTTCATAGTCTTAGTCTTTTAATTGACGCGATGCATACGTGATAACCTTACCATTCTGCACAAGCACACAGCCTAGCCCCTTGTGCGATACGTCACTATATACCACAAAATTCCCTGTATTATCCGGTAAAGACAACACAGGTGCTGAACTCAAACGTCACTTTAACTCCTGAAAACTTTCTTCGCACTTTTTCGTCCAAAGAACTTCACTTCTTTCCTTGTCAAATTTGTCAACGGAGTGGCGATCCTTGAGAAATCTTGAATAAAACGCCTATAATAACCCGCCAATCCCAATAAACTCCTTACTTCTGACGGTGCTTTTGGCTGATCCCAATTCATCACAGCTTCCACTTTCGCCGGATCCACCGAAATCTCGTCTTTATCAATAACATGCCCAAGGAATTGAACACGCTCCAACCAAAATTCGCACTTGGAGAATTTCGCATACAGTTTCTCTCTCCTTAACGCTTCTAATGTCACCTTCAAGTATTCCACATGCTCTTCCTAAGTTTTGGAATATATCAGAATGTCGTCTATGAACACTACTACGAATTTATCCAAAAATGGTTTAAACACCTATTCATTAAATCCATAAATGTTGCAGGTGCATTTGTTAAACCAAATGACATAACCAAAAACTCATAATGGTCATATCTAGTTCGAAATGCTGTCTTTGGTATGTCTTCCTTTCTCACCTTGAATTGATGATACCCACTTCGCAGATCTATCTTTGAAAAATATCTCGCTCCCTTCAGTTGATCAAACAGGTCATCGATCCTTGGCAACAAATACTTATTTTTAATCATGACCTTATTCAAATCTCTATAATCAATGCAAAGACGCATTGATCTGTCTTTATTCTTGATAAATAACACCGGCACTCCCCACGGTGAAACGCTCGGTTAAATATACTTCTTATCTAGTAGCTCCTGCAATTGCGCCATTAACTCTTTCATTTGTACCGGAGCCATTTGATACGGAGCTTTTGATATAGCCTGTACCCAGTGCTAGATCAATTACAAATTCAATCTCCCTATCTGGCGGTAGTCCCGACAAGTCATCTGGAAACACGTCCGCAAAATCCCTAACTACCGGTATCTCTTCTAGTTTTGCACCCACCTTCCGTGTATCGACTATATAGGCTAGATATCCTACACATCCTTATCTCAACATCTTCCTGCCCTGCATCATCGTTAGACAACTTATTTGTCTAGGTGACTTGCTGCCATAAAACATTACCTTTGACGGAGTCAAAAGGTGCACACTCTTCTTTTGGTAATCAATAACTGCCCCTTAGTTAAACAACCAATCCATTCCCAAAATAACATCACACTCCCCAAGTTGAATTGGGATTAAGTCTACCGTTATCACATGACCCTTAATATCTACCCGACAGTTCTTGTGTACAAACTTAACAGGAATCACTTCCCTATTTGTAATTTTTATATTCATAGGGTAATCTAACTCTTCCTGAGGCAACTCTAATTTTCTAGCAAAATCATCGGATATAAATGAACAAGTAGCACCCGAATCAAATAATACGTAAGCATTTGCACTATTGACCGGAATGATACCTGACACCACATCCTTTGACTGCACAGCATCCTGCACCGTCATGTTGAATGTTTGTGCAGTAGGTCGATTGGACGACATCGTCAAATTGCCACTACTGCTGTTTCCCTTTCCTCCGCTTGCTCCTCCTATAGTTTTCTTAGGGCAATCTCGAGCAAGGTGATCCTTCGATCCGTAAGTGAAACATGCACCCTTCTTCGGACTAGGGCAATTTAGTGCAATGTGACCCTCTTAACCACAATTAAAGCATACTCTCTTGCCCTTCAAGCAAACACCCATGTGATTCTTTCCACAGTTGCTTCATGCTTCCACCTTCTTCTTCTGATTTCCCTATTGACTGCCACCAGAGTTATTATCATTCCACTTCCTTTTTTGATTGCTGCCACCATGGCTACCACTTGCTTTATTCTCATTCTCACTCTTCTTCTTCTGCTCTTGGTTGTATTTAGACAATGTATCACTACCTCCTTCAGCGATAATCGCCTTCTAAGCACTACCGCGAACTAATTCAGTTGAAACATCGAAACTCGACTATACAGCCAGGGCTTTAGTCCCTGCTCAAACCTTCTAGCCTTTCTCTCATCAGTATTAACTTGATATGGCGCAAACCTCGCCAATTCGTTAAATCTCACAGCATACGCAGGCACCATCATCGTACCTTATTTTAACTCCAGAAATTGCACTTCCATCTGATTCTGTGCACTCGTCGGAAAATAAGTTTCGAAAAACATCTCCTTGAATCATTCCCACAGAATTATCCCTTGACCGCCCCGAGTCTTGTTGGCTTGCCACCAATAACTAGCTTCTGATTTGAGCATAAATGTTGCGAATGCAGTCTTCTAGTCCTCGCTGACCCTAGCGACATCAAAAACTTTCTCCATCTTCATAACCCATGATTGAGCTTCAATCGGATTCATAGACCCTTGAAATTTCGGGGGTCCTACTGCTTTGAAGTCTTTGAAAGTTATGGCCTGAACTTGAGGTTGATTTGTAAATGCTCCTGCTAACAAATTTACCAACTGTTGCATTAGATTAACGTTGGTTTCATCATTGTTATTTGTAGATCCCTCAGGAGTCTGTTGACGTGCTGGTCTTCTTCTTGGCGGCATCTTACTGTTAAGAATTCGCGCTATTAGATTATTGCTCAATTACTTAAACATTTAAGTTCTAACTTAAACATTTATAAATAATCATATAGCACATAGCACATCTAATAAACTTTCGTATTTTATTCATTTACTGCTTCAAATCATAACATAGATAACATCATAGTTCTTTACATCATCTGCCCTGAAATCATAAAGTTTCAAGACCACATCATAATTAACCCACTATTTATCTCGTTTGAGATTTACATCTTATTAGCTCTCTTAGAAAACAACTTATTATTACTGCTATTCGTGACCTATAACGACATTCCACGTTGCACGACTTCTTCGCGCTCTTACTTCATGATACGAATCATCGTCCTGCGATCCATCACGTACCACGGTAAATCCTCGAACTGAGTTGGGTAATGAAAAACTCGATCCTGTGCCCTATCCATCGCTGTGTGGAAAACATGATCCATCTCATCCATCTTGACTTTCTTTGACTGCATCTCATCCTCAATATGGTCTGCATGATCAGCAGCTTTCATCCACACATCCTCAGCTCTAGTACGCTTTGCAGACTCTTCTCTCAACTCACTCTTCAGTTTCTCCACCTCAGCTGATAACTCTTCCTTTTGGCTCTCTGCTTGCACCAGCTTCCACTCCACGTCCCCAAGACATATATCAAGCTCCTCAATTTCGCCATTCTTCTGCTCTAGAACAGCCTTATGCTCCGCCACCTGCTCCTCTAACTCTTCCACCCTATCCTGCAACTCTATGTTGCGATCATACACCTGCTCATACATCTGAGCACCTACGGAAGATAGTGGTATCTCCTCAGGGTCTTCTTCCTCCTCTTCAACCTCTTCAGGATCCTCCTTAGGATCTGACTCAGGTTCATACTCAGGTTCTACAACAGTGGTCAGTGGGGTTGGTTCTCTCTGCACTAGCTGCTCCTGAACTATATGAATATCTCGGGGCTCCTCCTCCCTAGCCTGACTGGATCCTCCTATATCAGTCATCCTGCCATTAAAATTTTAAGTTTAATTACTACTTGATAGTACTCGCGAGCACATAAGTTATAACACAGAAGTTATAGCACATAAAGTTTTTTTTTTATCTTTAATGAATTCCTTAATTCATTCTTTAGAACTCGATAAAAGTTTTAACACCACTATGTTTTCGATTCTTTACAAGGCTAACTCCTAAGGTTCCCCACCTAAGATTCTTAACCTACGGCTCTGATATCAACCTTTGACACCCCCAAATCCGGGTACTTCAATCCCATATATTTGGTGTTCACTATTCCATACATTCAAAACTAACTACCCAAGATGAAAGACAATATAATTAAACTGAATAAACCATTTTCCCATAATAGGGGTTACAACTTAAATCTCTTAAATAAATACATCCCAGGTCATTTAACCTTTAATACACCAATGCGGAATTAAAACATAATATTAAATAAGTTCTATTACAAAAACTTCATAACAAATAACAGCACGCTAGCTACTTCTGCATCTTGCCCTTGCCTTTACTAGTGGACGGCTCATCCGACTTCTCAGTCTTAGCTGCAATATTTTATGCAAGGGTGAACAAACAATTACCCATAAGTATAATAACAACAACAATTAAATAATCAATGAAGTAGATTTTAACTGAGGTATAATAGCCATTTTGAAAACAATCTACAACAATCAAAGGACTGAAAGCTCAATAAAAACTCGGTTTAAGAATTGAATTTATATTTCAGGATCAAAAGTAAATTTGAGGGTCATAAGACCTCGAACTATGTTCTAGGTTAACAAATATCTCTACTGTAACCTTTAACAGTCTTATAGACTATGGACTGTCCATCTCGTACTCCGGGGGATCAGCCCTTTGTACAATATATTGTGCACAAACATTTTAACGTTGTTTCGTAATTAATCCCCTATGATAGGGTTGTTCATCTCAGTTTAACAACAGAATCCATACCAAAAGAAACTTGGTTTGGAATAACTTCAAGATATTCTAAGTCTTTAAAATACTCATCAACTATGGACTAGCTGAATCAATAAGGGTTTACTAGTCACTTAAGTATTTAATTCAGCTATAAAATTGTACAATAAATTTATATTCGAAGTTTGAATAATGATTCATGATCGATTAACAAATGACTGGAATAAATCATAAGCATTTGACATTATAACAACCTTGCTTGAACAATAATAAGCTAAGGTTAATAAACTTGCTCAATGAAAGTAAAGTAAGAAACATGCTCGAGTAAAAGTTAAGTTTAGGGAACTTGCTTTCAACGAAATAAAGAGAATAAGGATAGAAAACTTGCCTCGTGCGTAGATTACAGGTTAATATTCACGTTCCTTAATCAACCTATATATTCTGTTTATAAAGCGATAACAATAATTGGTTACAGTATTATAAGCACTTTAGAATTCGTTCTTATCCATTTTCATTTTTAATATATCAATTGTCATTTGATATTCAATAGGTATTCGCTTATCATCCATTGTGGTATGTCATTAGTCATTTGATACCTTAGTCTAAGTTTTAAACATGCACTTGGCTATATAGCAAAATCAAAAAAAAGAGGAAAATTTTCATTTCCTATTCCACCGCCGGGGCGGTGGATTCCTTTACAAACCATCGGCGAGGCGATGAATTTAGTTCATTCTTACCGCCGGGGCGAGAATACTATAACGACCGGGAATTCTGAATTTGCCTTGTAATTTGAATTTTTGAATATTAATGAATATATTATATTTTATTAATATTATTTCTGTGTTATGTGTTTACATGTTATAGTTTTATTTAAGTGAATAATTGATTTCGCGTAGCGTCGCTGAATCACTATTCACGGACATGCATCTCGAGGCACTATTCATGCCAGAGATTTTTTTTTTCGTCTTTTTCGATGTTGAATAATTTTGTTAATGCGTGTATGCGAGCAAATGATTTTTCCAAGCGTCGAAAATTTTATTTGAGCTGATACGTGATTTTATCCGTATCTGAAATGTATAATATGGGTGTTCCGAATAAATGGACAAATCCCATAATAATTATTTTTACCCATCCCAATAATTATGGGAGTACCCATTTTAATTTTGGGTGGAGTTATTTACCAATTTTGGTACAAAAGTGGGAGTTTTCGGATATATTTTTGATGTATTTGGGTATTTATTTTGACTTGTTACTCCAAGAGGAAACAAACCCCCCATTTTAGACCAATCAAATGAGAACAAGAAGGGAGGTTGCCAGCAAGCTTTGAATTTTTGGCCAACCTTGAGCAACCAACTCATTTTCTCCCTAAATCACTCCCTCCACGTCTCCCAAATCACTCATTCAACTCCCAACTCATTCCATCAGCAATTAGAGAGAGAGAGAGCTGCAGAGTTTAGAGAGAGAGAGCTGCCAAGAGCTTGAGGAAGAAGGAGGAGAAAAGAAAGGAACAAGGAGGAAGAAGGTGAAGAAGCTAACCAAGCCTCCTTCTTGCACACCCATTCAACCCATCAGCTCAATTAGAGAGAGAGAGAGGGAGAGAGCTGCAGAAGAGGAAGAAGGTGAAAGTAGTATGTATACAAGCCAATCATATTTGATATGATGTAGCATATACTTTATAATCTTATTCGTTTATTAAAGGCATTTTACATTATCTACATGGTGCTCTTATATTAAATGTGATAAACCCATAGTTTTGAGCAATGCTTTTAGAATCATGATGGGGATCATGCTAATGAGATCTAAATTCTAGATAGCTTACAAACTAAAAATCGTTCCTAATCGTTGGATTACTAAAAAGGGGATTAGTGAATCCGGAAAGATTAGTACATACGTTGCTTACTCTTATGAAGAGGATGATTGATCTCATAATCATTTGTGTGGAGACACTAAAGCAAGTATGTAGGTGCTTATTAGAAAATAAGTTCACTGAATGTGGCTCGCTAAGGAATACCTAATGGAGTTTTACTCGCCTGTCAATAGAAATTCCTCTAGTGATAGTAGTACAAGTGATCCTTTGACTTGAGATCATCATAGTATCTTGTGTGTGATGAGTTATACTTTGACATGTCCCTTAAGACCTTTAGGGTATATCAAAGGGTATGATTGGGTATAATAAGTTATTTATGGAGATAGGTGAATGATCAACAAAGAATCTACCACTTCTAGTAAAAGGAATAAATGTCCTATGTGATTTGATAAATGACAACTCAAAAGTCTTTGGCCAAAGCAGAATGAAATTAGAAAGGAGTTTCTAATTTGCATTAATCAGAGTTGTGCATTTGAGAATCGAAATACATATAATTAAATAAAATAAGACTTGACGTTAATTCCATGTCTTATATTTAATTGGGATATTGTATGGTAGAAGGATTGAATTGTACGGTAACTATTTGTGACACCCCCAAATCCGGGTACTTCAATCCCACAGATTTGGTGTTCACTATTCCATACATTCATGTGTAATTACCCATGATAAGAGATAATGTAATTAAACTGAATAAAACATCTCCCATAAAAGAGGTTACAACTTAAAACTCTTAAGTAAGAAATTCCCAGGTTATCTAACCTTTATTACATCAATACGGAATTAAAATATAAAATTAAATAAGTCTTAATACAATAAAACATCAAATGAATAACAGGTCTTTAGCTATTTTTGCATCTTGCCCTTGCCCTTACTTGTGGACGGCTCGTCCGACTTTTCTGTCTTAGTTGCAATGTTTAATGCAAGAGTGAGCAAACAATTACCCACAAGTATGATAACAATAACATTTAAATGAAATAGATTTCAACTGAGGTATAATAATTTTCTGAATTCACTCAACAAATAATTAAGGTCTGAAAGCTCGTTAGAATGCTTGATTCAAGAAAAATAGATTTCAAGATTTAAAGTTATATCTGAGGGTCATAAGACCTCGAACTATGTCATAGGTTAACAAGTATTTCTACCATAACTTTAACAGTCTTATAGACTATGGACCATCCATCTCCTACTCAGGGAGATCAGCCCTTTGTACAATGTATTGTGCATAAACATTTTAACGTTGCCGCGTAATTAATCCACTATATTAGGGTTGTTCATCTCAGTTTAGCATCAGAATCCGTACCAAAATGAACTTGGTTTGGAACAATTTTAAAATATTCTAAGTCTTTAGAACGCTCATCAACTAAGGACTAGCTGAATCAATAAGGGTTTACTAGTCACTAAAGCATTTTATTCATCAATAAAGTCGTACAATAAAATTTATATTCAGAATTTGAATAACAATCAATGATCGAATAACAAATGACTGGAATAAAGCTTAAGCACCTAACATGGTAACAACCTTGCTTGAATAACGATACGCTAAGGTTAACAACTTGCTCAATGAAAGTAAACTTACTTTAAATAAAATAACAAGTTTAAGGAAGGAAAAACTAGCCTCACACGTAGATTAAAGATTTAAATTCACGTTCCTTAATCAATCTATACATTTTGATTATAAAAGTAATAATAATTAGTTACAGGATTATAAGCATTTTGGGATTTGTTCTTATCCTATTTCATTGAATATATCAAATATCATTTTCTATTCATTAAATATTTGCTTACCACTCATTGTAGTATCTTATTTATTATTAAATACTTTAATCTAAGTTTTAAACATGTATACAACAACATAGCAAGATTACAAAATAAAAAATTCCAGTTACTATTCCACCGTCGGGGCGATGGATTTTTATACAAAACCGTCGCCGGGGCGAGGACACTGCCGGAGCGAGGAAACTAGTTCAACTATGCCGCCGGGGCAACAGGATCGCCGGGACAAGATTTCCAGTTCATTTCTATCGTCGGAGCGGTAGACTCGGCAGTCATCTCCTACAGTTCGCGAACCAGTGACATTCTAGGCCAAATTTTCTAAATTCTACCATCCAACACATAAATTAAACATACCCAGACATCAAACATGTTATAAAACAATTACCCAACATGTTTCTAAACATTCTAACCATTATAATACACATAATCAACCAATTAGAACCCAAAATTCTCTGTTTAAACAAAATATTCATGTTTTAGCCAGTTAAATGAAATCAACCACTGTAAATTCATCTCTAAACCATTTTAATCCATTCCACTTACATTTTTTTCGTTTTTTTCATTATAATATCATAATCAAATGTCAATTTACCGATTAATAATCAATTTGAGCATCAATTTTCATACATATATGCCATACATGAAAGTAAAACTATGTAAAACCCAAAAACTCTATTCTAAAGCATACTTTCATGGATTAATCTTGACTAGGACATGTTTATAAACATCATACAATAATTATTCACATCTATCCACTCATATAAACAATTACCACATGCACTGGTCATAAAAATTTATTTTCAGAGAACTAAAAATTAGTTTCTAGTGGAGAAATCAAAGAATACAATTTACAGAAGTTTGAATGAATTATACCTCTTAATTTTTGATCAAGCTAAGCAAAGACAATACTCCTCTTAATTCTCTCTTTCAAATTCACAGAGTTCTCAACTCTCTCTACAATTCTTTTCTGTGCACTCTCAATATTTTTTTTTAAAACAACTGACAAAGCTTTTAATAAAATAAAATTGATAGCTTTTAAAAAAATACTGATAACGTATTCTATTATTTAATCCATCAGTTACATAGTTCAAAAGCCACTAAGGCTTGTTTGGTAAATACTAAATTAAAAATATGAATTCAAAAGCCACAAGGCTTTGTTTGGTAAAAATAAATTAATCTTCTTTTAATTATTTTAATACTTATTATATGATATGCTTCAATTGTCACACTTTAATCAATTAAATTGTAACAATATAAATTTAATTATAACTTCTATTTGGCCATCTATAAATTAATCCAAATAATTCAATAAATTATTTTATTCAAATAAATCAGTAATCATGTAATCATCTAATTTAATTTTTAAATTAGAATAATCACATCAAATCACATTTAAATATTACTTCACATAATTACACTTAACATGAACTATTCCACAATAACTTTATAAATTATTTATTTTACTCAATAAATAAGTTAACAAAAATATTTATATAACACAATAAATATTTTTATTTATTCACAAAAATCGCATTCGGTACATCCTTCCCTCCTTAAAAGGATTCTGTCCCCAGAATCACAACGCAATTAATTCGCCCGTTACATTCTCCCCTACTTACAAGGATTCTGTCCTCAGAATCGCGATACAAGGATTAAACAAATACTTGAGGATAACTTTGCATCATTTCCTCTTTGAGTTCCCACGTAGCTTCTTTAGCATTGTGGTTCCTCCAGATTACCTTAATAGAAGGTATCACTTTATTTCTGAGAACCTGCTCTTTCCTGTCCACTATCTGTACAGGTATCTCTTCATAGGATAAATTTTTCTCTAATTGTATTGGTTCATATTCTATTACATGTTTATAATCGGGCTTATACGGTCGTAGCACCGATATGTGGAAGACATTGTGAATGTGATCTAACTTAGGAGGTAAAGCTACCTCATAAGCTACCTCATAAGCTACCTCACCTACTCGTTTCAGCACCTCGAAGGGTCCAATAAATCGTGGACTAAGCTTACCCTTTTTACCAAATCTGATTTTTCCTTTCCAGGGAGATACTTTGAGAAACACAAAACTGCCGACGTCGAATTCTCTATTTTGTCGGTGTTTATCAGCATACTTTTTCTGCCTGCCTTGAGCAGCTAACAATCTGTCTCTTATCACCTTGACGATTTCAGCAGTTTGTTGTACCAGCTCGGGTCCCAATAGTCGACGTTCACCAACCTCATCCCAACATAACAGAGTTCTACACTTCCTTCTGTACAATGCTTCGTAGGGCAGCATGCCGATACTTGCGTGATGACTATTGTTATAAGCAAACTCGACCAGAGGTAAATGATCATCCCAGTTGCCTTTAAAATCCATGACGCACGCCCTTAACATATCCTCTAACGTTTGAATTGTTCTTTCACTCTGACCATCGGTTTGAGGATGATACGCAGTACTCATTCTCAAATGCGTCCCCAAACAAGCTTGCAGACTCCTCCAAAATTTTGATGTGAAACGTGTATCTCTGTCTGACACTATTGATACTGGAACTTCGTGCCTTGAGATAATCTCCTTGACGTATAACTTCGCCAGCTGATCCAAAGTGAATCTGATTTTGATTGGCAAGAAATGCGCTGATTTCGTTAGTCGGTCCACTGTAACCCATATTGCGTCATTACCCTTCTGAGTAGTTGGAAGCCCTACCACGAAGTCCATCGTGATATGCTCCCATTTCCATTCTGGTATCTCCAAGGGCTGTAACAAACCACTTGGTCGTTGGTGCTCTGCTTTGACTTTCTGACAAGTTAAACACTTCGCAACACACTCAGCAACTTCCCTTTTCATGTTTGGCCACCAGAAATGTTGGCGAAGATCCTGGTATATCTTTGTACTTCCCGGGTGAATCGAAAATTTTGAACTATAAGCTTCATTTAAAATCTCCTCTCTGATCTCCAGCACTGACGGAACCCAGATTCTACCTTCAAATCTAAGCAACCCTTCAGTATCAATTTTATATTAAAGCTCCTCACCTTCAAGCACTCTTTTTTGTATACTAATACACTCCTCATCCTGGAGTTGCTCTTTCTTCAGTTTGTCCATCAGAGTTGATTGGGTTTCCATCTGGAACAATTTTTCATTCGGCTCCACCTGACACTTCACTTCCAACTCTAACTTTGTCATTTCCTCTATGAGCTTCTCCTGAGCAGTTAACAAAAACAACTTTTCCTGACCCTTCCTGCTCAAAGCGTCGGCAACCACGTTAGCTTTACCTGGATGATAAAGAATCTCACAGTCATAATCCTTGATAAGCTCCAACCACCTCCTCTGACGCATATTCAAATCCTTCTATGTGAAAATATATTTCAGACTTTTATGGTCTGTGTATATCTCACACTTCTCCCCATAGAGATAGTGCCTCCAAATTTTCAAAGCAAATACCACGGCTGTTAACTCCAAATCATGGGTCGGATACCCTTTTTCATAGTCTTTTAATTGTCGCGATGCATATGCAATAACCTTACCATTTTGCATAAGCACACAACCAAGTCCTTTATGCGATGCGTCACTATACACCACAAAATTCCCTGTGTCATCTGGCAAAGACAACACAGGTGCCGTACTTAATCTCTTCTTTAATTCTTGGAAACTCTTTTCACACTTCTCCGTCCAAATTAGCTTCACTGATTTTCTTGTCAAATTCATCAACGGAGTGGCAATCCTGGAGAAATCTTGAATAAAACGCCTATAATAACCTGCCAAACCTAGGAAACTCCTCACTTCTAACAGTGTCTTCGGCTGATCCCAGTTCACCACAGGTTCAACTTTTGATGGATTCACCGATATTCCGTCCTTATCAATCACATGCCCAAGAAATTGCACACGCTCCAACTAAAATTCGCACTTTGAAAATTTTGCATACACTTTCTCTTTCCTTAACACCTCCAATGTCACCCTCAAGTGTTCCACGTGTTCTTCCTGAGTTTTGGAATATACCAAAATATCGTCTATGAATACCACTACGAATTTATCCAAAAATGGTTTAAACACTCTATTCATTAAATCCATAAATGCTGTAGGTGTGTTTGTTAAACCAAATGACATAACCAAAAACTCATAGTGACCATATCTAGTTCGAAACGCCGTCTTTGGTATGTCTTCCTTCCTCACCTTTAACTGATGGTACCCACTTCGCAGATCTATCTTTGAAAAATATCTCGCTCCCTTCAGTTGGTCAAACAGGTCATTGATCCTTGGCAACGGATACTTGTTTTTAATCGTGACCTTGTTCAACTCTCTATAATCAATGCAAAGATGCATGATCCGTCCTTCATCTTGACGAATAACACCGGCGCTCCCCACGGCGAAACGCTCGGTTGAATATACTTTTTATCCAGCAGCTCTTGCAATTGCACCATCAACTCCTTCATTTCTACCGGAGCTATTCGGTACGGGGCTTTTGATATAGGGGCTATACTCGGTGCTAGATCAATTACAAATTCAATTTCCCTATCTGGCGGTAATCCCGGCAAATCATCAGGAAATACGTCCGTAAAATCCATAACTACTGGTATCTCCTCCAGCTTTGCACTCATCTTTCATGTATCGACTATGTAGGCTAGATAACCTACACACCTTTGTCTCAACATCCTCCTGGCCTGCATCACCATCAAACAACTCGTTTGTCTAGGTGACTTGCTACCATAAAACACTACCTTCGACGGGGTCTTAAGATTCACACACTTCCTTTGACAGTCAATAACTGCCCCATGATTGAACAACCAATCCATTCCCAAAATAACGTCAAACTCCCCAAGACGAATTGGGATTAAATTTACTGTCATCACATGACCCTTAATATCTATCTGACAGTTCTTGTGGATAAACTTAATAGGAATCACTTCTCTATTCGCAATTTCTATATTCATAGGGTAATCTAACTCTTCCTGAGGTAACTCTAATTTCCTAGCAAAATCATCGGATATAAATGAACAAGTAGAACCCGAATCAAATAATATGTAAGCATTTACACTATTGACTGGAATGATACCTGACACTGCATCCTTTGACTGCACAACATCCTGCACCGTCATGTTGAATGTTCGAGCGGTAGGTCGATTGGACGGCGTCGGTCCAGTGATAGTCAAATTGCCTCCACCACCACTTCCCTTTCCTCCGCTTGCACTTCCTGTAGCTTTCTTAGGGCAATCTCGAGCAAAGTGATCGTTCGACCAGCAAATAAAGCATACGCCCTTCTTCGGACTAGGACAATTTGGTGCGATATGACCCTCCTGTCCACAGTTAAAGCATACTCTCTTACCCTTCAAACAAACACCCACATGATTCTTTCCACAGCTACTGCATGCCTCCACCTTCTTTTTCTGATTTCCTAGCTGACTGCCACCAGAGTTACTATCACTCCACTTTCCCTTTTGATTACTGCCACCATGGCTACCACTCGCCTTATTATCATTCTCACTCTTCTTTTTCTTCTGCTCTTGATTGTATTTAGACAGAGCATCACTCCCCCCTTCAGCGATAATCACCTTTTTTAACACTGCTGCAAATGAATTCAGTTGAAACATCGAAACTCGGCTATACAGCCAGGGCTTCAATCCCTGCTCAAACTTTCTAGCCTTTCGCTCATCCTTATTAACTTGATATGGCATAAACCTCGCCAACTCGTTAAATCTTCCAGCATACTCAGGCACCGTTATGGTACCTTGCTTCAACTCCAAAAATTGCACCTCCATCTAATTTTGTGCGCTTGCCGGAAAATAAGTCTCGAAAAACATCTCCTTAAATCGTTCCCACGGTATTATCCCCTGACCACCTCGAGTTTTGTTAGCTTGCCACCAGTAACTTGCTTCTGATTTGAGCATAAATGTTGCAAATGTAGTCTTCTGGTCCTCGTAGACCCTAGCGACATCAAACACTTTCTCCATCTCTATGACCCAAGTTTGTGCTTCGATCGGATTCATAGACCCTTGAAATTATGATGGTCCAACAGCCTTGAAGTCTTTGAAAGTCATGGCCTGAGCTTGGGGTTGATTCGCAAATGCTCCCGTTAGCAAATTTACCAGCTGCTGTATTGGATTAGCATTGGCTTCATCGTTGTTATTTGTGGATCCCTCGGGGGTCTGTTGACGGGTTTGTCTTCTTCTTGGCGGCATCTTACTATCAAGAATTCGCGTTATTAAATTATTTCTCAATTTCTTAAACATTTAAGTCTTAACTTAAACATTTATAAACAACACTTAACACATAGCACATCTGATAAATTTTTGCATTTTATTCATTTACTGCTTTAAAACTCAACATAGATAGCATCATAGTTATTTATATTATCTATCCTGAAATCATAAAATTCCAGGATTACATCATTATTCTATCCTATTATACAAAACTAGGATTTACAACTTATTAACTTCATAGATTTTCATACTAGCACATCTAAACATAATCTACGATGACATTCCACGGCGTACAGCTTCCTCGCGTTCTTGCTCCATAATACGAGTCACCATCCTTCGATCCATCATATACTGGGGTTGATCATCGAACTGCACTGGATGACGATGAACTCGATCCTGGGCTCTATCGATTGTGGTGTGAAAAATATACTCCATCTCATCAATCTTGGCCTTCTTTGACCGCACCTCACATTCAACACGATCTGCGCGATCAGCCTCCCTTAACCAAGCGTCTTCAGCTCTAGCCCTCTTAGCTATCTCCTCTTTCAATTCATCTCGTACAATTTCATTTCTAGCCAATAACCGACCTCATTGGTACTCAGACTGAGCTAGTCTCTGCTCGACCTCTGCAAGACGTGATGAAAGGTCTTGGATCTCGACATCCTTCTGCTCTAGAGCGGCTTGACATTCCACAACTTGATCTTCTAGCTCCTTCTTTTGGCTCTCTACCTGAACCAGCTTCCACTCCACGTCTCCAAGACGTATATCAAGCTCCTCAATCTCTCCGTTCTTCTGCTCCAGAACAGTCTGTCGCTCAGCCATCTGCTCCTCCAACTCCTCCACTATATCCTGCAACTCTATGTTGCGGTCATACACCTGCTCACACATCTGAACACCTAAGGAAGATAATGGTATCTCCTTAGGGTCTTCTTCCTCCTCCTCAATCTCCTCCGGATCCTCCTCATGATCAGTCTCAGGCTCGTACTCGGGACCTATAACTGTGATCAATGGGGATGGCTCCGTATGCACTAGCTGCTCCCGGACTACATTAACATCTCGGGGCTCCTCCTCCCTAGCCTGACTGGATCCTCCTATATCAGACATCCTGCCATCAAAATTTTAAGTTTTAATTACTACTCGATACTACTCGCGAGCACATAAGTTTGTTATCAAGTAAGCACATAACACGTAATCATTTTATTGTCTTTTATGAATTTCCGTAATCCATTCCTTAGAACTCGATAAAAGTTTATCACCACTATATTCTCTATTTTCTAAAAGGCTACTACCCTAAGGTTTTCCCCACCTAGAGGTTCATAACCTACAGCTCTGATACCAACCAGTGACACCCCCAAATCCGGGTACTTCAATCCCACAGATTTGGTGTTCACTATTCCATACATTCATGTCTAATTACCCATGATAAGAGATAATGTAATTAAACTGAATAAAACATCTCCCATAAAAGAGGTTACAACTTAAAACTCTTAAGTAAGAAATTCCCAGGTTATCTAACCTTTATTACATCAATGCGGAATTAAAATATAAAATTAAATAAGTCTTAATACAATAAAACATCAAATGAATAACAGGTCTTTAGCTATTTCTGCATCTTGCCTTTGCCCTTACTCGTGGACGGCTCGTCCGACTTTTCTGCTTAGCTGCAATATTTAATACAAGAGTGAGCAAACAATTGCCCACAAGTATGATAACAATAACATTTAAATGAAATAGATTTCAACTGAGGTATAATAATTTTCTGAATTCAGTCAACAAATAATCAAGGTATGAAAGCTCGTTAGAATGTTTGATTCAAGAAAAATAGATTTCAAGATTTAAAGTTATATCTGAGGGTCATAAGACCTCGAACTATGTCCTAGGTTAGCAAGTATTTCTACCGTAACCTTTAACAGTCTTATAGACTATGGACCATCCATCTCGTACTCAGGGGGATCATCCCTTTGTACAATGTATTGTGCACAAACATTTTAACGCTAGCACGTAATTAATCCCCTATATTAGGGTTGTTCATCTCAGTTTAGCATCAAAATCCGTAACAAAAGGAACTTGGTTTGGAACAATTTTAAAATATTCTAAGTCTTTAGAACGCTTATCAACTAAGGACTAGATGAATGAATAAGGGTTTACTAGTCACTAAAGCATTTGATTCATCAATAAAGTCGTACAATAAAATTTATATTCGGAATTTGAATAACAATCAATGATCGAATAACAAATGACTGGAATAAAGCTTAAGCACCTAACATGGTAACAACCTTGCTTAAATAACGATAAGCTAAGGTTAACAACTTGCTCAATGAAAGTAAACTTGCTTTAAATAAAATAACAAGTTTAAGGGAGGAAAAACTTGCCTCGCACGTAGATTACAGATTTAAATTCACGTTCCTTAATCAACCTATACATTTTGATTATAAAAGTAACAATAATTAGTTACAGGATTATAAGCATTTTAGGATTTGTTCTTATCCTATTTCATTGAATATATCAAATATCATTTGCTATTCATTAAATATTTGCTTACCACTCATTGCAGTATCTTATTTATTATTAAATACTTTAATCTAAGTTTTAAACATGTATACAGCAACATAGCAAGATTACAAAATAAACAATTCCAGTTACTGTTCCACCGCCAGGGCGATGGATTTCTATACAAAACCGTCGTCGAGGCGAGGAAACTAGTTCAACTATGCCGCCGGGGCGACAGGACCGCCGGGGCGAGATTTCCAGTTCATTTCTACCGCCATGGCGGTAGACTCGGTAGTCATCTCCTACAGTTCGCGAACCAGTGACACTCTAGGCCAAAATTTCTAAATTCTACCATCCAACACATAAATTAAACATACCCAGACATCAAACATGTTATAAAACAATTACCCAACATGTTTCTAAACATTCTAACCATTATAATACACATAATCAACCAATTAGAACCCAAAATTCTCTGTTTAAACAAAATATTCATGTTTTAGCCATTTAAATGAAATCAACCACTGTAAATTCATCTCTAAACCATTTTAATCCATTCCTCTTACATTTTTTTTCATTTTTTCATTATAATATCATAATCAAATGTCAATTTACCGATTAATAATTAATTTGAGCATCAATTTTCATACATATATGCCATACATGAAAGTAAAACTCTATAAACCTAAAAACTCTATTTTAAAGCATATTTTCATGGATTAATCTTGACTAGGACATGTTTATAAACATCATACGATAATTATTCACATCTAACCACTCATATAAACAATTACCACATGCATTGGTCATAAAAATTTATTTTCAGAGAACTAAAAATTAGTTTCCAGTGGAGAAATCAAAGAATACAATTTACAGAAGTTTGAATGAATTGTACCTCTTAATTCTTGATCAAGCTAAGTAAAGACAATACTCCTCTTGATTCTCAGTTTTTTTTCTCTCTTTCAAATTCACAGAGTTCCCAACTCTCTCTACAATTCTCTTCTGTACACTCTCAATATTTTTTTAAAACAACTGACAAAGCTTTTAACAAAATAAAACTGATAGCTTTTAAAAAAATACTGATAACGTATTCTATTATTTAATCCATCAGTTACATAGTTCAAAAGCCACTAAGGCTTGTTTGGCAAATACTAAATTAAAAAATAGGAATTCAAAAGCCACAAGGCTTTGTTTGGTAAAAATAAATTAATCTTCTTTTAATTATTTTAATACTTATTAGATGATATGCTTCAATTGTTACACTTTAATCAATTAAATTGTAACAATATAAATTTAATTATAACTTCTATTTGGCCATCTATAAATTAATCCAAATAATTCAATAAATCATTTTATTCAAATAAATCAGTAATCATGTAATCATCTAATTTAATTTTTAAATTAGAATAATCACATCAAATCACATTTAAATAATACTTAACATAATTACACTTAACATGAACTATTCCACAATAACTTTATAAATTATTTATTTTACTCAATAAATAAATTAACAAAAATATTTATATAACACAATAAATATTTTTATTTATTCACAAAAATCACATTCGTTACACTATTTACTGAAAGGTTCTTTTGTGATTAATGTTAAAATCTATATTATCTGAAAAGTCGTTGATCGCTAAGGGGGTTTACCCTTATTTTAAAATAAATATTATTTATTTAAATGAAATAAATAGTTTAATTTATTTATTTAAATAAAATTAGAATTTTTCTAATTGATTTATTCACAACCGGTTTAATATGGAGAACCTAAAGGGTCACACCGCAAAAGAAAAATATTTATTTAAGAAGTAAATGGCATAATCGTAATAATAAGTTAAGTGTATTTAATTTAATCTTTGGAGATGGAATAAATTAAATAGCTTAATATTTATTATTTAATATTTTGGAAATATTAAATATAAATTAATAAGAGGAGTCTTATTATTATTATTACTATTATTATTATTTAATTCCTAAAAGGGTTTGAGAATTAATTAATAGAAGTACTCTCTCATAACTTCATAATTGGATTAGGAGTTTAATTAATTAAAGGAGTTTAATTAAAATAAAAACCCTAATCCTAAATAGTTTAGGAGGGTTCCCTATATCTATAAATAAGAGGAGTCTATTCATGATTTAGAGTTAGACAGTTACGCACTCTTCCATAAGAATTGGAGAGAGAGAGTACTTGCAATTTCTATAGAGATAGAAATTAGGGCTTTGCCAACACCCATCTTCTTGAACAACTATTATTCCTTGGTGGATCACCTCTAGAGGCCAAACATTTGGGTGGCTAACGTTGATCAGAGGAAAAAATTTAATCGGTGGAACTCAAGGAGAACGTGAAGGATTTGGAGGTGAACTCGTACCTGTGGTAGCATAGTTCTACAAGGGTATGATTCTCATACTTTATCTCTTTCGTTTAATTGATAATTGAGCACATGGATGATCATGATGATGGTTTGTAAGGAAAATTTTAAAATCCGTTTTTATCGCGCTTCCGCACTATTTATGTAATTTGATTGAATGTTCGCGCTACTTACAAACCTAACAGTGGTATCAGAGCCTAACCGTGTGCTAATTATCGATTATGATGATTCCATGTATGTATGGATATGCGATTGGATCGAATTTCTAGGCAAAAAAAAAATTCGAAGTCTGCTACGCAGCGCGGCCGCGCCGCTTCCAGTTCATTCTGGAGCGCGGCCGCGCCCGAACCTAGAAATCGTTTCTGGGGGTGCAGCGCGGCGGCACCGCTCCTAGTTCATTTTGGAGCGCGGTCGCGCCGGTCTACAGAATTTGAAAATTTTTTATTTTGATTTTATTTATTTTCAATTAAGATAAAAGTTTTATTTTGAATTGGAATATAATTAAAATTAAAAGTTTTATTTGAACTTGGAATTGGATTCTACGTTAACTAAAATAAAGGAGTTTATTCACATATAGAATAGGATTTCACGTTTCCTAGAATAAAGGAGTTTATTCACATATGGAATAGGATTCCATGTTTCCTTAAAAATAAATATGTTTATTTTGATAAGGAATAGGATTCAACATATTTTATTTTCCAACAATTTTAAGTTAAAATAAAAGAGTTTGTTTTGAACTTGAAATTGGATTCCATGTTAATTGAAATAAAAGAGTTTATTTTGATTTGGAATTTGATTAAAAATAAAGGAGTTTATTTTTATTCAAAATTGGATAAAATAAAATAAATAAGTTTATTATGATTTAAATTTTGATTAAAATAAAGGAGTTTATTTTGTTTCAAAAATTGGATTTCTAGTAAACTTTTAATTGCCCATTAAATGATATCAATGCATATATGGAATGGTTTTATTATTCATGAGATGAATGTTATTTATTGATACATATGGAGATATGTATGATAATAAATAGGGATTGATTATGGACTACTGACCAACGTGTGATTGGATTTATTTTAGTGGATGCTTGAATGAATGGATTTTTATAAATGGGGTCTGCGTACCTCGTCTTCTCTAGTTTTTCTTGATGTAAATTCTATCTTCCTCCTATGTACTTTCCATTGACTGCTGATCAAGGTTTCTATTTATTTTAATTAGTTTATGTAATAGGATTAGTTAGAATTATTTTGAAGAATTGGAGACAAAGGAGCAAGGAGCGCTTGAAGACCCGTTTGTAATGGAGCCCGGGTTTAAATGTAATAGTTATATTTAAATTTTGCTCTTGCACCCTAGGTTTGTCCTTTTGGTTCACTTAGTGGCTCTAGTGAACCAAACTAGAATAAAAGTCCATAATCAATCCGGGTAGAATATAGTATTTTGTATATGCATGCTTACTATGTATATATTATATATTATACAACATGCTTCGCATGTTAAATAATATGAAGCGTATTATATATATATATATATATATATATATATATATATATGTGTGTGTGTGTGTGTGCATGTGCGCTAAACAAAATGAGACTAATAAATACAAACCCCTCAAAAAAATCATATTAAGTCCTAAGCATTCAAAGATATTCGGAATATCGAATGTCGCCTTGTAGCATGGTAAAGCAATAGAGTATTAAATATTTAATATGAGTTTGTTGTGTATACACAAGGTGAGTATTAAATATTTAAGATGTTGTTTTATCACATTTGATGTTTATTAAGGAATTGAACATTACTGCTTTGTTGTGCACACACAAGGGCAGTCTTTTTCTCTTCACATATATGGAAGTGCTAGGTTGGACTTAACTTAGATTATTTTAGTTCGGATGTGCACACACTTGACCATTATAATTTAAGAGGCAAAATACAAGGAGTTACATAGTGATGTAATTAACAATAGTTGTCTACCTATTTATTTATATATAGTTTGTTGTGCACACACAAGGCTATATACATTTGAAATGGGATCCTTATTCTCGCTAGCAAATCTTTAATTAGATTTGCCGAACTATATAATGAGGGTAATATAGTTTGATGAAAAAGTGAGAGATACCAATTTAAAATAAAGACCTAATTTATTTTGCTAATTAATTAAGAAATGAATGTATGCTAAAATGTTATTAAATTATAAATTCATTTATAGAATTTTACGATGTCTAATTCACTATCATTGCATAGCATATTAGATGCTAATTAATCAAACCGTATTAAACAGACTGGTTAAGAAATTTGAGAATAGTTCTCAAGGCTGAAAAGCTATCTTATGTCCTTAATATGTCTATCCCTGCAATGGTTGCAGACAATGCCTCTAAGGAAGAGATTACTACTTTTAGAAAGTAGTAACATGATGCACAGTTGGCTCAATGCATCATGCTCGCATCCATGAGTAACGAGCTTCAGCGTCAGCATGAAACTATGAATGCTCCTACTATAGTCCTGTACCTTCAAGCAGTTGAAAGGTGAGGAAAGTAGGACTATTAGATATCAGATATCTAAGGAGCTTTTCTGATCTAGAATGACCGATGGCACTATAGTACAAACATATGTCCTAAAATGATCAATCTGATTGAACAGTTGACAACTGGGTTTTAATGGATGGAGAGTTGATCCAAGATTTGATCTTGCAATCACTTCCGGACTCTTTCTCACAAATTGTTGTGAATTTTCACATGAACAAGCTATATGTCAGCCTGCCTGAGTTGCTTAAACATGTTAAATACTGTAAAGAGTCACTTTCCAACCAAGAAAGACCAAGTCTTACTGGTAGATAATTCTTCCAAGAAGCGGAAAATGGCCAAAGGATCTTCTTAAAAGAAGAACAATTCAAAGAAGGTAAATGAAAAGGAAAAAAATAAAGGACAATAAGAACAAGACTGATGCAGATAGTAAAGTAGTTTGCTTCCACTGCAATAAGCCTGGATACTAGAAAGGAAACTGTAAGGAGAATCTTATAGAGGCTAACCAGAAGAAGCTTAGTGAAGCTTCGGTTATAAATACAGGTTTGCTCATGATTAAAAATAAATCTTTCTATAAGTCAAGGTTCTACTTGGGTATTGGATACCGGCTGTAGTTCTCACGTATGCAATCTAATGCAGAGACTAAGCAGAAGTAGAAAGCTAAATAAAGAGTAAGTAATCTTATGTGTGGGAATGGAGCAAAGGTTGCTGCAGTAACCATAGGAACTTATAGTTTAGCAGCATTGCCTACGGGCAAATCTATTAAGTTAATAAGTTGTTATTATGTTCCAGTTCTCATTAAAAACATTAGAACTTTTGTTGTTGGACAAGGAAGGTTCTGGTATTATATTTAAGAACAATTGTTGTTCTATTTATAATGATAATGTTTTGTTTGAAACTGGAAGATTACTTGATAGACTTTGTATACTTGATTTACATGAAAAATATTTTGCAAATTGAATAAACTAATAAAACTAAAGAAGATGGTCATCAAAGAGTTGAATGTGTGTATTTGATAAAATACAAGTCTGAATCATTTGAAATGTTCAAAGAATTCAGAAGTGAAACATATTGACAAAGTATTAAGATTCTTTGATCAGATCGAGGAAAGAATACTTGTGCAATGAGTTTCTAGATCATCTCAAAATGGTATTTTCTCATAATGGACACCTCCTGATACGTAATAATTGATTGGTGTATCTAAAAGGAGAAATTGTATCTTGTTGGACATGGTGCAGTCCATAATAATTTTTACCGACATTCTAGTATTAATCTGGGGTTATGCCCTAGAAATGGCTGCATATCTACAAAATAAGGTAACCTCAAAAATTCGAGCCCAAGACTCCATAAAGGTTATGGATAGGAAGGATTCCTACTCTTAAGTATGTTAAGATAAGGGGTTGTCCAGCTTATGTGAAAAGGTTTCAAAGATAAGTTTGGGACAAAATCTGACAAGTGCAGACTTGTGGGATATCCTAAAGAAAGTTTAGGGTATTATTACTATAATCCTACACACTGCCTTCTTAGATAAAGGTGTTTATCATTGAAGGAGCTAGTGGGGGGGTAATAGATCTTGAAGGAGTTCAAGAACCACAAAGCACTTTAAGTCGAACCGATGAACCTATAGATAGACCTATTGTACCACAACCGAATCATAAATCTGGAAGAGTACCGAAGATACCTGGGAGGTATGGATTCATCATAGAGGATGATGATGAGGTACGCATCATAGAGGATGATGATTCAGTTATATACGATGAGGCTATGAGTAGAAGACACTCAGAGAAATGGCAGATGGCCATGAAATCCGAAATGGACTCCATGTATGAGAACCAAGTATAGACTCTGGTTACTCCACAAAAGGGCATAGTGCCTAGAGTGTGAATATGGGTCTTTAAGAGAAAGACTGAGGCAAATGGCAAGGTGGAGACCTATAAGACCAGACCTGTTTAAAAGGTTTTTCAAGTCAAGGAGTTGACTGTGATAAAACCTTATTACCGGGTAATGCTCAAGTCCATTTGGATTTTGCTTGTGATTGCAGCTTATTACGAAATCTAGCAAAATGGTTGTGGAGACACCTTTCCTCAATGAAGACTTGAGGAGAATGTATGTATGATACTGCCAGAGGAATTTGTTTCAAAGGTTGAAGCAAATCGTGTTTTAAGCTACAATGATCCATTGATAGATTGAAGCAAGCTTCTCAAAGATAGAACATTCGTTTTGATGAGACAATCAAAAGAGTTTGATTTTATCAAAAATGAGAATGAACCTAGTGTGTACAAAAGGGTCAGTGGGAGCACTATGACATTCCTAGTATTATATGTTGATATACTACTGATAAGGAATAATACACCAATGCTACAATCAGTAAAGATAAAATTGTCTAAACATTCCTCCATGAATGACTTGGGAGGAGCATCCTATATATTGGGGATATAAATCTATATAGATAGATTTAAAAGGATATTCGGCTTGACCCAAGGAACGAATATTCATTTAATGCTAAAGGCGTTTAGCATGGCAAACTCCAAGAGAGGTCTCATGATGATGAGCCATAGAGTGTATCTCTCTAAAATTGTCCCCAATTAGAAGAGAGATCGCATGAGTTATTATCATGTATGCAGTGAATATACAAGGCCTAATGTTGATCAGTCATATTCTAGAGAAGATCATTGTAAGACAGTGATAAACATCTTTAGGTACTTAACCGGTACTAAAGATGTGATCATAATTCATGGTAGGTCTGAATTAAAACTAGAGGGCTAAACAGACTCAAGTTTTTTAGACTGCCCAAGACGATAACAAATCCACTTTAATGTAAATCGTTACCTTGAAAGGTGGTGCAGTGAATTAGAAAAGTTCCAAACAGCAAAGAGTTGTTGGTTTAGTGACAAAGACAAAGCATATAGCTATAAATGAAGCTGCAAGTTGATTATTTGGATGAAAAGTTCATTACAGAAGTAGGAATAGTTCCTAAGTTTCATCTTGGATTCAAACAAGTGTTGCGGCACTTTCATTTGATTAGTGGAATCATTGAAAGAGGAAAAGTCACTACAGAGATAGTGGACTCTCGAGTATAACATTGCATATCCATCTACTGAAGCTTTATCCAATAGCAGGATGATCGTCACTTAGAGAAGAAGTGTATTAGATACCATGGCGATTAGCTTTAGTGCAAGTGGGAGATTGAAAGTAGTATGCACACAAGCCAATCATATTTGATATGATTTAGCATATACTTTATAATCTTATTCGTTTATTAAAGGCATTTTACATTATCTACATGGTGCTGTTATATTAAATGTGATAAACCTATAGTTTTGAGCAATGCTTTTAGAATCATGATGGGGATCATGCTAATGAGATCTAAATTCTAGATAGCTTACAAACTAAAATCGTTCCTAATCGTTGGATTACTAAAAAGGGGATTAGGGAATCCGGATAGATTAGTACATACGTTGCTTGCTCTTATGAAGAGGATGATTGATCTCATAATCATTTATGTGGAGACACTAAAGCAAGTATGTAGGTGCTTATTAGAGAATAAGTTCACTGAACATGGCTCGCTAAGGAATACCTAATGGAGTTTTACTCGCCTGTCAATAGGAATTCCTCTAGTGATAGTAGTACAAGTGATCCTTGGACTTGAGATCATCATAGTATCTTGTGTGTGATGAGTTATATTTTGACATGTCCCTTAAGACCTTTAGGGTATATCAAACGGTATGATTGGGTATAATAAGTTATATATGGAGATAGGTGAATGATCAACAAAGAATCTACCACTTCTAATAAAAGGAGTGAATGTCCTATGTGATTTGATAAATGACAACTCAAAAGTCCTTGGCCAAAGCAGAATGAAATTAGAAAGGAGTTTCTAATTTGCATTAATTAGAGTTGTGCATTTGAGAATCGAAATACATATAATTAAATAAAATAAGACTTGATAGTAATTCCATGTCTTATATTTAATTGGGACATTGTATGGTAGAAGGATTGAATTGTACGGTAATATTAAATATAAATTAATAAGAGGAGTCTAATTATTATTATTACTGTTATTATTAGTTAATTCCTAAAAGGGTTTGAGAATTAATTAATAGAAGTACTCTCTCATAAATTCCTAATTGGATTAGGAGTTTAATTAATTAAAGGAGTTTAATTAAAATAAAAACCCTAATCCTAAATAGTTTAGGACGGTTCCCTATATCTATAAATAAGAGGAATCTTATCATGATTTAGGGTTAGACAGTTACACACTCTTCCATAAGAATTGGAGAGAGAGAGTACTTGTAATTTTTATAGAGATAGAAATTAGGGTTTTGTCAACACTCATCTTCTTGAACAACTATTATTCCTTGGTGGATCACCTCTAGAGGCCAAACATTTGGGTGGCTAACATTGATCAAAGGAAGGAATTTAATCGGTGGAACTCAAGGAGAACGTGAAGGATTTGGAGGTAAACTCGTACCTGTGGAAGCATGGTTCTATGATTCTCATACTTTATTTTTTTCATTTAATTGATAATTGAGCACATGGATGATCATGGTGATGGTTTGTAAGGAAAATTTTAAAATTCGTTTTTATCTCGCTTCCGCACTATTTATGTAATTTGATTGGATGTTCGCGCTACTTACAAACCTAACAAAAGAAAGAAAGAGAAGGTCGCCGGAAAAAGAAAGGAGGAAGAAGAAGAAGGCACGGGTGGAAGAAGAAGAACATTCAAGCAAGAAGAACTCAAGCCAAGTAAGCCTAGCTATCTTCTTAATCATCTAGGAAGGATTTACAGAGGTAAACATCAATCAAATCCATTCCATTCGATTTCTTTTTAAGTTTTTCAAGTTTTCTTAGTTTTTGAGCTCTTGAGCTTGCGGATTGATTTTCTGGCGATTCTTGTTGTTTTTGTGTCTGTTAGATGCTTGTAAATGTTCTCAATAGGTTATATAAGCCATTAATAACATCAAAGTAGAACAAAAATGTAATAAATCCGTACCTATGCTTAAGGAGGATGAAGAACATGAAGAACAATGAATTTTGGACATGAACTTGGACATTTGGACGATTTAGAAGACCTTGTAGCTATGTTTTTTGTTTGTTTAATTCGTTTGTTGTTATAATGTTGTACTTCCATGGGTTATGAGTCTAACCCAGTTGGAATGGAGTAAAAAGGGATTAAAACAAAGATTTGGTGATGATTTTTGTGAAGAACGCCAAGAACACCAAGAACACAAAAATATAGCATGAGTTGGTACTTTGGCCTAAGTTTTGGCCATGTTAGTATTAATGGATAGCTCTGAATTTTTGATATGTTGTAGCTCTATGTCTTAGGAGTCTATAGAGTCCGAAAGGGCCAATTTAGACTTGTATTGAGGGAGTTATGGTGGTTGGAAGCAAGATAAGTCTAGAACACCAAAACAGAGCATTCAGGGAAGAAAACGGGTTGGGAGACTCAGGCCGAGCGCCTAGGCGCTTGGCTAGGCACTGGCCACGAGTCCAGCTACAGTGAGAGAGCGCCTAGGCGCTGCTCAAAGGCTATTTTTTAGCGCCTAAGGCGCTGGACAAGAGACTGTGCAAACAGCTTCGACGTCTTTTAGTAAAATGGGCATAACTTTCTCACAAGAACTCGGATTGAGATTATCCAAGATGATTCGAAAAGATAAAGAGTAGACTTACAACTTTCGTTCTTTAAGTTTTTTAATTTGAGGTCTGTAGCATGGCCTAAATCGGCCATTTGTAGGACTGATGTGTAATTAAAGGCAATCGAAGGGTGTCGGGCATGCACGTAAGCACATGTAATGCTCTCGACAATGTAAAATGACGTTCTAAGTTCTAAAACATGAATTTTATGAGTTATAATGATACTTAGCATTAACCAATGAGTATTAGATAAATTGAATAGGCATGTTAGGCGTACGCAAATGCGTGTCGCCTGGGCGTTCGAATAATCAAGTTTGGCGTACAGACGTGCAAGCGTCGTAACGCCGTAACTAGTTTGTATAATCTTATTTAATATTATGTTTCTAATAAGAATGAAACATTATAGAGTAGTATAGACCATTATTTGGTATCCAGTATGTGACTAATTGTTATGTGAATATGTACCTAATTGTGTAAGATATTAAGGAACGTGTGTTGTAATATTGTAGCAGCGCTTCAGGCAAGTTCCCTAACTTCATTCTTTCTATATATTGAATGCAAATTCTTTCTTAACCCTTGTCTAACCCTTGTGTTGGGAAAGTTTCCTATCCTAACTCAATTTATTTATTGAGCCAGTTTCCTCAACCGTACAACTTTTGTTATTGTGCGAGTTGTTTATTTATTGAGCAATCATTCTATGTTATTACAAGTTTCCTATTTCATACAAATGTTGTATATTGTTGCAAGTTTCATGACTCAAATCGAGTTATTTCTTTCAAGTTATATTAGTGGATTAGTTATTGTTAATTATTCCACATCAAGGATAAATTATTTATATTCGCAGCTTATGCATTTGAATTCATTATTTGTTATCGGATTGTGAAATGTTAAGTTCTTCATTCATGAACTTTTTAAGGGAATAGTCTACGCCACTTGTTTCGGCTAGACACGTACATGTTATTATTTTCAAAGATATCCAAACTGATTGTTGGTGCGGATTCTTGAACTGAGAAAGCAACCCTTATGTAGGGGATTTTAATGTGTCGGTTATTCGATGCAGTCAGAGTTAAATGCTATGCATATATATAGGGTAGTAGAGGCTGATCCCGTCAAGTACTACTGACGGGCTAACTTATGACACCCCCAAATCCGGGTACTTCGTTTCCACAGGATTTGGTGTTCACTATCCAAATAAATCGCATCACATCTAACTACCCATTCAAATGTAAATGAAAACTCTTAAATAAAATAGAAATCTCCCATTAAAGGGTTACAACATCTTTAATAAATAAATCCCAAGTCATCTAACCTTAATAAAACATCAAATGCGGAAACATAACTGAGTCTAATACATAAACATCATTAAAGCAAATACCACAAGTCTTCATCACTTGTTTACTTTTCCTTTGCCCTTACTAGTGGACGCTCGTCTACTCTTTCAACTTTAGCTGCAATGTTATTATGCAAGAGTGAGCAATGATTGCCCAGCAAGTACAACAACAACAATAATAATAACATGCGAAATAATCAACGGATATTGAATAATCGAAGATTCAGCTTTTGAGTCAATAATATAAGATAAGATTCAAAAGAACGTCTGAGGGTTTTAAGACCACAAACTATGTCCCCGGTTATCAGTATTTCTACCTTAAACCTTTAACAGTCATAAGACTATATGGACCTTACTTCTCGTACTCAGGGGGATCAGCCCTTTGCACCATGTATGTGCACAACATCTTAACGCTAACGCGTAAATAAAATCCCCTGTATAAGGGTTGTTCATCTCAGTTTGACATCGGAGTCCGCACCAAAGGAAGTTTGATTTGGATTTACTTCAATAACATTTCTAGAATTCAGAACGCTCATCAACTATGGACTAGTCGAATCAATAAGGGTTCGCTAGTCAATTAAGGTTCAACAAAATGTAATTAATATTCGAGAATCAAAGACTAAATCTCGCAAAAAGTAAGATTGGGTAAATTTTGTATAACTAAAGTATTAAAAAAAAGGAAGTTAGAACTTCTCATTGAATTCATGAAATTGAATGGAATAGGAATAATAACTTGCTCAAGTAAGTAATAGCATTATGAAGCTTGCATTATAAGATAATGAAATTTAGGAACTTGCGTAATTGAAATCAAGGGGCGAGACTTCAGGGCGAGAAATTCCTTCACAGTTTTCTCGCTAGGGCGAGACTTCGCTGGGGCGAGAAAACTCAGTTCAATGAGCTCGCCGGGGCGAGAAACTCAGTTCATTGAGCTCGCCGGGGCGAGAAACACGAAATCCAGTTTCTGCAGTTCGCGAAGAATGCAGAAACAGGCCAAAAATTTCTAATCTTCTTATTCTTACATCAAATTAAACATACCCAATTACTATAATTCATATATAATCGTTACCCAAGCCTTCTAACATGATTCTAACAACTTAAATCGCATAAACCATGAATCTAAGAATCAAAATTTGAGGTTTCTATAATTTTATCAAAGTTTCTACGAATTCCATAAAATCACACATAACAGGTTCGTTATAACACCAAATTAAACCGTTTAAATCTTGTTTTCTTCATTTATACATGTATAAACAAAATACATTATCAATTTAACCGATTAACTTGCAACACATACATCAATTTCATACATATAGTTCATATTCATATGTAACTACTATGTAACTTTCAAAACTTCAATTAAAACATGATTTCATAGAGTTAATTACTCTAATTCACGTGTACATCATATAAAATACGTTTATACATGCTTTCAAACATCTAATCATCAATTTATAAAAGTTTAGCCATAGAATTTATTTTACAAAGAATACAGAGAACTCAAAACATACATTCATGGAAGAACTTCAAGAGTATAAATTAAAAACTTAAATTAGAAGAATTACCTTGAGTAATGGTTTAGATTATGCAGCAAAAGAATGGAACTCTTCTAAATTCTCTAATTCCTCTCAAAATTTTCTCTTTTTCTCTCTGTATTGGCTATTAGGAACTGATGAAACAAAACTCGTATAACATGAAATAGGCAACATGGGTGTCAGTTAATCCCATAATGGGTTAACTGACTCCAACCTCCCTAAGGCTTTGTTTGGTTAACACATTTATTCCATCTTCTAGTTTATTTTAATAAATTACTTATAATATAGTTCATGTCACATATTTAAATTAATTAAATAATCTCATTTAAATCAATTAAATAAAATAGAATAATTCTACATTAAATCACATAGTCACATAAATAAAAATTCTCCTTTATTAGTAATGACAAATTATTAAATCTCTAATTAACATTAAATTAATTAGAAATAACATTATACTTATTTAAGTAATGCATTTAATCAAATAAATTCAATTAAGCACATACTTAAATATAAAAAATTCTCCACGTTGATTTACTAATGTAGCATATATAATTAAATTAATTTACCACAAATTCATCGATTAATCAATTAATTCAACAATCAAATCATTGAAAAATATTTATTTAATTCAATAAATATTTAAATTAAATTACAAAATCTCGTTCGTCACACAACTCTTAAAAGAGTCAGTTGAATGATTGATTCTTAGGGCCAAAATGTTCATGGTCTATTGGCCCACTCAGCAGCAAATAATCAACATTCATTGTTTCATTTGAACTTTGATTATATTGTCAACTATTTCTTTAATGTTCTTAAATTGTTGAACTATGCGATTATTATTCTTATTCATTCATGATATATCTTCTTTTCATTCATTTTAAACTTGTTGGGAAAAGTAGTTGCTCACTCTTGCTATATCATGAACCTATTGCAGTTAAGCCGAAGAGTTCTAAAGTGGACAAAGGCAAGGGAAAGCTTAAGGAATAGTTATATGTACTATCCCATTATGTAATCGTGGAATTGTTTTGTATTATTAATGTATTCTGCGATGTATTTTATTTAAGGTTATAGACCTTGGGACCATAGTAAACCTTTTGTAATGAACAACATATGTTTATTTATTTCGCATTATTTGATTTATGTTGTTCAGAGATGTATAGATGTACTTTATCGTGAGCACCAGATTCAAGGTATTGGTACCTGAATTTAGGGGTGTCACAGGTTGGTATCAAAGTTGTAGGTTATAAACTTTAGGATTGCGAAACCCCTAGGTTATAACCTTAGTATTAAACTCGTATTGAGTACGTTAGGAGGTGAATCGAGAAGATTCATCGAGTTGTATGTGTCGGGGGTGGATTGTGGAAATTCATCTAGCCAAGTTTGTACATAATGAAATATAAATTCATCCCATCGATGAATGTATTATGTTATGGTACTATTTATGTTAATTGTTTGTGATGTCTTTGTTGAGGCTATAGAATGCCCGAGTTTAGCCAGTCGAGTTGGGGCAAGGAGGCCCTATTTAGTTGAGTACCCTCTTACATCACCTCTTGGCGAGAGATGTTGAGTGGATTAGTAGACTAGAGCAGTCGTAGCAATGGGAAGCGAGCCTACAGTTAGAGGTGGAGGCTCGGCGAACCCAGTTAGGGAAGGATGAATAGGATGGGCTATGCATTTAGTATGGCGAGTAGTAGGTGGATGGATGGTGTGCACCATCATCCAGTTAAGGAGGGGAAGACTCATCTCACCTTGAGTCGAGAGTTGATGACTCAGTTAGGGCAGGAGGAGTATGTTAGCGTTGTGGAGCGCAGTATGCTTGGTTAGACTATTTTGTTTGTATGCCTAACAGTATGTGATTTGTGTTTGTAAACCTCAACCTTAGTTCATATTAGGGGTGGTTGTTAGTAGTAAATCCCCACCTTTTTGTGGTGTAAAGGGATGGATGATGTCTTTCATAGCGGTATGCTATAGAGTAATCATGTGTGATGTTTTAACTGTTAGCACATGAGTATAAATGTTTGTGTTACGTGTGTTTCCTTATTGTCGCTCTAGAATAGATGCGTACAAGGTGTGATGGGATTATAACGTTAAGTGTTTTCTATTAAACAGACAATGCCGCCAAGAAGACAACCCCAATACACCAGGGTGGAAGAGTCGGTGAATAACGTTGAGGGTCAGGCAGACCCTATGAGGACTTTTGTAAACTTATTAGCAGAAGCGATGCAGGGTAGACCAGCTGCAGCGGTTGATCAGCCAGGAAGTCACATGGCAAACCTTAAGGACTTCAAATTAGTAGGACCACCGGAGTTTCATGGGATTACGGATCCGATTGAAGCCCAGACATGGGAAGAAGAAATGGAGATAGTTTTTGAGGTCGCACGAGTGGCCGAAGAATAAAAAATGCCGTTTGCCACTTTCATGATGAAAGGTGAGGCAAATTACTGGTGGAAGGCAAACAAGGGTCGAGCTGGGGAAGGCACGATTGCATGGGCTCATTTCAAGGAGCTATTTTTTGAAAATTACTTTCCAGCAAGCACGCAGGCAAGTATGGAGATAAAGTTCTTGGAACTAAAGCAAGGAGGCATGTCAGTTGCGGAGTATGCCGCAAAATTCAACGAGTTAGCTAGGTTTGCTCCACATCAGGTGGACACCGAAGCTAGGCGAGCGAAGAGATTTGAACAAGGGTTGAAGCCCTGGGTGTATAGTAAGGTTGCAGTTTTGCAGATCAACACATTTTCTACATTACTTGAGAAAACAATCATTGCTGAGGGAGGGAATGAAGCTTTGACAAAGCACAACCAAGATCAGAAAAAGAAGAAGAGCCTTGATGGTCATAAGGAAGGTAGCAGTGGGGGAAGTAACCTAAATAAGAGAAAATGGAACGATAGTCAGATGTCAGGAAGCAAATCTGGAGGGGATGCAAAGAAGGGCAATAAATGTGAGAAATGTGGAAGGAATCACTTTGGAGAATGCATGAAAGGAAAAGGAGTTTGTTTCAACTGTGGTCAACCGGGGCACATTGCCCCACAATGCCTAAAGGCGAAGGCAGGAAGTTATTTTTCTTGTGGTGCTTCAGATCATCAGAAGAAGGATTGCCCAAAGAGGAAGAGCGATGCAGGCAGTGCTAACCAAGGGAACAACAGTAAGCTGACTATCGGAGGACCAGCATAGCAGAACAGACCAATGGCACGCACTTTCAACATGACTGTACAGGATGTGGTGGAGTCAAAGGATGTGGTGTTAGGTATTATTTCGATTAATAATATCAATGCATATGTACTATTTGATTCGGGTACTACCTGTTCGTTTGTATCGGATGAATTTGCTAAATGGTAAATTTACCTCGTGAGAAATTAGAGAATCCTATGAATGTGGAAGTAGCTAATAAAGAAGTTATTCCTGTGGAGTACATTCATAGAAATTGTTGTGTTGAGATAAACGAGTATAAACTGAGTGTAGATTTAATTCTGATACGACAAGGAGAATTTGATGTAATTCTTGGAATGGATTGGTTGTCTAGTCACGGGGCTGTAATTGACTTCCAGAACAAATGTATACACCTGAAGACTTCAGATAAGTCGAGGGTCGTATTCTACGGTAGTAAATCGCCGAGGAAATCTTATTGTCTGACGATGATGCAAGCGAAGAAATTGCTAAGGAAAGGTTGTATGGGTTATCTGGCTCACGTGGTTGATACCCGAAGAGTAGAGGGTGAGCTGGGTCAGATACCTGTAGTAAGGGAATTTCCAGATATTTTCCCAGATGAGTTACTGGGTTTACCGTTGGATAGAAAAGTGGAATTTGTGATCGACTTGATACCGAGAACCATACCGATCTCAAAGGCACCGTACAGGATGGCACCGGTAGAGATGAAGGAACTGATGGTTCAACTGCAAGAACTTCTAGATAAGGGGTATATTCGTCCAAGTGTATCTCCGTGGGGAGCGCCAGTACTATTCGTGAAGAAGAAAAACAGATCGCTGAGGCTTTGTATCGACTATCGGGAGTCGAACAAAGTCACGATTAAGAACAAGTATTCGTTACCCAAGATTAATGATTTGTTTGACCAATTGAAGGGAGCGAAATACTTTTCAAAGATTGACTTGAGGACGGGATATCACCAACTGAAGGTGAGAAAAGAGGACATACCAAAGACAACATTCAGAACTCGATATGGACACTTTGAGTTTTTGGTGATGTCATTTGGGCTGACGAACGCACCAGCAGCATTTATGGACATGATGAACCGAGTGTTCAAACAATACTTGGATAAATTTATTATTGTTTTCATAGATGACATTTTAGTCTACTCGAAAACAGAGGAGGAACACGTCGAGCATTTGAGAATAGCCCTAGAAACACTAAGAAGGGAGAAGCTATATGCAAAGTTTTCCAAGTGTGAATGTTGGCTACAAAGGGTGCAGTTTTTGGGGCACATGATTGACAAGGATGGTGTATCGGTGGATCCTGCCAAGGTAGAAGAAGTAATAAACTGGGAGCAGCCGAAGACGCCGACAGAATTCTGAAGTTTCTTGGGATTAGCGGGTTACTATCGGAGATTTATTCATAATTTTTCAAAGATAGCGACACCGTTATTGAATTTAATAAGGAAGACTGTGAAGTTTGTATGGACGGATAAGTGCGAAGAGAGTTTCTTGGAGTTGAAGAAGAAACTTAGTGAAGCACCTGTGTTATCACTGTCAGATGATACAAGGGGTTTTGTTGTGTACAGTGATGCATTACACAAGGGCCTTGGGTGTGTATTGATGCAGCATGGGAAGGTCATTGCGTATGCGTCACGGCAACTGAAGGACTATGAGAAAGGATATCCGACTCATGACCTGGAACTAGCGGCAGTAGTGTTTGCTCTGAAGATTTGGAGGCACTATCTGTATGGGGAGAAGTGTGAGATATACACAGACCATAAAAGTCTGAAGTATATTTTCACTCAAAAGGAACTAAACATGAGGCAGAGGCGATGGTTGGAGTTGATCAAGGACTATAATTGTGAGATTTTATACCATCCCGGTAAGGCCAATGTAGTAGCTGATGCTCTAAGTAGGAAGGGCAGAGATAAGTTGATGATGCTGACAGCTCAAGAGGAACTAATCAAGGATATGGAAAGACTGGAATTGGAAGTCAAGTATTCGATGAATGCAGACGAGAAACTGTTCGCAGTAGAGGCGAGTCTGACTTTATTAGACAGGAAAAAGGAGGCTCAAGAAAAGGATGATTAATGTGTTACCATGAAGGAGCGAATCTCTGAAGGAGAGGATCTAAAGTACAAAATGGATAGCACGGGACTGCTAAGATTTGAAGGGAGGATCTAGATACCGATGGTTCTGGAGTTAAGGGAAAAGGTTCTGTAGGAAACTCATTCTACTAGGTATTCGATACACCCTGGTAGTACCAAGATGTATCAGGATTTGCGCCAACACTTCTGGTGGCCGAACATGAAGAGGGAGGTCGCGGAATGTGTTGGGCGATGTTTGACATGTCAGAAGGTAAAAGCAGAAATCAGAAACCGGGTGGACTGGTATAACCGCTAGAGATTCCGGAGTGGAAGTGGGAGCATATCACGATAGATTTTGTGACAGGGCTTCCACCAACTCAAAAAGGTTACGATGCGATCTGGGTGATCGTGGATCGTTTAACTAAATCTGTACATTTTCTACCGATCAAGATAAGGTACAATCTGGAGCATCTAGCAAAGTTATATGTGAAAGAGATTGTGTCACGACATGGAGTGCCGGTATCTATTGTATCTGATAGAGATCCGTATTTCACGTCGAATTTCTGGAAGAGCTTGCAAGAGAGGTTGGGAACCCAGTTGAGGTTGAGTACGGCATATCATCCCCAAACGGATGGGCAAAGCGAACGAATAATTCAGACTCTTGAAGTGAAAGTAGTATGCACACAAGCCAATCATATTTGCTATGATGTAGCATATACTTTGTAATCTTATTCATTTATTAATAAAAGAATTGATTTTCTTAAAAGGCATTTTATATTATCTACATGGTGCTGTTATATTAAATGTGATAATAGTTTTGAGCAATGCTTTTAGAATCATGATGGTGATCATGCTAATGAGATCTAAATTCAAGATAGCTCACAAACTAAAATTGTTCCTAATCGTTGGATTACTAAATTGGGGATTAGTGAATCCGGATAGATTAGTACATACGTTGCTTGCTCTTATGAAGAGGATGATTGATCTCATAATCATTTGTGTGGAGACGCTAAAGCAAGTATGTAGGTGCTTATTGGAGAATAAGTTCACTGAACGTGACTCGCTAAGGAATACCTAATGGAGTTTTACTCGGCTGTCAATAGGAATTCCTCTAGTGATAGTAGTACAAGTGATCCTTAGACTTGAGATCATCATAGTATCTTGTGTATGATAAGTTATACTTTGACATGTCCCTTAAGACCTTTAGGGTATATCAAACGGTATGATTAGGTATAATAAGTTGTACATGGAGATAGGTGAATGATCAACAAAGAATCTACCACGTCTAGTAAAAGATGTGAATGTCCTATGTGTTTCGATAAATGATAACTCAGTAGTCCTTGGCCAAGGCAGAATGAAATTAGAAAGGAGTTTCTAATTTGCATTATTTAGAGTTGTGCATTTGGGAATCGAAATACATATAATTACATAAAATAAGACTTGACAGAAATTCCATGTCTTATATTTAATTGGGACATTGTATGATAGAAAGATTGAATTGTACGGTAACTATTTACTCAAAGGTTCTTTTGTGATTAATGTTGAAATCTATATTATCTGGAAAGTCGTTGATCGCTAAGGGGGCTTACCCTTATTGTAGAATAAATATTATTTATTTAAATGAATAGTTTAATTTATTTATTTAAATAAGATTAGAATTGTTCTAATTGATTTATTCACAACCGGTTTAATATGGAGAACCTAAAGGGTCACACCGCAAAAGGAAAATATTTATTTAAGAAGTAAATGGCATAATTGTAATAATAAGTTAAGTGTATTTAATTTAATCTATGGAGATAGAATAAATTAAATAGCTTAATATTTATTATTTAATATTTTGGAAATATTAAATATAAATTAATAAGAAGAGTCTTATTATTATTATTACTATTACTATTATTTAATTCCTAATAGGGATTGAGAATTAATTAATATTACTATTATTTAATTCCTAATAGGGATTGGGAATTAATTAATATAACTATTATTTAATTCCTAATAGGGATTGAGAATTAATTAATAGAAGTACTCTCTCTCTCTCATTAATTCCTAATTGGATTAGGAATATAATTAAAGGAGTCTAATTAAAATAGAAACCCTAATCCTAAATAGTTTAGGGAAGGGGTTTTCCTACATCTATAAATAAGAGAAATCTTATCATAGATTAGGGTTACACACTCTTGCATTAGATTGTGGAGAGTATATACAATTTCTATAGAGATAGAAACTAGGGTTTTGCCAACACCCATCTTCTTGAATAGGTATTATTCCTTGGTGGATCACCTCTAGAGGCCAAATACTTGGGTGGCTAACATTGATCAAAGGAAAGAATCACACCGTTGAATTCAAGGAGAACGCGAAGGAATTGGAGTTGAACTTGTACCTGAGGAAGCTAGAATTCTACAAGGGTATAATTTTTATTCTCCATCTCTTTTGTTTAATTAATAATTGTGCATAAAGAACGATCATGGTGATGGTTTGTATAAAAAAATTTTAAAATCCGTTTTGTCGCGCTTCCGCTCTATTTATGTAATTTGATTGCATGTTTGCGTTACATACAAACCTAACATGAAGACATGCCTAGAGCATGTGTAATGGATTTTAAAGGCAGCTGGGATAATCATCTACCATTGGTTGAGTTTGCCTATAATATCAGTTATCATGCGAGTATTGGCATGCCGCCATATGAAGCATTATACGGGAGGAAGTGTCGAACACCTCTGTGTTGGGACGAAGTCGGTGAATGGAGACTGTTGGGACCTGAATTGGTACAGCAGACTGTGGATGTCGTCAAGGTGATAAGAGCTCGATTGGTAGCGGCTCAGGACCGACAGAAGAAATATGCTGATTTGCATCGTCAAAAGCGAGACTTTGTAGTTGGCAGCTTTGTATTTTTGAAGGTATCTCCCTGGAAAGGGAAGATTAGATTTGGAAAGAAGGGAAAATTGAGTCCCAGGTTCGTAGGACCTTTTGAAGTTTTAAAGAGGGTTGGTGAAGTGGCGTACGAGGTAGCTCTACCTCTTGAACTTGAGCACATTCACAATGTGTTTCACGTTTCTGTGTTGCGGCCGTATAAACCCGACTACAAGCATGTGATTTCCTATAAACCGATTCAAGTCGAGCAAGACTTGTCATATGAAGAGATTCTTGTCCAGATATTAGATAGGAAGGAGCAGACGTTAAGAAACAAGGTCATTCATTCGGTCAAAGTTCTTTGGAGGAACCACGCAGCTGAAGAAGCCACGTGGGAGCTAGAAGAGAAGATGAGGAAGAATTATCCGCATCTTTTTGAGTGAACCTATGTTAAGTGTTCCGTACCTAGACCGTAATTCTGGGAACATAAATCTTATAAGGGGGGGAGGATGTAACGACCGGGAATTCTAAATTTGCCTTGTAGTTTGAATTTTTGAATATTAATGAATATATTATATTTTATTCATATTATTTCTGTGTTACGTGTTTAAAGGTTGTGTGACAACCTGGATTATGTGAATGCATGAAATTTTACATGTTATAGTTTTATTTAAGTGAATAATTGATTTCGCGTAGCGTCGCTGAATCACTATTCACGGACACGCATCTCGAGGCACTATTCATGGCAGAGATTGTTTTTTCATCTTTTTCGATGTTGAATAATTTTGTTAATGCGTGTATGCGAGCAAATGATTTTTTTAAGCGTTGGAAATTTTATTTGAGTTGATACGTGATTTTATCCGTATCCGAAATGTATAATATGGGTGTTCCGAATAAATGGATAAATCCCATAGTAATTATTTTTACCCATCCCAATAATTATGGGAGTACCCATTTTAATTTTGGTTAGAGTTATTTACCACTTTTGGTACAAAAGTGGGCGTTTTTGGATATATTTTTGGTGTATTTGGGTATTTATTTTGACTTGTTACTCCAAGAGGGAACAAACCCCCATTTTAGGCCAATCAAATGAGAGCAAGAAGGGAGGTTGTCGGCAAGCTTTGAATTTTTGGCCAACCTTGAGTAACCAACCCATTTTCTCCCTAAATCACTCCCTCCACTTCTCCCAAATCACTCATTAAACTCCCAACTCATTCCATCAACAATTAGAGAGAGAGCTGCAGAGTTTAGAGAGAGAGAGAGCTACAAAGAGCTTGAAGGAAGAAGGAGGAGAAAAGAAAGGAACAAGGAGGAAGAAGGTGAAGAAACTAACCAAGCCTCCTTCTTGCACACCCATTCAACCCATAAGCTCAATTAGAGAGAGAGAGAGGGAGAGAGCTGCAGAAGAGGAAGAAGGAAGAAAGAGAAGGTCGTCGGAAAAAGAGGAGGAAGTCACCGGAAAAAGGGAAGAGTCACCGGAAAAAGAAAGGAGGAAGAAGAAGAAGGCACGGGTGGAAGAAGAAGAATATCCAAGCAAGAAGAACTCAAGCCAAGCAAGTCTAGCTATCTTCTTAATCATCTAGGAAGGATTTACAGAGGTAAACATCAATCAAATCCATTCCATTCGATTTCTTGTTAAGTTTTTCAAGTTTTCTTAGTTTTTGAGCTCTTGAGCTTGCGGATTGATTTTCTGGCGATTCTTGTTGTTTTTGTTTGTGTTGGATGCTTGTAAATGTTGTAAAGAGGTTATATAAGCCATTAATAACATCAAAGTAAAACAAAAATGTAATAAATCTGTACCTATGCTTAAGGAGGATGAAGAACATGAAGAACAATGAACTTTGGACATTAATTTGGACATTTGGACGATTTAGAGGACCTTATAGCTATGATTTTTTATTTGTTTAATTCGTTTGTTATTATGATGTTTTACTTCCATGGGTTATGAGTCTAACCCAGTTGGAATGGAGTAAAAAGGGATTAAAACAAAGATTTGGTGATGATTTTTGTGAAGAACGCCAAGAACACCAAGAACACGAAAATATAGCATGAGTTAATACTTTGGTATAAGATTTGGCCATGTTAATGTTAATGGATAGCTCTGAATTTTTGATATGTTGTAGCCCTATGTCCTAGGAGTCCATAGAGTCCTGAACGGACCAATTTCAACGTGTATTGAGGGAGTTATGGTGGTTGGAAGCAAGATAGGTCTAGAACACCAAAAACAGAGCATTCCGGGAAGAAAACGGGTTGGGAGACTCAGGCCGAGTGCCTAGGCGCTTGGCTAGGCGCTGGCCATGAGTCCAGCTACTGTGAGAGAGCACCTAAGCGCTGCTCAAAGGCCATTTTTGAGCGCCTAAAGCGCTGGACAAGAGACTGTGCAAACAGCTTCGACGTCCTTTAGTAAAATGGGCATAACTTTCTCATACGAACTCGGATTGAGATGATCCAAGATGATTCGGAAAGAGAAAGAGTAGACCTACAACTTTTGTTATTTAAGTTTTTCAATTTGAGGTCTGTAGCATGGCCTAAATTGGCCATTTGCAGGACTGATGTGTAATTAGAGACAATCGGAGGGTGTCGGGCATGCACGTAAGCACATGTAATGCTCTCGACAATGTAAAAAGACGTTCTAAGTTCTAAAACATGAATTTTATGAATTATAATGATACTTAACATTAACCAATGAGTATTAGATAAATTGAATGGGCATATTAGGCGTACGCAAATGCGTGTCACTTGGGCGTTCGAATAATCAAGTTTGGCGTACAGACATGCAAGCGTCGTAACGCCGTAACTAGTGTGTATAATCTTGTTTAATATTATGTTTCTAATAAGAATGAAACATTATAGAGTAGTATAGACTATTATTTGGTATCCAGTATGTGACTAATTGTTATGTGAATATGTACCTAATTGTGTAGGATATTAAGGAGCGTGTGTTGTAATATTGTAGCAGCACTTCAGGCAAGTTCCCTAACTTCATTCTTTCTATATATTGAATGCAAATTCTTTCTTAACCCTTGTCTAACCCTTGTGTTGGGCAAGTTTCCTATCCTAACTCAATTTATTTATTAAGCCAGTTTCCTCAACCGTACAACTTTTGTTATTGTGCGAGTTGTTTATTTATTTAGCAATCATTCTATGTTATTGCAAGTTTCCTATTTCATTCAAATGTTGTATATTGTTGCAAGTTTCATGACTCAAATCGAGTTATTTCTTTCAAGTTATATTAGTGGATTAGTTATTGTTAATTATTCCACATCAAGGATAAATTATTTATATTCGCAGCTTATGCATTTGAATTTATTATCTGTTATTGGATTGTGAAATGTTAAGTCCTTCATTCACGAACTGTTTAAGGGAATAGTCTACGCCACTTGTTTCGGCTAGGCACATACATGTTATTATTTTAAAAGCTATACAAATCGATTGTTGGTGCGGATTCTTGGACTGAGAGAGCAACCCTTATGTAGGGGATTTTAATGTGTCGGTTATTCGATGCAGTCAGAGTTAAATGTTATGCATATACATAGGGTACTAGAGGCTGATCCTCTCAAGTACTACTGACGGGCTAACTCTTAAAAGAGTTAGTTGAATGATTGATTCTTAGGGCCAAAATGTTCATGGTCTATTGGACCACTCAGCAGTAAATAATCAACATTCATTGTTTCATTTGAACTTTGATTATATTGTCAACTATTTCTTCAATGTTCTTAAATTGTTGAAATATGCGATTATTATTCTTATTCATTCATGATATATCTTCTTTTCATTCATTTTAAACTTGCTGGGCAAAGTAGTTGCTCACTCTTGCTATATCATGAACCTATTGCAGTTAAGCCGGAGAGTTCTAAAGTGGACAAAGGCAAGGCAAAGCTTAAGGAATAATTATATGTACTATCCCGTTATATAATCGTGGAATTGTTTTGTATTATTAATGTATTCTGCGATGTATTTTATTTAAGGTTATAGACCTTGGGACCGTAGTAAAACTTTTGTAATGAACAACATATATTTATTTATTCGACATTAGTTGATTTATGTTTTTTAGAGGTGTATGGATGTACTTTATCGTGAGCACCAGATTCGAGGTATTGGTACCTGAATTTGGGGGTGTCACAAACACCGCCGGGGCGCTAATTTCAGTACATTTCCACCGCCGGGGTGGTGGACTCGACTGTCATCTCCTACAGTTTGCGAACTAGTACAATTTCAGACCAAATTCTACCATCCGACTCACAAATTAAACATACCCAGGCATCAAACATGTTGTAAAACAAATACCCAACATGTTTTTAACGATTCTAATCATTATAACACACATAATCAACTAATTAAAGACAAAAAATTCACTTTTTATACAAAATATTCATATTTTGGCCCATTTGATGAAATTGAACACTGCGTATTCATCTCTAAACTATTTTAATCCATTCCACTTGCATTCTTTTCGTTTTTCATTATATTAACATAATCAAGAGTCAATTTACCAGTTAATAAACAAATTGAACATCAATTTTCATACATATTCTCTATATATGAAATTGAAACTCTGTAAAACCAAAACTCTATTCTAAAGCTTGTTTTCATGGATTAATAACTCCAAAATCATATATAGACACCAAATAACGGATTAAGCATGCTTATAAACATATATTATCAATACCTCACCAAATCATTCAACCAAATTGTTTACAGTAAAGAACTTTGAAACATATATAGCATGAATTAAGAGTAATACCTTTGATTAGCTAAATGATTTGCAAGTTTAGATTATCTCCTTCTTTAATTTCTTGGGTTCTTGCTTTCTCTCAATTTCTCTCTATTTTTTCTCTCAATTCCTCTCCACTTCTCTAACTGAACTCTGACATTCATGCTAAGGAAAGGAACGTATATGATGAAAAGACTGATAAGCGAAAGGTTTAATCAGTTAAACCAACGAAAGGTTTAAGTGATATGGAATAAGAAGAGTTTAGGCCATGTTTGGCAAAACTAGATTAATTTAGAAATTCAAAAGTCACAAGACTTTTTTTGATAAAACTAAATTAATCCTCTTTTAATTTATTTTAATAACTCATTTACCATATAGTTTAATTGTCACACTTTCAATTAGTAAATAAATTCAATTAAACCTTACTAATTTAATTATAACTTTTATTTGACCAATAACAATATTACCAGATAAATTATTTTATTCAAATAAATCCTTTATTCAAATAAATCATTTTATCATCTAATTTAATTATTAAATTAAATTAGAATAAACACATCAAATCACATTCAAATAACAATTCACCTAATTCCACAATAACTTTATCAATTACTTATTTTACTCAATAAATAAATTAACAAAAATATTTATTTAACTCAATAAATATTTTATTTATTCACAAAAATTACATTCGTTACATCGGGTCTTTATTTAAATTGCTATCTCCCACTATTTTTATCAAACTATATTACCCTCATTATATAGTTCGGCAAATCTAATTAAAGATTTGCTAGTGAGAATAAGGATCCCATTTGAAATGTATATAGTCTTGTGTGACACAACAAACTATATATAAATAAATAAGTAGACAACTATTGTCAATTACATCACTATGTAATTCCTTGTATTTTGCCTCTTAGATTATTTTGATCAAGTGTGACACATCCGAATTAAAATTATCCAAGTTAAGTCCAACCTAGCACTTCCATATATGTGAAGAGAAAAATACCGTCCTTGTGTGACACAACAAAACAGTAATGTTCAATTCCTTAATAAGCATCAAATGTGATAAGACAACATCTAAAATATTTAATACTTGCCTTGTGTGACACAACAAACTCATATTAAATATTTAATACTCTATTGCTTTACCATGCTAGAAGGCGACATTCGATATTCCAAATAAATTTTAACGTTTAGGACTTAATATAATTTTTTTGAGGGGTTTGTTATTATTTGTCACATCTTGTTTAGCGCGCATGCACATATATATATAAAATATGCGTCATATAGAATACTATATTTTACCCAAATTGATTATAGACTTTTATTCTAGTTTGGTCCACTAGAGCCACCAAGTGAACCAAAAGGTCAAACCTAGGGTGCAAGAATTAAATTTAAATATAAACATTATATTTAAACCCGGGCTCCAATACAAACGGGTCTTCAAGCGCTCCTTGCTCATTTGTCTCCAATTCTTCAAAATAATTCTAACTAATCCTATTACATGAACTATTTACTATAATAGAAACTTTGATCAACAGTCAAGGGGAAGTACATAGGAGGGAGATAGAATTTACATTAAGAAAAATTAGAGAAGACGAGGTACGCAGACCCCATTTAAAAACCCATTTATTCAAGCATCTTCTAAAGTAATTCCAATCACACATTGGTCATTAGTCCATAATCAATCCCATTTATTATCATACATATCTCCATATGCATCAATAAATAGCATTCATCTCATGAATAATAAAACCATTCCATATATGCATTAATATCATTTAATGGGCAATATTAGTTAGTATAAAATCCAATTTCAACTCCAATTAGTTATCATGGAATCCAATTCCAACTCTAATTAGTTATCATGAAATTCAATTCCAATTAAAATAAAATTCTTTATTTTAATTCTATTCCAAAATCAAAATAAACTCTTTTATTTTAATTTATCCAATTTTGAATAAAAATAAACTCCTTTATTTTTTTAATCAAATTCTAAATCAAAATAAACTTCTTTATTTTAATTTACAAAAAATAAAAAAAATAATAAAATGAGGTCAACCCTTGATCATAAACCTTTACAAGAAATAATCAAACAAGCCTTTAAGTCAAACTTCAAACCCAGAATTATATAGTTTAAATATTAAACATTCTGATTTATAATCAAAAGTGATTCTGGTGTAGTGGTACGACTTCCAAAATATGACCAATAGGTCAAGGGTTCAAAACCTTCTAGCCCCAAATTAATTATTTCATTTTTAAAGGTTGACCACTCAGTACCACGTCAGCAGTCAACGGTTGACCATTCAGTGCCACATCAGCAGCCAGTGCCACGTCATCAGTTGACCAGTCAACGGTCAATGTTTGACTGTTGACTTTGACCAACGTTTTTTTTTAATAAAATAAAATAATTTTACACAAACAGTTATGCCCAATTAAATTGTTCTAAACACATATCAATGTATATATATAATCAAAACAATTAATAATTCGCATAAAGTTTGGCTCTTGATACCACTGTTAGGTTTGTATAACGCGAACATGCAATCAAATTACATAAATAAAGTGGAAGCGCGATAAAATCAAATTTTAAAATTTTATATAAACCATCACCATGATCTTTCTTTATGCACAATTATTAATTAAATGAAAGAGATGGAGAATAAGAATTATACCATTGTAGAATTCTAGCTTCCTCAAGTACAAGTTCAACTCCAATTCCTTCGCATTCTCCTTGAATTCCACCGATTAAATTCCTTCCTTTCATCAATGTTAGCCACCCAAGTGTTTGGCCTCTAGAGGTGATCCACCAAGAAATAATACTTGTTCAAGAAGATGGGTATTGGCAAAACCCTAGTTTCTATCTCTATAAAAACTGTAAGTACTTTTCACAATTCTTATGCAAGAGTGTGTAACCCTAATCTATGATAAGACTTCTCTTATTTATAGATGTAGGAAAACCCTCCCCTAAACTATTTAGGATTAGGATTTCTACTCTAATTAAACTCCTTTAATTAAATTAAACTCCTAATCTAATTAAGAATTCGTGAGAGAGTACTTCTATTAATTAATTCTCAATCCCTATCAGGAATTAAATAATAGTAATAGTAATAATAATAATAAGACTCCTCTTATTAATTTATATTTAATATTTCTAAAATATTAAATAATAAATATTAAGCTATTTAATTTATTCTATCTCCATAGATTAAATTAGATACACTTAACTTATTATTACAATTATGCCATTTACTTCTTAACCAAATATTTTCCTTTTGCGGTGTGACCCTTTAGGTTCTCCATATTAAACCGGTTGTGAATAAATCAATTAGAACAATTCTAATCTTATTTAAATAAATAAATTAAAATATTTAATTTATTTAATTAAATAATATTTATTCTACAATAAGGGTAAGTCCCTTTAGCGATCAACGACTTTCCAGATAATATAGATTTTAACATTAATCACAAAAGAATCTTTCAGTGAATAGTTACCATACAATTCAATCCTTCTACCTTACAATGTCCCAATGAAATATAAGACATGGAATTACTGTCAAGTCTTATTTTATTTAATTATATGTATTTCGATTCCCAAATGCACAACTCTAAATAATGCAAATTAGAAATTCCTTTCTAATTTCATTCTACCTTGGCCGAGGACTACTGAGTTGTCATTTATCGAATCACATAGGACATTCACATCTTTTACTAGATGAGGTAGATTCTTTGTTGATCATTCACCTATCTCCATATACAAGTTATTATACCAAATCATACCCTTTGATATACCCTAAAGGTTTTAAAGGACATGTCAAAGTATAACTCATCATACACAAGATACTATGATGATCTCAAGTCCAAAGATCACTTGTACTACTATCACTAGAGGAATTCCTATTGACAGGCGAGTAAAACTCCATTAGGTATTCCTTAGTGAGCCACATTCAGTGAACTTATTCTCCAATAAGTACCTACATACTTGGTTTAGTGTCTCCACACAAATGATTATGAGATCAATCATCCTCTTCCTAAGAGCAAGCAACGTATATACTAATCTATCCGGATTCACTAATCTCCTTTTTAGTAATCCAATGATTAGGAACGATTTTAGTTTGTGAGCTATCTAGAATTTAGATCTCATTAGCATGATCACCATCATGATTCTAAAAATATTGCTCAAAACTATGGGTTTATCACATTTAAAATAACAGCATAATATAGATAAAGTAAAATGCCTTTAATAACCGAATAAGATTACAAAGTATATGCTACATTATATCAAATATGATTGGCTTGTGTGTATACTACTTTCAGATGGATGATGGTGGATTATTGAGATTTGAGGAGAGAATTTGTGTGCCAGTGGTATCTGAATTACGAGAAGAAATTCTGCATAAGGCTCATAGTTCAAGTTACTCGATTCATCCAGGAAGCATAAAGATGTTTCAAGATCTTCGTCAACATCATTGGTGGCCTAATATGAAGAGAGAGGTCGGGGAATGCGTCAGCAGGTGCTTAACTTGCCAGAGAGTTAAGGCAGAACATCAGAAACCGAGCGGGTTACTTCAACCTCTAGAAATTTTGGAATGGAAGTGGGAGCATATTACGATGGATTTCGTGGTAGGACTTCCAACTACGCAGAAGGGTTATGATGTAGTATGGGTGATTGTTGATTGATTGATTAAGTCGGCGCACTTTTTGCCGATCAAGATTAGGTTCAACTTGGATCAATTGGCAAAACTTTGCACAAAGGAAATTGTCTCTAGATATGGAGTGTCAGTATCGATTGTGTCAAATCGCGACCCGCGGTTCGCAACAAATTTTTGGAAGAGCTTCCAAGAGCGCATGGGAACGCAGCTGAGGTTGAGCACTATATATCATCCTCAGACGGATGGGCAAAGCGAGAGAATAATTCAAACCTTAGAGGACATATTGAGAGCGTGCGTTATGGATTTCAAGGGAAGTTGAGATGACCATCTACCATTGGTGGAGTTTGCATACAACAACAGTTATCACAGCAGTATCACTATGCCACCTTATGAAGCTTTGTATGGAAGAAAGTGCAGAACACCACTGTGCTAGGATGAAATAAGGGAACGACGACTGCTAGGGCCAAAATTGGTATAGCAGACTGCAGATGTTGTCAAATTGATATGGGCAAGATTAGTGTCGGCTCAAGATCGACAGAAGAAATATGCTGATCAACATAGGCAGCAACGCGACTTTGACGTCGATACTTATATATTTCTAAAAGTGTCTCCTTGGAAGGGAAAAATGAGGTTTGGAAAGAAGGGAAAATTGAGTCCGAGGTTTATAGGACCCTTTGAGGTGTTGAAGCGAGTAGGTGAGGTAGCTTATGAAATAGCTTTACCTCCGGAGCTGGAGTATATTCACAACGTGTTCCATGTGTTAGTCTTGCGATCATATAAACGGATTACAAGCATGTCATAGAATATGAACCCATTCAGTTTGAGAAAGATTTAACCTATGAGGAAATTCCTGTACAAATTATTGATAAAAAAGAGCAAGTTTTTACGAAATAAGATAATACCTTCTGTAAAGGTAGTATGGAGGAACCAGAATGCTGAAAAAAGTACGTGGGAACTCGAGGAGATGATGATAGATTACCCTAATCTTTTTAGCTTTGTAATGATTCCGGGGACAGAATCCTTTTAAGGGAGGGTGTATGTAATATCCGAGATCTATTTGTAATTTGATGTATATACTTAAATGAATTTATGTGAAACTCTTGTGTGATTTAATAAATATATGTATATGTGTTATATATATTTAATCGAGTTATATAATGAGATGTATATTTTTGGTGGTTAATTTAAACTAATTTAATTATTTGAATTAACTAAGGAAGTTAGCAATTTTATAAATGCAAGAAATGAAGTTAAAACTTGAATTGGAGTTCGGAGTGGAATTTGATGACGCGCACTATATATTTGAGTCCGGAACATCAAAATTAGTAAAAATAGGCTATAAACAAAAAATTAGTCGAGGTTAACTTTTTGGTCAAAGTCAACCAGTTGACTTTTTCGGGTAAAAAGTCAAACTCGAATTTCGATGTTGAATTTGGCGAAACGAACATGCTCATGACGTTCGGAACGTCGATTTTAGTAAAAATCGACTATAATATCGAAAAAGTTAATTTTCGGAGGGCAAATGGTTAATTAAATGATTAAAATAATAATTAAAAAGAAAATGGGAAATCAGCTGGGCTGTGTGGGACCCACGTGAGTGCTGAGTTTTGCAAAATGAAGGAGTATATACGATTATGTATAGAAATAGATAGGAAGGAGTTATTTTCTCATTTAAAACCCAAAACCTTTTCATTTTTATAACCTCTCTCTCTCTAATAACTAATGAAACCGATGAATGTAATAATGAGGCTGCAACTGATGGATTGGAGTTGGAAGAGTGGAAGGATTCAAGCTCTACCAATTTCTATATATACTCTCTGTAGACACCCAATTTTTGCGTTCCCTGTACTAACCATGACAGGAGGGCAAAATCGTCAATTGAACCGGCTTGCGGGAGCGAAGGAATGGGCACAAGTGCGAACGTCCAACACCACCGCAATGATTGGCGACCAAAGCTGACGTGGCAATAAGGCCGTCCAAAGCGGGCAGTCCCGAATGAGGTGGCACGTCTCCCGGAAATTCCTAGACTGCAAAATACGAGCTTGTCAGCGAAAACCGACGTTACGGCACAAAAATCGAGGCGTGGCACGAAAATCGAGAAAGTCAAACCGTCCAGCCGCGGATTGATCTGCGGCCAAATAGTGCGCCTTTTGAAAACACGGAACTCGAAACACGGAACTCAAAATCAGGTGAGTGGAAGGCAGGCGGCTGGCTTTGGCCAGCCTATTTCAGCTCAGTTTCGTTGCAGCATACAGGGAGTTGAAGGTTGAAAGAATTTGAGAGAAGAAGAAGAATTCAGCAGGAAAAGACACGGAAATAGAGAGGAAAAAGAGCAAATTTTGTAACCAAATAGGAAAAAAAGAGAGAAAAAAGAGAGGATTTTTGTTCTTTTGATTTTGATTGTATCAAATACACTCTTTATCCTATTCAAATACACAAGTCTACATCCATTTGAGATCATTTGCAAGGTGAAAATCCCTTTGTTCTAGCAATTTATATCATATTGTTTGGTTAAATTAAATGTAATTTTCATGTATCTTGTTGAACAATCATGGATTAGGGATTATTAGTGAGGGTTCCATCGGGACAAAATTCTTCCTAATAACCCGAGGATATCCAAGTGGTGAAATTTCTAGCTTGTTTGTGATGATTTATTGGGTGTAATTTATTTAGATTGTCATTTTCGGATATCATGGTGTATTAGGCAATTCCGTGTTGGTTAGTTTTGTAGTATTCATTTTGTGGGCATGTAGCAATATCGGGTGTGAGCCTAGGAACGCGACCCCGTAGTCCAAATCCGATGATGGACGTGTTGACATATGTAATAGATTCAAAGTACTCATTTTTTTGTAACATGTAATCGTCGGGCCTTAAAACGACGCTAAGGCGAGAATCGGATTTAAGGCCCCGTAGTAGTGAAACATGTGATTGTTGGCGTTCGGGGATGTTTTGATGGCTTACATGCCCATGGATAGCCCCGACGCGTATTATGTTTTGATTGGATTTCGTGACACCAAAATGATTTCAAAGCCAAAACAATAAAGATTTTTCTAAAATCAATCAAAGTAGGATATTAGCATCACGAGGCTAAGAATTGGAAGTGCTAATGAAAGTCAATTCCTATTTTACGAGAAGACTAAAGGAAATCATTTTCAAACATCACCAAAAATGGCTTTATGAATGAAATAAACGTTTCACTAAACCTTGATACATAGGGCGAAAGAGATCCTATAAATTGCCCATCATTTATGAAAGCAACGTATAAATCTCGATTCCTATTTTGGTTAAGGTTTAGGAAAATTCACGTTTTGTCAAAACAACACTTAATCTCATAGCTTTTGCCAACTAAAATCAAATCTTTTCTCATAAAGAAATAAAAGCTTTCTCGAATAGGCCAAAAGACATCTTAAGGCATTCTCAAAATAAAACACGTCTCTTTCATAAAACACAAAAAAAGAATTCCTTTTATACAAAACTCACCACAACAGTTCATTAGGCACACACACACACGCACACATATACATTTCATGAATTAACGGATAGGAAAGTATCAAGGTTGGGGCAACCGTGTTTCACGGAAGACGGGGGGTGCCTAACACCTTCCCCTCGCTTAAGCAAGCCCCCGAACTCTATGAATCTCGATTCGCAGACCAATTAATTCGGAGTCACATATGAGCCAGCGATTTATAAAAAATGAAAATTCGGATGAGTTGGTACATCCATTTCAAATATACCAACTGGCGACTCTGGTTAATTGGCTCATCATAAAAAAACAATCTTTCAAAACCCCGTGGACATTAATGCCGATCTTTTCCCAAAATCATCTAATAAAAGGGGCTAAAATCGGGAGAGGCGAGAAACCGGCGTCGACAGCTGGCGACTCTGCTGGGGAGCAATTAGAGGGCTTAAGCCGCGTTCAAATCTTGATGCTATCCTATCCTTTTAAAATTCATAAAATGTATGTGTGTGCGATATTTTGATTTTTTACTTTTGTTGTGTGAATGTGTGTTTTGCCCAATAATTGAATGATTGAATGGAATTGCTTTACTTTTAAGTAATCATTTGCATACGGTGAGGACGATGAATGTGAATGTATGTTGAGAGAGTACCTCCTCCTGAGGCAAACCTGTCGGTTGCTTATTACTGGACTCGAAGGGGCTGCTCCCCGGAGATGGCTCAGGAAACGCACCACCCAAATCCGCTCCAATCGAAAGGGCTCAGACGAGTAGATTGCGAAGATTTGGGGACCTTCATACCGAAAAGCCCTCGAGAGTAACCCTAGGATAGGTCAGCCTCAGATTAACCCAACGCAGGAAAAGTCTCTTCATGCCCTTTTACGGTCGCACGTGTAAATGTCATAGTCCCATCCATATATGCCTCCCTTGCTGTTAAGAGAAATTACTAACCTCAGTGTTTTGCAAGGAACAATTGGGGAAGCATAATACGTCATGTGTAGCATTTGCTATTGCATTAAAGGACTACTAACTTTCTGTTTTACAGGGAAAGATTAAAAAACCCAAAACACGAAAGTTACAGCTTTAGCATGCATCCACATTTTTCATTCCCCTGGACTAAACTTCGAACCGTTGTTTCTGTAGGATTGCTCCTCAAACCCGTTCGCAGTCTAAAAGGGCCCAAGACTCTACATCTGAAATGGCTGATCTCCCACCTACCAATCCTGGTTCCATATCTAGGGAGGAATTTGATGACTTTAAAAGGCAGATGTTAGAAATGGCCATGATGCTAAAGGAACAATTGCTACCTCGACAGGATCCACCTAAGGAGGATCCACCCCAACCTAAAGGCGAGCCAGTCGTTCCAAAGGCCATTCCCATACCTAACAAAACAGTGATTACTATCCCGGAAGAGGGAGATACGGATGACCTGCGAAAGAAAATGAGACAAATGGAGGAAACCATCCAATCTATGAAGGGCATAGGGTCCCTAGGCAGGGTTAACTATTCAGATTTATGTGTCTTCCCCGGAGCCAGATACCCGGAGAAATTTAAAATCCCCGAATTTGAAAAATACAATGGGAAAGGGGATCCTTACATACATTTGAAAATCTACATCGGGGAGCTTGGATCTTACGCCGAGGATGAGGGTCTAAGGATGCAACTTTTCCAAAAAGAGTTTGACGGGAGAAGCGAGAATCTGGTATGCCCGTCTTGACAATGCCCGGATCCATAATTGGGAAGAGTTGGCCCACACCTTCTTAACACAGTATAGCTTCCAAGCACAAATGGCCCCGGATAGATACCAAATGACAAAGGTTAAGAAGCAACCCAGGGAGTCCTTCAGGGATTATGCACAACGATGGAGGGGTATGGCCGCACAGGTGAATCCCCCGATGAGTGAATCGGAGATGGTGATGACCTTTGTAGACATTCAAGAGGCATCGTATTATGAGCGGGTCATATCAGGGATTGGTAGACCCTTTGCTGAGATGATTAAACATGGAGAAATGGTGGATATAGGGTTGAAATTTGGCAAAATCCGGGATTTCACGACTCTGGAAACGGCTGCAGAACAAATACAAAGTGGAAATTATGGCAGCACTTCCCGTAGGGTGCAAAAGAAAAAGGAGGAGGATGTTTCCCTCATCCTTCAGGGCTCATCTAGAAAGGCAGAAAACCATATTCCAGTACAGGTGCAGAGAGTGGGGCCATCCCGACAGCCTAACTTTGCGGATCAGAGGACGGAAGGGCGAAGGAGATTTGAAGCCTCGCAAAATCGAGTATTCACCCCGCTCGGGGAGCCTCTTGAACGGGTCTTAGCGGTCTTGATAGCCCAAAAGAAGATAGTTGGTTTGGCACCCCCGAGTGACCCAAAGGGAAGAAGGTTTAACCCAAGCAAGCGGTGCGCATACCACTCAAATTCCCCTGGTCATGATACACAAGACTGTTGGACGTTGAAACACAGAATCCAGAACTTGATTGACAGCGGGGAAATTGTGGTGGAACATCCAGACTCCCCGAATGTTAAGGCCAATCCCCTGCCAAGGCATGATGGAGGGGGGGTCAATGCGACGGAGGCCAATGAAGCCGAGGGGCCGTCAAGGTTGAACTATGTGCAGAAAATTGAGGAAATGATCAACGTAGTACATGATCATGGGAGTGCACGGGGAGTGCCCATCAGGTTGATAGGTGTAAGTACGAATATCACGGAGGGACCTGTCAAGTTGACGGCTCCGAGTCCCCTCATCCTTGCGGCAAGGCCGCAAATCCCTATTAGTAGTCTAAAGACGGTACCCTGGAATTATGGGGGAATGCCAGAGGAAGAGGCCAGTTGTGCTTCTGTGACGACAAAGGGGAACCCCTTATATCTTCCCGGGCGAGTCCTTGAGAGCCAAAAGAAGAAAAATGAAGAGATTTCTGAGGAAAAGGCCATAGAATTTTTGAAAAAGATGGATCACCCGGAAACAAGAGGGATCCAGATTTTAAATGAGGAGTCGACCCTGACATCAGTCATGGACTTGGTGTTGTCGTCCAATGATCACTGCAAAACCCTGGCGAAAGTCCTGGAGGAGGCATACGTACCCAAGGAAATTAGTGAGGAAGGTTTCGGCCATCTGGTGGGCCATCTGTTGGAGAGTGATATAATATCCTTTGCAGATGAGGACATCCCTAAGGAGGGAAGGGGGCACCGAAAACCGCTACATATTGCGGTAATCTCCTCGGGTTATATCATGAATGGGGTGCTGATTGATGGAGGGTCGGCACTGAATATCTGTCCCCTCAGTACATTGCAGAAGATGAACATCAATCCCAAGCGCCTACGGGCCAGTCATGTAGTGGTGCGAGCCTTCGATGGTTCCCGGAGGGACACAATTGGAGAAATAGAATTACCGGTGGAAATAGGACCTTGTACTTTTGATATCTCTTTCCAAGTTCTAGACATTGCAGCCAGTTATAACCTGTTATTGGGGAGGCCGTGGATACACATGGCCGGGGCAGTTCCTTCCACGCTATACCAACAAATCAAATTAATCATCGATGGGAATCTGATAACGATCTCGGCAGAATGTGATGACCCTTCTCCTCCCAGGAATGGCCTACCAGTGATTAATGTGGACGAGTCGGCGGCACCTGCCAGTTTTCAGGCGTTGGAAATTAGTACTCCCCATTACAAATGCCTGGGATCCCCAGCCATGAAACCTAGGGTCTCCCCAGAACTTACCTTTGTTGCAAAGGAAATGATGAAAATGAAATTCCAACCTGGACAGGGGTTAGGAAAGAGTAGCCAAGGAATCACCGAGCCCATTCAGCTACCCCATCAGATAGGTAAAGCAGGGTTGGGATATCGTGAAGGCATAGCACGGAGACACCGTCAAGGTGCGGCTCCGATTCGGCTAGCTGGCAGTCCGGTGACCAAGGTCAGCAATGAACAGGGGACTAGCGAGCCTGTGATTGGGTCGGGGAATGAAGAGTTAACCCCCGCAAGTGATGAGTCGGCCCGGAGGGAAAGTTTCCTGCAGGAGGTCGCGAAAGAATTTGAAACCAAGTGCTATATCCCTGGACTATTAACAAGCTGTAGAGAGGGGACGGATGTTGTCACGTCACTAGGAGCCCAACAAGTTGTGCCTGTCATCGATTGGGTAGGATTAATTATTCCCGAAGAAGGTAAGAGGGGGGACTCGGGCGATGTGGCTGTAATCATCGGGGAAGTGTCCGATGTGAAGCCACCTTTCATCCAGCGCATTTCATCTGACCTGACCGTCGACAACTGGACCATGAAACCAGTGATATCCAAACAAGGGTAAAACCCGACATCAGGGTGGTAGACCCAGAGGATGGGAGGATGAAGAAGTTTATTTTTGTTGTTGTTTTATATTTTGCATAATTATGTCGTTTCTTCATGTTATCTAAAAATGTGATCATCGTGGAAAATAACTTATATATGACAAGTATTTTGTTTCATGTCAGGTGTACCAATTTGAGTAATCCTTGCCTAACAAACAGTCTTTCAAATTTGAATGATGATTATGATTTTGACATTGAGCTCGATTTCGATTTAATGGGCATTGAGCAAGATGAGACAGATTACGACGACGCGCCTGACGAGATCAAAGGATGGGTCGAAGATAAACCCAAACCCAACTTAGACCAAACCATCACTATAGATATCGGAACCCCTGACAAGCCAAAAGAACTCAAGATAGGGACGGACCTTACCCCCAGCCAAAAAGCCGAAATGATTGAGTTGCTAAACCAATATGAGGATGTCTTTGCCTGGTCTCATAAGGATATGATCGGATTGTCCACCGACATTGTGGTACACCGATTTCCCATCAAGGAGGGTTTCAGGCCTATCAAGCAAAAATTAAGAAAGTTGAAACCGGAGTGGAGCTTAAAAGTGAAGGAAGAGATCATCAAGCAGTTCAGGGCGGGAATCATTATGGTATCCACTTACCCAGAGTGGCTGTCCAATGTAGTCCCAGTGGCTAAGCCTGGAGGGAAGGTGAGGGTATGTGTAAACTATAGAGATCTAAATAAGGCCAGTCTCAAGGATAATTTTCCAGTGCCTTTCATACACATCCTGGTGGATAACACGGCCCAGTACGAAATGTATTCTTTTGTGGATTGCTTTGCCGGGTATCATCAGATAATGGTGGCGGAGGAAGATCGGGAAAAGACCGCGTTCATCACCCCTTGGGGCACCTTCTGCTATAGGCGATTGGCTTTTGGTCTCACAAACGCGGGGGCCACTTATCAGAGAGCCATGATGGCCCTGTTCCACGACATGATGCATAAGGAAATAGAGGTCTACGTGGATGACATTATCGTGAAGTCAAGGGTAGAATCTGACCATATAACCCATCTTAAAAAGCTATTTGATCGGCTCAAAAAGTATAACTTGAAGCTCAATCCAGCAAAGTGTGCTTTCGGAGTGCAATCGGGTAAGCTCTTGGGATTCCTGGTTAGTGATCGAGGTATTGAGTTGGATCCAGCAAAGATTAAGGCCATTGTGGATATGCCGGCACCTCACACAGAGAAGGAGATAAGAGGATTCCTCGGAAGAATAAACTTCATCAGCCGTTTTATATCCCACTTGACGACTACATGCGAGCCAATTTTCAAATTGTTAAGGAAAGGTGCTTCCCAAGAATGGAATGAGCAATGTCAGAAGGCTTTTCAAACCATTAAAAAGCAACTGAATGAGGCACCAGTGCTAGTACCCCCGAAGGACGGGATCCCTCTGTTTATGTATATATCAGTTAATGCCATCGCGATGGGATGTATGTTGGGACAGAAGAATGAGGCAGGTAAAGAGCAGGCCATCTATTACCTCAGCAAAAGATTTAGCCAATGTGAACAGAATTACACTCCCATCGAGAAGACCTGTTGTGCTCTAGCCTGGGCTGTAGGGAGATTACAGCACTACCTCCATGGGCATACGACGTACCTGATATCAAGAGTGGATCCCCTGAAATATATTTTTGAAAGGCCCATGCTGAACTGTCGATTGTCAAGATGACAGTTAATCTTACAACAGTTCGACATGGTGTACGTGATTCAGAAGGCCATGAAAGGGCAGGGAATTGCAGATCAGTTGGCAAAAACCCCGTCAGGAGGGATGGAGCCGTTAGAAACTCCTCTACCAGGCGAAGATATATTTTGGGTATCACACGCAAAATGTGATGACGAGGGATAGTTATGGAAGCTGTATTTTGATGGTGCCATGAATGCCGGAGGGGCAGGAGCCGGAGCGGTCCTGGTTTCTATCACCAGAGAGCAATACCCTGTGGCCACTAAACTGAAATTCAGCAATTCGAACAACACCGCTGAATACGAGGGATGTATCTTGGGACTCCGCTTTGCCCGCCACATGGGAGTGAAGAGACTAGCGGTGTTCGGGCATTCAGAATTGGTAATCAGACAGGCAATCGGGGTGTACAACACTAAAGAGCTTCGGTTACTTCCATACCATCGTTGTGTTACCCAGTTGATGCAAGAGTGCGAAGATATCGCTTTTCGTCATATTCCCCGGGGACGGAATGATTTTGCCGATGCATTGGCAACTCTGGCTTCCTTAATCCACATAATCAAGAGCAGGGACGTTCCACAGATTGAGATAGCAGTACAGAATGCCCCGGCATATGAGGAGCATGTGGCAGTATTGTCAGACGAGGTGGTGTTGCCAAAGCAGCCCTGGTATCACGACATAAGGGAATATCTGAGGGATAGATCCATTCCCGACCAGGCGAGCCGAACTGAGAGGATGAGAATTCAAAAGATGGCAATGAAATTTTACTTGAGTGGGGATTCACTCTACAAGAGGGATGCTGGGTTGGGACTGCTGCAATGCGTAGATGAGACGCAGGCCCAAAGGATTATGAGCGAAATACATGGTGGAGTGTGTGGGCCAAACATGAGTGGACCGATGCTGGCCAAAAAGATCTTGAGGACAGGGCATTATTGGTTAACGCTGAAAGCCGATTGCGATGATCATGTCAAACGGTGTTACCAATGCCAGGCGCACGGTAATGTGATCCATACGCCTCCCAATGAATGGCACTGTATGACCTCCCTGTGGCCATTTTCAATGTGGGGAATGGATGCAATCGGACCAATAGAGCCCAAAGCAAGCAACGGGCACCGATTTATTTTTGTCATGATCGATTACTTCACCAAATGGGTAGAAGCAGCTTCTTTCCCCAAAGTAACTCAGGAGGTCATCGTTGGTTTCATCAGGAATAATGTCATTTGTCGATAGGGGCAACATGAGGTTTTGGTCTCCGACAATGCCAAGAATTTAAACAACGCCCTCATGAAGGGATTGTGCGACCCGTTTAAGATCAAACACCTCAATTCTGTCATTTACCGTCCTAAGATGAATGGGGCAGTGGAGGCTGCAAACAAGAACATCAAGAAGATTATGGCGAAAATGTCTGCTAATCATCGGGGATGGCCGGATTTGTTACCCCTCACCCTGCTGGCATACCGAACGTCAACGCGTACTTCTACAGGGCAACCCCTTACGCTTTGGTGTATTGAATGAAGGCCGTTCTGCCAGTGGAGGTTGAAATGGTGTCCCTCAGAATAGTGATCGATGCTCAGATAAGCGAGGAGGATTGGATGCAAAGTCGATACGACCAATTGGCCCTAATCGATGAAAGAAGGGTGGCTGCTGTTTGGCACGGTCAGTTATATCAACAAAGGATCTCTAGATCGTACGACAAAAGGATAAGACCTTGGAAGTTCAAGGAAAATGATTTAGTGCTAAAAAGAGTCATGCCTTGTCAAGACGAAGCCAAGGGGAAGTTCGCCCCGAACTGGGAGGGACCATTTGTAATTAAGAAAGTGCTATCCGGAGGAGCCCTCATGTTGCAAGAAATGGATGGGGAGGTATTTCCACAACCTCTCAATTTCGACTCGGTGAAGCGGTTCTACGCTTGAATCATCAATTCTCCTTTTTCTTTGAAGGAACGAACTACGTAGGACCTGATCTCCTAACTTGTGGGGGTACGTAGGCAGCCATCACGGCACGGTCCGATCCCTTAAAAATAATCCTTTCCCTAAAACGAAACCAATTCCCAGCAGCCAGATAAACCTTCTTATACCCTCAGAACCTTCCCGAAACCCGCCGCCTAATCAGCTTCATCCCAAATGACATAACCCTGATCCAACCAAACAGTTACCAAAAATCTAAGACCCAATCCGATGAAATCGACAGAGTGTGCGGCAATATCTGTCAAATCTCCGTCAAGACTTAAGAGGAGAAAGAAGGCAAAATGTCAAAATCATGGTTAGCTGGATAAAATGAGGATCCAATGAAAGGCAGCGATACGACAAAAAGGGAAAATGACTAAATTTAAATGCATGTCTACATATATAAGTCATTTTGTTACAAGATTTCTCTTTCAATAACCGATGAAACTAACATAGTCTATGCAGAAAATAAAATAATCTACAAATCTGAAACTAGCTGAAGCAGGATGGATAAAGTGGTGGATAGATCTGAAGCATCAGCATCCCCTGCAATCTGTTGCCCCATCATATCAATACGATCCAATAAAGCAGTGGCTCGGCTGACAGTCCCAGAATGAGCATCTATAACTGCCCTGGTCTGAAGTATAATGGCATCTCTGTCAGCAATGGCAGCATCTCTAGCCAGAATGGCATCATCTCTCTCGACAAGAGCGGCATCCCTTTCAGCCTCAGTAGTAACCAAGGCCAGGCGGAGTCGTGTATCCTCAGTGACCCGACTAGGGGCAGAATCAGCTGAGATGGAATGATCTGCGGTACCATCTGGGAAAATCAATCCAGAATCACCAAAAGCCCCAGTCTGACTCAAACCAACCAGATCCAAGTCTCCGCGCAACCACTGCACGTAAGCAAATGTCTGGATGTGGCAGCCCTCACTATATTCGGCAAAGATCCTGCGAGACCAAAGATCGTATACCCGCAGTAGTTCCCTCTCTGTCTGGGATGATATAAGGAATCGGTAGGCGGCTGCACCCGTGAAAAAGTGAAAATCCTGTGTCTGATCAAACTGCCCTGTAACAGCCAAGGGATGATAAGTCGTCACGCCCCTCAAGCCAGCAATGGGAATGAAGTCCAGGTCAGGCACATGAGTCAAGAAGCTCATAAAGGAGCAATAACCCGAATAGACCAGTAGATGAAAGGGATCCTCAATGACCGACAAAAATGATGTCCAGGAGGCCACATCAGTACAGCTCACAGGACGAAACGAAAACAGCGTAGTTATGTCGTGGCTAAAGCAAAACCCTTGGCGACGGAAATGGCCGATGGGACTGAGATGACTCATGAACCACACGTACAACAAAGTCGAACTCCCTCTGAATACTCTGCCGCGGAAAGACTGGCAATATGAGGCTGACATGTAGGTATCTGCCAATATCATGGGAAGAATGGTGTGATCCTCCTGAAGGGCTCGAACGGCCGCGACAACCCGCATGTCCAACTGATCAGGTCCTGCGGGCAAGTACAAAACTGAGACGACACAGGCCATCAGAACGTCTACTCTCAAGGCACCCCAGCGCTCCTCGGACACGGAAAAATCACCGAAGAAAAGACGAAAACTGTCAGATGAGCCAAACCGGTCAATCAAGAACTGAAGGGGAACCAGATGGTCTAATGTGATCACCGGTAATAAGACAACCCTCCGCAAACCGGTAAAAGTCAGGAATTGACGGCGCATGGAACCAACTGTAACCCTAGCACAAGGACCATCCAAAGGCAGGCCGGTGAAGCGAGCATACTCCTCGAGGGTGGGGGTCAGCTCTACTGTCCCTAACCTGAACACTTGACGGGCAGGGGTCCAATAGCTCAGAATACCCTCCACAAAGCCCGCTGGCACCTGAAAGGATAATAAGGACCAAGAATATCCTAAAAGGCCATCTGTGATAACCCTGTCGGCCGGCGATAAACTGTCCAACCAACGGAGGAGGCTGCCGACCAACCCTGTAGGAGGAATGGAACCCAAACGTACCACGACATCTGAGGACGACATCTGTGAAAAAATAGTATCAAAAAGACTGTACAGGGGTCATTCTCTATCCATAAATAAAAAGCATGCATCATACAGTTAATAATAGAGCAAATGAATTTCATAGATATAAAAGATAAAAAAAACTGTGCATAAATAAATAAATGAGTTCAGTACATAGTGTATAAAATGAAAAATAAATCCAAACAGGTGCAGGTACAAAAGCCCTATCCTATCCTGATCTAAATAAAATTAATCTCATTTATGAAAGCGGGATCCTCGAACTGATCCCCCAGAGTCGCCGAGGTCGAAGGCCCGAAGTTCATGTCGGGGATGTATGGCTGCACTGTGGCATCAGATGAGCTCGGGCCCGCATCATAACCCGCACTGTCAGGATCGTAGGCATAAGCATCCTCTGGAGTCCGGCCCAACACCCGAAGATATAGAGACAACTGGTCTACCTAACGGGTCAGAGTGGCGATCTGCTCAGCATGGGTAGGTCTCCGAACGCAGGCTGCCCAGTCAGTCATCATCACCGAGCTGGGGACCATATCCCCGAGGAAGAATGTGGCCCGGGTCTGAGGACCGATAGTGCGGGGCATCCACCAAGTACAGAAAGCATCACTCGTACTGGGACCCGTAGAAAGCATCCGGCCGTCCTCCCCTGCGAGCATGATCTCTGAAGGCTGAGAATCCAGCGGCCAGGAGGTAGTGAAAGGAAGGGAATGCGGGATGCGGATCTCTCCAGTAACGCATCTGAATGCGCGCTCCCCCAGGTACATCACCCATCCTCCAACACTCTGCAAAGTGAGGCGACGGGTGGAAAGCTTGAACTCCGGGCCAGAAGGATGCCCATCATCAAATCCCACAGCCAGATGCTCGGAGAGGCAGGGAACCCAGACGACATCAGCAGCCGTGATCAGCTCCAGCTGGATGCGGTAGTGTGCAAAGCTGCCAGATACCGGGACCTCCTCCAAGGTGCTATGATGCCATCGCCGGCCCCGGGGATAAGTGTCCAGGCCAAGAGTAGTGACGGGCCTCAAGCATGGAAGATGCTCGTAGGCCCAGAACTGCGAACAGAAATAGTGAAAAGCATGAGCAACCGACAAATGCAGAAAAGAGAAATAAATGAAGGAAAGTCCAGTAAGAAAAGAGGAGGAGAAGCCTCACCAGCAAGAAGTGATAGAATCCGAGCCAAGCGTCTGTCTGGCCCTCCGAACGTAGACGCAGACCGTGGAGGAAATAAGCAAAGGTGAATGACCCCCAATCATAGTCACTGATATGGTCCACGTCTCTGACGGCTCCTACGACGCTGAAATGAATGGTGGAGGAGTTGTTCCCTAGGAAACAACCCCTCATAATGGTCAGGAATAAGCGCCGTAGTAGAATGTCCCGAGTGCCCTGATCCGCTGGAATAGGCAATGCGTATAGACCCCCGACAGCATCGACAGCCAAGGCACCGGATCGAATGCTACGGGCCTTGAAGACCCGGTCAGCGGCGGCAAAGCCCAATAAAGCCCGGACCTCCGCTGGAGTAATGTCGAGATCCAGAGGGACACGGGACCCGGTGAACTCTATACCTATGATGTACCTCCAATCCCAGGGGGTCAGCACAACCTCGCAGTCAAGAAGATGAAGGGACTGCGTCTGATGGAACCATCGCTCGGATAAGGCCCTCATGTAACCCCAGGGGCACTGACGGGGGATGATAGTGAAAAAGTGACGGAAGCCCCAAGAATTCACCACCGCCCGGTAGTCGCTGTGCAAAGCCGTGTAGAGGGAGTAGATGTTGAACCAATTGCCCCTGGGCTGAGTAAACTCCAGCACCTGTGGCAATCATCAATGGGTCAGTCCAGGTAGAACGGGAATTGAGAAATTGAAAATGAAATGAGAATAGAATTGAATATACCTCATTAGCTATAAGAGATGCCGAGGGGTGACGACTGAGATCCCGACCCAAAAGATCGGGTATCTGCACAGGGGCGCCAGAAGGAGCATGATGAGGAGATGGAGCCGGTGTGCTGGAGGATGGCCCCTCTGCCACAACCTCCGGAGGAGCAGCCTCCTCAACGTCCGGATGATCGGGACGGATGACAGCCTCCGCCAAGCGGCGAGCCTGACGAGTCCGAGGAAGAACAGGGGCAGGTGCAGCCCTACGACGGCGAACACCCGATGTCCGAGACGCAGAGGAGCTACTAGGAGCGTCGGGATCCATAGCTGGAACAGAACAGGCAAGGAGGAAGGTAAGTTCCCTTTTTTTAATTTATGCCACAAATATTCTAATATTTATCGTAGAATTAATGCAACATGATGCATGTTTATTATATATATAAAAAAAAAATTTAAAATTTTGGCAGAGTTCCGTCTGTAAAATGGACATCCCAGGCATAAGCCAAACATGTTTTCCATCAATCCAAGCCTCAAACAGATCAAAGTTGCATTCATATGTGTAATTACAGCATGTAAAGGACCATGATGCATGATTTTCTTTCAAAAAAGGAACAACAGATATGTGGAACCGCATCATGAGCATAAAATAGGACTCACACAGTTGATACATAGCATGTATATATGATAATACATAGCATAGCATTGTAAAGCATACATTTCTATCTCTAGCCATGCAAATAGCCAAATGTATAGCAAAACATTAACGAAATTGAAAAATAAACGGTCAAAGTGTTACCTGTAGCGCGTAGATCGATCCTACCGGAGCAGTTTTTGCAGAAAAGTTGGAAAATTCGGTAAAAGGCCCTTGCAAACGAGCAAAATCGCAAGAATCTATGTGGGGTACGTGGTTGAAAGTGACAGATCTAGAAGTGGCGAGCCGCTTAAGAAACCCGATCTTGGCCGCAGATCAATCTGCGGCTGGCCTTGGTGGGTCCCCCTGCTTCCCTTGCAGCCGTTTGATGTGTTTAGTGAAAATAAATTACGAGATGGGTGACCGGCGACGATACCCGGCCCCGACGAGACAATCGACCGGCGACGAAAACTGGTTCCGACAAGATAACCAACCGGCGACGATACCCGGGGGTTACGAGATGGGTGACCGGCGACGATACCCGGCCCCGACGAGACAATCGACCGGCGACGATAACCGGCGATTGCGAGGTGGATGTCCGGCGACGAAAACCGGCTCCGACAAGATAACTAATCGGCGACAATACCCGGGGGTTACGAGATGGGTGACCGGCGACGATACCCGGCCCCGACGAGACAATCGACCGGCGACGATAACCGGCGATTGCGAGGTGGATGTCCGGCGACGAAAACCGGCTCCGACAAGATAACCAACCGGCGACGATACCCGGGGGTTACGAGATGGGTGACCGGCGACGATACCCGGCCCCGACGAGACAATCGACTGGCAATGATAACCGGCGATTGTGAGGTGGATGTCCGGCGACAAAAACCGGCTCCGACAAGATAACCAACTGGCGACGATACCCGGGGGTTACGAGATGGGTGACCGGCGACGATACCCGGCCCCGACAAGACAATCGATCGGCGACGATAACCGGCGATTACGAGATGGATGTCCGGCGACGAAAACCGGCTCCGACAAGATAACCAACCGGCGACGATAACCGGGGGTTACGAGATGGGTGACCGGTGACGATACCCGGCCCTGACAAGACAATCGACCGGTGACGATAACCGGGGTTACGAGATGGGTGACAGGCGACGATACCCGGCCCCGACAAGACAATCGATCGGCGACGATAATCGACGATTACGAGATGGGTGACCGGCGACGAAACTCGGCCCCGACAAGTCGATCATCCGCATCGACACCCTTGTATTAATGTTTTGCATCCATTGCATCTTACGTTGCATCATAAATCATATGTGTTGCATCACGTATGTATTGTCATCCTTGTGCATTGTCATTCATGCATCGAGTGTCTATTCTTTATCCTGTTCATTTCATTTAAACATTGCATAAACATGATAAAGAGGGGCAGCTGTAGACACCCAATTTTTGCGTTCCCTGTACTAACCATGACAGGAGGGCAAAATCGTCAATTGAACCGGCTTGCGGGAGCGAAGGAATGGGCACAAGTGCGAACATCCAACACCACCGCAATGATTGGCGACCAAAGCTGACGTGGTAATAAGGCCGTCCGAAGCGGGCATTCCCGAATGAGGTGGCACGTCTCCCGGAAATTCCCGTACTGCAAAATACGAGCCTGTCAGCGAAAACCGACGTTACGGCACGAAAATCGAGGCGTGGCATGAAAATCGAGAAAGTCAAACCGTCCAGCCGCGGATTGATCTGCGGCCAAATAGTGCGCCTTTTGAAAACACGGAACTCGAAACACGGAACTCAAAATCAGGTGAGTGGAAGGCAGGCGGCCAGCCAGCCGCAGATTGATCTGCGGCCAGCCGCAGATCAATCTGCGGCTGGTCAGCTCAGTTTCGTTGCAGCATACAGGGAGTTGAAGGTTGAAAGAATTTGAGAGAAGAAGAAGAATTCAGCAGGAAAAGACACGGAAATAGAGAGGAAAAAGAGCAAATTTTGTAACCAAATAGGAAAAAAAGAGAGAAAAAAGAGAGGATTTTTGTTCTTTTGATTTTGATTGTATCAAATACACTCTTTATCCTATTCAAATACACAAGTCTACATCCATTTGAGATCATTTGCAAGGTGAAAATCCCTTTGTTCTAACAATTTATATCATATTGTTTGGTTAAATTAAATGTAATTTTCATGTATCTTGTTGAACAATCATGGATTAGGGATTATTAGTGAGGGTTCCATCGGAACAAAATTCTTCCTAATAACCTGAGGATATCCAAGTGGTGAAATTTCTAGCTTGTTTGTGATGATTTATTGGGTGTAATTTATTTAGATTGTCATTTTCGGATATCATGGTGTATTAGGCAATTCCGTGTTGGTTAGTTTTGTAGTATTCATTTTGTGGGCATGTAGCAATATCGGGTGTGAGCCTAGGAACGCGACCCCGTGGTCCAAATCCGATGATGGACGTGTTGACATATGTAATAGATTCAAAGTACTCGTTTTTTTGTAACATGTAATCGTCGGGCCTTAAAACGACGCTAAGGCGAGAATCGGATTTAAGGCCCCGTGGTAGTGAAACATGTGATTGTTGGCGTTCGGGGATGTTTTGATGGCTTACATGCCCATGGATAGCCCCGACGCGTATTATGTTTTGATTGGATTTCGTGACACCAAAATGATTTCAAAGCCAAAACAATAAAGATTTTTCTAAAATCAATCAAAGTAGGATATTAGCATCACGAGGCTAAGAATTGGAAGTGCTAATCAAAGTCGATTCCTATTTTACGAGAAGGCCAAAGGAAATCATTTTCAAACATCACCAAAAATGGCTTTATGAATGAAATAAACGTTTCACTAAACCTTGATACATAGGGCGAAAGAGATCCTAGAAATTGCCAATCATTTATGAAAGCAACGTATAAATCTCGATTCCTATTTTGGTTAAGGTTTAGGAAAATTCACGTTTTGTCAAAACAACACTTAATCTCATAGCTTTTGCCAACTAAAATCAAATCTTTTCTCATAAAGAAATAAAAGCTTTCTCGAATAGGCCAAAAGACATCTTAAGGAATTCTCAAAATAAAACACGTCTCTTTCATAAAACACAAAAAAAGAATTCCTTTTATACAAAACTCACCACAACAGTTCATTAGGCACACACACACACGCACACATATACATTTCATGAATTAACGGATAGGAAAGTATCAAGGTTGCGGCAACCGTGTTTCACGGAAGACGGGGGGTGCCTAACACCTTCCCCTCGCTTAAGCAAGCCCCCGAACTCTATGAATCTCGATTCGCAGACCAATTAATTCGTAGTCACATATGAGCCAACGATTTATAAAAAATGAAAATTCGGATGAGTTGGTACATCCATTTCAAATATACCAACTGGCGACTCTGGTTAATTGGCTCATCATAAAAAAATGATCTTTCAAAACCCCGTCGACATTAATGCCGATCTTTTCCCAAAATCATCTAATAAATGGGGCTAAAATCGGGAGAGGCGAGAAACCGGCGTCGACACTCTCCACCGAAAATACTATCCATTTTTGCTAAAAGCTATACCCGATAGAAAATTGAGAGTGGGAGTGAGAGAGAGTTAGCTTGAAGTATTTCTGGGATTTCAGAGGAGTAAGCAAGCTAAAAGAGAGGCATCAATCGGAGTAATTCAAGAGAAATTCATCCAAGAGGTAATTCTATTGAACCTTATCTTTAATATAAGAAAATAGTAAGAAAATGCATGAATTATCATGGTAAATGATTTGTTTGGATTGTGTTCTTCTATGTGGATGTTAACTGATTATTATAGGTAATATACAAATGAAATTCATGGATTAAACATGTTACTTATGCTCAGAAATCTGGAAATCAAAGCATGCATGTGCTATATTTGATAAAATGCCTCTAAGAAGCTAAATTGTTTAAAAAGCATAAAGATAATAAAGTTTGTGGTTGTGTTATGTGTATTCATGTTATAATAGATGATCTGAACCTTAGGAACAATTTAATTGCATGCTAGAAGCGAATTCATGAAATTTTACCAAATTGAGTTTTCTAGGAATCTGTGACTTTTCAGGTTTTTCGGACCGCTGGAATTGTGCCTTCATTAATTCGTTCGGTGCGTGTGTTAATTTTATAAAATATTAGGTGGCATGATGTATAATCTGACCAAGTTTGGAAGAAAACAGAATTAAAATAAGCAAGATATGGTTTTCTAGAACTAGTATGAAAATAAACAAAATCTGCAAAATCTGGGAATTTCCATAAATTTTCCAAGTGTAGAAGCAGTTTGTGCATGGTTATCTAGGCTTCAGGTTCGAGGTCTTGTTGTGTTAGTTTCTTGAATGTTATATTTTTGTAAAATACTAGGATGTACGGAGTCCAGCATATCCAATTATTATGGTCATATGATTTGTAGATAAGAAGATATAAAATAGCAAAAGTGGTAGGAAGAAAAGAAAATAAAATTTTCTGGGCATGATGAATGGCGCCGCAGCCCATTCTTATAGTTCATTTCTGGAGCCGCAGCGCCGGGGATACAGGGAGTCAAGGTAGGGCAGCGCTATAGTGCCGCTCCAAGAAGAAAATCGAGCGCCACAACGCCAATCTGGTCCAAGGCCAGGTCAACCCGAGTCCAGCGCCGGTCCTAGTTCAAAACTGGGCGCCGCAACGCCGGTCCCAATCCAGGTCCTAGTCGGATCCGAGTCGGGATCGGGTAGAAAAAAAGAAAAAATTAATTAATTTTTCCCAGATTCTAAAATTGAACAATTCTACTTATGTGATGCAACTTGTTATATGTTCAGTATGTTATGATATTAAAAGCTTTAAGGAATGTGTTTTAGGTTACAATTTTAATAGAAACGAAAGTGCTTAAGCGTATAGCAAAGGATGCAGTTAATCTTTAACTGGTCTATAAATACTTGGTTGCCTAATGTGACTTAAATGTATAGGCTATTCGAAGATCAAGTAGATAACATTAATTGTAGCCGCTTATCAGGCAAGTTTCTAAACTTTACTTTTTCATTGAGCAAGTTTCCTAACTTTATTCACTTAATAGTAGTGAGCGTAAGTTTTTCTTAACTTGTACAGTTTATTGTTGTGTACAAGTTTTTTTTTATGTTGCAAACTATACCTCGTTCAAGTATATATGTTGTACAAGTTCAATTGATGATGACTCAATTATTATTCTAATTATTTGTAATTTCTTAATTATTTATGAGCTGTTTTCAAGAATGCGTTCTGGCTTTTGTTTCAGCTAAGTACTACTGATGCGAAATGTTTTACTACTCAAATTCATTATAGCTATTTAAAGTCTACCAATCCAAATTATTTTGGTGCGGTCCCGCATGAATACTAAGATGAACAACCCGGATAACGGGATAAACTAATATCGGGCATATAGTCTCATTTACGCTTATGCGTTCAAACTTTATACTTGTGCACAATGTAGGGTACGATAGGCTGATCACCTAGAGTACTTTCGGAGAATGTTTTACCGTCTATTTGATTATCAAAACTTCTGATGGTTTTCAATGAAATAAAAACAATGTTTAGGGTCTTTAGCACCCCTTAGTATGCTGTTGAAAATTCTAAAACTCTTATCTTTCATATTCAAGATTTTTTCACAATTATTATCTCAATTGTTAAAGGATGCCTAAACAGATGATTCTATCCTTGATACTCATTATCAAACTACTTTATTTACTTGTTGGGCAATTTGTTCTCATTCTTGCTTAAATATTTCAGTTAAATGTGAGAAGGCAGAGGGCTCAGGCAAGGACAAGGGGGAAGCTAAGATGAAGGATTGAACATTTATGTTATGTAATAAGTTTAGATTTCTGCATTTGATGTAACGTATCGATGAATGCAAAGAATAAGTTTGTTAAGGTTTTGTAAGCCTGGGATTTAATGGTTAATATTGTGATTATTATTATTATTATTAATTTATGAATCCTATTTAGATAGATGATGGTGTTTGATGTATCGTGAGTACCATATCCTATATTTGATGATACTCGGATTTGGGGGCATCACAAAAATATAGAAGTGCTTTGTTGGTGGATGTTGGTTATGTGATAATAGATCATTGAAAGATCTTGGTGAAATAAGGATGACCGTAGAGGACTTAATACTTACCGGTAAATCCATGCAAAGTGAGAACATAAGGTTAACAAAGAACCAAAACCAAGAAAAGGTGAAAATCATACTAAATGTTGTTGATGGACAAATTTAAAACCATTGTTTGTATGTTAATTTTTAGAGTCTAAGAAGAAGGAAATAAACATGTATAAGTTATAGAAATGTTCCAAGTGGAACAGAGGAAAAATACGCCATAACGAAGTTATGGAGAAATTTTCTATAAAAGAAGTAAAATAATGAAAACCCTAGCTTGGTACCACTTTGGACCAAGTTAGCAAGTAGATCATGTTTCTGAAAAAATCCAAGTTGTTAGGGCTTTCGTAGTTCATGAAGAATGTGAGCCATAAGCTCGAGAACGAGCTCAATCCGACTTCGGATGAGCGAGTTCCGGTAATTTGAAAATCCGGCGTCAACAACGTCACTTAACAAACTACGAGGGACTTTTGAGCCAATTTTAGTCTTGTTAAAGGATTAGAAAAATTATTTTGTCCAGATGAAGTTATTGATAGGTTTGTATATTACGCAAGAATGCAATCGAATTACATAAATAGAGCGGAAGCGCGATAAAATCGAGTTTTAAAATTTTATACAAACTATCACCATGATCTTTTCTTATACTTAATTATCAATTAAACGAAAGAGATAGAGAATCAGAATTATACCCTCGTATAATCAAGCTTCCTCGGGTACAAGTTCAACTCCAAAATCCTTCGTGTTCTCCTTGAATTCAACGGTGAGATTCCTTCCTTTGATCAACGTATCTCACCATTAGCCACTCAAGTTTTTAGCCTCTAGAGGTGATCCTGAAAGTAGTATGCATGCAAGCCAATCATATTTGATATGATATAGCATATACTTTATAATCTTATTCATTTATTAATAAAAGTATTAAATGCATTTTACTTTATCTACATGGTGCTGTTATTTAATATGTGATAAACCCATAGTTTTAAGAAATATTTTTAAAATCATGATGATGATCATGCTAATGAGATCTAAATTCTTAGAAAGTTTAAAACTAAAATCGTTCCTAATCGTTGGATTACTAAAAAGGGGATTAGTGAATCCGGATAGATTAGTACATAGGTTGTTTGCTTTTAGGAAGATGATGATTGATATCATAATCATTTTTGTGGAGACACTAAAGCAAGTATGTAGGTGCCTATTGGAGAATAAGTTCACTGAACGTGGCTCCCTAAGGAATACCTAATAAAATAAAAATAAAAATAAAACGTTTAAATTAAGATTGAATTGATTATAACTAATATGGAAATAAATATTAAACAAAAAGATTCCCCGGCAACGGCGCCAAAAACTTGTTGTCAGATTTCACAATCAACAATTACGTGCAAGAATACACGATCAACAAGTAATAAAGTGATAAGATAGAGTATTGAACCCACAGGGAATCTCTGTTCAATAATTTCCAACTACTAGTACTATATCAATTCAATTTTATTTAAACAATCACAATTTGTATAACGATTAAAACTAATTAAATTAAAACTAAGAATAAAAACTCACACAAAGGTTAAAATTCAGATTTTTAAAGGCTCAAGACTACAATATCCCCAATTATGCAATACAAACTAATTATCTAATTCATCCAATTATTAACTTCAACAGAGTTGTTAACAGGAATTCAAAGTTATTCATAAGCCCTTTCCCAAGTGATCAAATAAAATTATCTAACTCAATTAATTATGCGATATTCCTATGCAAAACTAAAGAAATAAATTCATTAAACACCGATTCCCAATAGTTATATGCAGCGAAGAGATATCCCTATTCACTTCACAACCCCAATTATCCATCCCATGTAAATAATTAAGAATACATGCTATCACATTCAAATCTAACCCTAGATTTCATCTCCCGAATTAATCTAAAGTATCCCGCTAATTGATGATCAGTCAATTAATCAATAAACACAAAATATGATAGACAACTCAGTATGAAATAATAACTGGAATCAAATAGATAACTAATCCATAAACATAAAAGATTCAATTATAGCCTTAATTACAAATTTAGTTCATACTGAAAATAGAAATCATGAATCCCAAATAAGTCATCACAATTAAATTACAAATCTAAGATAGAGGATAAGAAAAACTCAGTAGAAGTTCTTCAATCTTCAAGTCTCTAATCTGAATTCCTTGCGATGCTTTCTCTAGTCTCCAATCTCCCAATTCAGCTCTGTATCTCGATCCTTGCGTAAGTATGTAACTATGAATGTACCATGTATGTGTGTATCTATGTATGTTCCCCCCCTATTTCCATCTCTCCCTATCTCTTTTATAGTTTTTGAATCAAATCAATAGAAAGAATCCAATTTCAAATCAATTTCCCAAAAGAACTGAACTCCAATATTTTTTTCTCTCCGCGCATTCTCGCCCCGACAGGAAATTTAAGCCTAAGATTCTTGCCCCGGCGAGAAAACTTTTGCTGCCCGAATCAGCCTCAACATCTGTTGGAAAAATAGCCATAACTTCTTCGTCCGAACTCGGATTAATGCGATTCAAGAGGCTACGGAAAGATAAGAAGTATCTCTACCACTTTCATAACTGGAGCTTGTCAAGATACTGATTAGAGAAAGGTCCAAAATGGCCAGGAAACAGCTGCTATGTAAAATTCATGCCAAATCTGATGGTAAAATGATCATAACTCTCTCATACGAACTTCAAATTGGATGGTTCAAGTTGTTCCCGAAAGCTGAGATCAAGATCTACAACTTTCGTTCTTTGAGCTTTGAGAGAATCGGATTGGATCATGGGTGAAATTGAGCCGCAAGCAGCTGCTATGTCAATCGGAAGCTCAAAAATGGCAAACAAGACACCCAAGCGTTGACGTACAAATGGCTTTGCTTTATTTCCTACAAAACCAATGCATAAACAAGAAAAATGACACTAAAAATACTCAAAGATAGTAAAGAAATAAGCCTAAGATATATCTAATTCACAGGTATAAACCCGCTCATCAAATACCCCCAAACTCAAGACTTTGCTTGTCCTTAAGCAAAAACACAAGAAAAACAAAAATAAACAAACCTATCTAAATGAATGCAGATGCATGATGTATTACAACTGAGCAATAAATCAACATAGATTATAAATATCACGCCTTAGAGATCAGTAACTAACAATTCAGCAAAACCTCAAATTTATGCACCATCAGAAATTTAACTTATCACCAATTTCATCTTACTTTTAACCTTTCCGTGTGTGTGTGAATCCAAATGTATCAAACTAGCGAAAAAATCATTCAGAGAAGCTCATGAAATCAAATGCATCATCAAAGATATCAAAAAGATTAGTATAACAACAAGAACTCTATATGCTTATCTTCCACAACTCTCAGCGAATACAACAAAAAACATAACTAAAGGATCACAAGGTTATTTAAAACATTTAAGCCCTTTTTTAAACCCTTCCCCATAAAATTCAACATTTTTTTTCCTCTTTTCATTCTCTTTTCTTTTTTCTTTTTTTAGTGAGTGTGTCTTACGCTCTATCTCACTTCCAATTAAACGAGTGCGTTTTACGCTCCATCTCGCTGCATGTGTTTATGAGTGAGTGCGTTTTACGCTCCATCTCAACCCACCACATGATCCATTTTTTCAACTGGGGAAGGTTCAAAAACTTTAATTTTTTTTCAAAAAACCCATGATTTCACCCAACTTATATTCTTCCTCATATTACACTTTAAGCATGATCAAATAAGATATAGAGTTCATAAATATCTTTCATGAGCATTTAACATATAAACTTCCTCAAAGTTAAAACTAGCTAAACCAAATGGATGTGTGCATAAAAGAATTAAAAGAGTCTCAAGCTTGACAAAATCAGGAACAATCAAAATTCATAATTTAGCACTCCTTATCCGTCTCGCTAAACTAATTAGCTAACTGATCAAAATTTCATCATGGCCTTCCCTAAATACTCTACATCAATTTATTGCTCAAACTATCCTAAATGCAATTCTATATGATCCTAACTTTTATAAAAGAATGCAATAAAAACAAAAAATATTTTTGTGATTTTTAAATTTTTACTTTTTTATTATTTTTTATTTAATATGCAAAAAATAACTAAACCATGCATAGTACGTGACTAAACAATTATGTAATGCAAAATAACATGACTATGTATAATGACAACAAATCCACCCCTAAACTCATAATGAACAATGTCCTCATTGTTTGCAAAATAAAGAAACTAAAACGGAGAACTTCCCTGACTGGTCAAGCGACGTGCTCGACCTTGCTCATTATCTGAATCCGAAGGTGAGAATGCTTGCAGTGGCTGAGGCTCGAAAAACTAGAACTGCACTCGGATTCAGTTGATTTTGATTCTTGATGTTCATGAATGCCTTGCTCAATTGATTACTCTCCCAAACTTGCTTGATGAAACCGTGTGAATGTTTGGCAAATCCAAATGAGAGAGGAGAAAATTGAGCCCAAGTATGAGGAGAAATGATTAAGATTGTTTGTTTAGGGTAGGAGAGGGTTTAGGTTGAAGTTGACTTGGTTGGGAGAGTTTTGGAATGAATAGGCTCTAATTTTGAAAAGGAATTAAAAACTAAAATACTTCATCTTCGCCGGGGCGAAGATTTTTGCCTTGGAATCTCGCCGGGGTGAGAAAGTTCAGAGAAGTTTGGGCTGGGGCGAGAAATTTGTGCGCTGGGGCGAAAACTAGCAGAGGGATTCTCGTCGGGGCAAGGATTCCATGGTCATTTTTCTCGCCGGGGCGAGAACTGTGATTTTGAAATTTTAATTTTTCATCCTTTCTTTAATTGCTGCAATCCCAAAACCTTTTACCTGTTCAAAGCAACATAGCATAGCATGGATTAGCACCACCTTTTTAAAAGCATGAGAGACTAGCAAAGCACTGAAAATCTTAGAAATTAACTATTACTAGCCTAACTATATGCAAAAATATAAAAAACTAAAATAACTAAAGATACTAAAATGATTGGGTTGCCTCCCATCAAGCGCTTGAATTATAGTCTTTCAGCCTGACTACTTCCTTTTCTATCCAATGCCCCTTCGAAAATTAAGGAACTCTCCATCCATTAATAATAATGAAACATTTGAGGGCTTTGGCTTTACTTCTGTAAGGGCCATTGATTCAAAATCACCTAGCATGCTCTTTTCCTGTAGAATCTCCTTTATAACCTTCAAATAGCTAGGCATATACTCCATTGTGTTTGTGAACGGAATATTGAATTGAAACTTCTTGAACACAACTGGATCTTCAACTAATTTCTTATGGACCCCTTTCTCATCCCACCATGGCTCCAAATTCATGCTAGCTCCGATGTCACATAGAGATTTGTCGACGATATAACTACCAATCGGGCACATGATTGCAAAACTACCCGGATCTTTGAGGTTTGGCGAAGAAGGTGCATGGGGCACTAACAAAATCGGCTCATCAACGTGAAAACTCAAGACTAAATCTTCTTTGGCTGTATTTTCCTGATCCCCACTTGTCTCCTCCATATCAGAATCATCGTCAATTAACACATCCGGTTGCAGCTTTGGTGCGGGTATTTCATCAGTCTTGAGAACCATATCACTGGGACATACACAATGATAGCGATTGTGGAGGATGTTGAAAAGCCGTCCCATCTCATTCTCAAGATTTTGAATGGAAACTGTTTGACTTTTTATATTTAAATCCACTAAGTTCAACAGCTGATCTTGATTACTCATTCTTTTGTCCATAGTTGTAATAAACTTCGCCAAGGCCTCCTCCAAACTCAGTTTCCTTTCTTCTTCATGTGGCGAGGCTGAATCTTGAAATTCTGGAGTGTATGATTGGCTTGGAGTAAAGATTTGGACTTGATTATTATGGCTCTATGAAAAATCCGGGTGATACCCCCAATCCTGATGATAGTTTTTGGAATATGCATAATTGTTGAGGTAATCGCCAAAATTGCCACCATACTGCATCGACTCATAACTGATGGCACATTGATGACTCGGATGATTTCCAGCACAATAATCACAAATTACCGCCACACTTTGAATACGTTGTACTGCTAAAAGTGTCAAACATCCTCGAAAGTGTCTCAATCTGTGCTGACAATTCATCGAGTTCATAAATCCCTGCCACTCTTGGTTGCGTCATTCTCGTATACGGCCACTGATAGTCATAGTTGGCCATGGTGTACCACACAAGGAAGTAAAACAGAAAAAGAAATAAATAAAATAAAAATAAAAATAAAACGTTTAAATTAAGATTGAATTGATTATAACTAATATGGAAATAAATATTAAACAAAAAGATTCCCCGACAACGGCGCCAAAAACTTGTTGTCAGATTTCATAATCAACAATTACGTGCAAGTATACACGATCAACAAGTAATAAAGTGATAAGACAGAGTGTTGAACCCACAGGGAATCTCTGTTCAATAATTTCCAACTACTAGTACTATATCAATTCAATTTTATTTAAACAATCACAATTTGTATAACGATTAAAACTAATTAAATTAAAACTAAGAATAAAAACTAACACAAAGGTTAAAATTCAGATTTTTAAAGGCTCAAGACTACAATATCCCCAATTATGCAATACAAACTAATTATCCAATTCATCCAATTATTAACTTCAACAGAGTTGTTAACAGGAATTCAAAGTTATTTATAAGCCCTTTCCCAAGTGATCAAATAAAATTATCTAACTCAATTAATTATGCGATATTCCTATGCAAAACTAAAGAATTAAATTCATTAAATGTAATGTCCAAGAAATTTTAAACTTTGTATCACTTTATTTGATATATGAAATTCGTTTTATAGAATTTTACGGATTTAACTGGATCCATGTGGGTATTATTATTTAATTATATAAATACATGGTCCGATAATTTTTTATGTGTATTAAAGGGACTCATTGATAGTTTAAATAAATTAATGAGTTAACGCTAAGAAATTAGTTGGCCAGAAAAATTGGGAAGAAAGTGAATAAATAATTTTATCATTATCGGATTTAAATAATCCGAATAAAGAATTATGGTTAGAATAAATATTTTAAATAATTGGTTTAATTATTTAATTTAAAATATTAGAAATACAAGGTGGTTAATTTAATTGGGTCACTTAGATTGGTCCATTTCTTTTTTTTATTTAATTCTGGATTGGACCTAATTTTTAAAAATAAGTCGAGCCCAATTTTCTTTTATTTTCCTATTGGGCCACCCTTATCTTTATTTCATCCGACCCAACCCCATTGGGTTGACCCAAATCTCCTGACGGGTTAAAACCCTTTTGCAATCGGGTTGGGGAAGGGGCAAGCCATATCTGCAAATCAAATTGGAGCTAATTAGGACCTCAGTACCAAATCAAGTCGGCAAGAAATTAGGGATTTCAGAGTCTAAGGGTCTAAGCCATCAAGCAGATAGAAACGGAAGGAGGGAAGAGGGAGTTAGCCGAGCCTATTCAATCATAGCCCTAAATCAATTGAGCGGGACGGGTGATGGCGTGAAGGGACTGGCCAGGGTGCCCAAGTGCCGGCGACGGCGTAGGTTGGAAACCGAGCGACGACCAGCGGACAAACGAGCGACAGCATGGGCGACCGAGTAAGCATCGCATGGACCAAGGGTCCCAGGAATTCGGCGACGCGACCGGTGGAGACGTGCGAGGCTCGAGGAATTTCCGGCGAGTTCAGTTGGCGTGATGGGACCGGTCGGACGGCTACTCTTCTCCTACCGATAGGTCTTGATGAACCAATTAAGGTAATACCCAGCCAATTTGGGTAAAAAAAAATCATTCTATAAATTAAACCCTAGCCAAGCTGCCGATTCCCTTTGTTCTTGTGAGCCCCAAATTAGAAACAAATATATATATATTAGAGGTCGCAGCAAGGAGAGGAAACCAGGGGAAATTAATCAGTAAATGTTAGGCTGGGTTTCGTATTGTGGTAAAAGGAGAAGGATTGCAACACGATCAAACCCAAGGTATACCGAGGTGCCAATTTTTCTTGTGGGTTTGATTTTTGGAAATTTTCTTCTGTACTTGAATTGTGTTCATTACTTGTATTGTGTTAAGTCTTTGTTGGGAAACTGTTGTTAATGAACCTTAAAGGTTCTAGCAGTTGATGGTATTAGTTTATACTATACATTGTTTTGAGGATTGTATGATATTGTTTGGATGTAAACATTTGGTATTATACTGTGTTGTTGCTATGGGAAACTTGGTATTGTATTGAATTAAATTGTTTCTCTGTATTAGGTGTTTATTTCTTTGTCTTGAGTAATTTCGTTTCTGGTATTGGGATGTATTGACTGGAACTCTGGTATTTAAGAACCTTAAGGTTCGGACAGCCTAAATTTATAAAGTAATTAGGCCAGTGTTGAGTCTCTGTATACCCACCATGTGCTTGTTGAAAGGTCTGAATAAAAAGAAAACTGGTTTTCGTTTTGGTATTGATTGTTCTGTCATCAATATGGTTTACAAAAAAAAATCAAACCCTTGGTTTTTTTTTTATGTGTTAATGATGGGCTGGTCACAGGCTTTAACATGAGTATTGTAGGCATATTGTTGCCAATTGCAGCCTGTGTTGTGAGCCGACTGTGGTGTTGAATATGAGTATGTGTGAGTTTGCGAACCTTGAAACGGGGGAGGATACATATTTTAGGGCAGTACACTGCGAATTTTGTTTTTTGTTTGGTGTGGCTGGGAATCGAACCCAGCTGTTGGGTCACTTGTTGGGCAAACTGCCAACAATAAGCCAACTCAATAATTGTTTAATTTTTATCAATAAATAATAAAATAAGGGGGATAAATATTTAATTAATATTAAATATTAAATAGAGTTAATAAATATTTAATTATTATTTAATATTAGATAATAATTAAGTATGAATATAAGTAATAAATAATTATTTATTATTTAACATTATATAATAAATAAAGATAGTAAATATTTAATTATTGTTTACTTAATATTAAATAATAATTAAGTGTGAATAAAGTTAATAAAGTAATTATTTATTATTTATCAAATGATAATAAATAAAGGTACTAAATATTCAATTAAGTATGAATGAAGCTAATAAAGTAATTATTTATTATTTATCACTAAATAATAAATAAAGATAATAAATATTTAGTTATTATTTAATTAATATTAAATAATAATTAAGTATGAACAAAGTTAATAAATAATTAATTATTATTTAGCAATAAATAATAACTAAAAATAATAAATAGTTAATTATTATTTAATATTAAATAATAATTAAGTATGTGTAGAATTAGTACCTTAAGTATTTAATTAATGTTGAATAAGGAACAAGGATAATGATTTCTCAATTACCCTTAAGGTGAATAGTAATTAAGTGTAAATAAATTAAATAAGTGATCAACTATTATTTAGTTGCTATTAAAACATGATAAATTTATTATTTACTTTATAAATAATAAATAAGGATTATTAACCCATAGATAGAGAAAAATAAGGGTAATAGTTGAGTACTCAAATGATAGGTAACCATGATTAACTATTATTTATTTTTAAATAATAGCTAGAGGCCATTAAGTTAAATTCTGTTTAGCTAATGACTAGATAGTAATTAAATATATATGATGAATTGTTTATCTGCTAAATAAATAGCACAAGTGAGTGTATCGACATACAGTTATGCAATGCTAATGGGTAAACTGACTCTACCAACTGATAGGTTATCCAAGATCAATTAATTAAAGCTAAATTCTATCTGTAGCTGAGCAAGCAGGCAAGTTAATCTTACTCAACTTTTACATTGAGCAAGTTCTTTATATCGAAACTTTAATTGTTGCAAGTTTCTTTTCATTCGAGCAGGCTACTATCGTACTGTAGCTTGAAAGTTTATTCTAAGAATGCTTAAGTGGTTTAATTAATTTACGGTTATTCCACATCTATGATATTATTGACAATCGCATTCGATGCATTTGAATTCGTACATTTATTAAAGTTCCGAAATTCACGAACTATTCATGATTAAGTCTGAACCCTTGTTCGGCCAGGCAAGTATGTGAGAATTTATAAAAGCTATCCGAACCAATCAATGGTGAGGATTCTTAGACTGAATGAACACCCCTTTTATTATAGGGGAGTACCCCAGGTACCATATATAAGGTACAACTAGCAGAGTTAAATGTTATGCATACACGTAGCGTACGCGAGGCTGATCCTGTGGCACCCCCAAATTCAGGTACCAATACCTCGAATTTAGTGCTCACGATAAAATGCATCCATACACCTCTAAACAACATAAATTAACTAATGCGGAATAAAATAAACATATGTTGTTCATTACAAAAGGTTCACTACGGTCCCAAGGTCTACAACCTTAAATAAATACATCGCGGAATACATTAATAATACAAAACTATTCCACGATTGCACAACGGGATAGTATATGTAACTTTTCCTTAAGCTTTCCTTTGCCTTTGTCCGCTTTGGAACTCCCCGGCTTAACTGCAATAGGTTCATGATATAGCAAGGGTGAGCAACTACTTTGCTCAGCAAGTTTAAAAGTCAGAAGGAAGATATATCATGAATGAATAAGAATAATAGCTGCATAGATCAACAATTTATGAACATTAATGAAATAGCTGAAATGACATAATCAAAGTCCAAATGAATCAATGAATAATGATTATTTACTACTGAGTGGTCCAACCGACCATGAACTTTTGGCCAAAGAGTCAATCATTCGACTAACTCTTTTAAAACCTGGCCCCGTCAGTTGTACTCGAAGGGATCAGCCTCTCGTACACCATGTATATGCATAACATTTAACTCTGACTGCATCAAATAACCGACACATTATAATCCCCTACATAAGGGTTGCTCTCTCAGTCCAAGAATCCGCACCAACAATCGGTTTGGATAGCTTTTAAAATAATAACCTGTACATGTCTAACCGAAACAAATGGCGTAGACTATCTCCTTAAACAGTTTATGAATGAAGAACTTAAACGTTTCACAATCCAACAATAGATAATGAATTCAAATGCATAAGTTGCGAATATCAATACTTATCTTGGAGGTGGAGTAATTGACAATAATTAGTCCACTAATATGATTCAAAAGTAATAACTCAATTTGAGTCATGAAATTTGCAACAATATACAACCTGTATAAAATATGAAACCTGCTCAAAATATAATTCGAGTAAGGTTAAGGAAAACTTGCCCAACACAAGGGTTAGACAAGCGTTAGGAAACTTGCCTGATGCGCTGCTACAATATTATAACACACGCTCCTTAATATCCTACACAATTAAGTATATATTTACATAATAATTAGTCACATACCAAATAATGGTTCAAAACGGACGCTGCATCATTAAAACACATTGATTGCCACTACGACTACCCAGTCGCCGGTGAGCTGGCGGGGGTCGGGGGGCAGCGCCCCCTGGAAACCAAGCCTAAATTGCAATTAGATTATACAATTTCCGCCTTAAGACAATACTAATTTGGTTGACATTTAATAAATAATTAAGCATTTAGGGCTTAACAAAATATGCTTAGTTAACCTGTCTAATCATTTAATCCAAGAAAAATATAAGTGTTGGACCCTGCTGAAATGGGCTCATTAGGTCCGACCCGATCCGACCCGGTCTGACTAACCCAACCTGGCCCAAACACGGAGCTGGCGCTGCAACGCCAAGCTCAAGCACTGGACCTCACGCTGCGGCATGAGTCCCGTGTCTTCTCCATGACCGGGCTTCACGCTGCGGCGTGAGCCTTAAAGCTTGGGCCTCACGCTGCGGCGCGAGTCCCGGTTTTTCCCCCCTTGCCCCTCGCTGCAGCGTGAGCTGCAGGGCATATGGGTGGCGCTGCGGCGCCATTCTGCAGTAGCCGGATTCTGGGTTTGTTTCCAGAACGCGACTCCGACCTCCGGCCACTCCAACCTCCATATCTCCTTCAATACACAAGCAAATTGGTCCATTTCGGACTCTATGGACTCCTAACTCATGGGGCTACAACATATCAAAAATGCAGAGCTACCCATTAACATTAACATGGTCAAATCCTAAGCCAAAGTGTAAAGTTCATACTCTGTTCTTCGAGTTCTTGACATGTTTTACAAGAATCATTACTACGAACTCGTTTTAACTCGTTTTTACTCCATTCCAACTGGGTTAGCTTCATAAACCATGGAACTACAACACCATAGCAACAAATAAAGTTAACAAACACAAAATCATAGCTTTACAGTCCTTTAAAAAGTCCGAATGTCCAAGTTCATGTCCAAAGTCCATTGTTCTTGCTCCATTAAGCCAAGGTAAGGATTTCTTGTGTTTTTGTTCCGCTTTGATGTTATTAATGGCTTACATAGTCTCTTAACAATATTTACAAACAATCACAACAAACAAAAACACCAAGAATCGCCAAAAATCCGACCCACAAGCTTAAGAGCTTAAAACTAAGAAAACTTGAAAAAAACTTGGCAAGGAATCGAATGGAAAGGATTTGGTTGATTGTTTACCTCTGTAAATCCTTCCTAGATGTTAAGAAGCTCGACTAGGCTTTGTTTTGGGAGTTCTCCTTGCTTGGTTCCTCCACCCGAGCCTTCTTCTTCTCCCTCCTTTCTTTTCCGGCGAGTTCTTCCTCTTGCGGCGACTTTTCCGGCGACTTCTTTCTCTTCCTTCTTTGCAGCTCTCTCTCTCTTTCTCTCTCTCACTATCAGTTGATGGGAATGGGAGGAGTGTGGAGTGCAAGAGAGGATGAATGATTGAATGGAATGGGAGAGTGGAGGAGTGAATTAAGGAGAAAATGGGTTTGATGCTCAAGGTTGGCCAAAATTCAAACTTGCCGGCAACTCCCCTTCTCTCTCCTCATTTTCTAGCAATTTGATTGGTGGAAAATGGTTTGGTGGTTCCCACTTGAAATAACAAGCCAAAATAATTACCCGAAAATACCAAAAATATATCCGAAAACTCCCACTTTTGTACCAAAACTGGTAAATAACTCTACCCAAAATTAGAATGGGTACTCCCATAATTATTGGGATGTATAAAAATAATTATTATGGGATTTGTCCATTTATTCGGAACACCCATATAACACATTTCGGATACGGATAAAATCACGTATCAGCTCAAATAAAATTTCCGACACTTGGAACAATTATTCGTACGCATACACGTATTTATGAAATTTATTAACTTCGAAAAAAGACACAAAAATTTTATGGCGTGAATATTGCCTCGGGAAACGTGCCCCGTGAATAGTGATTTAGCGACGCTACGCGAAATTAATTATTCACTTAAAACAAAACTATAACACCTAAAATTCATACATTCACATGATCTAGATTGTCACACAACCTTTAAACACGTAACACAAATATAATATTAATAAATTATAAAATATTCATTAATATTCAAAAATTCGAATTGCAAGGAAATTTCAGAATTCCCGGTCGTTACAGATCCCCTCAAGTACTTATTCTGTAGCCAGTAACCAGAGGGTCAACTAGCTATTGGCTCCTTTGGAAGCTATTGTTCAAAGTCCACTTGACTATCAATTGTTCTAAAAGCAATTATTATTCTTGCTTCTGATAATTATATTGTTGAATTATCTTTCTGTATTCCCTTCATCATGATATATCCTTTATTGTTATACTTTAAACTTGCTGAGCAAACTCGTTGCTCATCCTTGCTATATCATGATTTCCATTGCAGCTAAACCCGAGACATCAGGAAAGAGCAAGGGTAAAGAAAAGATGAAGTGATAGGCTTCACGTAGCAGATTTTAATTTTATGTGTAGTTAATTACTATAAATGTAATTTAAACCTTGATAGTTGTTTGGGGTATGGATTTGTGTTCAGTACTTCAGGTTATTGTATATTGGGACTAGTAACACCTTTCTAATGAACAACATATGTTTATTTCCGCATTTTAGTCAATGTATGTTGTTGGAGGTGAATGTTGTGTTGGATCGTGATGACCGGATCCGGGTATTTGGAAAACCCGAATTTGGGGGCGTCACATTAAACACCGATTCCCAATAGTTATATGCAGCGAAGAGATATCCCTATTCACTTCACAACCCCAATTATTCATCCCATGTAAATAATAAAGAATACATGCTATCACATTCAAATCTAACCCTAGATTTCATCTCCCGAATTCATCTAAAGTATCCCGCTAATTGATGATCAGTCAATTAATCAATAAACACAAAATATGATAGACAACTCAATATGAAATAATAACTGGAATCAAATATATAACTAATCCATAAACATAAAAGATTCAATTGTAGCCTTAATTGCAAATTTAGTTCATACTGAAAATAGAAATCATGAATCCCAAATAAGTCATCACAATTAAATTACAAATCTAAGATAGAGGATAAGAAAAACTCAGTAGAAGTTCTTCAATCTTCAAGTCTCTAATCTGAATTCCTTGCGATGCTTTCTCTAGTCTCCAATCTCCCAATTCAGCTCTGTATCTCAATCCTTGCCTAAGTATGTAACTATGAATGTACCATGTATGTGTGTATCTATGTATGTTCCCCCCTATTTCCATCTCTCCCTATCTCTTTTATAGTTTCTGAATCAAATCAATAGAAAGAATCCAATTTCAAATCAATTTCCCAAAAGAACTGAACTCCAATATTTTTTTCTCTCCGCGCATTCTCGCCCCGGCAGGAAATTTAAGCCTAAGATTCTCGCCCCGACGAGAAAACTTTTGCTGCCCGAATCAGCCTCAACATCTGTTGGAAAAATAGCCATAACTTCTTCGTCCGAACTCGGATTAATGCGATTCAAGAGGCTACGGAAAGATAAGAAGTAGCTCAACAACTTTCATAACTGGAGCTCGTCAAGATACTGTAACGATCGGGAATTTTGGACTTCCTTGTAACCCGAATTATGTATGAATAAAATAATATTTTATTTTTATTTATATTAATTTGTGTTACGTGCCTAGAATTGTGTTGCAACCTAGAAAATGTGCATGTGTTAAATTTTTGTATTGTTGTGTCATTGGAGTGAATAAATCGATTTTTTTTGCGAAAATTTGTAATATCACTATTCACATGGCACGCTTCCCGAGGCACTATTCACGTCCGAATATTTTTGCGTCTTTTTCGATTTCTTTTAATTTTGTTAAGACTTGTATGCGAAGAAATAAATTTTTCCAAGCGGCGGGAATTTTATTCGAGCTGCTTCGCGATTTAATCCGTATCCGAAATGTATAGTATGGGTGTTCGAATAAATGGACAAATCCCATAATAAATATTTTTACGTGTCCCAATAAATTATGGGAGTACTCATTTTAATTTTGGGTTGAGTTATTTATCAAATTTGGTACAAAAGTGGGAATATTCGGGTATATTTATCTGTGTATTCGAACTAATTGGTGAGACATTTAAGCCTCAAACCAATTGGGGGAGGCCACGTGTATATTGAGAGCCAATTGGGGGAAAGGAATAGACATGCACAGTACACCATACATGGGGTTGTTCACTACACAACACTTAGCTCGGGCATCCCATTTTCTGCATATCAAAACATTCCTCCCGAAGCCACCTTAACCCTCCCCATTAGCTCATCCTCCTTCTCCTTCAAACCATCAGCATACATCCCATTTTTCTGCAAGTAAGGAGAGAGTTATAGAGAGCTACATAGAGAGAGAGAGAGAGGGAAATATAGAAGAAGAATAAGCAAGCTACGGGAAGAAGAAGAAAAGCAAGGAAGAAGAAGAAAAGCAAGGAAGGAGGAGAAAGGAGAGAAGGGCACCAAGAGGAAGGAGAGCAGCACTCTAGCAACCATTTCGCTCCACACGAAGCTAGCAACAAGAAGGTAACCACGAACCACAACCATTTCTTCTCCACTTGAAGCTTTCATGAGTTTTTATGCTTACATGCTTGAGGGTTGGATTTTGCTAAATTTTTTGGTTGATTGGTTGTGTTGAATCTATCATGGAGGTTCTTAAGAAGCTATATAAACCATAAACACCCTCAAAGTGGAACAAAAACAAGTAAAGATCCGAACCTTGGCTTAAAGGATGAACTTTGGACATTTTTGGACTTTTGGACATTCGGACTGTTAGAGGACTATAAAGCCTGGATGGTGTAAATATTTTGATTGTTTGTTGTTGTAATATTGTACTTCTATCAGTTGTGAAGATAACCCAATTTGAATGAACCAAAATGATGCTAAAATGAAGTCACAGTTGCCATTTGTGTGAGATATTTCATGACTGCGAAAAACAGAGTATCAATATTGTGCTTTGGCTAAGGATTTGGCTGTGTTAGTGTTTATGGGTCAGTCTGCATTTTTGATATGTTGTAGCCTCGTGTCTTAGGAATCCATAGAGTCCGTAACGGATCAAATTGATCGAGTATAGGAGGAGTTGTAGCAGCTGGAGCGAGGCAAGGTAGCTGTGTCGCGGTTCTGCAGGAACTGCAGTTCGCTACTGCAACTGCTACTGCTTGACGCCTGGTCCGGGTCGGGTCAGGCTGGACCGGGTCGGGTCAGGCTGGGCCGGGTCGGGCCGAATCGGGTCGGACCCAGTAAATTTTTTTTTTCGCGAGTCTAAAATTTATATTTTTGTACAAAATGATTAAAAACGCCTATAACTTGTTAGAGTCTTATGTGCTAAATTTTATACCAACGTCAACCGAAATGATGTTATTTTAAGGCGTAAATTGAACAAACGGATTGCAAATTACGCTTGGTTTCCAGGGGGCGCTGCCCCCCGACCCCCGCCAGCTCACCGGCGAGCTGGGCAGCCGCTCGCTCACCGGGGAGCGAGACCCCCGACTGGGCAGTCGAAGTGGCAATCAATGTATTTTAAATGAAGTGATGACTGTATTGAACCTAGTCCTTACGTGGCTAATATTTATGATGATTTTTAATGAATTGTAGGGTGTTAATTTTGAAGGACGATTAACGTCAAGGTTTTAACGCACGTGCAAGGCAAGTTCCTTACTCAACCCTTATTTAATTTTGCGAGTGTTCCTTACTCAAATTATTTATTGGACAAGTTTCGAATTATTGTTTAATTCATCTATCGAGCAAGTCTCATATCTTATTCAAATTATTATTGTGCAAGCTTACGTACCCTACTCAAAATTATATTCGAGCAAATATTATTTATTGAGCAAGCTTATTGAGTTTCTTGACTCCCGTTCAAATTACTTATCAATTATCAATTACTGTGCTAATATTCGTACTTTTATTCAAGTATTGCAATGAAAGCCCATTTCATGCAATGTTATATATTGTGTGATTCCAAAGATTATGAATTGTTATTCATTTAAGATATTATTGATGCTATTGTGCATGCTGTTGAACCTTAAAATTCCTTACTCCATAAACTGTCTGAACGCTATGTCAAAGCTAATTGTTCCAGCTAGACACTTATTGATTTGTTTATTGAAGTGAGGTTACGTCCTCCAACTATAATCGTCGTTAAGTAAAACTGTCCGATCAAATTGTTTTGGCCCGGACTCCCGTGTAAAGCTGAGAAGAACAACCCTCATAGCAGGGGAAATGGTATAAACGTCGGGGAACCGACACGCGCGTAAATGGAAAATGTAAGGCTTATGCATAACGCCAGGTATTTTAGGCTGATCACCTATTGTACCAGTTTTGTGGATTATCGGATTAATTTCCAGTAATTCTAGATAGAGTTCTGTGCCTTGGGCTCACTCAGTATCGATTAGTCCCTTTCTTTGGGAAACTTTGAAATCTGTGGATACTTCAAAAATCCTTCGGTCTATAGTAACCTATAACGGTGATAAAAGTAATGGTGTACGTCCTTGAGTTATCTAACATCATTAACTCCTATGATCTATAAAGTTATTCTTGTTATTATTCACTGTTATTATACTTGCGGGGCAAAATTGTTGCTCACCCTTGCTTTCACTCAAAACATTTCAGTTAGTGCAGCACGCGGCGAGAGCTCGGGAAAGGACAAAGGGAAGGGCAAAGCTACTGACTAGTTTTTGCGTTATCGTTTTGAATCATCTTTGTAATAAGACTTATTATCGACGTCGTGTATTAAGACATATTTACCCTTATGTATTATGTTATGTTTTGTTGTAGCCTTGGTTTTGAGACTTGGGACAGGGTTATTTATGTTATATCAATGTAAATATTCCTTTATTCCGCTATAAGTTATCGATTGTATAATTCTTGTGTTAGATAGTGATGAACCAGGTCCGTGGCTCAGGTGACCCGGATTTGGGGGCGTCACAGATACTGATCAGAGAAAGGTCCAAAATGGCCAGGAAACAGCTGCTATGTAAAATTCATGCCAAATCTGATGGTAAAATGATCATAACTCTCTCATACGAACTTCAAATTGGATGGTTCAAGTTGTTCCCGAAAGCTGAGATCAAGATCTACAACTTTCGTTCTTTGAGTTTTGAGAGAATGGGATTGGATCATGGGTGAAATTGAGCCGCAAGCAGCTGCTATGTCAATCGGAAGCTCAAAAATGGCAAACAAGACACCCAAGCGTTGACGTACAAATGGCTTTGCTTTATTTCCTACAAAACCAATGCATAAACAAGAAAAATAACACTAAAAATACTCAAAGATAGTAAAAAAAATAAGCCTAAGATATATCTAATTCACAGGTATAAACCCGCTCATCAGTAGTCCTTGGCCAAGGCAGAATGAAATTAGAAAGGAGTTTCTAATTTGTATTATTTAGAGTTGTGCATTTGAGAATCGAAATACATATAATTAAATAAAATAAGACTTGACAATAATTTCATGTCTTATATTTAATTGAGACATTGTATTGTAGAAGTATTGAATTGTACGATAACTATTCACTGAAAGGTTCTTTTGTGATTAATGTTGAAATCTATATTATTTGAAAAGTCGTTGATCGCTAAGGGGGCTTACCATTATTGTAGAATAAATGTTATTTATTTAACTGAATTAAATAGTTTAATTTATTTATTTACATAAGATTAGAATTGTTCTAATTGATTTATTCACAACCGGTTTAAGATGGAGAACCTAAAGGGTCACAACTCAAAAGAAAAATATTTATTTAAGAAGTAAATGACATAATTGTAATAGTAAGTTAAGTGTGTTTAATTTAGTCTATGGAGATAGAATAAATTAAATAGCTTAATATTTATTATTTAATATTTTAGAAATATTAAATATAAATTAATAAGATGAGTCTTATTATTATTATTACTATTATTATTATTTAATTCCTAAAAGGGTTTGGGAATTAATTAATAAAAGTACTCTCGTAAATTCCTAATTGGTTTTGGAGTTTAATTAATTAAAAGTGTTTAATTAAGACAATTAACCTAATCCTAAATTGTTTAGGAGGGTTTCCTATATCTATAAATAAGACGAGTCTTATCATAGATTAGGGTTACATACACTTCATTAGAATTGTGGGGAGTACTTATAATTTCTATATAGATAGAAACTAGGGTTTTGCCAATACCCATCTTCTTGAACAAGTATTATTCCTTGCTAGATCGCCTCTAGAGGCCAAACACTTGGGTGACTAACGTTGATCTTAGGAAGGAATTTAATTGGTGGAATTCGAGGAGAACACAAAGGAATTGGAGGTAAACTTGTACCCGAGAAAACTTTGATTCACGAGGGTATAATTCTCTATCTCTGTCTCTTTAGTTTAATTGATAATTGAATACAAGGAAAGATCATGGTGATGGTTTGTATTAAAATTTTAAAATTCATTTTATCGCACTTTCGCTCTATTTATGTAATTTGATTGCATGCTTGGGTATTATACAAACCTAATAGTGGTATTAGAGCCAATCCTTATGTTAATTATTGATTGTAGGACTTTTGACACATAAAAGTAGTGGAATTTAAAAAATTTCGAAACAGTTTTCGAAAACCCTAAAACAGGATCCATGCGAAAGCATATTAATTTAGAGGTTTAGATTTGTTTTACCGATTATCCGAGCTTGAATGGTGACGATGAAAATTCTGGAACAACTTCAAATCTTCAACGCAATCCAACGAAACTACGCCTCTACGGTATCCACACGAACGCCCCGTGAATCGTCAGACGATCTGTAGCAAAGAGAACTGCGGTACTAGCCGCCAAGATCTGGATTTACTAAATTTTTTCTCTCTAGTCTCTTTTCTAAAATGGCTAGGGTTTTTGTTTTCTTCTCACACTAATAAAACAGCTGATATATCATATATATATATATAGCAAAACCCTAAAACCATTAGAAAGGTAAAATCCGAATTTATATATATTATATTTTAATTAAGTCTTACTTAATTAATATATATATATACAAATTATCCTATTAATTTAAATTCGTAAATTAAATACTATCAATCATATTGACATATTTAAATCCTTTACAATTTAAATTAATTCATTTTTAATTACGTTCTAAGTGTGTGACCCTATAGGTTATTATTATGTTGGCAATAATTTTAAAATCATATTATAAAATTATAAACAGTGAGCGACATCTAGTAATGCATCACTACTACCCAAATAATAATAAGATCGGTGATCCGATGCAACCTTTTTGTGACCAATGTTTCAATGTAATTTAATCCTCTTAACCTTGACATCCTAGATTAAACTCGAGCCATGGAATGTGTCATACTCTTCATAATTTAATCTGAATTTTCTTGATCAATGAGTAGACTATATTAAACAAATCATTATTTGAGCATGGCCATGCATTTCATAGTCCTACTCAATCAAAAGGCCTATGGATATCACCCCTAATATATAGGAGGGTTAAATTCCATCTAGATCACTCATATTCCTCACACGATTCATGATGTACCCAATAATCATCTTTATTGTCCACCCTATTAAAGGTGACCTTTGATGATATCAAAGTACATAAATTTCTGTGTAGTAATATAGTTATTTCAGGTCGGAGGATCATTACATCATTGTCACTATGAGAATTGCTTATGACATTTTACATAATACTCCACGTAGAATTCTCATGGTGGGTCTGTCCAGTACATTGTTCTCTAACATGTACCTATGAATTGACTCAATATCTCGTATATTTATAACCAATGAGATTTGGCCATCAGTCAATCCACATACTAGTCTCAATGTATCATTGTTGTCCCATTAACAATGATACTCGACTAGGGACATTTAAGAGTAATGATACTAATTGTAATTACATAATCTCATGTTCAAGTCACATACTTGAAGCTATATAATTTGTATCATTATTCTAACGACTTTTATTATGCTAACATTTATATAACGCAGTAAATAAAACCATAATAAAATAATTCATTTATTCAATCAAATATAATATCAAAAGAAATCTTAAGTAATTATATCAAAGAATTTTCCTCTAGGGCATAAACTCTAACATTGATTTTGTTGATTCCATGTATGAATTGATATGCGATTCGATCGAATTTTTTGGGCAGGAAGAATTTTCTGATTCTACGTCGCGGCCATGCCGCTTCCAGTTCATTCTGGAGCACGGGTGCGCCCGAACCCAGAAATCGTTTCTGGGGGTGCAGCGCTGCCGCGCCGATCCTAGTTTATTTTGGAGCGCGACCGCGTCGGTCTGTAGAGTTTAAAATTTTTTGTTTTTCTTCAATTAACATAAATGGTTTATTTAATTGAAATAAGTTTAAAATAAAGATGTTTATTTTATCTGGAATAGAATTCCAGGTTATTAAAACTAAAGGAGTTTGATTTTGATTTAGTTTTTAATTAAAATAAAAGAGGTTATTTTGTTTCAAAACTAAATATTAGCAAAGTTTTTGCCCATTAAATAATATCAATGCATATATGAAATGGTTTTGTTATTTATAAGATGGATGTTATTTATTGATGCATATGGAGATATGTATGATAATAAATAGGGATTGATTATGGATTATTGACCAATGTGTGATTGGATTTATTTTAGAGGATGCTTGAATGAATGTGTTTTTATAAATGGGGTCTATGTACCTCGTCTTCTCTAGTTTTTCTTGATGTAAATTCTATCTTCCTCCTATGTACTTCCCCTTGAATGCTGATCAAGGTTTCTATTTATTGTAAATAGTTTATGTAATAGGATTAATTAGAATAATTTTGAAGAATTGGAGACAAAGGAGAAAGGAGCGCTTGAAAACCCGTTTGTAATGGAGCCCGGATTTAAATGTAAAAGTTATATTTAAATTTAGTTTTTGCACCCTAGGTTTGACCTTTTGGTTCACTTGGTGGCTTTAGTGAACCAAATTAGAATAAAAGTCCATAATCAATCCAGGTAGAATATAGTATTCTATATATGCATGGTAACTATGTATATATTATATATTATCCAACATCGCATGTTAAATAATATGACGCGTATTTTATATATATATGTACATGCACACTAATCAAAATGAGATAAATAATAATAAACCCGTCAAAGAAATCATATTAAGTCCTAAACGTTCAAAGATATTTGGAATATTGAACGTCGCCTTCTAGCATGGTAAAGCGATAGAGTATTGAATATTTAATATGAGTTTGTTGTGTCACACAAGGCAAGTATTAAATATTTAAGATGTTGCTTTATCACATTTGATGTTTATTAATGAATTGAACATTATTGTTTTGTTGTGTCACACAAGGACGGTATTTTTATCTTCACATATATGGAAGTGCTAGGTTGGACTTAACTTCGATAATTTTGAATCGGATGTTTCACACTTGATCAAAATAATCTAAGAGGTAAAATACAAGGAGTTACATAGCGATGTAATTGACAATAGTTGTCTACCTATTTATTTATATATAGTTTGTTGTGTCACATAAGGCTATATACATTTGAAATAAGATCCTTATAGTCACTAGCAAGTCTTTAATTATATTTGTCGAACTATATATTGATGAGTGGGTTTTACATCTATGAATTGAGTACGTTTGGCTTGATAATTTGTGAGTTCTTAAGTATTTTAAGTTAGTATTAGGTATTTATAGTGTTTTTTTGTTATTTTGTAGGAAGAAGTAAGGAAACGTAATCCGAACATCTTTTGGAGTACAATAAGCAAGCAAACGCAAAAAGGGAAGATTGCAGGGCTTTTAACACTAGGTTGGATGTATGTTCTTGGTTTGGAACTTGGATTGTATTGTAGAGCTACTCCTTAGCTTTCCGGAACATCTTGAATCGTCACAATCGGAGTTCGAATGAGAAAGTAATGATCGTTTTACCAACGGACGTTGAACCTCAAAGTTTGGAGTTGCCATTTGCATTGCACTCACTTCAAGCCCAATTTCGACTTTGATCCAATCTGAATCTCTCAATTCTCAAAGAATGAAAGTTGTAGATCTCGTCGAGAGCTTCGATTTGATAGGTGCAGGCCCCGTAACTACTCTCGGATCAAAAGTTATGACCATTTTACCAACAGAAGTCTGAGCAAAAAATAGTCGGGCGCGGCCGCGCCGGTTCCAAGTGTATTTTGGGCGCGGCTGCGCTGGTCTGCAGAGTGGAAAACATGATTTCTGGTACTTGGGCGCGGCCGCGCTGCTTCCTAGGCCAAATATGGGCGCGACCGCGCTGGGTCGGGTTTTTAAAAAGCTTATTTTTGACCCAAATTGAATGAAACAAGGATTGTAACTTCTAATTAGTTTAGGACTTTAACTAGAACGTATAAATACATGATGTGAGGTGTAGAATAGGGGGGATCTTGCTACTTTTTGCTAACCTTAGTTTGGGAGAAAGAGATTTTGCTACTTTTTGCTAACCCTAGTTTGGGAGAAAGAGAGGGAGGCTTGAAGCAATTGAGCAAGCAAGAAGGATTCATCACAAGAGCTGAAGGAGAGACTCAAGGATTGCAATTACAGATTCTATTCTCTTCTCTACCTTTTATTTTGTATTCTTGAATGTTTTATCAATTGTGGATTAAGGATTTTAATTCAATCATGAACTAATTTCTTTTTAAGATTACAATGGAACTTATTGCGTAGCTTTTATAGATATGCTTCCTTATTAATTATTATTGATTATTATCGGATTGTCTATTATGATTTGTGATTAATTGCTTAATTGTTTGATCAACAATTACCGTGGTAATCTATATGAACTCGAGAGATGGATTATAGATTTAGACCTAATCATAATAACATGTGATTGTGTGTTCTGCTGTCGATGGAATTCATGATTTGTGTTTAGGATAGAGATATACCTATACGCCGCATGTAATCTGATAGGGAACCTGTGCTTTAAATCCTTTTTAATTGTAATTTACATAGAGATATAGTGAATTAGGTAACTAGGGTGTTCATCTTAATTCTATCTTTTGTGGATTTAAGTTGATTCGTTTATGATACATCGAGAGATGATTATAAATATTGATGAGTTCTTGATTAACAATCCGGAATAATTAATATAACTTAACAGGAAGTGTATTAATTCAAGTGAAACATTAAGGGAAATTGTAATCTTAAGCCTTTTTATCTGAATTCAATTCTTGGTAGTTAGTAATTAGTTAGTTTAGTACTTTATTTTCAAAATTCAAAATCTTTTAACGAATTGTTTAAATAAAATTAATTTGATTATGAGTTAGTATTTGGTAATTATTATTAAATAATTCTCTGTGGGTTCGACACTCTCTTATCACTTTATTACTTGTTGACCGTGTACACTTGCACGTATTTATTGATTGCTAAATCGACAAACATATATTGAGAGTGATATAGTTTGATGAAAATAATACCAATTTAAAAAGGACCTAATTTATTTTGGTAATAAATAAAATGAATATATGTTAAAATGTTGTCTATTTCACATGCAAAATTTGAAAAATGTCAAACTCACTATCACTCCGTAGCATACTTGATGCTAACAAACTGACCGGACCAAATTACACGAACTGGTTAAGAGATCTGAGAATTGTTCTCACTGCTGAAAAGATTTCTTATGTCCTAAATTCACCCGTCCCTACAAAGGTTGTAGAAACAGCCTCTGAGGAAGAGATTGCTACTTTCAGAAAGTGGCAAGATGATGCAATGTTGGCTCAATGCATCATACTCGCATCCATGAGTAACGAGCTTCAGCGTCAGCATGAAACTATGGATGCTCCTAATATATTGCTGCACCTCAAGGAGTTGTATGGTGAGCAAAGTAGGACTGCTAGATATCAAATATCTAAGGAGCTCTTCCGATCTCAGATGACCAAGGGCACTACCGTTGAGACTCATGTCCTAAAGATGATCAATTTGATTGAATAACTTGGACAACTAGGGTTCGTAATGGATAGGGAGTTAAGTTAAGATTTGATCTTGCAGTCACTCCCGGACACCTTCTCACAATTTGTTGTGAATTTTCACATGAATAAGTTGGACGTCAGCTTGCCTGAGTTACTTAACATGTTGAAAACTGCTGAAGGTCACTTCTCATCCAACAAGAACCAAGTTTTACTAGTGGATGATTCTTCCAAGAAAAGGAAGAGGCCCAAGGTATATTCTAAAAAGAAGAAAAAGAAGAAGGCTAAGGGCAAGGCGAAATGAAAGGATAATAAGAAAGCTTATCCAGATAACAAAGGAATTTGCTACCATTATAATAAGTCGGGACACTGAAAGAGGAAATGCAAGCAGTATCTTGCGGACCAAAAGAAGCTTGGAGAAGCTTCGACTTCCGATCTAGGTTTGTTTATGATTGAAATTAATTTTTTTGAAAGTCAAAATTCTACTTGGGTATTGGATACCGGCTGTGGTTCTCACATATGTAACAATATGCAGGGACTAAGCAGAAGTAGAGAGCTGAACAAGGATGAAGTGGTCCTACGAGTGGGAAATGCAGCAAATGTTGCTGCATTAACTATAGGAACTTATTATTTAGCACTACCTACGGGAAAGTCCATTAGTTTAAATAATTGCTATTATGTTCCAACACTCATTAGAAACATTATTTCAATTTCTGTATTGGATATGGATGGTTTTGATATTATAATAAAGAACAACAGTTGTTCTATTTATAATAAAAATGTTTTATATGGTGTTGGCAATTTACTGAATGGACTTTATATACTTGACTTGCATGAAAATATATTTCAAATTGAACAAATTAAGAAAAAAAAGAGATGATGTTAATTATACTTTTATGTGGCACTATAGACTCGGTCATATTAATGAAACAAGATTAACCAAGTTGTATAAAGATGGGCTTTTAGAACTATCTGATTATGAATCATATCCAACCTGTGAATCTTGTCTCATGGGTAAAATGACTAAATCTCCTTTTCGTGAAAAAGGAGAAAGAGTTACAGAGTTGTTAGCGTTGGTACACACAGACGTATGTGGACCTATGACAACGAATGCACGAGGAGGGTATTCTTATTTTATTACTTTCACTGGTGATCATTCTAGATTTGGATATGTGTATTTAATAAAATACAAATCTGAATTATTTAAAAAGTTCAAAGAATTCAGAAGTGAAGTAGAGAAGCAAACTGGTAAGAGTATTAAGATTCTTCGATCGGCTCGAGGAGGGGAATACTTAACCAATGAGTTTCTCAATTGTCTCAAAGAAAATGGTATAATCTCACAATGGACTCCATCAGGGACGCCAAAATTAAATGGTGTATCTGAAAGGAGAAATCAAACATTGTTGGACAAGGTATGTTCCATGATGAGTTTTACTGACCTTCTAGTATCATTCTGGGTTATGCCCTAGAAACGGCTGCATATCTACGTAACAAGGTACCTACCAAATTCATCCCAAAAACCCCATATGAATTATGGACAGGGAAGAAATCAAATCTTAAGTATGTTAAGACTTGGGGTTGTCCAGCTTATGTCAAAAGGTTTGAGCGTGATAAGCTAAAGACTAGATCCGACAAGTGTAGATTTATGGGATACCCTAAAGAAACTGTAGGGTATTATTTCTATCATCCTACTGATCAAAAGGTGTTTGTTGCAAAACATACTGCCTTCTTGAAAAAGGAGTTTATCCTTGAATGGGTCAGTCGGAGTAAAATATATCTTGAAGAAGTTCGAGAACCAAAACATACTACGGATCAAAGTCAAGTACCTGGCCAAGTGGAAGAACCTAATGTACCACAACCTATTCATAAATCTGGAAGATTATTGAAGATACCTGATAGGTATGGATTCATCATAGAGGATGATGATAAGGTACACATCATAGGTGATGATGATCCATTGACTTACGAAGAGGCTATGAGTAGTAAATACTCAAAGAAATGGCTAGAAGCTATGAAATCCGTGATGGACTCCATGTATGAAAACCAAGTATGGACTTTGGTTTCACTACCTGAGGGCATTAAGCCTATTGGGTGCAAATGGGTCTTTAAGAGAAAGACTGGAGCGGACGGCAAGGTAGAGACCTATAAGGCCCGACTGGTTGCAAAAGGTTTCAAACAAAGACAAGGAGTTGACTATGATGAAACCTTCCCACTAGTAACTATGCTCAAGTCCATTCAGATTTTGCTTGTAGTTGCAGCTTATTATGACTACGAAACCTGGCAAATGGACGTGAAAATGGCCTTCCTCAATGGAAAACTTAAGGAGAATGTATATATGATACAGCTACAGGGTTTTATTTCAACGGTTGGAACAAATCAAGTCTGTAAGCTACAACGATCCATCTATGGATTGAAACAAGCTTCTCGAAGATGGAACATCCGTTTTGATGAGATAATCAAAGGGTTTGATTTTATCAAAAATGAGGATGAACCTTGTGTGTACAAAAAGGTTAGTGGGAGCGCTGTTTCATTCTTAGTACTATATGTTGATATATTACTGATAGGGAATGATGTTCCTATGCTACAGTCGATCAAAATTTGGTTATCTAAACACTTCTTCATGAAGGACTTGGGTGGGGCATCCTATATTTTGGGGATAAAGATCTATAGAGATAGATCTAAAAGGATGCTTGGCTTGACCCAAGGAAAGTACATTGACTCGATGCTAAAGACGTTTAGCATGGAAGATTCCAAGAGAGGTCTCATGCCGATGAGCCATGGAATACATCTCTCCAAGAAACAGGCCCCAAAGACACCTTAGGAGAGAGACCGTATAAGTAAGATTCCTTATGTTTCAGCAATATGATCTATCATGTACAGTATGATATGTACTAGACTGGATGTTGCTCATGCACTTACTGTAACAAGCAGATATCAGTTAAATTCAGGAGAAGAGCACTAGAAGGCAGTGAAAAATATCCTAAAGTACTTAAGAAGAACTAAGGATGTATTTCTTGTCTACGGTGGGTCTGAATTGAAACTAGAAGCTATACAGACTCAAGTTTTCAAACGGACCAAGATGATAGTAAATCTGTTTCAAGGTATGTATTTACCTTAAACGGTGGCGCAGTGAGTTGAAAAAGTTCCAAGCAGCAAATATTTGTTGATTTAGTGACAGAGGCAGGGTACATAACTGCAAGTGAAGCTGAAAAGGAAGCTGTTTGGATAAAGAAGTTCATAACTGAACTTGGAGTGGTTCCTAGCATTAGAGGAGTCATACCTTTATTCTGTGACAACACCGGAGCTGTTGCGCAAGCTAAGGAACCTAGGTCTCATCAGAAATTCAAACACGTGTTGCGGCGGTTTCATTTGATTAGAGAGATCATTGAAAGAGGAGACGTCACCTTGGAGCGTGTAGACTCTCAAAACAACATTATAGATCCATTTACTAAAGCTTTAACACAACAACAGTTTGATCGTCACTTAAAGAAGATGGGTATTAGATATCATGGTGATTGGATTTAGTGCAAGTGGGAGATTGAAAGTAGTATGCACACAAGCCAATCATATTTGATATGATGTAACATATACTTTGTAATCTTATTCATTTATTAATAAAAGGATTAAATGCATTTTACTTTATCTACATGGTGCTGTTATTTAATATGTGATAAACTCATAGTTTTAAGCAATGCTTTTAGAATCATAATGATGATCATGCTAATGAGATCTAAATTTTTAGAAAGTTTAATACTAAAATCGATCCTAATCGTTGGATTACTAAAAAAAAGATTAGTGAATCCGGATAGATTAGTATATACTTTGCTTGCTCTTAGGAAGATGATGGTTGATCTCATAATCATTTGTGTGGAGACACTAAAGCAAATATGTAGGTGCTTATTGGAGAATAAGTTCACTGAACGTGACTCGCTAAGGAATACCTAATGGAGTTTTACTCGCCTGTCAATAGAAATTCCTTTAGTGATAGTAGTACAAGTGATCCTTGTAATGCCCGTGAATTTTGAACGTCCTTATTAATTAAATCTAATTTAATTTAATGAGTTAACGTTGTGTTCTATTTAAACTAACTTGGGTTAATTGGTAGGAGATGAATAAGATGTGTCTATACTTGTGTTGGCAGGTATGATATAACTATGGTTAAGAAATAACCATATGTGAGTCAAGTGTATGAATTGGTGTGTAATGGCTAAAATGGCCAAGAGTGGTTAATAACCAAGGTAATTATGAAGGGGCAATAACCATTGTATATCAAAGTGGTTAATAACCAATGTAATTATGGCGGGATAATAACCATTGTGTTTAAACAATGTAATTATGGCAAGATAATAACCAATGTCTAATAACCAATGAAGAATGGTTAATAACTAATGGATAATTAAGATTTTGCGAAAAGACTATTTTAACCTTAAAAGAAGTTGGGTAATGATTAAAATACCCTTGAGGAAGTTGCTAGGAAGCTTTCTATTATTGTTAAATTGATCAAATTGCCCTTGCTTAGTCATGATTAATGACTATTTTGTCCATGGTCTCTACTTTCTTATAAATAGGACCCCTCACCAATGCTAGTAGGGGTTGGTTCATCTATTATTCACCAAGTATAGAGAGTTTGTGAGCTTAGAGAGGAAAAAAGAGTGAGATTAGCATAGTTCATGCATCTGAAGTTCATCACATACTTTGGTAGATCAAGGAGAGTAGCTACAAGATCAAGGTGAAACCCTAAACCATTTCCTTCTTTCTTACTTTATTTTATTTTTATAGTTTTTGAGAGATTTTGTTCTAAGACTCAAGAATCATTAGATCTTCATGCTTCATGTATAAATCTAATCCTCTTGAGTGTTAGAATGGAGATTCAAAGGAAGAAAAGGAACTTATGTTCTTAAAGGGTAAAAACCCTAGAGCTTTTCTTCACTTGGATCACCCATAACTTGAGATCTACAACTTGGATTTGTGATCCGTTGAAAGGAGGTGTTAGGTACATGAGTTAGCTAGTAAACTCAAGTGGTAGAACACAAATCCAATAATTTTTGAAGCCTTGGGGGCTATTTTCCCAAAACAGTCCAGCTATAAAACTTAAAGCTTTAAAACCCTAAAAGCTTGTTGTCCTTGTTTTTCCAAAGGTTGTTTCGGCCAGTTATGAATCTGTTAAAAATTTGGAAAAAATCACAGAGGTACCTTAAGAAGTATCTACAAGTAGCAAAAAGAATGAACACGTTTCGATGTATACGTTTTGTGTAATGGCTTTTACCGTGAAGGACTCCTAAATATTCATACCCGAATTTCTCACTGTGTGTACCTTGAAAACATATGAAATATTTACAGTATATTTATGCATGTTATGAGAGTGTACCCTGAAAATGTCAAAAATTTCTGAGCTAAACTTGATTTATGAAAAATGTAACAAGATTCGGAGGTTTTGAGTACTTTAAAAATAGTAAATCACTTTCTAAAATTCCAGGAAAATTTGTGGGTCATTGTTGGATCATATACTATCCAGATCCAGAGGATAATAAGTTTTAGAGCCTATTTACTATTTTTCATAATAATGTTATAGTTATGGTTAAAAGAAAATAAATGGTTAAATGATGTCATAAATAAGGAAAATATGATTTTTAAGCTTGGATACTCGTAATATTATATATTATGACTATTGAGGGGTATTTTGGTAATATTTAATGAGAAATAATATTTATGACCTTTTATGGGTAGTAAAGGAGTTGTTTAATAAAGGGTAAAACAATTAGAATAAATTGTGTATTCGCTTAATAACTTATTAAAATATTACTATGATATTTGTAATATAAGAATTCGATATTTTTAAGTAAATAAAGAAATATTAAGATTAAAACTTTATGGAAATATTATTGACTGGGTAATAATATTTGTTTTAAGCATTAATAAATGATTAAGATATTATTAAAATGGCTAATAATATTAGATTAAAATATTATTAATGATATGAGAATTAAAATATTATTAAGAGATTAATAATATTAGATTAAAGTATTATTGGATGATTAAAATATTATTAAGATGTTAATAACATTAGTAAACGAATAAAGGTGTTATTAGTGGACTAATAATACCAAGAGGTAAATTAAATATTATCAGGATTGATAATAATAAGTGTCTTATAGGATTTACGATAGTTTATTAACTTATGTGTGCTATGTGATTTGCTTAATTGTTAAATAAATAGCATAAGTAAGCGTATCGATATACAACTACGCAGTACTAATTGGTAGATCGACGTTATCAATGTTAGGTTCTTCAAGGCCAATTAGTTAAAGCTAGAATTATTTATAGCTGAGCAGACAGGCAAGTTCTCTAACTCAAACTCGAGTTATGATTTTTGAAGCATGTTAGTGAATAATTATTGTTGATTATTCACATCTATACTGGTTATTGAGATTCGCACCTTGTGCAATTGAATTCCTATTCTATTGTTATTGAATTGTGAATTAGATTAAAGTTCTTTCAAGCATGAACTATTTATGAGATAGATCTATGCTATTTGTATCAGCTAGATCAAGCATGTCTAAATTTGTGAAATCAAATGTATTTTAAAAGCTGTTCTTATTAATTTGCTATAGTAAGAACTCTTGGCTGAGAAAAGGATAAATTTGATTAAGGCATGATATCAATGCTAGTTTATTAAGTGTTTATGCATAAATCACGGGGTATGAAAGGCTGATCCCCTTGATTACCAAAACTTTTTAAGAGGTCCAGTTTAAATGCTGAGAACCTTGGCAAATGTCTATGGTTATTTCCAACCACTCAGTAATTGTCATTCAATTATTCGAATATTCAATTGTTGACTATTAATTCATGTTTCTTCACAATTTTATACTGTCGTTGAACATTGAAAGCGAAGCTTCCTTCTATTCATTATATATCTCCCTTGTATATAAACTTGCTAAGCAAACTAGTTGCTTACCCTTGCTATATCATGATTTTTATTTCAGCTAAGACAGAAACGTCAAAATGGGACAAAAGAAAAGGGAAGGTGCAAGAATAGTTGCCTGATAGGGCTTATGTATTAGTTATCTAAAAATGTTATTTGGTTATGTGAACTCTTATTGTATTAAGGGTATGTTTTTAAGTTAAGGTTAAAGAACCTTGGGACCATGATTGTAAGACGTTATTACTATTTCGATAGACATTGTATGATTATTATTCCGCATTTAGTTAAAAAGTATGTTTGTTGTTGAGTATCGTAAACACCGAATTCAAGGTTAGGAAACCAGGATTTAGGGGTGTCACAGGTTGGTATCAGAGCTATAGGTTATAACCCTTAGGAGAAAGAGTCCTTAGGCTATAACCTGAAAGAATGTAGAGGAATAGAAAGGGATAGAACTCATATAGAGTTATTTTTGGGTATAAATTTATTATGATCTTAGAATTGAAGATTTGGATCATACGTTGGTGTTATTAAGCTTGTGGATAATTTGAGGAATGTGTATTGATGAGATAATATGGTAAAGTGAAGACCATGAAGTATGGACGATTTATTGTAAACTGGAGTTATAGATATTCGAGGTAATTAGATTAATCTTTTAATGCTATTGATCAATTTTGTGGCTATTGATAGATAAGATATTGGAATGATGTTGTATGGAGTTTCTTTGTGATGAAAAGAGGGTACCCTAGAATCTGTTGGGTTAAGGTTTGCAAGAAGGAAATGATTGATTCGATAAATAATGAATATATCGATATTTTGAAGTGTTAGTTAAGTTATTAAGCTTTATTGTGGAATGCCAGGTGAGACAAAGGTAATGGACTCATATAGAGTTGTTAAACAAAAGTTGAGAGTATTGAGATAAACGATGTTATATGCAAAAAAAAAAATTAAGAGATGACTGATGGCAATTTAGATTGTTTTGATGATTATAAGGGAGAGACAACGGAGAGATTATAAGAAATGAACCAAAGGTAGATTTAGTGTCTGATCTGGAAAAAGTATCTAGAGATGGAACTGAATGATGAGATAATGGAAATCCCTAAGGAGGATCAATTGGAGCCCGATATAAGGAATAGATGGAGGAAATAAAAGAAAGAAAGGTTAAGTTTGAGAGTTATAAGACATTTGTGAGTCGTAATGAATGAACAATAGTGGTCAATGTATATGTACTAGTATATCTATGCATGTAAGAAATGTTAATCTCAGTTTTTGTACAGCTAGCAGTATATCTGTTGTAAGTCCCAACTTTGTGTAAGTTGTGGAGTAGTTATGTGAATCCCATCTTGTTGTTAGTAACAGAGGGATAAGTGGATATCAGGAATGCTATATGATGTAAGTAGTACGAAGTACTAAGATGAGCTTATTAGTATTTATTAAAGGTGCCTTGAGGTGATATGATGATGATACATCCCCACTTTTCAGATCTAGAGGAATGCAGTTCTTTTTAATCCCATCTTTTGTGTCTTAATGTGATAGTTAACATTTATAGGAATATGCCGGTATTATGAGTGTTTGACACACTAAGGGGTGTATGAATATAAATGTGGTATTATTATTACATGATTGATTGTGATCGATTTGTGCTTTGACTCTTAAATGATAACATCAGTAGAATTTTGCACGATGTGTAAAACAAGAAGGATTTATGTAAGGTTTTGTTTAGAACAAACAATGCCGTCAAGGAGACAACCCCGATACACGAGGGTGGAAGAGTCAGTGAATAACGAGGAGGGTCAAACTGACCCCAAGAGGACCTTTGCGAACTTATTAGAGGAAACGATGCAAGGCAGACCAACCATTGCGGTTGTTCGGCCATGAAGTCACATGGCGAACTTTACGGGTTTCAAATTACTAGGACCATCGGAGTTTCGTGGGAATACGGATTCAAGTGAAGCCCAGACATGGATAGAAGAAATGGAGAAAATTTTCAAGGTCGCAAGAGTGATCGAGGAATAGAAGACTTCGTTTGCCACTTTCATGAGGAAGGGTGAGTCAAATTACTGGTGGAAGGCGAATAGAAGCCGAGCTGGGGAAGGCACAACTGCGTGGACTCGTTTTAAGGAGCTGTTTTTTTGAAAAATTACTTTCTAGAAAGCATGCAGGCAAGTATGGAGATAAAGTTCTTGGAACTGAAGCAAGATAATATGTTGGTAGTAGAGTACACAACGAAGTTTAACAAACTAGCTGGGTTTGCTCCACACCAAGAGGACACCGGAGCTAGGCGAGCGAAGAGATTTGAACAAGGGTTGAAGCCCTGGGCATATAGTAAGGTTATGATTTTGCAGATCAACACATTTCCTACGTTACTTAAGGAAGCAATCGTTGCCGAGGAGGAAATGAAGCGTTGACAAAGCACAACCAAGATCAGAAAAGCCATGATGGTCACAAGGAAGGTAGCCGTGGGGGAAGTAACCCGAATAAAAGGAAAGGGAACGATAGCCAATCTCGCGGAGGCAACAAGTCTGGAGGAGAGGTTAAGAAGGGTATATTCGTCCGAGTGTATCTCCGTGGGGAGCGCCAGTTCTGTTCGTAAAGAAGAAGGATGGATCGTTAAGGCTCAGTATCGATTACAGGGAATTAAACAAGGTTATGATTAAGAACAGGTACCCGCTGCCCAAAATAGACGATCTGTTTGATCAACTCAAGGGAGCGAAATACTTTTCAAAGATTGATTTAAGGACAGGCTACCATCAGCTAAGGGTGCGACAGGAGGATATCCCGAAGACGGCATTCAAAACTCGTTATGAACATTTCGAGTTTCTGGTAATGTCATTTGGACTAACAAATGCACCAGCGGCATTCATAGATATGATGAACAGAATGTTCAAGCAGTACTTGGACAAGTTCGTGGTAGTATTCATTGATGACATCTTGGTGTATTCAGTGACAGAGGAAGAACATGCTGAACATCTAAGGATTGCTTTGGAGGCATTAAGAAGGGAGAAGCTGTGCGCGAAGTTTTTGAAGTGTGAATTTTGGTTGCAAAGGGTGCAGTTTCTAGGACACGTTATTGACAGGAGTGGTGTTTCGGTAGACCCAGCAAAGGTGGAAGCCATTATCAACTGGGAGCAGCCGAAGACGCCAATGGAGATCAGAAGTTTCCTAGGGTTAGCGGGATACTATCGGAGATTCATCCAAGATTTCTCAAAGATAGCATCACCGTTGACCAATCTAACCAGAAAGACGGTAAAGTTTGTTTGGACGGAGAAGTGCGAGGAGAGTTTCATGGAGCTGAAGAAGAGACTTAGCCAAGCACCAGTGTTGGCTTTACCGGATGACACTGGAGGTTTTGTAGTATACAGTGATGCGTCACAAAAGGGCCTTGGTTGTGTACTAATGCAGCATGGCAAGGTCATTGCATACGCTTCGCGTCAGCTGAAGGACTATGAGAAGGGATACCCGACTCATGATCTGGAGTTAGCAGCAGTAGTGTTCGCCTTGAAGATTTGGAGGCACTACTTATATGGAGAGAGGTGCGAGATATATACAGATCACAAGAGTCTGAAATATATCTTCACTCAGAAGGAGCTGAATATGAGGCAGCGCCGATGGTTAGAATTGATCAAGAATTATGACTGTGAGATTCTGTATCATCCGGGCAAAGGAAACGTAGTCGCAGATGCCCTGAGTAGGAAGGGCAGAGAGAAATTGATGAGGCTTACAACTCAGGCAGAGCTGATAAAGGAGTTCGAACGTCTGGAATTGGAGGTTAATTATCTGATGGAGACAGATGGGAAACTGTTTACAGTGACAGCGAGCCCGACCCTGTTGGATCAGATTAAGGAGGCTCAAGGAAAGGATGAGGATTGTGATGGAATAAAGAAACGAATTGCCGAAGGCGAGGAGCTTAAGTATAAGATTGATAGCACTGGATTGCTAAGATTTGAAGGGAGAGTCTGGGTACCGTTGGATCTGGAATTGAGGGAAGAAATCCTTCAGGAAGCTCATAGCACGAAGTACTCAGTACATCCTGGAAGCACAAAGATGTACCAGGATTTGTGATGAAATTTTTGGTGGCCGAATATGAAACGCGAAGTGGCGGAGTGCGTCAGCCGATGTCTGACATGCCAACGGATTAAAGCAGAGCACCAACGACCGAGCGGATTACTTCAACCGTTAGAAATTCCGGAGTGGAAGTGGGAGCACATCACAATGGACTTTGTGGTGGGACTACCACCAACTCATAAGGGTTTAGACGCTATCTGGGTAATCATGGATCGTCTAACCAAGTCTGCTCATTTTCTGCCAATCAAGATACGGTACAATCTGGAGCAATTAGCAAAGCTTTATGTGAAAGAGATAGTGTCAAGACATGGAGTGCCGGTATCAATTGTATCTGATAGAGATCCGCGCTTCACGTCGAATTTTTGGAAAAGTCTGCAGGCAAGAATGGGGACGCAGTTGAGGTTGAGTACAGCTTATCATCCTCAAACCAACGGCCAGAGCGAGCGAACGATTCAGACCCTAGAAGATATACTTCGGGCAGTCGTGATAGATTTAAAGGGCAGCTGGGATGACCATTTGCCACTGGTGGAGTTTGCTTACAACAATAGCTATCACGCCAGTATCGGCATGCCACCATACGAAGTGCTATATGGAAGGAAATGCCGAACCCCGATGTGTTGGGACGAGGTCGGGGAGCGAAGATTGCTGGGACCAGAAATGGTGCAGCAGACTACAGACATCGTGCGGCTGATCAGAAACCGGCTGGTAGCAGCTCAAGATCGCCAGAAGAAATATGCCGACTTACATCGTCAGAAGCGGGACTTTGAAGTTGGTAGCTTTGTATTTCTGAAGGTATCTCCTTGGAAAGGAAAGATCCGGTTTGGGAAGGGGCAAATTGAGCCCTAGGTTCATAGGACCATTCGAGATTTCGAGGCGAATCGGCGAGGTGGCGTACGAGGTAGCGTTACCTCCTGAACTTGAGCACATTCACAACGTATTTCATGTGTCAGTGTTGCGGCCGTATAAACCAGGCTATAAGCACGTTATCTCCTATGAACCAATCCAAGTCGAGAAGGACTTAACGTACGAGGAAGTTCCTGTCCAGATTCTCGATAGAAAGGAACAGAAGCTGAGAAACAAGACCATCCATTCCGTCAAAGTTCTCTGGAGGAATCACGCAGTCGAAGAAGCTACGTGGGAACTCGAAGAGAAAATGAAAGCGAATTATCCGTTTTTATTTGAGTAACCCTATTTTTGCAATTCCGAGGACGGAATTTTTATAAGGGTGGAGGGATGTAATGCCCGTGAATTTTGAACGTCCTTATTAATTAAATCTAATTTAATTTAATGAGTTAACGTTGTGTTCTATTTAAACTAACTTGGGTTAATTGGTGGGAGATGTATAAGATATGTCTATACTTGTGTTGGCAGGTATGATATAACTATGGTTAAGAAATAACCATATGTGAGTCAAGTGTATGAATTGGTGTGTAATGGCTAAAATGGCCAAGAGTGGTTAATAACCAAGGTAATTTTGAAGGGGCAATAACCATTGTATATCCAAGTGGTTAATAACCAATGTAATTATGGCGGGATAATAACCATTGTGTTTAAACAATGTAACTATGGCAAGATAATAACCAATGTCTAATAACCAATGAAGAATGGTTAATAACTAATGGATAATTAAGATTTTGCGAAAAGACTATTTTAACCTTAAAAGAAGTTGGGTAATGATTAAAATACCCTTGAGGAAGTTGCTAGGAAGCTTCCTATTATTGATGAATTGATCAAATTGCCCTTGCCTAGTCATGATTAATGACTATTTTGCCCATGGTCTCTACTTTCCTATAAATAGGACCCCTCACCAATGCTAGTAGGGGTTGGTTCATCTATTATTCACCAAGTATAGAGAGTTTGTGAGCTTAGAGAGGAAAAAAGAGTGAGATTAGCATAGTTCATGCATCTGAAGTTCATCACATACTTTGGTAGATCAAGGAGAGTAGCTACAAGATCAAGGTGAAACTCTAAACCATTTCCTTCTTTCTTACTTTATTTTATTTTTATAGTTTTTAAGAGATTTTGTTCTAAGACTCAAGAATCATTAGATCTTCATGCTTCATGTATAGATCTAATCCTCTTGAGTGTTAGAATGGAGATTCAAAGGAAGAAAAGGAACTTATGTTCTTAAAGGGTAAAAACCCTAGAGCTTTTCTTCACTTGGATCACCCATAACTTGAGATCTACAACTTGGATTTGTGATCCGTTGAAAGGGGGTGCTAGGTACATGAGTTAGCTAGTAAACCCAAGTGGTAGAACACAAATCCAATAATTTTTGAAGCCTTGGGGGCTATTTTCCCAAAACAGTCCAGCTATAAAACTTAAAGCTTTAAAACCCTAAAAGCTTGTTGTCCTTGTTTTTCCAAAGGTTGTTTCGGCCAGTTATGAATATGTTAAAAATTTGGGAAAAATCACAGAGGTACCTTAAGAAGTATCTACAAGTAGCAAAAAGAATGAACACGTTTCGATGTGTACGTTTTGTGTAATGGCTTTTACCGTGAAGGACTCCTAAATATTCATACCCGGATTTCTCACTGTGTGTACCTTGAAAACATATGAAATGTTTACAGTATATTTATGCATGTTATGAGAGTGTACCCTGAAAATTTCAGAAATATCTGAGCTAAACTTGATTTATGAAAAATATAACAAGATTCGGAGGTTTTGAGTACTTTAAAAATAGTAAATCACTTTCTAAAATTCCAGAAAAATTTGTGGGTCATTGTTGGATCATATACTATCCAGATCCAGAGGATAATAAGTTTTAGAACCTATTTGCTATTTTTCATAATAATGTTATAGTTATGGTTAAAAGAAAATAAATGGTTAAATGATGTCATAAATAAGGAAAATATGATTTTTAAGCTTGGATACTCCTAATATTATATATTATGACTATTGAGGGGTATTTTGGTAATATTTAATGAGAAATAATATTTATGACCTTTTATGGGTAGTAAAGGAGTTGTTTAATAAAGGGTAAAACAATTAGAATAAATTGTTTATTCGCTTAATAACTTATTAAAATATTACTATGATATTTGTAATATAAGAATTCGATATTTTTAAGTAAACAAAGAAATATTAAGATTAAAACTTTATGGAAATATTATTGAATGGGTAATAATATTTGTTTTAAGCATTAATAAATGATTAAGATATTATTAAAATGGCTAATAATATTAGATTAAAATATTATTAATGATATGAGAATTAAAATATTATTAAGAGATTAATAATATTAGATTAAAGTATTATTGGATGATTAAAATATTATTAAGATGTTAATAACATTAGTAAACGAATAAAGGTGTTATTAGTGGACTAATAATACCAAGAGGTAAATTAAATATTATCAGGATTGATAATAATAAATGTCTTATAGGATTTACGATAGTTTATTAACTTATGTGTGCTATGTGATTTGCTTAATTGTTAAATAAATAGCATAAGTAAGCGTATCGATATACAACTACGCAGTACTAATTGGTAGATCGACGTTATCAATGTTAGGTTCTTCAAGGCCAATTAGTTAAAGCTAGAATTATTTATAGCTGAGCAGACAGGCAAGTTCTCTAACTCAAACTCGAGTTATGATTTTTGAAGCATGTTAGTGAATAATTATTGTTGATTATTCACATCTATACTGGTTATTGAGATTCGCACCTTGTGCAATTGAATTCCTATTCTATTGTTATTGAATTGTGAATTAGATTAAAGTTCTTTCAAGCATGAACTATTTATGAGATAGATCTATGCTATTTGTATCAGCTAGATCAAGCATGTCTAAATTTGTGAAATTAAATGTATTTTAAAAGCTGTTCTTATTAATTTGCTATAGTAAGAACTCTTGGCTGAGAAAAGGATAAATTTGATTAAGGCATGATATCAATGCTAGTTTATTAAGTGTTTATGCATAAATCACGGGGTATGAAAGGCTGATCCCCTTTATTACCAAAACTTTTTAAGAGGTCCAGTTTAAATGCTGAGAACCTTGGCAAATGTCTATGGTTATTTCCAACCACTCAGTAATTGTCATTCAATTATTCGAATATTCAATTGTTAACTATTAATTCATGTTTCTTCACAATTTTATACTGTCGTTGAACATTGAAAGCGAAGCTTCCTTCTATTCATTATATATCTCCCTTGTATATAAACTTGCTAAGCAAACTAGTTGCTTACCCTTGCTATATCATGATTTTTATTTCAGCTAAGACAGAAACGTCAAAATGGGACAAAAGAAAAGGGAAGGTGCAAGAATAGTTGCCTGATAGGGCTTATGTATTAGTTATCTAAAAATGTTATTTGGTTATGTGAACTCTTATTGTATTAAGGGTATGTTTTTAAGTTAAGGTTAAAGAACCTTGGAACCATAATTGTAAGACGTTATTACTATTTCGATAGACATTGTATGATTATTATTCCGCATTTAGTTAGAAAGTATGTTTGTTGTTGAGTATCGTGAACACCGAATTCAAGGTTAGGAAACCAGGATTTGGGGGTGTCATAATCCTTGGACTTGAGATCATCATAGTATATTGTGTATGATGAGTTATACTTTAACATGTCCCTTAAGACCTTTAGGGTATATCAAAGGGTATGATTGGGTGTAATAAGTTGTACATGGTGATAGGTAAATGATCAACAAAGAATCTACCATATCTAGTAAAAGATGTGAATGTCCTATGTGATTCGATAAATGACATCTCAGTAGTTCTTGGCCAAGTCAGAATGAAATTAGAAAGGAGTTTTTAATTTGCATTATTTAGAGTTGTGCATTTGAGAATCGAAATACATATAATTAAATAAAATAAGACTTGACAATAATTTCATGTCTTATATTTAATTGGGACATTGTATTGTAGAAGTATTGAATTGTACAGTAACTATTCACTAAAAGGTTCTTTGGTGATTAGTGTTGAAATCTATATTATCTGGAATGTCGTTCATCGCTAAGGGGGCTTACCCTTATTGTAGAATAAATGTTATTTATTTAAATGAATTAAATAGTTTAATTTGTTTATTTAAATAAGATTAAAATTATTCTAATTGATTTTTTCACAACCGGTTTAATATGGAGAATCTAAAGGGTCACACCGCAAAAGAAAAATATTTATTTAAGAAGTAAATGGCATAATTGTAATAATAAGTTAAGTGTATTTAATTTAGTCTATGGAGATAGAATAAATTAAATAGCTTTATATTTATTATTTAATATTTTAGAAATATTAAATATAAATTAATAAGAGGAGTCTTATTATTATTACTATTATTATTATTTAATTCCTAAAAGGGTTTGAAAATTAATTAATAAAACTATTATCATAAATTCCTAATTGGATTAGGAGTTTAATTAATTAAAAGAGTTTAATTAAGATAATTAACCTAATCCTAAATTGTTTAGGAGGGTTTTATATATCTATAAATAAGAGGAGTCTTATCATAAATTAGGGTTACATACACTTCATTAGAATTGTGGAGAGTACTTGCAATTTCTATAGAAATAGAAACTAGGATTTTGCCAACACCCATCTTCTTGAACAAGTATTATTCCTTGGTAGATCACCTCTAAAGGCCAAACACTTGGGTGGCTAACGTTGATCTTAGGAAGGAATTTAATTGGTGGAATTCGAGGAGAACGTGAAGGAATTGGAGGTGAACTTGTACCCGAGGAAACTTTGATTCATGAGGGTATAATTCTCTATTTGTGTCTCTTTAATTCGTTCAATTGATAATTGAACACAAGGAAAGATCATGGTGATGGTTTGTATTAAAATTTTAAAATCCCTTTTATCGCGCTTCAGCTCTATTTATGTAATTTGATTTCATGCTTGCGTATTATACAAACCCAACATATCCACCAAGAAATAATACGTACTCAGGAAGATGGGTATTGGCAAAACCCTAGTTTCAATCTCTATATAAATTTTAAGTACTCTCCCAAATCTTATGGAAGCGAATGTAACCCCAAACCATAATAGACTCATATTATTTATAGATATGGGTAACCCTCCTAAACTATTTAAGATTAGGGTTTTATTCTAATTAAACTCTTTTAATTAATTAAACTCTTAATCCAATTAAGAATTTATGAGAGTACTTCTATTAATTAATTTCCAAACTCTTTTAGGAATTAAATAATGATAATAGTAATAATAATAATAATAATAATAATAATAATAATAATAATAATAATAATAATAATAATAATAATAATAATAATAATAAGACTCCTCTTATTAATTTATATTTAATATTTTTGAAATATTAAATAATAAATATTAAGCTATTTAATTTATTCTATCACCATAGATTAAATTAAATACACTTAACTTATTATTACAATTATGTCCTTTACTTCTTAAATAAACATTTTTCTTTTACGGTGTGACCTTTTAGGTTCTCCATATTAAACCGGTTATGAATAAGTCGATTAGAACAATTCTAATCTTATTTAAATAAATAAATTAAACTATTTAATTCATTTAAATAAATAATATTTATTATACAATAAGGATAAGCCCCCTTAGCGATCAACGACTTTCTAGATAATATAGATTTCAACATTAATCACAAAAGAACCTTTCAGTAAATAGTTACCGTACAATTCAATCATTCTACCATACAATATCCCAATCAAATATAAGACATGTAATTACTGTTAAGTCTTATTTTATTTAATTATATGTATTTCGATTCTCAAATGCACAACTCTAAATAATGCAAATTAAAAACTCCTTTATAATTTCATTCTGTCTTGGCCAAGGACTAATTAGTCGTCATTTATCAAATCACATAGGACATTCTCATCTTTTACTAGATGTGGTATATTCTGAAAGTAGTATACACACAAACCAATCATATTTGATATAATGTAGCATATACTTTGTAATCTTATTCGGTTATTAAAGGCATTTTACATTATCTACATGGTGCTGTTATATTAAATGTGATGAACCCATAGTTTTGAGCAAGGCTTTTAGAATCATGATGGGGATCATGCTAATGAGATCTAAATTCTAGATAGCTCACAAACTAAAATCGTTCCTAATCGATGGATTACTAAAAAGGAGATTAGTGAATCCGGATAGATTAGTACATATGTTGCTTGCTCTTATGAAGAGGATGATTGATCTCATAATCATTTGTGTGGAGACACTAAAGCAAGTATGTAGGTACTTATTAAAGAATAAGTTCACTGAATGTGGCTCGCTAAGGGATACCTAATGGAGTTTTACTCACCTGTCAATAGGAATTCCTCTAGTGATAGTAGTACAAGTGATCCTTGGACTTGAGATCATCATAGTATCTTGTGTGTGATGAGTTATACTTTGACATGTCCCTTAAGACCCTTAGGGTATATCAAATGGTATGATTGGGTATAATAAGTTGTACATGGAGATAGGTGAATGGTCAACAAATAATCTACCACTTCTAGTAAAAGGAGTGAATGTCCTATGTGATTTGATAAATGACAACTCAGAAGTCTTTGGCCAAAGCAGAATGAAATTAGAAACGAGTTTCTAATTTGCATTAATCGGAGTTGTGCATTTGAGAATCAAAATACATATAATTAAATAAAATAAGACTTGACAGTAAATCCATGTCTTATATTTAATTGGGACATTGTATGGTATAAGGATTGAATTGTACAGTAACTATTCACTGAAAGGTTCTTTTGTGATTAATGTTGAAATCTATATTATCTGGAAAGTCGTTGATCGCTAAGGGGGCTTACCCTTATTGTAAAATAAATATTATTTATTTAAATAAATTAAATAGTTTAATTTATTTATTTAAATAAGATTAGAATTGTTCTAATTGATTTATTCACAACCGGTTTAATATGGAGAACCTAAAGGGTCACACCGCAAAAGAAAAATATTTGTTTAAGAAGTAAATGGCATAATTGTAATTATAAGTTAAGTGTATTTAATTTAATCTATGGAGATAGAATAAATTAAATAGCTTAATATTTATTATTTAATATTTTGGAAATATTAAATATAAATTAATAAGAGGAGTCTTATTATTATTACTATTATTATTATTTAGTTCCTAAAAAGGGTTTGGGAATTAATTAATAAAAATACTCTCATAAATTCCTAATTGGATTAGGAGTTTAATTAATTAAAAGAGTTTAATTAAAATATTATTAAAAGATTAATAATATTAGATTAAAGTATTATTGGATGATTAAAATATTATTAAGATGTTAATAACATTAGTAAACGAATAAAGGTGTTATTAGTGGACTAATAATACCAAGAGGTAAATTAAATATTATCAGGATTGATAATAATAAGTGTCTTATAGGATTTACGATAGTTTATTAACTTATGTGTGCTATGTGATTTGCTTAATTGTTAAATAAATAGCATAAGTAAGCGTATCGATATACAACTACGCAGTACTAATTGTTAGATCGACGTTATCAATGTTAGGTTCTTCAAGGCCAATTAGTTAAAGCTAGAATTATTTATAGCTGAGCAGACAGGCAAGTTCTCTAACTCAAACTCGAGTTATGATTTTTGAAGCATGTTAGTGAATAATTATTGTTGATTATTCACATCTATACTGGTTATTGAGATTCGCACCTTGTGCAATTGAATTCCTATTCTATTGTTATTGAATTGTGAATTAGATTAAAGTTCTTTCAAGCATGAACTATTTATGAGATAGATCTATGCTATTTGTATCAGCTAGATCAAGCATGTAATGTCCAGGGAATTTTTAAAACATTGTATCAAATTTATTTTGATAAATAAAATTCACTTTATATAATTCTATGAATTCTAATTGGATCCACGCGAGAATTATTATTTAACTATAATTATACGGTCCAATAATTTTCTTGCATTAAAAAGGGGCTCATTAATAGTGTGATTTAAATTTGTGAGTAACCCTAAGATTTAATTTGCAAGAAATTTGAAAGAAAACTTAATTAATAAATTCATTTCACTATTATTGGATTAAATAAATCGAATGAAGTATTATTGGAAACAAATATCTTAAATAAGTAATTAGTGGAATTAATTATTTAATAAGGGTGTTAAGTTAATGGACCCATTTTCCTTTTATATTATTTGGGCCAAATCTCCTTTTAATTCCTTTGGGCCATTTTCCTATTAAGTTCAGTCGGCCCAATTCAATTGAGATAGCCCAATTTTCACTCCTCCTAACCGAGTCGGGTCATCTCACTTGTAAACCAATTTGGGGGAAGTCAGTAGTCAAATTGGGGACAATTGGTCAGTTCATTTGGGCGATATCAGCAGAGATTGAAGTAGGGAGGAAATCAGTCGAACCTAAGCCCTAGCTCTCGAACCATCAAATCCCAACACCCTCGATCAGTCGCAACCAGTGAAGGAGAAGGGGGAAAAATTAACCCTCAATCGAAGCTGTCAATCGAGCCAACCCCAAACCTTCAATCAACCCATCAATCAAGTAAGAGGCGGACAGAAAAGGTGCCGGCAATAGCTTGAAGAACCCTCGGACGGAGCGAAGGAGTTATCAACGCAACCAAGCACCATTGGTTGGACCGAAGGTTCGAGACAGTTGGCGATTGGACCAGTGGGGGTTCGACACTCGAGGATTCGCCGGCGAAGATTCGGGCGGCGTGATGGGGGTCAGTCGACAGTCCGTCCCTCTCCCTACCGTCGGTTACTAACTGGGTTAGGTAGGGTATTGTCCAATTTTTGGGTAAACATTTGTCTATAAATTGAACCCCAAGCTGCCGGTTTTCTTTTGGTTGTGAGTTTCCAAAATCGAAAATAGCTAGGGTTTGAAATTCTTAAAGGGGGGAGTCACTGTGAATGTCTGGTTTTGTCACCTACTTTGGGAGAAGAAGGAAGATAGCCCATCGGACGGCCTTAAGGTATAACCCAACTGTCGTGTAATCGCGTTTGGACTGTACCTCTCTTCTTTTTCTTTTCTGTTATTGGTTTGTGTCTGTGAAGTTGCCGATTTGGGTTGGCTTATAATACTGTATGTAGATTATGGTTGTTCTGTATTGGGAATACCTTGTTTCTTTGTATTGGGTTAATTATTTCCCTATATTAGATTGCTTTGTGCATTTGGGTTGTGTTAAAATCTGGTGCAAGAGAACCCCAAGAGGTTCGGCAACATGCTTGTGGTATCATAAACTGGCCAAGGTTAAGGCTTAGAATGCTCAGTATATGCTCGATTTAATGCCTAAACCAGAAATTGTTTTCTTTTTTATATCAACTGCCTGCCAACAATATGATTTATAAAACCCAACATTGGTTTCTGGTAATGCGACAGTGTATCCACAGACTTTAGAAGAGGTGTTCATGTTGTATCAAGCTTGTGCTAAGAACCAAAGTTGGCTAAACTGGGTCCAGAAGCTATGTATAAAAATCGGATTTTTTTTTTTTTTTTTTTGCCAATAGGTTGGTGTTGGGTGTGTTTTCTGCAGTTGGGTTCAAACTTTGGAAAACAGGGGAAGTATGCCCATCATAAGGCAGTACTCTGCCCAATTTTTTTTTTAGCTGGGTAGTGAATTGTTAGGTAAAACAATAATAAAATAACTACTTGCTATTTCAATAATAAATAGCAATTAAGATAATAAGTATTTAAATTACTATTTAGTTAATATTAGTAACAAAAAAGAATAATTACTTATTTCTTTTGTCAATATATAATAAGTGGTGATAATGAATATTTACTTATTGTTTAATGAATACTAAATAATTAAGCAAGAATAAAGTGATAAAATAATAATTTTTATTTATTTATCACTAAAATTAAGAAATAATTAATTATTGTTATAGGAGAATACATATTTAATTAGTATTTATAATGATTAAATAAGAGTAAGGTTAATTAAATAATTATTTATTTATTTATTTATTTATTTATTTATTTATTATTTTTTTAATAAATAAAGATAATAAATATTTAATTATTATTTACTAATAATAATAATTAAATATGAATAGAGTTAATAAAATAATTATTTATTATTTACTAATTAATAATAAATAAAGATAATAAATATTTAATTATTATTTAATAATAATAATAATTAAATATGAATAAAGTTAACAAATAATTATGTATAAAGGTACTAAGTATTTGATTATTATAATTAAGTATAAATAAAGTTACGAAATAATACGGATGGTAAGTACTTAATCATCAATGAAATGATGATTAAGTATGAGGGAGATTAATAAGTTAAATATTTAGCTGTGGCCCTTAATAAATAAAGATAATAAACACTTAGTGATTATTAATATTAAATAATAATTAAGTGTGTAAATTTATACACTAATTAATGTTGAATAAAGGACAAGTACAACAATTACTAAATTACCCCTAAGGTAGTGGCAATTAAGAGTAAGTCAACTAAATAATTGATTAATGGTTTTCTGTTATTTTTTTTAAAACAAAATAAATTTATAAGGATTGTTAAAGGTAACAAATTGAGTATTCAAATGATAGTGACCATGATTACTTATTATCTGTTTAAGATAGATAAAGGTCATTAATAAATTTATGTTTAACTAAGGTAAATTAGTAATTAAATTTAGATGGTGAATTTTACCTGTTGAGTAAAAGGTATAGTGAGAGGTGTCAAATACACAACTGTTAATTGATAAATCGACTTTATCCAATGATAGGTCACTCGAGATCAATTAATTAAAGCTAGAATTTATCTGTAGCTGAGCAAACAGGCAAGTCCTCTATCCCGAACTTTGATTTCTGCAAGTTCCTAACCCTAAACTTCTTACATTATTGCAAGTTCTTCCTTACTCAACTTTTTACCTTGAGCAATACTTCTAAAACCTTATGCAGTATTTTAATTCATGCAAAAGGTATATATATTATTGCAAGTATTCTTTAAGCTTGAATTTTATCTCCAAGCATGCTATAAGTGGTCTAATTACTTTTAAAATTATTCCACATCTGTGTATTTATTGGCATTCGCACTCATGCATTTGAATTCGGATATTGAATTAAATTCAGAAGTTTTATGAACCATTCATGGTTAAGTCTGAACCCTTGTTCGGTCAGACAATTTTGTGAGAATTTATAAAAGCTATCCGAACCAATCAATGGTAAGGATTCTTAGACTGTATGAACACCCCCTTTATTTATAGGGGAGTACCCCACGTACCGTATATAAGGTACAAATAGCAGAATTAAATGTTATGCATATACATAGGGTACGCGAGGCTGATCCCCTCAAGTACGTTATTCTGTAGCCAGTAACCAGAGGGTCAACCAGCTATTGACTCCTCTGGAAGTTATCGTTCAAAGTCTATTTGACTATCAATTGTTCTAAAAGCATTTATTGTTCTTGCTTCTGATTTATTCTATTGTTGAAATCCCTTTTTATATCCATTCATCATGATATATCCTTACTGTTGCACTTTAAACTTGCTGGGCAAACTCGTTGCTCATTCTTGCTATATCATGATTTCATTGCAGCTAAACCCGAGACGTCAGGGAAGAATAAAGGGAAAGAAAAGATGAAATGATAGACTTTTTGTAGCTGACCTTAGATTCATGTGTTAGTTATTTACTGATGTAATTTAAACCCTGCTAGCTATTTAGGGTATGGATTGTGTAAATGTTTAAGGTTAATCGTATTCTGGGACTAGTGACACCTTGTAATGAACAATGTATGTTTATTATATTCCGCACTTTTAGATATCATATGTTGTTAAAGGTGAATGTTGTATTGAATCGTGATGACCAGATCAGGGTATTTGGAGACCCGAATTTGGGGGCGTCACAAAGCATGTCTAAATTTGTGAAATCAAATGTATTTTAAAATCTGTTCTTATTAATTTGCTATAGTAAGAACTCTTGGCTGAGAAAAGGATAAATTTGATTAAGGCATGATATCAATGCTAGTTTATTAAGTGTTTATGCATAAATCACGGGGTATGAAAGGCTGATCCCCTTGATTACCAAAACTTTTTAAGAGGTCCAGTTTAAATGCTGAGAACCTTGGCAAATGTCTATGGTTATTTCCAACCACTCAGTAATTGTCATTCAATTATTCGAATATTCAATTGTTGACTTCATGTTTCTTCACAATTTTATACTGTCGTTGAACATTGAAAGCGAAACTTCCTTCTATTCATTATATATCTCCCTTGTGTATAAACTTGCTAAGCAAACTAGTTGCTTACCCTTGCTATATCATGATTTTTATTTCAGCTAAGACAGAAACGTCAAAATGGGACAAAAGAAAAGGGAAGGTGCAAGAATAGTTGCCTGATAGGGCTTATGTATTAGTTATCTAAAAATGTTATTTGGTTATGTGAACTCTTATTGTATTAAGGGTATGTTTTTAAGTTAAGGTTAAAGAACCTTGGGACCATGATTGTAAGACGTTATTACTATTTCGATAGACATTGTATGATTATTATTCCGCATTTAGTTAGAAAGTATGTTTGTTGTTGAGTATCGTGAACACCGAATTCAAGGTTAGGAAACCAGGATTTGGGGGTGTCACAATCCTTGGACTTGAGATCATCATAGTATATTGTGTATGATGAGTTATACTTTAACATGTCCCTTAAGACCTTTAGGGTATATCAAAGGGTATGATTGGGTGTAATAAGTTGTACATGGAGATAGGTAGATGATCAACAAAGAATCTACCATATCTAGTAAAAGATGTGAATGTCCTATGTGATTCGATAAATGACATCTCAGTAGTTCTTGGCCAAGACAGAATGAAATTAGAAAGGAGTTTTTAATTTGCATTATTTAGAGTTGTGCATTTGAGAATCGAAATACATATAATTAAATAAAATAAGACTTGACAATAATTCCATGTCTTATATTTAATTGGGACATCGTATTGTAGAAGTATTGAATTGTACAGTAACTATTCACTGAAAGGTTCTTTGGTGATTAGTGGTGAAATCTATATTATCTGGAAAGTCGTTCATCGCTAAGGGGGCTTACCCTTATTGTAGAATAAATGTTATTTATTTAAATGAATTAAATAGTTTAATTTATTTATTTAAATAAGATTAAAATTATTCTAATTGATTTTTTCACAACCGGTTTAATATGGAGAACCTAAAGGGTCACACCGCAAAAGAAAAATATTTATTTAAGAAGTAAATGGCATAATTGTAATAATAAGTTAAGTGTATTTAATTTAGTCTATGGAGATAGAATAAATTAAATAGCTTTATATTTATTATTTAATATTTTGGAAATATTAAATATAAATTAATAAGAGGAGTCTTATTATTATTACTATTATTATTATTTAATTCCTAAAAGGGTTTGAAAATTAATTAATAAAACTATAATCATAAATTCCTAATTGGATTAGGAGTTTAATTAATTAAAAGAGTTTAATTAAGATAATTAACCTAATCCTAAATTGTTTAGGAGGGTTTTATATATCTATAAATAAGAGGAGTCTTATCATAAATTAGGGTTACATACACTTCATTAGAATTGTGGAGAGTACTTGCAATTTCTATAGAAATAGAAACTAGGATTTTGCCAACACCCATCTTCTTGAACAAGTATTATTCCTTGGTAGATCACCTCTAAAGGCCAAACACTTGGGTGGCTAACGTTGATCTTAGGAAGGAATTTAATTGGTGGAATTCGAGGAGAACGTGAAGGAATTGGAGGTGAACTTGTACCCGAGGAAACTTTGATTCATGAGGGTATAATTCTCTATTTGTGTCTCTTTAATTCGTTCAATTGATAATTGAACACAAGGAAAGATCATGATGATGGTTTGTATTAAAATTTTAAAATCCCTTTTATCGCGCTTCAGCTCTATTTATGTAATTTGATTTCATGCTTGCGTATTATACAAACCCAACATATCCACCAAGAAATAATACGTACTCAGGAAGATGGGTCTTGTTAGCAAAAAAAAAAAAAAAAAAAAAGATGGGTATTGGCAAAACCCTAGTTTCAATCTCTATATAAATTTTAAGTACTCTCCCAAATCTTATGGAAGCGAATGTAACCCCAAACCATAATAGACTCATCTTATTTATAGATATGGGTAACCCTCCTAAACTATTTAAGATTAGGGTTTTATTCTAATTAAACTCTTTTAATTAATTAAACTCTTAATCCAATTAAGAATTTATGAGAGTACTTCTATTAATTAATTCCCAAACTCTTTTAGGAATTAAATAATGATAATAGTAATAATAATAATAATAATAATAATAATAATAATAATAATAATAATAATAATAATAAGACTCCTCTTATTAATTTATATTTAATATTTTTGAAATATTAAATAATAAATATTAAGCTATTTAATTTATTCTATCACCATAGATTAAATTAAATACACTTAACTTATTATTACAATTATGTCCTTTACTTCTTAAATAAACATTTTTCTTTTACGGTGTGACCTTTTAGGTTCTCCATATTAAACCGGTTATGAATAAGTCGATTAGAACAATTCTAATCTTATTTAAATAAATAAATTAATCTATTTAATTCATTTAAATAAATAATATTTATTATACAATAAGGATAAGCCCCCTTAGCGATCAACGACTTTCTAGATAATATAGATTTCAACATTAATCACAAAAGAACCTTTCAGTAAATAGTTACCGTACAATTCAATCATTCTACCATACAATATCCCAATTAAATATAAGACATGTAATTACTGTTAAGTCTTATTTTATTTAATTATATGTATTTCGATTCTCAAATGCACAACTCTAAATAATGCAAATTAAAAACTCCTTTATAATTTCATTCTGTCTTGGCCAAGGACTAATTAGTCGTCATTTATCAAATCACAGAGGACATTCTCATCTTTTACTAGATGTGGTATATTCTGAAAGTAGTATACACACAAACCAATCATATTTGATATAATGTAGCATATACTTTGTAATCTTATTCGGTTATTAAAGGCATTTTACATTATCTACATGGTGCTGTTATATTAAATGTGATGAACCCATAGTTTTGAGCAATGCCTTTAGAATCATGATGGGGATCATGCTAATGAGATCTAAATTCTAGATAGCTCACAAACTAAAATCGTTCCTAATCGATGGATTACTAAAAAGGAGATTAGTGAATCCGGATAGATTAGTACATACGTTGCTTGCTCTTATGAAGAGGATGATTGATCTCATAATCATTTGTGTGGAGACACTAAAGCAAGTATGTAGGTACTTATTAAAGAATAAGTTCACTGAATGTGGCTCGCTAAGGGATACCTAATGGAGTTTTACTCACCTGTCAATAGGAATTCCTCTAGTGATAGTAGTACAAGTGATCCTTGGACTTGAGATCATCATAGTATCTTGTGTGTGATGAGTTATACTTTGACATGTCCCTTAAGACCCTTAGGGTATATCAAATGGTATGATTGGGTATAATAAGTTGTACATGGAGATAGGTGAATGGTCAACAAATAATCTACCGCTTCTAGTAAAAGGAGTGAATGTCCTATGTGATTTGATAAATGACAACTCAGAAGTCTTTGGCCAAAGCAGAATGAAATTAGAAACGAGTTTCTAATTTGCATTAATCGGAGTTGTGCATTTGAGAATCAAAATACATATAATTAAATAAAATAAGACTTGACAGTAAATCCATGTCTTATATTTAATTGGGACATTGTATGGTATAAGGATTGAATTGTACAGTAACTATTCACTGAAAGGTTCTTTTGTGATTAATGTTGAAATCTATATTATCTGGAAAGTCGTTGATCGCTAAGGGGGCTTACCCTTATTGTAAAATAAATATTATTTATTTAAATAAATTAAATAGTTTAATTTATTTATTTAAATAAGATTAGAATTGTTCTAATTGATTTATTCACAACCGGTTTAATATGGAGAACCTAAAGGGTCACACCGCAAAAGAAAAATATTTGTTTAAGAAGTAAATGGCATAATTGTAATTATAAGTTAAGTGTATTTAATTTAATCTATGGAGATAGAATAAATTAAATAGCTTAATATTTATTATTTAATATTTTGGAAATATTAAATATAAATTAATAAGAGGAGTCTTATTATTATTACTATTATTATTATTTAGTTCCTAAAAAGGGTTTGGGAATTAATTAATAAAAATACTCTCATAAATTCCTAATTGGATTAGGAGTTTAATTAATTAAAGGAGTTTAATTAAAATAAAAATGCTAATCCTAAATAGTTTAGGAGGGTTCCCTATATCTATAAATAAGAGGAGTCTTATCATGATTTAGGGTTAGACAGTTACACACTCTTCTTGAACAACTATTATTCCTTGGTGGATCACCTCTAGAGGCCAAACACTTGGGTGGCTAACATTGATCAAACGAAGGAATTTAATTGGTGGAATTCAAGGAGAACGCGAAGGATTTGGAGGTGAACTCGTACCTATGGAAGCATGGTTCTACAAGGGTATGATTCTCATACTTTATCTCTTTCGTTTAATTGATAATTGAGCACATCGATGATCATGGTGATGGTTTGTATGAAAAATTTTAAAATCTGTTTTATTGCGCTTCCGCACTATTTATGTAATTTGATTGCATGTTCGCGCTATATACAAACCTTATAGTGGTATTAGAGCCTAACCTTTTGCTAATGATCGATTATTATGATTCCATGTATGTATGGGTATGCGATTAGATCGATTTTCTGGGCAACGGAAAAAATTTCGAAGTCTGCTACGCAGCGCGGCTGCGCCGCTTCCAGTTCATTCTGGAGCGCGGCCGCGCCCGAACCCAGAAATCGTTTCTGGGGATGCAACGCGACCGCGCCACTCCTAGTTCATTTTGGAGCGCGGTCGCGCCGGTCTGCAGAATTTGAAAATTTTTTATTTTGATTTTATTTATTTTCAATTAAGATAAAAGGTTTATTTTAAATTGGAATATAATTAAAATTAAAAGTTTTATTTGAACTTGGAATTGGATTCTACGTTAACTAGAATAAAGGAGTTTATTCACATATGGAATAGGATTCCATGTTTTCTTAAAAATAAAGATGTTTATTTTGATAAGGAATAGGATTCAACATATTTTATTTTCCAACAATTTTAAGTTAAAGTAAAAGAGTTTGTTTTGAACTTGAAATTGGATTCCATGTTAATTGAAATAAAAAAGTTTATTTTGATTTGGAATTTGATTAAAAATAAAGGAGTTTATTTTTACCCAAAATTGGATAAAATAAAATAAATAAGTTTATTATAATTTAAATTTTGATGAAAATAAAGGAGTTTATTTTGTTTCAAAAATTGGATTTCTAGTAAACTTTTAATTGCCCATTAAATGATATCAATACATATATGGAATTATTTTATTATTCATGAGATGATGTTATTTATTGATACATATGGAGATATGTATGATAATAAATAGGGATTGATTATGGACTACTGACCAATGTGTGATTGGATTTATTTTAGTGGATGCTTGAATGAATGAGTTTTTATAAATGGGGTCTGCGTACCTCGTCTTCTCTAGTTTTTCTTGATATAAATTTTATCTTCCTCCTATGTACCTCCCCTTGACTGCTGATCAAGGTTTCTATTTATTGTAAATAGTTTATGTAATAGGTTTAGTTATAATTACTTGAAGAATTGGAGACAAAGGAGCAAGGAGCGCTTGAAGACCCGTTTGTAAAGGAGCCCGGGTTTAAATGTAATAGTTATATTTAAATTTTGTTCTTGCATCCTAGGTTTGACCTTTTGGTTCACTTGGTGGCTCTAGTGAACCAAACTAGAATAAAAGTCCATAATCAATCCGGGTAGAATATAGTATTCTATATGTGTATGCTTATTATGTATATATTATATATTATACAACATGCTTCGCATGTTAAATAATATGACGCGTATTATATATATATATATATATATATATATATATATATGCATGCGCGCTAAACAAGATGAGACTAATAATTACAAACCCCTCAAAGAAATTATATTAAGTCCTAAGCGTTCAAAGATATTTGGAATATCGAACGTCGCCTTCTAGCATGGTAAAGCGATAGAGTATTAAATATTTAATATGAGTTTGTTGTGTCACACAAGGCAAGTATTAAATATTTAAGATGTTGTTTTATCACAATTAATGCTTATAAATAGACTGAACGATGTTGTTTTGTTGTGTCACACAAGGACAGTGTTTTTCTTTCGAATATATGGAAGTGCTAGGTTGGACTTAACTTGGATAATTTTGATTCGGATGTGTCACACTTGATCAAAATAATCTAAGAGGCAAAATATAAGGAGTTACATAGTGATGTAATTGACAATAGTTGTCTACCTATTTATTTATATATAGTTTGTTGTGTCACACAAGGCTATATACATTTGAAATGGGATCCTTATTCTCACTAGCAAATCTTTAATTAGATTTGTCGAACTATATATATTGAGGATAATATAGTTTGATGAAAAAGTGAGAGATACCAATTTAAATAAAGACCTAATTTATTTTGATGATTAATTGAAATGAATGTATGCTAAAATGTTGTTAAATTACAAATTCCTTTATAGAATTTTACGATGTCTAATTCATTATCACTACATAGCATATTGGATGCTAATTAATCAGACCGTATTAAACGGACTGGTTAAGAAATTTGAGAATAGTTCTCAAGGCTGAAAAGCTATCTTATGTCCTTAATATGTCTATCCCTGCAATGGTTGCAGGCGATGCCTCTGAGGAAAAGATTGCTACTTTTAGAAAGTAGTAAGATGATGCACAGTTGGCTCAATGCATCATGCTCGCATCCATGAGTAACGAGCTTCAGTGTCAGCATGAAACTATGGATGCTCCTACTGTACTCCAGCACCTTCAAGGAGTTGAAGGGTGAGGAAAGTAGGACTATTAGATATCAGATATCTAAGGAGCTTTTCCGATCTAGAATGACCGATGGCACTACAGTACAGACATATGTCCTAAAATGATCAATCTGATTGAACAATTGGGATAACTGGGTTTTAATGGATGGAGAGTTGATCCAAGATTTGATCTTGCAATCACTTCCAGACTCTTTCTCACAAATTGTTGTGAATTTCCACATGAACAAGCTGATATGTCAGCCTGCCTGAGTTACTTAAACATGTTGAAAACTATAAAGAGTCACTTTCCAACCAAGAAAGACCAAGTCTTACTGGTAGATGATTCTTCCAGGAAGCGGAAGAGGGCCAAAGGATCTTCTTAAAAGAAGAACAATTCAAATAAGGTAAATGGAAAGGCAAAAACAAAGGACAATAAGAACAAGACTGATGCAGATAGCAAAGGAGTTTGCTTCCACTGCAATAAGCCTGGATACTAGAAAGGAAACTGTAAAGAGAATCTTACAGAGGCTAACTAGAAGAAGCTTAGTGAAGCTTCGGTTACAGATATAAGTTTGTTCATGATTAAAAATAAATCTTTCTGTAAGTCAAGGTTCTACTTGGGTATTGGATACCGGCTGTAATTCTCACGTATGCAATCTAATGCAGAGACTAAGCAGAAGTAGAAAGCTAAACAAAGAGTAAGTAATCTTATGTGTGGGAATGGAGCAAAGGTTGCTGCATTAACCATAAGAACTTATAGTTTAGCATTGCCTACGGGCAAGTCTATTAAGTTAATAAGTTGTTATTATGTTCCAGTTCTCATTAGAAACATTAGAACTTTCGTTGTTGGACAAGGAAGGTTCTGGTATTATATTTAAGAACAATTGTTGTTCTATTTATAATGATAATGTTTTGTTTGAAACTGGAAGATTACTTGATAGACTTTGTATACTTGACTTACATGAAAAACATTTTGCAAATTGAATAAACTAATAAAAGAAAAGGAGATGGTCATTCAAAGAGTTGAATGTGTGTATTTGATAAAATACAAGTCTGAATCATTTGAAATGTTCAAAGAATTCAGAAGTGAAACATATTGACAAAGTATTAAGATTCTTTGATCAGATCGAGGAAAGAATACTTGTGCAATGAGTTTCTAGATCATCTCAAAATGGTATTTTCTCATAATGGACACCTCCTGATACGCAATAATTGATTGGTGTATCTAAAATGAGAAATTGTACCTTGTTGGACATGGTGCAGTCCATAATAATTTTTACCGACATTCTAGTACTAATCTAGGGTTATGCCCTAGAAACGGCTGCATATCTACAGAATAAGGTAACCTCAAAAATTCGAGCCCAAGACTCTATAAAGGTTATGGATAGGAAGGATTCTTACTCTTAAGTATGTTAAGATAAGGGGTTGTCCAGCTTATGTGAAAAAGGTTTCAAAGATAAGTTTGGGATAAAATCTGACAAGTGCAGACTTGTGGAATATCCTAAAGAAAGTTTAGGTATTATTACTATAATCCTACACACTGCCTTCTTAGATAAAGGTGTTTATCATTGAAGGAGCTAGTGGGAGGGTAATAGATCTTGAAGGAGTTCAAGAACCACAAAGCACTTTAAGTCGAACCGAGAAACCTGTAGATAGACCTATTGTACCACAACCGAATCGTAAATCTGGAAGAGTACCGAAGATACCTGGGAGGTATGGATTCATCATAGAGGATGATGATGAGGTACGCATCATAGAGGATGATGATCCAGTTATATACGATGAGGCTATGAGTAGAAGACACTCAGAGAAATGGCAGATGGCCATGAAATCCGAAATGAACTCCATGTATGAGAACCAAGTATAGACTCTAGTTACTCCACAAAAGGGCATAATCCCTAGAGTGTGAATATGGGTCTTTAAGATTAAGACTGGGGCAAATGGCAAGGTGGAGACCTATAAGACCAGACCTGTTTAAAAAGTTTTTTAAGTCAAGGAGTTGACTGTGATAAAACCTTATTACCGGGTAATGCTCAAGTCCATTTGGATTTTGCTTGTGATTGCAGCTTATTACGAAATCTGGCAAAATGGACGTGGATACGCCCTTCCTCAATGAAGACTTGAGGAGAATGTATATATGATATAGCCAGAGCAATTTGTTTCAAAGGTTGAAGCAAATCGTGTTTTAAGCTACAATGATCCATTTATGGATTGAAGCAAGCTTCTCAAAGATGGAACATTTGTTTTGATGAGACAATCAAAAGAGTTTGATTTTATCAAAAACGAGAATAAACCTAATGTGTACAAAAGGGTCTGTGGGATTACTGTGACATTCTTAGTATTATATGTTGATATACTACTGATAAGGAATAACACACCAATGCTACAATCAGTAAGAATAAATTGTCTAAACATTCCTCCATGAATGACTTGGGAGGAGCATCCTATAAATTGGGGATATAAATCTATATAGATAGATTTAAAGGGATGTTTGGCTTGACCCAAGGAACATATATTCATTTGATGCTAAAGGCGTTTAGCATGGCAAACTCCAAGAGAGGTCTCATGATGATGAGCCATGGAGTGTATCTCTCTAAAATTGTCCCCAATTGAAAGAGAGATCGCATGAGTTACTATCATGTATGCAATGAATATACTAGGCTTGATGTTGATCAGTCATATTCTGGAGATGATCACTGTAAGATAGTGATAAACAACTTTAGGTACTTAACCGGTACTGAAGATGTGATCATGATTCATGGTAGGTCTGATTTAAAACTAGAGGACTAAACAGACTCAAGTTTTTAAGACTGACCAAGACGATAACAAATCCACTTTAAGGTAAATCGTTACCTTGAAAGGTGGTGCAGTGAATTGGAAAAGTTCCAAACAGCAAAATGTTGCTGGTTTAGTGACAAAGACAAAGTATATAGCTGTAAATGAAGCTGCAAGTTTGATTGTTTGGATGAAAAGTTCATTACAGAACTAGGAATAGTTCCTAAGTCTCATCTTGGATTCAAACAAGTGTTGCGGCACTTTCATTTGATTACTGGAATCATTGAAAGAGGAGAAGTCACTATAGAGATAGTGGACTCTCAAGAACAACATTGCATATCCATTTACTGAAGCTTTATCTAAACAACAGGATGATCGTCACTTAGAGAAGAAGGGTATTAGATACCATGACGATTGACTTTAGTGCAAGTGGGAGATTGAAAGTAGTATGCACACAAGCCAATCATATTTGATATGATGTAGCATATACTTAGTAATCTTATTCGGTTATTAAAGGCATTTTACATTATCTACATGGTACTGTTATATTAAATGTGATAAACCCATAGTTTTGAGCAATGCTTTTAGAATCATGATGGGGATCATGCTAATGAGATCTAAATTCTAGATAGCTCACAAACTAAAATCGTTCCTAATCGATGGATTACTAAAAAGGGGATTACTGAATCCGGATAGATTAGTACATACGTTGCTTGCTCTTATGAAGAGGATGATTGATCTCATAATCATTTATGTGGAGACACTAAAGCAAGTATGTAGGTGCTTATTAGAGAATAAGTTCACTGAATGTGGCTCGCTAAGGGATACCTAATGGAGTTTTACTCGCCTGTCAATAGGAATTCCTCTAGTGATAGTAGTACAAGTGATCCTTGAACTTGAGATCATCATAGTATCTTGTGTGTGATGAGTTATACTTTGACATGTCCCTTAAGACCCTTAGGGTATATCAAAGGGTATGATTGGGTATAATAAGTTGTACATGGAGATAGGTAAATGTTTAACAAAGAATCTACCACTTCTAGTAAAAGGAGTGAATGTCCTATGTGATTTGATAAATGTCAACTCAAAAGTCTTTGGCCAAAGCAGAATGAAATTAGAAAGGAGTCTCTAATTTGCATTAATCGGAGTTGTGCATTTGAGAATCAAAATACATATAATTAAATAAAATAAGACTTGACAGTAAATCCATGTCTTATATTTAATTGGGACATTGTATGGTAGAAGGATTGAATTGTACGGTAACTATTCACTAAAAGGTTCTTTGTGATTAATGTTAAAATCTATATTATCTGGAAATTCGTTGATCGCTAAGGGGGCTTACCCTTATTGTAAAATAAATATTATTTATTTAAATAAATTAAATAGTTTAATTTATTTATTTAAATAAGATTAGAATTGGTCTAATTGATTTATTCACAACCGATTTAATATGGAGAACCTAAAGGGTCACACAGCAAAAGAAAAATATTTGTTTAAGAAGTAAATGGCATAATTGTAATTATAAGTTAAGTGTATTTAATTTAATCTATGGAGATAGGATAAATTAAATAGCTTAATATTTATTATTTAATATTTTAGAAATATTAAATATAAATTAATAGGAGGAGTCTTATTATTATTATTACTATTATTATTATTTATTTCCTAAAAGGGTTTGGGAATTAATTAATAAAAGTACTCTCATAAATTCCTAATTGGATTAGGAGTTTAATTAATTAAAGGAGTTTAATTAAAATAAAAACCCTAATCCTAAATAGTTTAGGAGGGTTCCCTATATCTATAAATAAGAGGAGTCTTATCATGATTTAGGGTTGGACAGTTACACACTCTTCCATAAGAATTGGAGAGAGAGTGAGAGTACTTGCAATTTCTATAGAGATAGAAACTAGGGTTTTGCTAACACCCATCTTCTTGAACAACTATTATTCCTTGGTGGATCACCTCTAGAGGCCAAACACTTGGGTAGCTAACGTTGATCAAATGAAGGAATTTAATCGGTGGAATTCAAGGAGAACGCGAAGGATTTGGAGGTGAACTCGTACCTGTGGAAGCATGGTTCTACAAGGGTATGATTCTCATACTTTATCTCTTTCGTTTAATTCATAATTGAGCACATGGATGATCATGGTGATGGTTTGTATGAAAAATTTTAAAATCCGTTTTATTGCGCTTCCGCACTATTTATGTAATTTGATTGCATGTTCGCGCTATATACAAACATTACATATTCTTTGTTGACCATTTACCTATCTCCATGTACAACTTATTATACCCAATCATACCCTTTGATATACCCTAAGGGTCTTAAGGGACATGTCAAAGTATAACTCATCACACACAAGATACTATGATGATCTCAAGTCCAAGGATCACTTGTACTACTATCACTAGAGGAATTCCTATTGACAGGCAAGTAAAACTCCATTAGGTATTCCTTTAGCGAGCCACGTTCAGTGAACTTATTCTCCGATAAGCACCTACATACTTGCTTTAGTGTCTCCACACAAATGATTATGAGATCAATCATCCTCTTCCTAAGAGTAGGCAAAGTATGTATCAATCTATCCGGATTCACTAATCCCCATTTTTAGTAATCCAACGATTGGGAACGATTTTAGTTTTAAGCTCTCTAAGAATTTAGATCTCATTAGCATGATCATCATCATGATTCTAAAAGCATTGCTCAAAATTATGGGTTTATCACATATTAAATAATAGCACCATGTAGATAAAAGTAAAATACCTTTAATATATTAATCCCTTTTATTAATAAATAAAGAAGATTACAAATTATATCATATCAAATATGATTGGCTTGTGTGCATACTACTTTCAATCTCCCACTTGCACTAAAGCCAATCACCATGGTATCTAATACCCATCTTCTCTAAGGGACGATCAAACTGTTGTTGGGTTAAAGCTTTAGTAAATGGATCTACAATGTTGTCTTGAGAGTCCACACGCTCTAGGGTGATGCCTCCTCTTTCAATGATCTCTCTAATCAAATGAAATCGTCGCAATACGTGTTCGGATTTCTGATGAGACCTGGGTTCCTTGGCTTGTGCAATAGCTCCCGTGTTGTCACAAAATAAAGGTACGGCTCCTTTAATGCTAGGAACCAATCCAAGTTCAGTTATGAACTTTTTCATCCAAACAGCTTCCTTTGCAGCTTCACTTGCAGTTATGTACTCTGCCTTTGTCACTGAATCAGCAACTTTTTCAACTCACTGCGCCACCGTTTAAGGTAAACACATACCCTAAAATGGATTTACTGTCATCTTAGTCCGTCTGGAAAGTTGAGTCTGTATAGCCCTCTAGTTTCAGTTCAGACCCACCGTAGACAAGAAATACATCCTTGGTTCTTCCTAAGAACTTTAGGATATTTTTCATTGCCTTCCAGTGTTCTTCTCCTAGATTTGACTGGTATCTACTTGTTACACTAAATGCATGAGCAACATCCGGTCTAGTATATATCATACCGTAGATGATAGATACTATTATCGAAGCATAAAGAATCTTACTCATACGGTCTCTCTCCTCAGGTGTCTTGGGGCCTGTTTCTTTGAAAGATGTATTCCATGGCTTATTGGCATGAGACTTCTCTTGGAATCTTCCATGTTAAACTTCTTTAGTATCGACTCAATGTACTTTCTTTGGGACAAGCCTAGCATCCTTTTAGATCTATCTCTATAGATCTTTATCCCCAAAATATAGGATGCTTCACCCAAGTCCTTCATGGAGAAATGTTTAGATAACTAAATTTTGATCGACTGTAGCATAGGAACAACATTTCCTATCAGTAATATATCATCAATATATAATACTAGGAATGATACAGCGCTCCCACTAACCTTCTTGTACACACAAGGTTCATCCTCATTTTTGATAAAAACCAAACTCTTTGATTATCTCATCAAAACGGATATTCCACCTTCGAGAAGCTTGCTTCAATCCATAAATGGATTGTTGAAGCTTACAGACTTGATTTGTTCCAACCGCTGAAACAAAACCCTCTGGCTGTATCATATATACATTCTCCTCAAGCTTTCCATTGAGAAAGGCCGTCTTTACGTCCATTTGCTAGATTTCGTAGTCATAATAAGCTGCAGTTGCAAACAAAATTCGAATGAACTTGAGCATAGCTACTGGTGAGAAGGTTTCATCATAGTCAACACCTTATCGTTGTTTCAAACTTTTTGCAACCAGTCGGGCCTTATAGGTCTCTACCTTTGATGAGGGCATCCTTGGCTCTGGAGCGATTGACATCCATAAAGTGGATCCTTTGTGTATGCCGGATGGTCCTGTGACGAGAGCTCGAGCTAAGCGTTTCAAGGAAATCATTAATGGGTTGATTCAAGGCATGTGGAACGAGGATAGATCGAGTGTGGTTCCGGATTCTAAGGATTTACATTTAGTCATGATGATACAAACAAACATGCCAAGGTTGGAAGCGTTGGAAACAAGAAAGGACGAAGAATTCCAAGTTGCAGAGTTCTCGCCCCGGCGAGAACTTCAAAGCCAAAATTCTCGCCCCGACGAGAAACTGACTGTTCAAGTTCGCCCCGGCCCAAATTGATCCGCCCCAGCGAAGAACTTACTGTTCATTCTCGCCCCGGCGAGAAGTCCCAGTTCAATTTTCTCGCCCCGGCGAGAACACGCAGAATGAGTTGGCGCGTTTTTCGAGGCGACGCGTTTTGGAAGATTTTTACTAGATTCTTTTTCCTTAATTTTAGGAATTTCAATATATTTTCATAATTCTATTGTAACTAGGATATTTTAAAATAGGATTTTGATTCCAAGTCAGTTGTTATTTCCTTTTTGGATTCTAGGGTTTCATAGTTAGTATAAATAAGTTTTATGCTTGTAATTCATATACAATTCATTAATAATTCAGAGTTTATTCATACTTGAGAGCTATTCTCTACTTTTGGTTCTTTGAAGAATTTCTAAGTAATCTTTCTTAGTTTTTCTTTGAGATTCGAAGTTAACTTATCATACAACAATCCATAGTTGTGTGTGGCGTTATCTACCAGTTATCAATCGTTGATTGTACCGAGGGTTCCTGCTTCATATAAGTACGGGGTTTAGGTGTCATTGATAATCCACCTACGCGAATTCATCTGCTTGAACGATTATACCGGAGTTCTCGCCTCAATATAGACGTTGGGTTAAGGTGTCGGGAGAGTTCCATCAAATTGGCTTACTAGAAACGATCCAGGCGACGACCACTCACGCAAGCGTGTTGTGGAGTCTATCATTTGGTATCAAAGCTGCGTTATCTAGTTAAGTATCTATCTTTATTGTTTCCGTTGAAGTTGTGAGTAAAAAAAAAAAAAAATTGTTGCTACTTCTTTTCATACCGACTATATTATTCGTGATAAGTTATTTTGAGTTGATTAGTAAAATCGAGAATTTTTGCTAGGTAAATTCGAAAAGAACCTATTAGAGAGAATATTTAGAGGTTTTTAGGCTTAGTTGTGAGATCATTCGAGGGGAAAAGCCTATTGAGTGATACACGAGCGAAACATTGACCGAGAGAAATACGTAAGGGAGTGTTGAGGAAAATATTTTGCTACTAACCTTTGTTTTGCAGGAAAATGTCTAGTTCAAAAGATAAAAGTGTTATGGAAGATCCTCCAGCAAAATTTGATCCAAAATTTGTGATGGAAGCTATGATGAAGGAATTCACTAGAAAGTTGGATATGGCGATGGAGCAAGTGAATGAGCGTTTCGACCAAATGAGTGCGTCCCAAGGACCCCAGTTTCAACATTCTCATGGGGCACGTCAGCACGGAAGAACGCATCAAAGGGAAGCTAGACAAGAGGAAAATTACTATGAAGGGGAATTTAGTGAAGAAGAGGATCGTGAATCTGACTTTCTCCATAGGAGACGTGGAGCTAGGGATAGAGGGGGTCGAAATAGAGAGGACAACAACTTGGATAGTATAAAGATGAAAATTCTGACTTTCCAAGGAAGAAGTGATCCGGAGGCCTATCTAGAGTGGGAAAAGAAGATGGATTGGATATTTGAATGTCATAACTACTCGGGACTAAAGAAAGTGAAACTCGCCGCCACAGAATTCTCAACTTATGCTGTTACTTGGAGGGATCAGTTGATGATCAGTCGGAGGCGATGTGGGGAACGTCCGATTGAAACTTGGGAAGAAATGAAGACCGTGATGAAAAAGAGGTTCGTTCCAGATTACTATCACCGAGAGCTAGTTCGGAGTTTGCAAAGCTTGAGGCAAGGAAGTAGGAGCGTAGAAGATTATTACAAAGAAATGGAGATGTTGATGGCTAGGGCAAACATCATTGAGGATGGTGAATCAACCATGGCTAGGTTTTCGGCGGGATTAAATTAGGAGATTGCCGACTTAGTGGAACGACAACATTATTTGGTATTGGAGGATATGGTTCACATGGCTATCAAGATTGAGAAACAGCTTAAGAGGAGAGGTAGCCAACGTTCGATACCTAATTCAGGATCATCATGGAAGTCTAATGTTGGGAAGAGAGAGGAGAAGCCAGCCGTAAGTAAATCCAAGTTTGAGCCAAAGACGGAGACGATTAATAAGGGAGTGCAAGGTAAAACTGACCCTTCTTCTTTTAATCGTAATCGGGATATAAAATGCTTCAAGTGTCAAGGAAGGGGACATATTGCAAATCAGTGCCCAAATCAAAGGACGATGTTGTTACTTGACAACGGAGAGGTAGAAACCGAAGAGGAAGCTAGTGATACCGACTCAATGCCACCGTTAGAGGATATAGATGATAGGGAGTTGGCTATGCATGGTGAGATGTTGGTTACAAGGCGAGCACTTAGTACGCACATGAAAGAGGAGAACGGGGAGCAACGGGAAAATTTATTTTATACCAGATGCCTTGTGAATGGTAAGGTTTGTTATGTGGTGATAGATGGAGGAAGTTGCACAAATGTGGCCAGCACGATCATGGTGGAGAAGTTGGGAATGTCCACAACCAAACATCCCCAACCATATAGATTGCAGTGGCTTAATGATAGTGGAGATATAAAGGTGACTAAGCAAGTGTTGGTTCCGTTCACGATTGGGAAGTATGTGGATGAGGCCTTGTGTGACGTGGTTCCGATGCAGGCGGGTCATTTATTGCTAGGCCGCCCATGGCAGTTTGATCGGCGGGTGAAGCATGATGGTTTCACGAACGAGTATTCTTTTGTTCATAATCAGCGAAAGGTTACGTTATGTCCTATGTCACCAAAGCAGGTGCATGAGGATCAATTATATTTGCAAAAAGATCATGTACAAAGAAAAGATAGTGAAAGAAAGGAAAATGAGAAAAAAATTGAGGAAAAAAATAAGAGAGAAAAAGAAAGAGAGAAAAGAAAAGATGAGGAGCGAAAAATAAATATCTATGCAAAAAAGAGCGATGTGAGGCGAGCTTTAGATGCTAAGCAGCCGATGATTATACTTCGGTATAAGGAGGCGCTTATGAATACTAACGCTAATGATTCTTCTTTGCCTAGTGTTGTTTCATCTCTTTTGCAGGATTATAAGGATGTGTTTCCCGAGGAGCTTCCACAAGGATTACCACCTATTCGGGGAATTGAGCATCAAATTGACTTCGTACCCGGTGCAACCATTCCAAACCGTCCAGCTTATCGAAGTAATCCCGAGGAAACAAAGGAGTTGCAGAAGCAAGTTGGCGAACTTATGGAGAAGGGGTTTGTGAGAGAAAGCATGAGTCCATGTGCAGTTCCGGTGATCTTAGTGTCGAAGAAGGATGGAAAATGGCGGCATCGATTGTCGAGCGGTAAATAACATTACAGTAAAATATCGACATCCCATTCCTCGATTAGATGACATGTTAGATGAATTGCATGGGTCTTGTATATTCTCAAAAATTGACTTAAAAAGTGGTTATCATCAAATTAGAATGCAAGAGGGTGATAAATGGAAAACTGCTTTCAAAACAAAATATGGTCTTTATGAGTGGTTAGTGTTACCTTTTGGTTTAACTAATGCTCTTAGTACTTTCATGAGATTGATGAACCATGTTTTGCGACCATTCATTGGCAAATTTGTGGTAGTTTATTTTGATGATATCTTGATATATAGCAAAAACTTGGGAGAGCATGCATTGCATTTGAAATCTGTTTTAGATGTTTTTAGAAAAGAAAAGTTGTTTGCTAACATGGATAAGTGCACGTTTTGTACGGATAGAGTTGTTTTTCTTGGATTTGTTGTGAGTTCACAGGGAGTTCAAGTGGATGAGGAGAAAATACGTGCAATCCGAGAATGGCCGAGTCCAACAAATGTGAGCCAAGTTCGAAGCTTTCATGGATTGGCTAGTTTTTACCGGCGGTTCGTGAGGAATTTCAGCGACATCACAGCACCCTTAACGGAAGTGATCAAGAAAAGTGTAGGGTTTAAATGGGGTGAAGAGCAGGAAAAAGCGTTTAAATTGATTAAAGATAAATTGACTAACGCTCCTTTGCTTGTTTTACCTAACTTTGCTAAAACCTTTGAAATTGAGTGCGATGCTTCAGGTTTGGGAATTGGAGCTGTTTTGATGCATGAAGGGAAGCCCGTAGCGTATTTCAGCGAGAAGTTGAATGGAGCAGCCTTGAACTATCCGACCTATGATAAGGAGCTGTATGCGTTGGTCAGGGCGTTGGAGACTTGGCAACACTACCTTTGGCCTAAAGAGTTCGTGATTCACACGGATCATGAATCGTTGAAATACTTGAAGGGACAGCATAAGTTGAACAAAAGACACGCTAGGTGGATGGAGTTCATTGAGACATTTCCGTATGTCATCCGATACAAACAAGGTAAAGAGAATGTTGTTGCTGATGCTCTTTCGAGAAGGTACGTGTTATTGAATACTCTTGATACAAAATTGCTTGGGTTTGAACGAATTAAAGAGTTGTATGCTAATGACCTTGAATTTTGTGAAGAGTTTAAATCATGTGAAAAGAATGCTATAGGTAAATACTTTAAAGTGGATGGTTTTCTGTTTCGAGAAAATAAGTTGTGTATACCTGCATGTTCTTTGCGTGAATTGTTGATTAGAGAGTCACATGGGGGAGGTTTAATGGGTCATTTCGGTGTTGAAAAGACTTTATCTGTTTTGAAAGAACATTTTTATTGGCCTCATATGAAACGAGATGTGGAAAGAATTTGTGATAAATGCATTACGTGTAAGCAAGCTAAGTCTCGTGTTCAACCTCATGGATTGTATACACCGTTGCCTATATCTAGTGAACCTTGGATTGATTTGTCTATGGATTTTGTATTGGGTTTACCTAGGTCTAAGCGTGGTCATGATTCTATTTTTGTGGTCGTGGATAGGTTTTCTAAGATGGCACACTTTATTCCATGTCACAAAACTGATGATGCATCCCATATTGCTGATTTGTTCTTTAGAGAAATTGTGCGTTTGCATGGCATGCCTAGAACAATTGTTTCAGATAGAGATTCTAAATTTTTGAGTTATTTTTGGAAGACATTGTGGTGTAAGTTAGGTACTAAACTGTTATTTTCAACTACTTGTCATCCACAAACTAACGGTCAAACTGAGGTAGTAAATAGAACTTTATCTGCATTGTTAAGAGCTATTATCAAAAAGAACATTAAAGTTTGGGAAGAGTGTTTACCACATGTTGAGTTTGCATATAATCGATCTGTTCATTCTGCTACACAATTTTCACCATTTGAAATTGTTTATGGTTTTAATCCTTTGACACCGTTGGATTTATTGCCATTACCTTTGTCTGAATATACTAACATGGATGGAAAGAAAAAGGCTGAATTTGTCAAGCAGATACATGAAAGGGCAAGGCTTAACATTGAAAGGAGGACGGAGCAATATGCAAAACAGGCCAATAAGGGTCGACGTCAAGTGATTTTTGAACCAGGAGAGTGGGTGTGGTTACATATGTGAAAGGAAAGATTTCCAGCTCAACGACGTTCAAAGTTGCTTCCAAGGGGAGATGGTCCATTTCAAGTTCTTGAGCGCATCAATGACAATGCCTACAAATTGGATTTTCCTGGTGAGTATAACGTTAGTGCAACTTTTAACGTTACTGATCTTAGTCCGTTTGATGTAGGTGACGATTTGAGGACAAATCTTTCTCAAGAGGAGAGGTATGATGAGGGCATCCTTGGCTCTGGAGCGATTGACATCCATAAAGTGGATCCTTTGTGTATGCCGGATGGTCCCGTGACGAGAGCTCGGGCTAAGCGTTTCAAGGAAAGCATTAATGGGTTGATTCAAGGCATGTGGAGCGAGGATAGATCGAGTGTGGTTCCGGATTCTAAGGATTTACATTTAGTCATGATGATACAAACAAACATGCCAAGGTTGGAAGCGTTGGAAACAAGAAAGGACGAAGAATTCCAAGTTGCAGAGTTCTCGCCCCGGCGAGAACTTCAAAGCCAAAATTCTCGCCCCGGCGAGAAACTGACTGTTCAAGTTCGCCCCGGCCCAAATTGATCCGCCCCAGCGAAGAACTTACTGTTCATTCTCGCCCCGGCGAGAAGTCCCAGTTCAATTTTCTCGCCCCGGCGAGAACACGCAGAATGAGTTGGCGCGTTTTTCGAGGCGACGCGTTTTGGAAGATTTTTACTAGATTCTTTTTCCTTAATTTTAGGAATTTCAATATATTTTCATAATTCTATTGTAACTAGGATATTTTAAAATAGGATTTTGATTCCAAGTCAGTTGTTATTTCCTTTTTGGATTCTAGGGTTTCATAGTTAGTATAAATAAGTTTTATGCTTGTAATTCATATACAATTCATTAATAATTCAGAGTTTATTCATACTTGAGAGCTATTCTCTACTTTTGGTTCTTTGAAGAATTTCTAAGTAATCTTTCTTAGTTTTTCTTTGAGATTCGAAGTTAACTTATCATACAACAATCCATAGTTGTGTGTGGCGTTATCTACCAGTTATCAATCGTTGATTGTACCGAGGGTTCCTGCTTCATATAAGTACGGGGTTTAGGTGTCATTGATAATCCACCTACGCGAATTCATCTGCTTGAACGATTATACCGGAGTTCTCGCCTCAATATAGACGTTGGGTTAAGGTGTCGGGAGAGTTCCATCAAATTGGCTTACTAGAAACGATCCGGGCGACGACCACCTCACGCAAGCGTGCCGTGGAGTCTATCAACCTTGCCATCTGCTCTAGTCTTTCTTTTAAAGACCCATTTGCACCCAATAGGCTTAATGCCCTCAGGTGGTGAAACCAAAATCCATACTTAGTTTTCATAAATGGAGTCCATCTCGGATTTCATGGCTTCCAGCCATTTCTCTGAGTCTGTACTACTCATTGCCTCTTCGTAAGTCAATGGATCATTATCATCTATGATGCATACCTCATCATCATCCTCTATGATGAATCCACACCGATCAGGTATCTTTGGTACTCTCCCAGATTTACGAATAGGTTGTGTTACAGTAGGTTCTTCTACTTGCTCAGGTACCTGACTTTGATCCGTAGTATTTTGTTGTTCTTGAATTTCTTCAAGATATATCTTACTCCCACTGGCCCTTTCGAAGATATATTTCTCCTCCAAAAAGGTAGTGTGTTTCGCAACAAACACCTTTTGCTCAGTAAGATTATAAAAATAGTATCCTAAACTTTTTTTAGGATATCCCACAAATCTACACTTATCAGATCTTATCCCAAGCTTATCATTCTGAAACTTTTTCACATAAGCTAGACATCCCAAATCTTAACATGCTTAAGACTAGGTTTCCTTCCTGTCCATAATTCATATGGAGTCTTTGGGACGGATTTGGTAGGTACCTTATTAAGTAGATATACAGTTGTTTCTAGGGTAAGACCCTAGAAGGATACTGGAAGGTCGGTAAAACTCATCATGGAATGAACCATGTCCAACAATGTTCGATTTCTCCTTTCAGATACACCATTCAATTGTGGCGTCCCTGGTGGAGTCTATTGTGAGATTATACAATTTTCTTTGAGACAATTGAGAAACTCATTGCTTAAGTTTCCCCTCCTCGATCTGATCAAAGAATCTTAATACTCTTTTCAGTTTGTTTTTCTACTTCACTTTTGAATTCTTTAAACTTTTCAAATGATTCAGATTTGTATTTCATCAAATACACATATCCAAATCTTGAATAATCATTAGTGAAAGTAATAAAATGAGAATACCCTCCTCGTGCAGTCGTTGTCATAGGTCCATATACGTCTGTGTGTACCAACGCTAACAACTCTGTAACTCTTTCTCCTTTTCCACTAAAAGGAGATTTGGTCATCCTACCCATGAGACAAGATTCACAAGTTGGATATGATTCGTAATCAGATAACTCTAAAAGCCTATCTTTATACAACTTGGTTAATCTTATTTCATTAATATAACCGAGTCTACAGTGCCACATAAAGGTATAATTAACATCGTCTCTTTTCTTTTTTTTAGCTTATTCAATTTGAAGTATATTTTCATGCAAGTCAAGTACATAAAGTCCATTAAGTAAATTGCCAACACCATATAGAACATATTTATTATAAATAGAACAACTATTGTTCTTTATTATAATATCAAAACTATCCATATCCAATATAGAAATTGAAATAATGTTTCTTATAAGTATTGAAACATAATAACAATTATTTAAACTAATGAACTTGCCCGTAGGCAGTTCTATACAATAAGTTCCTGTAGCTAATGCAGCAACCTTTGCTCCATTTCCCACTCGTAGGACGGCTTCATCCTTGTTCAGCTTTTTATGTCTTCTTATTCCCAGCATATTATTACATATGTGAGAACCACAGCCGGTATCCAATACCCAAGTAGAATTTTTTGTAAGGACCGTGAATTCTAAGCGACATTATTAAGAAATTAATTTTTAATGAGTTAAATTCTTTTGCGAATTAATTTAAACCATTATGTGGTTTGGGTGATTATGTGTGATTATATGTTAATTTATTTGATAGTCCAAGTATAATGGGCTAGCCTTGTAAATTATTTTAAACAAGCCCAAGCAACTAATTGTGTGGACTTGTAGATGGTTAATGATGAGGTGTAAAATATTATTGATAATAAATAGTTCCACTAAGAAATTTTTAATAATGGAGTAGTCCGATTTATTTATTAAATAAGCCCAATCCGAAGTAAGTATGGACTTGTGATTTGGACATATAAGTAATTAAATTGGTCCAACCTTGGTAAATATGGTCAGCCATATAAGGGGGGAGGTCCAATGGAAATACACTTGGTAAGCCCAATTGGGGGATTTACCTTAAAATAGCTGAATACATATTTTAATCGACAATATAGGATTTCTTCCGTGTCTTACTCATAATTTATCTAGACCAATGGCTTATTACTCTACTCTGCGTAATGATCACCATGGGTATGGCTGGGGGAGGAGTTGGTAGTACTTTCTACCTAATCTCCTTTAATCCATGGGTATAGTCGATTGTGTGTTGATCCTACGGTTTGGAGTAAAGACCAGTGAATGGGTAAGCTTTCTCTATAAATAGAGCTCCTATTCCATATGATAAGTTGTTGAGATAGTTGGGTCTGTTATAGAGAGAAACATTGTGAGCTTGAGAGCAAGGCGAAGGGGTGATCGAAAGGAAAGGAATCTAACAAGCGTATGCCCTCTAGCTTCATCACATACTTCGGGAAGAAGAGAAGAAGTGCAACCAAATTAAGGAGGTGAGAAGTTTTAATCTTAGTAGTTACAGTCTATTTATATTAATATTATGATTGGTTCAAATGTGCGAACTAGCTTAATGGTCAGAAATGGTACATGAGCCAAGTGCTCTGTGATCATGTCTTAAATAAGACTATGAATGTTGTCCATAGGGCTTATGACCGAGTCCTAGTTAAACCAATGTAAGGTGTGGTCTACGTCAGAAAGGAATATAAAGTCTGACTAGCAAAAAGGTGTAATAATGAGTAATAATGGGAATGCTGAAGCCGTCCCAATGAGGTTCGCCACCTTACTCCGAACCCATGAACCTAAGTAATGGGGTTAGACATAGGTTTGTCACCCGACCCCGAACTGTAAAGAGGTTCCCGAAGTGAAATCTGTAGTCGAACCCGAAGGTTTTGGTAGCTACTATGGGTTTGGTTCAATACTAGACCTGAAGTCGAACCCCTAATGTCAGTAAGACTCGAACCTGACTCCCGAAGTCACAGATCCAAAGTTGAAATCCTAAATGTTGTTGAGACCCAAACCTCTGGCTTCTCGAAGCCAAACACAAAAATACCCTCTGATCCCGAAGAGGTCCCCGAACTACGAAAGGTTCCGAAATGGAGCCGAAGTTAAAACTTTGTAGGCAGCGGGTCAGTCAGACCCAAGCCATGTTTCTAGATGTGTATGACCTAAGACTAATCAGCCAAGGGATGTTCCTTACGCTGAAATCGTGAATTTACCTTGAGTTTCAGTAAGTAGTGAAAAGGACTCTACGATCGTAGAGTGACTTCACTCCGATCGTAGAGCACACTTATAACCGTAGAGTAAGTCAGCCAGGTCAGTTAGAGGTTGTAGAGTGAACTCTTCCGATCGTAGAGCTTCACTGGTCAGTCGTTGAGTGAACTCTACCGATCGTAAAGCTTCCCTAGTCGATCGTAGATTGAACTCTGTTGATCGTAGAGCTTCACTGGTTGATTATAGATTGAACTCTGCCGATCGTAGAGCTTCATTAGTCAGTTGTAGAGTGAACTCTACTGATCGTAGAGCTTCACTAGCCGATCGTAGAGTAATATGGCTTAATCGTAGAGCTTTGTCAGTGATCGTAGAGTCACCCCACTGATCGTAGAGTGACTCCACCGACAGTATTAGAGCCCTACTGATCGTAGAGCTATCATGACAAACTATGGGTAGTATAAATGGACCGTAGAATAAACCACATGAGTCTCTTGAGCACGTTTATTTAATCCATTATTGATACTTAACTATGACTGATCAAATAGTAAATTATAATTACTATAGGATACTTGCAGAACAGACTCGTAGAGTAAATAGTAAGTAGCAGATCAGGCAAGTTCCTAACCTTGAACTTCTTACATACTGCAAATTCTCTGACCTTATTCAGATGTTCTTTTATGCAAGATTCCCTCACTTTGAGCTAACTAAATTATTATACTGTTGCATATATATATATCGGTTGCTAGTTTCTTAAATCAAACTTGAATTACTATTCCTTATTCGTATTAGTGGTTTAATTATTGATAATTATTCCACATCATTGATAATTGTTGACATTCGCACGATGTGCATTTGGAATTTTGTTCTATCATTGGACGGTGCATTGTTTAAAGTTCGTAATTCATGAACCATTTAAGATATAGTCTATGCCATTCGTTTCAGCTAGGCGATTACGTGTTAAAATTTATAAAAGCTATCCAAACCAGTAGTTGGTGCGGATTCTTGGACTGAGAAAGCAACCCCAGACAAGGGGGTATAACTGTCGGTTATCTGGTACAGTCAGAGTTAAATGTTATGCATATACATAGTGTACGAGAGGCTAATACCCTCGCGTATTTTGGCGGAGTAAAAGGGATCATTCGAATAATTGATGCCTTGGTATTGTTCAGGGTCCTTTGGACCACTCAGTAGTAAATAATCAATAGTCATTTCTACATTTGGACGTTGATTATGTTATTCAATTAGTTCATCAATATTTTTACATTTTTGAACTGTGCAATTATGATTTCTATTCATTCATGATATATCTCTTTTATGCATTTTAAACTTACTGAGCAAAGTTGTTGCTCACCCTTGCTATATCATAAACCAATTGCAGTTAAGCCGGAGAGTTCTAGAAAGGACAAAGGCAAATGAAAGCTTAAGGAATAGTTGCACATTAGTTATCTATATGCTACTATTTTGTTTTATAAATCATAGTATTCTCTTGTATTGTAGAGTATCTTGTGATGTAATTATTTAAGGTTATAGACCTTGGGACCCTAGTAAACCTTTTGTAATAAACAACATATGTTTATTTATTCCGCATTAGTTGATATATGTTGTTTCGAGGTTGTTGAATGTTCTTTATCGTGAGCACCAAATTCAAGCAACTGGTACCCAAATTTGGGGGTGTCACAGGTTGGTATCAGAGCTTGTAGGTTATAAACTTTAGGAATGTGAAACCTAGGTTATAACCTTAGAAGAAAACTCGTATAGAGTATGCTAGGTGATGAATCGGGGAGATTCATCGGGTCGAGTTTGTACATAATAAAATATCATTTCATTTTATTAATGAATATATTTTATTGTGATACTGATGTTAATTTATTGTTGTGTTGTCTATAGGATGTCTGAATTTGGAGAATCTAGCCGAGCTGTCGAGGTTGAGATTGTAGAAAAACATTTTGTCTTTGTAGGGCCAACTGAGCCAGTTGCGCCAGTACTGCCGAGAGAGTCTGAGATAGATTCTGATAGAGCACCAATTGTAGGTCGAGTAATGAGGCAGTACAACAAGGGTGAGGATGATGTGGCAGATGAAGCCGATGAGGTTACGGAGGCCATGGAGGCCGAAAGACCATTTGACGTGGATAAGTTTATAGCCAAGGCTATGGAGGAAGTAGAGTACTATGCTTCGCCTGAGGAGTTGTCAGCCGGGGATTATTTGGTAGACCAATTGGCAGATAGGAACTTGGAGTTAGAAGATAGAGTTAGAGACTTAGAGGAGCCGAATCAGACACACCAACACATGGAAAGTCTGTATAAGGAATTGGCATATCAGTTGGAGGAGGAGATGAGATAGCTGAAGGTACAACTGTAGGGATATGAGAGTTCAGCACAGTAGGTGGGACCACTGCTACATCAGTTAGTGATTAGGAATGTAGAGCTAAGGGAGAGGAAGGAATAGGCAGAGCTAGAGTTAGCAGTACTGAAAGAAGAACACAAGGCCATGAAGGCTGAATTCGATCTGGAGATAGCAGACAAGATCCGCATAGAGGAGGCTTGCATTTGGTCTGCTAGAAGGGTAGGTCAGCTGGACGGAGAGGTCCAGGCCAGGACAATTAAGATTGAGTGCCTGGGCTTTGCGTTGGATACAATTCTTGGGAAAATGAGAGACAGGGATGGAAGTTACCCCACAGAAGAGGGTCAGATTAGGCGCACTATGCATTAATGAGTAATGGATAGGGTTACACAGCAGGAGCACGAAGATGTTGTCTGCCGCACTATGTAGTGATTAGTTTGTCTAGTGATATCTTTTGTACATAGATGCGGTTAGAACCCCTTTTATTCATAGGGTTATATATGTGATGTAAGCCTCAGACTATGAGATGTGATATTTGAGGGTGATACAACCCCACTTTTGTAATATTGGGGATTATAGTTCTTGTAAATCCCATCTCTCGTGGCTTAATTGAAAGTAGTATGCACGTAAGCCAATCATATTTGATATAATGTAGCATATACTTTGTAATCTTATTCGTTTATTAATAAAAGAATTCATTTATTAAAGGCATTTTCGTTATCTACATGATCATGTTATATTAAGTGTGATAAACCCGTACTTTTAAGTAATACTTTTAGAATCATGATGATGATCATGCTAATGAGATCTAAATTCTAGATAGCTGACAAACTAAAATCGTTCCTAATCGTTAGATTACTAAAAGGGGATTAGTGAATCCGGATAGATTAGTACATATTTTGCTTGCTCCTATGAAGATGATGACTGATCTTATAATCATTTGTATGGAGACATTAAAGCAAGTATGTAGGTGCTTATTGAAGAATAAGTTCACTGAACGTGGCTCACTAAAGGAATACCTAATGGAGTTTTACTTGTCTGTCAATAGGAATTCCTTAAGTGATAGTAGTACAAGTGATCCTTAGACTTTAGATCATCATAGTATCTTGTGTATGATGAGTTACAATTTGACATGTGTGACGCCCCCAAATCCGGGATCCCTAACCTCGGATTCAGTGCTCACGATTCATCATCATCATACACATTCTATAAACTATTTCGGAATAATAAACATATATTGTTCATTACAATAAAGTCTACAACATAATCCCAAGGTCTTCTTAACCTTAACTTAATACATACCTTTAATATTACAAAAGGTTTACTTAAATAATTACATCAAATATGAAACTAATTAAGAGTTTATAATAAACTACTCTTGTACTTTTCCTTTCCTTTATCTTTCTTCGTCGAACTTTTCGGTTTAGCTAAAATAAACATCATGATATAGCAAGAGTAAGCAACTAATTTGCTTAGCAAGTTTAAATACAAAGGAGATATATCATGATTAGAAAGGAATTTATCTATCGATGTTCAACAATGAAATTCAATTGTGAAAGAACATTTAACAAGATTTTATAATTGAATAATAGATACTGCGTGGTCATAATTAACCAGGAACATATACGAAGGTTGTCAGTATTTAAACTGGTCCTTTTAATGAGTTTTGGTAATCAAGAGAATCAGCCTTTTATACCCGGTGATTTATGCATAAACACTTAATAAGCGAGCAATAATTATTTTTCAATTTAATGCTTTAATCAAACTGTTCTTTTGCTCAGTCGAAGAATCCATACCAATCAACTGCTTGGATTAGCTTTTAAAAGTTATTTGAGTTTATCAAATTTAATATGTTCGATCTAGCTGATACAATTATCATAGATCCAGCTCATAAACAGTTCATTAATGAAGGAATTTTAAATAATTCACAGTCCAATAATAATAGAATAGGATTTTTAATTGCACGAAGTGCGAATGTCAATACTTGTCATAGATGCGAATAATCATCAATAATTATTCACTAGTATGCTTTGAAAAGTAATAACTCGAGTCGAGTTAGGAAACTTGTCCGCTCGACGAGCTACAACAATCTAGCTCTAATTAATATTCTTCAATGGACCTAGCATCAATAATGTCGGTCTATCAATTAGCATAGCATATATGTGAATATTTGTGTTCTAGCATATACTAGCAATTTATTCATCACATAACACTTGTTAGTACTTATACTATCATTAAGTCCATTAGATATTTAATAGACTTTAGGTTAGCGATTTAATTAAATAATACCATTTTTCTTAAGTGTTAAACACTTATAGAACTTTTAAACAATTAATTATCATTGTTTAATTAATGTGTTAATTAAATTTACTTTATTTAATTAACTCTATTTTCATTTAATTACTATTTATTGTTAGTTAAATAGTAACTATTTAAATACCTTTAGTTGTTATAAAGAATAACTAATTATATCTACTTATTATATTACTAACTTTATCTTCTTTTAATTACTATTTAATAATAGTTAAATAGTAACTAATTAATCATCTTTAGTTATTATAAATAATAACTAATTACATCTACTTATTATTTAAGGTTAATTAAAAAATAAGTAATCTAATTATAAACTTTATTTGTCTTTAATTACTCTTTACTATTAAAGAATGGTTAATTAGCAATTAAGCTTATTTATTATTTAATATTAATTAAATAATAAATAATTAATCAATTATTTATCCTTGAAAAATAAATAATTTACTTACTTTATAAATCTTTAATTATTCATTCTCAAAAATAATTAATTAGCATTTACACTTACTTATTATTTAATATTAAATTAAATAATAAATAATTATTTTATTAATGTAATTAAGTAATTACATCTTTATTACATAATATCACTCAATCACTTTTTAATCATTATTTAATATTAATTAAATAATAATTATTTACTTATTTCACTTTAATTTAATGTCCATTATTTTTACAATTTTCGTCCATTTTTTAGATTTGGGGTCCTTAACGGAAACGCTTGTAAAAAGAAATCTACAACTTGGATTGCGATTCCGTCGGAGGCTTCAATTCTTATTTTCCTAAACTATAGTTTTCATTTATCAAACACCAAATTTAGATCAGTTTAGGTCTCGGAAATCAGGGCCAAAGTACAAGGTCAGCAACCTCATTTTCTGATTCTCCATCCAAGATGTGTTTTGGTACAAATCCCATAACTTTTTCATTCCTCAACATTTTTATGCCATTCAAAAAGGCTTTTGCTCCTTACTTATACCTCTATCACAACCAACAAGAATATCACACAAACAATACATAGATTTATAAATTAAATCACATGGATCTAAACTTTTTTTTCAGAACGAACAAAAATAAAAGCAAAAAAATACTCACTCACTTTCCTTTCCTCCCAATCTTTCCAACATAAAATCACATCTACTGACATGTTACACAACATAACTTCCATATTCAACCTCTTCATAAGGTTGAACACAAATAAAACATAAAACTTTCATAAAAACTTACTTAATATTTAACCTTTCATAAGGTTTTCACTAACAAGATCATAAGATTTTTACGGACTTCCATATGAGTACATAAACTACATAATTTATTAACTAAAGCTATAAAATTTTTCCTGACCTTGTTTTAGTGGCTACTCTTCTTCTCCTTCTAAAGTAGTTTAGGAACTTGGGGTGCATGAAATTAAATTTCTTTTCCTTCTTCTTCTTCCCTTCTAACCGCCCCTCTTCCTCTCTTTCTCTCTCTCTCTCTAGTTCTTTTTGCTTTCCTAGGAACAAGGAAGGAATGAAAGGAAAAGAAAAGTGGAAGTAACTAAGGTTATTTACTTAGATGATATTGATAGATATAATCAGTATATCTATAGGTTTCCTCCCATACTTGCCGCTTGTCCCTCCTTGCTAAGTTAATTAATTAAACCAACATGTGATTATTTTGCTTAAGGACACATGGCCTAAAGAGATAAGGATTAAAGGCTTATCACCATTCTTTTTTTTTCCTCCTATGTCCGGACACCTTCGTATTTTTGGCCCCTTTTTGGTTTTCTTTTATTCACCTATTTACTTACTAAATGACTAAAAAGTCCCTCTTTAAGTGGGTCAAAAATTGGGCACTAATTAATTCATTTGGGCTTGAACTATATTAGCTCGGGCCACTAGAAACCAAACTCAATCAAATTAATTATTACCATTGTTGGGCCACTAGCTAATTAAATTATTGGGCTCCCGAAATGTGTTGGTTAATTAAATTCTCATAGCTAATTACCCACTTTATATAATAACCCTTCAAGTCCACAATAAACTAATTAAGTGGGCTTGATTAAATAACTAAATGAATTAGTCCATTAGTAATTTACTATTTGGACTATGAAATAAAATAAATCATGTTCCACATAATTTCTCATTAATCAATACTCATATTAATTAATTCTCAAAATTAATTTACTTACTATATTCAATTTAATTGAATATTTAATTAGTTCATTGTCTTATCAATTTTCCTTGATATTAATTTACTTAGGTTAGTCCACTAATTTGAATAATTATTAGTGAGACCTCCTTTAAAATAATAATTAGCCACATATTCATTCATATATGTCAAAAGACTTTCAATATTACCAATATTGAATTAATATATCTATTTACAATGACTTAGAAAGTCTTGGTTATTACAACATGTCCCTTAAGACCTTTAGGGTATATTAAAGGGTATGATTGGGTATAATAAGTTGTACATGGAGATAAGTGAGTGGTCAACAAAGAATCTACCACTTCTAGTAAAAGGAGAGAATGTCCTATGCGATTCGATAAATGACAACTCAGAAGTCTTTGGCCAACGCAGAATGAAATTAGAAAGGTGTTTCTAATTTGCATTAATCAGAGTTATGCATTTGAGAATTGAAATACATATAATTAAATAAAATAAGACTTGACAGTAATTTCATGCCTTATATTTGATTGGGACATTGTATGGTAGAAGGATTGAATTGTACGGTAACTATTCACTGATAGGTTCTTTCGTGATTAATGTTGAAATCTATATTATCTAGAAAGTCGTTGATCGCTACGGAGACTTACCCTTATTGTAGAATAAATATTATTTATTTAAATAAATTAAATAGTTTAATTTATTTATTTAAATAAGATTAAAATTGTTCTAATTTATTTATTCACAACCGGTTTAATATGGAAAACCTAAAGGGTCACACCGCAAAAGAAAAATATTTATTTAAAAAATAAATGGCATAATCGTAATAAATGAGTTAAGTATATTTAATTTAATCTATGATGATAGAATAAATTAAATAGCTTAATATTTATTAGTTAATATTTTGAAAATATGAAATATAAATTAATAAGAGGAGTCTTATTATTATTACCATTATTATTATTATTTAATTCTTAAAAGGGTTTGTGAATTAATTAATAAAAGTACTCTCATAAATTTCTAATTGAATTAAGAGTTTTATTAATTAAAAGAGTTTAATTAAAATAAAATCCTATTCCTAAATAGTTTATGAGGGTTGTCTATATCTATAAATAAGAGGAGTCTTATTATAGATTGGGGTGAGACATACTTCCAATAGTTGGGAGAGTACTTACAATTTCTATAGAGATAGAAACTAGGATTTTGTCAACACTCATCTTCTTGAATACATATTATTCCTTGGTGGATCACCTCTACTAGAGCTAATCATATTAACCCCCTCCGTATTGTGCTGAGGGAGAGGGTTAGTTTGAACGTTGGGCTGCTCTGGTGGCGTAACCACAATCTCCCCGCTTTTTATCAGGTTTTGAATCTTGTGCTTTAAAGACCAGCATTCTTGAGTATCATGACCAGGGGATCCAGAATGGTATGCGCATCTCTTGCTGGGATCATACCTCTCGCCCTTAGGATCGGCTGGTGGAGTAAGTTCGGTAATCTTCTTTTGAGCTAACAACAAAGCCAATATATTTTCAAGGGAGTCATTGAGAGGAGTGAATTCATAACTATGCCTGCTTTCAACGGTTTTCTGTTGGGTTTGATTTTGATAGAATGTCGGCTGTTGCGACTGAGGATGGTTGCCTTGCATTCGAATGGGCGGAGCATTGCTATTCCTTCGGGATTGCCCTTGTAGCACTAGGGAGACATCCTCTTCCTTCTTGTTGTGGCCTCCCTTGGGCGCATTCCCATAATTACCGGATTGGATGTGCTCTGCTACGACTTCTAATGCAGTAAGGTATTTGATTTTTTTTTTTTGTCTTTTAAGCCCATTTCTCTGTGCTTGATCATTTCTGAAAATGGCTTGCATGTGCCTGCTAACACCCTCTCATAGTATGGAGCTTCTGGAATGTGAATAAAAGTCATTACCATTTTGTTCTCTTCCATAGGTGGGCTTACTTGGGCAGCCATCTGCCTCCATCTTTGGGCATAATCTCGGAATGACTCATTGGGTTGCTTTTTGATCTTGGTCATTTGATATCTATCCGGAGCCATTTGAGACTGAAATTTGTATTGGTTTAGAAAGGCATGGGCTAATTCTTCTCAACTGTGGATTTTGGAGTTGTCAAGTCGAGCATACTAGGTTCTTGCTTCCTCGGTCAGACTTTTTTGGGAAAGCTACATTCTAAGGCTCTCGTCTTCGGCATAAGATCCAAGTTCCCCTATATATACTTTTAAGTGAGTGTAAGGGTCTCCCAATCCATTATACTTCTCGAAGTCTAACACTTGGAACTTGTTAGGATATCTGGCTCATGGAAATATGTATAGGTCGGAGTATTGAACACTCCCGTAATTTTCTATCCCTTTTATGGATCTTATGGCATCTTCTATTTGTTTCACTTTCTTTTTGATCCCTCCATCTTCCTTATCATCCTGGACATTGATTATTTTTTTTCGTCTGATCTGCAGAATTCTGATTATTCTTATTGCCGAATTGGAACACAAGAGTATGAATCTATGTGTCTGTAGTCTTGCTGCCTTCTTAAGCGGAGGATTCGGGTTGATCTTTAGTCGTCTTGCACTGTTCTTTCAGTAGACTGGTTATCTCAGTGATCTGTTTTTTAAAACTCTCGAACTCTTCTCGAGAAACGGGGATAAAATTTGGTGCAAAAATTTCCGTCATTTTGACAGGTGGTGTTCGGACCTTACGAGCTCGGAGCCTGGTTCTTGGACCAATCTACACAACCAACAAGACGTATTTTAGTATTAAAGACTCGTAAAGATGGATGCATGCTAATGCAATGTTTGTTTAAAGGTTTTTTAATCTTTTCCTGCAAAATAGGGTTAGTGGTTCAATGACAGGATAAGAAGATGCAGGGTGATTAAATCGAATATGGATGACATTTTACATATAAGGAGTAACAGGGAATGAAGAGATTTCCCGTAACGTTGGGTTTATCTGAGGCTGACCTACCTTAGGGTTACTCTCGCGGGCTTTTCGGCATGAAGGTCCCAAGATCTTCGCAACTTACTCGATGGGAATGAATCCGATTTTTCAATTGAAGCGGATCCGAGTGGTGCCTTTCTCGAGTCTCGCGGGGGAACACCCCCTTGAGTCCAGTAATCAACAAATGACGGGTTTGTCTCCTGGTGGAGGAATCACACAACATACATTCACATACATTCATCGTGCCTCACCGCATGCATATGATGATAATTGAAGCATTAAAATAAAGCAATCGAAAATATAAGGCATTCATCACACATACATTCGAATCATTCGCACCGCACACAGATAAAAGGAAAATAACAATATTTGACCGCGTCTTAAGCCCTCTAAAGTCCCCAGCAGAGTTGCCAGCTGTCAACGCTGGGAATGCAATTTTCCTAATTTTGTGTCTTTACCCTTTTTAAGATTTTAATTTATTATTTCATTTAAATGGTAATTTTTAGGAAAAAACCAACATAAATGTCGACGGGGTTTTGAAAAGTTAATTTTAATAATGGGCCAATTAGACAGAGCCGCTAGTTGGTAAAGATTTAAATGGATGTACAAACTCATTTGGATTTTTATATTTTTTTCGCAATATGGCCCAATATGTGACTGTAAAATTGGTATTAAAACTGAGATTCATAGAGTTCGGGGGCTTGCTTAAGCGAGGGGAAAGTGTTAGGCACCCCTCGACTTCTATAAAAACACGGTTATTGTAATGATCGTGAATTCTGGATAGCCTTGTAATTCGAGCTTATGAATATTTTTGATTATAATAAATTTTTATTAATATTATTACGTGCTTCGTGGTTAAAGGTAGCGTGACAACTAAGGTTAAATGAATACATGAATTTTATGTGTTGTAGCTTCATATAAGTGAATAAATTGATTTCACATAATATCGCTAAATCTCTATTCACGAGGTACTATTCACCCAAAGACGTCTTCTCGATTAATTTCGATTTTCTTAATTATTTTCTAAACCATTTAGGTAATGGGTTAATAATCCAAGTGTAGGATTTAATTAAAAGCCCAAAAGATTTTAAGGGTGACCCAAAACCCATGACCCAAAACCCATGACCCAAACCCATAACCCATGTGGGAAATGGGTTTAAAAATTAGCATTTTTGTAAGGGAGGGGGGAGTACACGGTTGGGGAAAGAGGGAACCAAGTGTTGGGATATTCATTTCCCAAGTATATGCATGTCAAACATTTATTTGCCCAACCTAGACAAATGCCTTGAGCTCTCCAATGTTCCTCCCATCTCTTCCAAGACACCTAGAAGACCCAAACAACTCATTCCTCTACTCTCCATTTTCAGCCTTTACCATTTCATTTTTTGCATAATTTTTAAGAGTGAGAGAGAGGAGCTAAGAGACGAAAAACCCATTCACTCTCCCAAGCCATATTCACCTGAAGCCATTGCACTTCTATTCCTTCCAAACTTCAGTTCATTTCCAAGCTAAGAGATAGAGAGCTAACGGGAGAACGTAAGAGAAGACAGAAAAGAGAAATTTCTGCAGAAAAGAAGAAGAAGAAGCTAGAGAGAGAAACCATTCTAGAGAGAGAAGCAAGTGGGTGGAGCAAGAGGAGCTTGCATAGGTGTTCGGGAGACCCCAAGGAAGAAGAAGAAAGGTTGTAGCAAAGCTCTAACAACCATTTAGCAAACTAGAAGGAGAATCCAAGAGGTAAATAGCATATCCAAACTCATTTCTTCTAAGTTCTCAAGTTTTTCTTATTTTCTTGAACGTTTGCTTGTTGGTCAGATTTGTTGTTGTTATGGTTGTTGTTGGTTGTTCATGGACGACCAAGGATGTTCTTAAGACCTTAAAAACCTTCCTAATAACATCAAAGTGGAACAAACATGAAAAAAATCCGTACCTATACATAAGGAAGAAGAAAATGGACTATGGACTGTTATAGACGAATTTAGAGGATCCTTGTAGTTATTTTGCATGTCTGATAATTTTAGTTAATGATATGATGTTATACTTTCATGGGTTATGAGAATAACCCAGTTGGAATGGAGTAAAAAGGTGTTAAAATGAATTCGTAGTAAGAGTTTTGGTAAAATGTGTTTAGAAAATGAAGAACAGTTGAATAATGGTCATTACGTCAATTTCTGGTATTAATGTGTTATTGGTTAAATTCTGATTCTTGTGTGTAGTCATAGTACACTAAGTTACGAAGCTATAGGCTTTGGAATCACCTCATTTCGTTCACGGATGAGGGAGTTATGATGATTTGAATCCAAACATGTCAAGAAAACCAAAAAACAGAGCATGAATTTGAGTTTGGGTCAAGTTTAGTAATTAGCTAATGTTTTTGAAAGTCTTAGATACTCTGGTATGTTGTAGCTCTGAGTCTTAGGAGTCCATAGAGTCCGAAATGGACTCATTTGGACGTCTAAAGAAGAAGTTATGAAGGTTGGAGTGAAGGAGGGTCAAAAAAATCGCGAAGTCTGGCCACACTAGCGCGCCCGCGCGACCCTTGGTGAGCCCGCGCCCATGGGCTGCCTCTCCCCGTGCGTTCTTGGTGCCGCCCGCCCGCGCGCGCGCTGCCAGACTCAGCTTCGACATCCGTTGGGAAAATGGCCATAACTTTCTCATACGGATCCGATTAGGGCAATTCAAGATGATCCGGAAGCTTAGAGATAGACCTACAACTTCCATTAATTAGAATTGAAATTTACTATTTGTATCAAATTCCAAATTGGCCATTTTTAGGACTATTGTGTCGCTTGGGCATTCGGATAGGCAAGGTTGGCGTACGGACGTGCAAGCGTCGTAATGCCGTAACAAGTGTGACGCCCCCAAATCTGGGTCACCTGAGCCATGGACCTGGTTCGTCACTATCTAATACATGCATCATGCTATCGATAACTTATAGCGGAATAAAGGAATATTTACATTAATATAACATAAATAATCCTGCCCCAAGTCTCGAAACCAAGACTACTACAAAACATAACATAATACATAAGGGTAAATAAGTCTTAATACACCACATCAAGTAATAAGTCTTAATACAAACGGTGATTCTAATACAATAAAACAGAACTAATTAGTAGCTTTGCCCTTTCCCTTATCTTTTCCCGAGCTCTCGCCACGTGCTGCACTAACTGAAATGTTTTAAGGAAAGCAAGGGTTAGCAACAAATTTGCCTCGCAAGTATAATAGCAGTGAATAATTATATGAATAACTTTATAGATCATAGGAGTTAAAAATTATATAGCTCAGGGAAATAAACAACTTCTTTATCACCATTATAGTGGTTGCTATGGACCGAAGGATTTCTAAAGTATCCAAGGATTTCAAAGTTTTCCAAAGAAAGGGACTATTCGATACTGAGTGTGTGATGCCCCCAAATCCAGGTTTTCACACCTCGGATTCAAAGCTCACGATTAATCATTAACATACACATTTTTATAACTACAGCGGGAAAAATAAACATACATTGTTCATTATAATGAGGTTCTACAATAAATCCAAGATCTATTAACCTTAACTTAAAACATACCCTTAATATTACAAAAGGTTTACATAAATAATTACATCAGAAAATAAGATAGTTAAACGTTCACATAAATCTATTCTTGAGCTTTGCCCTTTCCCTTATCCTTCTTGGAACTTTCTGGCTTAGCTGAAATAAACGTCATGATATAGCAAGGGTAAGCAACTAATTTTCTTAGCAAGTTTAAATACAAAGAAGATATATCATGATTAGAAAGGAATTTTAACCATCAGATTTTCAACAATTTGAATCAATTGAGAAAAGACGTGAATCATGTTCAATAATTGAATCATCGAATAGATGAAGCTGAGTGGTCGTTAATGACAATGAACAAGTTCGGAGGTTGTTAGTAATAAACTAGCCCTCTTAAAGATTTGGTAATCGAGGGGATCAACCTCGCATACCCGGTGAATTATGCATAACCACTTAATAATCGGGCAAATAATTATTTTCTAATTTATTGCCTCAATAGGTCTTGTTCTTTTTCTTAGTCTAAGAATCTCTACCAATCAATTGGCTTGGGAACAACTGTTTAAAACATAATTGAGTCTATAAAATTTAAACATGCACAGTCTAGCTGATACAACTAGCATAGACTTAAACAGTTCATGAATGTTAGAACATCAAATTCTTCCTGCAGTTCAATAATGAACAAGCTTTTGAGCATACAATTGCAATAACATTGATGTGGAATAATTTTCAATAATTAAACCACCTAGATATCTTTTCGATGGATGCAGGTTAGATTATAAGAACTTGCACCAATTATGAGTCTCAATAATCATCATGGATGTGGAGTAATTAACAATAATTACCCACTAACCTGTTTGAAAGAATTAATTCAAGTAGAGTTTGGAACTTACACAAGTATATACACAATGATATTTAAAAGTGTGAACATAAAGGAACTTGCTTGGTACATTTCAAATAGGGTAGGAAATTTACACAACATAAAACTTGAGTAAGCTTAGGGAACTTGCCTTGCACGTGCGTTAGTATCTTGACGTTAATCGTCCTTCAAGTATATCATACATAGTTCATTAAAGTCGTCAAAATGATTAGTCACATAAGGACTAGGTTCAATACAGTCATTATGTCATTAAAACATTTTGATTGCCATGTCGACAAAGTAGTCGGGGGTCTCGCTCCTGATGAGTGTTTATTATACACACTATTTGGGTACTTTTGGCCTTGATAATTTGTAAGTCTTTGGGTATTTTATGTAGTTTTATTGTAGTTTTATCTTATTTTTATATATTGTGGTTTTATATTGCTTTTATATGTTTTGTATTGTTCTTATGTGTTTTTACTTAGTTTTGTAGGAAAAAGAGCAAAAGCAATTTGAGCGTCAACGTTTGGAGTGCCTTGAGAGCCATTTTTAGCTCAACATTAACATAGCAGCTGCTTGCAGCTCAATTTCAACCATAATCCAATCCTTATCTCTCAAAACTGAAAGAACGAAAGCTGTAGATATTCTCCTCATCTTTTCGGAACATCTTCAATCATCCCAATGCGAGTTCATATGAAAGAGTTATGGTCGTTTTACCAGCGGATTTAGCATGAATTTTACACAGCAGCCACTTTGATCTCAATTTCACTATTTCTCCAACCATTATCCTTTTGAACTCCAGTTATAGAAGTTGTAGAGCTACTTCTTAGCTTTCCATAGCCTCTTGAATCTCCTTATTTCAAGTGGGTATGAGAAAGTTATGGCCATTTTACTAACAAAGGTCAAAGATAAGTGCCCAGACAGCAGACGGGCGCGGGCGCGCAGAATGGGCGCGGGTGCGCGGCGCCACGCACCAGGCAGCGCACGGGCGTACCTGGGTGTGTTGTGTGCGATCTTTTGAGCTCCTAGTGCGATTCCAGCTCACTTTTTGACATATTTGACAAAAAGAGAGTGGGAGGCTACAACAAAACATCAAATAGAGAGCAAAAGTGCTGCAATACAAGGAAAACTCAGCAAAAGCCAAAGAACCAAGAAGGAGAGGATTGTCAAAGCATATCTAGCGTTTGGGAGGCTGCCATATACATCAAATAAGGAGCAAAAGTGCTGCAATACAAGGAATTTCCAGCAACAAGCTAAGGAGGAAAAGGAGAAAAGAGTGTCAAAGGAAGAGGAAAAGCTAAAGATTATCTTCAACCAAGCAAGCAACATATGAATATCTTCAAAATGGGTTTTATCATCTCTAGCTTTTCTTTGAACTTGTATTTCTATTTCATGATGAACACCATGTGTTTGATGTTTTGCGTAGCTACCATGAACTAGAGCTTGTATTCTAAGATTTCAATGGAACCCAACACGTAGTTTGAATTGACTTCTCTCTCTTTGTTATTAATTACTCATTTGTGAGTTAAATATCATAATTTATGCTTCATATCTTAATTGCCTAGCTAGTAATTACCGTGGGAACCTATATGAACTTGACGAACATATTATAGTGTTGAGACCTTGTTATGATATCATGCGAAAGTTAAAGATTGTTGTGGGTAATTAATTGAGATTTAGTGACGTGTGTCTTGTTGATTATCCTTGATGATAGGTAACTTGATAGTATTTTGGATAGACATATACCTAGATACCGTGTGCAATCAATGGAGAATCTATTCTTAATGACTTCCTATGTGAAAGTTGGTAATTGAAAGGACGATTATTGAGATTTAGTGACATGCGTCTTGTTAATTGTTCTTGAAATTGGTCTCTTAATAGTGTGTAGGATAGATATATACCTACATGCCACATTAGGAAGATTCGAATTTGACCATCGACAAAGGCTTATAAGTAATTTTGATTTCTCGGTTGGCAATTCTATATTGTTAATTAATTCAAATGAGAGACTTAGGATATTCAAATGAAGTGTTGGGGGAATTGCAATCTTAGACTTGTTAATATTAGATTTCATTATTTTAATGCTTTCCATAACTCTTAATTATTGTTAAAACAACAAAAACTCAAATCATCAATTGTCTAAATAAAATTGAGACGATATATAGTTGGTACTTGGGATACACTAGAGCTAATTCCCTGTGGGTTCGACAACTCTATCTTATCATTATATTACTTGTTGACCGCGTATACTTGCGCGTCTTTTCGGTTGCAAAATCGACCAATAAGTTTTTGGCGCCGTGGCCGGGGAATTGTTCTTCTAGTGTTTTTTCAATATTAATGACAATCGAATTGGTCTTAATTTAGACTTGTAAATAATTTGCTTATTAGTTATTTTATTTTGTTTTGATTTTGTTTTCAGTTAATGGATGAGCATAATTATCAATGGGATTATGAGGGGACGACACAACCAAGTTCGTCAAAACTTCTTGAGCAATTGCAAGAACAAATTACAAATGGTGCAAGATTTGTTGACACTCTTGAGAGTCAATCCATTCAAAATGCCTACTGTCAGAATCAAGCTGACTACAACCCAAACTACTATCATCCGGGTTAGCAAGATCATCCAAACTTTTCATGGGACAACAATCAAGATCAATGCTATGATCCAAATCTCTCATACCATTCAGAATTTATGTACCAACCTCCACCACACTATGAGGATACATCTAATTTGGAGGAGATTCTTCCCATGTGCCTTGAGCAACTAAATTCATTACGGAACCTCAAGAACCAAATGGCACAACTTGTCGAGGATGTGCTTATTCACCCGCAAAGCACCTTATCCTGCATTACACAGATTAACCCTATAGAGGAAGGTGAAGAGCAATGTATGGTGAATTCGCATAGATGTGACGAAGAGGAAAGAATGAGGGAGGAGCTCATGACTCGGAACATATCTCATATCTCTCAAAATGAGGTTAGGTTGGCAAATCTGCAAGCTTCAGTGCAGAGTATCATGAACTATGTTGTCAATACTTGCATTATTCACCCGCAAAGCACCTTACCTAGCAATACAGAGATCGACCCTATAGAGGAAGGTGAAGAGCAGTGCATGGTGGATGAACATGGAAGTGGCGAGGAGTTGCACGAAGCTATTAATGAAGATTTTGAGAGTGTATATCATATTGTGGATGTTGATTCTAAGGTTGAGGAGACTAGGAGCATGAATGGGGATTATGAAAAGGAAATTGAAGATCAAGAAGTCATATTCGAGGTTTTCAAAGCCATCGAGCACTCATTAGTTCATGAAGAATATCTTCATGTTGATCTTGACAAAAGTGCAATAATGGATAAAGCGGATGAGGAAAGCTTCTTTTTACCACCGATTGAAGCTAAGTTTGAGGGTTGTTGGGATATTTGTATGTATAACAAATAAAACTCATACACGCAAGTGCACACGATCCACAAGTAATATAAAGTAAGTAAAGTATCGATCCCACGAGGAATTGATTTGCATTTATGACTACAAACACCGATTTTGTAATTAGTTCGGTTTCTTTAAACAAGCGGTTTTAGTGATGAAATAGTCTAATAATTACTAATGAATCAATTAAAACAAATTTGGTTGTAAAAATACAGATTTTATGGGCTTGGGATTATAATTTCACTTAATGCAGATTTAGATTTCCATGCTTCCTATTATTGCTAGTTGGTTACTATAGAATGTTGGTCGAAAACACGAAAGTAAATTATGGCCATCTCTCGATGCACCATACCCATATCACACTAAATCCACAATTGATAGAATGAATGTGAACACCCTAGATGACTAACGCACTATATTCCTATGTGAATTATAATCAAAAGGGTTCAAGAACAAGTTTTCCATTGGCCACATATGGAGCTTCGGTATATCTCTATCCTAAGCACGAAACATAATTTCACGAGGAATGTAATAATTATGAACATATGCTAGCATAATGAGATCTTAATTTATACTTCCTTTCTCAATTCCATATAAATTATCACAGTAATTGGTGATCAAGCAATTAAACATGGAGTATAGATTATGCTAGACATTCATTTCACAACCAACTAGTAAAAATAAGGAAGCACTTCAATTCTTAGTCATGCAAAAAAGATCCACTATAATCCCAAGAATTAAATTTAGTTCATAATAACAACACTAGAGTTCATCATGCACAATAGGTTCATCATCATAATTGCAGAATAGGAGAATTAATCAAAAATAGAAAATATTCAAGCTCCCTGTTTCCGTTCTGCAACTTCTGGTGATTTTTCAAGTTGTGTAGATAGTTGATTCCTTGCTCCCAATCTCCAATTTAGCATCCATATAGCTCCATTCTTCAATTCCCAAATGCCAGAAATGCTCAGCTGACTATTTCTAATTTTTGAAGCTAACATGCAGTAAACTACTTTATTTTTCGTGTAGGAGGAGAGCTGCAAATTGAATTCCAAAATTGGCTAATAATGCATGCATGAATTGTCTTATTTTGACTTATTATGATTCCCACTACAAAAGTTCGAACCCACTGAATCCTCAAAATCATGCACCACCCCATTTTCTGATAATGCTGCTTCGCTGGATGGAACGTGCTGCATGGCTAGCTGACGACAGGCGCAGCTGCGCCGGCGCCCTTTGTAAAAGGGGCGCAGCTGCGCCGGGGGCAAGGAATGAGCAGGAGGGGCGCAGCTGCGCCGGTGCCCTTTGTAAAAGGGGCGCAGCTGCGCCGGATGCCAGTTTGCTGCAGTGCTGCTGTTGGATAATTTCTCTTCTCTCACGTCCTGCACAATCAACAAACAATCAAATAGCACCCATCCACAAATGCACAACATCCCGAGCCAAATGTACCAAAAACTATGTAAAAGCCGTATAATGAGAATAGTGAATCAAAAACCGAAAGAGAGGAAAAAATGCATGAAATTACACTAGATAGCTATTAGATGAGCAACAAATGGAACAAAATAGTATCCAATAAGTAGGTATGAAACCTACTTATCAAATACCCCCAAACTTAAATTGTTGCTTGTCCTTAAGAAAATACAACGAAATGAATGCAAATATGAATGCAATGTAATGATATAAGAATGCACCATGACCCTCATCAATTAGCAAGCAATCCACAAGATTTGCCTCAGAATAATCTAGCGAAACAAAAAAACTTGGTCCGTGTACCATGATAATCATGCAGCTCAAATTTTGTGGTGAATGATAAAGTGTGTGTGTGTGCAGTAATCATCAACTATAGTAATCCCAATCGATTCTCATAATATGTTTCTTAGGGGAAATTTATATATTCGAACTACCATAAGACAATTGGGGTAAATATAGTTGAAACCACACTATATCAAAACGTGGGGATGTACTTAGACGCTATACGGAACATGATGCTTGGTAGCGCAATGCCTAGTTCCATTAGGCTATTCAATGATACCCATGTAACGAGCTTTCGGCCAACGACTCCCAAACCAATTGGTCTTAGGGCGCCAGGTGTAAAGACATCCCCTAGGGTGTACTTACTCGAATATCAAAGGCCACAAAACTAGGCTGACCACGCATTTATTAATACTTTTTTTTTGTCAACGAATGTGTTTTACGCTCCATTTCGTTGCATAAATACTCCACTAAGTACTCCCCCAAACTTGAACACGTGTGATCTCAACTAATACTACCCACAATTGCCACAATCATTAAAAACACAACCAATTCTCCCCAGAACTCAATTATGCAAATCTTTGGGCTACTTAGTTAAAAAAAAACTACTAAGAACGTGCAAACCGGTTTTATCATAGCAAACGCAAGACAAGAGTTGCAATGTATCATGGCATTCGGCTCGAAGTCTTAACAGTTAGCAAAAATCAAAAAGTTTTCATCATAGGCATGTGGGGATGCATACTAATCAATATAAGAGGATCATGCAACTAAGCTACATGATGTGATATGATATGCATGAGAAATTCACCATTATCTTTTTTTTTTATACGAAAATAAGGAAACAAACACCTAAAATAACAATAAAGCAAATAAATAAATAACAATAAAAACAGATAATTTAAAGCATCACAAAATAACTAGGCAAGCCTAATACCCCCAAACTTAAAATATGCAATGTCCTCATTGGAGATAATAGGGTAAAGAGTACTCCCCTAAGAAGCGTCCTCGGCGCCGCTAGGTGGCGTGTCGTGCGGAGGATAAGGGATGCCGGAGCCGAATGTGGGAAACTCAATGTGGACCCCCTGCTGACTGAACGCCTCCGAAAGTGCACCAGCGAAGGAGACGCTATAATCCCTGAAGCTCGTGTGCAACGCGTCCATGTGGCGTTGCAGGCGGCGCATGTTGCGCTCATGTCCACTGACGCCCCTCTGCTGCACTGGCGGGGCAGGCATGCCCTCCTCACTAGCCTCCTCCACCTCATCAGCCACAATAAAACCCAACCCATTAGGCCGGGACTCTTCACCGCGCCAAACATTGTACTTTCGGATTGTGGCGCTATCGATGTCTCGCATAGGTAGCTGGAGAGCCTCCTCGCCCCATTCCACGTTTGCCGCTAAGCATAGGCGTGTGATGATCGAGGCGTGTGGAATGGCACCGGAAGTGACAGCCCGCATGAAACGAAGCATGGACTGGTTGATGATATAGCCCACGTCAATGCTCCCTCCACGTAGAATGCGGTGCAAGAGTACCGCGCGGTCCCGTGTCACGTCCTGATGATGGGTGGTCGGCAAGATACTCGCGCAAATGAAGGCATACCATGCCTTGGCAAATCTATTTAGCGCGGTCTGAGGGAAGTGCACCTTCAAGGTGGTGCCTGGCTGAGTCTTCCACTGCGTGCCCGGTTGGCACATCTCATGTATCAAAGCATCAAGGTCGGTTTCGTAGCGCTCATGTACCACCCAGTCGGTGGCCTCAGCAGTAGCAGATAGCAGGCGAAAAAGTTCATTTATTGCCTGCGCTGAGTAGGATACCTGCTTGCCCCGCACGAAGGAAATCCCATTCTGTGTTTCCCAGGCGTTGGCATAGAACTCTCGAACAATGGCTATCGGGGCTGACTTCGGTGTCTCAATGAATAGCAACCAACCCAACCGCCGGATTTGGTCAAGAATACGCCCATCCTGTGCTTTGGGCTTCAAACCCCTCTCTGGTATGAAGGATTTGACGCTAAGCACCTCCCAGTAGTAATGTTGTGCAGAGAGATTGACAAATTTGGTGGCATCCAGAGTGTTGATGCCACCACCAGTAGATTCGGATCCGCTGCTGCTGGAAGAAGAAGGTTGGGGAGTGCGTGCGCGCTTCGGCATGGTGGTAGGTGATTAGGGTTTGAAGGAAGAGTGTAGGTAGTTAGGGTTTTGAGAGAGTGAGTAGGGATGAGAGGAGAGGGTTTGTTTTGCTGCTAGAGAGTCAGTTAGGTTTAGGGTTTAGGTTTAGGGTTTGTATGCCTCGATAATCTGACTCGTGTGCTAGATAGATGCTTAGAAACTAATCTTGTTCTTAATTGGGAAAAGTGTCACTTTATGGTGGAACAAGGTATAGTACTTGGCCATGTGGTTTCAGCTAAAGGATTAGAAGTGGATAAAGCTAAGATAGAAATTGTTACTGCTCTGCCTTACCCCGTCAGTGTGCGGGAGATTCGTTCTTTCCTTGGTCATGCAGGTTTCTATCGTAGATTTATCAAGGACTTCTCAAAAATAGCTTTGCCATTGTGTAAGTTGCTACAAAAGGATGTGGAATTCCAATTTGATGACGAGTGCAAGGAGGCGTTTGACAAATTAAAGAAGCTATTGACCTCGGCACCAGTGATACAACCACCAAATTGGAAGTTTCCATTTGAGATCATGTGTGATGCAAGCAACTATGCAGTAGGAGCTGTCTTAGGCCAAAGGGTTGACAAAGTTGTCCATGCCATGTACTATGCTTCTAGGACTCTAAATGCTGCTCAGATTAATTACACTACAACTGAAAAAGAACTCTTATCTGTTGTATTTGCTTTAGACAAGTTTAGATCATATTTTCTTGGTACTAAAGTTGTAGTTTATTCTGACCATGTTGCTCTCAGGTATTTGCTAACTAAGAAGGAATCCAAACCAAGAATCATTAGATGGATTCTATTGCTACAAGAATTTGACTTGGAGATCAAGGATAAGAAAGGAGCGGACAACTTGGTGGCGGATCACTTGAGCAGGCTGATTAAGAATGAAGAGGCGCTACCATTGCATGATTCTTTTCCAGATGAGCATTTATTTTCCATTGATGAGGCTATACCTTGGTATGCCAATATCGTAAATTACTTAGTGAGTGCCTATGTTCCTAGTGAGTTCTCTAAATTCCAAAAAGAAAAGCTTAAGAGTGATGCCAAATATTATATATGGGATGATCCATACTTATGGAAATTTTGTGCTGACCAGATAGTTAGAAGGTGTGTGCCTAAAAGTGAGTTTTTATCTATTCTAACTTTTTGTCACTCTTATGCTTGTGGAGGCCATTTTGGACCTAAAAGAACAGCTCATAAGGTTTTGGAATGTGGTTTCTTTTGGCCGACTATTTTTAAGGACTCTTATCAGTTTCTGTAAGTCATGTGAAAGTTGTCAAAAGACAGGAAATATATCAAGTAGGAAATCAAATGCCACAAACACCTATTTTAATTGTTGAAATTTTTGATGTTTGGGGTATTGATTTTATGGGACCATTTCCTGCTTCTTATGGTAATGTTTACATTCTTTTGGCTGTTGATTATGTTTCTAAATGGGTGGAAGCTAAAGCCACCAGGACTGATGACTCTAAAGTTGTTGCAGATTTTATCAAGTCTAACATATTTGTCAGGTTTGGAACGCCAAGGGCCATAATCAGTGATAAGGGAACCCACTTCTGCAATAGGATGCTAGCGACACTATTCAAGAAATACAATGTGATGCATAAAGTTTCTACATCCTACCATCCACAGAGCAATGGGCAAGCTGAGATATCCAACCGGGAGGTCAAGTCTATTTTGGAAAAAGTAGTCAAACCGAGTAGAAAAGATTGGAGTCTGAGGTTAGAAGATGCACTTTGGGCCTATAGAACAGCTTACAAAACTCCAATAGGTATGTCACCTTATAGGTTAGTGTTTGGAAAACCATGTCATCTACCAGTGGAGTTAGAACACAAGGCTTTTTGGGCAGTTAGACAATGTAATATGACCTTAGATTCAGCCGGAGTCCATAGGAAGTTGCAGTTGCAAGAGCTAGAGGAATTAAGGAATGATGCATACGAGAGCTCTAAAATTTACAAAGAGAAAACAAAAGCCTTTCATGACAAGAAGATTACTAGAAAGAACTTTGTTGTTGGGCAGAAAGTTCTCCTTTATCATTCAAGGCTAAAATTATTTCCAGGTAAGTTGCGCTCCCGTTGGGTCGGGCCTTTTATTATTACTGACATTTTTAATCATGGTGCAGTGGAAATTCAAAGTCCAAGCACAGGGAAGATTTTTAAAGTGAATGGTCACAGGCTCAAACCCTTCTATGAAGGATATCAAATGGAGAATATTGAGCTGCTGGATTTGGTGGATCCAGTTTATGAAGATTAAGAGGTTTAATGTCAAGCCAATGACAATAAACAAAGGCGCTGCTTGGGAGGCAACCCAAGGGGAGTTCATTTCTTTTTATTTTTGCATTTATATTTCGGTTATGTTGTTTTTCCTTTCTTTGCATTTTACTTTACATTAGGGACAATGTAAGTTTTCAGTGTGGGGGAAGGATTTAGGGTGTTTTAAAATTTAGGGTGTTTTAAAATTTAGGGTGTTTTAAAAAAAATATGCAATAAAAAATTAAAAAAAATTAAGTTTGATTTTGTTAGTTTGAATTTTGAATTTTGTGGGTATATTCTCTGCAAACCCTCACGAGACAAAACTCGTCCACTTGGGGTAACCTTGGGGTTTAAAGGCTTGTTGTACATGCTAAGTGCAATCGTGTTTCCTACGAAAATGGGGTAATTTTTAAAATAAGTCACTTGAGCAATGAGTTAATTTGGATTTTGATTTTTGACCAATAATAAAATCTTGATTCTCGTTGATAACATTTTGGAAAATTTATAGACATTGTGGAGTTTGAATTTGGTTTTCTTTGTTGATTTTTACTTTATTTGAGACCCTTCAATTTCTTTGCACTTATCCCATTGGTCGGCCTAGTTTTAACTTGGAAAGGATTTTATTTATTTATTTATTTCGATTGAATGTCGAGGGGAGAAATTCTTGAACTCTATCATTTGTTTGATCTTAACTTGAAGTAAACATGAGGTCTTATTTAAGAAAAGGGAAATGATTTAGGCAAAAGTTAGATGTTTGATTTAAAAAAAAGAGAAGAAAAAGAAAAATTATGATTCATGTGGTGAATTGAGATGGAGCGTAAAACGCATTCATTCATAAACACGTGACATGCGAGATGGAGCGTAAAACGCACTCGTTGGTAAGACGGAGCATAAAATGCACTTACCAAAGGAAGAAAAAGCCTATTGATCTCTACTGTTATTTGCTTATATTAATTGCGAGTAGTGTGAAAATAGGTGTTTAGAGTTTTTCTTTCTCCTTCAAGGCTTTGATTTCATAAATTTTTCTAAGTTTTAATTGGTTTGATACATGTGGATTCACACACACACACGAAGGGTTAAAAGTAGAGTAAGATTGATAAGTAAGCTTGAATTTTAGATGAAGCGGTGTTTTGAAGTTTTTCAAGAGTTACTGTTTTGAATCTTTGAGGTTAATGTTGAAGTTCATTTTAATTTGTGGCTCACGGTTGTCAAGTTAGATTAGTTGAATTTTTTGTTTTAGTGTATTTTTGTTTTGCCCGAGGACGTGCAAAAGATAAGTGTGGGGGAATTTGATAAGTATAAAATTTGTTATGTTTTTATCTCTTAATATCTAGTCTTTTATACTTACTTGGCACCTAAATGTACTCACTATTCTTATATTTTGATTTAGGTTGCAAATGGAGCCATTAAATGAAAACTGTGTTATTGCCACACTTTTGGATTGTTTTGAAATTCGTCTGTCTGCTTGAGGCTCAATTTTATACTTGATCAGTCCTTATTCTCTCAAAACTCAAAGAAGGAAAATTGTAGATCTATTTCTTAGCTTTCCGGATCATCTTGAAACGACTAAATCGAAGCTCGGATGAGAGAGTTATGACAATTTTACCAACATGCGTCAAAGTTGAAAATTTCAGGAAATTAAGCTTTTGGACAGATTGACCTTTGGGGCTTCGGTTGAGATTTGAATTGTGTTAAAGTTCCCAAATGAAAATGTGGTCTTCTTGAAGTTTTTAGTAGACTTCGATTTCTAGAATGGTATGGTGAGCAAAAATCCGAGTTCATTTGGGCCTCCAAATATTGCTTTTTATACAGCTGATCCGAATCCCGCGTGGAATGGATTTCTGTTCGGACCAGTTGTAGTATTTGGGCCATAACTTGAGCTTCCCAACTCCAAATCAGGTGATTCAAAGGCCCAAATTCATTAGAAACTCCAGGGCTACAACTTTTCTTCTTTGCTCAAGTCCAAATTCGGCAGTCTACTAATTCAAAATCAACTTGCAAGCTACTGATCAGTTTTGGTGTCAGATTTTGACTTCTTATGAGGAGCACGTTTTTGGGTTTTTGATTGCATTAGATGGCTGATTCACATGACCCAAATTAGTTGTTGGATCTTGAAATCTTGTACACTTGAGTGCCTATAAATAGCAAGTGAAGCTAGGCTTGTTTTTTGCTAATTCACAAACTAATACACACCATCTTCTTCATCTTCTTCATCTTCTCCAAATTCTAGTGTAATTAGTAAGGAAAGAGGATCACCTCCATAGTGAGGTTGTTGTCCTCACCCCTTTTATAAATTAGTAGGGAAAGAGGATCACCTCCATAGTGAGGTTATTGTCCTCACCCCTTTAATAATTCAAGAAAATATTAATTGGACTTAATATGTTAGGCTAGTTCCTTTACTCAGTTCGAAGGGGATGTTGAACCTTGTTTACAGGTAATGGTTTGATTAAGTATAAGCTATGTATTCCTTCTTACATGAAGTTCATTATTGATAATCTATTTTAACTTTTGAATGATATTTATTCCAATTGGTTTAATGTGATCGATTAAGTCAATTTGATTAATTTCATCTGCTAGATTAAGGGATAGTATTACGTGTAATTGATATTGTTCCTAATCACAAGTAGAAATTAGTGATACATGATTGTGGTCAAGCTTTTGAGTATTGCTATGATTATCGGAAGACAAGTTAAATAATCCGAACTTGTGTGATTGTTGCTTGGATTAGTCTAATTCCCTAGTTCTTAATACAACTATTATATTAAATCTAGAGAGCTTGTTCTAGGTTGTATAATGGTTAGAATCTTGTGAAGAGCTTGTTTCATTAAGTGATAATCTAAGGGGAGTTTCGGGTAGTAGAGCTTGTTGCTACCTAGGGCTATTAATTTCATTGAAGGATAAATATTGCTTTACTTAATTATTCTATTGTTGTAAAAAGGTGATACTGAACCGGGAGAACTGAAATCTTTAATTAATTGGTTATTCTTATCACTTTAAATTTTGTTCTTAATAATTAGTGAAATCAAATTATAAACCCCCCCTCTTTTGGTAAACAAAGAATAATTTTAGACTAATCACTCTCTGTGGGATCGACTCTTACTTGCACCACTACATTATTATCTTTCACAAGTAAGATTTTATTTTTGGCTGCTTGCGACAGCACACCAAAAAGGATCCATCTGATTAATCTTGGCTTGGCATCTTTCTTTGAGATCAAATACCGAATTGCTGCATGATCAGTGTACACCACTACCTTTGTTCCAATGAGATAGGATCGGAACTTGTCGAATGCATAGACAACCGCGAGTAGTTCCTTCTCGGTGGTGGTGTAATTCATTTGGGCCTCCGAAAGTGTTTTGCTGGCATAGTAGACTGCATGTAGAACTTTGTCTCTGCGCTGTCCCAATACCATGCCCACAGCGTAGTCACTAGCATCACACATAAGTTCAAATGGAAGAGACCAATCCGGTGCCACTATCACAGGTGCTGTTGTCAATTTCTGTTTTAACAACTCGAAGGCTGCTAAGCAATTATCATCAAATAGAAATGGGACATCCTTTTCCAACAGATTGCACAGGGGTTTTGTGATTTTGGAGAAGTCTTTGATAAATCTCCGATAGAATCCAGCATGGCCCAAAAAACTCCGAACTCCCTTTACAGAAGTCGGTGGAGGCAATTTCTCGATAGTTTCCAACTTTGCTTTGTCCACCTCCAAACCTTTGGCTGAGACTTTGTGACCCAAAATTATTCCTTCATGAACCATGAAATGACATTTCTCCCAATTAAGCACAAGATTTGTTTCCACGCATCTCTTCAATACCATGACTAAATTCTCAAGACAGTTGTCAAAGGAATTTCCAAACACTGAGAAGTCATCCATGAAGACCTCCATGTTGATTTCCACCATGTCAGAAAATATTGCCATCATGCATCGCTGAAATGTGGCAGGAGCATTACATAGACCAAAAGACATTCGCCTGAAAGTAAAAGTTCCATAAGGGCAAGTAAAAGTGGTCTTTTCTTGATCCTCAGGAGCGATGGCAATTTGATTATATCCAGAATATCCGTCAAGCAAACAGTAGTACTCATGCCCTGCAAGTCTGTCCAACATTTGATCAATGAATGGGAGTGGGAAGTGATCTTTCCTTGTGGCTTTGTTGAGCTTTCGATAATCCATGCAAACTCTCCACCCCGTGACTGTTCGGGTTGGTATTAGCTCGTTGTTCTCATTTTTTTACCATAGTTATTCCCCCCTTCTTTGGTACATGTTGGTCGATTTCGCAATCAATAAAACACGCGCAAGTATACGCGGTCCACAAGTAATATAAGATAAGTAAAGTGTCGAACCCACGAGGAATTATGTTAAATAATTACCAAATATCAATCGCATGTAAAATCAATCTAATTTAAACAATGACAATATGATTTGTGTTTGGTGTTGATTATAACTAAAATAAAGACAATTAAGCAAGCAAGGTTTTCTAATACGGATAAAGTTCAAGATAAAAAGGTCTAAGATTACAATATCCCCCAACTCTTCATTTAAACATCATACTCTCTTTTGTTTGGTAAATTAGATCATAAGAATTGCTATCCGAGAAATCACAAGTATATATAAGCCTCTCTCGATGGTCGAATACGTATTTCCTATTGTGGTGTATAGATATATTTCTATTCTACACACTAACAAGAATCTCATATCAAGAACAATTAATAAGATACATGTCACGTAAAATCCCATTAACCATTCTATCAATTACCAACTTTCACAAAAGAAATCATTAAACACGGATTCTCAATTGGATACATGTGGTATTTAGGTATATGTCTATCCTAAATACAATCAAATTATCAACCCTCAAGAATAATACATAAGACTCACGTCACATAATCTCATACATTATCCATAAAGAACATCTAATTTTCACATGAATTCATAACTAGGTCTTAACTTATACTTCCTCTCTCAATTCCATATAAGTTACCAAAGTAATTACGGGCCAAGCAATTAATCCTTAATCAAAGGTTATAAACTCCAATTCACAAAATGCCTAATTACCATTCAAGAGAGAGCATTCAATTTAAACTACAAGTTGGGTTCCATTGCAATCTTAGAATGAAGAGTTTAGCTCATATTAAATCTTAATAACATCATAATCTGATTATAGTACATGGTTGAAGTTACAAAATAAGAAAGAAGAACTAAAACATATGAAGATACACCCTTTTTGTGATAAGAAACTCCAATTGATGTGGTGTAATTCTTCTTCTCTAATCCTTGCTCTCCTATTTCGTGCTCCTAGACTTCTTGGTTGATGATATTCTGATAATTTCCTTTTAGCTCCTTTGTTCTTCCCTTTTTTAGCTCCAAACCCTAGCTTTTTCAATATGTGTAACCAAGCTTCAATGATACCATACCAACTCCCTGGATGCCTGATAATTCTTCCCCTCTCCTCATTTTCCCATTCCTGAAATTCCTCCTCTAGTGCGCCACAATAGTAGAACAGACAAAGCAAGCCGCTCCAGAAATCGCGCTCTCGCCCCGGCGAGAAAAACAGCCTGGGGAGCTCGCCCCGGCGAGGGCTCGCCCCGGCGAACTTTTTGGCCTTGGAGGCTCGCCCCGGCGAGGAAAATGGCCTGGGGAGCTCGCCGCGGCGAGGCCTTCTGTCATGCTGAAATTACACTTTTGCCCCTGGACTTGCTAAAAACCGCCACGATCGTCCACAATTGTTTTATACACAACAAAAGCATAAAACAAGTAAATAGATACTATAAACACCTAAGGATAGCAAAGAATTGAGTTCAAAGGATAACTAATTCGTAGGTATAAAACCCACTCATCAAATACCCCCAAACTTAAGACTTTGCTTGTCCTCAAGCAAAAACAACGGAGATGAAAAAATACACAATGCAACTAATTAAATGAATGCAAATGCATGAACTGTTAGGTTTGTATAACGCGAACATGCAATCAAATTACATTAATAAAGCGGAAGCGCGATAAAATCAGATTTTAAAATTTTATACAAACCATCACCATGATCTTTCTTTATGCACAATTATTAATTAAACGAAAGAGATGGAGAATAAGAATTATACCCTTGTAGAATTCTAGCTTCCTCAGGTACAAGTTCACCTCCAATTCCTTCGCGTTCTCCTTAAATTCCACCGATTAAATTCCTTCCTTTGATCAACGTTAGCCACCCAAGTGTTTGGCCTCTAGAGGTGATCCACCAAGGAATAATACTTGTTCAAGAAGATGGGTGTTGGCAAAACCCTAGTTTCTATCTCTATAGAAATTGTAAGTACTCTCTACAATTCTTATGCAAGAGTGTGTAACCCTAATCTATGATAAGACTTCTCTTACTTATAGATGTAGGAAAACCCTTCCCTAAACTATTTAGGATTAGGGTTTCTATTCTAATTAAACTCCTTTAATTAAATTAAACTCCTAATCCAATTAGGAATTCATGTGAGAGTACTTCTATTAATTAATTCCCAATCCCTATTAGGAATTAAATAATAGTAATAGTAATAATAATAATAATAAGACTCCTCTTATTAATTTATATTTAATATTTCTAAAATATTAAATAATAAATATTAAGCTATTTAATTTATTCTATCTTCATAGACTAAATTAAATACACTTAACTTATTATTACAATTATGCCATTTACTTCTTAAATAAATATTTTCCTTTTGCGGTGTGACCCTTTAGGTTCTCCATATTAAACCGGTTGTGAATAAATCAATTAGAACAATTCTAATCTTATTTAAATAAATAAATTAAACTATTTAATTCATTTAAATAAATAATATTTATTCTACAATAAGGGTAAGCCCCCTTAGCGATCAACGACTTTCCAGATAATATAGATTTCAACATTAATCATAAAAGAACCTTTCAGTGCATAGTTACCGTACAATTCAATCCTTCTACCATACAATGTCCCAATTAAATATAAGACATGGAATTACTGTCAAGTCTTATTTTATTTAATTATATGTATTTCGATTCTAAAATGCACAACTCTAATTAATGCAAATTAGAAACTCCTTTCTAATTTCATTCTGCTTTGGCCAAAGACTTCTGAGTCGTCATTTATCGAATCACATATGACATTCTCTCCTTTTACTAGAAGTGGTAGATTCTTTATTGATCATTCACCTATCTCCATGTATAACTTATTATACCCAATCATACCCTTTGATATACCCTAAAGGTCTTAAGGGACATGTCAAAGTATAACTCATCATACACAAGATACTATGATGATCTCAAGTCCAAGGATCACTTGTACTACTATCACTAGAGGAATTTCTATTGACAGGCGAGTAAAACTCCATTAGGTATTCCTTAGCGAGCCACGTTCAGTGAACTTATTCTCTAATAAGCACCTACATACTTGCTTTAGTGTCTCCACACAAATGATTATGAGATCAATCATCCTCTTCATAAGAGCAAGCAACGTATGTACTAATCTATCCGGATTCACTAATCCCCTTTTTAGTAATCCAACGATTAGGAACGATTTTAGTTTTTGAGCTATCTAGAATTTAGATCTCATTAGCATGATCACCATCATGATTCTAAAAGCATTGCTCAAAACTATGGGTTTATCACATTTAATATAACAACACTATGTTGATAATGTAAAATGCCTTTTACAAACGAATAAGATTACAAAGTATATCAAATATGATTGGCTTGTGTGCATACTACTTTCATGAACTATAAGCCTAGAGCAGCCAAGATAAGGAAATCAAGCCTCAACAATCAGAAACAAATAAACAACAATATCACAACTGTAGGATTATCAGAAATGAGACACGCACCAAATTTCGCCAAATGATTAACCCTTATGTGTGTGTGTGGTCAGAAAGACAGAGTATGCAATGATCACAATTCGATCTAAGAACTATAGTGCTCAAAAGAAGATAAAATAGTCAAGAACCACAACTAGTATCTCACATGCTCACTAGCTTTTATTTCCACACTATATTTAGAAATATTCTATAACAATCACCAAGTGCGTTTTATGCTCCATCTCGATGATAGGTTTATTTACATCTAGATCTGTGCAATGTTTATCTTCATTAGGCTTTTCAATGTCACCCATGTAGCAAACTTTCCACCGATGACTCCCAAGCCAGATGGTTTTAGGGCATCAAGTGTAAAAACACTCCAAAGGGCTTACTTGTTCGAATGACACAGGCCACAAAGATAAACTAGTCTAGATTTGCTCATATCTGTCTATATTTCATTTTTTCAATTGTAACCAGCATTCAAGACAGACATCGAAGCAGTAAATAAGCATAGAATATTTTTTTTTTTAAACTATCCTATCTTTTAATGAGCAACAACAGTTTCAAAGATTTGAACATATAATCTCACGTACTCAACAACACTGATATGTGCATTTGTTACTCAAAGGGTTAAAAATTTAAGAAAATTAGGCACGAGTTAACATTTCTAATATAGCAATTCGGATCCAAAGTGTTGAATATCATAAAAACAATTATCACCATGTCATCATCGGCTTTCCTTAAGTGCGCTGCTCAAAAGCTTTCTAAATGCAATTTGTTTTTTTTTAAACAGACGATGAATATGTACAATAATCATCACACAAATGACAAGAACAGAAATAATCATTAAAAGCAAGAAAAGTCATTTTGATGATATTATAAATGCTTAATTATAATATAAGTTCGAAACATACTACGTGAATGCAAAACTACAACTAAATGCAGCATACTAAAATATTATAACTTAAAAATAAAAACTCTAAAACACCCCCAAACTTGGAAATAACAATGTCCTCATTGTAGAAAAGAGAAAGACATGAAGAACTGAGGACTTCCCTATGATATCACTCGGCGGGGTGATCGTCCGTCTCCTCGACGTCAGAATCTGATGGTGGGAAAGGTGGCAGTGGCATAGGCACGGGAAAGGGGAGTGGAGCTGCACCCGGGTGCTGTGCTACTAGAGCCGCGCTGAAGCTGGTGGTGAAGTTCCACATGTGCTCCTGCCTCTCAGCTATGCGCTGGTTCTGCCTCTCTAGCCTCTTAGCGCGTCTGTCTATCAGTAACTGGAGGCTGCGGATCTGAGAGCTGAACTTAGCCTTAGGCCGCGATGAACCAGCAGGTAACTGTACATCCTCCTCCTCCTCCTCCTCGGAGGTAGCCACAATGATAAAGCCTCGACCTCGAGGATGTGACTCGGCTCCGTCCCATACCTTGTACCTCGTGATCAACCTGTGGTCGAGGATCTGTGGTGGCTGCTGTGTGACCTCATCATCTCGCCACTGTACCCCTGCTTGTCTGCACAACCCACAAATGAGGGAGGGGTGAGGTAGTCCGCCCTGAACATTACCCCTAAGAAGCCGGCGGATACTACCCTCAATGATGTTCCCTACATCAATAGAGAAATCCATAACAATAGCGTATAGTAACGCTGCCTTCTCCTTCGAAACATCGCTCACGTGCTGAGAAGGCAAGAGCTTGGCACTCAGGAAGGCGTACCAAATCTTTCCATACAAGCTAAGGTCCTTGCTGGGGAAGAGAGAAGCACCTCGCTCTCGCCTAGTGATCCATGTGGTACCCGGTTTGCACAACTCAGTTACAATCTTGTCAAAATCAGGCTGCGAGCGAATGAACTCTGTGTACTGGCATAATGCAGGAGGCACCAAGTTGTAGTAGTGATTAATTGCCTGTGCGCTGAACGGTACCCTCATCCCCCTGACTATGGCCTCAAAAGGCTGTCTGTCCTGAGCGTTGGCATAAAACTCCTGTACCACAGGAACCACTGCTGGGTCGGGGTGGTGGGTGAAAGTGTCCCACACCCTCTCATCAATCTGCTCCCAAATCTTTCCATCAACCCCTTTCTCTGGCCTGAGTCCTCGCTCGGGAGTTAGAGCTTTACCCGTGATGAAGTCATCAAACCTGTCTGCCGCCTCGGCACTAACAAACTTACTGTGGTCATACTGCTTGGGTGGTACGGAGGAGGATCCCTCAGTACGAGATCTCTTAGGAGGCATGGTAGCAACAAAGCAGAATTTCAACTTCAAAACAGACCCAAACAACACTGACTTCAACTCACTGATATACAGAATTTCCCCCAAACTTGAATTTTTCACAAACCCACAATTTCCTGCAAGAATTCCAAAATACACAACACTAAATCCCCAATCCCCCAGTTAAACCAACACAACCACAACTGGGTACTCACTGGCAACCAAATCAACAATATGCAGACAAATAACAGTTCAAAATGGTAACAACAATACTGCCAAACCCAACTGGATGCCCAAACTACTCAATTCTGACCCAATTAACTTCTTAGATGCAATATCAATCAAGATTAACAATAAATTCAGCGACAATTGCAGTGAAAAAAATTTCAGTCCTTAAATTCGTATACCTTCCTTTTGACAGTGGCTGTGTATGAGGAAGGATGAATTTCCTGCTTGAATTCACAAAATTGTGACTTGAATCCTTACTGAGATGCAATGATACTGAATCCCAGCCCCAATTCCTCAAACTGAATGTCCAAGTTCGAGCGGCAACAATGGTGGTAGCTGTCACTGGTGGAAATGAGAGAAACCCTAAATAGAGATGAATTTGAGTGGAAAAGTGTTGCTCAATCCTTAAATTAGTTGAAATCGAGAGTGGGATGTGACCTTGTTGGATTTCGAGTGCTCTAGGATGGTTTGGGGCTTTTGGATTTTAGGTTGCAGAGAATGGAGATGAAGAAGAATGGAGAAAAATTCGAACGGGAGGGAGTTTTTAGTTTCTGCAATTCCGTGTCTCTCGCCGGGGCGAGAGATTCCCTTATGTTTTTCTCGCCGGGGCGAGCTCTCGCCGGGGCAAGAGATTCCAAGCATAAAAACCTCGCCGCGGCGAGCCCCCCTGCTGAAGCAAAATTTTGAGTTTTGAGAAATGAATACAGGGGCCATGTTTGATACTTACTCCCTGTATCCCAGCGACCTACAAAACATACATTAGAAACAATAGGCCAAAAATGACCCTCCGAAGCGACTTAGTGCTGAAAAATCCAAAACTAACACACAATACACTAAATATGAAAAACTTAAAAACTAACAACCATGAAAATGCAATAAATAAGATAAAGTACCGAATCATAAAAGGATACGGAAAACGGTGGGTTGCCTCCCCCCGAGCGTGTGGTTTAAAGTCCTCGGCCCGACTTCACATCCATTCAAGGCTAATCGGCTAAAGTGATTGAGGTCTTCTGGCGAGCGAAGCCGCCACCCCAATAATGCTTAAGGCGTTGCCCGTTGACTTTGAACGTCACTTCCGGATTATCACCATAGACTTCAACAGCTCCGTGTGGGAATGCGTGCTTGACAGTGAAAGGACCCGACCAACGCGATTTGAGCTTTCCGGGAAAAAGCCTCAATCTAGAGTTGTACAGCAATACCGCTTGGCCAGGCTCGAATTTTCTATCAACAATCTTCTTATCATGCCACCTCTTTACCTTTTCCTTGTACAATTTTGCATTTTCATAAGCTTGCAGTCGGAACTCATCAAGTTCATTGAGCTGAAGAAGCCTTTTCTCACCTACAGTTGTGAGGTCAAAATTCAACTTTCTAATGGCCCAAAACGCCTTGTGCTCAAGCTCAACCGGAAGATGGCATGCCTTGCCATAAACAAGCTGGTATGGTGACATACCAATGGGTGTTTTAAAAGTCGTTCTGTACGCCCATAGTGCATCATCCGGCTTTGTTGACCAATCTTTTCTTGTGGGATTGACGATCTTTTCCAGAATTTTCTTCACTTCTCTATTGGAAACCTCCGCCTGTCCATTGGTCTGGGGGTGATAAGCAGTAGCAATTCTATGAGTGACCCCATATTTTCCCAAAAGGGCAGCAAAGTGCTTATTGCAGAAGTGACTCCCTTCATCACTGATCATAGCCCTCGGAGTACCGAATCTTGTGAAGATATTCTTTTGAAGGAATTTCAGCACTACCTTGGAATCATTAGTGGGAAATGCGGCTGCCTCCACCCATTTAGATACATAATTTACTGCCAAGAGAATGTATAGATTGTTGAAAGAGGGTGGGAATGGCCCCATAAAGTCTATACCCCAAACATCAAAGACTTCAACCTCCAGGATCATGTTTAAAGGCATTTCGTGCCTTTTAGAAATATTCCCCATCCGTTGACATCTATCGCATCTTAGCACAAACTGATGAGCATCTTTAAACAGAGTTGGCCAAAAGAACCCTGCTTGCAACACCTTAGTGGCTGTTTTCTCACCTCTGTAGTGTCCTCCATATAACGAATCATGACAGTGATGAAGAATGCTCCCAACCTCGCTCTGTGGAACACACCTTCGAATCATTTGGTCCACACAATGCTTGAACAAATATGGCTCATCCCACATATACCTATTAACGTCATGAAGAAACTTTTTCTTTTGCTGCCACGACAAGTCCGGTGGGAGTGTGTTACTAACCAAGTAGTTAGCAAAATCAGCATACCAAGGTATTTCGCCTTGAACCACAAACAACTGTTCATCCGGGAAAGATTCATTTATTAGAACTTTGTCTTCCTTATCAAGACCCGGATTCTCCAATCTAGATAGATGGTCTGCTACTTGGTTATCAGTTCCCTTTCTGTCCCGAATCTCCAAGTCAAACTCTTACAGCAATAAGATCCATCGAATCAATCTCGGTTTAGCATCTTTCTTTGCAATGAGATACCGAATAGCTGAATGATCCGTGAATACAACCACCCTTGTTCCAATCAAGTAAGATCGAAACTTGTCAAATGCATAAACTACTGCAAGCAACTCCTTCTCGGTAGTGGTGTAATTGAGCTGTGCATCAGTTAAGGTTTTGCTGGCGTAGTAAATAGCATGAAAAACCTTCTCCTTGCGCTGTCCCAAAACAGCCCCAACCGCATAATCACTGGCATCACACATCAATTCGAAGGGTTTTGACCAATCCGGAGCAATGATCACTGGTGCAGTGGTTAACTTCTTCTTTAAAAGTTCAAAAGTGATCAAGCACTCTTTATCAAACTTGAATGACACATCTTTCTCTAATAGACTGCACAAAGGCTTTGTGATCTTAGAAAAATCCTTAATGAATCTTCAGTAAAACCCCGCATGTCCCAGAAAACTGCGAATGCCCTTCACTGAGGTTGGTGGAGGTAAATTTTCAATTGTTTCAAGTTTTGCTCTATCTACCTCAAGACCCTTTGATGACACTTTATGCCCAAGTATTATCCCCTCTTGCACCATGAAGTGACATTTTTCCCAGTTGAGCACTAGATTAGTTTCCACACATCTCTTCAGTATTAGAACTAGATTTTCCAAGCAGTCAAATGAATCACCAAACACTGAGAAGTCATCCATGAAAACTTCAACATTGCGTTCTACCAAATCTGAGAAAATAGCCATCATGCACCTTTGAAAAGTGGCGGGTGCATTACACAATCCGAATGAGACCCTTCTAAAAGCAAAAGTACCGAAAGGGCATGTGAAGGTAGTCTTTTCTTGATCTTCTGGAGCAATAGCAATCTGATTATATCCCGAATATCCATCCAACAAGCAATAGTACTCATGTCCAGCTAGTCTATCCAACATTTGATCAATGAAGGGTAATGGGAAATGATCCTTTCGAGTTGCTTTGTTAAGTCTCTTGTAATCCATGCACACCCTCCAACCAGTTACTGTTCTTGTTGGAATAAATTCATTATTCTCATTGGCTACAACTGTCATGCCTCCTTTCTTGGGTACACACTGAACTGGGCTCACCCATGCACTGTCAGAGATAGGATAAATTATTCCAGCATCTAACCATTTCAAAATCTCTTTCTTTACCACCTCCTTCATGATTGGGTTGAGTCTCCTCTGATGTTCCACAGTGGGCTTACTATCATCTTCCATCAAGATTTTGTGCATACAGTAAGATGGGCTTATTCCCTTGATGTCGACGATGGTCCATCCAATAGCAGATTTGTACTCCCTAAGAACCCGCAACAGCTTGCTTTCCTGAAACTCGTTAAGCACAGATGCAATAATAACAGGTAAAGTAGCTGAATCACACAAATATGCATACCTGAGATGGTTAGGCAAGGGTTTTAGCTCAAGTGATGGAGGTGTCTCAAGGGATGGTTTCAACCGATCTGTAGCATTCTCAGCATGTTCAAGAGATTCAAACGGGATTTGAAACTTGCTTCCCCGTGGCACTGTATCCAAAATCTGTAGATATTCAACCAAATCTGGATCTTCTATGTCAAACTCTCCCAGAAGTGCAGTTTCTAATGGATCATTGTTTAACACATTCAAAAACTCGTCATTCACAGCTTGCTCGATAACATCCACATGAAAACATTCTTCCTCATCCGAAGGGAATTTCATGGCTTTAAATACATTGAAGGTCACTTCTTGATCCTGAACCCTCATAGTGAGCTCTCCCTTTTGCACATCAATTAAAGTTCTTCGAGTGGCTAAAAATGGTCTCCCCAGAATAATAGGAATGTTTTTATCTTCCTCAAAATCTAAGATGATAAAATCAGCCGGGAAGATGAATTTATCCACCTTAACAAGAATGCCTTCAACAATTCCCCTTGGGTATGTAACCGACCTATCGGCAAGCTGAAGAGAAATGATTGTAGGCTTTGGTGCAGGCAATCCCAACTGAGTATACACGGATAATGGCATGAGATTAATACTAGCACCCAAGTCACACAAACATTTGTTGAAAGAAAGGCTACCAATAGTACACGGTATAGTGAAGCTGCCTGGATCTTTCAACTTGGGAGGTAGCTTTCTTTGCAGCACGACACTACATTCTTCTGTCAAAGCCACTGTCTCAAAGTCATTTAGCCTTTTCTTCCTAGATAGGATTCCTTTCATAAATTTGGCATAGCTAGGCATCTGTTCTAAGGCCTTTGTAAAAGGAATATTAATTTGTAGCTTCTTGAAAACCTCCAGGAATTTGGCAAATTGTTTATCTAACTTCTGTTTCTGCAATCTCTGAGGGAAAGGTACTGGTGGATACACTTTTGGAGTAGGCTCAACACTAGGTTTATCTGTGGTAACTCTCTGCTCTGACTCAGGTGGTACACTACTGTCCACTTCCTTAGAAAAATCAGCATTGTCCAAGTCCGGAGGAGAGCTTGAGTGGGCTGCCCCCTTTTGCAATTCGGGCTCCTGTAAAGTTTGTTTACCACTTCTGAGAGTTACTGCCTGACATTCCTCTTTCCCATCTCTTCTTGGATTAGTCTCTGTGTTACTAGGAAGAGATCCCTGAGGTCTATTTGACATGGAACTAGCCATCTGCCCAATTTGATTTTCCAAAGCCTTAAGTGTTGCTGCTTGGTTTTTAATCAAGATATCTTGGTTAGCCATGTGTTTCAATATCAACTCCTCAAAATCTGATTTTCTCTCTGGTTGTGGTTGTGAGGTTTGAGCTGTATGATGTTGTTGAGGCTGATTTTGGAACCCTGGTGGATGATGTGGCTTAGGAGCTTGCTGAAAATTTTGATTGTTGCTCCATGAAAAGTTAGGATGGTTCCTATTTCCAGCATTGTAAGTGTTTTGGTACTGATTTGGCGGTCTCTGGTAGCTACTTACAAATTGAACTGCCTCGTGGTCAAATGGGCATTGGTCATTGGCATGTGTCCCTGCACAAACTTCACAAACAACAGCCACTTGTTGCACTTTTGAGTCAGTCAAGGAATCAATTTTCTTTGACATTGCTGCCATTTGAGCTGCTAAGGCTGTGATGGCATCCACCTCTAATACACCGGCTACCTTTGGTTGACTCATCCTAGCAGTAGGCCATTGGTAGTTATTTGCAGCCATAACCTCCAACAAATCAATTGCTTCCCCATAATTTTTAGCCATAAAACATCCTCCCGCAGCTGCATCTAAACTAGACCGATTGTGAGATCCCAATCCATTGTAGAAGGTATTCAACTGCATCCATGGAAGGAATCCATGATGTGGGCATCTCCGAAGCAAATCTCTAAATCTTTCCCAAGCTTCATACAATGATTCTCCATGGTGTTGTTCAAAGGTAGCAATTTCATTTCTCAATCTAGCAGACTTTACAGGAGGGAAGAACTTTGCCAAAAATTTCTATGCTAAGTCTGACCATGTAGTGATGGATCCCGGTGGCAATGAGTGAAGCCAACTCTTAGCTTTATCTCTCAAAGTGAACGGAAAAAGTCTAAGTCTCAAAGCATCATCCGTCACTCCAACAAATTTGAAAGTATCACATATCTCAATGAAGCTCAACAAATGCTCATTAGGGTTGTCATTAGCCAAACCCCCAAACTGTAACGAATTTTGCACCATTTGTATTGTTCCCGATTTGATTTCAAAGGCATTTGCAATTATTGCCGGTCTTGTGATACTAGACTGTAAATCACTTATCTGCGGCGTTACATAGTCTCTCAATGCTTTTTGTTCTTCTGCCGCCATAGTTTCTTGATTGTTAGAATCTCTGATTCTTTCTCTTCTTAGTCTTCGGGTATTTCTCTCGATCTCGAGATCGTAAGGAAATAACTCAAGACTTTGTGATCGGCGCATACAAATCAAGGGTACCTACACAATTAAGTAAATAAAAATTAAAAACAAGTCTAAATTAAGATCAATTCAACTATAATCAATATTGGTAAAATTATTGTAAAATAATTCCCCGGCAACGGCGCCAAAAACTTGTTGGTCGATTTCGCTATCAATAAAACACGCACAAGTATACGCGGTCCACAAGTAATATAAAATAAGTAAAGTGTCGAACCCACGAGGAATTATGTTAAATAATTACCAAATATCAATCGCATGTAAAATCAATCTAATTTAAACAATGACAATATGATTTGTGTTTGGTGTTGATTATAACTAAAATAAAGACAATTAAGCAAGCAAGGTTTTCTAATACAGATAAAGTTCAAGATAAAAAGGTCTAAGATTACAATATCCCTCAACTCTTCATTTAAACATCATACTCTCTTTTGTTTGGTAAATTAGATCATAAGAATTGCTATTCGAGAAATCACAAGTATATATAAGCCTCTCTCGATGGTCGAATACGTATTTCCTATTGTGGTGTATAGATATATTTCTATTCTACACACTAACAAGAATCTCATATCAAGAACAATTAATAAGATACATGTCACGTAAAATCCCATTAACCATTCTATCAATTACCAACTTTCACAAAAGAAATCATTAAACACGGATTCTCAATTGGATACATGTGGTATTTAGGTATATGTCTATCCTAAATACAATCAAATTATCAACCCTCAAGAATAATACATAAGACTCACGTCACATAATCTCATACATTATCCATAAAGAACATCTAATTTTCACATGAATTCATAACTAGGTCTTAACTTATACTTCCTCTCTCAATTCCATATAAGTTACCAAAGTAATTACGGGCCAAGCAATTAATCCTTAATCAAAGGTTATAAACTCCAATTCACAAAATGCCTAATTACCATTCAAGAGAGAGCATTCAATTTAAACTACAAGTTGGGTTCCATTGCAATCTTAGAATGAAAGGTTTAGCTCATATTAAATCTTAATAACATCATAATCTGATTATAGTACATGGTTGAAGTTACAAAATAAGAAAGAAGAACCAAAACATATGAAGATACACCCTTTTTGTGATAAGAAACTCCAATTGATGTGGTGTAATTCTTCTTCTCTAATCCTTGCTCTCCTATTTCGTGCTCCTATCCTTCTTGGTTGATGATATTCTGATAATCTTCCTTTTAGCTCCTTTGTTCTTCCCTTTTTTAGCTCCAAACCCTAGCTTTTTCAATATGTGTAACCAAGCTTCAATGATACCATACCAACTCCCTGGATGCCTGATAATTCTTCCCTCTCTCCTCATTTTCCCGTTCCTGAAATTCCTCCTCTAGTGCGCCACAATAGCAGAACAGACAAAGCAAGCCGCTCCAGAAATCGCGCTCTCTCCCCGGCGAGAAAAACAACCTGGGGAGCTCGCCCCGGCGAGGGCTCGCCCCGGCGAACTTTTTGGCCTTGGAGGCTCGCCCCGGCGAGGAAAATGGCCTGGGGAGCTCGCCGCGGCGAGGCCTTCTGTCATGCTGAAATTACACTTTTGCCCCTGGACTTGCTAAAAACCGCCACGATCGTCCACAACTGTTTTCTACACAACAAAAGCATAAAACAAGTAAATAGATACTATAAACACTTAAGGATAGCAAAGAATTGAGTTCAAAGGATAACTAATTCGTAGGTATAAAACCCACTCATCAGTACACACTGCACTGGGCTCACCCATGGACTGTCAGAAATGGGATAAATGATCCCGGCGTCTAGCCATTTCAGAATTTCTGTTATAACCACCTCCTTCATGATGGGATTCAGCCTTCTTTGATGCTCTATGGTAGGCTTGCTGTCATCTTCCATCAGGATTTTGTGCATGCAAAATGAGGGGCTGATTCCCTTTATGTCTGCAATGGTCCATCCAATAGCCCCTTGGAATTCTCTGAGGATTCTTATCAGTTTTTCTTCCTGCAAGGATGTTAGTGCAGAGGAAATAATGACAGGTAATGTATCTGAAATGCCTAGGAATGCATACCTGAGATGACTAGGTAGGGGTTTGAGATCAAGTTTAGGAGGTACCTCACTGGATGGTTTTAATTGAAATGAGGCATCGTTTGAGCTTTTCAAGGGCTCAATAGGTACCTTGAATCTTGCCATCCTGGGTATTGCATCTAGAAAATGAACATACTCACAGTTCTCGGGTTCGTCCAAGTCGATGTCCCCTGTTAGTGTTTGCTCAAGCAAGTCCCTATGTGTGGCCTTAATGAATTCCTCGGTCACTGCTTCTTCAATGATGTCAACTCGGAAACACTCTTCCTCTTCAGTTGGAAATTTCATAGCCTTGAAGACATTAAAAGTAACTTCTTGGTCCTGAACCCTCATTGTCAATTCTCCTTTTTGCACATCAATGAGAGTTCTCCCGGTAGCTAGAAATGGCCTCCCAAGTATGATGGGGATGTCCTTGTCCTCCTTAAAGTCTAAGATTATGAAATCAGCTGGGAAAATGAACTTATCAACCTTAACCAGGACATCTTCCACAATACCTCTCGGATAAGTGACTGAACGATCTGCTAGCTGAAGAGAGACATTAGTTGGCTTGGGAGCTGGTAATCCCAACTGAGTAAAGACGGACAATGGCATGAGATTAATGCTTGCACCAAGATCACACAAACATTTCTTGAATGATAAGTCTCCAATGGTGCACGGAATGGTGAAACTGCCCGGATCCTTTAATTTTGGAGGTAGCTTCCTTTGTAATACTGCACTGCATTCCTCTGTTAAGGCTACAATTTCAAAATCTTGCAGTTTCTTCTTTCTTGACAGAATACTCTTCATGAACTTGGCATAGCTTGGCATTTGTTCTAAAGCTTCTGCAAATGGTATATTGATTTGAAGCTTTTTGAAAACCTCAAAAAACTTAGAAAATTGCTTGTCCATTCTCGGCTTTTGCTGCCTTTGAGGGTATGGAACTGGTGGGTAGTACCTGGTGGGAGGGGCTTGAGTCTTTTCTGTGCTCTTTATGGGTGGGGGTTCAGATTTCTCAATGCTATCCTCTTCTTCAAAAAGTTCAGCAGATGCAGTTTCTGGGGAAGGGCGCAGCTGCGCCGTCTCCCTTTGCAACATTGGCGCAGCTGCGCTGCTTGGTTCCAGTGCTGATGAAGGGCGCAACTGCGCTGTCTGTTCGTGTGACAGTGGCGCAGCTGCACTGTCTGGCAGGGTCTGCTTCCCACTTCTGGTGGTGACAGCTTGGCATTGCTCCTTCCCATTTCTCCTTGGATTGATTTCTGTGTCGTTAGGAAGAGCTCCCTGAGGTCTGCTAGACAACAAACTGAACAATTGACTCATTTGATTTTCCAGATTCTTGAAGCCTAATGTTTAGCCTTGCTCCAATCTGTCAGTTTTGGCCATGTATTTCTCCAAATTCTCACTCATTTCAGCGACCTTCCTATCAGTGGCTGTGACTTGTTGCTGATTGTGGAACCCCGGAGGATTGAGAGGTTTTGGAGCTTGTGAATTATCTTGACGGTTGCTCCACGAGAAATTTGGGTGGTTCCTATTCCTTGGAGTGTAGTTGTTCTGATATTGATTTGCTGGCCGCTGATAGTTGCTCACAAAGTGCACAGATTCAGCGTTGATGGCACATTGATCCGAAGCGTGAGAACCTGCACAAAGCTCACAAATCATGGAAACCTGCTGACCTTTACCTTCACATATGTTGTCAAGATTTTTGGCCATAGCTGAAATCTGGGCTTGAAGTGAAGTGGCTGTGTCAACCTCTAGTATCCCTGCCACTTTTGGTTGAGTGGATCTGGAGGATGGCCATTGATAGTTGTTTTCAGCCATAGTCTCCAAAAGTTCATAAGCTTCGTCATAGTTTTTACCCATGAATGCCCCACCCGCAGCTGCATCAATGCCTGCGCGTGTTTGAATATTCAACCCATTGTAAAATGTGTTCAGCTGCATCCATTGGGGTAAACCGTGATGTGGGCACTTTCTCAATAGTTCCTTGTACCGCTCCCATATCTCGTACAAGGATTCTCCATGATGTTGTTCATATGAAGAGATGTCATTTCTCAACTTGGTAGTTTTGGCAGGTGGGAAGAACTTTGCTAAGAATTTCTGGGCCAAATCTTGCCAAGTAGTAATGGATCCGGGTGGTAGCGAGTGTAGCCAACTTTTTGCTTTGTCCCTCAATGTGAATGGGAATAATCGCAATCTCACCGCATCTTCCGAGATCCCACTGAATTTGAATGTATCACATATCTCCAAGAAATTTATCAAGTGCTCATTTGGGTCATCAACCACCATCCCTCCGAATTGGACATAATTTTGGATCATATGGATTGTCCCTGGTTTGATTTTAAAGGAATTGGCTGTTATGGCTGGCCTTGAGATACTTGATTGCAAATCATTGATTCTTGGCATAGCATAATCTCTTAAGGCTTTTTGTGCTTCTCCCGCCATAGGTTGAGGTTGTTCTAGATTCTCTAGAGTATTTTCAGCACACTTCCTTGATTGTTGAACCCTTTTCTCAATGTTATCCACAAAAGGCAATAGGTCAGGATTCTTCGACCGAGTATGCATACACTACTCAAGAGTACCTAACACAATGTAGAAGAAAATAAAACAGAATTAGGATAAGAACATATTTGTTTAACTAAAACCAATCTAATTTAAACTGATGATGAAAGTTATAAACGCAATTGCAAGTCCCAGGGAACGGCGCCAGAAACTTGTTAGGATATTTGTATGTATAACAAATAAAACTCATACACGCAAGTGCACGCGATCCACAAGTAATATAAAGTAAGTAAAGTATCGATCCCACGAGGAATTGATTTGCATTTATGACTACAAACACCGATTTTGTAATTAGTTCGGTTTCTTTAAACAAGCGGTTTTAGTGATGAAATAGTCTAATAATTACTAATGAATCAATTAAAACAAATTTGCTTGTAAAAATACAGATTTTATGGGCTTGGGATTATAATTTCACTTAATGCAGATTTAGATTTCCATGCTTCCTATTATTGCTAGTTGGTTACTATAGAATGTTGGTCGAAAACACGAAAGTAAATTATGGCCATCTCTCGATGCACCATACCCATATCACACTAAATCCACAATTGATAGAATGAATGTGAACACCCTAGATGACTAACGCACTATATTCCTATGTGAATTATAATCAAAAGGGTTCAAGAACAAGTTTTCTATTGGCCACATATGGAGCTTCGGTATATCTCTATCCTAAGCACGAAACATAATTTCACGAGGAATGTAATAATTATGAACATATGCTAGCATAATGAGATTTTAATTTATACTTCCTTTCTCAATTCCATATAAATTATCACAGTAATTGGTGATCAAGCAATTAAACATGGAGTATAGATTATGCTAGACATTCATTTCACAACCAACTAGTAAAAATAAGGAAGCACTTCAATTCTTAGTCATGCAAAAGATCCATTATAATCCCAAGAATTAAATTTAGTTCATAATAACAATACTAGAGTTCATCATGCACAATAGGTTCATCATCATAATTATAGAATAGGAGAATTAATCAAAAATAGAAAATATTCAAGCTCCCTGTTTCCGTTCTGCAACTTCTGGTGATTTTCCAAGTTGTGTAGATAGTTGATTCCTTGCTCCCAATCTCCAATTTAGCATCCATATAGCTCCATTCTTCAATTTCCAAATGCCAGAAATGCTCAGCTGACTATTTCTAATTTTTGAAGCTAACATGCAGTAAACTACTCTATTTTTCGTGTAGGAGGAGAGCTGCAAATTGAATTCCAAAATTGGCTAATAATGCATGCATGAATTGTCTTATTTTGACTTATTATGATTCCCACTACAAAAGTTCGAACCCACTGAATCCTCAAAATCAGGCACCACCCCATTTTCTGATAATGCTGCTTCGCTGGATGGAACGTGCTGCATGGCTGGCTGGCGACAGGCGCAGCTGCGCCGGCGCCCTTTGTAAAAGGGGCGCAGCTGCGCCGGGGGCAAGGAATGAGCAGGAGGGGCGCAGCTGCGCCGGTGCCCTTTGTAAAAGGGGCGCAGCTGCGCCGGATGCCAGTTTGCTGCAGTGCTGCTGTTGGATAATTTCTCTTCTCTCACGTCCTGCACAATCAAATAGCACCCATCCAAAAATGCACAACATCCCGAGCCAAATGTACCAAAAACTATGCAAAAGCCGTATAATGAGAATAGTGAATCAAAAACCGAAAGAGAGGGAAAAATGCATGAAATTACACTAGATAGCTATTAGATGAGCAACAAATGGAACAAAATAGTATCCAATAAGTAGGTATGAAACCTACTTATCAAGGGTCACCAATCAGACATGCATGCCATGCAAAGCAAGGAAATGACAGCGAGGCGGCATGCTATGGTCATTTATGCGATTGAGCCGGATTGAAAGGAAATAAAGGAGTCAGGCTAACGACTATAAACCAAGCGCTTCTTGGGAGGCAACCCAAGTTTATTGCTTTGCTTTTATTTTTGTTCGATTACATTTTAGTTGTTTAATTGCATTTTAATTTCTTTAGTCATCTGCTTTCAGGTACGCCCCCAACTTAGAGGTATTGAAAGATGATATCAATGGCGCTTGACACGTTCTCAAGGAAGTCTTCTATTTTAATTTTTCCTATTTTGGACATTGAGGACAATGTCAAGTTTAAGTTTGGGGGTAGAGCGTATTTGTGTGTTTTTAATTTAGTATTTGTGTGTTTTAAGTGTGTTTTTCGTATTCAAAAAAAATTATTATTTATTTTTAGGTTGTGTCTCTTGAGCATTGTTTTAATTTGATTTGAACTATAATCCATGGTCAATGATAATAGCTTGTTTGAAGAGAGTCTAACTCATGAGAAGTAGACAATTGTTGCTTAGTCTTTGTGCTTATCGTTTATTGGTTATTATTTTGCTTATGCGTCCTTTCACTTTTATGCACTTACCCATGTGTAATGAACTAGTTGTATGCATTGGATGGCTTATATTATCGAATGCTTGTGGGAGATATCTATAAGCTCTAAAACTCGTTTGAATATCACTCGACATAATGCACCCAAATTTAATTGGTTTGATTGATTGGTCATGTGGTGAGTTGAGATGGAGCGTAAAATGCACTCATTCATAGACACATGCATAGGCGAGATAGAGCATAAGACGCACTCTCTTATAAAATGTTGACAAAAGAAAGAAAATATTGTATTGCAAATCTTGCGGAGGGTTGAGACAGAGCGTAAAACGCACTCGCCCATAAGAGCGGGCTTAGGTTGAAATGAAGCATAAAATGCACTCGCCTAGAGTCCTTTGATCTCAAAATTTTTGGAAATTTGTGATTTGTATACATTTGTGGTGAGTAATGTGTCAAGCATGTGGTTTTTGAAGTTTATTTTGATTTCTTTCACAAGGTAATGTGGTTACATAAGTTCATCTGAGCGATAATTGATTTAGTGCTATTGGGTACTCACACACACAGAAGGGGCCTTAAGCAAGTTTTGACTAGCTAATTGAAATTTTAGACTTGTAACGTGTTGTTTGTTCTCTTGAGTTCCATGTGTTGATGCCTTTGAGACCATTGTCGGCTTATTAATTCATTGCTCAAGTTAGGTTGTATTAGAAGTGTTTGAATTGTGTAGTTTAGGTTTGTTTTGCTTGAGGACAAGAAAATATTTAAGTTTGGAGGTATTTGATGAGTGTGTTTTATACACACAATTTGGGTACTTTTGGCCATGATAATTTGTAAGTCTTTGGGTATTTTATGTAGTTTTATTGTATTTTTATCTTATTTTTAGATATTGTGGTTTTATATTGCCTTTATATGTTTTGTATTATTTTTATGTGTTTTTACTTAGTTTTGTAGGAAAAAGAGAAAAAGCAATTTGAGTGTCAACGTTTGGAGTGCCTTGAGTGCCATTTTCAGCTCAACATTGACATAACAGCTGCTTGCGACTTAATTTCAACCATGATCCAGTCCTTATCTTTTAAAACTGAAAGAACGAAAGTTGTAGATATTCTCCTCAGCTTTCCGGAACATATTGAATCATCCCAGACCGAGTTCGTATGACAGAGTTATGGTCGTTTTACCAGCGGATTTAGCATGGATTTTACACAGTGGCCACTTTGAGCTCAATTTCACCATTTCTCCGACCATTATCTTTTCGAACTCCAGTTATAAACGTTGTAGAGCTACTTCTTAGCTTTCCATAGCCTCTTGAATCTCCTTATTTAGAGTTCGTATGAGAAAGTTGTGTCCATTTTACTAATTGAGGTCAAAGATGAGTCGCCAGACAGTAGACGGGTCCGGGCGCGCGGCGCCACGCACCAGGCAGCGCTCGGGCGCACCTGGGCGTGCTGTGTGCGATCTTTTGAGCTCCTAGTGCGATTCCAGCTCACTTTTGACCAAAAATCTAATGTTTGGCTAGGGTTTTTCATGGAGGCACTATATAATATCTCTTTGGGGCTTCATATTTGACATATAGAGAGTGGGATGCTACAACAAAACATCAAATAGAGAGCAAAAGTGTTGCAATACAAGGAAAACTCAGCAAAAGCCAAAGAACCAAGAAAGAAAGGATTGTCAAAGCATATCTAGGGATTGGGAGGCTGCCATATACATCAAATAAGGAGCAAAAGTGCTGCAATACAAGGAATTTCCAGTAACAAGCTAAGGAGCAAAAGGAGAAAAGAGTGTCAAAGGAAGAGGAAAAGCTAAAGATTATCTTCAACCAAGCAAGCAACATATGAATATCTTCAAAATGGGTTTTATCATCTCGAGCTTTTCTTTGAATTTGTATTTCTATTTCATGATGAACACCATGTGTTTGATGTTTTGCTTAGCTATCATGAACTAGAGCTTGTATTCTAAGATTTCAATGGAACCCAACACATAGTTTGAATTGACTTCTCTCTCTTTGTTATTAATTACTCATTTATGAATTAAATATCATAATTTATGTTTCATATCTTAATTGCCTAGCTAGTAATTACCGTGGGAACCAATTTATATGTCTTGTTGATTATCCTCGATGATAGGTAACTTGATAGTATTTAGGATAGACATATACCTAGATACCGTGTGCAACCAATGGAAAATCTATTCTTAATAACTTCCTATGTGAAAGTTGGTAATTAAAAGGATGGTTATTGAGATTTAGTGACATGTGTCTTGTTAATTGTTCTTGAAATTTGTCTCTTGATAGTGTGTAGGACAGATATATACCTACATGCCGCATTAGGAAGATTCGAATTTGACCATCGACAGAGGCTTATAAGTAATTTTAATTTCTCGGTTGGCAATTCTATGTTGTTAATTAATTCAAATGAGAGAGTTAGGATATTCAAATGAAGTGTTGAGGGAAATTGCAATCTTAGACTTGTTAATATTAGATTTCATTATTTTAACGCTTTCCATAACTCTTAATTATTGTTAAAACAACAAAAACTCAAATCATCAATTGTTTAAATAAAATCGAGACGATATATGGTTAGTATTTGGGATACACTAGAGATAATTCCCCGTGGGTTCGACAACTCTATCTTATCATTATATTACTTATTGACCGCATATACTTGCGCGTATTTTTCTGTTACAAAATTGACCAACAGCTCCCGATAAGCGAGCGGCTGCCCAGCTCGCCGGTGAGCTGGCAGGGGTGTAAGGGGGCAGCGCTCCCTAGAAGTCAAGCGTAAAGTGTAATTAAACTATGGGGTCATTCTATAGCTGAGAAGTACTCTACGATCACTAAGGTCTGGCTGACTTAATGAAATTATACCAAGGTTGCTTGGGCGAAGATCTATGATTTTTGAGTGACTGGCTAACTTACTCTACGATTGCTGAGAAGTACTCTACGATCGTCGAGTAACATGGCTAACTGACTCTACGATCACCGAGAAATACTCTACGATCGTCGATTCACTAGCTGACTGACTCTACGATCGCCGAGAAATACTCTACGATCGTCAAGTCACATGACCGACTGACTCTACGATCGCCAAGAAATACTCTACGATCGTTGAGTCACTTGGCTTACTGACTCTACGATCGCCGAGAAATACTGTACGATTGTCGAGTCACATAACTGACTGACTCTACAATCATTGAGATATTCTCTACGGGTGTAAGTGCACTCTACGATCGTAGTAAAACCACTTACAATCGTTGAGTCCCTTTCCTTGTTCAGATTTACTATGCAATTTTAGCTTAGGAAAATATCCCTTGACTGATTTGGTCTAAGGTCATACAGGTCTCACATCATGATTTGGGTCTGACTCATGCTTTACAGAACTTCATAATTGGTGTAAACTCACCTTCTATTAACTGTGTCTATTTATAATTGATTTAACAAAGACCTATGGCTTTAACTTAAAAGATAGGTCGGGGTGTATAAGAGACACTCCTTCTTTGGTCATGATCATTGGTCTGACTGTCATCCCTTATAGTTCATAAACACATTGTTCTAAGATTTTAATCATACGGCTTACTTTCGTTAGTTTTACTACGTTAGTTCTGATTTGAGCTCGGCTCAAGTCATTAGTTGGTCTCAAACAGATGGTGACACCGTCAATTAATCACGGCTGTTTTAGTACAAGGTCGTCAAACTACTATCCTCGTGGTTTAACTAGGTCTGGTCATGTGACACCCCCAAAGCTGTGTACTTCAACTCCACAAATTTGGTGTTCACTATACCATACATTCAAGACTAACTACCCATGATAAATATAATATAATTAAACTGAGTGAAACATCTTCCCACAAAAAGGGGTTACATCTCAAATCTCATAAATAAACAAATCTCAGGTTATCTAACCTCTATTACATCAGTGCGGAAATAAAATATAATTTAAAATAAGTCTTGTTACAAATAAACATCAAATGTGTAATAGGTCTCTTGCTACTTCAGCATCTTGCCCTTGCCTTTACTTGTGGACGGCTCGTCCGATTTCTCAGTCTTAGCTGCAATATTTTAGTGCAAGAGTGAGCAAACAATTGCCCAAAAGCATAATAACGATAACAATTGAATAATTAACGACATAGATTTCAACCGAGGTATTGTAGTTTTCTGAATTCAATCAATAACCAATCGAGACAGGAAAGTTTAATAGGATACTAGGCTCAAGAACTGATTATAGAATTCAAGGTTTAAAATTGTATTTGAGGGTCACAAGATCTCAAACTATGTCCTAGGTTAACAAGTATTTCTACCGTAACCTTTAACAGTCTTATAGACTATGGACCATCCATCTCATACTCAGGGGGATCAGCCCTTTATACAATGTATTGTGCACAAACATTTTAACGTTGTCGTGTAATTAATCCCCTATATTAGGGTTGTTCATCTCAGTTTAGCTTCAGAATCCGTACCAAAAGGAACTTGGTTTGGAACAATTTTAAAATATTCTAAGTCTTTAGAACGCTCATCAACTAAGGACTAGCTGAATCAATAAGGGTTTGCTAGTCACTAAAGCATTTGATTCATCAATAAAATTGTACAATAAAGTTTATATTCGGAATTTGAATAACAATCAATGATCGAATATCAAATGACTGGAATAAAGCTTAAGCACTTAACATGGTAACAACCTTGCTTGAATAACAATAAGCTAAGGTTAATAAACTTGCTCAATCAGAGTAAACTTGCTCTAAATGAAATAACAAGTTTAAGGGAGGAAAAGAAAACTTGCCTCGTGCGTAGATTACAGATTAAATAATTCACGTTCTTTAATCGACCTATACATTTCGATTATAATATGGTAACAATAATTAGTTACAGAACAACATACACTTTAAGATTCGATCTTATCTTATTTCATTATAACATCTCGATTGACATTCGATAATCATTAAGTACTTGCTTAACAACCATCGTGGTATCTTATTAGTCACTTTATACATTAACTTAAGTTTTAAACTTGTTTATATCATCATAGTAAAATCACAAAGAAAAATAAAAAAAAATAAAATTTCAGTTACTGTTACTTCGCCGGGGCGGGAATTTACTTAACAAAAATCTCGCTGGGGCGAAGATTTCCTTAACAATATTCTAGCCGGGGCGAAGATTTCCAGTTCAATATTCTCGTCGGGGCGAGAGACTCGGCAGTCATCTCCTATAGTTCGCGAACTAGTGAAATTCTAGGCCAAATTTCTTGAATTCTACCATCTAACACATAAATTAAACACTCCCAAACATCAAACATGTTATAAAACAATTACCCAACATGTTTCTAACCAATTTAACTATTATACTACACATAATCAACCAATTAGAATCCCAAAATTTCTCCGTTTATACAAAATATTCATATTTTGGCCATTTTAATGAAATCAAACACTCTGAATTCATCTTTCAACCATTTTAGTCCATTCTACTTGCATTCTTTTCGTTTTTCATTATATAATCATAATCAAATGTCAATTTACCGGTTAATAACCAAATTGAACATCAATTTCATACATAAGCCATTCATGACAATAAAACTCTGTAAAATCAAAAACTCTACTCTAAAGCATGCTTTCATGGATTAATTCATTCAAATTGATTTATAATCATCACATAATCACTAATACATGCTTACTATCAACCATAACCAAGTAATTCATGTATTTAACAAATAAATTCATATACAGTAAAGTAAAGTAATAAGAATACAGTGAAGAACTTTTGAAAAGGATTATACCTTAAAGCTATACAAATATAATTCCCTAGCTTCCTCTCCTTCTTCTTGATTCTCTCAATTCTTCTCTCCAATTTTTAACAGAGAAATTCTTCTTTCTAAACTTCTTTACTAAACTCTGTTTTTCTTTTTAACAACTGATGAACTCAATTTTAACGTATAATAGCATTCAATTAGTCAGTTAAAGAAAGCAAAGGGTTAGGCCTTGTTTGGCAAACCCAAAGAAAAATAATCTATTTTTACCAACCAAGGGTCACAAGGCCTTGTTTGGTTTATCTAAATAAAACCCTTTTTCCATTTATTTTAATAACTCATTATACTATATAATTTAAATTGTCACACTTTTAATTTAATTAAACTTATTATTAAATAAATTCAATTAAACTTTAATTAATAATTCTATTTGAACAAAAACAATAACACCAAATAAATTGTCATATTCAAATAAATCCTTTATTCCAATAAATCATTTTATCATCTAATTTAATTATTAAATTAAATTAGAATAATAATATCAAATCACATTTAAATAACATTTAACATAAATTCTTTCACTATAACTTTATAAATTATTTATTTTATTCCATAAATAAATTAACAAAAATATTCATATATCTCAATAAATATTTTTATTTAATCACAAAAATCGCATTCGTTACAGGTCATTACTCTTAATGACAACACTTTTACTCTGCCCAACACCTAAAAACAGAGTACTTAGCTCATGAGTCATTTCTGGTCTTTAAACTATTTTGCACATATATGAAAATAATAGACATTAACCACTGAGACTAGAAAACTTCTCACCTCTTTGATTCCGTGGCTCTTCTTCTCTTCCTTCCGAAATAGGTAATTAAACTAGAGAGCATCCGGTTGTTGGCTTCCCTCCCTTTAGTCACTCCCTTCTTCTTACCTTCAAACTCACCAATCCTCTCTATATCAGAACTAACCCTCTCAGTAAACTTGTAAGATTGAATAGAAACTCTATTTTCAGAGAAAACTCTTACTTCTCTGCTGGTCTTTACTCCAGATCATAAGATTATCATTCAACGAATGTATCCATAGATGAAGAAGGATTAGGTAGGAAGTACTACCGACTCACTCCCCTGGCCATACCCCTGGTGATCAGAGTAGAGGGATGAGTCACTGGTTTTAGGATAACTTGTGTGCAAGACACGAAAACTATCAGATTGTTATAACAGGTGTCCCGCTACTGTTGAAGATAATTCTTCAATTGAGTTACCGTATGGGCTAAGCACCCATTTTAGCTGTGGTTGCTGATGTTTTTGGCTGGGTTAATCTTTATATGGGTCAATTCTAATTGGCCTAACAAATAACATCTATAATGGACCCTTATATGGTTGACCATAATTAAACCGAATTGGGCCTCTTTTTGATAACTTATTAGTCCAAACTATAAGTCCCCAATAATAACTTGAATTGGGCTTGCTTAATAAATCAATTGGACTAGTTCATTATAAATAATTAATTTAAATATTTGGACTCCTCCATGGATGTAATAATGTAGTTACATAATTCTTATACCTAATATATGATTAGGTTATATATAACAAATAATTATTCACATATCTACAATATACATATATATATATACGTACATATATATATATATTTATATATTTAATCATATACTTATCCTTCACATGTCACAAAGTATTCAATACATTAATTAATAATTAATATATACATTTACAATGTGATCTCAATATTCTTCGTTATTACAATCTCCCCTCCTTATAGGAATTCCGTCCCCGGAATTTCACATAAGGTTACTCAAAAAGATTCAGATAATTCTTCCTCATTTTTTCTTTGAGTTCCCACGTAGCTTCTTCAGCGTTGTGGTTCCTCCACAGAACTTTGACAGAATATATAACCTTATTCCTTAGCTTCTGCTCTTTCCTATCTAAACTTTCTATAGGAATTTTTTCATAAGATAAGTTCTTCTCGACTGGAATCGGTTCATATGATATAACATGCTTGTAATCAGGCTTATACGGACGCAACACTGATACATGAAACACATTGTGAATATGTTTCAGTTCAGGAGGTAAAGCTACGTATGCCACCTCGCCTATCTTCTTCAATATCTCAAACGGTCCAATGAATCTTGGACTTAATTTACCTTTCTTGCCAAATCTTATCTTTCCTTTCCAGGGAGATACCTTCACAAACACATAGCTCCCTACTTCGATGTCTCTCTTCTTACGATGAAGATTTGCATATTTCTTTTGTCGGTCTTGAGCTGCTACTAGACGAGCTCTTATCACTTTGATGATCTCCACAGTCTGCTGTATCAATTCTGGCCCCAACAGTCTACGTTCACCTACCTCATCCTAACATAAGGGCGTTCTGTATTTTCTCCCATACAGAGCTTCGTACGGTGGCATACCAATGCATGCGTGATAACTATTATTATATGCAAACTCTACTAACGGAAGATGATCCTCCCAGCTTCCCTTGAAGTGCATCACACAGGCTCTGAGCATGTCTTCTAATGTTTGAATTATTCTTTCGCTTTGCCCATCAGTCGGTGGATGATACGCGTTACTCAACCTTAATTGTGTTCCCATTCTTTCTTGAAGACTTCTCCAAAAGTTTGACGTGAAGCGCGGATCTCTATCGAATATAATTTATATCGGCACTCCGTGTCTTGAAATAATTTCTTTGATATACAATTTGACGAGTTGATCCAAATTGTACCTAATCTTTATCTGCAAAAAGTGCGCTGACTTTGTAAGATGATCCACAATCACCCATATGGCGTCGTAATCTTTCTATGTCACTAGAAGTCCCACCACAAAATCCATCATAATATGCTCCCACATCCATTCAGGAATCTCTAGCTGCTGCAATAGTCCACTCGGTCGTTGATGCTCTGCCTTAACTCGTTGACAAGTTAAACATCTGCTGACACATTCTGTAACCTCTCTTTTCATGTTCGGCCACTAAAAATGTTGACGCAGATCTTGATACATCTTCGTGCTTCCTGGGTGTATCGAGTATCTTGTACTATGCGCTTCTTGTAAAATCTCTTCTCTTAACTCCGGTACTGAAGGTACCAAACTCGGTTTTTGAATCTCAGCAATCTGGTGCTATCGATCTTATACTTCAACTCTTCACCTTCAGCTAATCATTCCTTACATTACCACATTCTTCATCATGTTCCTAAGCCTCTTTCACCTTGTCCAATAATGTCGGACTTGCTTCCATTTTCATTACTTCCTTTGAATCCTTCGGATTTTTCACCTCCAACTTTATTTTCTCCATCTCTTTTATTAACTCCTCCTGCTCTGTCAATACAAACAACTTTTCTCTGCTCTTTCTGCTTAAGGCATCTGCCACTACATTGGCCTTTCCTGGATGGTATAAAATATCACAATCATAGTCCTTGATCAATTCTAACCACCTTCTTTGCCTCATGTTCAACTCCTTTTGTGTAAAGATATACTTCAGACTCTTGTGATCTGTGTATATCTCACACTTTTCTCCATAGAGATAATGTCTCCAAATCTTAAGGGCAAACACTATCGTAGCTAACTCCAGATCGTGGGTAGGGTATCCCTTTTCATAGTCTTTCAACTAGCGTGACGCGTATGCTATTACCTTACCGTTCTGCATCAACACACATCCCAGTCCCTTGTGAGACGCATCACTATACACTGTAAAACCTCCTGTACTATCTGGTAAGGATAACACAGGTGCTTCACTTAGTCACTTCTTCAACTCCTGAAAACTCTGCTCACATTTCTCCGTCCACACATACTTAACCGTCTTCCTGGTCAAATTCGTCAACGGCGTTGCTATCTTTGAGAAATCTTGAATAAACCTCCGATAATATCCTGCCAATCCCAAGAAACTTCTGACCTCTGTCGGTGTCTTTGGTTGTCCCTAATTTTTCACCGCTTCTACCTTTGTTGGATCAACAGAAATTCCCTCATTATCGATAACATGTCCCAAAAACTGAACTCTCTTCAACCAGAATTCACACTTATAAAATTTTGCGTATAACTTCTCCTTTCTATATGTCTACAGTACTATCCTTAAATGTTCGACATGCTCCTCTTTAGTCTTCGAATACACCAGTATGTCATCAATGAACACAACCACAAACTTATCTAAGTACGGTTTAAATACTCTGTTCATCAAGTCCATAAATGTCGTTGGCGCATTTGTTAGTCCAAAAGACATCACTAGAAACTCATAATGACCGTAACGAGTCCTAAATGCTGTCTTTGGTACATCCTCCGGTCTTACCTTTAACTGATGATACCCAGTTCTCAAATCAATCTTTGAAAAACATCTTGCTCCTTTAAGCTGATCAAAAAGATCGTCTATTCTCAGTAACGGATACTTATTCTTGATTGTCACCTTATTTAACTCTCTATAATCCATACACAACCTCATCGATCCATCCTTTTTCTTTACAAACAACACCGGTGCTCCCCACGGGGATACACTAGGCTGAATGTACTTCTTGTGTAACAAATCCTACAATTGAATCATTAACTCTTTCATTTCTACCGGAGCCATCCTATATGGTGCTTTCGATATTGGCGTTGTCCCCAGTACTAGATCAATTACAAACTCTATCTCTCGGTCTGGTGAAAGTCCTGGCAAGTCCTCTGGAAAGACATCCACGAATTCATTCACTATAGGTATCGGCCCCATGTCAGAATTCACCATTTGTGTATCCACTACATGAGCCAAATAACCCTCACATCCTTTCTTCAACATCTTTCTGGCCTGCATCATCGTCAGACAACTTATTTGTCTTGGCGACTTGCTACCATAAAATACAACCTTAGACTTATTGGGTGTCTTAAGGCGTATGCTCTTTTTCTGACAGTCAATAACTACCTCATGGTTAAACAACCAATCCATTTCTAATATTACATCAAATTCCCCTAAGCGTATCGGGATTAGATCCACGCTTAACGTGGTCCCCTTATCTCCACATTACAATTTCTATGGATAAATTCTACAGGGATCACTTCTTTGTTTGTAACTTCTATATTCATTGGGTTTTCTAACTTTTCACGAGGTAAATTTAATCTTCGAGCAAAATCATCAGACACAAATGAACGGGTAGCTCCCGAATCAAATAATACATATGCATTTATATTATTGATCGGGATAATAACTGACACCACCTCCTTGGATGCCACTGCGTCTTGAACCGTCATGTTAAATGTTCTAGCTGTTGGCTTGTTCTGTTGTGCTGGCCCTCCAATGGTTAATTTGGGGCTACTGCCCTTGTTGCCGCTTCCTCCATCAGTAATCTTCTTCAACGGACAATCCTTGAACCGATGACCCGCTCCTTCACATGAAAAACAACCTCCCTTCTTTGGTTTAGGACAATTTGGAGATATATGTCCTTCCTGACCACAATTGTAACACACATTCTTCCCTTTCATACACTCCCCAGAGTGATTCTTTTCACACTTGTCACATGCCTTCTTTTTTTTGTTGAAAATCCCATGGCTGACTCTCTAAGTTATTGCCACCGCTGTTCCATTTGCGTTTCTTGCTGTTGCTACCTCCACTACTAATGTTCTGATTCCTTCCTTCATCCTTCTTCTTATTCTTCTCTCGATTATACTTGGATACTGCTTCGCTTCCCCCTTCTGCAATGATTGCCTTCTCCAAAAGAGTCAAAAACGAATCAATTTGTAACACTGCCGCCTTACTGAAAATCTATGGTTTCAACCCGTTCTCAAATCTCTGCGCCTTTCGTTCCTCAGTTTCCACCTGATGCGGTACAAATCTTGCTAACTCGTTGAACTTGGCGGCGTATTCTGAGACTGACATGTTTTCTTGCTTTAACTCCAAGAACTTAACTTCCATTCTTCCTTGCATACTCCTTGGAAAATAATTTTCGAAAAATAATTCTTTAAACCTTTCCCACGTTACCACTCCTTCTCTGTCTCTATTCTAGTTAGATTCCCACCAGAAATTAGCCTCACCCTTCATTAAGTATGTAGCAAAAGCTGTCTTTTGCTCCTCTGCAACTCTAGCAATAACAATAGTCTTCTCCATTTCCTTTATCCATGTTTGAGCTTCTATTAGATCTGTTGTTCCCTTAAACTTCGGCGGAAGTACTGCCTTAAAGTCCTTAAAATTTGCCAATTGATTCCCTGGCGGATTTCCTGTGACTGGTGCTCGACTTTGCATAGCCTCTGCCAGCATATTTACAAAATCTTGCATTGGGTTTGCATTATCTCGTTCATTATTATCGAATTCATCTACCCTTCGGCGTCATTGTTCTCTCCTTGGCGGCATTGTCTGAATAAACAAAACCTTAAATTATTCTTTGTGTTTTACATATTATGCCACTTCTTACTAGTATTAGCAATTAAAATCTAATGCGCACATCAAATATAATCACACATATTATAACAAGGTTGTATTTATATTCATATACTAACTTCCGTACATAACTGGCAAATTGTTATAAATGCCATCTATCCCAACATAACAACAAAAGGTGGGATTTTCCAAAAACTAAAACTCCCCTAATCACATAAGTGGGGAGACAATATATTTACATACTACCTCACACCATCTGAGGTTTACAACATACACATAATACCCTAATAATCAAAAGGGGTACATCTGCATCTATCTACACATAGGACCACTAAACTGTCACTGCATATCAGGAGGAGGTGCATCTGTATGTCCCTGGTCCGGTGGAAGAAATCCATCCATAAGTCGTCGTCGCACAGACTGACTCGACTCACCCACCTCCATGGAACTCCTACCCAATCCTGCCCACTGATCCATATAGGCGGTATCCAATACTCGCCCCAATGAATCAATCATTACCTCCCTGCATGCAGTTCCTCCTCAAGCTGATCAACAAGTCTGGCCGCCTTTACCCAAGCGTCCGAAATTCTAATCTTATCTGCTATCTCTAAGTCAAATTCAAATATCAACACCTGATTCTCTCGAGTCCTCTCACCTAGCTGAAACTCCAACAACTCAACTCTGGCCTTCTTCTCGTCCAAGTCTGCTAATGCCTGATGGGCAGCATCTTTATACTGCTGCTCAGTGCTCTGGAGAGTGTGATTCTACGCCTCCAGCTCTTGTACTCTAGCTTCTAATTCTTCATTCTTGACCAGTAGGTCTCCAATAAGGATATCCTGTGTGATATCCTCCAATCCCTCATTCTCTATCGGCTGTTCCACCGTATGGCTATCCTGACCCTCCTCTGCCATCCTGACACCAACAAAGAATAGTGTCTGTAATATTTCGAACCCTAATAAGATTTGTATATGTAAATTATGTGTTTATTAAATGAAATTTCTTGTTCCGACTTTGTGTTATGTGATTGTATATTTTATTAAAGAATTAGGTTAAATAAAAATATTTTCGAAGCTGCTTAGTCGTGCTTACACGGACAAAATGATTTGTCGTGCTTTCGACGATTTCACCGAGAAGCGTCTCGGCAAATTATTTTGGTAAGCTGTTGTGTCGTGCTTGGAAATGACGAAGTAATTTGTCGTGCTTCGGAGTTAATATAATATTATATTAACTGATAAAAATCTAAATAAGTTAAATAGGGTTTTAAACGATAAATTAAATTATAAACCCTAATCAAAAAACCCTAATTGATAAAAGTTGTCTGAATTGATAAATCAAAACCTTAATTGTGACACAAGAATCTTAATTAATATAAATAGATTCTAAATAATGAATCATAATATTAATTAGGAATCATTGAACTTAGATTAAAACCCTAATTGAAAGATTTAAATCCTAATTCATGAATTAGGAAACCTTAACCCTAATTATGAAATCCTAATTCTAATTATGTTATCTAAACTTTAAATTATGAAATGTTAAACCTTAATTATGATATATAAGCTTAATTAAGGTATTACTAAACCTAATTAAACATCCTAAACATGATTAGCAAAAATCTAAGTTTAATTAGTAAAGAAATAAATCAAAAATAAAAGTTAAACCAATAGAAATTGGGCTAGGAGTGTGCAAGCTTGTGCTTAACACACTCCAGCACAAGTAGGAGACTTGGATCAGATTGCAACCAGCACAAGTTAAGTTGCCAAGTTCTTTATGGAGGCAAAATGTGAGAAAAGACCTAAAAACCCTAACTTACAAAGTTCTATGAATAGAATACTAATCTGATCTTTCAAGCTACAAATTTACAAGGCAAATACACTTATAATCATACCATTACAAGCCTCTACAAGCAAAAGATCAGAATCAAAGATCAGAAATCAAAACTTGAGAAAAAAAAGGTGCAAAACCCTAATTTTTATGCTAGATCTTTAAGCCTTCAATAAATTTTGTGTTTAGATGTTTAGGATTATGTATAAACATGTTAATAAGTTATCTGGGTTGGTTAAACAAGGATTCATAACATTTAAATGGTCGAATTTGATGAAAAACCTAAACTGTTCTTGGCAGTCAAGAACAGTCTGACAAGCCTTTTTGTCAGATGGTTTGATCTACTTAAAATGTTTATTAGATCCATTTTAAAGCATGAAATGATAGCCTGCCATGTTAGCTATAATATCCAATTGGTAGAAGGTTAAAAATATCTCTAGGATGAAAGATATAAACGGTCAAAACCCGTTGACCGCTCACGGGTTCAAGTTTCTGGGCAACCCAGAAACCATGAAGAACACTGACAGTGTCTGATAAGAGTTTGACCCGTCTAGATCTTGGCCACATGATATAATTATTGAGATTTTAATGTTTGTAGTTGTTCTTTGCCATGTAATCTATAATTATAAACCAACTAAACACATAAGGCTAACATGGAACGAAAGTTATTAATGGTCAAAAAGCGTTGACCGACCATGACCACTGAGTTTCTGGGTTACCCAGAAACTTAAGAACAACATGAACAGGGTGGTTTGATCAGATTAAATCTTCAACATGTGATATAATTAGTGTTAGTTTGATTCATGTCGTTGTACTTTGTCATGCCTAGTATAACTAGAAACAAAAATCAAACACAAACAATTAACCAACTGGAATTAATTTAAGGTCAAAAGTCCCAACTTGACCATGACCAACTGTTCTTCAATGAAGAATACTTTTAGCGACAAACAACCGTCGTTATAGCCCTTAGGCGACAGTCTTCATCCGGCCTCAAGAACACTCAAGAACACATTTAGCGACAGTGATCGTCGCTAAAGCCCTTTAGCGACGGAAATAAATAAAAATTAATAATAAATTCTAAATAATTAAATAAATTATAAATAAATATTAAATAATTCATAATAATTAATAATTAAATATTAAAATTTATTTTTAATTATATTTAATAATTTTTAATATTCTGATATAAATTTTAATTATTATTTTATTTAATTAAATATTAAATTATTTAATAAATATATTAAATAAATGATTTAAAAATAATATTAATGTATTTAAATTATTTTTAATCATTTAAAAATGTTACTAACTTTCTAAAATTATTATAAATAATAAATAAATTATTTTAAATATACTAAGTATTTAAAAATATCATAAATGATAAATAAATCATTTAAATATTAAACTAAGTTTTAAAAATTATTATAAATAATAATTACATCATTTAAATGATAAAATAAATTCTAAAAATATTATTAATGATAAAATAAATCATTTAAATAATATTCTATCTTTCTAAAAATATTATAAATAATAAATAAATCATTTAAATAATATTTTAAATATCTATAATTATTCTAAATGATAAATAAATTATTTAAATAACATATTAATGTTTTAAAAATACTATAAATGATAATTAAATCATTTAAAAATATTTATAAGCTTGTAAAAATTATTTAAAAATAATATTAAGCTTCTAAAAATGTTATAAAAGATAATTAAATTATCTAGACTAATATTTAAGCTTCTAAATGAAGTTTTATTGATAAACCTATGTGTTTAGTCTAATGACGCGACCGAGATCCCGAATCGACGTCAAACCTTAATGAAACATGTCTAGTTCAACTTGTTACATGTTATTATAAGTTCTAACGCTTACTATTGGTGTACATAGACTACGTACGCTGATAAACCGCATTAAATTTAATTAAAAGATCTATGCTAAGGTAAGTCTTCTAACCTTGTTATATTTAAGCAAGTATTATACATCTTGCTATCAATTGTTAAAAGTTATTGCTTCTTGTTCAGCATAACTTAAGAAATGAATCATTATTCATATATTGCTTGATAAAGCTTAAATTGTTGTGTCAAACCAAATTGTTTTGGTAAGACATCTTATACTGAGAAATGAAACGTCTTGATGTAAGGTTGTAAATCGTCGATTATATATTGACATAAATTGTAATATGCATACTCCTAGGATATTCGATAGGCTGATCCTCTACGAGATATCTGAAATTAAACTCTTCTAAGTCATTGAAGACTGATAGAATTGATTGAAACACATGGTTCATGTACTGAACCCTCAGTTATACATCTTTGATATCTTTCAACTCAAACACATTGTGTTTACGTTTTCAAATAAACTTGTTGAACATTTGTAGCTCATTCTTGCATATACTTTCTTTTGCAGTCTTAAATGATAATCCCGGCACCTCAAGGACAGACAAGGAAAAAGGCCATGTTAATTAGTTTTATCTTACTGTTGTGAATGTTTTCAAGTCTTATAAGACTTTTTGTTGTAATAAAGACATAATACTAGGAATGTTGTAACCAAACTTAAGCTTATTAAATATATATCATCTTTTGTTACATTTCTTGCGTTATATTTACATTCTTAGTTAAGTTAGTAAGTAGCATTTGATCTAGTACAGTATCCCTATGAACTATACATCTGAATAAGGGTATTTCAATGATACTGGGAGTTCTGTAAGCGCTGAGGTTACACTTAATGAGCACTGGTAAGGTGCCACCTTTACCGGAATGCGCCCCTCAGTTCCAAGAACAATCTTATCATTAATACTGTGAATGTCAGATAGATAGGGAATATCGATATGAAAGAGATATTCATAAGATATGAATCTATACATCCAAGTGAGGGTATCCAAACACAGTAAACATTCTGGCCGGAACTAGAATATGTTATGGGATACTGTGAACCTTGGATAAATAGAAGTTATATTTTATAGATTGTTTATAGTTGAATAGTTTTACATGAGCACCAAATCTGCTATAGGGAGTGTAGAGAATTTGGGAGCGTCACAGGTTGGTATCAAAGCTGTAGATTATAGCTCTAAGGTAGTTAGGAAATACCTTAGGATATAGTCTTTGAGTCCGTAAAATACTTAATTATACATAAAATAATCTTAAAAGCTTTATATTATGTGTAAATTTGCTTCGCTATAATACTAAACAAGTCAAATTCTTTTGTAGGATGTCAAAGACCAATTGGAACGACCTTCCAGTGATAGATCACCATATGGGACAATGGGAGACTGATAGTGATCCAGAGGAAGAGCCAGAAGACATATACCTCGCACTAGGATCATCAGAGGAAGAGGACCCTGAGGAGGAAGAACTCTTGCATGACCAGGAGATACTAGATGCTGAGGAAGCTGAAAATCCTATAGATGGACAGTTAGTAGATCCTGATGAGGAGGTTGGAGCTAGCCAGATGATGAGTGTTGACAGACACGAGGAGATAGTTACGGGGATCGTTCAGCAGTCGACCGAAGACCTAGAGGCTGCTAACTTTTGGACATACATAACTGAAGGTTTGTTGGAGTTCGAGAGGGGTACTACTCGCCGTCTTAGGACACTCCTCCAGAGTACTCAGAAGGAAAAGTAAGATGCACAGATGCAGTTATACCGAGCTGATAAGGGATGTCGTGATACATTCGACGACTTAGAGCGTCGTGTGCTTAGATATCCAGTAGAGGAGAACAAGGTAGACTATATGATAGATCAATCAGTGGTATGCCACATGGTCCAGGATGCCTATAAAGAGGCGTGTGGTTGTTAAGTTTAGTATGGTCTTAGGTTTATTTTTCGCAGTTTGTATTATAAAGATTTTGGGTTGTAAAATAGGGGATCCTTTGTACTAACTAGTGGTAGTATAAACCACTAGTCGAATATATAAACTTTCCGTATATGATATACAAGTTATGTTTGTACAATTCACGTTATTAATTATTTGTGTAGTATATACTTTTATTTTTACTTGTCTTTCCTTTATTTATAGAATCATGACATCGAGATGGAGAACTCAGAATGAGAGGGAAAATGAGGATAGAGAGACAAACCCCACCCAACAACTAGTAGACATACTCTTAGGAGCTTTACAAGGTCATCCACCATATCAACCTACTGCAGTTAATCCATAGGGTACCGTGTTCAAAGACTTTAAACTTGTAGGACCACCCGAATTTAAGGGAGCTGCAGAACCTATTGAGGCTCAAACTTGGGTTACCGAGATCGAGAAGGTCTTTGTGGTGACTAATGTCGGCGAAGATCAAAAGACAGTCTTTGCCACCTTTTTCCTCAAGGGTGAGGCAAACCGTTGGTGGGAAAATACTAAGGTTCGTGCAGGAGAAGGGATAATTCCTTGGGCTAGATTCAAGGAACTATTCTTTGAAAATTATTTTCCCCAATCGATGCAGGATCGTATGGAAGTACGATTCCTAGAATTGAAACAAGGGGAACTTATTGTATCCCAATATACGACTAAGTTCAATGAATTAGCTAGGTTTGCCCTACATCAAGTAGATACAGAGGCAAGGAAGACCAGGAGGTATGAAGAGGGGTTGAAACCCCAAATTCGCAGTAAGTTATCGGTGTTTCAAGTGAAGACTTTTCCTGAAATTCTCGAAAAAGCTATCATAGCTGAAAACGAGAATGAAGCTCTGTTGAAATTTCATAAGGAGAAGAGGAGTCAAACTGAAGGGGGAAGGTTTAAAGGAGAAGCAGGTACTGGTGGGTTCAATAATAATAATAACAAGAACAAGTGAGATGCCACATTCAATAACTTTGGGAAGAAGGGGAATAATTACAACAATTATAACAATAACAATAACAACACCAACAGAAACAACAATAACAAGGTGGAACGTTGTGCCACATATAGAAAGAACCATCTGGGAGTATGTCGCAGGAAGGTGGTTACCTGTTATAGCTGTGGTGAGGAGGGACATTATTCCTCTGATTATCCTAAGAAGAAGAATAATAATACGAATCAGGGCAATCAGAATAATAAATGTAATAATTGTTGCGCAACGGGTCATATATCTAGAAATTGTCCAAGGAATATGAATCAAACTGGGGGAGGAAATCAAACCACCAACAACACCCTCAAACCAACAGTAGCAGGAGCTGGAGGTTAGAGTCATCCAACCGCCAGAACATTTAATATGACAATAAAGGATGTTGTTGTTTCACAGGACGTGGTGACATGTATCATCCCTATCGACAATTTAAATGCATATGTATTATTCGACTCTGGTGCTACTTGTTCATTTATGTCTAATAGCTTTGCTAAAAACTTGAATATGCCATGCGAAGACTTAGACATACCTTTAAATGTAGAAATTGCAAATAGAGAGATAATTCCCGTTAAAACTATATATAAAAATTGTAACGTAGAGATTAAGGGACACAAGTTTCTGTGAACCTCTTTCCTATACAGCTAGGGGAATTTGATATAATCTTAGGCATGGATTGGTTGGTAAATCATAATGCAATGATTGACTACCATCGGAAGCGTGTAAACCTATTGACTGAGTCGAAGTCAAATGTAGTGTTCAACGGTGGTTATTCACCTAAACGATCTCGATGTCTGACAGTAATGCAAGCAGAGAGATTGCTTAGGAAGGGTTGTACAAGTTATTTAGCATATATAGTGGATACTCGAAAAGAAGGAGTAAAGCTAGATCAAATACCTGTAGTTAGAGAATTTCAAGATGTATTTCCCGATGACTTACCAGGTCTACCTCCAGATAGGGAGATTGAGTTTGTTATCGATCTTGCACCTGGTACGACGCCAGTTTCGAAGGCACCGTACAAGATGGCACCAGTAGAGTTGAAGGAGTTACTTGTGCAGCTATAGGAACTCTTAGATAAGAAGTACATATAACATAGTGTTTCACCTTGGGGAGCACCGGTGTTGTTTGTAAAGAAGAAGGATGGAACTTTGAGGTTATGTGTTGACTATAGAGAATTAAATAAGTTAACCATAAAGAACAAATATCCTTTACCAAGAATTGATGATCTGTTTGACCAATTGAAAGGGGCCGAACACTTTTCGAAGATCGACCTACGATCAGGTTATCATCAATTAAAGTTAAGAAAGGAAGATGTGCCGAAGACAGCTTTTAGGACACGCAATGGACATTATAAGTTTCTTGTAATGTCTTTTGGATTGACGAATGCACCGGCAGCATTCATGGACTTGATGAACCGAGTGTTTAAACCATGCTTAGAAAAATTTGTCGTAGTGTTCATCAATGATATTTTAGTATACTCGAGAACAAAAGAGGAGCATGCTGAACACTTAAGAAATGTATTGGAGATATTACGAAAGGAACAACTTTATGCAAAGTTTTTCAAGTGTGAATTCTGGTTGGAACGAGTCCAATTCTTGGGTCATGTGATTGACAAGAATGGAATCGCGGTAGATTCAGCAAAGATAGAAACGGTTGTGAATTGGGAACAACCAACAACTCCAACAGAAGTAAGAAGTTTTCTCGGTTTAGCAGGGTACTATCGGCGTTTTATACAAGATTTTTCAAAAATAGTAACCCCGCTAACCAATTTAACTCGAAAGACGGTAAAGTACATTTGGACAGATAAATGTGAAGAAAGCTTCCGAGAGTTAAAGAAGCGATTGAGCATGGCACCAATGTTATCTTTACCAGATGATGCAGGAGGCCTTGTCGTTTATAGTGATGCATCACACAAGGGATTAGGTTGTGTGTTACTGCAACATGGGAAGGTGATTGCATATGCGTCACGACAACTCAAAGATTATGAGAAGAGGTATCCTACGCATGATCTTGAGTTAGCCGCTATAGTATTTGCCTTGAAAATTTGGAGGCATTACTTGTATGGGAAAAAGTGTGAGATATACACAGATCACAAAAGTCTAAAGTATATTTTCACGTAGAAGGAGTTAAACATGAGGCAGAGGAGGTGGCTAGAGTTGATAAAGGATTTCGACTGTGAAATCTTATATCATCCCGGGAAAGCCAACGTCGTAGCAGACGCATTAAATAGAAAGAACCAAGAGAAGTTGAATGTAATAACCAACAACGAGGTACTGATAAAAGAGTTTGATAAACTTGAGATTGAGGTAAGAGTTCCAGCTAATTCTACCTAGAAGTTATTCGTTGTGGAGAGTAGTTTGACTTTATTGGATAGAGTCAGGGAACTACAGGAGACAGATGAAGAGTGTCGGAAGTGTAAAACCGAAATAACTAATAAAAAGAATATCAAATTCAGAATAGACAAGGATGGAGTACTGAGGTACGAGGATAGAATTTGGGTACCCTCAGTACAAGAATTAAAAGATGAAATACTGAATGAAGCCCATAGTTCTAAGTTCGCCGTACATCCAGGTAGTACAAAAATGTACAAAGATTTAAGTCAACACTTTTGGTGGTTCTAGCTTAGCTGAAATAAACGTCATGATATAGCAAGGGTAAGCAACTAATTTGCTTAACAAGTTTAAATACAAAGAAGATATAATATGATTAGAAAGGAATTTTAACCTTCAGATTTTTAACAATTTGAATCAATTGAGAAAAGACGTGAATTATGTTCAATAATTGAATCATCGAATAGATGAGGCTGAGTGGCTGTTAATGACAATGAACAAGTTCGGAGGTTGTTAGTAATAAACTAGCCCTCTTAAAGATTTGGTAATCGAGGGGATCAGCCTCTCATACCCGGTGAATTATGCATAACCACTTAATAATTGGGCAAATAATTATTTTCCAATTTATTGCCTTAATAGGTCTTGTTCTTTTTCTTAGCATAGACTCAAACAGTTCATGAATATTAGAACATCAAATTCTTCCTGCAGTTCAATAATGAACAAGCTTTTGAGCATACAATTGCAATAACATTGATGTGGAATAATTTTCAATAATTAAAACACCTAGATATCTTTTCGATGGATACAAGTCAGATTATAAGAACTTGCACCAATTATGAGTCCCAATAATCATCATGGATGTGGAGTAATGAACAATAATTACCCACTAACCTGCCTGAAAGAATTAATTCAAGTAGAATTTCGAACTTACACAAGTATATACACAATGATATTTAAAAGTGTGAACATAAAGGAACTTGATTGGTACATAAATCTTAAGTAAGCTTAGGGAACTTGCCTTGCACGTGCGTTAGTAACGTTAATCGTCCTTCAAGTATATCCTACACAGTTCATTAAAGTCGTCAAAATGATTAGTCACATAAGGACTAGGTTCAATACAATCATTATGTCATTTAAACATTTTGATTGCCATGTCGACAAAGTAGTCGGGGGTCTCGCTCCTGATGAGTGTGTTTTATACACACAATTTGGGTACTTTTGGCCTTGATAATTTGTAAGTCTTTGGGTATTTTATGTAGTTTTATTGTATTTTTATCTTATTTTTAGATATTATGGTTTTATATTGCTTTTATATGTTTTGTATTGTTTTTATGTGTTTTTACTTAGTTTTGTAGGAAAAAGAGCAAAAGCAATTTGAGCGTCAACGTTTGGAGTGCCTTGAGTGCCATTTTCAGCTCAACATTGACATAACAGCTGCTTGCAGCTCAATTTCAACCATGATCCAATCCTTATCTCTCAAAACTCAAAGAATAAAAGTTGTAGATATTCTCCTCAGCTTTCCTGAACATCTTGAATCATCCCAATGCGAGTTCGTATGAGAGAGTTATGGTCGTTTTACCAACGGATTTAGCATGAATTTTATACAACAGCCACTTTGAGCTCAATTTCACCCTTTCTCCAACCATTATCTTTTTGAACTTCAGTTATAGAAGTTGTAGAGCTACTTCTTAGCTTTCTATAGCTTCTTAAATCGCCTTATTTTGAGTTTGTATGAGAAAGTTATGGACATTTTACTAACAGAGATCAAAGATGAGTCGCCAGACAGTAGACGGGCGCGCGTGCCACGCACTAGGCAGCGCGCAGGCGTGCCTGGGCGTGTGCTGTGTGCGATCTTTTGAGCTCCTAGTGCGATTACAGCTCACTTTTTGACCAAAAATCTGATGTTTGGCTAGGGTTTTTCATGGAGGCACTATATAATATCTTTTTGGGGCTTCATATTTGACATATAGAGAGTGAGAGGCTACAACAAAACATCAAATAGAGAGCAAAAGTGCTGCAATACAAGAAAAACTCAGCAAAAGCCAAAGAACCAAGAAGGAGAGGATTGTCAAAGCATATCTAGGGATTGGGAGGCTGCCATATACATCAAATAAGGAGCAAAAGTGCTGCAATACAAGGAATTTCCAGCAACAAGCTAAGGAGCAAAAGGAGAAAAGAGTGTCAAAGGAAGAGGAAAAGCTAAAGATTATCTTCAACCAAGCAAGCAACATATGAATATCTTCAAAATGGGTTTTATCATCTCTATCTTTTCTTTGAATTTATATTTCTATTTCATGATGAACACCATATGGTTGATGTTTTGCTTAGTTACCATGAACTAGAGCTTGTATTCTAATATTTCAATGGAACCCAACACATAGTTTGAATTAACTTCTTTCTCTTTGTTATTAATTACTCATTTGTGAATTGAATATCATAATTTATGCTTCATATCTTAATTGCCTAGCTAGTAATTACCGTGGGAACCTATATGAACTTGACGAATGGATTATAGTGTTGAGACCTTGTTATGATATCATGCGAAAGTTAAAGATTGTTGTGGGTAATTAGTTGAGATTTAGTGACGTGTGTCTTGTTGATTATCCTCGATGATAGGTAACTTGATAGTATTTAGGATAGACATATACCTAGATACCGTGTGCAACCAATGGAGAATCTATTCTTAATGACTTCCTATGTGAAAGTTGGTAATTCAAAGGACGGTTATTGAGATTTAGTGACATGTGTCTTGTTAATTGTTCTTGAAATTGGTCTCTTGATAGTGTGTAGGATAGATATATACCTACATGCCGCATTAGGAAGATTCGAATTTGACCATCGACAGAGGCTTATAAGTAATTTTGATTTCTCGGTTGGCAATTCTATGTTGTTAATTAATTCAAATGAGAGCGTTAGGATATTCAAATGAAGTGTTGGGGGAAATTACAATCTTAGACTTGTTAATATTAGATTTCATTATTTTAACGCTTTTCATAACTCTTAATTATTGTTAAAACAACAAAAACTCAAATCATCAATTGTGTAAATAAAATTGAGATGATATATAGTTGGTACTTGGGATACATTAGAGATAATTCCCTGTGGGTTTGACAACTCTATCTTATCATTATATTACCTGTTGACCGCGTATACTTGTGCGTATTTTTCGGTTGCAAAATCGACCAACAAGTTTTTTGCGCCGTTGCCAGGGAATTGTTCTTCTAGTATTTTTTCAATATTAATGACAATCAAATTGGTCTTAATTTAAACTTTTAAATAATTTGCTTATTAGTTATTTTGTTTTGTTTTGATTTTGTTTTCAGTTAATGGATGAGCATAATTATCAATGGGATTATGAGGGGACGCCACAACCAAGTTCGTCAAAACTTCTTGAGCAATTGCAAGAACAAATTACAAATGGTGCAAGATTTGTTGACACTCTTGAGAGTCAATCCATTCAAAATGCCTACTGTCAGAATCAAGCTGACTACAACCCAAACTACTATCATCCGGATTAGCAAGATCATCCGAACTTTTCATGGGACAACAATCAAGATCAATGCTATGATCCAAATCTCTCATACCATTCAGAATTTATGTACCAACCTCCACTACACCATGAGGATACATCTAATTTGGAGGAGATTCTTCCCATGTGCCTTGAGCAACTAAATTCATTATGGAAGCTCAAGAACCAAATGGCACAACTTGTCGAGGCTGTGCTTATTCACCCGCAAAGCACCTTACGCTGCATTACACCGATTAACCCTATAGAGGAAGGTGAAGAGCAATGTATGGTGAATTCGCATAGATGTGACGAAGAGGAAAGAATGAGGGAGGAGCTCATGACTCGGAACATATCTCATATCTCTCAAAATGAGGTTAGGTTGGCAAATCTGCAAGCTTTAGTGCAGAGCATCATGAACTATGTTGCCAATACTTGCATTATTCACCCGCAAAGCACCCTACCTAGCAATACAGAGATCGACCCTATAAGTTTGGGGGGTTTTGTGGTTGTTTTATCTGTTTTTATTTAGCATGATAGTTAATGTTGTGCATTATATCTGTTAGCATGTTAGCATATAGTTGGTTGAGGGTTAATACAATATCATATTTGTTTGCATTGGTTGTGTATTGTGTGCATTTAGTTTGTTTGCATGAATTCAATCGATGGGCTGGTATGGTTTTGGCTCGGCCAATGATGAAATTATTTTTACTTGTTAACTTGGACAGTGTTGATAGTCAATATGTAGGTTATAATTTCAATCATGAAGATAGTTAGTATGCATGTCTGAAACTTGAGTAACCGGATAGCACGAGATATTTGATTGTTTTGATTAATTTAGTTCAAGGGTTGCAGAATTAACTTCTAAATGGGACTGTTTTGGGGTAAAAAAAAGAAAACCAGTGAATTGACAATGAAGGCTAAATTGAGGTGAAAGCTGAAGTTTGGGGGTATCTGTAATGACCACGATTTTCCTAGCAATTTATTCAGGTCAACAATTTAAATCATGTTATTAAATTCTCTTGTGTATTGATTTAAACCCATAAATGATTTGGGTAGCTATGTGTGGTTATTTGTTGATTGATTTAATAGTCCGTAGTCGAACCCGAAGGTGCGGATAGCTGCTAAAGGTCCGGCTTAGTGCTGAACCCGAAGCAGAATCTTTAATTACCAGTAAGGCTCGGACCTGACTTTTAAAGTCGTAACTCCGAAGCCGAAGTCTTAAACTGACGTTGAGGCCCAAACGTTTGAAATTCGGAAACCAAACGCAAGATACATCAAATACCAAAGAGGACCCCGATGTACGAGCGGTCCCTGAACCACGAGAAGTTCCAGAAGGGGAGCCGAAGCCAACATCTTATCGGCAGAGGGTTGGTCAGACCCAAAGGTATATCCCTAGTCAATCATGGGACTTTGGAAGCAAGTCGTTGAACATAGTGGGCGGTCGCAGAATCCCCCACTAGTCCGACGGTGACTCTACCGATAGTACCAAGGTCCTACGGATTCATAAGAGTGGCTTGTCAGACCGCTTGTAGGAAAGGAGAGTCCAACTAAGTTCATAAGTATCCCTTAAGTGAGTTTATCCTTTTTGTTGTTAATCCATAGCTATGTCTGATCATAGTGCATAATTATGATCACTGTAGGATACTCGCAGAACAGAATCATTGAGTAAATTGTATAAGCAACAAATCAGGCAAGTTCTTCATCCTATACTTCGCACGTATTGCAAGTTTTCTAATCTCACGTTACGTATTGCAAGTTCCTATTTCATGTTGCCAAATTCTCGAAGTAAGCTCGAGTCCTATTTCTCAAGCATATGCTAGGTGGTTTAATTGCTTTAAGATTATTCCACATCAATATCACTGTTTTTCGCACTCAGTGTGTTTGCTGTCATTGTATTGGTAAACCGAGTTCATATTTCAATTCTGATATTCATGAACTATTCAAGAGGAGTCTAAGCCATTATTTGGTTAGATACATACATGTTTAGTAAATTTAAAAGCTATCCCAAACCCATAGTTGGGTGCGGATTCTGGGACTGAGATTAACAACCCCATGATGGGGAGTAACCTAAGTATCTGAAAGACGGTACACGAGATGGAGTTAAATGGTATGCATATTCATAGGGTACAAAAGGCTGATCCCCTTACGTACATACTCTATAGTTGGCAACCTAAGGGGGGTCGATCAAGGTGACCGATGCCTCACGTGTATGTTCATAGTCTATTTGAATGTTTGCAGTTAATAATCAACCTTCATTTATTTACTGATCATTGGTTATCTCGTTTCAGTTATTCACTTTGTTGAATTCGTTACAGTTATTCTTACTATAGAATTAATTAAAATTCTTTATCTTCATTCATGATATACCCCTTGTTCGTTTAACTTGCTAAGCAAACTCGTTACTCACCCTTGCTGTATCATGAAAATATTACAGTTAAGTCCGAGTGCTCGAGCAGAGATAAGGGCAAAGAGAAGATGAAGTTCTAGGCTTCGGATGGACGCGCCATCTATTTTACTGTTTTGTCTGGACTTCAGATTATGTAACCCGAATGATATTAGTTGCTTTTGTACGCTTTGGGATCTTTATTTAAGGTTATAGACCTTGGGACCCTTTGTAAACCTTTTTAAATGATCAATATATGATTATTTATTCCACATTTAGTTGTCATATATTGATTAAAGGTGATTCAATGTCGTTGATCGTGAGCACCAAGTTCGAGGTATTGGTACCTGAATTTAGGGTGTCACAGGTTGGTATCAGAGCCTTAGGTTATAAACTTTAGGAATGCAAAACCGAGATTATAACCTTAGTATTAAACTCGTATTGAGTACGCTAGGACATGGATCGAGGAGATTCATTGAGTCTTATGAGTTGGTGATGAGTTGTGGAAATTCATTAGGCCGATGCTGTGCATGATAAAATATAAATTCATTCCATCAATGGATATATTTTATTATTGTACTAATAGACTGATGTTGTTCTTTGTGTTGGTTGTAGAATGGCTGAGTTAGGAGAGTCGAGTCGTGCCGCTGAGGAAGAGGTGTTCACAGACATCCCAGTGGACACCGAGCAGTTAGTCAGTTATGCACCTGTTGCACCTGTAGAGTCTGAACCCGAGGAGGATGAGGACTATTTAGCTGAGTCTGAAGAACCCGTCAGGGATAGGGTGATGAGATCGGGTAGTCAAGACGTTGAGGGTGAGTCCAAAGAGGACTACGGTGCAGATAAGGCCGAAGAGCTGCCGGCAGAGAACTATTTATTAGACCAACTAGCTGATAGGAACCTAGAATTGGAAGAAAGAATCCGAGACCTAGAAGAACAGAATATGACCCATTAGAGTATGGAAGAGCAGTATAAAGAGATAGCTTACCAGTCAGAGGATGAGGTGAAAGGATTGAAGGCTGAACTGGAGGGGTATGTGACTTCGGCCCAGCATGTATGGCCCTTACTTCATCAATTAGTGGTTAGGAATACTGAGTTGAGGAAAGAGAAGGAGTAGGCCGAGTTATCTTTAGCCGGACTGAAGGTGGAGCATGAGGCCATGAAGGCCGAATTCCTTTGGGAAAGAGCCGACAAGGTCTGCGCTGAAGACGCATGGGTTCGTTCTATTAGGAGAATGGAGCAACTGGAGAAGGAGGTCCACGCTAGAGCAGTTAGGATTGAGTCCCTGGGCGTTGCATTGGACCTAACCGTTGAGAGTCTACGAGGCAGAGACTGGGGGTACTCCACTAAATGTTCGTCGCCGACTGATTGATGGTTACGAGCAGTCGGGGCAGGCAGATACTGCCCATCGCGGCATGTAATTATGTGATAGATTCGACATTGTGTCTTGATGTAGTAAGTTCCACTTTTTGTTATACTAGGGGCATCTTTTGTTGTAAATCCTTATGTACGATTGTACGCATGGGATAATGTTAGAACCCCGTCAGCTGTTTTGATCAGCGGGGTAAAACGTTGTTAATCCCCACTTTTGTTCATTAGGGGATAGAGAGCAGTTGTTAGGCTATGCCATGAGCATTTATAGAAGTATGTCACATGTTGCGTCATATTGTACTAAACGGTGGTATATGAATATAAATGCAGTTGTTTTATTTGACCCCAATGTGATTGGTAGATGGTATGATTTTAATTATTTATTTACTTATGGGATGCATGAGGGTTCAAATGCGAAGCGTTAACGTGAGATTCTGGTGTATGGCAGATCATGCCTCCAAGAAGACAGTCGTGAAACCAAAGGGTTGAGGAGTCAGTTAATAACACTCAGGGTCATCTAGACCCAATGAGAGCTTTTGCCGATATGTTGGCCGAAGCCATGCAGAGCAGACCTCCGTCAGGAATAGAGGAACCAGGGCATCACTTGGCTAGCTTCAAGGATTTTAAATTGGTAGGACCTCCGGAGTTCCGCGGAACCCTAGATCCAATCGCAGCCCAGTCATAGGTAGAAGAAATGGAGAAGGTGTTCGAGGTCGCCCGAGTGGCCGAGGAACAGAAGACAGGATTTGCCACCTTCATGATAAAGGGCGAGGCAAACTATTGGTGGAAGGCCAATAAGGGTCGTGCTAGAGAAGGAGTAGTTTCGTGGGAATGTTTCAAAGCATTATTCTTCGAGAACTACTTCCCGGAGAGTATGCAATTAAATATGGAGGTGAAGTTCCTAGAACTCAAGCAAGGGAACATGTCGGACGCCGAGTACGCGACAAAGTTCAACGAGTTGGCCAGATTTGCCCCTCACTAGGTCAATACTGAGGCCAGGAAAGCAAGAAGGTTTGAGCTGGGGCTAAAACGATGGATCTACAGTCGAGTTGCAGTGTTGCATAGTAGCACGTTTTCCACCCTGTTAGAGAGGGCGATCATCGCTGAAGGAGGGAGTGAGGCGTTGACCAAATAAATCCAGGACAAGAAGAAGAGCCAGGATGGTAACAAAGGGGGAAGTATTGGAGGTAGCAATCAGAACAAAAGGAAATGGAGTGATAGCTAAATCTCTAGAAGCAATAGGTCTGGAGAGGAGGCTAAGAAAGGCAACAAGTGTAACAACTGTGGTAGGAGTCACCTAGGAGAATGCATGAGGGGGAAAGGCATTTGCTATAACTGTGGACAACTGGGGCACATTGCTCCCCATTTCCCCAAAGGAAGGAAGACTGGATGCTTCTCATGTGGAGCATCAGATCAAGGATTGTCCGAAAAGGAAAAGCGATACAGCCAATGGCAACTGGAGCAACAACAACAATAACAACAACCACAACAACAGCAAGCTGACCATCGGAGGGCCAGCCAATCAAGCGAACTGGCCGACGGCACGCACATTCAATATGACCGTACAGGATGCGGTGGAGGTGAAGGACGTGGTGTTAGGTATTATCCTGATTAATGCTATCAATGCCTACGTGTTATTTGATTCGGGTGCTACCTGCTCTTTTGTTTCAGAAGAATTTGCTAAACGGTTAGGCTTACCTCGTGAAAGATTAGAAAACCCTATGAATGTAGAAGTAGCCAATAAAGAGGTTATCCCTGTAGACTACATTCATAGGAATTGTTATGCTGAACTGAGAGGTGTTAAGCTTAGCGTGAATTTGTTACCGATTCGTTTGGGAGAGCTCGATGTAATTCTTGGGATGGACTGGTTATCGAATCACGGAGTTGTGATTGACTGCCAAAAGAGGTGCATACACCTGAAGACTTCAGATAAGTAGAAGGTCGTATTCTATGGTAGCAGATCGCCGAGACAATCTTATTGTCTGACGATGATGCAAGCAAGGAAATTGCTAAGGAAGGGTTGCAAAGGTTATCTGGCTCATGTGGTTGATACTCAAAGAGTAGAGGGTGAACTAGGTCAGATACCTATAGTAAGGGAATTTCTCGACATTTTTCCAGAGGAAATTCCGGGTATGCCGCCAGATAGGGAAGTAGAGTTTGTGATCAACTTGATACCCAGGACAGCACCGATATCCAAGGCACCATATCGAATGGCTCTAGTAGAGATGAAGGAACTGATGATCCAACTATAGGAGCTGTTAGATAAGGGATATATTCGACCAAGCATGTCACCTTGGGGAGCGCCAGTTCTATTCGTGAAGAAGAAGGATGGATCGTTAAGGCTTTGTATCGACTATCGTGAGTTGAACAAAGTTACCATTAAGAATAAGTACCCGTTGCCCAGAATTGACGATTTGTTTGATCAATTGAAGGGAGCGAAACACTTTTCAAAGATTTACTTGAGGACTGGCTATCACCAACTGAAAGTGAGGAAGGCGGATATTCCGAAAATAGCATTCATAACGCGTTACGGGCATTTTGAGTTTCTGGTAATGCCGTTTGGGTTGACGAATGCGCCAGCGACTTTCATAGACATGATGAACAGAGTGTTCAAGCAGGACTTGGATAAATTTATTGCCGTGTTCATTGACGACATTTTGGTGTATTCGAGGACAGAGGAGGAACACACTGAACACCTGAGGATAGTACTGGAAACTTTGAGGAGGGAGAAGTTGTATGCAAAGTTCTCGAAGTGCGAATTTTGGTTGCGGAGAGTGCAATTTCTAGGGCATGTCATTGACCAGGATGGTGTTTTAGTGGATCCAGCAAAGGTGGAGGCAGTTATCAACTGGGAGCAGCCGAAGACACCGACAGAAATCAGAAGTTTCTTGGGACTAGCTAGATACTATCGAAGATTCATTTAGGATTTTTCGAAGATAGCATCGCCATTAACCAATCTGGCCAGAAAATCGAGCAAGTTCATTCGGACGGATAAATGTGAGGAGAGTTTCATGGAGCTGAAAAAGAGGCTTAGCGAAGCACTTGTGTTGTCATTACCCGACGATACAGGGGGGTTTGTGGTGTATAGTGATGCGTCACACAAAGGCCTTAGCTGTGTGCTAATGCAGCATGGTAAGGTCATTGCGTACGCTTCACGACAATTAAAGGACAATGAGAAGCAATATCCAACTCATGACCTAGAGCTAGCAGCAATGGTTTTTGCCTTAAAGATATGGAGGCACTATTTATATAGAGAGAAGTATGAGATATACACAGACCACAAAAGTCTAAAGTATATCTTCACTCAGAAGGAGTTGAATATGAGGCAGCGACGATGGTTGGAATTAATCAAAGATTATGATTGTGAAATTCTTTATCATCCGAGCAAAGCGAATGTTGTGGCTGATGCCTTGAGTAGAAAAGGCAGGGAGAAGTTGCTGATGCTAACCACACAGGAGGAGTTGGTGAAAGAGTTCGAAAGGCTGGAAGTGGAAGTGAAATATCCAATGAGGCCAATTGAGAAACTATTCGCAGTGGAGGCGAGTCCGACTTTACTAGATAAGATAAAGGAGGCTCAAGGGAGGGACGAATGTGAGGGTATAAGGAAACGACTTTCCGAGGGAGAAGAGTCGAAGCATAAGGTTGATAGCACCGGGCTGCTAAGGTTTGAAGGGAGGATCTGGATACCAATGATTCCAGAATTGAGAGAGGAGATTCTGCAAGAAGCTCATAGTACTAGATATTCTGTTCATCCCAGAAGTACTAAAATGTATCAAGACTTACGGCATCATTTCTGGTGGCCGAACATAAAGAGAGAGGTAGCTGAATGTGTCAGCCAATGTTTGACATGTCAACGGGTTAAAGCAGAACACCAACGACCAAGTGGACAGCTACAACCATTGGAAATTCTGGAGTGGAAGTGGGAGCAAATCACGATGGATTTTGTGGTAGGACTTCCACCGACTCGGAAGGGTTTAGACGCGATCTAGGTGATCGTAGATCGTTTGACTAAATCTGCACATTTTCTACCGATTAAGATCAGGTACAACCTGGAGTAGTTAACGAAACTTTATGTGAAGGAGATTGTGTCAAGATATGGAATGTCGGTATCTATCATGTCTGATAGAGATCCGCGCTTCACGTCCAATTTCTGGAGAAGTCTGCAAGAAAGAATGGGGACACAGTTGAGGTTGAGCAAGGAATATCATCTTCAAACTGATGGCCAGAGTGAGCGAATGATTCAGACACTGGAGGATATGCTCAGAGCGGTCGTGATGGACTTGAAGGGCAGCTGGGATGACCACTTACCACTAGTGGAGTTCGCTTACAACAACAGTTATCATACTAGTATCGGTATGCCAATGTACAAAGCACTATATGGAGGGAAATGTCGAACACCGTTGTGTTAGGATGAAGTGGGAGAGCGAAGACTGCTGGGACCAGAAATGGTGCAAGAGACAGCAGATATAGTGAGACTGATCAGAAACCGTCTGGTAGCGGCCCAGGATCGTCAGAAGAAATATGCTGATCTACATCGTCAGAAACGGGACTTTGAAGTAGGTAGCTTTGTGTTCTTGAAAGTATCTCCCTGGAAGGGGAAGATTCGTTTTGGGAAGAAGGGGAAGTTGTGCCCTAGGTTCATAGGACCATTTGAGATTCTGAGGCGAGTCCGTGAAGTGGAGTACGCGGTAGCCTTACCTCCTGAACTTGAGCACATCCACAACATGTTTCATGTTTCAGTGTTGCGGCTATACAAACCGGACTACAAGCATGTTATCTCCTATGAACCAATTCAAGTCAAGAAGGACTTATCGTACGAAGAAATTCCTGTCCGGATACTCGACAGGAAGGAGCAGACCTTGAGGAATAAGACCATTCAGTTGGTAAAGGTACTCTGGAGGAATCACACAGTTGAAGAGGCTACATGGGAGCTAGAGGAAAAGATGAGGGTGAACTATCCGCATCTTTTCGAGTGACCTTATGTGGAAATTCCGAGGACGCAATTCTTATAAGGAGGGGAGGATGTAATGACCACGATTTTCCTAGAAATTTGTTCAGGTCAACAATTTAAATCATGTTATTAAATTCTATTGTGTATTGATTTAAACCCATAAATGATTTGGGTAGCTATGTGTGGTTATTTGTTGATTGATTTAATAGTCCGAGCATTATGGACTAGCCTCGCGTTTATTAAGCAAGCCCAATGAGCTACTTATGGCCTTGTAGAGGGTTAACATTATTAATTGCACTAAGGGATTCCTAGTAATGGGCTGGTCCGTTTATTTCTTTTAAATCAGCCCAATCCAAGTTCTTAATGTTAGGTGTAGCAAGCTGATCATCAGCTAAGGACTTAGTAGCCCAGACATAGAGCCACCCGACCACGTGGCTTTACTGTTGATGGCTGATTTAATGGTGGTGTGTAAGTACCACTAGCCGCGCTAGGCCAATGGCCTATTCCGTATGATACGAAGACCCAGGCATGCGAATGACAACCTGCCGATTGAGATAACAGAGAGTTGGTGAAGCGTTTCACCTAATCACGTTTAACCAGCGGGTATTACCGGCGTATATTGGTCCTACCCACTAGGTAATAATCAGCGACTGGGTAAAGGTTTCTCTATATATAGAGACTTTGTTCTCTTGGGGAAGTGTGCTGAGTTTATGCAATACTGATACAAGAGAGATACTGTGAGCTGAGAGGTAAGAGTAACCTTTGGAGAAATCCTTGTCGTTTGGAGGGGCGAGTAGAATCCGAAAGCTAAGGAACTAGATATCGAAGCTCTGAGGAGGTGAGACTTCCTTTCTATTTCAAGCATTTATCTTACCTTGTCTAGTTAAATTCCCTTCTGATTGAGTCAGTAGGTGTCGAGTCGAGCATGATCAGTTGTAATGGGGGATTGATATTAATCCCTGAGTCGTAGAGTGCAATGCAGGCACTGCATAGATATAGGACAGGGTAGTGACTCAAGCCCGAGTCGTTTTGATAACCCTATCCTTATCACTTAGCAATATCGGAAAGACCGAAGTTGCCCGATGAGGTTCGTCTCCTCACCCTGAACTCTTGGACCTAAGCAACTGGATTAGGTACCGGTGGTTACCCGACCCCAAGCTGTAGAATGGTTCCTATAGCGGGATCTATTATCAAACCCGAAGGCATTAGCCTTTGATTCTGATGGGTTTAGTTCAATATTGGAAACCGAAGGCCCTAGCCATTTTGCTGTGAGGGCTTGGTTCAGTCCAAAAGCGATTGTGATATAGATGAACCAATAGGTTATTTCCCGAACCCAAACTCTCAATCCCCGAAGAGGGACTTTAGTCCACCATCCGACCCCGAAGCCGAAAGGTTTCCCGAAAGAGAACCCGAAGTCAAATCACTAGAGGTGACGGGTTATTCGACCCCGAACCTAAACCTTGACTATTTCTCCAAAGTCACTAAGTGAGTCGAGCATTAGTTCACCCGATCCCGAAGTGGTTCCCGAACCACAAGAGACCCCGAACTACGAGAGGTTTCTAAGGGAGAAATCCGTAGTCGAACCCGAATGTGCGGATAGCTGCTAAAGGTCCTGCTCAGTGCTGAACCCGAAGCAAAATCTTTAAGTACCAGTAAGGCTCAGACCTGACTTTTAAAGTCATAACTCCAAAGCCGAAGTCTTAAAATGACGTTGAGGCCCAAACGTTTGAAATTCTGAAACCAAACGCAAGATACATCTAATACCGAAGAGGACCCCGATGTATGGGCGGTCCCTGAACCACGAGAAGTTTCTGAAGGGGAGCCGAAGCCAACATCTGTAGGGTTTCCAACAGATAAACGCAGCGAAATTTAAAATTTTAAAACAATTTTCTGAAACCCTAAAACAGGATCCATGCGAAAAGAACAAATTAATTTAGAGGTTTAGATTTGTTTTACCGATTATCCGAGTTTGAATAAAACGATGAAATTCTGAACGGCTTCGAATCTCCAACGCAATCCAATGGAACTGCGTCTCTACGGTATCCACACAAACGCCCCACAAATCGTCACACGATCTGCAGCAAAGAGAACTCCGGTACTAGCCGCCAAGATCTGGATTTTCTCAAGTGTTGCTCTCAACTCTCTTTTCTAAAACGGCTAGGGTTTTCTATTCAGTTTCACGTAAACAAGACTGCTGATATATCTGATATATATATATATATATATATATATATATATATATATATATAGAGTCTAAAAGGTTAAGCAAAACCCTAATCCTATTAGAAAAGTAAAATCCGAATTTATATATATATTATATTTTAATTAAGTCTTACTTAATTAATATACATATATATACAAATTATCTTGTTAATTTAAATTCGTAATTTAAATACTATCAATCATATTGATATATTTAAATCCTTACAATTTAAATTAATTCTCTTTTAATTACGTTCTAAGTGTGTGACCTATAGGTTATTATTATATTGGCAATAATTTTAAAATCATATTATAAAATTATAAACAGTGAGTGGCATCTAGTAATGCATCACTGCTACCCAAATAATAATAAGATCGGTGACTCGATGCAACCTTTTCGTGACCAATGTTTCAATGTAATTTAATCCTTTTAACCTTGACATCCTAAATTAAACTCGAGCCACGGATTGTGTCATACTCTTCATAATTTAATCTGAGTTTTCTTGATCAATGAGTAGACTATATGAAACAAATCACTATTTGAGCATGACCATGCATTTCATAGTCCTACTCAATCAAGAGGCCTATGGATATCACCCCTAATATATAGGAGGGTTAAATTCCATCTAGATCACTCATATTCCTCACATGATTCATGACGTACCCAATAATCACCTTTATTGTCCACCCTATTAAAGGTGACCTTTGATGATATCAAAGTACATAAATTCTCGTATAGTAATATAGTGATTTCAGGTCGGAGGACCATTACATCATTGTCACTATGAGAATTGCTTATGACACTTTGCATAATGCTCCACGTAGAATTCTCATGATGGATCTGTCCAGTACATTGTTCTCTAACATGTACCTATGCATTGACTTAATATCTTAAATATTAATGACCAATGAGATTTGGCCATCAGTCAATCCACATACTAGTCTCAATGTATCATTGTTGTCCCATTCTCAATGATACTCGACTAGGGACATTTAAGAGTAATGATACTTACTCTTAATGATACTTATTGTAATTATATAATCTCATGTTCAAGTTACATACTTGAAGCTATATAAGTTGTATCATTATTCTAAGGACTTTTATTATGCTAACATATATATAACACAGTAAATGAAACCATAATAAAATAATTCATTTATTCAATCAAATATCAAAAGAAATATTAAGCAATTACATTAAATAATTGGCCTCTAGGGCATAAACTCTAACAACATCTTGTCGGCAGAGGGTTGGTCAGACCCAAAGGTATATCCCTAGTCAATCACGGGACTTCGGAAGCAAGTCCTTGAACATAGTGGGCGGTCGTAGAATCCCCCACTGGTCCGACGGTGACTCTGCCGATAGTACCAAGGTCCTACAGATTTATAGGAGTGGCTTGTCAGACCTCTTATAGGAAAAGAGAGTCCAACGGAGTTCATAAGTATCCCTTAAGTGAGTCTATCGTATTTGTTGTTAATGCATAGCTATGTCTAATCAGAGTGCATAATTATGATCATTGTAGGATACTCGCAGAACAGAATCGTTGAGTAAATTGTATAAGCAACAAATCAGGCAAGTTCTTCATCCTATACTTCACACGTATTGCAAGTTTTCTAATCTCATGTTACTTATTGCAAGTTCCTATTTCATGTTGCCAAATTCTCAAAGTAAGCTCGAGTCCTATTTCTCAAGAATATGCTAGGTGGTTTAATTGCTTTAAGATTATTCCACATCAATATCACTGTTTTTCGCACTCAGTGCGTTTGCTGCCATTGTATTGGTAAACCGAGTTCATATTTCAATTCTGATATTCATGAACTATTCAAGAGGAGTCTAAGCCATTGTTCGGTTAGACACATACATGTTTAGTAAATTTAAAAGCTATCCCAAACCCATAGTTGGGTGCAGATTCTTGGACTGAGATGAACAACCCCATGATGGGGAGTAACCTAAGTATCTGAAAGACGGTACACAAGATGGAGTTAAATGGTATGCACATTCATAGGGTACAAAAGGCTGATCCCCTTGCGTACATACTCTATAGTTGGCAACCTAAGGGGGGTCGATCAAGGTGACCGATGCCTCACGTGTATGTTCATAGTCTATTTGAATGTTTGCAGTTAATAATCAACCTTCATTTATTTACTGATCATTGGTTATCTCGTTTCAGTTATTCACTTTGTTGAATTCGTTACAGTTATTCTTACTAAAGAATTAATTGAAATTCTTTATCTCCATTCATGATATACCCCTTGTTCGTTTAACTTGCTGAGCAAACTCGTTGCTCACCCTTGTTGTATCATGAAAATATTACTGTTAAGCTCGAGTGCTCGAGCAGAGATAAGGGCAAGGAGAAGATGAAGTTCTAGGCTTCGGATGGACGTGCCATCTATTTTACTGTTTTGTTTGTACTTCGAATTATGTAACCCGAATGATATTAGTTACATTTGTATGCTTCGGGATGTTTATTGAAGGTTATAGACCTTGGGACCCTTTGTAAACCTTTTTAAATGATCAATATATGATTATTTATTCCGCATTTAGTTGTCATAGATTGATTGAAAGTGATTGAATGTCGTTGATCGTGAGCACCAAGTTCGAGGTATTGGTACCTGAATTTGGGAGTGTCACAGTATCTATGGGGTATTAATTTTGATATTAATTTTTATTATTGATGTATTCGTTTATGTTTGAAAAAATAAATCAGTAAATAAATAAATGCTTTGACTAGTTGGATTATGTGTCCTTGGTTACTCGGGTAACTAGATCCTTAGGGGTGTCTTAACACCTAGTGCCCTAAAGCCAACTGGTTTGGGAGTCACTGATTGAAAGCTCGCTACATGGGTGACTTTGAAAAGCCTAAGAGAGCCTGACATTGCACAGTCAAGCATAAATATGAGATGGAGCCTAAAACGCACTCGTGAAAGAATAAGGGTAGAAATAAACCTCGTAAGAATCCCTATGCTTAGTGGTTGCGTAGTTTTAGCCGGAGTTGTCATATTTGCTGAAATTGAAGTGGAACCAGATTATTCTTGTTAGTGAGTTGATTAGGTGACTAAACTTAAACCATGATTAGTTAAAATGATTAATGAACACACACACACACACACACACTACTTGGGTGATGTTAGGTGTGAGTTATTTGATTGATTGGGATTACTAATTCATATTGATTGGATTTGTTGTTTCAAGTATTCTGTTGATATCTCTGAGGCTAAGAGTTAATCTTCATACTGGCTATTGGTTGGATTTGTAGGCATGATAGTTAGTAGTTTGCATTCATGGTATTATGTTGCATTATGTTGCTTGGGGACAAGCAATAGTTCAAGTTTTGGGGTATTTGATGAGTAGGTTTCATACCTATGAATCATGTACCTATTAATGTGGATTATTGTTTATTTCCTTGGTGTATAGTTACTTTTCATGCATTTTATGTGTTTTTATAGGTTGCATGTGTTGGGAATTGAATTGGCGAGAGTTGAGCAAAAACAGCGACAAAAGAAGCAAAAAGTGCAGGAAGTGAAGCAGCGCGGCCGCACCCAAATTATACTAGGGAGCAGCGCGGCCGCACCAGTCTCTAGAGTTGGAAAAAAATGTTCTGCCAAGGTAGCGCAGCCTCGCCTCATTCAAGCTTATTGCAAGCGCGGCCGCGCCGGTTCGAGAGTTGACCAGACTTTAACTTTTTGGTTTTAATGAAGCAGATGATGTGTAATTAATTTCCAAACTTCTAAATCATTTAAGATTTTTATCAGATGTTATAAATAGATGTTTTAAATCAATTTTAATGTGGTTGAACCTATTAGTTGAAAACCCTAGTTTTGAAAGCCAATTGTGAAGTCTTGAAGCAAATTGTTAGCAAAAGAAGATCAACGCAGGAGCTAGAGAGAGATTCAAGGATTGCATCAGCAGTTTTTATTCTCTACTCTATCTTTTACTTTTGTAATTTTGAATGCTATTTAATTTGTGGATGATGGATTCTAGTTTAATTATGAACTAAATTTCTTTTTAAGACTATAACAGATCTTATTGCGTAACTTTGTTTGATATGCTTCTAGATAATTATCGTTAACTATTATTGGATTGTCTATTATGGTTTATGCTTAATTGTTTAATTATTTGGCCAGTAATTACCGAGATAATCTATATGAACTCGAGAGTGTTGCCTCTTTTTAAGTCTTAAATAAAAGAGCTCTAACTCACGCAAGTATACGTGGTCAACAAGTAATACAGAGGAAGTAGAGTATCGTCCCACAGAGACAGGATTAAATTAATTCATTATGCATCAGTTCTATCACTGTACTTATTTGCCTAAACTATTGTCTTACTTTTGGTGATAAAATTATTTCTAAGTTAATTAATAACTAAATATGCAAATACTAACGAAATATATTAAGCTTGGAATTAATGGGATCCTAACTTCATTTAATAGTTCATCTAATTATCGCTATCATGCTAGACAATGCACATATCACAGAAAAGTAGCCAAGGACACTAAAATAGACATAATCATCTGTCAATGTATTATGACCTACTTACATAATATCCATACTCAATAGACACCATGTAATCACCACTATAACCAAAATCACTATATTTCTATGTGAAATTGCAATTATATTGATTTTAAGCTCAAGCCCTTATTTTGACTCTTACGGTTTAAAACAGTATATTTCTATCTGATTCACAAAATATTAAGCTATCCAATTAAGCCTCATATTCGCAAGTTATCATGATTACAATCCATACCTATATGTTATTTTTCAATTCCATATAAGTACTGAAATCGAATGGTGATCAAGCATTCATACATGTAAAACAATCATGATAAAAGTTCCTTATGATATGCAAAACAATCCAACAATCAAGCTTATAATTAAACTACATATTAAAATCCGTTAGAATCCCATAATGGAGATTAGTTCATGTCTGAACCAAAAGCCATTATGGGATCAAAACTAAACATGAAAAATAAACAATCAATTGAAGAAAGAAGAAATAGATTGATCAAACCCAATTGAAGAATAAAATCCAAGATAAGCTTAAACCCACATCAAAATCCAAAGCTTGAACAAAAGTAATCCACTGAAAAATCCCTCTCTCTAGAAAAGTAAAAAAAATATCTATGATATCCCTCAAACTACTAAAAGTCTCCAAGTTTTTATACTTAGGGTTTCCTTCTCCCTATCTAATCAATATAGACTAGAATCCTCTTCAGAATTGGCTTCCTTTTCCTCCTCCAGCTGAACTTTTTCAACCAAAAATCGAACCTAGCGCTATTAGCGCTTGAGGGAGCGCATCTGGCGCCAATATGCAGTAGGTGTAGCGCCTCTGGCGCTTGAATGGGCGCTTCTGGCGCTCACCCTTGTCCAGCAAATTACAAAAATGCCACTAGGTGTGTTTTAAGCTCCAAAATCACCCTTTTGCCCCTCCAGCTCCAACCTACAATAAAGAAACACCAAAAACAAGTAAAATAATACTATAAGCACTTAAAAACCACAATAATTAAGTCTAACAATACATGATTCGTAGGTATAAATCCCACTCATCAAATACCCCCAAACTTAACCAATTGCTTGTCCTCAAGCAATGCAATGATGGAAATGCAAACTAACTATCCTGCCTACGAATCCAACAATCAACCAACATAGTATCCAACATCAGGCCTCAAAGATATCATACAATACTTAAGTAGAATCTCTAACCAATGCAAAGTTTCTAACTTTAACCAATGAGCTAAGATACACCTGTCATCACCCATGTCGTGCGTGTGTGTATATCAACCATTTCAATCAATTACAACTCAAATCCATCACATAATTGACTTCTTAGAAGAAAACTTTCAATTGTAACTCAATTCAAACCGTGAACACAACCAATTCAACTGATTCAAGCAATCACTAAGCATAGGGGTTTTTCGAAAGTTATTTAACACATATAAATCCTTTTTAAACCCTTCCCCAGAAATATAGAACAAAATTTTTTTTTTCTTTTTAGTGAGTGCATTTTATGCTCCATCTCACTTTCTTCTGAACGAGTGCGTTTTACGCTCCATCTCGTTCCATGTGTTTATGAGTGATTGCGTTTTACGCTCCATCTCAACCCACCACATGATCCACTCTTCAATTGGGAAAGGTTCAAAATTTTCCAAATTTTTCTTCTTCTTTTTGTTTCATTTTTTTCACCCCAAGATTCCCCCAAACTTAGATTCTTGCCTGTTTTTCATTTAATGGACGTTTCACTGATATTATCAAGTTTTAACCCAAATCTTCTACCAGAAGAAAATTATGCAACAATTTGAATTTAATTGGTCAAAACAATTGATTATGTGCTTTCCTTGCCAACAAAAGTTTCAGACAAGTTAAACTTCACTTCCTAATCAAAGTCATCACTAAGCACCAGTTTTCAATTCTTCTCAAGTTAAAACCATGAAACCAGTCTTATCATTGGCCACATTAGATACTATATCAATTTATGCTTAATTCATGAAACTAAATGCATAACACAACCTAAAAATGCAATGTAACTACCATGCAACAAGTCTAACCACAATGAAACATAACAATCTATATGCATAAAAACAAAAACAACTACCCCCCAAACTGAACAAGACAATGTCCTCATTGAAAAATAATAAGAAATTAAGAACAGAGGACTCCCCTGATGAAGAACACTACTCAGCATCACTGCCATCGACAGCGTCATCATCATCATCATCATCCACATCAGGAGGTGAGTCAGGTGGTGGGTAAATAGATAGAGGAGGAGCTGGATATTTGTATATCGCTGCTGGCACTTGAACCTTACTTAGTCAACTTTTCAATCCCTTTATGCTACTACCTGCAATCAAATTAACCCTAAGTCCCAAGTTAGTTACAAAAACCCCTTTTTTTTCTTCTTTTTTTCCTTTTTTTTCTTTCTTTTCTTTTTCTTTTTTTAACAAAATTAATTGAATAAATAAAAACAAAACAGAAAATTAAAACGCTGGGTTGCCTCCCAGATAGCGCTAAGTTATAGTCAATTAGCTTGACTGTCTCTGAATCTCATCCCGGTTCAAACGCAAAAAATGTCATTGTATGCCTCCTCTTAGTCTTTTCTTTGAATTCCTTGGCATCATCGTACGTCTGAAAACCCCCAAACTTATCTTCATCCATTGGCAAAAAATAACTATCATCATTTGATTCAACTTTTCCTGTATCTTCGACCACTTCTTTCATTATCGGATTAAGCCCTCTTTGCTGATCAACCGACGGCTTGCTACCATCTCCCAACAGGATCTTATGCATGCAAAAAGAAGAGCTTATCCCCTTGATATCGGCTATGGTCCATCCAATAGCTAATTTAGACTCTCTAAGCACTCGTAGCAGTTTTTTCTCCTGAAAAGATGTTAGTGCAGAAGAAATAATCACAGGTAGCTTTGAATCTTTATTTAAAAATGCGTACCTGAGATGTTCTGGAAGTGGTTTAAGTTCAAGTTCGGCACATTCTTCATCCTCCAATTCTAAATTCTCAGCAATCACTCTCTGCAATGGTTCATAGCCCAACAAACTTTTAACTTCATCATGCACTCTACTATCCACCAAGTCTACTCTGAAGCATTCTTCTTCATCGGTGGGAAGCTTCATTGCCTTGAAAACCTTAAACTTCACCTCCTGATCATGTACACGCATTGTGAGCTCCCCTTTCTGCACGTCTATCAAAGTCCTCCCTGTGGCTAAGAATGGTCTCCCTAGTATGATTGGTATATTTTTATCCTCTTCATAATCCAGAATGATGAAGTCCGCCGGAAAGATAAATTTGTCCACTTTCACCAGTACGTCTTCCACTATCCCCCGTGGATAAGTGATAGATCTATCGGCTAACTGCAGAGATATATTTGTTGGTCTTGGTTCCGGCAATCCCAACTGACTGAATACTGACAACGGCATCAGGTTGATACTTGCCCCAAGATCACACAAACATTTATCAAAGCTCATCTTTCCGATCGTGCATGGAATTGTGAAACTGCCCGGATCTTTCAGCTTTGGAGGTAATTTACGTTGAAGCACTGCACTACATTCCTCTGTCAAGGCCACTGTCTCAAACTCGTCTAACCTTCTCTTCCTTGACAATATACCCTTCATGAACTTTGCATAACTTGGCATTTGTTCCAATGCCTCCGCGAAGGGTGTGTTGATCTGCAATTTCTTAAAAACCTCCAAAAACTTTCTGAACTGGTTATCATCCCTCTGTTTATTCAATCTTTGCGGATATGGAACTCGTGGGTAAACTTGTGGTTCTGAATTCACGGGCTTCTTATTTGAACTGGTTTTTTCCTTCTCCACTTCTTGCGACTCAGATTCATCCTTCTTCTCTTTCTGTTCATCTTCAATTCTTATCTCAGTTTCTACCCCAGTGCCATCCCCTTGTAAACTCGGTGCTGCGGAGTCTGGTACTTTTCCTGAATATTGCTTTCCCGATCTGAGTGTAATGGCTTGACACTGTTCCTTACCTTCTCTCCGTGGATTTGCCTCTGTGTCACTTGGCAATGAACCCTGGGGCCTGCTGTTAAGCATAGTCGCCATTTGTCCCATCTGAGCTTCCAGATTTTTAATAGCCACTGCCTGGCTTTTGATCATCACCTCTGTATTTTCCATGTACTTTAACATCATCTCCTCCATTTCTGATTTCTTTTCCTGCGGAGGTGCGTATGGAGTAGGATGTTGTTGTTGAGAATATCCCGGTGGAAAAGGTGGTCGTGAAGCATACTGTTGCTGCGCCGGCTGAAACTGATTGTTCTGCTGAAACTGCTGCTGCTGATTTCCTTGGTTGTTCGACCAACTAAAGTTTGGATGATTGCGGTTGTTGGGGTGGTATGTGTTCTGAAACTGACCTTGGTCTTTCTTATAAGTGTTCACATATTGCACCGACTCCGAGTTGATAGCACATTGATCTGTTGAGTGCGACCCCGCGCAAATCTCGCAAACAAAGGCAACTGACTTGGCTTTGCTTTCCGACAATGAATCTATTTTCTTTGCCATGGCTGCCATCTGTGCTGACAACTGGGTAATAGCATCCACTTCCAACAAACCTGCAACTCTGGGCTGTGACGTTCTGGCTGTAGGATTTTGAAAATCATTTGCTGCCATAGTCTCAATAAGGTTATAAGCCTCGTCATAGCTCTTTGCCCCTAAAGCTCCACCCGCAGCTGCATCTACCATCTGCCTAGACTGCCATCCCAATCCATTATAAAATGTGTTGATCACCATCCAATCTAGCATCCCATGGTGTGGACACTTCCTTAGCATCTCCTTGTACCTATCCCAAGCCTCGTATAAGGACTCACCCTGTTGTTGCTCAAATTGAGAAATTGCCGTCCTTAGTTTTGCAGTTTTAGCCATTGGGAAAAACTTGGCTAGGAATTTTTGTGCTAAGTCCTCCCATGTAGTAATTGATCCTGCAGGCAAAGAATGAAGCCAACTTCTTGCTCTATCCCTTAATGAAAATGGAAACAGTCTTAGTCGGATAGCATCCTCCGTCACCCCGTTGTATCTGAATGTATCACAAATTTCAATGAAACTCAAAAGATGCTCATTAGGATCGTCTGTAGCAGCACCCCCAAACTGGACCGAATTCTGCACCATTTGAATGGTTCCTGGTTTAATCTCAAAGGTATTTGCTGCTATTGCCGGTCTTACTATGCTAGACTGCAATCCCGTGATATTTGGCATGGAATAGTCCCTCAAAGCTTTATGTTCCTCTCTTTGCTCAATTCTTTGTTCCTCCGCCATCTTTGGAATAGTTCTTTCTAACTGTGCTTGCAAATTCCTACGCACTCTTGCTTTCCAACCTCTTCCGTCAATATTATCCTGAGCTGGTGTTAATTCTGAGTTGGATGAGCGTGTGTGCATAAAAATTCTACAAGTACCTGAAATCAAAACAAAAATAAAAATAGAAATGAGAAAAGATTAGAGTTGTCTAAGTCAAACAATATAGCTTAAAACTAATGATAATAATAAAAATCTAACGCTTGTCCCCGGCAACGGCGCCAAAAACTTGTTGCCTCTTTTTAAGTCTTAAATAAAAGAGCTCTAACTCACGCAAGTATACGTGGTCAACAAGTAATACAGAGGAAGTAGAGTATCGTCCCACAGAGACAGGATTAAATTAATTCATTATGCATCAGTTCTATCACTGTACTTATTTGCCTAAACTATTGTCTTACTTTTGGTGATAAAATTATTTCTAAGTTAATTAATAACTAAATATGCAAATACTAACGAAATATATTAAGCTTGGAATTAATGGGATCCTAACTTCATTTAATAGTTCATCTAATTATCGCTATCATGCTAGACAATGCACATATCACAGAAAAGTAGCCAAGGACACTAAAATAGACATAATCATCTGTCAATGTATTATGACCTACTTACATAATATCCATACTCAATAGACACCATGTAATCACCACTATAACCAAAATCACTATATTTCTATGTGAAATTGCAATTATATTGATTTTAAGCTCAAGCCCTTATTTTGACTCTTACGGTAAAACAGTATATTTCTATCTGATTCACAAAATATTAAGTTATCCAATTAAGCCTCATATTCGCAAGTTATCATGATTACAATCCATACCTATATGTTATTTTTCAATTCCATATAAGTACTGAAATCGAATGGTGATCAAGCATTCATACATGTAAAACAATCATGATAAAAGTTCCTTATGATATGCAAAACAATCCAACAATCAAGCTTATAATTAAACTACATATTAAAATCCGTTAGAATCCCATAATGGAGATTAGTTCATGTCTGAACCAAAAGCCATTATGGGATCAAAACTAAACATGAAAAATAAACAATCAATTGAAGAAAGAAGAAATAGATTGATCAAACCCAATTGAAGAATAAAATCCAAGATAAGCTTAAACCCACATCAAAATCCAAAGCTTGAACAAAAGTAATCCACTGAAAAATCCCTCTCTCTAGAAAAGTAAAAAAAATATCTATGATATCCCTCAAACTACTAAAAGTCTCCAAGTTTTTATACTTAGGGTTTCCTTCTCCCTATCTAATCAATATAGACTAGAATCCTCTTCAGAATTGGCTTCCTTTTCCTCCTCCAGCTGAACTTTTTCAACCAAAAATCGAACCTAGCGCTATTAGCGCTTGAGGGAGCGCATCTGGCGCCAATATGCAGTAGGTGTAGCGCCTCTGGCGCTTGAATGGGCGCTTCTGGCGCTCACCCTTGTCCAGCAAATTACAAAAATGCCACTAGGTGTGTTTTAAGCTCCAAAATCACCCTTTTGCCCCTCCAGCTCCAACCTACAATAAAGAAACACCAAAAACAAGTAAAATAATACTATAAGCACTTAAAAACCACAATAATTAAGTCTAACAATACATGATTCGTAGGTATAAATCCCACTCATCAGAGAGATGGAGTATAGATTTAGATCTGACCGTAATAGCATGTGATTGTGTTTTCTGCATGTTGTTAGAATTCATGATTTGTGTTTAGGATAGAGATATACATATTCACCACATGTAATCTAATGGGGAACCTGAGCTTTAAATCCTTTTTAATTGTAATTCACATAGAGATATAATGGATTAGTTAACTAGGGTGTTCATCTTAAATTTATCATCTGTGGATTTGAGTTGATTTGTTTATGATACATTGAGAGATGGTCATAAATATTGATGAGTTCTCGATTAACAATCTGAAATAATTAGCATAATTTGATAGGAAGTGTGTTGAGCAAAGTGAAGCAATAAGTGAAGTTGTAGTCTTAAGTATTTAAAATCTATTTTCAAATTTGGGGTAATTAGTTTTAGTTGAAGTGATTAATTAATTTCAGAAATTCCCAAAACCTTAATCGATTGTTTAATAAAATTGAGTTAATACAAATTTGATAATTGGTATTATAAATTACAGTTTTTCTCCATGGGAACGATACTCTACTTACACTTTATTACTTGTGGACTGCGTATTTTGCTAGTATAGATTTAGGCAAACACTAGACCAATGTCCATGATTTAGAAAGCGATCCAAACCAATTGCTTTAGTGCGGACTCTTTGTAGAGATGAACAACCCTCTTAGTAGGGGAAAATTATATTTTCGTCGGGGGACCGACATGCGCGCAAGTTGAATGTTTGAGGTTATGCATAACACCGGGTATTTTAGGTTGATCACCTATTCTACCTGTTTTTTTGGGTAATAGTGTAATATCGTTAATCCTATTGGAAAGTAAGTGTCATGGTGGCCACACAGTGATTCCTGCATTTGAAATTTTGAAATCAGTGAATTCATTTGATAATCATCCAGTCTATAGTGACTCACCAGTGTTAGTGGAGAATTGAAACGTTTGAGACGTACATTGTTTATAATTTATATGCTTACTTCCCAAGCTATCATCAATCGTTATAACCTTTGAGATTGTGGAACCTTACTCTTGATTATTCATTATCATTGTTGTTATACTTGTTGGGCCAATTTGTTGCTCACCCTTGCTTTCCTTAAACATTACAGTTGTTACAGAACGTGGTGAGAGCTCGGGAAAGGATAAAGGCAAAGGCAAAGTTACGGAATAGCTTGTCCTGCTATGTTGTTGTTCCTGTCTTGTGTCAAGACTTGTTAAGATTATGTTCTAAGTTGTGTTATGTATTCAGACTTATTAGTATTATGTATTAGTCGTTGTGTACTAGTTATGTCATGTTTTAGTTATGGTTTCGAGACTTGGGACGAGAATATTTATGTTAAATCAATGTAAATATTTTATTATTCCGCATTAAGTTATTGATAGAATGCCTTGTGAGTTGCACAGTGATGCATCAAATTCGAGGATAAGGTAACCTGGATTTGGGGGTGTCACAGTTACCGCATCTTGATGTTTTCCTATATGTGAAATATGCGTGTGTAATTGTGTGCGTGTGTATGTGATTTGGAGAAAATCTGCCTAGCTTTAAGTCGAGATCGTGGGAAGTGCATTATTTTGAAAGCAACTTAAAACCTCTTTGAACCTATGCACGAGGGATTTAATTTAAGAAAAAGGTTCGTTTTAGCTTTGATTTCGATGAAAAGCCTTTTTAGGGTGACGTTTTGGAAAATATAGTTTTCAAACCCTTCGCCAAATAGGAATCAAAATTCTTCATTGTTAGGTTTGTATATAGCGCGAACATGTAATCAAATTACATAAATAGTGCGGAAGCGCGATAAAATCGGATTTTTAAAATTTTATACAAACCATCACCATGATCAATCTATGTGCTCAATTAACGATATAAACGAAAGAGATAGAGATAAAAATTATACCCTCGTAGAACCGTGCTTCCTCGGGTACAAGTTCGCCTCCAATTCCTTCGCGTTCTCCTTGAATTTCACCGACTAAATTCCTTTGCTTTGATCAACATTAGCCACCCAAGTGTTTGGCCTCTAGAGGTGATCCACCAAGAAAGAATAGTTATTCAAGAAGATGGGTATTGGCAAAACCCTAGTTTCTATCTCTATAGAAATTGTAAGTACTCTCCACAATCTAATGCAAGAGTGTGTAACCGTCTAACCCTAAATCATGATAAGACTCCTCTTATTTATAGATATAGGGAACCCTCCTAAACTATTTAGGATTAGGGTTTTTATTTTAATTAAACTCCTTTAATTAATTAAACTCCTAATCCAATTAGGAATTTATAAGAGTACTTTTATTAATTAATTCACAAACCCTTTTAGAAACTAAATAATAATAATAGTAATAATAATAAGACTTCTCTTATTAATTTATATTTAATATTTCCAAAATATTAAATAATAAATATTAAGCTATTTAATTTATTCTATCTCCATAGATTAAATTAAATACACTTAACTTATTATTACAATTATGTCATTTACTTCTTAAACAAATATTTTTCTTTTGTGGTGTGACCTTTTAGGTTCTCCATATTAAACATGTTGTGAATAAATCAATTAGAACAATTCTAATCTTATTTAAGTAAATAAATAAATTAAACTATTTAATTTATTTAAATAAATAATATTTATTCTACAATAAGGGTAAGCCCCTTAGCGATCAACGACTTTCCAGATAATATAGATTTCAACATTAATCACAAAAGAACCTTTCAGTGAATAGTTACCGTACAATTCAATCCTTCTGCCATACAATGTCCCAATTAAATATAAGAAATAAAATTACTGTCAAGTCTTATTTTATTTAATTATATGTATTTCGATTCTCAAATGCCCAACTCTGATTAATGCAAATTAGAAACTCCTTTCTAATTTCATTCTGCTTTTGCCAATGACTTCTGAGTCGTCATTTATCGAATCACATAGGACATTCTCTCCTTTTACTAGAAGTGGTAGATTCTTTGTTGATCATTCACCTATCTCCATGTATAACTTATTATACCCAATCATACCCTTTGATATACCCTAAGGGTCTTAAGGGACATGTCAAAGTATAACTCATCACACACAAGATACTATGATGATCTCAAGTCCAAGGATCACTTGTACTACTATCACTAGAGGAATTCCTATTGACAGGCGAGTAAAACTCCATTAGGTATTCCTTAGCGAGCCACGTTCAGTGAACTTATTCTCTAATAAGCACCTACATATTTGCTTTAGTGTCTCCACACAAATGATTATGAGATCAATCATCTTCTTCATAAGAGCAATTAACGTATGTACTAATCTATCCGGATTCACTAATCCCCTTTTTAGCAATCCATCGATTAGGAACGATTTTAGTTTGTGAGCTATCTAGAATTTAGATCTCATTAGCATGATCACCATCATGATTCTAAAAGCATTGCTCAAAACTATGGGTTTATCACATTTAATATAACAGCACGATACAGATAAAGTAAAATGCCTTTAACAAACGAATAAGATTACAAAGTATATGTTACATCATATCAAATATGATTGGCTTGTGTGCATACTACTTTCATTCGTCACTTTCAATTTTAAGTTAAAGTGGTCTTACTAACCCGAACGATTTGAGTTTGATTTTAGAAGATCTTCGTCGTTTTGTTTAGAAATCATTTTTGGTGATAAACGAGAAATTAAGCATCAAAATAGGGTCGGGGCTATCCGTGGGCATGAAAGCCATCTCAATAGTCCCGAACACCCGCAATCACAATTTTTCACTATCACGGGGCCTTAAATCTGGTTTTCATGAGATAGAACTCTCAACACCATTTTAAGGTCCAAATTTACTTTTACAATGCTCGGATAATAACTTTACAACCAAAATCGCGTCCATCGTGAGAATTAGGTTAAGATCCGATTCGAGGATCCCAACCCTCATATTCTTAGTCTCACATCGATGGATAATATATCGAAATGAAGATAAAATGAAGATCTAAGAAAGGGCTCCCGTAAACCCCATCTCGTAGATCGCACAACAAAAACCGATATCGCGAGGGACTATATGTATTGATGAGATCCGTTAATGGGACTTAGAATCGTGGGAATAAATTCGTAGATCCAAGGTTCCCTAGATCGATACAACGACATAATCGGGATTTAAATCGAGAAATATATCCTAAACTGGCTATCAGGTGATTCAATTGTTAGAATCCCTTGACGGCGAGTAAGTGGAACCTCCTTACCACTAGATACGAATCTAGGGTTTTATGGGGTAAGAAAAATCGTCTTAAAACATTGAAAACAACTAGATCCAAACTAGATCTAAGTCGAATCTAGCATAAAGGTTAAAGCTTTGAACTTTGAAACCAATAATAAGCTAGATCCAAGTTAGATCTAGGGTGGATCTAGTGAAAAGATTCAAACTTTAATAACTTCAAAGCAAAATAATCGGTAAAACGATTTGAATCTAAGGAAAATCGATAAAATAATACAATAATCAGAAAACAAACAAGCTTTAAGCACAACAATAGATAAAACACAAGAGATCTAATAGATCTACATTAAATTTATACGAAAGATTGAATCTTTCACCTTAAAAATGGAGGAACAAGCTTCCTAATCCTTGGATGTAATATCCGAGAAAATCTTTTTCTTTTTTTTAAAGTGAGACTTTCTGAAATGATGTGTGTACATTATGTGTAATGTGTTTATAAAGTTAATAATACAATTAGATTGCATTATATATGAATAATAAGACATGTCAGAATGTGGTAAGCTTAAGTTATGAATTAACTAAGCTAGATGGATGAGCCTTGTGTGGCATAAAGTTATGATGATTGAATTAAGTGTTAACCAAATGATTATAATTACATGATGGTATACACATTAGAGGGTGACTAATGATAAATGATGGAAGTAGTTACAGGTTGGTAGTAATAAGATAGTGAGCTAACCAAGTGTTATGATATCAATAATATGGCAAGATAATTTTGGATGTAACGACCCCAAAATATGGACAATTTCATTCCCGACTTTGCCCGTTAACAATATACTTATAATCTTCCTTTACATCATTAATCGATGTTATAAATAGTAAAAATGCGGATAAATTAAAACTTTTATACTTTTTTTTCCTTTATTTCCCTGAATCACAACCTTTACAATTACATAACTAAGAATCATGTTCAATCTATGATTCACTTCATCAAACTTAATTAATAAGTTAAACGTTTTATGGCGACATCTTTAACATTTCGAATAATTCAACAACCCACTCTGACATTGAACAAACTTCATAAAACTACCAAGTACATTTTTCAAAACCCTTAGCATGGTTTAATCAAGTTCTTAATAAAGCAAGTATATTTTCTTTTATGTCTTCTGATCATCATCATCCAAATGGTAGAAAATATCTCATTATATCCTTAACTTGTAAAATGGTTATTTTTGCAAGATTGAGCTCGACAATTCAGCAAATCAAACAGTTTTCATGCATCACATAGCACATAATATCATACTCAACTTGAATAATCATAAATATTCTAACAAGTCATACATGCTGCATCTCACGTAACATACATTAAGACTGAGTTCCTTACTCAATCAACATAGTCATAGATTGACTTTTACATTTCATATATATTTTATATACAACTCAACATTCTTACAGCAGTACACAATTCCACTAATCAGATATCAAGTTCATATAGCAAATAGGAACTGAAAGACTTGCCTGATTTGTAGATTACCATTCACAGTAATTTGTGCTTCGTGAATCCTACACAATCATATAATCATACATATACACATCAGTCATACAATCCTTTTAAATTTAGTTAATATTTAACTTAAGGTAAAAACCTTTGACCAACTTTCAAGACTTAACCCCCTTCTTACTCATAGCTTATTAGTTCGACATATAAACAGGTCTATAAGTCTAATTCCAGATTCCATACTTTATCACTTAGATTTTCTCAAAATCATATTAGCTTATAATCTAATCTCATATTTAATCTTTGCTTGACATAGTAAAAACATTCTTGAATAGACAAATTGTTAAGTAACATATGCCCTGAAACTTAAGAAACCCTATTATACATGCCCCATACTTCATCTCTTCAATAAAATGCTACACGTTTAAGTGACATTGATACATCAATTAGTCACGAAATAACATTCACTAATCGCATACATTAATCCCATTCTATGACTCATAGTTCTTTAATTGTCACTTTATATCCTCTTATGTGATTACGACATGTTATTATGTCTAATAACACATCTTACACTCTGCTACAATCTTCTAATGAAGTTATAAAAACAACCCTAGAATCATACACTTAAAATTTCAATATTGGGTCTGAACAGGTAGCAGCGCGGCGGCGCCGCTTTTACATTTGTTTCAAGCGCGGCCGCGACCGACTGCATAATTAGATTTCTAGTAGCAGCGCGGTGGCGCTGCTTTTACACTTGGCACCAGCGCGGTCGCGCTGGTGCGTAGACCCAGAATCTGCAGTTTGCGAACAGACTCTGCTCCTTCCTAAATTCACAACTACCTCATCTAAAGTCCAATTTGATTGGTTTTTGACTCAACAAATTCGTTAAACACAATAGTAAACATCCACAGAGCAATTTTTAACACTTCGGAAACTTCAACAGACCAACTTAAAGATTCAAATTCAGTGTTCATGCTAATATTTCACATTTTGACGTACAAAACGTAATCACTCATCCCGGATTCGTTTTTTAATCAAATCAGTTCATTCCACTTGCATTCTTTTCGTTTCTTAATGTGTTAACACAAACAATCATCAATTTACAGATTACTACAAGAATTCTTAACCAATATTGCATCTAAAACAGACCGTATAATATATTTGCAACCAAAACCCAAATTCTTCTTCTTTTATAAATATACAAGAATTTGGTAACTACAAATTCCATTATAGATGATATGTAAACCAATTCTCACCAAATCATTCATCCAAACCCATTTACAGAAAAGTATTTTGAGAAAATTATAAATTAATGTTTAGAAAAAGTTTATTACCTTTTTGATTTCTTCTCTTATTCTGCTAGATGATATGAATTTGTTGATTTCTTTCCTTCTTCCTCCTTGATTATCAAGCTTTTTCTCTCAATTTTTCACAAAGAAATCCAGCCCCTTTCACAAACCCTCTAAACTCTGGCTTTGCAACTGAACGTAAAAATAAACTAATGAGTACTCAAGTCATCAGTTATTTGGTTTCTGCCGGTTACAAAAATACAAAGGGTCTAAGCCTTGTTTGGCTAGAACCCTATTAAGCCTCTTCTCCTTTATTTTAATACTTTCTTTATAATAAGATATATCATATCACACCTAAATTTAATTAAACTTGTTTTATTAATAAATTCAATAAACCTTACTAATAAAAATATAATTTCTATTTAGCCAAATTATAATTTTATTTAATAAATCATTTCATTTAATAAATCATTTATCCTCTAATTTAATTATTTAATTAAATTAGAATATTACCATTCTATTAGCGTAATAAAATACGCACTGATTATAAAATCATTTAATTTAATCAATATTATCCCATAACAATTTCCATCAAATATTTATTTTATTCGATAAATATTTTAACTATTTACGAAATTCACAATCGTATTACATTAACATATTACATTCATATGTAACATATTGCTTTCTCATTTTATTAAAATAAATATATATTTACATTAATTCACTACTTTAATTAAGTGAATTACTCTCATTATTTATGAAATTTAATTCATAACAATTCCATTGCCAACAAGGCATAATAATCAAATTATATTATTTCATAATATAATTTTTAGCTTAATTAAATTAACTAATAATATTCAGTTAATTTCTTTTTCGTAACAATTTCATTTACTTTCTTCAATAGTTTACTAAACTATTAAACCTCATTTCCCAATATATATATATATATATATATATATATATCCAAATCCAACACCTCTCATAATAAGAATTTTATTTATTAAATTCTTATTTAATAATTACTGAAAATTCGAGTTGTCACATTCTTCCCCCTTATAAGGATTCCGTCCTCGGAATCACCGAAACCCTCTTTACTTTGTTTTCATTAAATCTCTTTCACAATTTATCGTTGACCAACCCAACACATTCCCCTAATATAGGTTTAATAATTTCTACACCACCTATTTTCTTAATAAATTCTTGTAGGTTCTACTTCATAATCTTTATTTGAACTCGATACTATTCCGAGTATTACATATTCTTTAACCCATTCATTATCTCTTTCTAAGGATCATCACCATAGGCTCAATTCATAAACACTCGGGACATTACATTCACCCCTTCTTCTAAGAATTTCGTTCTCGAAATTTTGACTTACTAATCTTCGTTCATTCGATATATCAAAATAAACTTTATATTAATCTTTATTCATTTATTAGGTTCCATGATCAAATTTCTTCTCTAAGGATCTTTCTAAGATCACTATACTCTTCACACCTTTATCTCTAAGTGTTCACATTTTCCTTGATAATTTCACCCCTTTCTCTTTTCATAATTTTTTTTTCTTACTTGCTCAATTTACTCATCACCTCTTGTTGCATTCTACAACTTACTTCTTTCTAAGGAATATCCTCCTTACCACATTCACCTTTCAAAATCATAAGAATCTTCCACAATTGATCAATAATTGGGAAGTAATATGAATAACTCAGGAACTTGAAAGATTCATTTAAGAACTTTCAATATCATGTTGAGGAGTCATAGAGACTTGAACCTTGTCCTCGGTTAATAGATATTTCAACTGTAAACTTTAACAGTCAAGAGACTATATATGGACCATCCTTTCTCGTACTCCAGGTGATCAGTCATTCGTACTATGTATTGTGTACATACATATTATTGTTATTGCGTAGCTCAGAATTATAGTTTCCGATAACATTTCCCCCATTACAGAGTTGGTTCACCTCAATCTTAATACAAATTCCGCGCCAGAACAATTCGGTTTGGCATAATTATTCCAAGAACGCTTGAATATCATAAACATCTTTCAACAGTCGTCTAGCCGAATCAACTAGCTCAGACTTTTAGCAATAGTTCCGACATCAATCGAAACATTTTTAGCTAACTCAATTGACATATCTTTTCATAGTTTAAAAGAAAACCAAAAATTCTTTTATGACGTCATGATACCGTACCGTCTTAATAGTACGTTAAGGATTCCGTCATTTTATAACTTTGTCATACTACATCATACCATAGTGGGCTGACGATCCCATGTTCACATCCAACACCAGGTTCAATTGCATTGATAAGTCCATCGTTCAAAATACATTTTGATAATTTCAAATCATTTTTGTCTAGCTGAAACAATTAGCATAGACATGTGATTAATAGGACTTTTAAAACTTATTGGTTCAACAATCTGATCCAATATTATTATTTTTTCAAAAACACAACAGTGTGAATATCAGCACGATGTCAATAAATTTCGAAATCTAGCATAGCTAGAAGATTTGGAATATCCAATTTTCTCCATCAACTTCAATCTTTTCTCCATTGCTTATCATTATCAATCTTCAACACCATCAATGCTCACTATACCAAAATATTCTTAGTTTTACAACTCTCCTGTACCTAGTATAATTCATCAAACTTACCACACATTACGAGTTCAGGAACTTGCGACAATAATATGAGTTTAGGAACTTGTCCTAGCAATACGTAGTCCAAGAACCAACTAGGGATTGTCCATATGCTTAGGGGTTCAAGAACATACATACGATTATGAGTCACAAACTTACCATAAGCATGAGTTTTAAGAGCTCGCACCTAATCTTAATATTATCTAACTATCAAATATAAATATGATAAAAGAATCACCTTCTCACCATACGTATATCGATAGCGTGACAACAATATTCTAACGATTATCAATATGATAAACTAAGTGTAAGCACAAAACCCTCGCCCATATAAAGGTTTGTACAACTCAGCCATCACACGAGTCCTCAGTTGAAATCCCAACTAATTATATCTTGCTCTTAACTTACTCTTTGCTCAATACGAAACTTCTGTATTTCATCATTTATAACTCCTCGTGAGTTTACCTCGTACTATTTCATAGTATAGTCTCTTTATAGCATCAAGCTATAACTATTCAATCATTACAGATCATCTATCATTTTATAACTTAAACAGATCACGTCGTGATCTTAATCTACCATCAACTCTTTTTACGATTCTTTCTTATTTTATGATCGTCTTATTTTTTTTTACAATCTTCATTCTTTCTCTTTAATCACGTTGTCTTATGATTAATCAACTCAGGTGTTCCCTGATTTTTTAGCTCTTCAGGTTCTTCTTTGAATCTAATCATTTTTTCATTACTTGTTTCATATGATTTCTCTATAGTTATCATCAAATAAACTCTATTTGAGTTTATTCTTATCATTTATATCATTTTCATCTTATAAACATCGTCTATTTATTAACACCATCTTTATTACTGGAGTCAGGTAACTCCTAATTCTTATCTTTTTATAATTCTTCAAGATTCTTCTTTGAATCATCTCATATATATCTTAATTTCTTCTTTATGAATTTTCTAAATTTATTTCTTATTGTTCAAACTCTATTTGAGTTTATTCTTTATCATCTTCACCTTTCTTCTCTAAGGTTATAGCCTAAGATAATCTTACCTAAGGTTTATAACCTACAGCTTTGATACCAACTGTAACGACCCCAAAATCTGGACAATTTCATTCCCGACTTTGCCCGTTAACAATATATTTACAATCTTCCTTTACATCATTAATCGATGTTATAATTAGTAAAAATGCAGATAAATTAAAACTTTTATACTTTTCTTCCTTTATTTCCCTAAATCACAACCTTTACGATTACATAACTTAGAATCATGTTTAATCTATGATTCACTTCATCAAACTTATTCAATAAGTTAAACGTTTTATTGCAACATCTTTAACATTTCGAATAATTCAACAACACACTCTGACATTGAACAAACTTCATAAAACCACCAAGTACATTTTTCAAAACCCTTAGCATGGTTTAATCAAGTTCTTGACAAAGCAAGTACATTTTCTTGTAAGTCTTCTGATCATCATCATCCAAATGGTAGAAAACATCTCATTATATCCTTAACTTGCAAAATGGTTATTTTTACAAGATTGAGCTCGACAACTCAGCAAATCAAATAGTTTTCATGCATCACATAGCACATAATATCATACTCAACTTGAATAATCATAAATATTCTAACAAGTCATACATGTTGCATCTCACGTAACATACATTAAGAGTAAGTTCCTTACTCAATCAACATAGTCATAGATTGACTTTCACATTTCATATATATTTCATATACAACTCAACATTTTTACAGCAGTACACAATCCCACTAATCAGATATTAAGTTCATATAGTAACTAGGAACTGAAAGACTTGCCTGATTTGTAAATTACCATTCACAGTAATTTACGGTTCGTGAATCCTACGCAATCATATAATCATACATATACACATCAATCATACAATCCTTTTCAATTTAGTTAATATTTAACTTAAGGTAAAAACGTTTGACCAATTTTCAAGACTTAACCCCCTTCTTACTCATTGCTTATTAGTTCGACATATAAACAGGTCTACAAGCCTAATTCCAGATTCCATACTTTATCACTTAGATTTTCTCAAAATCATATTAGCTTATAATCTAATCTCATATTTAATCTTTGCTTGACATAGTAAAAACATTCTTGAATAGACAATTTGTTAAGTAACATATGCCCTGCTACTTAAGAAACCATATTATGCATGCCCCATACTTCATCTCTTCAATAAACTGCTACACGTTTAAGTGACATTGATACATCGATTAGTCATGAAATAACATTCACTAATCGCATACATTAATCCCATTCTATGACTCATCATTCTTTAATTGTCACTTTATATCCTCTTATGTGATTACGACATGTTATTATGTCTAATAACACGTCTTACACTCTGCTACAATCTTCTAATGAAGTTATAAAAACAACCCTAGAATCATACATTTAAAATCTTAATATTGGGTCTGAACAGGTAGTAGCGCGGCGGTGCCGCTTTTACACTTGTTTCAAGCGCGATCGCGGCCGACTGCATAATCAGATTTCTAGTAGCAGCGCAGTGGTGCTGTTTTTACACTAGGCACCAGCGCGGCCGCGCTGGTGCGCAGACTCAGAATTTGCAGTTCGCGAATAGACTCTGCTCCTTCCCAAATTCACAACTACCTTATCTAAAGTCCAATTTGATTGGTTGTTGACTCAACAAATTCGTTAAACACAACAGTAAACATCCATATAGCAAATTTTTAACACTTCGGAAACTTCAACAGACCAACTTAAGGATTCAAATTCAGTGTTCATACTAATATTTCACATTTTGACGTACAAAACGTAATCACTCATCCCAGATTCGTTTTTTAACCAAATCAGTTCATTCCACTTGCACTCTTTTCGTTTCTTAATGTATTAACACAAACAATCATCAATTTACAGATTACTACAAGAATTCTTAACCAATCTTGCCTTTAAAACATATCATATAATATATTTCCAACCAAAACCCAAATTCTTCTTCTTTTATACATATACAAGAATTTGGTGACTACAAATTCCATTATAGATGATATGTAAACTAATTCTCACCAAATCATTCATCCAAACCCATTTACAGAAAAGTATTTTGAGAAAATTATACAGTAAAGTTTAGAAAAAGTTTATTACCTTTTTGATTTCTTCTCTTATTTTGCTAGATGATATGAATTTGTTGATATCTTCCCTTCTTCCTCCTTGATTATCAAGCTTTTTTCCTCAATTTTTCACAGAGAAATCCAACCCTTTTCACAAACCCTCTAAACTCTGGCTTTGCAACTGAACGTAAAAATAAACTGATGAGTACTCAAGTAATCAGTTATTTGGTTTCTGGCGGTTATAAAAATACAAAGGGTCTAAGCCTTGTTTGGCTAGAACCCTATTAAGCCTCTTCTCCTTTATTTTAATACTTTCTTTATAATAAGATATCTCATATCACACCTAAATTTAATTAAACTTATTTTATTAATAAATCCAATTAAACTTTACTAAAAAAATATAATTTTTGTTTAGCCAAATTACAATTTTATTTAATAAATCATTTATCCTCTAATTTAATTATTTAATTAAATTAGAATATTATCATTCTATTAGCGTAATAAAATACGCACTGATTATAAAATCATTTAATTTAATCAATATTATCCCATAACAATTTCCATCAAATATTTATTTTATTCGATAAATATTTTAACTATTAACGAAATTCACAATCGCATTACATTAACATATTATATTTATATGTAACACATTGCTTTCTCATTTTATTAAAATAAATATATATTTACATTAATTCACTAATTTAATTAAGTGAATTACTCTCATTATTTATGAAATTTAAATCATAACAATTTCATTGCCAACAAGGCATAATAATCAAATTATATTATTTCATAATATAATTTTTAGCTTAATTAAATTAACTAATAATATTCAGTTAATTTTTTTTTCGTAACAATTTCATTTACTTTATTCAATTGTTTACTAAACTATTAAACCTCATTTCCCAATATATAAATATATATTTTTCTTCTACATTCACACTTAATCTCTTCACACCAAATCACATATTTCAAAATATATAACACACACCACACACACACACACACACACACACACACACACACACACACACACATATATATATATATATCCAAATTCGACACCTCTCATAATAAGAATTTTATTTATTAAATTCTTATTTAATAATTACTGAAAATTCGGTTGTCACAGCGGAGATGAAAGGGTAGAAGTGCCATTCAGTCACCATGCTAATGTGCGAAGTATGATAAGAAATTTAAGTGTGTAATATAGTGGACTGCTACCAATAGTTAGTCATGAGGAGTGTCCATTAATAGATTATGTTCAGCTCAAAGGAAATGCATCCCTATGTGATATCCGGATATGGGATTGATTAAAGAAAGGGTTACATTAAGGTGAGTCTTGTGTTAAGGGATTCAATTAGGAAAGATAGTAGACTGCTGAGACCTTCAGGCGGGTAAATAATCCAAGTTTAAATGATGCCCAATGTGGCCCTAGCCCAACCAAATGGAAAGGAAGCCCAAACCGGTTGACCCAAGTGTAAGGATTCAAACTCTCAAAACAATGTGCTGATATCTAATAAAATATTAAGATATCAATAGTGACCTCCAAGATTTGCCGAGCTGGCCTATAGCCACCTTAAGTGATCATATTAGCCACAAGTAAGGCTAAAATAATTACCTTGTATGGCTGAGAAAAGACTTAGCACATTCACCTAACCACTTCTAACCGTTGGGCACAATAAGCTCAGACCGAGCAGTTACAAAAACTGGTACAAGCTAGTGGTTAATATACGTATGAGAACTCCCCTATAAATAGGACCATTCACTTTAACTCAGAGCATTATTTACATCTGTTAAGTTGAAATAGAGAGATATAGACAGCTTGAGAAATCAGAAGGAAGAATAGCAGAACACTTGCAGTTCGGTCGGCAGCAACGTACCACCAAGAAGAGGACTTCAAGAAGGTATACGACCCATGTAACCTTCATCTTTAAATTCATCTAAGCATAAGTTAATTATTATTAAGGACTGTATGTTAAGTGTGGGAGGAATTTAGGTGGAAATCATGGTGGGTTCTGGAGCCATAAGGTGACTGATTATGGAAATGACATTCTAATGTCGTTAAAAACGTGTAACTACTTAAAGTGAAAAGAATAAGTAAATGTCTCATTGGAGGAATCCTAAAACAAAACTGAGACCTTATGTAAACCAATATGTGAGTGTCGCTACCTCGTAACTTGTAAATGTTGACTTAAACCATTTGTCAATCTGGAAAGGTCATTAGAGACCCAAAACCAATTAAGTTGAACTCATGGTTTGAGAAGTGTATGAGTTATGGCCAAGCTTAGTAAACACCAGAATGGTCCATGTCTGACTTGGTACCGATGCTAAATCTCAACATCCTTGAACTGTTAGTTCTAAACCAATAAACAAGTGTTAAGGCCAGTCGTAGAGTGACGGGCCCCAATGCTAGCCCATATCAGATTTTAACTAATAAAGGGCTGTTGTAATCCCTCGAGTCAGTAAACCACATTTAAAGTTTGACTCAATATTTTGTCCAAAGTCTGCTCAACCCCTAAGATATCATCTCCGAATGATAAGTCTGAAATGTCTTTTAAAGTAAAATCACAAATTCGGATCGTAGAGTGAACCCAGTCGTATAGCAACTAAGTTGGCCAAGTATCAGTAAACCTCAGTCGTAGAGTGGCTGGACTCGTCGATTGACGAGTGACAGACTGGTCGCTCATAGGGTGTCCTAGGCCAAACCGTAGAGTGATTTGGCTAATCGTAGAGTAAGTTGGCCAGCCAGTTGATGGAATTGTAGAGTGGAATGACTAACCGTAGAGTCAGACCAAAATAATGAACTGATTACTTAGACCATAAAACACTTCTATATAAGTAAAGAATGGCTCCTGCAAATCGTAAAGTGACTTTTGTCGACTCTTGAAGTCGAATTGTAGGGTGCTAGAGACGATCGTAGAGTGACTTCTATGAAAGTAGTATGCACACAAGCCAATCATATTTGATATGATGTAGCATATACTTTGTAATCTTATTCGATTATTAAAGGCATTTTATATTATCTACATGGTGCTGTTATATTAAATGTGATAAACCCATAGTTTTGAGCAATGCTTTTAGAATCATGATGGGGATCATGCTAATGAGATCTAAATTCTAGATAGCTCACAAACTTAAATTGTTCCTAATCGATGGATTACTAAAAAGGGGATTAGTGAATCCGGATAGATTAGTACATACGTTGCTTGCTCTTATGAAGAGAATGATTGATCTCATAATCATTTGTGTGGAGACACTAAAGCAAGTATGTAGGTGCTTATTAGAGAATAAGTTCACTGAACGTGGCTCGCTAAGGAATACCTAATGGAGTTTTACTCGCCTGTCAATAGGAATTCCTCTAGTGATAGTAGTACAAGTGATCCTTGAACTTGAGATCATCATAGTATCTTGTGTATGATGAGTTATACTTTGATATGTCCCTTAAGACCTTTAGGGTATATCAAAGGGTATGATTGGGTATAATAAGTTATACATGGAGATAGGTGAATGATCAATAAAGAATCTACCACTTCTAGTAAAAGGAGAGAATGTCCTATGTGATTCGATAAATGACGACTCAGAAGTCTTTGGCCAAAGCAGAATGAAATTAGAAAGGAGTTTCTAATTTGCATTAATTAGAGTTGTGCATTTGAGAATCGAAATACATATAATTAAATAAAATAAGACTTGACAGTAATTCCATGTCTTATATTTAATTGGGACATTGTATGGTAGAAGGATTGAATTGTACGGTAACTATGCACTGAAAGGTTCTTTTATGATTATTGTTGAAATCTATATTATCTGGAAAGTCGTTGATCGCTAAGGGGGCTTACCCTTATTGTAGAATAAACATTATTTATTTAAATGAATTAAATAGTTTAATTTATTTATTTAAATAAGATTAGAATTGTTCTAATTGATTTATTCACAACCGGTTTAATATGGAGAACCTAAAGGGTCACACCGCAAAAGGAAAATATTTATTTAAGAAGTAAATGGCATAATTGTAATAATAAGTTAAGTGTATTTAATTTAGTCTATGGAGATAGAATAAATTAAATAGCTTAATATTTATTATTTAATATTTTAGAAATATTAAATATAAATTAATAAGAGGAGTCTTATTATTATTATTACTATTACTATTATTTAATTCCTAATAGGGATTGGGAATTAATTAATAGAAGTACTCTCACATGAATTCCTAATTGGATTAGGATTTTAATTTAATTAAAGTAGTTTAATTAGAATAGAAACCCTAATCCTAAATAGTTTAGGGAAGGGTTTTTCCTACATCTATAAATAAGAGAAGTCTTATCATAGATTAGGGTTACACACTCTTACATAAGAATTGTAGAGAGTACTTACAATTTCTATAGAGATAGAAACTAGGGTTTTGCCAACACCCATCTTCTTGAACAAGTATTATTCCTTGGTGGATCACCTCTAGAGGCCAAACACTTGGGTGGCTAACGTTGATCAAAGGAAGGAATTTAATCGGTGGAATTCAAGGAGAACGCGAAGGAATTGGAGGTGAACTTGTACCTGAGGAAGCTAGAATTTTACAAGGGTATAATTCTTATTCTCCATCTCTTTCGTTTAATTAATAATTGTGCATAAAGAAAGATCATGGTGATGGTTTGTATAAAATTTTAAAATCTGATTTTATCGCGCTTCCGCACTATTTATGTAATTTGATTGTATATTCGCGCTATGTACAAACCTAACAGTGGTATCAAGAGCCAAACTTTATGCGAATTATTAATTGTTTTGATTCTGTATATATATTGATATGTGTTAAGAACAATTTAATTGGGCATAATTGTTTGTGTAAAATTATTTTATTTATTTTATTTATTTTTTTATTTATTTTGATTTTATTTATTTTCAATTAAGATAAAAGGTTTATTTTGAATTGGAATATAATTAAAATTAAAAGTTTTATTTGAACTTGGAATTGGATTCTACGTTAACTAGAATAAAGGAGTTTATTCATATATGGAATAGGATTCCATGTTTCCTAGAATAAAGGAGTTTATTCACATATGGAATAGGATTCCATGTTTCCTAGAATAAAGGAGTTTATTCACATATGGAATAGGATTTCATGTTTCCTAGAATAAAGGAGTTTATTCACATATGGAATAGGATTCCATGTTTCCTAGAATAAAGGAGTTTATTCACATATGGAATAGGATTCCATGTTTCCTTAAAAAATAAAGATGTTTATTTTGATAAGGAATAGGATTCAACATATTTTATTTTCCAATAATTTTAAGTTAAAAATAAAGGTGTCTATTTTAAACTTGAAATTGGTTTCCATATTAATTAAAATAAAGGAGTTTATTTTGATTTGGAATTTGATTAAAAATAAAGGAGTTTATTTTTATTCAAAAAAAATTGGATAAATTAAAATAAAAGAGTTTATTTTGATTTGGAATATGATTAAAATAAAGAAGTTTATTTTAATTGAAATTGGATTTCATGATAACTAATTAGAGTTGGAATTGGATTCCATGATAACTAATTGGAGTTGAAATTGAATTTTATACTAACTAATATTGCCCATTAAATGATATCAATGCATATATGGAATGATTTTATTATTCATGGGATGAATGTTATTTATTGATACATATAGAGATATGTATGATAATAAATAGGGATTGATTATGGACTATTGACCAATGTGTGATTGGATTTATTTTAGTGGATGATTGAATGTATGGGTTTTTATAAATGGGGTCTGCGTACCTCGTCTTCTCTAATTTTTTCTTAATGTAAATTCTATCTCCCTCCTATGTACTTCCCCTTGACTGCTGATCAAGGTTTCTATTTATTGTAAATAGTTTTTGTAATAGGACTAGTTAGAATTAATTTTGAAGAATTGAAGACAAAGGAGCAAGGAGCGCTTGAAGACCCGTTTGTAATGGAGCCCGGGTTTAAATGTAATAGTTATATTTAAATTTAATTCTTGCACCCTAGGTTTGACCTTTTGGTTCACTTGGTGGCTCTAGCGAACCAAACTAGAATAAAAGTCCATAATCAATCCGGGTAGAATATAGTATTCTATATGTGCATGCTTACTATATATATTATATATTATACAACATGCTTCGCATGTTTAATAATATGACGCGTATTTTATATATATATGTGCATGCGCGCTAAACAAGATGAGACAAATAATAACAAACCCCTCAAACAAATTATATTAAGTCCTAAGCGTTCAAAGATATTTGGAATATCGAACGTTGCCTTCTAGCATGGTAAAGCGATAGAGTATTAAATATTTAATATAAGTTTGTTGTGTCACACAAGGCAAATATTAAATATTTAAGATGTTGCTTTATCACATTTGATGCTTATACATAGACTGAACGATGTTGTTTTGTTGTGTCACACAAGGACAGTGTTTTTCTTTCGAATATATGGAAGTGCTAGGTTGGACTTAACTTGGATAATTTTGATTCGGATGTGTCACACTTGATCAAAATAATCTAAGAGGCAAATTGAAAGGAGTTACATAGTGATGTAATTGACAATAGTTGTCTACCTATTTATTTATATATCGTTTGTTGTGTCACACAAGGCTATATACATTTGAAATGGGATCCTTATTCTCACTAGCAAATCTTTAATTAGATTTGCCGAACTGTATATTGAGGGTAATATAGTTTGATAAAAATAGTGGGAGATACCAATTTAAAATAAAGACCTAATTTATTTTTGTAATTAATTAAAATGAATGTATGCTAAAATGTTGTTAAATTATAAATTCATTTACAGAATTTTACGATGTCTAATTCACTATCACTGCGGAGCATATTAGATGCTAATTAACCGGACCAAATTAAAAGGACTGGTTAAAGAATTTGAGAATAGTTCTCAAGGCTGAAAAGCTATCTTATGTCTTTAATATGCTTATCCCTGCAATGGTTGCAGACAATGCCTCTGAGGAAAAGATTGCTACTTTTAGAAAGTGGCAAGATGATGCACAGTTGGCTCAATGCATCATGCTCGCATCCATGAGTAACGAGCTTCAGCGTCAGCATGAAACTATGGATGCTCCTACTGTACTCCGGCACCTTCAAGGAGTTGAAGGGTGAGGAAAGTAGGACTATTAGATATCAGATATCTAAGGAGCTCTTCCGATCTAGAATAACCGATGGCACTACAGTATAGATAAATGTTCTCAAAATGATCAATCTGATTGAACAATTGGGACAACTAGGTTTTAATGGATGGAGAGTTGATCTTGCAATCACTTCCTGACTCTTTCTCACAAATTGTTGTGAATTTCCACATGAACAAGCTATATGTCAGCCTGCCTGAGTTGCTTAAACATGTTGAAAACTGTAAAGAGTCACTTTCCAACCAAGAAAGACCAAGTCTTACTGGTAGATGATTCTTTCAGGAAGCGGAAGAGGGCCAAAGGATCTTCTTAAAAGAAGAACAATTCAAAGAAGGTAAATGGAAAGGCAAAAACAAAGGACAATAAGAACAAGACTGATGCAGATAGCAAAGGAGTTTGCTTCCACTGCAATAAGCCTGGATATTGGAAAGGAAAACTGTAAGGAGAATCTTACAGAGGGTAACCAGAAGAAGCTTAGTGAAGCTTCGGTTACAGATATAGGTTTGTTCATGATTGAAATAAATTTTTCTGTAAGTCAAGGTTCTACTTGGGTATTGGATACCGGCTGTAGTTCTCACGTATGCAATCCAATGCAGAGACTAAGCAGAAGTAGAAAGCTAAACTAAGAGTAAGTAATCTAATGTGTGGGAATGGAGCAAAGGTTGCTGCATGAACCATATGAACTTATAGTTTAGCATTGCCTACGGGCAAGTCTATTAAGTTAATAAGTTGTTATTATGTTCCAGTTCTCTTTAGAAACATTATTACTTCCGTTGTTGGACAAGGAAGGTTTTGGTATTATATTTAAGAACAATTCTTGTTCTATTTATAACGATAATGTTTTGTTTGAAACTGGAAGATTACTTGATAGACTTTATAAACTTGACTTACATGAAAAATAATTTTGCAAATTGAACAAACTAGTAAAAGAAAAGGAGATGATCATTCAAAGAGTTGAATATGTGTATTTGATAAAATACAAATCTGAATCATTTGAAAGGTTCAAAGAATTCAGAAGTGAGACATATTGACAAAGTATTAAGATTCTTTGATCAGATCGAGGAAAGAATACTTGTGCAATGAGTTTCTAGATCATCTCAAAATGGTATTTTCTCATAATGGACACCTTCTGATACGCAATAATTGATTGGTGTATCTAAAAGGAGAAATTGTACCTTGTTGGACATGGTGCAGTCCATAATGATTTTTATTTTACCGACATTCTAGTATCCATCTAGGGTTATGCCCTAGAAACGGCTGCATATCTACATAATAAGGTAACCTCAAAATCCGACCCCAAGACTCCATAAAAGTTATGGATAGGGAGGATTCCTAATCTTAAGTATGTTAAGATAAGGGTTTTCCAGCTTATGTGAAAAGGTTTCAAAGATAAGTTTGGGCCAAAATCTGACAAGTGCAGACTTGTGGAATATCCTAAAGGAAGTTTAGGGTATTATTACTATAATCCTACACGCTGCCTTCTTAGATAAAAGTGTTTATCATTGAAGGAGCTAGTGGGAGGGTAATAGATCTTGAAGGGTTTCAAGAACCACAAAACACTTTAAGTCAAACCGAGGAACCTGTAGATAGACCTATTGTACCACAACCGAATCGTAAATCTGGAAGAGTGCCGAAGATACCTGGGAGGTATGGATTCATCATAGAGGATGATGATGAGGTACACATCATAGAGGATGATGATCCAGTTATATACGATGAGGCTATGAGTAGAAGATACTCAGAGAAATGGCAGATGGTCATGAAATCTGAAATGGACTCCATGTATGAGAACCAAGTATAGACTCTGGTTACTCCACAAAAGGGCATAGTGCCTAGAGTGTGAATATGGGTCTTTAAGAGAAAGACTGGGGAAAATGGCAAGGTGGAGACCTATAAGACCAGACCTAGTTAAAAGGTTTTTCAAGTCAAGGAGTTGACTGTAATAAAATCTTATTACCGGGTAATGCTCAAGTCCATTTGGATTTTGCTTGTGATTATAGCTTATTACTAAATCTGGCAAAATGGATGTGGAGACATCCTTCCTCAATGAAAACTTGAGGAGAATGTATGTGTGATACAGCCAGAGGAATTTGTTACAAAGGTTGAAGCAAATCGTGTTTTAAGCTACAATGATCCATTGATGGATTGAAGCAAGCTTCTCAAAGATGGAACATTCATTTTGATGAGACAATCAAAAGAGTTTGATTTTATCAAAAATGAGAATGAACCTAGTGTGTACAAAAGGGTCAGTGGGAGCGCTGTGACATTCTTGGTATTATATGTTGATATACTACTGACAAGGAATAACACACCAATGCTACAATCAGTAAAGATAAAATTGTCTAAACATTCCTTTATGAATGACTTGGGAGGAGCATCCTATAAATTGGGGATATAAGTCTATATAGATAGATTTAAAAGGATGTTCGGCTTGACCCAAGGAACGTATATTCATTTGATGCTAAAGGCGTTTAGCATGGCAAACTCCAAGAGAGGTCTCATGATGATGAGCCATGGAGAGAATCTCTCTAAAATTGTCTCCAATTGAAAGAGAGATCACATGAGTTACTATCATGTATGCAATGAATATACTAGGCTTGATGTTGATCAGTCATATTCTGGAGAAGATTACTGTAAGACAGTGATAAACATCTTTAGGTACTTAACTGGTACTGAAGATGTGATTATGATTCATGGTAGGTCTGAATTAAAACTAGAGGGCTAAACAGACTCAAGTTTTTCAGACTGACCAAGACGATAACAAATCCACTTTAGGGTAAAACATTACCTTGAAAGGTGGTGCAGTGAATTGGAAAGGTTCCAAACAGCAAAGTGTTGTTGGTTTAGTGACAAAGACAAAGTATATAGCTGTAAATGAAGCTGCAAGTTGATTGTTTGGATGAAAAGTTCATCACAGAACTAGGAATAGTTCCTAAGTCTCATCTTGGATTCAAACATGTGTTGCGGCACTTTCATTTGATTAGTGGAATCATTGAAAGAGAAAAAGTCACTATAGAGATAGTGGACTCTCGAGAACAACATTGCATATCCATCTACTGAAGCTTTATCCAAACAGCAGGATGATCGTCACTTAGAGAAGAAGGGTATTAGATACCATGACGATTGGCTTTAGTGCAAGTGGGAGATTGAAAGTAGTATGCACACAAGCCAATCATATTTGATATGATGTAGCATATACTTTGTAATCTTATTCGGTTATTAAAGGCATTTTATATTATCTACATGGTGTTGTTATATTAAATGTGATAAACCCATAGTTTTGAGCAATGCTTTTAGAATCATGATGGGGATCATGCTAATGAGATCTAAATTCTAGATAGCTCACAAACTTAAATTGTTCCTAATCGATGGATTACTAAAAAGGGGATTAGTGAATCCGGATAGATTAGTACATACGTTGCTTGCTCTTATGAAGAGAATGATTGATCTCATAATCATTTGTGTGGAGACACTAAAGCAAGTATGTAGGTGCTTATTAGAGAATAAGTTCACTGAACGTGGCTCGCTAAGGAATACCTAATGGAGTTTTACTCGCCTGTCAATAGGAATTCCTCTAGTGATAGTAGTACAAGTGATCCTTGAACTTGAGATCATCATAGTATCTTGTGTATGATGAGTTATACTTTGATATGTCCCTTAAGACCTTTAGGGTATATCAAAGGGTATGATTGGGTATAATAAGTTATACATGGAGATAGGTGAATGATCAATAAAGAATCTACCACTTCTAGTAAAAGGAGAGAATGTCCTATGTGATTCGATAAATGACGACTCAGAAGTCTTTGGCCAAAGCAGAATGAAATTAGAAAGGAGTTTCTAATTTGCATTAATTAGAGTTGTGCATTTGAGAATCGAAATACATATAATTAAATAAAATAAGACTTGACAGTAATTCCATGTCTTATATTTAATTGGGACATTGTATGGTAGAAGGATTGAATTGTACGGTAACTATGCAACTGAAAGGTTCTTTTATGATTAATGTTGAAATCTATATTATCTGGAAAGTCGTTGATCGCTAAGGGGGCTTACCCTTATTGTAGAATAAACATTATTTATTTAAATGAATTAAATAGTTTAATTTATTTATTTAAATAAGATTAGAATTGTTCTAATTGATTTATTCACAACCGGTTTAATATGGAGAACCTAAAGGGTCACACCGCAAAAGGAAAATATTTATTTAAGAAGTAAATGGCATAATTGTAATAATAAGTTAAGTGTATTTAATTTAGTCTATGGAGATAGAATAAATTAAATAGCTTAATATTTATTATTTAATATTTTAGAAATATTAAATATAAATTAATAAGAGGAGTCTTATTATTATTATTACTATTACTATTATTTAATTCCTAATAGGGATTGGGAATTAATTAATAGAAGTACTCTCACATGAATTCCTAATTGGATTAGGATTTTAATTTAATTAAAGTAGTTTAATTAGAATAGAAACCCTAATCCTAAATAGTTTAGGGAAGGGTTTTTCCTACATCTATAAATAAGAGAAGTCTTATCATAGATTAGGGTTACACACTCTTACATAAGAATTGTAGAGAGTACTTACAATTTCTATAGAGATAGAAACTAGGGTTTTGCCAACACCCATCTTCTTGAACAAGTATTATTCCTTGGTGGATCACCTCTAGAGGCCAAACACTTGGGTGGCTAACGTTGATCAAAGGAAGGAATTTAATCGGTGGAATTCAAGGAGAACGCGAAGGAATTGGAGGTGAACTTGTACCTGAGGAAGCTAGAATTTTACAAGGGTATAATTCTTATTCTCCATCTCTTTCGTTTAATTAATAATTGTGCATAAAGAAAGATCATGGTGATGGTTTGTATAAAATTTTAAAATCTGATTTTATCGCGCTTCCGCACTATTTATGTAATTTGATTGTATATTCGCGCTATGTACAAACCTAATATTCTATTGATCGTAGAGCACTAACACCAAACCGTAGAGTGTCTCTGCAAAATACCTAAAATATTTAGTACTGCACTATACCTCACATACACTCCTAAAATAGATACTGATCTGTTAAGAATGCACCTAAACACCCTTAAAACCTAAAATAGACTAAGAATGAATAATGAAAACAGTAAAAGGGTGATTAATTGCTAGTGCAAAAGAGTAAAACAGACTGTTATAGTAGTTATAACAAGGGGAATGGTGGAACGCCCAAAGTAATAGTAAGTAATATACTGAGCATGCATCTTAGTATAACCAGCTGAGGTCAGTAAAGATGTGCAATAGAGGTTAACCTCTGTAATACTTATGACAAGTGTACATTGACTGAAAAGAGAAGGCAGTAGAGTTTAGTGTAGCTGCGATCCAGGCAAGTTTCTAACCTTGGACCTTGACGAGTGGGATTTATAGCCGCGAATCGGACCCATTAATACTTAAGATGTTGCGTGTTCATCTTATTTTATATTGCTTTTATAGTATATTGTTGTTATTTTGCGCTAATATGCTTTGCAGGTGTTTTATTAGGTCATTTCTAGCGTTCAAGGGGTTTAATTATCATTTTATCACTACCGGCGCCGTAACGCCTATTCCCAGTCACTTACTGGAGCTGCAGCGCCAGTGATCTGCCAGCTCAGCTAGTTCAAGCGTTGCAGCGCTCCAGTTCTTTAGTAAACTGGCGCCGCAACGCCTCATTAATGCCTTGTCATAAATAACAGAGCTGCAGCGCCACCTCCGGTTCCCAGGTAGAGAAGAGAGTTCAAGTTACCTTAGTTATATATACTGAGAAGGAAGGGAGAGAAGAGGGTGCAACACAGTTGAATATAGCCAGGGATTCAAAATCAAAGAAAAAAAGATCATTGCATCATTCATATCTTGGATTCTACACCGTGAAGAGAAGAGTTAGAGCTTGAATACTTCTTAACAGGGGTTTTCTTTATCTAAGTCTTTCATTTATTTGTGTAATCTGAATATATTGAACACATTGATAATGTTGTTTGGTTCTATAGTTATGAACTAACTCCATTTCTAGGGTTGCAATGTAACTTAATGATTAGTTTAATTGACTTTCTCTCCTATTTATTATAATGAATCACGTTTGAATGTGTTATTATATTTCATGCTTTATTTGATTGCTTGGTCAAGTGATTGATATGAGTATTACTTTGATATTGGAAAATAGACTTTAATGTTTAACCCTAAATATGATAACATTTGTTATGCTCAGCCCTAATGGGTTGAGAATTAAAGCTTAATGACTCCTAGTCTAATTTATTTCACCATAGGAATATAGTAATTTATTTAGCTAGGGGATTTCATTTAACCATCGGAAGAGGTTTATGTATACATAGAATTCTCGGTTGGCCATTCTGCTGATTTGTTAGATAAGAGGGAGAGTTAGGAGATTATACGAATCATTAGGGGAGTTGTAGTCTTAGCTTGTTTTATTTGATACAAATCTTTGCTCACCATTTACTGTTTTAATTATATTGCTCTAAACAAACCATCTTTAATCAATTGTTTGGATAAGATCGAATTGATACAATTTTAGTATTTGAATAGATTTAGTATTATTTCCCTGTGGGTTCGACACTAAACTTATTACTGTATTACTTGTTGGACCGCGTATACTTGCGCGTGTTATGTTGGATCGTTAAATTGACCAACAACTTTTTGGAGGCGTTGCCGGAGAAATTGAATATTAATTGTCTTTCAATATTAATACTAACTCAAGACGATCTTAAATTAAACGTGTTTTTCTGCTCAATTTTTCAGGAATTCTTGATTTTGTATGCCACCACGAAAAAATCAGAATTTAGTACCTCTAGATCGTGAGGTTGATAGAACCTTTCGAAGACTAAGAAGGGAAAGAGTTCAGGTGGCATTAAATCCAGAACTAATGGCAGAATCAATTCAGAAATCACTGCGGGAATATGCTATGCTGCATGTCACAGATATACAAGCCAGTATACAAAAGCTAGCTATTCAAGCGAACAACTTTGAAATTAAGCTTGGCACGATTCAAATGATCCAAAATAATGTATAGTTCGGGGGATGCCGAATGACGACCCCAATGATCATTTATTCAACTTTGTGGAGATCTGTGACACTTTCAGATATAACAGAGTGTCCGAAGATGCAATCAGGCTCAGACTGTTTTCTTTCACCCTACGGGATAAGGCTAAGAATTGGTTGCACTCGCTTCCCTTGGGCTCTATTACCACATGGGCTGATTTGGCCCAGAAATTCATGGCGAAGTTCTTTCCGCCAGCAAAAACTGCCAAGCTCAGAAATGACATCATGTCTTTCTCACAATTAGACTCTGAGACTCTCTATGAAGCATAGGAAAGATACAAGAATTTGTTAAGGAAGTGTCCTCACCACAGCTTGCCAAATTAGCTATTAGTGCAAACTTTCTACAACGGGGTGTCAGGGTATACCAGATCGAGTATTGATGCTGCATCTGGAGGAGCATTTATGGGAAAGAAATATGATGAAGCTTATGAGTTATTGGAAACTATGGCAGCAAACAATTACCAATAGCCTACGGAGAGGAAAATGCCAAGTAAAGTGGCAGGTGTTTATGAGGTAGACGCGGTAACTGCATTATTTGCACAGGTTGATGTCCTTGCAAAGAAAATAGATGCCATGGGGAGGCAGACGGTGCAAGGTGTAGTTGTGCCATGTGAATTGTGCGTCGGGAGCCACCTGACTAATCAGTGTGCCATTAGCGCTGAGTTAGTTTAGTATGTCTCTAACTACGAGCGACAACAAAATACTAATGCTCCCACACTACCATCCTAGTTTGAGAAACCACCCAAATTTCTCTTGGAGTAACAACAATAACCAAGCCTATACCTCTGCCCCAAGACAACTTTGAAGCCCCAAAAATCCACCTGCTAGCTTCTTTTAGCCAGGTCGGACTTCGTACTCACGTGTATAACCTTTACATAATGCTATAGAAATCTTGACTTCTAATAATCAGAGTAAAGTGCGGAAAAGTGATAATATTATAAAATATCATTTGTTCATTGTTACAACATTCCCAGATAACTTGTTCTTATTACAAATAAGTCCTAAAAGACTTAAAAACAAATCTCCATTTATCTATCCGAGACTTGCAGTATTAGCAACCAGGTAGTTCCCAGGAAAGAGAGGGCTTTCCGTTAAAACGACATGCAATTAGATGACCTAACCCCTTTCCTCGTCAGAACTTTCTAGACATTTCCAATAATGTTAATCTAACATAGTTTAAATGACTTCTACATCTTCAACTTTCTTTGTACCGCCAGAATCGTCTGGTAATTCTTCCTTAGCTGTAATTTGTTTAAGATAATTGCAAGAATGAGCATAAGAATGCCCAACAAATCTAACAGATATATATATGAGAAGAGAATCATCTTTTCAAGATATATATACAGAATAAGCTATACAAGATTTCAACGATTATCAATATAGTGAACTGAGTGGTTCCCCACCCACGAACTAATGAATTAGCACCGTCTCATCACCACTGCTACAATTGTATCAACAGTGTATATCGCTTCTACGATACCTCTACACTGCAACAAATGTTACCTTAATGAGTTAGATCGGTTTCCTAACACATCTTAAACTCCTGCCCATACAAGGGAGTTGTTCAACTCAGATACTAACATGATTTTCAATTGAAATTCAACAATCACTATCACGTTGCGCATAACAGATAACAAGCATATTAATGCACGGGGTGCAAAAGAAACAATACTTGCATAACAATAAACTTCATAAATAAGACACGTTATTGCACGGAGTGCATTTCAACAAATAAGTAGACTTGCCTGAATATGGATAATATGTTAACGCTAATTTTTCATTTCTCGCTTAATCTCCTGAAGTGTAAGCTCTAGAACTTTTATCCTCCAAGCTTTTCCTTTCCTTGGATTATGCTAGGCTAATTAAGCATTTTAACGATTAAATCTTTTAAGTTTTATTTCGGGTATTATAACCGCTTATAAATAAGACTCCTTCTAATATACACGAAATAATTTTAGCATTATAACTGCATATAAAATGAATATTCATCAACTATATTTAAAATAAATTGAGCATTATAACTGCTTATAAAATGAATATTCGGCTATTATATTTGAAATAATTTCAGCATTATAACTGCTTATAAAATGAATATTCTTACTAAATACTTGAAGAAAATTGGACATAGTAACTGTTTATAAAAGTATATTTTCTAATATATAAGAGAAATAAATCGGACATTATAACTACTTGTAAATAGGACTTTTGTACTATATACTTAAAATAATTTGGGCATTATAACTGCTTATAAAAGTATATTTTTACTAAATATATAAAGAAGAATAAAAATAATAACCACTAGAGTAATACCTCTTATAGTTGCTAGCTTTACTTCCAATCGCGCAGCGCTTCGATGCTTAAAAAGTAATTTTTATCTCACAATATCTCTCAGAATATTCTTCTAAGCTCCTTAATGAAAATATCTTCCAAGCTCGACAATGCAGCTTACAATTGAACCTATCTTCTAAGCTCCTCAATGAAATATCTTTAAGCTCGACAATGTAGCTTGCAATCTAAGCTCCTCAATGAAAATATCCTCCAAACTCGACAATGCAGCTTGCAATCTAAGCTCCTTAATGAAAATATCTTTCAAGCTCGACAATGCAGCTTGTTACCGTAAGCACGACAAATCACTTTGTCATTCTCAAGCACGACATAGCAACTTGTCAAAAATAATTTGTCAGAATGCTTCTTGGTGAAATCGTGGAAAGCACAACAAATCATTTTGTCAATGTAAGCACGACTAAGTAGCTTGACAAAAAATTTTATTTGACCTAATTCATCGTTTACACTATATAATCACGAAACACCTGCTTCAAAATATCATTTCGATCTTTATTAAGCACAAAATTCGAATCTCATTAGGGCTTAAGGTTTTAAACTTCTAAATACCTAGTTTTAGGTCACTAAATTAACCTCTAACCATATACGATCGTATTTATAAGCCTCATAAATATTCAGGGTATTAGAACAACCATATCCTCCGGGTTTTCAACCTCAAGCACAACCTCTACAAGGGTCATACCAACCCCCACCTCAGCAAAAAAGGAAGCCTAGCCTGGAAGATCTCCTCTCCAGATATATAGCCCAGAACGAGACTAGAATTAATAGCCAGGAGGTCTCCATCCGGAATTTAGAGAATCAAGTGGGACAGTTGGCTACTGCCCTTAATAATCGTCCCCACGGTTCCTTGCCAAGTGACACTGAGGTGAATCCCAAAAGGGAGGGCAAAGAACAATGTAAAGCAGTCACACTCTGGAGTGGCAAGGCATTGAATGAAAATGGAGGAGAACCCTTAACAGTGCAACCAGAAGTTATTGAAGAAGAAATTATTGTTGAGACCAATAGTAGCAAGTTTGTGGGAGAAGAGACCAGATCAAAGGAAACCACAATACCAGCTCCTACTGGGAATAATCTTAGTCCTATCAAACAACCTGTGCCATTTCCTCAACGCCTTCAGAAGCAAAAAATGGATAAACAATTTTTTAAGTTCTTAGAAGTTTTCAAGAAACTTCATATTAATATTATGTTTGCCGAGGCACTGGAACAAATGCCCAGTTATGTGAAATTTATGAAGGACATCGTGTGTAATACCCGAGAATTTTAGATAATATTAATATTGACTTTCCTATTAAATTGAATATTTATTCGAATATGAGTATACGTGATATGTTCTTTTTGGTAGTGATGTGATAAAGTGATTTCTTGTTTCAATTATCAAGTAGTGATTTAATAAGAAACGAACTTATTAGTGATATGTTAGTTAATTAATTATTGTGTGACTAATAATCTCTATTAAATTATTTAAGTGTTATATGTCATGCTACTTGAGGCGTAACCGCATGATGAGATGTATATTAACTATAATAAAGTTTCTACATTCATTTAATAATATAAAAGAGATGTGTGACATTTAAATTGTATGAACATCCTATGTGATATCTTGATGTGTGATAAGGACTATTAAATGGGCATTCATATTATATGAGGTAACTAATATTTGCTATGTAATAATCATTTTAATACTTGAATGTTTATTGTAATAATATTCTATTATAGGAATAATGGAATAATAATGTATATTAAATATCGGGTGTTAGTAATTAACGAGATTTCACTTTAATTAATGTACATGGATTATATGATATGTGTACATATGACTCTATTTGATACAATGTGGTAGCATTTAATTATTTAATACGCCATATGACCTAAGTTTACATTTTAAATCAAAGTATGCTAATAAGCCTTGTTTGCAATGTCTGAGTTCATATGTCCCAAAAAGAGTGTCACCTTCTTGCCCAAATTCTCATTCACGTGAAACACCAAAAGGCTACAAGCTTAGCCCTTCTCCCTTCTCCTCAAAATCAGCCATACAAACCTTAGATTCATGATGAAAGGGAGAGTGGTTCAAATAGTAAGCTACCAACTTCTCATTAACCTTCATCTTCTTCCTTCTTCCATTGGTTTGAATCAATGGGCAAAATCTGATTTTTGGATAAAAGGAACTCTATAAATTGAGGCTTTCTCTTCTTCATTTTGGTTGCTAGAAATCTAAAGTTGAGCTTCTATTAGAGAGTAAGGTTGAGCGAATTTCAGGTGGTAGAATTGAAGAATTAAATTAGCTTCAAGAGGTAAAACTCCATTAAACTGTGTTCTTAGTTCTTAAGTTCTACATACAAATTCTTGGGATATTTGCAAATTATGTGTTAGCTGGATTAATAATAGATATCATGATGCTAGTTAGGTTTATATACATGATATTGAAGTGTAAATCTTGTTCTATGATGCTAAGATTCAAGTTTTGCAAAATGTCAAAAATGTCATGTAATGCATGCCTTGAATGTACGAAAATTTTATGAACTAAGTTGTAGTAATCTAAAATTGGTTGTTATACATTGTTAGTATGATTAAATACGAAAACAACGAAAGTTAAATGGACCATTTTGGTCCAGAAACGAGTTCGTTATGGGATTTATCGCTAAACATGTCGAATTTTGAAAAAATAGCATGAATGGTGAAATTAATTCTTGAATTTAGTTGCTTACTTGTTTTAAGTTGTTAGATTCATGTTAGGTATGCTTAATATCATGTGTTGTAGACTTTATGTGAGGTGGGTATGCATAAATTGTTGTTTGAGTTGGTTTTGGCTTTGGAGGGCATGCGGATACAGGGAGTTTCCTGGTTCTGCCGAGGAGCAACGCGGCCGCGCTACTCCCCAGGCAAAACCAGGCGCAGCCGCGCCATGTACCAGAAGGAAACTCCACTTGTTGTTAATTCTGACTTCATGAGCATACGCAAGTAACTTATACAAGTATGTAAATGAGTATCACATGTCGTCCAAAGTCCTCTTGCATGATATGAGTTGTGTTAGCTTGGTTCTAACGACTTTCTAAAGGAAAACTTGAAGTATTGGAAGTGAAACTTAACGAACTTTGTACCTTTGATGTTCCGAGCTTACAAGCATGTATAATAGGACTTCATATGCCTCTAGACATGATCGTTATGCTCACCAGTGTGATTAAGCATGTTCTCATATTTGCAAGTATGCTTTAAAATAAGTTTTTCAAGCAATAAACTACGCTAACCGTGTGATCGTAGTATATGTACGAGCATGCATGTTATGGTTTTCCTAGCAACATCGAGTGGTATATTAATCATCATGACTCGCCTTTATGAATTACACTTGTTAAACCTGTTGCTTTGAGGATTTCAAATGGAATGAAATATTGGAAATGGCTTAGGACAAGCATGCTAGATATTCAATTGAAGTTATACCTTCTGACGTGTATGTGTGTTAGATATCAGTAGCATTGTATGATAAAAGTTAAGCTAAGATCATGCAGGAGAAAAGCCAGCTCTAGAACTAACAGGGAGCAGCGCGGCTGCGCCACTCCCTAGTTATATTCCAGCGCGGCCGCGCAGTCCTACAATGCATTCTGACTATTTTGTTGTTAATCTAAAAATGAAGTATGTGTGCATTATGCTTTAGTACATGATTAAACTGAGACTTCTATCATGTGACCATGTTAAGACTATATAGAACCAAGATTTAAAAGTGTTTACAAGTTTTCTAAATGAGTTTCAAAGCGAGATCGGTAACGATTTCAAACAACGTGATATGTTGGTATATGGTCAGGATTAACCTCTAAGAAGGGACTAAAAATGTGTTATACTTGTGTGTATATGTGTAGAGTCATAATGTGGAATTATTTGAATTATGAACTTGTATGACTAATGGAATTCTCATTTATAATTATTATACAATAGGATTGCAACGTGTCATTAAGCTTTAAATTTGTAGACTACGCTAAAGGTAAGTACTCGAACCCTCTCTTTTTATTGAGCAAGTTCTTAAACTTGTACATTCATTTATCGTACAAGTATATGCTGGTAAGAATGACTTTTATGCTTTATAAATTGTCATCCATATTTTGAAGTTGGTTTGAGATTAATATCCCTTGAACCTTATTGCAAATGTTGGATTCAATATGTCCTTGTGTATGTTGATAAAGTTGTCTACGCCATTGTTTCGGCTGGACCTATATGCGTGTGTTTAAAAGCTACCCAAACCAATTATCTTGGTACGGACTCTTATCTACTGAGATGAACAACCCTCATAAAAGGGGAAATTATATTGTCGGGGAACCGACATGCGCACTTATAAACATGTGAATGTTATGCATAACTTGGAGTACTATAGGCTGATCACCTGTGTACTTGTTTTTATTGGATTTTCAGTATAATAACTGTTAATTCTAGCAGGAGTTCTTAGTCCTTTCGTGACTACTCATTGTTCATTTTCTTGGATTTTGAAATGATTAAACTTATGAATCTTATTGATATTCTTCGGTCCATAGCGACTCTTATAATTGATTCCTCTTATTATTCTTAAACTATCCTTTACTATCGTACCCTTGCGATTTGAACTTTATATTGTTCACCCCCATTGTATATTCTTGCTGGGCAAATTTGTTACCCATTCTTGCTTTCTTTAAACCTTTCAGTTAAGGCAGAGCGAGGTGAAACTTCAAGCAAGGATAAGGGAAAGGGCAAAATTACAGAGTACCTTTGTTCTTCCTTAAGGAGAAGATTATTTACTATGTTGCTTTAAGTTTTCTAATTCGGTTATGTAATAAGCTTAGGCATGTATTATGTATTAGTACTATGTTTTAGTTTGAATCAAGACTCTTGGATAGTATTGTAGTAACGGTTGCGAGACCTTGGGACGAGAATAATTATATTAAATCAATGTAATTTATTCTATCATTTTCGCTGTATTAGTTTTATGTCGCCATTGTGTTAGAACGTGATGAACCAAATTCGAGACAGTGACGTCAAAATTTGGGGGCGTCACATCTTGTCTAATAAGAGAAAACTAGGGGACTATAAGACTGTAGCATTAACAGAGGAGTGTAGTGCTATTCTACAGAAAAAGCTTCCCCCAAAGCTTAAAGACCTTGGAAGTTTTACTATTCCATGCACCATCAGGGGCCAGTTTATCGGCAAAGCCCTATGTGATCTAGGAGCAAGTATAAATCTAATGCCGTGGTCTATGTATAAGAAGTTAGGGTTAAATGAGGCTAAGCCTACCAGTGTCACACTACAGTTGGCCGACAGATCCTTAACTTATCCAAAAGGGATAGTGGAAGACGTGTTTGTCAAGGTGGACAAGTTCTTCTTTCCTACATATTTCATTGTTCTTGACTTCGAGGAGGACAGGGAGGTCCCTATTATTTTGGGCAAACCATTTTTAGCCACAAGCAGAACACTTATAGACGTGCAGAAGGGAGAACTCACAATGAGAGTGCAAGACTAGGAAGTGACTTTTAATGTCTTCAGGTCTATGAAGTTCCTCAGTGCCTCTGAAGATTGCTTCCGGGTCGATGTGTAATACCCGACCAAATAATAATAACAACAATAAAATATTAAATGAATTAATTAATAGACAAACTTTTCATCTGCCTTAGTCTTTTCCTCTTCTCTCTCTTTTCATCTTCCTTTCTCATTTCTCTCTCCTACATATATCAGACCAAACCAAGGCTTCTACTCTCCTCTCTCATAACTTATGTATACTGAAGAAAGAAAAGAGACGGAAATAGAGAGAGCAAGAAGAAACAAGTAAGCTTATTTTATTTTTATTATTTGTTTTTAGCAAATCAAGTAAATTTTATTATTATTCATATAAAATTCTGTTATGCTTAACATTGTCGCATGACCGTAAGAGGGCATAAATTGGATCATTAAATTTCATCAATATATTAAATTTTGTATTCAAATAAGAACTTTATACATTTAGATAATTAGAGTGATGCATATTTAATAGTATTATAATCTACAGCTAGTATGGGTTTTATGAACTTGTATATATTTTTGTTAAGGTTAAAACATCAGAAGGTACATAATTTAATAATTATAGTTTTGTTAATTATAGTTCAATAAATTAGTTTTATACCTTCAAGTAATTCGGATAAGTTAATCAAGTCAATAACAAAAATTATGCTATGAACATTATTTTATTTATAGATATACTTTAGAAATGTACATAAACTTTACAAAGGTACAACTTGTTATCCTTTTCTAGTTTTATGTTAATTAGTTAACTGAATGCTGCTTAACTCCAAATTAGACTAACTAGTTAACTTGGATGAATGTTCTTGTCCAATAAAAAGAGACCTGCACGAACATTATATAAATAATAAAGTATAATAATATGGTAATATAATTGGTTAATTGAAGTATGGCGGTAGTAACCTTAAGATATGAAAACTTGACGATTAATAGAATTATAAAATAAATGTCTATTAAATTTAATGTTATAACTTTATTAAGCTTATAATTAATTAATTTATTCTTTTAATTAGTTCATACGGAAGGAATTTAACGAGTTATAATTGGGATATAAATTTAGGGCATTGCATTGTTTAATCCAGGTACGGATTCTGTACTCCTTCAGCGATATTCTTATGAAAGTTAATTAATTCGTTTTGTTCCTCGTTTCGAAATTCGTTATTATTTCATATAATTGTTTCTTGTGAAATTTATATGATGGTTACCTCTTGGCGTTTAGAATTCGTATTTGTACTTTTTAAATTATTTTGATCGTTGGTATCTTGTGATAGTGAAACATGTTCTTATTTGAAATGATTCGATATCATTTGGAGATGGTCATGTAAGCCTTGTGATTTGAACCCCTTTTGGCTTACATTTTGTAGTATGATCTTTAGGGTATACTTGAGCTAACCACCTGTGGGGGTACCACAGGCATGTCCTCTTGACACAAGGGCATGACATCTTCCGTGGCGGTGTGATTAGTCCATGGTGTATCCTTTTGTATGCTCTGATGTGTGAGCTTTGGCCATTTGATATATTTGTTCAGGATACGTATGGGTTGACCTAGTATTTGATTTGATTTGTTTGGCGGAATAGTGACGTATGTGTCGTGCGCACTATCCGATTTGATTTACATACATCATAGTACTGATGTATTTTGTTAGCCTTTGGCTATTTGTATTTGAGCTCAGTATGAAATTATAACACCCAGCCATATGATTCAGCTTATTATTTTTGTACTCTATCTATTTGTCTCAGTTGATTTCGTATTTCAATTGTACATTTTTGCATATCTATAATCGTACTGGGCATTTGGCTCATGCTGTGTTTTTCTTCCGGCAGGTAATCAGGGGGATCAAGGACAAGTGTGATGAGAGATCTCTAGATCCAATGAATTAGATATTCTGTTTAGGTTGATTTGGAGTTGTATTAAATATTTTAAATATGGGTTGAACTGTTTGACATTTATTGTGGGTTGACTTATGACAATTATTAGTTATTGGAGTTATCTATTTTGTGGTTTAGAGCTTTTGATTTATTTTATAAGTTCTGTCATGCTTTGCACGTGACCTCCTTTTCCTATTTCGGAGAGGGGGTGTTACAAAGTTGGTATCAAAGCTTAGGCTATGATCTTGTAGATTACTTTTAGGCTTGACCTATGAGTTATGGGTAGATCACTGGGTAGTTATAAGATTTTATTATAGTGTTTATGTTGTGTTTGATCTTCGTTCTGCATAATTTTGGCTTCGATTATTTGTTTTGATCTATTTCGTTCTTATTTGTTTGATTTTGTATCATAGATGGCTCGTAGGTCTTCGAGAATTGCTGGGAGGCAAGGTAATAATGGTAGGAGGGGTCAGGGACAGCCCCAGGTTGAGGCTGTTAATCAGGGTGGAAACGCTGAGACACAGGGTAATGCAACAATAACCCCGGCTATAATAGTAGCGATGGTGAATGAGGCAGTTACGCAGGTTGTGGCACAGGCTATGCAGGGTATTCCACAGGTGCAAGGAAGTCATCAAGCAAATAGTATGGGGGGTGATGCAGAGATATCACAACATGAGCAAAATGAGTATTCTGAGGATCAAGAGGGTCAACCAACACAACCTTTATATGTGTTGTTGGAGAGGTTTATTAAGCAAAAGCCCAAATCTTTTCGTTTAGCTCCGACTCCGATTGATGCGGAGAACTGGATCGCCCACTTGGAGAAGATTTTTGATGTGATTGGGTGTTCAGAAAATCAGAAGGTGAAACTAGCAGTTTATAAGTTAGAAGATGATGCTCAGCGATGGTGGAAATCATTGAAGGTTACGCAGGGGGATGGATTCATGGATGCACTGATATGGAGTGATTTTTGTGAACTTTTTTATCAGCAGTACTTCCCAAACGCTGATAGGGATGCGTACTCTAGGGAGTTTGTGTCCATTCGGCAGAAAGAGGATGAGACTATTACTGATTTCATGGCGAGGTTTACTAGGTTGGCTGGTTTTGCGGGTTCAATACCAGGGACAGCTGCACAGCAGGCAGAAAAGTTCAAATGGGCTTTGAAATATGAATATAGGCGATCGATCATCCACACTATATTTACAGATGTGTCCCAGGTGGCTAATGCAGCTAAGAGTGTAGAAATGGAGCATAAGGACTTTCGAGCTTCCAAATCAGAAGGGAGTCGAAAGAGAGATAGAGATGATCAACAAGGGCAAGGAATGAGTCAGTTTGGCAGAAATCAAAATAGAAGGCAGTATAGTTGGAATGAGCCTCCATCGGGTCATCGATTTAATCCTCGGATGGATGTTACTTACCCAACGCAACAGGGTAATCGTGGAGGTCAGCAGCAGAGTCAGTGGCAAGTTGGAGGGTAATATCAAAATAGGGGATTTCAACAGAACAGAGGTTTCCAGCAAAATCAGAATCAGGGTCAGCATCGTCAGCAGGGTCAGATTCAGGGGCGATATCCAGGACCAGTAGGTGGGGGCAATCCAAACCTTTTGCCACTTCCACCAGGTCCATGTGCTACTTGTGGTGGATATCATGCTGGTAGGACGTGCTATAGAGAAACAGGGGCTTGTTTCTTATGTGGCCAAAGAGGGCATAAAACAAGGGACTGCACAGTTCAACGTGGTAATGTGGGAGGCGGTAATGTTGGTAATGGCGGTCAGCGCAACACCGGTGGGAGAGTATTTGCAATGACAGCTAATCAGGCGGCTCAAGCACCAGGTACCGTCTCAGGTACCCATTCTATAGGGAATCGTGAGGCATCAGTTTTGTTTGATACTGGATCTACACATTCTATTGTTGCACTTTCATTTGTTCGTCATCTTGGAGTGTCTTCTCATATATTAGATCCTCATTTATCTATTGCTACCCCGATGGGAAATTCTGTGATTATTTCTGAGCAATTTCACGAGTGTCCTTTAAAGTTAGGGAGGAAGGTGTACGCAGTTAATTTACTTCCGATGGTAATGCATGATTTCGATATCATCTTAGGTATGGATTGGCTGAGTAAGCATCGAGCCACTATTGATTGTCAGGCGAGGAAGGTTATTTTTGGAACTTTAGAAGCTCCAGAATTTGAGTTTCAGTGTTCCAAACCGAATAGCGTTGTAAGGTTGATCTCAGCTTTGAAGGCGAGCAAAATGATTTCTAAGGGATGTGATTGTTATTTGTCTTATGTTAAAGATACCTCGAAGGATGAGTCTCAACTTGAAGACTATCCAATTGTGCGAGAATTTCCTGAGGTATTTCCTAAAGATCTTCCAGGATTACCACCGCCAAGGGAAGTTGAGTTTACCATTGAGCTTATTCCTGGAGCGGAACCTATCTCTAAGGCACCTTATAGGATGGCTCCATTAGAGTTACAGGAGTTGAAGGAACAATTGCAGGAGTTGTTAGATCGTGGATTCATTAGACCAAGCGTATCACCATGGGGCGCTCCAGTCTTGTTTGTGAAGAAGAAGGATGGATCTATGAGGTTGTGTATAGATTATAGGGAGCTAAATCGGATCACTATCAGGAACAGATATCCACTTCCACGGATAGATGACCTTTTCGATCAGCTCCAAGGGGCAAGGTTCTTTTCAAAGATAGATTTGAGGTCGGGGTACCATCAGTTGATGGTGAGGGATGAAGACATTCCTAAAACAGCTTTTCGTACTCGGTATGGTCATTACGAGTTTTTGGTGATGCCGTTTGGGCTAACTAACGCTCCGGCAGTGTTCATGGATCTGATGAATCGGGTTTTTAGCGAGTACTTAGATCAATTTGTCATTGTCTTCATTGATGATATTTTGGTGTATTCCAAGTCCAAGGAGGAGCATGAAGAGCATCTTCGTACTATTTTGGGTGTTCTACAAAAGAACAAGTTATATGCTAAGTTCTCCAAGTGTGAGTTTTGGCTAGAAGAGGTAGCATTTTTGGGACATGTCATGTCTGCGGAAGGTATTAAGGTAGATCCGGCGAAGGTTGAGGCTATTACTAATTGGCCAAGGCCCACTACGGTAATTGAAGTTAGGAGTTTCTTGGGTTTGGCAGGATACTATAGACGATTTGTGGAAGGATTCTCCGTGTTAGCTTTGCCATTAACTCAGTTGATGAGAAAGGGTACAAAGTTTGTGTGGAATGAAGAGCGCGAGAAGAGTTTTGAGGAGCTTAAGAAGAGGCTTGTGAAAGCTCCAGTACTCACATTACCGTCGGGGACAGGAGGTTATCAGATTTATAGTGATACTTCTAAGAAGGGTTTAGGGTGTGTTTTAATGCAACATGGTAAGGTAATTTCTTACGCTTCTAGACAACTTAAACCGTATGAAGTGAATTACCCTACCCACGACTTAGAATTAGCAGCAATTATTTTTGCCCTAAAGATTTGGAGGCACTATCTATATGGAGAAACTTGTGACATTTTCACTGACCACAAGAGCCTTAAATATATTTTTACTCAGAAGGAGCTCAACATGAGGCAGAGGCGTTGGTTAGAGCTTCTCAAGGATTATGATGCGAGAATTCAGTACCATCCCGGTAAGGCTAATGTGGTTGCAGATGCTCTTAGCCGAAAAAGTTCAGGGAGTGTAGCTTACTTGGTTACACAATCTCAACTCATCTCGGATATGGAACGTTTAGGTTTGGAGTTATATGTTAGAGGTTCTGATGGGTTGGTAGCAGGCATGAGAGTTGAACCTTCTCTTATTTTGCGGATTAAAGAAGCCCAAAAGGAGGATGGTGAGTTGTGGGGAATGGCACAAAATTTGGAAGAGGGCAAACTACCCGAGTTTCATATTGATGACCATGGTGTGATTTGGTTGGGTAAGCGATTGTGTGTACCGTCGAATCCAATGATTCGTGAGGCAGTGTTGACCGAAGCTCATAGTTCGCCATTCTCTATTCATCCGGGATCTACAAAGATGTACAGGGATTTGAAGGAGAATTTTTGGTGGAATGGGATGAAAAGAGATGTGGCTGAATAAGTGGGGAAGTGTCTTACTTGTCAACAAGTGAAGATAGAGCATCAACGAGCCAGTGGATTGTTGCAACAGTTAGACATCCAGTTTGGAAATGGGAGGATATCGCGATGGATTTTGTGACTGGTTTGCCAAAGACTTTCAAGAAGAGTGATACTATCTGGGTTGTGGTAGACCGGTTAACCAAATCGGCACATTTCTTGGCTATCCACGAGGGTTACTCGGTAGACAGGTTGGCACAAATCTTTCAGCAGGAGATTGTTAGACTTCATGGTACTCCGGTGTCTATCGTTTCAGATCAGGATCCACGGTTCACTTCACGATTCTGGAAAGGGTTTCAACGAGCTTGGGGAACGTGACTCAATTATAGTACAGCTTTTCATCCGCAAACGGATGGGCAATTAGAGAGAACTATTCAGACATTAGAAGACATGTTGCGATCTTGTGCTTTAGAATGGACAGGAAACTGGGATGATTATTTAAGTTTGGTAGAGTTCGCATATAACAACAGCTGGCATGCAAGTATTGGAATGGCTCCGTTTGAGGCGTTGTATGGTAGGAAGTGTAGGGCACCAACTTGTTGGGATGAGGTTGGCGAGAAGGCCATAGAAGGGCCTGAGTTAGTTCAAATCACTACGGAGAAGGTAGCGATGGCTAAGGAAAAATTGAGATCGGCTCGATCACGACAAAAGAGTTATGCTAATGAACATAGGAGGACCTTGGAGTTTGAACCTGGTAAAAGTTTCTCCTTGGAAGGGTATTAGACAATTTGAGTTGAAAAGAAAACTTAGTCCGCGCTATATTGGTCCATTTGAGATTTTGGAGAGAGTTCGTGAGGTTGCTTATCGATTAGCTTTGCCTCCACAGCTAGCTCATGTGCATAATGTGTTTCATGTGTCGGTATTAAGGAATTATCAATATCATCCATTGCATGTGGTGCAATATCCATTCGATAAAATTCGGGATGATCTTACTTGTGAGGAGCAAGCTGAGGCGATTTTGGATCGTCAAGAAAGAATTATGAGAAGGAAGACAATTCCGTTTGTTAAAGTTTTGTGGAGAAACCATTCGGAGCGGGAAGCTACTTGGGAAATGGAAGAGTCTATTCGAGCAGAGTATCCGCATCTATTTGATGATTAGGTACATCCCATTCTTTTGATTCCGGGGACGGAATCCTTTTTAAGGGGAAGGTAATGTAATACCCGACCAAATAATAATAACAACAATAAAATGTTAAATGAATTAATTAATAGACAAACTTTTCATCTGCCTTAGTCTTTTCCTCTTCTCTCTCTTTTCATCTTCCTTTCTCATTTCTCTTTCCTACATATATCAGACCAAACCAAGGCTTCTACTCTCCTCTCTCATAACTTATGTATACTGAAGAAAGAAAAGAGACAAAAATAGAGAGAGCAAGAAGAAACAAGTAAGCTTATTTTATTTTTATTATTTGTTTTTAGCAAATCAAGTAAATTTTATTATTATTCATATAAAATTCTGTTATGCTTAATATTGTCGCATGACCGTAAGAGGGCATAAATTGGATCATTAAATTTCATCAATATATTAAATTTTGTATTCAAATAAGAACTTTATACATTTAGATAATTAGAGTGATGCATATTTAATAGTATTATAATCTATAGCTAGTATGTGTTTTATGAACTTGTATATATTTTTGTTAAGGTTAAAACATCAGAAGGTACATAATTTAATAATTATAGTTTTGTTAATTATAGTTCAATAAATTAGTTTTATACCTTCAAGTAATTCGGATAAGTTAATCAAATCAATAACAAAAATTATGCTATGAACATTATTTTATTTATAGATATACTTTAGAAATGTACATAAACTTTACAAAGGTACAACTTGTTATCCTTTTCTAGTTTTATGTTAATTAGTTAACTGAATGCTGCTTAACTCCAAATTAGACTAACTAGTTAACTTGGATGAATGTTCTTGTCCAATAAAAAGTGACCTGCACGAACATTATATAAATAATAAAGTATAATAATATGGTAATATAATTGGTTAATTGAAGTATGGCGGTAGTAACCTTAAGATATGAAAAGTTGACGATTAATAGAATTATAAAATAAATGTCTATTAAATTTAATGTTATAACTTTTTAAGCTTATAATTAATTAATTTATTCTTTTAATTAGTTCATACGGAAGGAATTTAACGAGTTATACTTGGGATATAAATTTAGGGCATTGCATTGTTTAATCCAGGTACGGATTCCGTACTCTTTCAGCGATATTCTTGTGAAAGTTAATTAATTCGTTTTGTTCCTCGTTTCGAAATTCGTTATTATTTCATATAATTGTTTCTTGTGAAATTTATATGATGGTTACCTCTTGGCGTTTAGAATTCGTATTTGTACTCTTTAAATTATTTTGATCGTTGGTATCTTGTGATAGTGAAGCATGTTCGTATTTGAAATGATTCGATATCATTTGGAGATGGTCATGTAAGCCTTGTGATTTGAACCTCTTTTGGCTGACATTTTGTAGTATGGTCTTTAGGGTATACTTGAGCTAACCACCTGTGGGGGTACCACAGGCATGTCCTCTTGACACAAAGGCATGACATCTTCCGTGGCGGTGTGATTAGTCCACGGCGTATCCTTTTGTACGCTCTGATGTGTGAGCTTTGGCCATTTGATATATTTGTTCAGGATACGTATGGGTCGACCCAGTATTTGATTTGATTTGTTTGGCGGAATAGTGACGTATGTGTCGTGCGCACTATCCGATTTGATTTACATACATCATAATACTGATGTATTTTGTTAGCCTTTGGCTATTTGTATTTGAGCTCAGTATGAAATTATAACACTCAGCCATTTGATTCAGCTTATTATTTTTGTACTCTATCTATTTGTCTCAGTTGATTTCGTATTTCAATTGTACATTTTTGCATATCTATATTCGTACTGGGCATTTGGCTCATGCTGTGTTTTTCTTCCGGCAGGTAATTAGAGGGATTAAGGACAAGTGTGATGAGAGATATCTTCTATCCAATGAATTAGATATTCTGTTTCGGTTGATTTGGAGTTGTATTAAATATTTTAAATATGGGTTGAACTGTTTGACATTTATTGTGGGTTGACTTATGACAATTATTAGTTTTTGGACTTATCTATTTTGTGGTTTAGAGCTTTTGATTTATTTTATAAGTTCTGTCATGCTTTGCACGTGACCTCCCTTTCCTATTTTATCTGCCTTAGTCTTTTCCTCTTCTCTCTCTTTTCATCTTCCTTTCTCATTTCTCTCTCCTACATATATCAGACCAAACTAAGGCTTCTACTTTCCTCTCTCATAACTTATGTATACTGAAGAAAGAAAAGAGACGGAAATAGAGAGAGCAAGAAGAAACAAGTAAGCTTATTTTATTTTTATTATTTGTTTTTAGCAAATCAAGTAAATTTTATTATTATTCATATAAAATTCTGTTATGCTTAACATTGTCGCATGACCGTAAGAGGGCATAAATTGGATTATTAAATTTCATCAATATATTAAATTTTGTATTCAAATAAGAACTTTATACATTTAGATAATTAGAATGATGCATATTTAATAGTATTATAATCTACAGCTAGTATGTGTTTTATGAACTTGTATATATTTTTGTTAAGGTTAAAACATCAGAAGGTACATAATTTAATAATTATAGTTTTGTTAATTATAGTTCAATAAATTAGTTTTATACCTTCAAGTAATTCGGATAAGTTAATCAAGTCAATAACAAAAATTATGCTATGAACATTATTTTATTTATAGATATACTTTAGAAATGTACATAAACTTTACAAAGGTACAACTTGTTATCCTTTTCTAGTTTTATGTTAATTAGTTAACTGAATGCTGCTTAACTCCAAATTAGACTAACTAGTTAACTTGGATGAATGTTCTTGTCCAATAAAAAGTGACCTGCACGAACATTATATAAATAATAAAGTATAATAATATGGTAATATAATTGGTTAATTGAAGTATGGCGGTAGTAACCTTAAGATATGAAAAGTTGACGATTAATAGAATTATAAAATAAATGTCTATTAAATTTAATGTTATAACTTTATTAAGCTTATAATTAATTAATTTATTCTTTTAATTAGTTCATACGGAAGGAATTTAACGAGTTATAATTGGGATATAAATTTAGGGCATTACATTGTTTAATCCAGGTACGGATTCCGTACTCCTTCAGCGATATTCTTGTGAAAGTTAATTAATTCGTTTTGTTCCTCGTTTCGAAATTCGTTATTATTTCATATAATTGTTTCTTGTGAAATTTATATGATGGTTACCTCTTGGCGTTTAGAATTCGTATTTGTACTCTTTAAATTATTTTGATCGTTGGTATCTTGTGATAGTGAAGCATGTTCGTATTTGAAATGATTCGATATCATTTGGAGATGGTCATATAAGCCTTGTGATTTGAACCCCTTTTGGCTTACATTTTGTAGTATGATCTTTAGGGTATACTTGAGCTAACCACCTGTGGGGGTACCACAGGCATGTCCTCTTGACACAAGGGCATGACACCTTCCGTGGCGGTGTGATTAGTCCACGGCGTATCCTTTTGTATGCTCTGATGTGTGAGCTTTGGCCATTTGATATATTTGTTCAGGATACGTATGGGTCGACCCAGTATTTGATTTGATTTGTTTGGCGGAATAGTGACGTATGTGTCGTGCGCACTATCCGATTTGATTTACATACATCATAGTACTGATGTATTTTGTTAGCCTTTGGCTATTTGTATTTGAGCTCAGTATGAAATTATAACACCCAGCCATTTGATTCAGCTTATTATTTTTGTACTCTATTTGTCTCAGTTGATTTCGTATTTCAATTGTACATTTTTGCATATCTATAATCATACTGGGCATTTGGCTCATGCTGTGTTTTTCTTCTGGCAGGTAATCAGGGGGATCAAAGACAAGTGTGATGAGAGATCTCTTCTATCCAATGAATTAGATATTCTGTTTAGGTTGATTTGGAGTTGTATTTTATATTTTAAATATGGGTTGAACTGTTTGACATTTATTGTGGGTTGACTTATGACAATTATTAGTTATTGGAGTTATCTATTTTGTGGTTTAGAGCTTTTGATTTATTTTATAAGTTCTGTCATGCTTTGCACGTGACCTCCCTTTCCTATTTCAGAGAGGGGGTGTTACACGATGTGATTGACAAAGCAGTAAATGAAGTATTCTCAAAAAATTGCATGTCTGATTCGCTTGGGGCCACTCTGACTGGTGTTAGTGACGTGGAAGATCCTACTCATCTCGAGTATGTGAAACTGGTAAATGAATACCCACGGTTCAATAACTCAAAACAATATGTTGAACCATTGACAAGACTGGAATCTACATCCGAGGAGCAATCACCCGTTTTGGATTTGAAGCCTCTACCTAGCGATCTGCGTTATGCTTATCTGGGAGAATCATCAACTCTGCCTGTAATTATTTTTGCATTGTTGAGTGAAGTTCAGGAAGGTGAATTGTTGCAGGTTTTGAAAAATAATAAAACTGCTTTGGGTTGGACACTAGCCGACATTAAAGGAATCAATCCATCTATCTACATGCACAAAATCCTCATGGAGGATGATGCAAAGCCTACCACCGAACACCAATGCCGACTGAATCCTATCATGAAAGAGGTAGTGAAAAATGAGATACTCAAATGGCTTGATGCCGGCATAATTTACCCGATTTCTAACAGTGCATGGGTAAGCCCTGTCTAATGCGTCCCGAAGAAAGGGGGCATGACTGTTGTCACTAATGAGAACAACGAGTTGATTCCTACAAGAACAGTGACAGGATGGTGAGTATGTATGGACTGCAGAAAACTTAACAAAGCTACTCGCAAGGATCATTTCCCTCTATCTTTCATCGATTAGATGTTAGATAGACTCGCAGGGCATAACTTCTACTATCTCTTGGATGGATACTCCGGGTATAACCAAATAGCTATTGCTCCCGAAGATCAGGAGAAAACAACATTCACTTGCCCTTATGGAACTTTTGCCTTCCGGCGGATGTCATTCGGGTTGTGCAACGCACCAGCTACATTTCAATGGTGTATGGTGTCTATTTTCTCTAATATGGTCGAACATACACTTGAAGTGTTCATGGACGACTTTTCAGTATTTGGGACTTCTTATGCCTCATGTCTAGCAAATTTGGATCTTGTGCTCAAGAGATGTGTTGACTCTAACTTAGTTTTGAACTGGGAAAAATGTCATTTCATGGTCCAAGAAGGCATTATCTTGGGACACAGAATATCTGCCGACGGAATCGAGGTGGATAAGACAAAGATTGACATCATCGAAAAACTTCCACCTCCATCAACTATGAAAGGAGTCTGAAGTTTCTTGGGGCACGCTGGCTTCTATCGGCCCTATGCAGCCTTCTGGAGAAAGATGTGCCTTTCAAGTTTGACAAGGCATGCCTAGATGCTTTTGAAATGCTCAAGCAGAGACTCATTATAGCACCCATTATGGCTGCCCCTGATTGGGAATTGTCGTTCAAACTAATGTGCGATGCCAATGACTATGTTATTGGGGCAGTTTTGGGGCAGCGGAAGGATAAGGTATTTCACACAATATACTATGCCAGCAAAACTTTAACAGATGCTCAACTCAATTACACTACCACTGAGAAAAAGCTGTTGGCAGTAGTATATGCCTTCGATAAATTTAGATCCTATCTCATCGGCACTAAAGTCATAGTGTACACAGATCATTCAGCCATCAAGTATCTTATTTCTAAGAAGGATGCTAAACCACAGTTGATCAGATGGGTCCTTCTTTTGCAGGAATTTGACTTAGAAATTCGTGATAAGAAAGGAACTGAGAATCAAGTGGCCGATCATCTCTCGAGGTTGGAGAATACGGATCAAGCTAAAAATATGATTAATGAATTCTTCCCTGATGAGCAACTTCTTGCTATTTAGACTGAAATGCCTTGGTATGTTGATTACGCCAATTTCATTGTGAGTTGTATGTTTCCTCCTGATTTGAGCTATCAACAGAAGAAAAAGTTTCGGAAGGACGTGAGATTCTATTTATGGGATGAGCCTTATTTGTTTCGTCAATGTGTTGATCAGATTCTAAGAAGGTGTCTGCCTAAGGAGGAAATGGAAAATGTTCTTCATCATTGCCATTCATCTAAATATGGGGGTCATTTTGGCGGACAGAGAACAGCAGCAAAGGTGCTACAATCAAGTTTCTACTGGCCCACTCTGTTTAAGGATGCTTATGATTTTGTGCTAAAATGTGATAGATGCCAACGAGTTGGTAATATCTCTAGAAGGCACGAGATGGACCTTAACAGCATTTTGGAAGTCGAAATCTTTAACGTTTGGGGTATTGACTTCATGGGCCCATTCCCTTCATCATTTAGCAATCTGTATATTCTGGTGGCAGTGGACTATGTGTCCAAATGGGTTGAAGCAGTTGCACTGCCAACTAATGATGCAAAAGTGGTCCTTCGCTTCCTACAAAAGAACATTTTCACACGCTTTGGGACATCGCGTGCAATTATTAGCGATGAAGGGTCGCATTTCTGGAACAAATACTTTGCAGCCCTTCTCGCTAAATATGGAGTCACTCATAAGACTGCCACGGCATACCATCCGCAGAAAAGCGGCCAAGTGGAGGTGTCAAATAGAGAGATTAAGCGCATCTTGGAAAAGACCGTGAATCCTAGCAGAAAGGATTGGTCAGCAAGACTGGATGATGCACTCTGGGCATACCGAACGGCATACAAAACACCAATTGGAATGTCGTCGTATCACCTTGTCTATGGAAAGGCTTGCCATTTGCAGGTGGAACTCGAACATAGGGCTTATTGGGCTATTAAACAGCTAAGTTTTGACTTAAGTGTAGCCGGTGAGAAGAGACTACTTCAAATGAATGAGATGGACGAGTTCCGTCTCCAATCTTATGAGAATGCCAAGCTATACAAAGAAAAGACAAAACGATGGCATGATAAGAAAATAATCGAGCGCAAATTTGAAGAAGGGCAAGATGTGCTTCTTTACAACTCGAGACTAAAGCTCTTCTCGGGAAAATTGAAATTGAGATGGTCGGGGCCTTTCAAAATTGTTAAAGTCTATCCACATGGTGCCATTGAGGTCGAAGATGCAAATTCCTCAAGGACCTTCAAGGTGAATGGACAACGGCTCAAGCACTACTGGGGTGGTGACGTTTGTGACACCCCCAAATCTGGGTACTTAATTCCCACTGATTTGGTGTTCACTATATTAATCATTCACAACTATCTACCCAAAATAAGAACAATTAAAATAAACTTAAAGTATTATCTTCCCTCAAATGGGGTTACATCATCAATCTCCAAAATAAAATAAATCCCAGGTTATCTAACCTTAATTACATGTGTGCAGAATAAAACATAATTTATAATAAGTCTCGATATAATCAAACATTGAATAAATAACAAATCATTAGCTACTTCAGCATCTTGCTCTTTCCTTTACTCGTGGACGGCTCGTCCGGCTTTTCTGTCTTAGCTGCAAGGTTGAATGCAAGAATGAGCAAACAATTACCCACAAGTGTGATAATAATAGCAATTAATTAATCAATGAAGTAGATTTCAACTGAGGTATAATAGTTTTACTCAGTTCAATCAATAACTGATCAAGATTTGAAGGCTCAATAGAAAGCTTAGCTCAAGAACTGAATATAGATTCAGGATTAAAAGTGTATCTGAGGGTCACAAGACCTCGAACTATGTCCTAGGTTATCAAGTATTTCTACCGTAACCTTTAACAGTCTTATAGACTATGGACCATCCATCTCGTACTCAGGGGGATCAGCCCTGTCGACGCCGGTTTTTCGCTTCGCGATATTCTTTTTTCAATCTTTTCCAATTTTAGCCTCTTGATTAAATGACTGTTGGAAAAGGTCGGCATTAATGTCGACGGGGTTTTGAAAGATTGCTTTTTTATGATGAGCCAATTAATCAGAGTCGCCAGTTGGTATATTTGAAATGGATGTACCAACTCATCCGAGTTTTCGTTTTTTATAAATCGCTGGCTCATATGTGACTCCGAATTAATTGGTCTGCGAATCGAGATTCATAGAGTTCGGGGGCTTGCTTAAGTGAGGGGAAGGTGTTAGGCACCCCTCGACTTCCGTGAAACACGGTTACCGCAATCTTGATGCTGTCCTATCCTTTAATTCATGAAATGTGCATATGTGCAGGTGTGTGTGTGTGTGTGTGCTTATGTGAATGTTGTGGTGAGTTTGTATGAAAGAATCATTTGGATTTTTAGGGAAAATCGTGCTTTAGTTTGAGAACGCTTCGGAATGTCTTTTCGGCATACACGAGAAAGCTTTATGAGAAAGGTTTGATTTTAATTGTCAAAAACTATGAGGTTTTTCTTAGGTGTCGTTTTGGCAAAAACAAGAGTTTTAAACCTTTAACCAAAATAGGAATCGAGATTTGTACGTTGCTTTCATAAATGATAGGCAATTTCTAGGATCTCTTTCGCCCTATGCATCAAGGTTTAATAAAACATTTAATTTCTTTTATAAAACCCATTTTCGTGACATTTGAAAACAACTTCTGTTTAGCTTTCTCGTAGAATAGGAATCGACTTTCGTTAGCATTTCCAAATTTTTAGCCTTGTGATGCTAATATCCTACTTTGATTGGTTTTAGAAAAATCTTTATCGTTTAATCTTTTGGAATCATTTTGGTGTCACGAAATCTAATCAAGCGTAAACACGCGTCGGGGCTATTCACGGGCATGTCAGCCATCAAAATATCCCCAAACGCCAACAATCACATATTTCACTAATACGGGGCCTTAAACCCGATTCTCGCATTAGCGTCGTTTTAAGGCCCGACAATTACATATTACAAAACAAGCACCTTGAATCTATTACATACATCAAAACGTCCATCATCGGATTTGAACCACGGGGTCGCGTTCCTAGGCTCACACGAGATTACGACGTACCCACGAAATGAATGCTACACAACTAACCAACCCAGATTTATCTAATATACCATGATATCCAAAAATCACAATCTAAATAAATTACACCCAATAAATTATCACAAACAAGCTAGAAATTTCATCAATTGGATATCCTCGGGTTATTAGGAAGAATTTTGTTCCGATGGAACCCTCACCAATAATCCCTAATCCATGATTGTTCAACAAGATCCATGAAAGTTATACCTAATTTACCCAATCAATATGACATGAATTACTAGAACAAATAGAAATTTTCACCTTGCAATTGATCTCAAATGGGTGTGAACTTGTGTATTTGAATAGGATGAAGAGTGTATTTGATACAATCAAAAATCAAAAGAATTAAATTCTCTCTTTTTTCTCTCTTTTCTTCCTATTTGATTGCAATTTTTTGCTCTTTTTCTCTCTATTTCCGTGCTTCTTCTTGTTGCTGGAATTCTTCTTCTTCCCCAACTTTCAACTTCTTCAACTCCCTGTATGCTGAGCGAAAATGAGCTGAAATAGGCTGGCTGGCCGCCTGCCTTCCACTCACCCCGATTTCGAGTTCCGTGTTTCGGGATCCGTGTTTTCAAAAGGCGCACTATTTGGCCGCAGATCAATCCGCGGCTGGACGGTTTGACTTTCTCGTTTTCTGTGCCACGCCTCGATTTTTGTGCCGTAACGTCGGTTTTCGCTGACAGGCTCGTATTCGGCAGTCTGGGAATTTCCGGGAGACGTGCCACCTCATTCGAGGATGTCTGTTCCGGATGGCCTTATTGTCACGTCAGCCTTGGTTGCCAAAACATTGCGGGGTGTCGGGCGCTCGCACTTGTGCCCATTCCTTCGCTCCAGCAAGCCGGTTCAATTGACGATTTTGCCCTCCTGTCAATGTTAGTACAAGGAACGCAAAATTTGGGTGTCTACAGCTGCCCCTCTTTATCATGTTCATGCAATGTTTAATGAAATGAACAGGATAAAGAATAGACACTCGATGCATGAATGACAATGCATAAGGATGACAAAGGATACGTGATGCAACACATATGATTTATGATGCAACGCAAGATGCCATTGATGCAAAACATTCAGAAAAGGGTGTCGAGGCTGATGATCGTCTCGTCGGGGCCGGGTATCGTCACCGGTCACCCGTCTCGTAACCCCCGGTTATCGTCGCCGGTTGGTTATCTTGTCGGAGCCGGTTTTCGTCGCCGGACATCCATCTCGCAATCGCCGATTATCGGCGCCGGTCGATTGTTTTGTCGGGGCCGGTTATCGTCGCCGGTCCCCCATCTCGTATCCCCCGGTTATCGTCGCCGGTTGGTCATCTTGTCGGAGCCGGTTTTCGTCGCCGGACATCCATCTCATAATCGCCGGTTTTCGTCGCCGGACGATTGTCTTGTCGGGGCCGGATATCGTCGCCGGTCACCCATCTCGTAACCCCCGGTTATCGTCGCCGAATGGTTATCTGGTCGGAGCCGGTTTTCGTCGCCGGACATCCATCTCATAATCGCCAGTTTTCGTCGCCGGACGATTGTCTTGTCGGGGCCGGGTATCGTCGCCGGTCACCCATCTCGTAACCCCCGGTTATCGTCGCCGGATGGTTATCTGGTCGGAGCCGATTTTCGTCGCCGAACATCCATCTCATAATCGCCGGTTTTCGTCGCCGGACGATTGTCTTGTCGGGGCCGGGTATCGTCGCCGGTCACCCATCTCGTAACCCCCGGTTATCGTCGTCGGTTGGTCATCTTGTCGAAGCCAATTTTCGTCGCCGGACATCCATCTCGTAATCGCCGGTTATCGTCGCCGGTCGATTGTCTTGTCGGGGCCGGTTATCGTCGCCGGTCACCCATCTCGTAACCCCCAGTTATCGTCGCCGGTTGGTCATCTTGTCGGAGCCGATTTTCGTCGCCGGACATCCATCTCATAATCACCGGTTTTCGTCGCCGGACGATTGTCTTGTCGGGGCCGGGTATCGTCGCCGGTCACCAATCTCGTAACCCCCGGTTATCGTCGCCGGTTGGTCATCTTGTCGGAGCCGGTTTTCGTCGCCGGACATCCATCTCATAATCGCCGGTTTTCGTCGCCGGACGATTGTCTTGTCAGGGCCGGGTATCGTCACCGGTCACCCATCTCGTAACCCCCGGTTATCGTCGCCGGTTGGTCATCTTGTCGGAGCCGGTTTTCGTCGTCGGACATCCATCTCGTAATCGCCGGTTTTCGTCGCCAGACGATTGTCTTGTCGGGGCCGGGTATCGTCGCCAGTCACCCATCTCGTAACCCCCGGTTATCGTCGCCGGTTGGTCATCTTGTCGGAGCCAGTTTTCGTCGCCGGACATCCATCTCGTAATCGCCGATTTTCGTCGCCGGACGATTATCTTGTCGGGGCCGGGTATCGTCGTCGGTCACCCATCTCGTAACCCCCAGTTATCGTCGCCGGTTTGTCATCTTGTCGGAGCCGGTTTTCGTCGCCGGACATCCATCTCGTAATCGCCGGTTTTCGTCGCCGGACGATTGTCCTGTCGGGGCCGGGTATCGTCGCCGGTCACCCATCTGGTAACCCCCGGTTATCGTCGCCGGTTGGTCATCTTGTCGGAGCCGGTTTTCGTCGCCGGACATCCATCTCGCAATCGTCGATTATCGTCACCGGTCGATTGTTTTGTCGGGGCCGGGTATCGTCGCCGGTCACCCATCTCGTAACCCCCGGTTATCGTCGCCGGTTGGTCATCTTGTCGGAGCCAGTTTTCGTCGCCGGACATCCATCTCGTAATCGCCGGTTTTCGTCGCCGGACGATTGTCTTGTCGGGGCCGGGTATCGTCGCCGGTCACCCATCTCGTAACCCCCAGTTATCGTCGCCGGTTGGTCATCTTGTCGGAGCCGGTTTTCGTCGCCGGACATCCATCTCGTAATCGCCGGTTTTCGTCGCCGGACGATTGTCTTGTCGGGGCCGGGTATCGTCGCCGGTCACCCATCTCATAACCCCTAGTTATCGTCGCCGGTTGGTCATCTTATCGGAGCCGGTTTTCGTCGCCGGACATCCATCTCGTAATCGCCGGTTTTCGTCGCCGGACGATTGTCTTGTCGGGGCCGGGTATCGTCGCCGGTCACCCATCTTGTAATTCATTTTCACTAGACACATCAAACGGCTGAAAGGGAACCAAGGGGACCCACCAGGGCCAGCCGCAGATGGATCTGCGGCTAAGATCGGGATTCATAAGCGGCTCGCCGCTTCCAGATCTGTCACTTTCACTTCGTATCCCACATAGATTCCTGCAATTTTGCTTGTTTGCAAGGACCCTTTGTCAAGTTTCTCAACTTTTCTGCAAAAACTGTTCCGGTAGGATCGTTCTACGCGCTACAGGTAACACTTTGACCTTTCACTTTTCAATTTCGTCAATGTTTGGCTATACATTTGGCTATTTACATGCTATAGATAGAAGATGTATGCTTTACAATGCTATATTATGTATGATCATATATACATGCTATGTATCAACTGTGTGAGTCCTATTTTATGTTCATGATGCGGTCCCACATACTGTCATTCCTTTTCTGCAAGAAAATCATGCATTACATGCTGTAATTACACTTATGAATGCAATATTGATCTGTTTGAGGCTTGGATTGATGGAAAACATGTTTGGCTTATGCCTGGGATGTCCATTTTACAAACGAAACTCTGCCGTTTTTTTTTTTTTTTTATGCACATACCATAAACATGCATCATGTTGCATTAATTATATGATGAGGGTAAGAATTTAGAATATTCGTGACATAATTCAAAAGGGAACTTACCTTCCTCCTTGCCTGTTCTGTTCCAGCTATGGATCCCGATGCTCATAGTAGCTCCTCCGTGTCACGGACCTCGGGTGTTCGCCGCCGTAGGGCTGCACCTGCTCCTGTTCCTCCTCGGACCCGTCAGGCTCGTCGCTTGGCGGAGGCTGTCATCCGTCCCGATCATCCGGACGTTGAGGAGGCTGTCCCTCCGGAGGTCGCGGCAGAGGGGCCATCCTCCAACACACCGGCTCCATCTACTCATCAGGCTCCCACTGGCGTCCCTGTGCAGATACCCGATCTTCTGGGTCGGGATCTCAGTCGACACCCCTCAGCATCTCTCGTGGCTAACGAGGTATACCCCATTCTATTCTGATTTTATTCTCAATTTCTCAATTCTCCTTTTATCCGGACTGACCCATTGTTGATTGTCCCAGGTGCCCGAGTTTACTCAGCCGAGGGGTAACTGGTTCAACATCTACTCCCTCTACGCGGCTCTGCACAGCGACTACCGGGCGATGGGGGATTCTTGGGGTTCCGTCACTTCTTCACTATCATCCCCCGACAGTGCCCCTGGGGTTACATGAGGGCTTTGTCCGAGAGATGGTTTCACCAGACCCAGTCCCTTCACCTTCTTGACTGCGAGGTTGTGCTGACCCCATGGGACTGGAGGTACATTACGGGCATAGAGTTTATCGGGTCCCGCGTTCCTCTAGATCTCGACATCACTCCTGCGGAGGTCCGGGCTTTATTGGGCTTTGCAGCTGAGGATCGGGTCTTTAAGGCCCGTAGTATTCGGTCTGGTGCTTTGGCTGTTGACGCTGTCGGGGGTCTCTATGCGCTGCCCATTTGAGCGGATCAGGGTACTCGGGACATTCTGCTCCGACGCCTGTTCCTGACCATCGTGAGGGGTTGTTTCCTAGGGAACAACTCCTCCACCATTCATTTCAGCGTCGTGGGAGCGGTAAGGGACGTGGACCGCATCAGTGACTATGACTGGGGGTCATTCACCTTTGCCTATTTCCTCCACGGTATGCGTCTACGCTCGGAGGGCCAGACAGATGCTTGGCTCGGATTTTATCACTTCCTGCTGGTGAGGTTTTCTGTTTCCCTCTTCTTATTGAACTTTCCTTCATTTATTTCCCTTTTTCCGCATTTATAGGTTACTCATGCCTTTCACTGTTTCTGTTCGCAGTTCTGGGCCTACGACGGTCTCCCATGTCTGAGGCCCGTCACTACTCTTGGCTTGGACACCTATCCCCGGGGTCGGCGATGGCATCATAGCACCCTGGAGGAGGTCCCGGTATCTGGCAGCTTTGCACACTGCCGCATCCAGCTGGAGCTGATCACGGCTGCAGGGGTCGTTTGGAGGCCTTATCTTTCTGAGCATCTGGATGTGGGGTTTGTAGATGGGCATCCTACCGGCCCGGAGTTTGCACTTTCCACCCGTCGCCTCACTTTGCAGAGTGTTGGAGGATGGGTTATGTACCTGGGGGAGCGCGCCTTCAGATGCGTTACCGGAGAGATCCGCATCCCGCACTCCCTTCCTTTCGCTACTTCCTGGCCGCTGGATTCTCAGCCTTCAGAGATCATGCTTGCAGGGGAGGACGACCGGATGCTTTCGACGGGTCCCAGTACCAGTGATGCCTTCCGTACTTGGTGGGTGCCCCGCACCATTGGTCCTCAGACCCGGGCCACATTCTTCCTCGGGGATATGGTCCCCGGCTCGGTGATGATGACTGACTGGGCAGCCTGCGTTCGGACTCCCACTCATGCCGAGCAGATCACCACTTTGACCCGCCAGGTGGACCAGTTGTCTCTATATCTTCGGGTGCTGGGCCGGACTCCAGAGGATGCTTATGCCTATGATCCTGACGGTACGGGTTATGATGCGGGCCCGAGCTCGTCTGATGCCACAACGCAGCCCTACATTCCGGATATGAACTTCGGTCCTCCGACCTCGACGACCCCAGGGGATCAGTTTGAGGATCCCGCTTTTATCGATGAGATTGACTTTATTTAGATCAGGATAGGATAGGGCTTTTGTACCTGTACCTGCTTGGACTTAGTTTTTTTTATTTTATGCACTATGTACTGAATTCATTTATTTATATCATGCACAGTATTTCTCTTTTATCTCTATGATCTTCATTTGTTTTATTATTAACTGTATGATGTATGCTTTTCTTATTTATGGATAGAAAATGACCCCTGTACAGTCTTTTTGATACTATTTCTCCACAGATGTCGTCCTCAGATGTCGTGGTACATTTGGATTTCATTCCTTCCACAGGATTGGTTAGCAGTCTCCTCCGCTGGTTGGACAGTTTATTGACAGCCGACAGGATCATCGCAGACGGTCTTTTGGGCCATTCTTGGTCCTTATTAACCCTTCAGGTGCCAGTGGGCTTTGTGGAGGGTATTCTGAGCTATTGGGCGCCTGCCCGTCAGGTGTTCAGGTTAGGGATGGTAGAGCTGACCCCCACCTTCGAGGAGTATGCTCGCTTCACCGGCTTGCCTTTGGATAGACCTTGTGCCAGGGTCACGGCTGGTTCCATGCGCCGTCAGTTCTTGACCTTTACCGGTTTGCGGAGGGCTGTCTTGTTACCGGTGATCACATCAGACCATATGGTTCCCCTTCAGTTCTTGATTGACTGATTTGGTTCACCTGACAGTTTTCATTTTTTCTTCGGCGATTTTTCTGTATCTGAGGAGCGCTGAGGCGCTTCACGAGTAGACGTTCTGATGGCCTGTGTCGTCTCAGTTTTGTACTTGCCGGCAGGACCTGATCAGTTGGACATGCGAGTTGTCGTGGCTGTTCGAGCCCTTCAGGAGGATTACACCATTCTTCCCATGATATTGGCGGATACCTATATGTCAGCTTCATACTGTCAATCCTTCCGAGGCAGGGTATTCAGAGGGAGTTCGACCTTATTGTATATGTGGTTCATGAGTCATCTTAGTCCCATCGGCCATTTCCGTCGCCAAGGGTTTTGCTTCAGCCATGATATAACCACGCAATTTTCGTTTCGTCCCGTGAGCTGTACTGATGTGGCCTCCTGGACATCATTTTTGTCTGTCATTGAGGATCCTTTTCATCTATTGGTCTACTCGGGCTATTGCTCCTTTATGAGATTCTTGACTCACGTGCCCACCCTGGATTTCATCCCTATTGCTGGCTTGAGGGGTGTGACGACTTATCATCCCCTGGCGGTTATGGGGCAGTTTGATCAGACACAGGATTTACACCCTTTCGCGGGTGCAACCGCCTACCGATTCCTTATATCATCCCGTTCAGAGAGGGATCTACTGCGGGTATACGAGCTTTGGTCTCGCAGGATCTCCGCCGAATATAGTGAGAGCTGTCACATCCAGACATTTGCTTACGTGCAGTGGCTGCGCGGAGACTTGGATCCGGCTGGTTTGAGTCAGACTGGGGCCTTTGATGACTCTAGAGTGATTTCCCCAAAGGATACCACAGATCACCCCGTCTCAGCTGATTCTGCCCCGAGTCGGGTTACTGAGAATACCCGACTCCGCCTGGCCCTGATTACTGCTGAAGCCGAGAGGGATGCCACTTTTGTCGAGAGAGATGATGCCATTCGGGCTAGAGACGCTGCCATTGCTGACAGAGAGGCCATTGTATTTCAGACCAGGGCAGTTGTAGATGCTCATTTTGGGGCGGTCAGCCGAGCCACTGCTTTACTGGATCGTATTGATATGATGGGGCAGCAGATTGCAGGAGATGCTGATGCTTCAGATCTATCCACCACCTTGACCATCCTGCTTCAGCTAGTTTCAGATTTGTAGATTATTTTATTTCCTGCATAGACTATGTTAGTTCCATCAGTTATCGAAAAAGCAATCTTGTAATAAAATGACTTATATATATAGACATGCATTTAAATTTAGTCATTTTCCCCTTTTGTCGTATCATTGCCTTTCATTGGATCCCCATTTTATCCAGTTGACCCTGATTTTGATATTTCGCCTTCTTTCTCTTCTCAAGTCTTGATGGAGATTTGACAGATATTGCCGCACACCTTTTGATTTCATCGGATTGAATCTCAGATTTTGGATAACTATTTGGTTTGATCAGGGTTATGTCCCTTGGGATGAAGCTGGTTAGGCAGCTGGTTTTGGGAAGGTTTTGAGGGTGTAGGAAGGTTTTATCTGGCTATTGAAAATTGGTTTTGGTTAGGGAAAGGATTATTTTTAATGGATCGGACCGCGCCATGATGGCTGCCTACGTACCCCCACAAGTTGGGAGATCAGGTCCTACGTAGTTCGCTCTCAAGGAAAAAAGGACCTGATGATTCAAGCGTAGAACCGCTTCACCGAGTCAGAATTGAGGGGTTGTGGAAATACCTCACCATCCATTTCTTGCAATATGAGGGCACCTCCGGATAACACTTTCTTAATCACAAACGGCCCCTCCCAGTTTGGGGCGAACTTCCCCTTGGCTTCGTCTTGACAAGGCATGACTCTTTTCAACACCAAATCATTTTCTTTGAACTTCCGAGGTCTCATCCTTTTGCCATATGATCGAGAGATCCTTTGTTGATATAACTGACCGTGCCAGACAGCAGCCACCCTCCTTTCATCAATTAGGGCCAATTGGTCGTATCGACTTTGCATCCAATCCTCCTCGCTTATCTGAGCATCGATCACTATTCTGAGAGATGCCATTTCAACCTCGATTGGCAGAACGGCCTCCATTCCATACACCAAAGCGTAAGGGGTTGCCCCTGTAGAAGTACGCGTTGATGTTCGGTATGCCAGCAGAGTGAGGGGTAGCAGTTCCGGCCATCCCTGATGATTGGCAGACATTTTGGCCATGATCTTCTTGATGTTCTTATTTGCAGCCTCCACTGCCCCATTCATCTTAGGACGGTAAATGACGGAATTGAGGTGCTTGATCTTGAACTGGTCACACAGTCCCTTCATGAGGGCGTTGTTTAAATTCTTGGCATTATCAGAGACCAAAACCTCAGGCTGCCCATATCGACAAATGACATTATTCCTGATGAACCCGACGATGACCTCCTGAGTTACTTTGGGGAAAGAAGCTGCTTCTACCCATTTGGTGAAGTAATCGATCATGACGAAAATGAATCGGTGCCCGTTGCTTGCCTTGGGCTCTATTGGTCCGATTACATCCATTCCCCACATTGAAAATGGCCACGGGGAGGTCATGCAGTGCAGTTCATTGGGAGGCGTATGGATCACATTACCGTGCGCCTGGCATTGATAACACCGTTTGACATGATCATCGCAATCGGCCTTCAGCGTTAACCAATAATGCCCAGTTCTCAAAATCTTTTTGGCCAGCATCGGTCCACTCATATGGGGCCCACACACTCCACCATGTATTTCATTCATTATCTTTCGGGCCTGTGTTTCATCTACGCACTGCAACAGTCCCAAACCAGCATCCCTCTTGTAGAGTGAATCCCCGCTCAGATAAAATTTCATCGCCATCTTTTGAATTCTCATCCTCTCAGTTCGACTCACCTGGTCGGGAATGGACCTATCTCTCAGATATTCCCTTATGTCGTGATACCAGGGCCGCTTCGGCAACACCACCTCGTCTGATAACACTGCCACCTGTTCCTCATATGCCGGGGCATTCTGTACGGCGATCTCAATCTGTGGACTAAGGAAGCCAGAGTTGCCAATGCATCAGCAAAATCATTCCGTCCCCGGGGAATATGGCGAAAAGCGATATCTTCGAACTCTTGCATCAGCTGGGTAACACAACGATGGTATGGAAATAACCGCAGCTCTTTAGTGTTGTACACCCCGATCGCTTGTCTGATTACCAATTCTGAATCCCCAAACACCGCTAGTCTCTTCACTCCCATGTCGCGGGCCAAGCGGAGTCCCAAGATACATCCCTCGTATTCGGCAGTGTTGTTCGAATTGCTGAAATGCAGTTTAGTGGCCACAGGGTATTGTTCTCTGGTGATAGAGACTAGGACCGCTCCGGCTCCTGCCCCCCCGGCATTCATGGCACCATCAAAATACAGCTTCCAGAACTGTCCCTCGTCATCACATTTCTCGCGTGATACCCAAAATATATCTTCGCCCGGGAGAGGAGTTTCCAAGGGCTCCATCCCTCCTAACGGGGTTTCCGCCAACTGATCGGCAATTCCCTGTCCTTTCATGGCCTTCTGAGTCACGTACACCATGTCGAACTGTTGTAAGATTAACTGCCATCTTGACAATCGACAATTCAGCATGGGCCTTTCAAAAATATATTTCAGGGGATCCATTCTTGATATCAGGTACGTCGTATGCCCATGGAGGTAGTGCTGTAATCTCCCTGCAGCCCAGGCTAGAGCACAACAGGTCTTCTCGATGGGAGTGTAATTCTGCTCACATTGGCTAAATCTTTTGCTGAGGTAATAGATGGCCTGCTCTTTATACCCCGCCTCATTTTTCTGTCCCAACATACATCCCATCGCGATGGCATTTACCGATATATACATAAACAGAGGGATCCCATCCCTCGGGTGGTACCAGCACTGGTGCTTCAGTCAATTGCTTTTTAATGGTCTGAAAAGCCTTCTGACATTGCTCATTCCATTCCTGGGAAGCCCCCTTTCTTAACAGTTTTAAAATGGGCTCACATGTAGTCGTCAAGTGGGATATAAAACGGCTGATAAAGTTTATCCTTCCGAGGAATCCTCTTATCTCCTTCTCTGTGTGAAGCGCCGACATATCCACAATGGCCTTAATCTTTGCTGGGTCCAACTCAATGCCCCGATCACTAACCAGGAATCCCAAGAGCTTACCCGACTGCACTCCGAAAGCACACTTGGCTGGATTGAGTTTCAAATTATATTTTCTGAGCCGATCGAATAGCTTTTTGAGATGGGTTATATGATCAGATTCTACCTTCGATTTCACAATAATGTCATCCACGTAGACCTCTATCTCCTTATGCATCATATCGTGGAACAAGGCCATCATGGCTCTCTGATAAGTAGCCCCCGCGTTTGTGAGGCCAAAAGCCAATCGCCTATAGCAGAAAGTGCCCCAGGGGGTGATGAATGCGGTCTTTTCCCGATCTTCCTCCGCCACCATTATCTGATGATATCCCGCGAAGCAATCCACAAAAGAGTACATTTCGTACTGGGCTGTGTTATCTACCAGGATGTGTATGAAAGGCACCAGGAAGTTATCCTTGAGACTGGCCTTGTTTAGATCTCTGTAGTCTACACATACCCTCACCTTTCCTCCAGGCTTAGCCACTTGGACTACATTGGACAGCCATTCCGGGTAAGTGGACACCATAATGATTCCCGCCCTGAACTGCTTGATGATCTCTTCCTTTACTTTTAAGCTCCACTCCGGTTTCAACTTTCTTAATTTTTGTTTGACAGGCCGGAAACCCTCCTTGATGGGTAATCGGTGTACCACAATGTCGGTGGACAATCCGATCATATCCTCATGAGACCAGGCAAAGACATCCTCATATTGTTTTAGCAACTCAGTCATTTCGGCTTTTTGGCTGGGGGTAAGGTTCGTCCCTATCTTGAGTTCTTTTGGCTTGTCAGGGGTTCCAATATCAATGGTGACGGTTTGGTCCAAGTTGGGTTTGGGTTTGTCCTCGACCCATCCTTTGATCTCGTCAGGTGCGTCGTCGTAATCTGTCTCGTCTTGTTCAATGCCCATTAAATCGAAATCCAGCTCAATGTCAAAATCATAATCATCATTCAAATTTGAAAGACCATTTGTTAGGCAAGGATTACTCAAATTGGTACACCTGACATGAAACAAAATACTTGTCATATATAAATCATTTTTCACGACGATCGCATTTTCAAAATAACACGAAGAAACGACGTAATCATGCAGAAATAAAACAACAACAAAAATAAAACATCTTCATTCCCCCATCCTCTGGGGTCTACCACCCTGACGTCGGGTTTTACCTTTGTTTGGATATTACTGGTTTCATGGTCCAGTTGTCGACGGTCAGGTCAGATGAAATGCGCTGGATAAAAGGGGGCTTCACATCGGACACTTCCCCGATGATCACGGATACGTCGCCTGAGTCTTCCTTCCTATTTTCTCCAGGAATAATCAGCCCTGCCCAATCGATGCCAGGCACAACTTGTTGGGCTCCCGGTGGTGCGATAGTATTCGTCCCCTCCCCACTACTTGTTGATTGTCCGGGGATATAGCACTTGGTTTCAAACTCTTTTGCGACCTCCTGCAGGAAACTTTCCCTCCGGGCCGACTTATTACGTGCGGGGGTTAATTCTTCATTCCCTGCCCCAATCACAGGCTCGCTGATCCCCTGTTCATTGTCGACTTTGGTCACTGGACTGCCAGCTAGTCGAATCGGAGCCGCACCCTGACGGTGTCTCCGTGCTACGCCCTCATGGTATCCCAACCCTGCTTTGCCTATCTGCTGTGGTAGGCGGATGGGCTCGGTGATTCCCTGACTGCTCCTTCCTAATCCCTGTCAAGGCTGGAAGTTCATTTTTATCATTTCCTTTGCCACAAAGGTAAGTTCGGGAGAGACCCTAGGTTTCACAGCTGGAGCTCCCAGGCATTTATAGTGGGGAGTTCTAATCTCCAGTGCTTGAAAGCTGGCAGGTGCCGCCGACTCATCCACATTGATCACTGGCAGGCCACTCTTGGGAGGAAAAGGGTCATCACATTCGGCCGAGATTGTTACCAGATTCTCATCGATGATTAGCTTGATTTGTTGGTGGAGCGTGGAGGGAACTGCCCCGGCATTGTGTATCCATGGCCTCCCCAATAACATGTTGTAACTGGCTGCAATATCTAGGACCTGGAAAGATATATCAAAAGTACAGGGTCCTATCTCCACTGGTAATTCCATCTCTCCCATTGTATCCCTCCGGGAACCATCGAAAGCTCGTACCACCACATGACTGGTTCGTAGGCGCTTGGGGTTGATGTTCATCTTCTGCAAGGTACTGAGGGGACAGATATTCAATGCCGACCCTCCATCAATCAGCACCCCATTCATTATATAACCCGAGAAGATTACCGCAATATGTAGTGGTTTCCGGTGTCCCCTTCCCTCCTTGGGTATGTCTTCATCCGTAAAGGATATTACATCGTTCTCCAATAGGTGGCCCACCAGCTGGTCGAAACCCTCCTCACTAATTTCCTTGGGCACGTATGCCTCCTCCAGAACCTTCGTCAGGGTTTTACAATGCTCATTGGATGACAACACTAAGTCCATGACTGATGTTAGGGTTGACTCCTCATTTAAAATCTGGATCCCCCTTGTTTCCGGGTGATCCATCCTTTTCAAGAATTCTATGGCCCTTTCTTCGGAAATCTCTTCATTTTTCCTCCTTTGGCTATCCAGGACTCGTCCGGGAAGATATAAGGGGTTCCCCTTTGTCGTCACAGAAGCACAACTGGCCGCTTCCTCCGGCATTCCCCCATAATTCCAGGGTACAGTCTTCAGACTACTGATAGGGATTTGCGGCCTTGCTGCAAGGATGATGGGCCTCGGAGCCGTCAACTTGACCGGTCCCTCCGTGCTATTCGTACTTACCCCTATCAACCTGATGGGCGTTCCCCGTGCACTCCCATGATCATGTATCACGTTGATCATTTCCTCAATTTTCTGCACATAGTTCAACCTTGGCGGCCCCCCAGCTTCACTCGCCTCTGTCGCATTGACCCCCCCTCCATTATGTCTTGGTAGGGGATTTGCCTTAACATTCGGGGAGTCTGGCTGTTCCACCATAATTTCCCCACTGTCAATCAGGTTCTGGATTCGATGCTTCAACGTCCAACAGTCTTGTGTATCATGGCCAGGGGAACTGGAGTGGTATGCACACCGCTTGCTCGGGTCAAACCTTCTACCCTTTGGGTCACTCGGGGGTGCCAACCCAACTATCTTCTTTTGGGCTACTAATACCGCTAATACCCGTTCAAGCGGCTCCCCGAGCGGGGTGAATATTCGATTTTGCGAGGCCTCATATCTTCTTCGCCCCTCTGCCCTTTGATCTGTGAAGTTTGGCTGTCGGGATGGCCCCTACCCTTTGCACCTGTACCGGAAGATGGCTTTCTGTTTTTCTGGATGACCCCTGTAGGATGAGGGAGACATCCTCTTCCTTTTTCTTTTGGACCCTCCGGGAAGTGCTGCCATAGTTTCCATTCTGTATTTGCTCGGCAGCAGTTTCTAAAGCAGTAAAATCCCGGATTTTACCCGACTTCAACCCCATATCTACCATCTCTCCATGTTTAATCATTTCAGCAAAGGGTCTTCCAATCCCCGAGATGACTCGTTCATAATACGGTGCCTCTTGAATGTCTACAAAGGTCATCACCATCTCTGATTCGCTCATCGGGGGGTTCACCTGTGCAGCCATGCCCCTCCATCGTTGCGCATATTCCCTGAAGGATTCCCTAGGTTGTTTCTTAACCTTTGTCATTTGATACCTGTCAGGGGCCATCTGGGCCTGAAAGCTATATTGGGTTAAGAAGGTATGGGCCAATTCCTCCCAGTTGTGGATTCGGGCGTTGTCAAGGCGGGCATACCAAATTCTTGCCTCCCCCGTTAAGCTTTTCTGGAACAGTTGCATTCTCAACCCTTCGTCCTCGGCATAAGACCCGAGTTCTCCAATGTATATTTTCAAGTGGGTGTAGGGATCCCCCTTCCCGTTGTATTTTTCAAACTCAGGGATTTTAAATTTCTTCGGGTATCTGGCTCCGGGGAAAACACATAAATCTGAATAGTTAACCCTGCCGAGGGACCCTATGCCCTTCATAGATTGGATGGTTTCTTCCATTTGTCTCATTTTCTTCCGCAAGTCATCTGTATCTCCCTCTTCCGGGATAGTAATCACTGTTTTGTTTGGTACGGGAATGGCCTTTGGGACGACTGGCTCGCCCTTAGGTGGATCCTCCTTAGGTAGTTCCTGCCTGGGTATCAACTGCTCTCTTAGCATTATGGCCATTTCTAACATCTGCTTCTTAAAGTCATCAAATTCCTCCCTAGATATGGCACCGGAATTGGTAGATGGAATATCAGCCATTTCAGATATGGAGTTTTGGGCCCTTTTAGACTGCGAACGGGTTTGAGGAGCAATCCTACAGAAACCAAGGTTCGAAGTTTAGTTGTGGGGAATAAAAATGCGGATGCATGCTAAAGCTGTAATTTTTGTGTTTTTGGGGTTTTTTAATCTTTCCCTGCAAAACAGAAAGTTAGTAGTCCTCTAATGCAATGACAAATGCTAAACATGGCTTTATTAAGCTCCCCAGCTGTTCCCTGCAAAACATAGAGGTTAGTAATTTCTCTTGGCAAAAGGGAGGCGAATATCATGACATTTATGCGTGAAATGTAAAAAGGCATGAAGAGACTTTTCCTGCGTAGGGTTAATCTGAGGCTGACCTATCCTAGGGTTACTCTCACGGGCTTTTCGGCATGAAGGTCCCCAAATCTTCGCAATCTACTCGTCTGAATCCTTTCGATTGGAGCGGATTTGGGTGGTGCGTTTCCTGAGCCATCTCCGGGGAGCAGCCCCTTCGAGTCTAGTAATAAGCAACCGACAGGTTCGCCTCAGGAGGAGGTACTCTCTCAACATACATTCACATTCATCATCCTCACCGAATGCATATGATTACTTTGACGTAAAGCAATTCCATTCAGATATTCACTTATTTGGACACAAACACGCATTCACACAACAAAACGTACAAAAGATCACAATATCGCACACATACACATATCCATGAATTTTAAAGGATAAGATAGCATCAAGATTTGAAAGCGGCTTAAGCCCTCTAAAGTCCCCAGCAGAGTCGCCAGCTGTCGACGCCGGTTTTTCGCTTCGCGATATTCTTTTTTCAATCTTTTCCAATTTTAGCCTCTTGATTAAATGACTGTTGGAAAAGGTCGGCATTAATGTCGACGGGGTTTTGAAAGATTGCTTTCTTATGATGAGCCAATTAATCATAGTCGCCAGTTGGTATATTTGAAATGGATGTACCAACTCATCCGAGTTTTCGTTTTTTATAAATCGCTGGCTCATATGTGACTCCGAATTAATTGGTCTGCGAATCGAGATTCATAGAGTTCGGGGGCTTGCTTAAGTGAGGGGAAGGTGTTAGGCACCCCTCGACTTCCGTGAAACACGGTTACCGCAATCTTGATGCTGTCCTATCCTTTAATTCATGAAATGTGCATATGTGCAGGTGTGTGTGTGTGTGTGTGCGCTTATGTGAATGTTGTGGTGAGTTTGTATGAAAGAATCATTTGGATTTTTAGGGAAAATCGTACTTTAGTTTGAGAACGCTTCAGAATGTCTTTTCGGCATACACGAGAAAGCTTTATGAGAAAGGTTTGATTTTAATTGTCAAAAACTATGAGGTTTTTATTAGGTGTCGTTTTGGCAAAAACAAGAGTTTTAAACCTTTAACCAAAATAGGAATCGAGATTTGTACGTTGCTTTCATAAATGATAGGCAATTTCTAGGATCTCTTTCGCCCTATGCATCAAGGTTTAATAAAACATTTAATTTCTTTTATAAAACCCATTTTCGTGACATTTGAAAACAACTTCTTTTTAGCTTTCTCGTAGAATAGGAATCGACTTTCGTTAGCATTTCCAAATTTTTAGCAATCTGTATATTCTGGTGGCAGTGGACTATGTGTCCAAATGGGTTGAAGCAGTTGCACTGCCAACTAATGATGCAAAAGTGGTCCTTCGCTTCCTACAAAAGAACATTTTCACACGCTTTGGGACATCGCGTGCAATTATTAGCGATGAAGGGTCGCATTTCTGGAACAAATACTTTGCAGCCCTTCTCGCTAAATATGGAGTCACTCATAAGACTGCCACGACATACCATCCGCAGAAAAGCGGCCAAGTGGAGGTGTCAAATAGAGAGATTAAGCGCATCTTGGAAAAGACCGTGAATCCTAGCAGAAAGGATTGGTCAGCAAGACTGGATGATGCACTCTGGGCATACCGAACGGCATACAAAAACACCAATTGGAATGTCGTCGTATCACCTTGTCTATGGAAAGGCTTGCCATTTGCAGGTGGAACTCGAACATAGGGCTTATTGGGCTATTAAACAGCTAAGTTTTGACTTAAGTGTAGCCGGTGAGAAGAGACTACTTCAAATGAATGAGATGGACGAGTTCCGTCTCCAATATTATGAGAATGCCAAGCTATACAAAGAAAAGACAAAACGATGGCATGATAAGAAAATAATCGAGCGCAAATTTGAAGAAGGGCAAGATGTGCTTCTTTACAACTCGAGACTAAAGCTCTTCTCGGGAAAATTGAAATTGAGATGGTCGGGGCCTTTCAAAATTGTTAAAGTCTATCCACATGGTGCCATTGAGGTCGAAGATGCAAATTCCTCAAGGACCTTCAAGGTGAATGGACAACGGCTCAAGCACTACTGGGGTGGTGACGTTTGTGACACCCCCAAATCTGGGTACTTAATTCCCACTGATTTGGTGTTCACTATATTAATCATTCACAACTATCTACCCAAAATAAGAACAATTAAAATAAACTTAAAGTATTATCTTCCCTCAAATGGGGTTACATCATCAATCTCTAAAATAAAATAAATCCCAGGTTATCTAACCTTAATTACATGTGTGCAGAATAAAACATAATTTATAATAAGTCTCGATATAATCAAACATTGAATAAATAACAAATCATTAGCTACTTCAGCATCTTGCTCTTTCCTTTACTCGTGGACGGCTCGTCCGGCTTTTCTGTCTTAGCTGCAAGGTTGAATGCAAGAATGAGCAAACAATTACCCACAAGTGTGATAATAATAGCAATTAATTAATCAATGAAGTAGATTTCAACTGAGGTATAATAGTTTTACTCAGTTCAATCAATAACTGATCAAGATTTGAAGGCTCAATAGAAAGCTTAGCTCAAGAACTGAATATAGATTCAGGATTAAAAGTGTATCTGAGGGTCACAAGACCTCGAACTATGTCCTAGGTTATCAAGTATTTCTACCGTAACCTTTAACAGTCTTATAGACTATGGACCATCCATCTCGTACTCAGGGGGATCAGCCCTGTCGACGCCGGTTTTTCGCTTCGCGATATTCTTTTTTCAATCTTTTCCAATTTTAGCCTCTTGATTAAATGACTGTTGGAAAAGGTCGGCATTAATGTCGACGGGGTTTTGAAAGATTGCTTTTTTATGATGAGCCAATTAATCAGAGTCGCCAGTTGGTATATTTGAAATGGATGTACCAACTCATCCGAGTTTTCGTTTTTTTATAAATCGCTGGCTCATATGTGACTCCGAATTAATTGGTCTGCGAATCGAGATTCATAGAGTTCGGGGGCTTGCTTAAGTGAGGGGAAGGTGTTAGGCACCCCTCGACTTCCGTGAAACACGGTTACCGCAATCTTGATGCTGTCCTATCCTTTAATTCATGAAATGTGCATATGTGCAGGTGTGTGTGTGTGTGTGTGCTTATGTGAATGTTGTGGTGAGTTTGTATGAAAGAATCATTTGGATTTTTAGGGAAAATCGTGCTTTAGTTTGAGAACGCTTCGGAATGTCTTTTCGGCATACACGAGAAAGCTTTATGAGAAAGGTTTGATTTTAATTGTCAAAAACTATGAGGTTTTTATTAGGTGTCGTTTTGGCAAAAACAAGAGTTTTAAACCTTTAACCAAAATAGGAATCGAGATTTGTACGTTGCTTTCATAAATGATAGGCAATTTCTAGGATCTCTTTCGCCCTATGCATCAAGGTTTAATAAAACATTTAATTTCTTTTATAAAACCCATTTTCGTGACATTTGAAAACAACTTCTTTTTAGCTTTCTCGTAGAATAGGAATCGACTTTCGTTAGCATTTCCAAATTTTTAGCCTTGTGATGCTAATATCCTACTTTGATTGGTTTTAGAAAAATCTTTATCATTTAATCTTTTGGAATCATTTTGGTGTCACGAAATCTAATCAAGCGTAAACACGCGTCGGGGCTATTCACGGGCATGTCAGCCATCAAAATATCCCCAAACGCCAACAATCACATATTTCACTAATACGGGGCCTTAAACCCGATTCTCGCCTTAGCGTCGTTTTAAGGCCCGACAATTACATATTACAAAACAAGCACCTTGAATCTATTACATACATCAAAACGTCCATCATCGGATTTGAACCACGGGGTCGCGTTCCTAGGCTCACACGAGATTACGACGTACCCACGAAATGAATGCTACACAACTAACCAACCCAGATTTATCTAATATACCATGATATCCAAAAATCACAATCTAAATAAATTACACCCAATAAATTATCACAAACAAGCTAGAAATTTCATCAATTGGATATCCTCGGGTTATTAGGAAGAATTTTGTTCCGATGGAACCCTCACCAATAATCCCTAATCCATGATTGTTCAACAAGATCCATGAAAGTTATACCTAATTTACCCAATCAATATGACATGAATTACTAGAACAAATAGAAATTTTCACCTTGCAATTGATCTCAAATGGGTGTGAACTTGTGTATTTGAATAGGATGAAGAGTGTATTTGATACAATCAAAAATCAAAAGAATTAAATTCTCTCTTTTTTCTCTCTTTTCTTCCTATTTGATTGCAATTTTTTGCTCTTTTTCTCTCTATTTCCGTGCTTCTTCTTGTTGCTGGAATTCTTCTTCTTCCCCAATGTAGACACCCAAATTTTGCGCTTCGTATACTAACCGTGACAGGAGGGCAAAATCGTCAAGTGAACCGGCCTGTGAGAGCGAGGGATGCACAAGAACGAACACTCGACGCCACCGCAACGATTTGCAAATCAAAACCGACGTGATGGCAGGGTCGTCCGAAATGAGCTTGCCCGAATGATGCGGCACGTCTCCCAGTGATTTCCGGACTGCCAAAATACAAGCCTGTCGGCGAAAACCGACGTCACGACATGGAAATCGAGACGAGGCACGGAAAACGAGAAAATCAGCACAGTTAGCCGCAGATCAATTCGCGGCCAAGGACGGAACTCGAGGCAGCACGGGACTCGAAGCGCACGGGACTCGAGCGCGGCTGGGGGGAGAACCAAGGGCCAGCCGCAGATATATCTGCGGCCAGCCGCAGATAGATCTGCGGCTGCCCTTGGCAGTGCTTTATTAGGCCAGTTCGCATACAGGAAGAAAGGAGGAGGGGAGAAGCATTCAGCAGCAGCAGCAGCTCGGTAGGAACAAAAAACAGCAGCAAAACAAGAGCAATTAGGAGAGAAAAAGAGTGAAAAAGAGTGAGGAATTGTACCAAATTTGTGAGATTATATTCCATATTCTCTACTCTACTCAATACACGAATTCATACATATTGTGGGGATTAATTGCAAGGTGAAAAACCCTTTGTTCTTAGCATTTTGTTATATCATTTTGTTAATCTTTTGGTCATCCGAATTAACTTAAATGTAGTTTTTTTATATGTTATTGTGAAGCCATGGGTTAGGGATTATTAGTGAGGGTCTCATCGGAATGAAATTCCCCCTAATAGCCCGATGATATCCGTTTGGTGCAAATCTTAGCTATTATGGTATGGTATCATTCATAGTGTATTTCGATCGTCATTGTAAGACATCCTAGAGTGTTAGGCATCCCGTTATTGTTTATTTTCGTTATATCCATTTGGTTGTTTGTGCAATAAGTTCGGATGTGAGCCTAGGAACGCGACCCCGTGGTCCAAATCCGATGATGGACATTTTTGAATGTATGTAATCGGGTGGATGTATCCGTCATTATAAATATGTAATCGTCGGGCCTTAAAACGACGCCAAGGCGAGAATCGGGTTTAAGGCCCCGTAATATTGAAGTATGTGATTGTGGGCGTTGGGGTTATTTGGATGGCTTACATGCCCATGAATAGCCCCGACGCGTGTTTATGCTTGATTGGATTTCGGAACACGAAAAAATGATTTCAAAGATTAAACGAGGAAGGTTTTTCCTTAAAATCAAGCAAACTAGGAGGTTAGCATCACGTAGCTAAAAAATTGGAGGTGTTAATGAATGTCGGTTTCTATTAAACGAGAAGGCTAAAGAAAGTCGTTTTCAAACGTCACAAAAATGGTTTTATAAAAATAAAACAACGTTTTATTAAATCTTGGTGCGTAGGGTGAAAGATATCCTAGAAGTTGCCCATCATTTTATGAAAGCAACGTATAGATTTCGATTCCTATTTTTACGAAGGTTTAAAACTCTTGTTTTGCCAAAACGACACCTAAGGAAAATCTCATAGTTTTTGCCAAATAAAATCAATCCTTTTTCATAAAGCTTTCTCGTTTAAAGCCGATAGACATTCTAAGGCATTCTCAAAAGAAAAACACAATTTTCCCTAAAAAATCCAAAATGATTCTTTTATGCAAACTCACCATAACATTTACATAGGCACACACACACACACGCGCACACACACATTTCATGAATTAAAGGATAGGAGAGCATCAAGATTGCGGTAACCGTGCTTCACGGAAGTCGAGGGGTGCCTAACACCTTCCCCTCACTTAAGCAAGCCCCCGAACTCTATGAATCTCGATTCGCAGACCAATTAATTCGGAGTCATACATGAGCCAGCGATTTATAAAAAACGAAAACTCGGATGGGTTGGTACATCCATTTCAAATATACCAACTGGCGACTCTGGTTAATTGGCTCATCATAAAAAACGATCTTTCAAAACCCCGTCGACATGAATGCCAACCTTTTCCAAAAAATCATTAAATCAAAAGGCTAAAATTGGAAAAGACAAAAGAAATGAAAAACTAGCGTCGACAGCTGGCGACTCCGCTGGGGACATTAGAGGGCTTAAGCCGCGTTCAAATCTTAATGCTATCCTATCCTTCAAAAATTCATGAATATGTGTGTGCATGCGATTTTTTGATCATTTTTACTTTTGTTGTGTGAATGTGTGTTTTGTCCAATAAGTGAATATTTGAATGGAATTGCTTTACTTTAAAGTAATCATTTGCATACGGTGAGGACGATGAATGTGAATGTATGTTGAGAGTGTACCTCCTCCTGAGGCGAACCTGTCGGTTGCTTATTACTGGACTCGAAGGGGCTGCTCCCCGGAGATGGCTCAGGAAACGCACCACCCAAATCCGCTCCAATCGAAAGGATTCAGACGAGTAGATTGCGAAGATTTGGGGACCTTCATGCCGAAAAGCCCGCGAGAGTAACCCTAGGGTAGGTCAGCCTCTGATAAACCTAACGAAAAGGAAGCTTCTTCATGCCCTTTTATCGTTCAGTCAAATAAATAAATGTCATGCAAATGGCATACAACTGTCATACCGTCATCATCGTAATAAATATGTCATGTATCATGTGATTACATCACCTGCACATATAAAGAGAATACTGACATGGTTTTGCAGGAAGGCAATTCGTGCCACGTACCAAGGTTTTCTAAAACTTCTAAATACTATCCTGTCATCAAACACTGACCTTGTTTTGCAGGATAAGATTATAGAACCGTGAAAGCGTGGCATAACGATGACAAAGAACCCGGAGTAGGGGCATATTCGACCACCAAAAAAAAAAAAAAAGAAAAAAAAAAAAAGAGAAAGAATAATAATCATGCATCAGTGTTGACATGCATCTGCCAATTCGTAACTGACACAGTACTAAGAGGCCGTAAAGTCCATACTCCATCCATCCAAATGACAGAGGCCGATAGCCATGAAATTATAGTTCTGCCGAAATACGAGGGATTCATCCTAGGACTGAGATTAGCCCTGGGAATGTGAATCAAAAAGATGATAGTAGTTGGAGACTCGAATTGGTCATCCAGCAGGCCATGGGAATATACGGCACCAAAGGGCATAAATAGGACCTAGCTACGGGACTGCTGGGATATCTGGAAGCTGAAGAAGCCCATAGATTAATAGACGAAGTACATGGCAATGTGTGCGGAGCCATATGAGCAGAACATTTTGGCAAAGAAAATCATGTGAACGGGTTACTACTGGCTAACCACGAAAACTGATTGCCATACTCATGTCAAGAAATGCCATCAATGCCAGATCCATGCTAATACGATCCATGCACCTCCTAATGAGCTCCATTGCTTGACCTCACTGTGGCCAGTTGGACCGTGCAACAGGTGATATCCAGGAAGGGATAAATCCAGGAGTATGGCAGTGAATCCCGGCCAGTAGAAGATCAATGGGTTTTAAAATTCTGAGCTTATTTCAAATCCCTGCACGCTCATGTCATTTTGTCATGTTATCCAAAAAGAAGATCATGTGCTGAAATGTTTTATATATATGACAAGCATTTTTTTGTTTTATGTCAGGTACCCCGATTTGAGGCACTCTCGCCTGACAAGCGATAGGCCAAATTTGAGGGGGGATCACGATTTTGGGGTATAGAGCTAGATTTTGATCTGATGGGGATTGAGCAGGACGAGACAGATATCGACAATACGCCTGACGAGATCAAAGGATGGGTCGAAGGTAAACCCAAACCCGGCTGAGACCAAACCTTCGCCATCAAACATCAGAACCCCTGACGGTCACAAAGAACCCGGAGTAGGGGTAAAAAAAAAAAAAAAAAAAAAAAAAAAAAAAAATCAAAAAAAAAAAAATCAAAAATCAAAAATCAAAAATTTCAAAAAAATCAAAAACCCCCCAAGCCTTTCAACAAGTCAAAGGACCGGATCTTTTGTCAGCCCAGCGAGATACCGATGCGACCAGTACAAGGAAAATCACAAGAAAAGCAACTTAACACTGGGGCATTTGTCAACTACCCAGGAAATGATGACGTGCAAATTGGCATCCATGCAACAAACCTATCAACATGCACCATCATCATCAAATGCTACATCATGTCAATTCAATTTTCAACGGTACGATCATCTGGCATTTGTCAAGCATAGTTTTCCCGGGATACGAGGATCCGCGTGAAAGGGGATTTTATTTGACTTGATAGGAGTCGGATTAATTCTGACAGGCAACCGTGGAGCACGATCGTGAGTATGATTAGACGAAGAAGGCTATTCAACCTTTTGATCAGGTACAAAGCCTTAATTCAAAGCAACGTTTGCGACAGAATCGACCTCATGTGACAGCCTTCACTTTGCATTTGCACAAGCTTTCAGTTGTGGGGTATAAAACTATGACGACGTTGATGGCAATTAAGCACGTAGTCAGACAGTCAATGATTATCAAGCTAAAATCAAGAAGTCAGACGATAAATGATCATCAAGCTAATGTCTCGAATCGTGGCCTGGGTTATTCGAGTAATTAAGCCCGAGGGGTGTCTTTACACCTGGTGCCCTAAAACCATCTGGTTTGGGAGTCGCTGGCCCAACACTCGTTACATGGGTAACTCAGAGCCTAAGAAAACGAGCGTTACAGTCGAGGAGGCCCGAGCAGATTCGAATCGTGGCATGGGCTACTCGAGTAATTAAGCCTAAGGGGTGTCTCTACATCTGGTGCCCTAAAGCCGTCTGGTTTGGGAGTCACCGGCCTAACACTCGCTACATGGGTAACTCAAGCCTAAGAAAACGAATCTTGCGCAAGGTCAAGCAAAGAATGAATGGTGCAAACCACTAGCTTGTCTCGAACCGTGGCCTTTGTTACTCGAGTAAATAAACCCGAAGGGGTGTCTATACACCTAATGCCCCAAAACCGTCTGGTTTGGGAGCCATTGGTCCAAAACTCGTTAAATGGGTAACTTTGAATAGCCTAAGAAAACGAGACAAGTGACGTGGGCTAATAAAGAGAAAAGAAAAAAAAAAAAAAAAAAACTCCCGGCCTTAAACAAGAAGTCATGAAAGAAAAACCCCTACTAAATGCTGCGTCGCACAGTGCATTTGTCATATGACGTCAATCCTGCTAAGGACGTTGTCAAGAATGGAGACAGAGTGCCTTTGACGAGGGAAGGTAGTTCTTTTGAATTCGACCTCACTCACGTACAGTGACCATGAATGCTTGAAGGTGTTCTTACGATTTCATAACTCGTCCAATAGAAAATCATCAACTCACGAGGGATCAAAAAAAAAAATAAAATAAAAAAAAAATAAATAAAAAATACATTCACGGTTCACAACTTGCTAGATTGTGCGATCAATAAATATTCAATTTCATGTGCTTTAACTGCATTTTTGTCGAGATTATAATATCTTTGTGTTGAGCTAACACTAACGGCCTGAGCTTTCAAGTTTTGGCATTTGTTAGTCATCTGATATGCAGGATCTTGCAGAGCTGTGGATAACTCAGCACGGTCAACATCGCGAGTTTTCGATAGAATTTCTTGGCAGCGACACGCGCCAAGGCAGGGCAGTTAAGAATCGTGAAATGGAAGGAAGCTGAGGCTGTACAGAACTTCTCGTCATTGGGCCTCTCCCCAATCCTGACTATCACTGCCTCGACATCCAAATGATCCATGTGCATGAGCATATACAAGGATGATATAATGCGGGACAACAGCATATCGGCCAGCCGAAATGATCAAAAGGCTAAGGAGCCCAACATAGCTGTCGATCATCACAGAAAGCGAAACAGACTGCCTCAACTCGATGAAATGAAGACGACCAAGAACAGGCAGAGTACAAAACCAATGTTGAAGTCTAGAAACTACACTTCACGACGAGGTGTGATCCAATCAAATGTTGGCAAACAACGACGACCGTCGAATCGTATCATTTGACTGAACAGGGGTCATTTCTGTCTAAAACATATGTTGTGCACATGCATCTGTCCATACCATATCGGCCAGATCATGTGTAACATCTTTTTCGTGCATGCAGGTACGATCAAAATGAAAATCTTCAGGAAAGTACAAGCACGGCGCCTTCAACCTCACAAATGATCAGACCGTGATGGCTTTTGCGGCATAGTACGTGGACGATGTTGGTGGGAGATCCGGGACAGAAGCCGATCACACATCCCACTTCAAGACATCCCTCAAAAAAAAAAAAAAAAAAAAAAAAAAAAGAGAACCCTGGGAAGGGCTGAGATCCACGCGAACCACAACAAGATGGTGAGCACCCCTGGGAAGGGCTGATATCCACAAAAAGAAAAAAGACAAAAAACAACAAACCCTGGGAAGGGCTGAGATCCAAGCAAACCGCGACAGAGTGGTGAGCAAACCTGGGAAGGCATCCAAGCAAACCGCGACAGAGTGGTGAACAAACCCTGGGAAGGGCTGAGATCCACGCGAGCCACAACAAGATGGTGAGCACCCCTGGGAAGGGCTGATATCCACAAAAAAAAAAGACAAAAAACAACAAACCCTGGGAAGGGCTGAGATCCACGCGAACCACAACAAGATGGTGAGCACCCCTAGGAAGGGCTGATATCCACAAAAAAGAAAAAAAAACAAAAAACAACAAACCCTGGGAAGGGCTGAGATCCACGCGAACCACAACAAGATGGTGAGCACCCCTGGGAAGGGCTGATATCCACAAAAAAGAAAAAAAACAAAAAACAACAAACCCTGGGAAGGGCTGAGATCCACGCGAACCACAACAAGATGGTGAGCAACCCTGGGAAGGGCTGAGATCCAAGCAAACCGCGACAGAGTGGTGAGCAAACCTGGGAAGGCATCCAAGCAAACCGCGACAGAGTGGTGAACAAACCCTGGGAAGGGCTGAGATCCACGCGAGCCACAACAAGATGGTGAGCACCCCTGGGAAGGGCTGATATCCACAAAAAAAAAAAAAACAAAAAACAACAAACCCTGGGAAGGGCTGAGATCCACGCGAACCACAACAAGATGGTGAGCACCCCTGGGAAGGGCTGATATCCACAAAAAAGAAAAAAAAACAAAAAACAACAAACCCTGGGAAGGGCTGAGATCCACGCGAACCACAACAAGATGGTGAGCACCCCTGGGAAGGGCTGATATCCACAAAAAAGAAAAAAAAACAAAAAACAACAAACCCTGGGAAGGGCTGAGATCCACGCGAACCACAACAAGATGGTGAGCAACCCTGGGAAGGGCTGATATCCACAAAAAAAAAAAAAGAGACAAAAACAACAAACCCTGGGAAGGGCTGAGATCCAAGCAAACCGCGACAGAGTGGTGAGCAAACCTGGGAAGGCATCCAAGCAAACCGCGACAGAGTGGTGAGCAAACCCTGGGAAGGGCTGAGATCCACGCGAACCACAACAAGATGGTGAGCAACCCTGGGAAGGGCTGGTATCCACAAAAAGAAAAAGAAAAAAGACAAAAACAACAAACCTTGGGAAGGGCTGAGATCCAAGCAAACCGCGACAGAGTGGTGAGCAAACCTGGGAAGGCATCCAAGCAAACCGCGACAGAGTGGTGAGCAAACCCTGGGAAGGGCTGAGATCCACGCGAACCACAACAAGATGGTGAGCACCCCTGGGAAGGGCTGATATCCACAAAAAAGAAAAAAAAAACAAAAAACAACAAACCCTGGGAAGGGCTGAGATCCACGCGAACCACAACAAGATGGTGAGCACCCCTGGGAAGGGCTGATATCCACAAAAAAAAGAAAAAAGACAAAAAACAACAAACCCTGGGAAGGGCTGAGATCCACGCGAACCACAACAAGATGGTGAGCACCCCTGGGAAGGGCTGATATCCACAAAAAGAAAAAAGACAAAAACAACAAACCCTGGGAAGGGCTGAGATCCACGCAAACCACAAAAAGATGGTGAGCAACCCTGGGAAGGGCTGATATCCACAAAAGGAAAAAGACAAAAAAACAACAAACCCTGGGAAGGGCTGAGATCCACGCGAACCACAACAAGATGGTGACCACCCCTGGGAAGGGCTGATATCCAGAAAAAGAAAAAGACAAAAAAACAACAAACCCTGGGAAGGGCTGAGATCCAAGATAACCAACCGGCGACGATAACCGGGGGTTACGAGATGGGTGACCGGCGACGATACCCGGCCCCGACAAGACAATCGACCGGCGACGAAAACCGGCGATTACGAGATGGATGTCCGGCGACGAAAACCGGCTCCGATAGGATAACCAACCGGCGACGATAACCGGGGGTTACGAGATGGGTGACCGGCGACGATACCCGGCCCCGACAAGACAATCGACCGGCGACGATAACCGGCGATTACGAGATGGATGTCCGGCGACGAAAACCGGCTCCGACAAGATAACCAACCGGCGACGATAACCGGGGGTTACGAGAGGGGTGTCCGGCGACGAAAATCGGCCCTGACAAGACAATCGACCGGCGACGATAACCGGTGATTACAAGGTGGATGTCCGGCGACGAAAACCGGCTCCGACAAGATAACCAACCGGTGACGATAACCGGGGGTTACGAGATGGGTGACCGGCGACGATACCCGGCCCCGACGAGACAATCGACCGGCGACGATAACCGGCGATTACGAGATGGATGTCCGGCGACGAAAACCGGCTCCGACAAGATAACCAACCGGCGACGATAACCGGGGGTTACGAGATGGGTGACCGGCGACGATACCCGGCCCCGACGAGATAATTGACCGGCGACGATAACCGGCGATTACAAGATGGATGTCCGGCGACGAAAACCGGCTCCGACAAGCGGTGACACCTGTAGAATCGTATCAAAAGACTGTACAGGGGTCATTTTTTTCATTTTAAATGTTGTGTCACATGCATTGAATAAGTGATAATTCTGTGCGTGATCCATGCAGGTTAGGTGTCAAGGTCCTAGCCTATCAGAGTCAAAAGCAATGGTTGCCAAGAACGATGTGCGAGGACGAACTCCAAGGATGCCCTTCAAAGCTAGTCAGGAGAATAACTTCCTTTGATGACAATGGGATGGAATAAGGTGATTACGAGAGGGGTGACCAGATATGAGACCCGGCATTCACAGGACAATCGACCGGATACGAGACCCGGCGATTACGAGACGAGCGACAGGTTAGGGATTGATGCATTGACACCTGTACGAATGTGTTGCATGCCTTACATCTTGCGTTGCATCATAAGTTGTATGTGTTGCATCATGTATGCACTGTCATTCATGCATCGTGTGTCTACTTCTTTATCATGTTCATTTCATTTAACATTTCATAAACATGATAAAGAGGGGCAGCTGTAGACACCCAAATTTTGCGCTTCGTATACTAACCGTGACAGGAGGGCAAAATCGTCAAGTGAACCGGCCTGTGAGAGCGAGGGATGCACAAGAACGAACACTCGACGCCACCGCAACGATTTGCAAATCAAAACCGACGTGATGGCAGGGTCGTCCGAAATGAGCTTGCCCGAATGATGCGGCACGTCTCCCAGTGATTTCCGGACTGCCAAAATACAAGCCTGTCGGCGAAAACCGACGTCACGACATGGAAATCGAGACGAGGCACGGAAAACGAGAAAATCAGCACAGTTAGCCGCAGATCAATTCGCGGCCAAGGACGGAACTCGAGGCAGCACGGGACTCGAAGCGCACGGGACTCGAGCGCGGCTGGGGGGAGAACCAAGGGCCAGCCGCAGATAGATCTGCGGCTGCCCTTGGCAGTGCTTTATTAGGCCAGTTCGCATACAGGAAGAAAGGAGGAGGGGAGAAGCATTCAGCAGCAGCAGCAGCTCGGTAGGAACAAAAAACAGCAGCAAAACAAGAGCAATTAGGAGAGAAAAAGAGTGAAAAAGAGTGAGGAATTGTACCAAATTTGTGAGATTATATTCCATATTCTCTACTCTACTCAATACACGAATTCATACATATTGTGGGGATTAATTGCAAGGTGAAAAACCCTTTGTTCTTAGCTTTTTGTTATATCATTTTGTTAATCTTTTGGTCATCCGAATTAACTTAAATGTAGTTTTTTTATATGTTATTGTGAAGCCATGGGTTAGGGATTATTAGTGAGGGTCTCATCGGAATGAAATTCCCCCTAATAGCCCGATGATATCCGTTTGGTGCAAATCTTAGCTATTATGGTATGGTATCATTCATAGTGTATTTCGATCGTCATTGTAAGACATCCTAGAGTGTTAGGCATCCCGTTATTGTTTATTTTCGTTATATCCATTTGGTTGTTTGTGCAATAAGTTCGGATGTGAGCCTAGGAACGCGACCCCGTGGTCCAAATCCGATGATGGACATTTTTGAATGTATGTAATCGGGTGGATGTATCCGTCATTGTAAATATGTAATCGTCGGGCCTTAAAACGACGCCAAGGCGAGAATCGGGTTTAAGGCCCCGTAATATTGAAGTATGTGATTGTGGGCGTTGGGGTTATTTGGATGGCTTACATGCCCATGAATAGCCCCGACGCGTGTTTATGCTTGATTGGATTTCGGAACACGAAAAAAATGATTTCAAAGATTAAACGAGGAAGGTTTTTTCCTTAAAATCAAGTAAACTAGGAGGTTAGCATCACGTAGCTAAAAAATTGGAGGTGTTAATGAATGTCGGTTTCTATTAAACGAGAAGGCTAAAGAAAGTCGTTTTCAAACGTCACAAAAATGGTTTTATAAAAATAAAACAACGTTTTATTAAATCTTGGTGCGTAGGGTGAAAGATATCCTAGAAGTTGCCCATCATTTTATGAAAGCAACGTATAGATTTCGATTCCTATTTTTACGAAGGTTTAAAACTCTTGTTTTGCCAAAACGACACCTAAGGAAAATCTCATAGTTTTTGCCAAATAAAATCAATCCTTTTTTCATAAAGCTTTCTCGTTTAAGCCGATGGACATTCTAAGGCATTCTCAAAAGAAAAACACAATTTTCCCTAAAAAAATCCAAATGATTCTTTTATGCAAACTCACCATAACATTTACATAGGCACACACACACACACGCGCGCACACACACATTTCATGAATTAAAGGATAGGAGAGCATCAAGATTGCGGTAACCGTGCTTCACGGAAGTCGAGGGGTGCCTAACACCTTCCCCTCACTTAAGCAAGCCCCCGAACTCTATGAATCTCGATTCGCAGACCAATTAATTCGGAGTCATACATGAGCCAGCGATTTATAAAAAACGAAAACTCGGATGGGTTGGTACATCCATTTCAAATATACCAACTGGCGACTCTGGTTAATTGGCTCATCATAAAAAACGATCTTTCAAAACCCCGTCGACATGAATGCCAACCTTTTCCAAAAAATCATTAAATCAAAAGGCTAAAATTGGAAAAGACAAAAGAAATGAAAAACTAGCGTCGACACCCAACTTTCAACTTCTTCAACTCCGTGTATGCTGAGCGAAAATGAGCTGAAATAGGTTGGCCAAAGCCAGCCGCCTGCCTTCCACTCACCCCGATTTCGAGTTCCGTGTGTCGGGATCCGTGTTTTCAAAAGGCGCACTATTTAGCCGCAGATTGATCTGCGGCTGGACGGTTTGACTTTCTCGTTTTCCGTGCCACGCCTAGATTTTCGTGCCGTAACGTCGGTTTTCGCTGACAGGCTCGTATTCGGCAGTCTGGGAATTTCCGGGAGACGTGCCACCTCATTCGGGGATGTCTGTTCCGGATGGCCTTATTGTCACGTCAGCCTTGGTTGCCAAAACATTGCGGGGTGTCGGGCGCTCGCACTTGTGCCCATTCCTTCGCTCCCGCAAGCCGGTTCAATTGACGATTTTGCCCTCCTGTCAATGTTAGTACAAGGAACGCAAAATTTGGGTGTCTACAAGCCCTTTGTACAATGTATTGTGCACAAACATTTTAACGCTGTAGCGTAATTAATCCCCTATATTAGGGTTGTTCATCTCAGTTTAGCATCAGAATCCGTACCAAAAGGAACTTGGTTTGGAAGGATTTTAAAATATTCTAAGTCTTTAGAACGTTCATCAACTAAGGACTAGCTGAATCAATAAGGTTTGCTAGTTTAATTCATCAATAAAAATTGTACAATAGGAACTACGTTCAAAATCTGATTAACTATCAATGATCGAATAACAATTGAGTGGAATAAAATTTAAACACTTATCATGGTATCAACCTCGCTTGAATAACAATAAGCTAAGGTTAGTAACTTGCTCAATGAAAGTAAATTTGCTTTAAATAAAATAACAAGTTTAAGAGAAGGAAAAACTTGCTCAATATAATAATGGAGTTCAGAAACTTGCCCCGTACGTAGCTTTCCTAATTACAAACCACGTACAATAAACAACCTACAAATTCCGTTTGTATTGCAACAAAAACGATTAGTTACAATACTCACGTACATTAATACTCCAATTCTCACCTCAATTTCCAATTAACTACTGATTATCAACTCTATTTCCGAAGCTACAAGCTCAATTGCAACAATGTTACACTCTAAGAATCTCCACAACTTATCTTTAAGCTAAGGTATATTACCTTATATTTAATCATCATCAAACATCATTTAGAATTCATCTTAACATCTTATTATTCACTTATTATATTAATTTAAGTTTAATCCTGCATAAAATGATATATCATAACTACCGAGAAAAGAAAACAAAATAATAAAATTTTGTTTTTTTTTCCCAGCAGTGATTCTCGCTGGGGCGAGAATTCCCTTTTAAAATTTCTCGTCGGGGCGAGCTCTCGTCGGGGCGAGGATTTACAGAACAAAAATCTCGTCGGGGCGAGACTTCGCCGGGGCGAAGATTCCTTTATATTTTCTCGCCAGGGCGAGAGACTCGGCAGTCGTCTTCCCCAGCTCGCGAACCAGTGAAAACTTAGGCCAAATTTGGCCAAATTTTCTGATTCTACCATCCAATACATAAATTAAACATACCCAGACATCCAACATGCTAGAAAATAATTACCCAGCATGTTTCTAACCAATCTAAGCATTATAAAACACATAATTAACCAATTAGAAACCCAAAATTCTCTTTTATACAAAATATTCAGACTTTAGCCATTTTAATGAAATTAAACACTGTGACTTCATCTTTCAACCATTTTAATTCATTCTACTTGCATTCTTTTCATTTTTCATTATATATTCATAATCAAATGACAATTTTACCAATTAACAACAAATTTGAATATTAATTTCATACATATATACCACTCATGAAAATAAACTCTGTAAAACTCAAAAACTCTATTCTAAACATGCTTTTATGGATTAATTCATTCAAATTAGTTTATAATCATCATGTAATCATCTAACACATGCTTTCTAACAATTATATCAAATATTTCATCTTTTGAGCAATTGAGTTCACATACAGAAAACTAGAAACCATATACACTAAAGTAAAACAAAGAGGAAAAGAATTATACCTTCTATTGCTTTAAGAACTTAGAATTCTCTTCAATCAAAAACTCTTCTCAATCCACAACCTCTCAAACTCACAATTTCTCTCTATTCTCACTTGATAGAACTCTGCTCTCTTTTTTTTTCTTTTTTTTTAAACAACTGATGAATACTCTCACTTTAACGTATAATAGCCTTCAATTAGTCAGTTAAAAATACAAAGAGTTAGGCCATGTTTGGCCAACTCCAAATAAAGATTAGAATTCCAAAAGCTAGGTTGTGTTTGGTTGAATCAAAAGGAAATAATCCATTTTTTAACCAACCAAAGGTCACAAGGCCTTGTTTGGCTTAACAAAATAAAACCCTTTCCATAAATCATTATACTATATAGTTTTAATCATCACACTTTTAATTTAATTAAACTTAAATTCAATTAAACCTTACTAATTAATTAATAATTCTATTTAACCAATTACAATAACACCAAATAAATTATCTTATTCAAATAAATCCTTTATTCAAATAAATCATTAATTAATAATTAAATTAGAATAAACACATCAAATCACGTTTAAATAACTTTTAACATAAATTCTTTCACCAAAACTTATAAATTATTTATTTTACTCAATAAACAAATTAATAAAAATATTTATATAACTCAATAAATATTTTTATTTAATCACAAAAATTGCATTCGTTACAACGTTGACCGTCAAAAGACATCCATCACCGTTGAAGACCCGGTATGAGCCATGGGAATAATCAAGCTGATGACTTTAAAACAAGCACTCAATGGGGAGGCAGCCCCATTTCAGTATCGTACTTCTACCCTTTTGTTGTCTGTATGCTAGTGTACATCTCATCTAATGTAGTAGTTTAGTATGATCATAGTATGTTTGCATGATATTAGGATTACGTTGGTATAGGAGTCTGTTAATTGTAGCATGTTAATATGTTTTGGTAGCATTATAGTAGTTTAGTTCGTTTTGGTATAGTGTTAGTTTTTGGTCAAAGTGTTAGCTTTGATATAGTTATATGCTTGCATTTTTTGGATAGTTTTTGTTAAATGCTTAGGTTCTGTTAGAAATTTAGTTTTGGTATGCTTTTGGTTCAAAGTGATTTCTAAGTTCCTAATATAGAAGTTTTTAGTATATGTTTAACTTTTGGAGAAATTTTGTGGGCTAAGTGTTGGCTATGTGATTTGTTTTTTTGCCTGGTGTAGGGCACGTACCGTAGCGCCTCTTAAGGCTTAGCAGCACACGCCGTAGCGTCCGGAATTGCCTAACCTACTGGAAACTTATGTTGCAGCGCCTGTGTTTGGCCTTCTTCACGCGCTGCAGCGCCCAGTTCAAATCCTAGATTTTATATCAACGTTGCAGCGCAGCATACCAAAGAACTACTGGCGCTACAGATCCAGTCGGGGATTTTAGTTTTATAACTGCGTTGTTTCGGCAATTCACCCAAGCCCTTCTCTCTCTCTCTCCCATTCCAAATTAAACCTCCTCTCTTCCAAAACCAAACCCAAGCCCTAGTTACATTCCAATTCCTTAAAGGCTCAAATCATAAGCCTCCCGCCAGTTCCAAACCGTGCCATTCAAGGTTCCCTTTTGGTAATTCCATTCAAGGTTTGGACTGACATTCGTACTGAAAATCGGGTAAGGCTTAAATTCAAAGTAAGGTTTAATTTCAACATGAAGAATTTGTTAGGTTTGTATAACGCGAACATGCAATCAAATTACATAAATAGAGCGGAAGCGTGATAAAACGAATTTTAAAATTTTATACAAACCATCACCATGATCTTTCTTTATGCATAATTATTAATTAAACGAAAGAGATGGAGAATAAGAACTATACCCTTGTAGAACAAAGCTTCCTCAGGTACAAGTTCAACTCCTAGTCCTTCGAGTTCTCCTTGAATTCAACGGTGTGATTCCTTCCTTTGATCAATGTTAGCCACCCAAGTGTTTGGCCTCTAGAGGTGATCCACCAAGGAAGAACAAATATTCAAGAAGTTGGGTGTTTAGCAAAACCCTAGTTTCTATCTCTATAGAAATTGTAAATACTCTCCACAATCTAATGTAAAAGTGTGTAACCCTAATCTATGATAAGACTTCTCTTATTTATAGATGTAGGAAAACCCCTTCCCTAAACTATTTAGGATTAGGGTTTTTATTTTAATTAAACTCCTTTAATTATATTCCTAATCCAATTAGGAATTAATGAGAGAGAGTACTTCTATTAATTAATTCTCAATCCCTATTAGGAATTAAATAATAGTTATATTAATTAATTCCCAATCCCTATTAGGAATTAAATAATAGTAATAGTAATAATAATAATAAGACTCCTCTTATTAATTTATATTTAATATTACCAAAATATTAAATAATAAATATTAAGCTATTTAATTTATTCTATCTCCATAGATTAAATTAAATACACTTAACTTATTATTACAATTATGCCATTTACTTCTTAAATAAATATTTTCCTTTTGCGGTGTGACCCTTTAGGTTCTCCATATTAAACCGGTTGTGAATAAATCAATTAGAACAATTCTAATCTTATTTAAATAAATAAATTAAACAATTTAATTCATTTAAATAAATAATATTTATTCTACAATAAGGGTAAGCCCCTTAGCCGATCAACGACTTTCCAGATAATATAGATTTCAAACATTAATCACAAAAGAACCTTTGAGTAAATAGTTACCGTACAATTCAATCCTTTCTACCATACAATGTCCCAATTAAATATAAGACATGGAATTTCTGTCAAGTCTTATTTTATTTAATTATATGTATTTCGATTCCTAAATGCACAACTCTAAATAATGCAAATTAGAAACTCCTTTCTAATTTCATTCTGCCTTGGCCAAGGAACTACTGAGTTATCATTTATCGAATCACATAGGACATTCACATCTTTACTAGACGTGGTAGATTCTTTGTTGATCCATTCACCTATCTCCATGTACAAACTTATTATACCCAATCATACCCTTTGATATACCCTAAAGGTCTTAAGGGACATGTCAAAGTATAACTTATCATACACAAGATACTATGATGATCTCAAGTCTAAGGATCACTTGTACTACTATCACTAGAGGAATGCCTATTGACAGCCAAGTAAAACTCCATTAGGTATTCCTTAGCGAGTCACGTTCAGTGAACTTATTCTCCAATAAGCACCTACATACTTGCTTTAGTGTCTCCACATAAATGATTATGAGATCAATCATCCTCTTCATAAGAGCAAGCAACGTATGTACTAATTCTATCCGGATTCACTAATCCCCAATTTAGTAATCCAACGATTAGGAAATAATTTTTAGTTTGTGAGCTATCTTGAATTTAGATCTCATTAGCGATGATCACCATCATGATTCTAAAAGCATTGCTCAAAATCTATGGGTTTATCACATTTTAATATAACAGCACCAATGTAGATAATATAAAATGCCTTTTAAGAAAATCAATTCTTTTATTAATAAATGAATAAGATTACCAAAGTATATGCTACATCATATCAAATATGATTTGGCTTGTGGTGCATACTACTTTCAACTCTCCCTACATTGCATACTAAAGCCAATCGCCCGATGGTAGTCTAATACCCATCTTCTCTTAAGTGACGATCTACACTGTCTGTTGTTGTTAAGACACTTTAGTATTTGGATCTTGCATTGTTTTTGTACTTGTAGAGTCCTCCACGCTCCAGGGTGAACAATATCCTCTTCCAATGTTTTCTCTTATCTAAATGTGAAAGCGACCGTCAACACGCGTTGTTTTGGATTTTCTGACCCGAGACATGGGTATCCTTTAGCGCTGCGCAAACAGGCTGCTCGGTAGTTGTCACAGAATAAAGGTACTGGCTCCTCTAATGCTAGGGAACCACTCACAGTTCTGTTTATGTCTTCTTCATCCAAACGAGCTTTCCTATTGCAGCGTCTTCACTTGCAAGCTATGTACATCTGCCTCTAGTCACGGAATCAGCAAACTTGGTTTGCTGTTAGGAACTCTTCCAACTCCACCCTACGCCACAAGGCCGTTATTAAGGTAAACACATTCCCTGAAACAGGATTTATAGTCATCTTGGTCAGTTTGAAAAACTTGAGTCTGGTATAGGCCCTCTAGTTTTAATTAAGACCAACAACATAGACAAGAAATTACATCCATATAGTTCCTTCTACAAGTAATTTTTAGGATATTTTACACTGACTTCCAGATGACTCATCTCCTGGATTCGATCTGAGTATCTGCTTGTTTCACTTATGATGAATGAGCGACATCTGGTCTTCTAGTACATATCTTACCGATACATGATAGATTCCTATTGCATGAAACATATGGAATTTTTACTCTTTCGGTTTAACTCTCCCTCAGGTTGTACCTATTGGGGCAATGGTTTCTTGGTGAGTTGTATGTCCATGGCTTCTCATCGGCATGAGAAACTATCTTGGGGAATCTTCCATGCTTAAACCTCTTTAGCATCGAGTCAATGTACTTTCCTTGGGTCACAGCCATAGGCATCCTTGTTAGATTCTATCTCTTTATACGATCTGTATCCACAAAATTATAGGATGCCTGACTATCCCAAGTTCCTTCATTGGAGCAAGTGTTTTAGATACACCAAATTTGTTCCGATCGACTGTAGCATAGGAACATCCATTCCTATTCCCCTTTCTGTAAATAATGTCATCAACCATATATTACAAGGTTATGAAACTGCGCTCCCCACTAAAATTATAACCGTTCTTGTACACAATTGGTTCATCCCTCATATTTTTTTTGATAAAATCTAAAAACCTTTTTGGATTTATCTCATCAAAACGGGATGGTTCCATCCTTCGAGGAAGCTTGCTTCAAATCCATAAATGGATCTTTGGTAGCTTACTGACTTGGTTTGTTCCAACTGTTGAAACATAACCCATCCTGGCTGTATCATAATATACAATTATCATCAGACTCTCCATTGAGTAAGGGCCGGTTTCTCGTCCATTTTGCCAGATCTCGGTGTCTGTTGATAAAGCTGCAATTTGGCAAGCAAATTACCGGAATGGACTTGAGCATAGCTTACTGGTGAGAAGGTTTTCATCATTAGTCTAACTCCTTGTATGCGTTGTCTTTGTTTATAACCTTTTTGCAATACAGTACGGGCCCATATTAGGTCTCTACCTTGCCATCGCGCTCCAGTCCTTTCGCTTAAAGAACCCATTTTACACCAAAATAGGCTTAATGCCCTCAGGTGGTGTAAACCAAAGTCATATACTATGGTTTTTTTACATGGAGTCCATCTCGGATTTCTTGGCTACTATTGCAATTATTCTTGAAGTCTTCCCACTACTCATTGCCTTCTTCGTAAGTCAATGGATCATACATTCATCCTATGATGAGTACACTATTCATACATCCTCTATGATGAAATCCGTTACCTTATCATGGTATCTTCGGATACTCTCTCCAGATTTTACGAATTAGGTTAGTTGGTACAGTTTGGTTCTTCCAACTTGGTCTGGTACCTGACTTTGATACGTTTGTTATTTATGGTGCGTTCTCTTGAACCTTCCTTCAAGATATATCGTACTCCCACTGAACCCCTTCAAGGGATAATCATCTAATATATACCTTTTTCCAAGAAAGGTCTGCGTTGTTTTGCTACATACACCTTTTGCTCAGATTAGGGGGATGATAGAAATAATACCCTACAAAGTTTCATTTAGGGTAACCCACAAATCTTTACACTTCGTCGGATTCATAAGTCTTTAGCTTATCTTGCTCAAACCTTTTTGACATTAAAGCTGGACAAACCCAAGTATTTTAACATTACTTTAGATTTGTGTTTCCTCCCTGTCAATAATTCATATGGGGTCTTTTGGGACGGATTTGGTAGGTTAACTTGTTAAGTAGTTATGCATAGCCGTTTCTAGGGCATAAACCCTAGAAGGGGATATTTGGAAGGTCGGTTAAAATCTGCATAATGGATCGAACCAAGTCCAACAATGTGATACGATTTCTCCTTTCAGAGTACACCAGTCAACTGTGGACGTCCAACTGGTGGGGGGATAGTCACATTGTGAGATTTTTAACCTTTTTCTTTGAGTCAATTGGAGAAACATCAATTGGTTTAAGTATTCCCCCTTCCTCGATGATCCGAATATTAATACTCTTACCAGTATTGCTTCTCTAACTTCACTTTTGAATTCTTTGAACTTTTCAATCGATTCAGATTTGTATTTCATTTAAATACCACATATCCTAAATCTTAGATATGATTCAATCAGTTGGAAAGGTAATATAAAATAAGGGAATACCCTCCCTCGTGCTTTCGTTGTCAATAGGTCCACACATACGTCTGTGGGTCTTTGTACTCCAAACGCTAATCACCTCTGTTAACGTCCTTTCTCCGTTACCACTTTAAGGAGATTTTTAGGTAATGAGTCATCTTACCCATGAGACAAGATTCAGACATGTTGGATTGATTTCATATTCAAGATAGCTCTAAAAAGGGCCCATCTTTTAATTTGCAAACTTGGTTAATCTTGTTTCATTGATGATGAAGAGTCTACAGTGCCACATAAAGGTTTAATTTAACATCTTATCTTTTTCTTTTCTTAGTTTAGTTCAATTTGTAAGATATTTTTCCTATTGCAATGTTCAAGTATATAAAGTCCATATCAGTTAGGTTCTCCCAACACCATATAATACATTTTTATTATAAATAGTTTAAACCGTTGATTCTTTTATTATAATATCAAAACCTTCCTTATCCAATACAACAAATTGAATTAATGTTGCTAATGAGTACCTAAGTCCGTATACTCCCTACAACGAAAATAAAGTTAACAGGGGTCAGGAACATATTTAACAATCTATTTTAATCTAATCGTAACCCTTTTCCCCGTAAGGCAGTGCTAAACAATATAGTCACCATACATGCTTAATGCGACGCAACCTTTGCTCCATTTTCCCTACTCGTCAGGCACGAACTTCATCCTTTGTTCAGCTTTTTACTTTTGCTTTAGTCCCTGCATATTATTACTTATGTGAGAAACCACAGAAGCCGGTTATCCGAATTACCCAAGTTGAATTTTGACTTTCATAAAAATTAATTTCAATCATGAACAAGACCTAGATCAGAAGTCGGAGCAAGCTTCTCCCATGCTTCTTTTGGTCAGCTATGATACTGACTTGCAGTTCCTCTTACAAGTGTCCCGCTTGCTTGTTGCTATAGTGGTCAGCAAACTCCTTTGCCTATCTGGTATCAGGTTTCTTCTTATCCTTTCTCTTTCGTCCTTGCCCTTAGCCTTTCTTGTCTTTCTTCTTTTAATGAAGATAACCTTGGGGCATCTTCCTTTTCTTTGGAAGATTCAGCTCACCATGGTAAGACTTAGTTCTTGTTGGATGAAGATTAGTGACCTTACAGCTGTTGTTTCAGCATGTTAAAGTAAACTCAGGCAAGATGACGTCCAACTTATTCATGTGAAAATTCACAACAAATTAGTGAGAAGGTGTCCATGGGGGGGGGGGAGTGACTGCGAAGAATCAAATCCTTGGCTTAACCCTCCCCATCCTTCCACGAACCAAAGTTGTCCAAGTTGTTTCATTCAGTTTGATCATCTTAAGGTCATGAGTCTCACACAGCAGTGCTCCTGCGGTCATACGAGATCGGAAGAGCTCCTTAGATAATATGGTTATCTTAGCAGTCCTACTTTGCTCACCATACAACTCTTTGAGGTGCAGCAATATAGTAGGAGCCATCCATAGTTTCTTCGCTGACGCATGAAGCGCGTTACTCATGGGATGCGAGCATGATGCATTGAGCCAAGATTGCATGCATACTTGCCACTTTCATAAAAGTTAGCAATCTCTTCCTCAGAGGCTTGTGTTTTCCTTCTGCAACACATTTGGCTATTAGAAGGGACTTCGGCGAAATTTAGGACATAAGAATTACTTTTCTTCAGTTGAGAACAATTCTCAGATTCATCTAAAGTACCGTGTAATTCGGCTTACCGGCTCAGTTTGTTAGCATCCAGTATGACTACGCAGTGATATGTGAGATTTTGACATTTTTAAATTCTGCAATGTGAAATAGACATAACATTTTAGCATACATTCATTTTATTAAACTCATCAAAATAGAATTAGGTTCTTTTATATTTTAAATTGTTATCTACCCACTATTTTCATTCAAACTATTACATTATCACTCATATATATAGTTCGACATATTCTAAATTTAAAGATTTGCTAATGGAGATATAGGGATCCCATTTCATATGTATATTAGCCGTGTGTGAACACAACAAAGTTATAATATAAATAAAATAGGTGAGACAACTATTGTCAATTACTTCACTATGTAACTCCTTGTTTTTTGCCTCTTAGATGATTTTGATCAAGTGTGGACACATCCGAAATCAAAATTATCCAAGTGAAGTCCTACACTAGCTCTGTACATATATTTCGATAAGAAAAAATACTGTCCTTGTGTGACGACAACAAAACAGCATCGTTTCGTTCTGATCTATGTATAAGCATACAATTGTGGATTAATGCAACATCTTAAATATTTAATACT